>OY821517.1:74033775-75526275 GCA_963682025.1 Cordilura impudica | reverse complement strand
AAATTAAAAATTAAAAATTAAAAATTAAAAATTAAAAATTAAAAATTAAAAATTAAAAATTAAAAATTAAAAATTAAAAATTAAAAATTAAAAATTAAAAATAAAAAATTAAAAATTAAGAATTAAAAATTAAAAGTAGTTGGTATGGCTTGGTCCCAACTTTGTATGGATGGTCGAATGGAGCCGCTCCAATATAAACGTTTTGTCTTGTTAACTACAAAGTCCGGACTTAAACCCAATCGAGAACCTTGAAAGGGGTTTAAAAATGAAAAACCCAGGATATATGGATGAACATTTTTCAAATATTAAACAAATTTGGGAATTGAGAGCACCTTCACGATGCCGGACTTTGGTAGAAAGTTTACCAAAAAGACTCGCTGATTTGAAGACGTATAAAGGTTATCCTCCAAAATATTAAGTTATATATTGTTTTTTGAGTTGTATGACTAGTTACTCCATTCCAAAATATAGGTACATATTGAAATTTATGTGGGAAATATTGTACTAAGTTCGACTTATATTTATTTGAATGTATCAGACATGTCACAGAAACAAATTCCGATCGAAAGTGGAATTGAAACCGTATTTGGCTTCTTCAGAAAACGTAAACCGACAAATGTTATCGATATGAAACCACTTTTAATTTCTTAAGTGGAATTGATATTTTAAGTAGCATAGATACCAAAAAACTATCCAGAACAACTTAAAATTAATAAAAAAAAACTATTGGTTTATTTATTTTATCAAAATATAGACATTTCAATCTTTAAAATAAATTTTATTACCAATTTAAAAGAAAATGATTTTTATATGACGAAAAATACAAAACGTCATAAACTTATTATTGCCACCTTTTTATTTCATACAAACCACTTTTTGTTTAGTGCAAAATATTTGTTTTTTCTAACAAAATACAACGCTGACAGCAAAATGGCGAAGCAAAAAGGAAACATGTATTAGAAAATTTATATTTAAAATTTTTTAATTTTTTTTATTATTAAAGGGGAAAACATCGCATTTCGGCACAAGAGAAAATTTTCCTTGAATATATAGAGTGCCAACGCATCCTTGTTCAGACGATAATACCTAATAAAGCTAAAAGAGGTACATGAATGATTTTTGTTTGCAAGTAAATGTACATATACATGTAACTTACATTTCACTTGGACATGATAAAGTATCTGATGCATCCCTTAATTGACGTCGACGCAATTTTTCAACGGAATGTTGGTTTCGTTCCTCTATTACTGCAACAATGGGTATGCCGGGCATTTTTATATTTTTTTATTTATTTATTTATTTAACACAACACAATCTTAAAATTTCGCTTTATATTCTTTTTCTTTCCAACAATCAGCTGTGTATTTTTCGTTACGTTGCCATATTTAATACACAAAAATAACTTTTTAATTTTTTTTCGATTTAATGAAAGCGACAAATTTCTGAAGAAGCTAAAACGAAATCGATTGATTTGGCAATACGGAATCAAATCGATTTCGATTTTGTTCTGTGACATGCCTGTATATATTTAATTTGAGCTATATCGAAGCAGTACTAATGAAACGTTTTAAAATAATTCTATGACACCACTGTATATCACCAAAATACAAAAAAAACAAGTAAGAAAATTATAGTCGGTCTAGACCGACTATAGGATACCCTATAACATGCGTTTAGAGACCCTACCCCATAGGCCCAACTAACTGGACATAGAAAATAAGCTGCACCAAATTTGAGTGGGATTTTTATAATTTTTTTTGTCTGCAGATATGAAAAAGTTCATATCGGATGCTATATCTATATGGGGACCAGGCCCAAAAATGGACCGATCCTGACCATGTTTGGTAAGGTCTCTTGTATTTTGCAAAAATGTATACAAACAAAACTTTAGAAGAATCAGTGCAATATTTTTGTTTTTTGATAGATTTAAGTGAAGATCGGGAAGCAGCTCTATATGGGGCCTATGACTAAGAGTTGTCCCATAGGGATCATTTTTGGACTACTGATTAATGGATGTAATAAACACATACAAACCCAATTTGACTAAGATTTATATGATAATTTGGATCTTATGGTAATTTAAGTCGATTTCATAGGGGTCATTTGTATGGGGGCTAGGTCTGAACATTGACCGATTCTCACCAATTTTAACAGCGTTCATCCCATGCCCGATAGAAGCTTATGTACCAAATTTCATCAAAATATATTCATATTTGCGACCTGCAGTTTGATTACAAGCTTTACATGGACACACAGACGGACGGACGGACGGACATCGTTAAATCGAAACAGATAGTGATTCTGATTCGATCGGTATAATTAAATATGGGTCTAGGTCAAATATTTTTGGTAGTTACAAACAGCAGCACAAAGTCATTATACCCAAACCACATAGTGGTATAGGGTATAAAAAAAAAATAGTGGATGGAATGCAATGCGGAACATTGAACGCAGCAGGATTTTCAAAATTTAAATTTGAATTACTTGTTCTTTTTATGTTTTTTTAAATATGTATGTTATGTTTGTTCGTCTGTCCTTTCGTCCGTCTGTCCGTCTGTCTGTGTGTCCATGGAAACCTTGTAATCAATATATGTATGTATGTAAGAAATTCTATATGCAAGCTTTTATTGATCCTATGACAAACGCTATTGAAATTAGTGAAAATTGGTGCTTGTTAAGAGCTAGTCTCCATACAAATGACCCATATCAGTTCGACCTAAATTGGCATAAGATCCAAATTATTATATATGTAGATAACGGTGAAATTTGGCATAGTCTTTCAGATAGTCGGTTGGTCCACTGACTCTAATTTTTTGCTTGTTTTATTTTATTTTCCACCAACTTCTTTTTATATGAAAATAAAAACTTTTCAACCCCTATCAAAGGATATTTTAATAATAGTTCTATGAATATCCATTTCAATTAAAGCTCTTGTATTTGGAAGCTTGAGGGTTGTTTTTTATGGGTTTTGCTTAAGTGATCCCACTTTTCGAATTCTCATTTTACTTTTCCACATTTCAGTAAGTATATATTTTAACTTTTCGGTGGTCACTACCGGCGGTCTAGTAACCTCTGCGTTGAAAGGGTTGTTCACATTCCCTACAAAATTGTGATATTTGAACAATTCATCAAAGTCTTCACGACATGTCAAAACAAATAAAACAAATTCTCTCTATTCTCTAATACACGCTCATTCTAACAAACCAAAAAACAATTCCAAATAAAAAAAAATATTCAAATTCTCAAACAACTTTCTCTTCTCAAAAGTGCTTAAAGAAAAGACGAGCCAATTTAAAATGAAGAGGTTAACAAAAGAGATGTGATCGCCACTTTTTTTGGTTTTTTAAAGAAAAGGTTTTCAAATATTTTCATTAAATTTAAATTTTATTTTATTTTAATTTCTTTAAAAAAAAAACTCCAATACTCTTTCTTTTAACTCATACTCTCTGTCTTTCTGTCTGCCATGGGGCAACCCCATTCCCCCTCATCCAATTGATCTGAAACTTGGCCCATAGTCTTGTTGAGACTATAGATTAACTTTGGGGTAGTACGCACAGTCACGTAGTGATTTAAAACCCGTTTCCCCTGATCGATCTGAAACTTGGTTGATAGACTTGCTGTGAAAAAATACTAACTCTGACATAGTCACACAGAGTCACGGAGAGATTAAGACCTCACTTCACCTCATACAATCGATTTGAAACTTTGTCCATATACTTGTTATGGCCGAAGATTCTTTTTAAGATAGTCACACACAGTCACGGAGTGATTTAAACCCCATTTCCCCTCATCCAATCAATCTGAAACTTGGTCCACAGACTTGTTGTCACCAAATATTAACTTAGAGATAGTCACGCACTGTCACGGAGAGATTCTAAACTCATATACATAGGGAAGGAAAGAGTTTTATGGGTTAGATTAGTTACACCATATTATTTTGCTAATTCATTGATTTTATATTTTTTTTTGGAAATATTAAAAAAATAAAATCGTTATTTTATTATTCCCTTTCGTAAGTGTGTTCATGATTGACAGTTCAATATTTGGCTCTCATAAGCAACTGATATTTGTCAGCACAATTTTCTTTATTTGTCAGTTCAATTTTATTTATTTCACAGCAATGTCACACAAATGTGATGTTTTAGTTTCTATAGAAAGGAACTTCCTTCCCTTTTACTAATAATTTTCTTTATTTCTTTTGTATGTACAAATATTTGTTATCTGGTTTGGCATTTTTATAGAAAGAATTAACTTCTATGTGAAAAATTGCACTATTATTTACTATTAAAGTAGAAAATCTATTAAGATCCATTCAGAAGAGGCAAAAGTCAATCAATGTTTTAAAAAAAAAAGTTTCAAATTAGTCTTGACTAAGAATCTTGACAATTTTTGTTTTGCCACATATTCAGCTATGCCCACTTTTTCAAACAAAAAGAGCAAATCAGTACTTAAGTATTTAAGCATCACGACAGCAGAATCTGAATACTTCGAATTTAGCGACTTTAATACACTGCATGTCAGTTGGAATTGCTATGATAATAACACAGCCGGAAGAAAGCTTTAGGGCCACAAATTAAAATTCAATTACTACATATACTCCCCAAATACCTTCATCTGCTTTGGGCATCGTTCAACGGCCACGCCGCCATCAGTTGTGGATCTTCTCCTAACAAACTCGAGTTTGAATATCTCACATCTTTAAAATCATTCCGGATTATTGAAGTCAGATTACGATCCAGTTACATGCCAAATCTATGATTTTATTATCGAAAGTCTCGTTGTATAATATGGCTAATTGGAATATAATTAGGCAATGGGGAGACAATGGGATATCAAGAAATAATTTACCGACTGCAAATATTACAGAAAGAAACGTTGATAAATTTTAATAAAAACAAGTAAGAAAATTAGACCGACTATATGATATAGAAAACAAGCATAAACCAAATTTGAGTGGGATTTTTATGGCTGCAGATATGAAAAAGTTCATATCGGATGCTATATCTATATGGGGACTAGGCCCAAAAATGGACCGATCCTGACGATGTTTGGTAAAGTCTCTTGTATTTTGCAAAAATATATACAAACAAAATTTGAGAAGAATCAGTGGAATATTTTTGTTTTTTGATAGATTTAAGTGAAGATCGGGAAGCAGCTCTATGTGGGGCCTATGACTAAGAATTGTCCCATAGGGATCATTTTTGGACTACTCATTAATGGGTGTAATAAACGCATTCAAACCCAATTTGAGTAAGATCTTTATGACAATTTGGATCTTATGGAAATTTATGTCGATTTCATAGGGGTCATTTGTATGGGGGCTAGGTCTGAACATGGACTGATTCTCACCAATTTCAATAGCGTTCATTCTATGGCCGACAAAAGCTTATGTACCCAATCTTGTTAAAATATATTCATATTTGCGACCTGCAGTTTGATTACAAGGTTTACATGGACACACAGACGGACGGACGGACATCGTTAAATCGAATCAGTTAGTGATTCTGATTCGATCGGTATAATAAAAGATGGGTCTAGGTCAAATATTTTTGGTAGTTACAAACAGCAGCACAAAGTCATTATACCCAAACTACATAGTGGTATAGGGTATAATTACTCACATAATTCAAAAGGCTTCCAAAAAGATTCCAGTTAAAGAGAAACAAGTTTGGCAGAATAAACTCTCTCAACTTACATTACATCTTATTAGACAACGAAACAGGTATAGACGTAAACTGCAAAGATCAAACAATGCTTTAGAAAGGTTATTTTTATTATCATATCTGAAACAGCTGAATTTATAAAATAACACTCACGTATCGACTGACAGAAATAACAATTGGAATACATTTATCGAAAAGTTGCCACTAGGCAGCAAAAAGCTCTGGAAGCTGAATAAAGCATTTAGAGGGAAGAAATCAGTTGTTGGGAGTTTGCTAATAGGTGGCTCTGATGTTCGTAATAATAAAATCAAAGCCAACGTTATAGCAGATGTTTTCGAAAGCTCTCACCAAATTACTTACAATTTAGCATCTGCAGCTGATAGTATGGTATTGAAATATATTGAATGGTTGGACGTACCAGAGATTAATGAAAATTTGAATAATGAGTTAACTACTCAGGAAGAAGTAAAATATCTTATCAATATACAAAGAAAATCTAAAGCTCCAGGAATTGATGGAATGAAACCTAAAATTCTTAAAAAAATATCCAATTTATTTGTAAGTACTCCGACTAATATCTTTAATTGGTGCCTAAGAAGTGGATACTTTCCTAAACAATTTAAAATGGCTAAGATAGTTCCAATACTGAAAAAAGGAAAGGAGAAAAAATCACCGTAGATAATATCTAAGATTACAGTGTCCAGTAAAGAATTCCGTCAAGGTCCTTAAGTCCTTCTTATTAAGGGAAAGTAATCTTTCCGATTGAACACTGGATGGAGTTATAAATCTCTTAGCTTGCCGTTGGGCGGGACTTTTGTTTCAGTGTTCGGCAATTTGTGATTCCCTCCACTCCTTCATTTTTTTCCTGATGTATCCTACTGGAACACCACAGAATGGTTCCGGACCGATGAGGGGACGACTGGCCCCTCTAGACAATCTGCCCTTTCGTTGCCCTCGTGTACCAGAATCCAGCATAAAGTTAGTTTGAGCGCTACGATGCA
This sequence comes from Cordilura impudica, assembly GCA_963682025.1. Classification (NCBI taxonomy): domain Eukaryota; kingdom Metazoa; phylum Arthropoda; class Insecta; order Diptera; family Scathophagidae; genus Cordilura; species Cordilura impudica. Next base: position 75,519,611 of record OY821517.1, on the reverse strand, counting down.
ATCCAAAACAAGTCTAGACGTCACGTTATAGGAATAATTGCTTTTAGTACAACCTGACTGTCAGATAGTATGTAAGTATGACTGCCCTTTTTGTCTTCCATCCAAGACATTCAGTCACGTATACATAAATAGCGAAGAACTCCGCTTGGAAAATGGATGGGTATTTTCCTATGGGTAAGGCACGTTGAAAATTGGGACCGAATATACCCGCGCTCGAGTTCCCATTAGATGGTTTTGAACCATCTGTGAACCACACATGAGAACCCTGCTCTGGTTCCCAGGTGCTAATGGTCCATAAGCTCCGTTCCAATATCGCAGTTTTAAATTGTCTTACACATATCTTTCTTGGAAGCACTGTGTCCGTGACTCTAGCTACCGGGCCGTTGATGAAGAGTCTTGCAACTCTCATGTGACCCTTTAGGTCACCGTCCTTTTTGCTACCAAAATTCTGGAGTTGCACGGCACTCAAGCACGCATCTTCGATGACCGAAATATGTGATGGTGTAATTTTAAGCATGACGGCACTAGCATCAGTCGGGCACATTGTGTTGGCCCCGGTAATACCAATAAACGAATTGCGATACACCTTTTTTAGGATGGCGCAAGAGCAGAATAAGTAACCATTGGTTTCACTATAGTTTTAAACGACCAGTAGATCGTGTGAGATTTTAAGCCGCACGTTCTACACAAATAGCCAGGCATATGTTGACCCAGTGACCTTTTTGGTAATTTGTTCTAATTGGTTATTTCGAGAACCCTATTGTAAAGCCGTTCAGACTTGGTTTCACAAGGTTCAGTTTTCTTTATAGATAACCCTTTATTCTGACACCATTTGAGGGTATAAATCAGAGCCTGCTCATACGCACCGATATTGTCTAGCGCGAACGGCGCTAAATTTTTAAACATGGAAAAAATTGGACACCGTTATATAATTCTATATTTTCATTTGAAAGGTTTCAGTCCCGCCAATATTAAATCCAAGCCAAATTTTACTCTGGGGGAGTCTGCTCCTTAGTATACGACTTTAAAATATTGGGTAGCCGTACGAGCTGCTAAGAAGAACACGGTAGTGGTCGATCCATTGAGGTATACACGACAGAAACGGTTAAGAAAATCCACAAAATGGTATTGGATGATCGCCAGCTGAATGTGCATGTGCTAGTTGAAATGACTGGAATTTCAAAAAGTGCTATTCATCGCTTATTGACCGAAAATTTGGAGATGAGAAAGTTATCCGCGAGATGGGTGCTCACAATAAAACAAAAACTAAATCTTGAAGATGTTTCAATAGAGTGTGTGGCCACGTTTCACCACAATAAAGACGACTTTTCGCACCATTTTACACCTGAGACAAAAGATCGGTCAAAACAGTGGACTTAAATGGGAGAATCGTATCCGAAGAAGGCGAAGATAGTACCATATGCAGGCAAGGTTATGGCGTTGGATAATTTTTATTGACTATCTTCAAAAAGGAAAGTATGTTGAGATGTATACAAAAAAAATGCCAAATTTGTTGCGATTTCTTTATCAAGCCGGCTTGTTTTGGAACCGCCCTCGTATATGTATATTGTCTTAAAGCAATGGTTGTCAGAACTAGTGAATTTTTTTTTGTCAAGCCTACGGGAAATAATTTTTTTTTATTAACTTTTCAAAAGCTTTGCGGTTTTTTTACGGAAAATATTATAATGTGACTAATATTAAAGAACAACCTTTAAACGTATTTAATAGTAAAAAGCTTAATCTGAGAGTTTTTCTACAAAACAAATATCTTGAATTCATCACAACATGAAAATTCTATAAAAAATGCTTTCAAATGAGAGTTTTTAAAAGAAAAACTGCCTATTCGTAAAAAATTATAAAAATCTAATTAAATTTTATGTTGCAAAATCTATAAATATTTTATTTAAATTTTTTTTAAATATCTATGTACTCTTTTAAGAAAAATAAAATTTACTAGCAGATTCCAGCCCTCGAAATTCGAGTGCAAATTCTAGGAAATTCTATTTTTTCATTAAATAAAGACCCTAAAATTATGCTAATCAATTACAGCTAATTCACAAATCAACACAAAAAAACACTCATTCTTATTACAAACACATTTACAAATTTAATAAAATACACATAGCATTGTGTAATTTTATGTATGTGTTAGTAGCAACTTTAAATGCAATTTACTCAAAATAAAGGGAAAAATTTTAAAATCTGTAAATCTGCAAATCGGCTAAAAAGAAATACCTTTCAAATAATATATGTTTGGTCAAATTCGGGATATAACGGTAGAACAAAACATCGATCACAAAGAATCGCCCAGCCTATTAATATTATAGATATTGTTATTGTTTTTTCTTTAATATTGGCGATCTTTTGTACTTATTTCGTTATAATGTTAAAAAACAGGAGTATCATAAATTATATTTTTTACACTTCCATTGAAATTTCGAGACCTGTTGAACCGATTTTAATGATTTTAAATAGTAACCTTCACATATGACAATGAATAATTTTCACTAGAAATACGCAATCCACCTGACCTATTGAGTGAGTAATTGTGAATTCCACAGACGGACAGACGGACAGAGAAATATAACAAAACTTAAAAGTATTAATTGTTATGCTGTTTATGCTGATAAAACCCTTACTATACAACCTTACCCTTACTATAGAATAATGGAAAACTTCATCTATTTTGGGTTTCAATATTTTTTTTTGGCGTATAAATTAATTTTTATACTACTTCACAAAGCTAAAGCATGGAGTCAGTTAACTTGTTGATGATATCCATTGAAATTTTGCCACTCTGAATTACCTGACCACACGAGGTCTGTCTTGTTTGTGTTATTTCGTGTCCATATTTTTCAATCTTCTGGTGATTGGGCTGGCCATTCCAAATCAGTAACTGCATTAGATTGTAGTAATTCGGTTACACGGTATTGTACGTCACCGTATCTCTTTCATGATATTTTTGGATAATTTTTGAAACCATGGATTTATTTATAGAATATTTTTTCAGAAATTTTCTTTTGCTTAAGAACAGTGCTGCGATTGTTGTTTGCACTAACGATTAAGTGATTTACTAAGTACACCTTAACGACAGCCGACAAATCTATTTTTCTATTTATTTAAACTAGCAGATTTCAGCCCTCGAAATTCGAGTGCAAATTCTAGGAAATTTTATTTTTATCTATATATATAAAATTCATTTTCTGTTTGTTTGTTTGTTCAACGGATTTTCCTGAAATATTTGCACACACGATCTGTATACCCAGGGAAAGGTCGCCATATACGCTTTATCAGCCACGCCTACTTTTACGCCCACTTTTTATGTAAAATTCATTTTCTGTTTTATTGATCTTTGTTCACTATACAAATTTTTCTTTGTTAACAGATTTCTCTGAAATTCGGTACACACGATCCTTGTACTCTAGCTAAGGTCACCAAATACTTTTGATCGACCACGCCTACTTTTACGCCCACTTTTTATATACAATTCATTTTCTGCTTTTTGGTATATTTGTTCGCTATACAAATTTTTATTTTTCAACGGAATTCTCTGAAATTTGGTACACACGATCTCTGTACTCCAAGAAAGATCGCCATATGCTTCGTACCGGCCACGCCTACTTTAACGCCCACTTTTTGTATACAATTAATTTTATGTTTTTTGGTATATTTGTTCGCTACACAAATTTTTATTTTTCAACCGATTTCTCTGAAATTTGGTACACACGATCTCTCTGCTCCAGGAACGGTCGATATATTCTTCGTACCGGTCACTCCTACTGTTACACCCACTTTTTGTATACAATTTGTATTCTGTTTTTTGGTATATTTGTTTACTATAGAAATTTTTATTTTTCAAGGGATGTGAAAAATTTGGTCACATGATCTCTATACTACAGGGAAGGTCACCATATGCTTCTTACAGGCCACGCCTACTTTGCGCCCACTTCTATGTATATAAAACTTATTTTTTCCTTTTATTTATCTCTTTATTTGATTGCTATGCAAACTTTTATTTTTCAATGGCTTTCTCCGAAATTTAGTACATATTCCAGGGAAGTTCGCCATATGATTTTTACCCACCACGCCTACTTTTACGCCCAATTTTCATATAAAATTCATATTTTGTTGTGTGGTATATTTCTTTTCTATACAAATTTGTACTTTTCAACGGATTTCTCTGAAATTTGGTTTACACGGGAATAACTACACGGTGAACAAGTTCCCCAAACTTAAAAAAAGGTACCCAAAAGAAATGAACAAATTCCCCATTTTATTTTTAATCGAAATAAAAAATGAACTTACTCCCCAAATTCATTCTTAAATTTTTACATATTTTTATTTAATGAATTTTGTTAAATATTTATTTTAGTGAACATTTGCATACTGCTCTCAATATATGTCCTACAATAAATGCATTCAAAATGAGTATTCTTTTCAATAGCATCATTTCGGTGAATGGAAGTTACGCGCACGGGGAATACAGTTTAGCTAGAATATCGGAATGATCTGAAAAATATATTTTGACAGCACAAGTCTGGCTGTCAAATGCGCGGAAGTGCCGCGCGGCGCGCGGACACGGACGCAGACGCGGAGGCGACGCGCTCTTGGAACACAGCTCAGCTAAAATATCGCAATGCTCTGAGAAATATGTTTTAGGGATTAAAATAAGTTAACGAGAACTAAACGGCGGAACGGTTAGTAGCTGCGAGGAAGCGGCGTGCGGCGCGCGGACGCGGACACGGACGCGACGGGTGCGGACGCGACGCGCTCGCGGAACACAGCTCAGCTAAAATATCGCAATGATCTGAAAAATATATTTTGGCGATTAAAATAAGTTGACAACAACTGCGCGGCAGCACGGGTGTGCTGCAAAATGCGCGGAAGCGGACGCGACTCGCTCGCGGAACACAGGTTTAGTGAAATGTCGTATGATAAATTTTATCTATGTATGGGTTAAACCATCTGAACTCAACTTAAAATATGGCTGTTTTTTACATCACTGTATCCAAATTGGCTGAATTTTGGCAGGATTAAAGTGTATCCGAGAAATAAGAAAAATCCTAAATTTAAGTTCACTGACGCATCTGGATCCGGAAATATGAGGTCTTGAATATCGGGAAAAACTATAAAAATGTACAAAGTTGTACTTACTTAATTATCATTTTCTTGATTAATATTAGAGTGACGCAACTTATCAAGGTCGCATTTGAAAGGTTAATTAATTACCTTTAATTTGATATACAACATGATTTTTTTTTTGGAAAGGTCAAAGGTCACATCTCTTGACCTATAATTCGGGAGGCTATAGCTGTAAAAACGACAATTTTAAAAATCTGAAAAAAATATATGTTTAAGATTGGTTCCTTCCCTAAAGTTCCAAAAAATTTCAGACTGGGGGTATGCTTGGATCTAGAAATATTTATCATAGAGTAAAGGTAGATATTTAACAAGTGAATTATTATTATTATGAATGCTGTTGTTGTTGGCGTTGTTGGCGTTGTTGACATTATTATGATGAATGCTGTTGTTGTTGGCGTTGTTGACATTATTATGATGAATGCTGTTGTTGTTGTTGTTGTTGTTGTTGTTGACATTATTATGATGAATGCTGTTGTTGTTGTTGTTGTTGTTGACATTATTATGATGAATGCTGTTGTTGTTGTTGGCGTTGTTGACATTATTATGATGAATGCTGTTGTTGTTGTTGTTGACATTATTATGATGAATGCTGTTGTTGTTGTTGTTGTTGCTGACATTATTATGATGAATGCTGTTGTTGTTGTTTAGTTTTATTATAAATGTTTTCAATTACAAATTTGCTATCAGCGGAATAAATTTTAGCTTGTAATTGTGTTTTTGAAATTGGTATGAAGCTGTGCTGCTTTTGAGTTCCCGGAATTGTACGTAATCCTATAAATCTATCAGTTAGCAATTTCTCTTCTTCTTCATAATCTTTTTCCGTTAAATATGCAAAGTTGCAGTTCTGAAGAGTTTGCTGACACCAATTATACAAGTGGAGAGGAGTAGCTATCTGATCTTCGAATGGACGTTGCAAGCTGGCTCTTCGTGCTTCACGCTTTACCGTTCCCCCAAGACCATCACTAGGTCCTTTGCCGTGACTGGTAGCAAAGAAATGTCACTCAGCGGAACAATTAAAATCTTCGCTATGATGGCATAAATTGGCAAAGTTTTTTTTATTTTTTAATTGAGCGGAAGAACCGTCCGAAAAATAAAAAATTTTCTTTGGTATTTTCAAAAACTTGTTTTTTAAAAACTCATTTAGGTGGCGATGAAATAAATGAACTGCTATGGTATTATGTATTAGACAGTCTGATATTATTATAAAATTTGTAGTTTCTAATTTTCCATTTGATTTGTAACAAATTGCTATTGGGTATAGTGTGGCCTGGCTATTATTCCATAAAAAGCCTTGCACAGAATCCTGAACCACAAAAGTTGAATTTTCGGAGAAGTCGCAAACTTTTTGTGAGCCATAAATGCACCCTGCTCTTTAGATACGAATGAATGGGGTAGAAGAGTTTGCAGTTTTTCGCATAAATAATCCAGAAAAGAATCAGTTTCTTTAATAATAGTTTCCAAAGAGTCTCTATCTACACTTATCCACTGTTTATATATGATTTCATCAATTTCATTTTCTAATAATAATTCACCAAGTTTCTCTTTAAAATTTCGTATATCTGGACACATGCTACATCTGCCAAGGTAGCAATTTGGTGATGGGGGATTGCATATAAGTCTTTTTAAACAATCTTTATAAGTTTCCAGCACAAAATCCTGCACATTTTCTGTCAATTTTTTCAGGTTTATTGCGTGGAGCATTAGTTTTGTATTTTGATGTATTTTACAAACACATACATTATGGCTTCCTGACGCATCTGCTAGAACCACATTTTTTGGCCGAAGTTTACAAAATTTAGAAATTCCCTTCATGTTTTTCTTTAAATAAAGCATAAACTTCTCGAAGATTTCCGAGTAAAAGTCTTTTATTTTTTTTTACTTTTACACCATTTTCTGTTATTGACACGTAGTCTTTACATCCTGGTAGACATCTGCTGACATCATCAGTTTCATAAAAGATTTTGACCACATCAACAATTTCTAATGGCAATCGTTTTCCAAGTTTTGGATTCGGTGTACTCAATACGCCTTCTGTCTCAACCAAGTTTTTTACCTTTCGTGCCATGAAATTTGTTATTTGAAATTCCTCCTCCATTCTTTTCAATGTCCAGCTTTTAGGTAAAATAGTTAAAAGTTGGATTTTATCACTGTTTTTAGTTATTGATTTAAACTTTTCTTTTAGTTGTTCGATTATTTCCGATTCTGGGCATACGTGAGAGGTTGAAGGTGTTGAATTTGGGAAAATGTTGGTTTTAATTGATGTTGTTATTTTTTCTAACTTTCTAGTTGTATACCCTTTTAATGGAATTTTTCTCGAACATATTGGAGATTCTTGTAAATATGTTAAACTTTCGTTTAACTTAGAAATTCGAACATCTCCCGAAACTGATGCTTCACTTTCCGAGTCTGAAGTCTCGTTTTCTGGCTCGTTCATAGATTGAATATTATTGTTTACACTTCCTTTTAATTTATAAAGTTCTCTTCTGCATATATCACATATTTTATTTGATATTGAAATGTTATTACTAATTCCAGTCATCCATTGCTGAACTTTTCGAAGTCCTCTTGCATTCCGGACATGAGCAACTTTTTTAAATGGATTACAACAATATATTGTATTAAATGACATATTGTTTACAGAGGCAAAAACAATCACTTTGAACACTTTTGGTTTTATTTAAAAATATTGATTTTATAGCAACACATGTGGTTTTTTAAAGCAACGTGCTTAGAATGGTTTTTTTTTCGTGGTGCTTCCTTTGACTTCTCGTTTTTCAATAATTTCTCTATATCCAAGTTATTTGACACTACGAACCACACCCGACAACATTTATACTGTTGTCTCGCTCTAACATAATTACCTGTCAAACCAACCCTAACACAGGTCTGTACTGAGTACAGTACAGAGCTAAAGAACCAGAAACAAATAGCGGCGTGCGTGCATAGCCCGCCGACGCTCACGAGCACAACCAACCACATTCATAAACAGTAACAGTAACAGCACCGACTTTCTACCTTTACTCTATGATAAATATTTCTGGATCCAAGCATACCCCCAGTCTGAAATTTTTGGAACTTTAGGGAAGGAACCAATCTTAAACATATATTTTTTTTCAGATTTTTAAAATTGTCGTTTTTACAGCTATAGCCTCCCGAATTATAGGTCAAGAGATGTGACCTTGGACCTTTCCAAAAAAAAAAATCATGTTGTATATCAAATTAAAGGTAATTAATTAACCTTTCAAATGCAACCTTGATGAGTTGCGTAACTATAATACTTTTCAAGAAAATTATAATTAAGTAAGTACAACTTTGTAAATTTTGACCTTTTTTTACGATTTTCAAGACCACATATTTCCGGATACAGAAGTGCCAGTGCCCTCAAACTTTGCACTTACTTTAGTTCTGTAATAATCTGTCTTCCTACGAAAAATCATACAATTTGGAGAAGGTAGTGTACACCCATTGGTTGATTTGACATGGAATTACCCGTATGTGAAATAATTACCTGTTGATCAAAATAGGCCACACATATACTATAAGCAGTTGCTTAAAGAAACCTTGCGACACAATATTAAACGTCGCATTAGTATTTCATTTCTGAAACTTATTGAATGAAGTAATTCAATTTTTAAAAGTTCTGAGTCCTTAAATTTGCAAACGATTCCGTTATATTTGATGTTTATAAATAAACTTAAAAAATACTTAAAGCGGTTTCGCAACTTATTTTTGAAGCATTTTTGATGCAGCATCTTAAAACCTTCCAAATTAAAAAATCAAAAAATTTTGAATTGAAATAAAAAATTAATTTACTGTCCATACAAATTTTTAAGTACTCAGCGCCTGGTAAGCATAGTGAACCATTTTTCAAGTCAAAGGCCTTTTTATCCCGGGCAAGACCGGGTAAAAACAGCTAGTATTAAATAAAGACACTTAAGGTATGCTAATCAATTATAGCCAATTCACGAATCAACACAAAAAAAACAAACTCATTTTTATTACAAACACATTAACAAATTTAATAAACACACACATAATTTTATGTATGTGTTAGTAGCAACTTTAAATGCAATGTACTCAAAATAAAGGAAAAAATTAAAAAATCTGTAAATCTGCAAAACGGCTAAAAAGAAATACCTTTCAAATAATATACGTTTGGTCATAATCGGGAAAAAACGGTAGAACAAAACATCGATCACAAGAAATCGCCTAGCCTATTAATATTATAGATTGTAAACGAGTGGCATCTCTGTCAAAATAAGCGAAAAACACAAAGAATAGAAAAAAAAAACAAATTACTTCTTGTTTGACAGGATGATTTTATGTTTATGTTTAATTTCTTCATTTTTTTAATTAATATTTTCGTTTATTTATCTGAAAATAAAATAATGAATTGAATATGCTATTTAATTTTTTTATTTATGTAAATATTTTTTATAATAAAAGCAAAATATTTTCACTATTTTATGATTTTTATTTATGTATGACGACATTTCAACTATTTTAACCTTTTCTCGATTGAATAAACAACACAGATATGGTTGTCGTTTAGATAACAACAACAGCTGACTTTAACAATAGCGAATATCGTTTAAAAATTTTACTGAATACCAAAATCGTTAATTTTGTTGTTTTTTTTTAATGATTCGATTATCGAATCACGCTACAGAAGTAAAATCATCTAATTCATCTAACTCTTCGCAAAACTTTATTCTCGAAATTATTTTATAATAATTAATTATAAGATTAAAACAATGAAAAAAAAAAAAAACAGTTGTATTTAAAAAACAGTTGAAAGAACACGTCAGGAACTATAAATATTCAAATAACTGTTAAGATTTATTTCCATTTTCTTTCATACCATGTTTTATTTTTATTGTTGTAGTCAACTTTGCTACAGAAGATTAAAAGTTTTCACTAAAAAATATTTTTTTTCGTTTATCTATTTTTATACCCCATACCACTCGGTCAGGGTTTAAAGACTTTGTGCTGATGTTTGTAACTACCAAAAATATTTGACCTAGACCCATCTTTTATTATACCGATCGAATCAGAATCACTAACTGATTCGATAGAACGATTTCCGTCCGTCCGTCCGTCCGTCCGTCTGTGTGTCCATGAAAACTTTGTAATCAAACTACAGGTTGCAAATATGAATATATTTTGATGAAATTTGGTATTTAAACTTCTAACGGCCATATGATGAACGTTATTGAAATTGGTTAAAATCGGTTCATGTTCAGACCTAGTCCCCATACAAATGATCCCAATGATATATATATATGTCCTTTATTTATTTAAATATCAATAGAAATACATTGCTGAAAACTACAAATACTTAAATAAAGTTCAGAGTGAACATAGGGCGTCAACGAATTCCCTACATCTGATTCTATCTCTGGCAATTGTTTTTGTTTGGTTCCAGGATATACGAGCTAGTAGACATTCTTGTTTAAGGCATCGAACCCAGGTGTTACGGGGTCTACCTTGGCGGCGTTGTCCTTGAGGGTTCCAATCTAGGGCTATTCTGGCAATTTCAGTTTGTGGTCTTCGCAATATATGACCTATCCACGTCCACTTTCGTTTGCGGATCTCTATGTGAACTGGCAAGGAGCTTGCCCTTTGGAGCAGGGCATCGTTTGAAATTCTGTTTGGCCAGTGGATGTGAAAAATTTGTCTCAGACATTTGTTAATAAATGTTTGAATTTTTGTAATGGTATCTTGCGTTAAGCTCCATGTAGTGCAGCCATAAAGCAACACAGACTTTACACTACCGTTAAAAATACATACTTTTGTTTTACGAGAAATATTAATTCTTCTCCAAATTTTGGTTAAGGAAAAGAAAGCCACTCGTGCTTTATTTATACGATCGGCTACGTCAGCATTTGACCCACCGTCCTTAGTTATCTTGCTACCAAGGTAGCAGAAAGCATCTACATCTTCAATGGTCAAAAACTAACGGTGTGGCGATATCTGCGCCTATGCGCATGAGCTTTGTTTTGTTTATATTAATACTTAAACCAACTTTTTTTAGCGTTTTCGGATAGTCTGGAAAGTTTTGCTTCGATATCCGAAAAACGATGTGCCATTAAACATATATCATCGGCATCGTCTATGTCATATAGAAATTCGGATAAAGTCCATCTGATACCGAAAGGTGCATCTCTGTTGGTTTTTTCCATTACGCAATCAAGAAGTAGCAAAAACAACGTTGGAGAGAGGATGCATCCTTGTCGCACACCAGTGGTGGGAACGAATGGCCGACTCTCATTTCCATTAAAACGTATCCTACATTGTGCATCCCTATATAGTTCACGTATCATGTTAACTATTTTTTCAGGAATTCCTTTGTAGGTTAGCGCCGACCACATGGAGTTTCGGGATATAGTATCAAATGCCCGTTCAAAGTCGACAAAAAGTAAATAAAGAGTAGTATTATATTCAGCAGATAGTTCGATAATTATGCGCAAAGTATTGATGTGATCAGCACAGGATCGACCTTGTCTAAATCCTGCCTGCTCAGTACGCAAAATCTGATCCACAACAGGAGAAATTCTTTGCAGTATAAGGGTGGCCATAACCTTGCCTATGGCGTTAAGAACAGTTATGCCACGCCAATTTTTACATTGGGTCAAATCTCCGTTCTTGGGTAGTGTGACCACTGTTCCTTCCTTCCATTCATCTGGTATGTGGTTAGATGTCCAGGCATGGATAATAGGGGTAAGAAATTGAGCTAAAGTAGCAGCGCCATATTTCAAAAGTTCAGCAGGAATGTTGTCTGGACCTGATGCTTTATTGTTTTTAATTCTATTTAATGCATCTTCAATTTCTGAGCATGACGGTGGACCTGTAGATATGTCCCTCCTGGGATTGCGACGAGTTGTAAAAAATCGATCGTCGTCTTGAGTCTCGCTACTAGTTGATGAAGCTTGCAGTGAAAAGAAATCGCGCCATCGCTCAAGTTGTTGTTCGGGTGCTGTTATTTCAGATTCATCGACTGCTTTTACAATCGCGGTGCCTCTTATATTATTTTCACTTAGCTCTTTAATAGCTGAATATACACCACGCAAGTTACCTGTATTTGCGGCTTGGTCCGCCTGTTCAGCAATGCCGTTATAATATTTTTCGCTATCAGAACGAACCAAGTTACGAACTCGACGTGCAGACTGCCGATATTGGGATCTAGATTGCTGTTTTTGTGCGTGAGTTTTAGCATTTATGCGATCATTGTGAAGTTTTTTACGGTTTTGTATCTCCATCCAAGATTCATCGCTAATCCACGGCTTAATCGTGCTACTTTTTAATCCAAGCACTGTTCTAGCAGTTTCTTTACAAACTGTCGATACGTCTGCCCATCTGTTTTGATGTTGGTTCATAAGCAAAGCAGTTCTTAAGTTGTTGTTATATAACTGTGCAATATTACGGTCAAGGAGCCGTGCTGTATTATATTTATCGGGCCTATCCCTAGTTTTGATTGCAGCTGGTCGCAAAGAAGCGTAGCTACGAGTAATCGGTGATCACTGTCGATATCCGCTCTTCGTCGGATCTTTACATCCGGACTCATCAGGACATGATCGATTTGGTTACGTGTACGGCCAGCAGGACAAACCCACATATACTTGTGTATGTCCTTATGTGGGAACTTTGTACCACCGATAAATAATCGGTTTCGAGCACAAAAGTCAATCAGTCTGTCTCCATTGTTCTTTCTCACCATACCAAGACCATGTATACCCATGACTGACTGTAAGTTATTATTGTTGTTGCCTACTTTCGCATTAAAGTCTCCGATAAATACCTCTATATCGCACCAGAAGGTATCTTGCTGACAACAGCATCTAGTTGATCATAAAAAACATCCTTAACACTATCGTCGTCGGATTCCGTTGGGGCATAGCATTGAATGACCGAAATCTTGCGAAACTTTGAGTTTATTCTCGCAATAATAATGCGATCGGAGATAGCATTATGTTTCAACAAAGCGCGACTAGCTTTCGGCGAAAATAGTATTCCAACTCCATTCTTCCTATGCGTATCGTTACCCGAGTATATGAAATGAAAGCCATTTGGTAAGTAAGTGGAACCATTGCTAAGCCATCGTACCTCGCTAAATCCTAAGACATTCAAACTATGTGCAGCCATTTCCCTACGAACTTGTTCGATTCGAGATGTTTCCGAAAGAGTTTTAACGTTCCAAGTACCAATCATAAACCGTTGTTTAAAGCCATAAGTCGTCAACGAGGGGGGATCGTTATTTAAATTTATTGACGTTTCTGTAATCGAAGTTATTTAGGAGTGAGGGCTGATTAGATCACTGCACTCCGATCCTATTGTTGGGGCTGCCAACTACCTCTAGGCTGGTTAAAATACAGCAGAGTTTCAGTGGTAATCTGCATTCTGGATTACCACCTACTTACCTGAGACGCACCGGTGTTCGCATGCCATTCAGGTTACTCATAGCTGCACGCCTTCTCACTCTAGCTGCCTTCAGACGGGTGCCTGGGCGACATTTCCAGGGGATACTTGGTCAGAGACCGGAATTAGTGAGCTGCTTGGGAAATCCAACAGAGGAATTGCTTCTTGCTATTCCCAAGTGAATAGCAGACAGAGAGCGTTCCGCACCAAAGTGCACCTCTGAGAAAGACCCCATCCCCCATTCCAATGAAATCGACTTAAATTGCCATAAGATCCAAATTATCATATAGATCTCTGTCGAATAAGGCTTGGGTGCATATATTACATCCATTTATGAGTAGTCCAATATTAAACCCTACAGGACAATTTTTAGGCATATCCCTTATTTGAAGCTGATTCCTTAAATCTATCAAAAAACAAAAATATTGCACAGATTTTTCTCAAATTTGATTATTGTATGTTTTTGCCAAAAATAAGTGACCTTACCAAATATGGTCAGTATCGGTCCATTTTTTGACCTAGTCCCCATATATATATGTAGCATCCTATATGAACTTTTTCATATCCGAAGGCAAAAAAATTAATAATAGTGCCACTCAAATTGGTTTAAGCTATATCGAATTGGTTAGAATTAAGAAATAGGGTCTGTAAACGCATGGTATAGGGTATCGTATAGATAGAGACCGACCGACATGGCATGGCTAAATCGACACAGAAAGTGATTCTGAGTCGATTGACGTAATAAAAGATGCATTTATTTTTGGTAGTTACACACATCAGCTCCAACTCATTATCTCCTGTCCACATAGTTTTCAGGACATCCAGACAAAAATAGATTTTGTGCAAGATTTCTTAATTTAATCGTAAGCAAAAGAAAGGCGTGTTTACATTTGGATAAATTTTTAAATTTTTTGTTTTAAATTATACTCTCCTTTTAACGTTAGAAATCAGTTACTATTTATGACATTTAACACAAATCCTGGCTAAAAATATTTAAGTGTCGTTTTGTTGCCCAACAATAAAGTACATCACAAGAATTTATGTTAAATATGACACAAGTGATGATATTTTGCGTAGAAAACAATAAAACTCTGAATGCAAGCAACCATATGTTGGTAATGGTTAGACTAGAACGTATTGATACTGACTAAAGGAACCTTACTTAATGAAATTAGAGAATATGAAAATGGAAATATATAAAACCAAGCAGCAAATCAACAAACCAACAAAATGACTGAATGGCTTAAGGCAAACATATTCCAAAACGGAACGACAGCTAAGGGAAAATAAAACATTGAAGTAAAAAAAATATATATATATATATTCTAAGAACTTCAGAGTTGTGCAGTTAGAAGTAGATATAGAAATATGAAAGCCAAGTTATAATATAAATGTCAAGTCAAATCGAGTTATGAATGTTAACTTTCTGCACACATACATTTACAAAATAACAAACATACATACTCATGCGAGCTTATGTACCAACAATCACATACGCAATATTTATGACAAGGATTTGCATCAGCTTAACAGGATATACCAGTAAGATATAAACACACACTCACTTACACACACACAAATATCTACAAACATAGATCCTTTTTTAATTTATATATACTCGTACATAGTAAACCCTTTAGTCATAGAAAGATTTTCTCCACACAAGAACAAAACTGTTTATTGCTGCTTTTTTTTTTGTTTGTTTTGCAGTTTTCATGAGTTAATAACGATTATTACAACAGACTTTTTGTAACATCTTTAAGTTTTTCCGAATCAATAAGTTTATCTTGCTTTGAAAAATATTAACCGATTTTTCAACAACCTACAGATTTTGATGAAATATTCAATTTTTAAAGATTTTCTCGGTCATAACAAATATTTTTCGCTCAGTATTAAGGGGCTCAAGATGTTTTTGGTAAACTCTTAAATTAACAGCATTGTCAATGTGCAGATTTATCTGTTTTTTTGTGTTGTTTTTTGAAGTGCTAAATGAAATTTTTCACAAAAAAGTTTTTATTTCAAATTAATGCAGTTTTCCATTTAAAAAATCATTTTTATTTTAAGTGAAACTCCGCAAATTCATGTATTTTAAACCTCAAACTATTTGAATGAGTAATTTAAGAGGGCAGCTGTTAGAGAGCGTAAAAAATATTAGAAATTATCACAAGCTTTTTTTTCACTATTTTTTGATCAATTTATCTTTTAAAAATATGTCAGCTATTACGTTTAATGACAACCATCTTCAAATGAGTCGCAACTTTCTCCAAGCAAAAAGCGCAAAACAGTACCCAAAAAGCGCTAAAAGGCGCTATATTAGAATGAAAGTAAAAGCGCTAATTATATGTTTGTAAAATATATTATTTTGATTAATTTGCAAAAAAAACGTTATATTATTTGTTAATTTAAGATCATTTAATATTAAATGAAACGTTTTAAGTGTATAGCAATAATAAAAAATAAAATCCCTTAAAAACCTTTGTTATTATCTATAATATTAATAGGCAAGGCGATTTCTTGTGACCGATGTTTTGCTCTACCGTTTTAGTCCGATTTTGACCAAACGCATATTATTTGAAAGGTATTTCTTTTTAGCCGTTTTGCAGATTTTAAATTTTTTCATATATTTTGAGTAAATTGCATTTAAAGTTGCTACTAACACAAACGTAAAATTATACATATGCTATGTATGTATGTGCTTTATTAAATTTGTTAATGTCTTTGTTAATGAGTTTGTTATCTTCATTCACAATAATAATAAACCATAAAAGTGTTGGTTTGTGAGTTGGCTAAGTTAAAAAATAAAATTGCCTAGAAATTGCACCCGAATTTAGAGGGCTGGAATCTGCTAGTTCAAATAAATTAGTGTAATTTTTTGCTCACCGTCTGGATGATATAAAACTTTATTTATTTATATGTTTGAAGAGAAGAAGAAGAAGAATCCATATTTAATATGTATTAAAGAATTTACAGTGTTTAAAGATATTTTACGTATTCCTTTTATTATTTTTGAAAAACATATTGCACTGAACAGTTTTCGACTTTAGCGTTTGAGTTCGGAAAAGTGAATTTAAAGGGTATTTATTTTTAGCTTGGATAGAACTTACAAAAGGGTTAGGTCGCAAACATACTATCAGAAAGCGCTCGTTTTTTGACATTTATGATCAGTATACTTTGGCAAATCGTCGTGAATATATCCACGCTTGAACAACACTGCCAAATGATCAATTTCAGAATCAGCAAAATTGTGTTCAGCGATGAGACTCATTTTTGTGTTAACGGGTTTGTTAATAAACAAACTTGCCGCCCATGAAGTGAGACCAATCAAGAAGAGATCATACAGACTCAATTATATCCAGAAAAATGCACTGTTTGGTGCGGTTTACACGCTGGTGGCGTATTCGGACCTTATTTCTTCAAAAACGATGCCGAAACCGCAAATATGGATGACATTGATTCGGGCGAGATGTGGTTTCAACAGGATGGCGGTACGTGCCATACGAATGGTTGAAAAAGTGACCAAAAATTGAACGTCCAGAATGCTCTTCGTCAGGAACATCTGCGGTGGCCATATACCCGAAAGCAGTCTCAGATATTAATGCCGTGTGCTGATCTTTCTAATAAACTTTTTTTTTAAACAAAATTTGATTTTTTGTGTTATTTTTTACAATTTCAAGTTCTATCGGGCTTAAAAAAACACCCTTTATTAGAAAGTCTAAAAAATAATAGATGTAACCCCTGAAATTAAATATTTAAATATTTCGGAGAGATCGCAAAAACATGGCGTCACGAAATCTAGGAGTAGAAAGATAAAAATGAACAAAAGTTTCAATATTTTAATATAACACATTTGGACATGGAAAACGAAGACATTAAGAGCTCAGAACCGCCAGGAATGTGAAAATGTCTATAATGTTGGTTTACTAAGCAGAGAGACAGGATCTGATTCACATGATTTTTTTTTTTAAATTATTTGAAAATGGCTTAACTGAAATAATTTGGAAATTAAAAAATAAGCCTAGAATTATTTCCAAAGTGTACAACCATTTTTTTGTCCCTCGTTGTAGCGAACCTCTTTACTGTTAAGACAACAGAATTGTAAACATAGTGAGGAGCTAAAAGCCGTATCGTTGCGTGCTTTGAAGTCCAATCCGAAAATCGACTTAAACTACTTTTCTGAGGAGTAGACGATAAGGATTTTTAAGAAAGTTTTTACTAGAAAGTGATTTCAACTTTTTGAGAATGATTTTCTAAAATGTATTGAAGTTTTAGCGCCTGCTAGTGTAATAAAAGGTTATGCAAAATTTGTTTCTGAATATTGTAACTTTATATCAATTGTCGTGGGTTTGAACCATATTCAAGAACCCTGGTAATGAATGACGCGAATTAATTGATTTTATTTTAACTAGCAGATTCCAGCGCTCGAAATTCAATTGGAATTTTTGGCAACATTATTTCTCAACTTAGCTAATTCACAAACCAACACTTTTTTTGGTTTATAATTATAGCGAATGAAGATAACAAACTCATTAAGAAACACATTCACAAATTTAATAAGGCACACATAGCGTCTATAATATTAATAGGCTAGGCGATTTCTTGTGACTGATGTTTTGTTCTACCGTTTTATCTGGATTTTGACGAAACGTATATAATTTAAAGGTATTTCTTTTTAGCCGACTTGCAGATTTTCAGATTTTTAATTTTATCCGTTATTTCGAGTAAATTGCATTTGAAATTGTTACTAACACATACATAAAATTATACAATGCTATGTGTGTGCTTATTTAATTTGTTAATGTGTTTGTAATAAAAATGAGTTTGTTTTTTGTGTTGATTTGTGAATTGGCTATAATTGATTAGCATACTTTTAGGGTTTTTTTTAAATAAAAAAATAAAATTTCCTAATAATATACGTTTAGTCAAAATCGGGATAAAACGGTAGAATAATATATCGGTAACAAAGAATCGCCTAGCGTAGGGATGTCAGGCGAATTACAAACAAGACAGAAAATTCAAACTTATTTCCTATTATGTACAATATTATCTTTTTGAAAACTCAGGTTTTTTACAAAACAAAAAAAGTTTTTTATTCAAATATCAACGATATTTCAATAAAAAAAATAGTTATAACAACACTGTTTATATTTTTGCATTCCTGGTTCAAGTCCCAACTCGAATAACAAAATATTTTTTTTTTATTTATCAGAGCCAAGTTCCCCATATTTAATATTTGTAGTAGAATAGATGATTAAAAAAAAACTACTATTACTTTATATGTATTTGGAATTCACTTAATGTCAAATGTAGCAAAATGCAACCACAAACCACTAATTTCCACAATTTTTGCATGATAGAGTGCAAAGAAGCGCCATGAATATTTATAGATTATAATGCGAAAAGCAAAAAGGAAGAGAGATGACAAGCTAAACCAATATCCTCCTTAAACATCATTTTTAAATTTATGCAAAATAAAATCTATTGACAAGTTAATTTTTTTTGTAATATCTTGACTTGAGTAGCTGAAGCATTGTTGTTGTATGATAATGATAATAATGATGATGTAGATTAAAATGAAAAGGATGTTGTTATTGCATTCTATGAAAATGCGTGTGCAGTCTTGTGTAAATGTGGTTACATTAGAGATGTACTTGAAAGTGTTGGCATTTTTAATAGCACATAAAAATAAAATTCTAATGTTTGAAGAGCAATTAAATAGAACATAAATTATATTAACCGAGATTAACATAAGAAAAGATGAATTCTAAAATTTATAAATAGCCAGCAAAAATAAACGAAGTTATTCTTAAAAGAACTATTTCATTAGTGCATATTGAAGCTCGATATGTTTCCATATCTCACTTCTAAAAAAATGTTCTTCTAAATAACATACGAAAATGTTAATAAAATGTTTTTATAATTTAATTCTTTTCAAATAATTTTTCAATTTTTTTTAACCCCTTATGGATCAAGACTTGAAAGCGTTGAAAAATTTATATTTTTCACGAAATTTGAATTATTATCGCTTTTTAATAGTAAATACAAAGTTTCAAATTGTTTAAAGATCTGTAACGATCTGCAGGACTATTGGTACTCCTAATACCGTTGGGCCAGTGTGAGTCGAAAAGTAAGAAAAGACATTAAAATTAAGAAAGAAAAATTTTATTTTTATATTTGATTTTAACTTAATAAATTTATAATACTCGTAAAACAATTAGTAATTAATTGATTCCATGGTATTTCGAAAAATTTTTTTTTTATCATGACAACATAAGTAAACTCCACAATGACCGTATTTAGAATATGGTTTTGATTGAATTTTGTTTATGCTGCATAGTTCACATTTTCCTCGTGTGTCGAAAAAGTTGGGAAATTTACACCGAGATTCCCTAATTGAACATCCTTGCAAACTGATTCTGATTTTCTTCGACGTCTCTTAGAGGCTGGAATTGACATTTTCGACTTGTAGTTGCATTTTTCTGGGTCATCAATCCCAGAGCAACAGATCATCTTAATTCCAGAAGCGGTTTTTTTTCTGATGATTGGCAATACACCACATATGAGTTGCTAAATGCTATCTCCAATAGACCCCAGAAAATTCGGTGCCACCACTTTTTAGATTTTCGATCAGGACCATAGGCTCTTCGTAATTGATCAGCATTATCGACTCTACCCATAAATGAGTTATAATCCTTCACAACTGCTGGGCAAGTTACATCCTTCAAAATGTCATTGCGGTCTCTCCTGGCAACGGTTGCAGCCTCACTTCCATGAAAATTAGATGCCAAAAAATTGCTTTGTTGTCCATCAACTTGTAGAAACTTATTTCACTGCATGAAACTCTCAAGTCCCAATCTCCTCTTTTCATCTTCTTATCGATGTTCAAATTTGTAAGGTTTCCTTTTCTATTAGAGCGAATAGTACCACATGCTAATGTTCGTTCTGTTTTAAGTTTGAAAGAAGCCGAACTGATGTAAAATAGTTATCAAAATAAATCATTTTAATTTTTCCCCACTCGTTTTCAGTAATTGATAAAACCACTCTTTCTCCAAGACCAAATCCGGCAAATTTTTCCTCTAAGCTTCATCTTTACTTTGATATATTGAAAATTGTTTTGTGCAGCCGTTCTGGTCAGCCAAACACCAAACTTTATAGTCTCTTTTTAATGGCTTCATTGGACAATACTGCTTCATGAGATTCCGTCCTTTAAACAATATCATAGATTCGTCTACGGAAAGCTGTCGAGTGCCATAGTTAAGATGATGCAACTTGTTATTCAACCCATCGATCATAGGTCGAAGTTTAAGGGGCGATCAATGTTGTCTATCGGAATCTTGGAGTTGTCGTTCACATGAAGGTTGCTCAATATGCCTATAAAAGCATAAAACTCACTGTTTTAAAATTTTAATTTTTGTGCCTCTGGGTGGCGTATAAGTTGGTTTAGAATGTAGTATTTTCTGTTCTGTCGGCAATAAATGAAAGAAAGTATTTTGTCAAGAAGAATTCGGGAATATATGTCTCATGGTCTCTCAATTTCCAGTGGCGATTGGGCTCAGCATCAATGCTTCGACGACTTCTGCTTGGCATTATATGAACTATTTTCTCAGTGTTAGCCTCACCATGGCTTTCATTTGCATCAGGATTATTTTCACCCTGTGTTATCTCAATTTCCCGAGGATCGTTCATCAAATCATTTTCGACTAGCAATTCCCGCAGATACTGGTTCATTATGTCATCATTACCAGCCTCAATTTGGTCATCACAATCGTCATCGCTTGCAAAAACGGTGTTCTCGGCATTATCAATAGGAATTGATTCCAGAATTCCCAAAATTTTAACGGTACCAAGACGTTATTTACGGATTCCAGCCATAGCGCTATCAATTGTAAACAACGAAAACTGACAGCCCAACGGTACTTACCGGTCCACTGAATACATTTAAAAAAAAAAAAATACCAAATAATACAAACAAGTGCAAATTCTAAGAAATTTTATTTTTCATTAAATAAAGACCCTAACGGTATGCTAATCAATAGTAGCCAATTCACAAATCAACACAAAAAAAAAACTAATTTTTATTACAAACACATTAACAAATTTAATAGACACAACATAGCATTGTATAATTTTATGTATGTGTTAGTAGCAACTTTAAATGCAATTTACTCAAAATAGGGGAAAAAAATTTAAAAATCTGTGAATCTGCAAATCGGCTAAAAGAAATACCTTTCAAATAATATACGTTTGCTCAAAATCGGGATAAAGTGGTAGAACAAAACATCGGTCACAAGAAATCGCCTAGCCTATTAATATTATAGATATCCAATGTAGAAATATTTGTACGTATACTAAATTGATTATTCTTGTATAATAACACACTTTTATGGATGAAATAACTAAAATAATACAATTTTTTTAATCGAAATAAATGACACCAAATCTTATGCAAACAGCTAAAATACATTTTGAATTACCATTATTTTGGGAAGACGGGGTTGCCAATAGTCGAAAAAAATTTTATTAGATAAACTATAGTGTACTCTTACGTACCTACGGCCAAAAAGTATACAAATATTTTTTTTTAAGATTTTATGAGCTGATAATTGTAAATTTACTTTAAAGTACCGTCGGTCGACAAGAGGTTAAAGAAATGTAGTATGTTTGTGCTAGCTCTGCACGCAACATGCCGTGGTTCAAATCCTGATTCAATCGTTTTTTTTTTTTTTATTTTTTTACAATTTAATTTGTTGATTATTTATTAATTTTTAATGCACTTTTTATTTTTTTATTGCAATTTTTGTTATTTTTAAATATTCGGTATGTTCGCTTTAACAAAACTAATTTGCTTAAGCTAGTCCTCATTTATTTAAAATAGCTCAGTAAATAAAGCATAAGACCAAAAAAAAAATTTTTTTTTCAACAAATAAAATAAGCACGTTTATTTTTAAGCCTTATCTGAAACATAGCTATCAAATGCTTTTAGATGGGTTCTATCAGAGCCTACGATCAAACTCGAGTAGTAAAAATTTACATTTTTCATGTTTGAAAACATGGAAAAAGGTAAATATAAGTATTTAGTGTAACAAATGTATACTTTTTGGAATCATACAAGTACCAAGAATATCATCCTTACTTTTCACTTGAATCGAACTGTGCTACTGGCATGGGGAAATTACTACTCGAAAAAGCTCGACGCCTTTCCATACATACAAATGTATGAAAATATTCACTTCAAAATTTTTCCCAAAATACATGGTACGATTTTATATATTTTGAAGTCACTTATACTGATAGACTATCCTCCTGAAATATTAAAACATTCTGATAAAAACTATGGAGTGGGCTAACTACTACTCGAAGAAGATCACCCACTCCCCACTCAAATGTAAGAAAATATGATCTTCGTATATGTTTGATGCCTATTTACAAAAAAAATTTACGAGAACATTTGGAAAAAGCTCTTAGTATTTTAATCTGAATATATGTAGAGAATAAATTTTAAAAATTTCAAAGCATTTCGACAAAAATGTTGGCGTGTGGGAACAACTACTCTAGAAAAAGTCGGGAATTTTGCTAAAAGTGTAAAATTATAAAAAAAAAAAGAATTAAAAAAATTTTTTTTAATTTTTTCACTGTCTGTAATTGACTATATTCATAGATTACTTTTAAAAAATTTTAAACCATTCCGACAAAAATTGTGACGTCGGTATAGCACTACTCGACTGATATTATCCACTTTCTGTACAAATATGTGAAAATATGCTCTTATTTGAAGTTTGATGATATTTTCCAGAAAATTTTCCAAAAGTAACAAAAAATTATGTTCCTTAGAGATGTGTATATAAAGAGAACATTTCTTTCAAGTTTCAAAGCATTCCGCCAAAAATTGAAGCTTGGGGGAACTACTACTCGTCAAAACACAGAAACTGAAAAAAAAATTTTTCAAAAAAAAAAAATTTCAAAAAATTAAAAAAAAAAAAATTTTTTTTTTCACTGCCCTTAATTGACCATATTCACAGACGACTCATATAAAAAACAAGTAAGAAAATTGTAGCCGGTCTAGACCGACTATACGATACCCTATACCATGGTTTAGAGACCCTATCTCTTCGGTTCGATATAGAAATTAAGCATAAACCAAATTTGAATGGCATTGTTATTAATTTTTTTGGCTGCAGATATTAAAAAGTCCATATCGGGTGCTATATTTATATGGGGACTAGGTCAAAAAATGTACCGATCCGGACCATAGTTGGTAAAGTCACTTATATGTTGAAAAATATATACAAACCAAATTTCAGAAAAATCTGTGCAATATTTTTGTTTTTGATAGTTAAGATCGGGAAGCAGCCCTTTATGGGGCCTATGACTAAGATTTGTCCTATATGGATTATTTTTGGACTACTGATTAGTGGATATAATAAACACATACAAACCCAATTTGACTGAGATCTATATGATAATTTGGATCTGATGGCAATTTATGTCGATTTCATAGGGGTCATTTGTATGGGGACTAGGTCTGAATATGCACCGATTTTCACCAATTTCAACAGCGTTCATCCTATGGCCGATAAAAGATTATATACCAAATTTCATCAAAACATATTCATATTTGCGACCTGTAGATTGATTACAAGGTTTACATACACACAGACGGACGGACAGACGGACGGATGTAGAAGCCAAGTACGGAATAAAGGTATGAAACGAATGATTTATTCGAGGAAGTCGGCTGGTCAAGAGTCAAGGGCAGAATATTGTGTATCAATTAGTGGAAATACACTCCGTTTCACATGAATAGCACATTTGGCAAGGTGCACTTCATTTCACGATAGCTTTTAAACAAATCAAAGTAAAGAAAAATTCTTGACTTGACTTTATAGTTAAAGTATTTAGTTTGTATTAACAATAGACAAAACCAAAATTTATTGAGTATTTTTCAAGTTACAGGGCTTAAAAGTTAAATAACCTAAAAACAGCGCGTACGTTTTGTTTCATTTGAATAGCACACTTGTTTTAAACTCTGTTAAATATTAAATAATTAATTTTATACAACTTGTATAATAATTATTAATTATATAAATTATTAATTTATAAATCTAATTTAATAATGGGTAGAACCTCTTTTGTTTAGAATAACTTCAGAAATCCTATTTGGTAACGAATCATAAAGTTTGTTCATATAGTCAAGGAAAACTGAAACCCATGCTTCCCGAATAGCCTACATTAGCTCAGCTTTGGTAGAAAACTGTCTCCCTGACTCATAAACTTATCTGGCCAACCACCCCCAAACATTTTCGATAATGTTAAGGTCCGGCGAGTATGTAGGCCAGTCTAAGAGATCGACATTTTTTGACTCGATCTATGATTTGATAAGACGGGCTGTATGAATTGGGGCATTGTCCTGTTGGAAAGTCCATTACAAAATTCCAAAAAGACTTTCTAATGGGGGAAAAGTCTTTTCCAAAACTCCTTTGTACGTTTGCGCGTTCATCTTGGGAGTCTAAAATTGAAGCTCGCATGTACCAAAATAGGATATGGTTCCCCAGATCATAACCCCGCCGACTATGCGTTGTAGACGCTCCAATTTATGGGTCTCCTTTCTTAAATCATGGAACTAATAGTAATACCCATCAGGGCCCTCGAAATTAAATTTTTTCTCATCAGAGAATACAACGCGCTGCCACTCTGCTTCCATGACATGTAGTTTCTACAGAAACTAAGCCGAGCTTCTTTACGTAGAGGGGTAAGTGGTGGTTTTTTCTTTAATTAAAGATGCTTTAGATGTTTAGGTTTAGAATTCACCCGCCACACTGTAGTTTTACTTGCGTTGACTCTAGTTTCTGCTCTTATTTGGTCAACAGAGTCTGCGAATTGGAGGAATACATCGCTTATCTGCATTGGAAAGTACACTATTTACAAGACCTTTCATATTTTTTTTTCCATAATTTGAGCTGCTCTGAATAAAATTGTGTACGACTTTTCTTCTTCTTTATTTTTTTTGCTATTTCAGACACAGAGAGGTCACATTCCTGATAAGATTTTATTTTAATTTGTTCCTCGTTCGTTAAGGCTGTACCACGATCCATTATTATTGAATATTATTAAAATATATCTTAAATATTCTAAATAGTGCTTTACTTTATATTACCGATGATCTGCACGACGTAAATCAAACTTAAATGCAAATGTGCTAGTCAAGTGAAACAGAAAATGCATTAGAATTTGAAGCAAACGAAAATTAAATGTACAGAAAAATGTAACGTTAAATTCTCAGAGCTTCAATTTTGTCGCAGAGAATGTGGATAGGAAGACGAACAAAATACTACACAACAAGTACAGTTCAGTCAAAGAATATTGGTAGATAATCAAAAAGAAACAAAAAAATTGGTGTGTCCCATTCAAGTGAAACGGAGTGTATATGTGAATACAGGCCGCACAATTTATGCTGACAATTTTTTCTCCACGTTGGATGTGGCGCGTACATTGATGAGGCAGAAAACTACATTTGTTAGAACAGTACGCTCAAATAAAATATTTGTACCATGTGAGTTCCTAAAAACTCCGATACGTCCAGTTTGCAACTCATTGTTTGTGATCGACGACGGCGATGTAAATGTCACTGTGGTCATATGTTCCGAAGAAGAATAAAGCGGTAATTTTGCTGTCTACAAAGCACTATACTTGCGATTTAGACACAACTGTAAAAAAGGAACCCCATGGTTATTCTTTATTACAATGCTAATAAATCAGGCGTGGATATAATGGATCAGAGCTTGGCACATATTGAAAACGTTCAACAAACCGCTGACCAGTTACAGTGTTCTACAATATGGTAGATATTGTCGCATTAGCTGCATATATCACATACTAGCAGAGCCCAGCACTCGAAATTCTATGAAATTTTATTTTATCATTCAATTCTTTTCTTTCAATGTTTTTTTTTTAATTTAAATATATATATGTATATTCATTATGTAGCTGGGCTCCGCTATATAAAATTTATGGGTATTTCAAATAAATTCATTAAATTGTGAATTTTAAAATAGAATTTATAAATATATTATATAAATATTTGATGAAGACTCAGAAAAAAGTATAATATAAATGGAATTGTTAATTAATAATTGTATAAGAGCCTAATGAATTTTAGGGAATTCACAATTCAACACAAAAATGTGAAAATGTGCTCTTTTTTAAAACAAACAATAATAAATGTACAATGAATTGTGAATTGGCTAAAATTGATTAGCATACCTTTAGGCTGTTATAAAATTATTTATTATAAATATTTTATTTTATTTAATGTAATATATTTTTAATACATATTATACATAAATTTTATATAAACAACATACAACATTGGGTCTTCAGCGCATTAAAATCAACCCTATACGCTTTACTCCACTCGGAGATTGTTAACAGGTTTTGATTGAGTGTATCATTCATTGTCCGCCTTTTGCCCTCAACCTCCAAGAGGCTTGGCCTATAATTAAAGAAAAATGAATTACAAATTCTGCTGTTATCTGCGAAAGAGTATATAAAATTAAAAATTTGACCAAGAAGGTCGTTCAGAAAGATAACGAAAAGAGAATGAGAAAGAGCGGAGCCTTGGGGTACCCCTGAATTAAGCTGAAACTCATTAGATGAGACCCCATCAATAACAACACGTATTGTTCGGTCTCTGAGAAAACTCGATATAAATCGAGAGAAGTCATTACCGTGCCGCACACTATCGAATGGATAGGAAATATCTAGAGCAACCACTGTACTTTCGCCAAAATTGCGAATTTATCGACTCCAGCGCTCAGAAAGTAGAGCTAACAGGTCTCCCGTGGATCGATTTCTACGGAAGCCATACTGTC
Source organism: Cordilura impudica (assembly GCA_963682025.1). NCBI lineage: Eukaryota > Metazoa > Arthropoda > Insecta > Diptera > Scathophagidae > Cordilura > Cordilura impudica. The sequence goes on along the minus strand of OY821517.1, from coordinate 75,492,189 downwards.
AATCATTAAGAAGTGAGTTGGCTTCTAGGTAGTTACCAAGATGGAAATTGATCATGCTCTCCATCACCTTTGAAAGCGCAGAGCAGATAGCAATTGGACGGTAATATTCAGGGTTATTGCCGCAGCCTTTGTAGGGATTGGTTGGACATTAGAAACCTTCCAGGAAGAGGGAATAGATAGATAAGGTAAGACAATGAAATTAAGCCAGTAAAAAACCGATTTTTGCAATTGCTCATGGTACAATTAGTACTGGCTAATATTGAAGAACGAGCCACCAATGGACGAGCTTTCTCAGGATTCGAAGCGCATTAAATGTAAAGGTAAAATAAAATACTTTCAAACACATAAAATGGAAAAACGAAATATTTTTTGTCCTTGTAGATAGTAGCAATTAGGAAAGTTAGCTCGACTGTCGGCAGAATGCAAAAGACTGAACATATCTGTTATAGGTATTAGTGAAACGAGGTGGAACGGCGACTTCACAAGCTCTCAAGGTGACCGCATACTGTTCTCTGGCCGTAAAGAAGGAGAAGCACATACACATGGGGTAGGAATCTTTATAAATCACAGATTACGAAACACCCTAATAAACTGGTCGGCAATTTCCGAACGAATTATAACAGCTTAGCTGAACAGCAGTATCGGTAAAATTACAATTGTTCAATGTTACGCGCCTACCGAAGTATACGACCTGGAAACTAAGCAAAAATTCTACGATCAACTAAACTGCGTTTTGCACAAAATTGATAGGAACGATATCCTCATATTAATGGGTGAATTTAACACACACATGGAGCATCAAAACGAAAGCTTTGAACTAATTATGGGAAAAACAGCACTGGTGATAGAAACGAAAATAGTGTACTGTTTCTGGAAACATGTGCGGCGCACGAACTTGCTATAGATGGTTCCTACTTTCCTCACAAACTACACCACAAAATGACGTGGCAATCTAGAGATTCACAATACAATATTCAGAGCCAAATTGATCATTTTTGTATTACGAGAAGGTGGGTCAATATCTACAAGATGTCAGAGTCTTACGTAATGTTGATATAGCTTCCGACCACAACCTATTGATAGGCGAGCTAAAACTAACGCTTCGCAAACACACACACCTCTCGGTATCGAATCAATCAAATCGACGAACCTACAATATCAACAAACTGAAAGCCGAAGACGTTAATAGAAGATTAGTCTCATGCATTGTTGAAAAGCATCAAAGTATTCCACCAATCCCTCTACTAAGCTCCAACTTAGATGACGAATGGATGAAGTTTAAGGCCATTCTCAGCGAGTCCGCTAATGAAGTTGTTGGTTTTTCCAGAAAGGAAAATAAAGAATGGCTGTCCATTGACTTTTGGAACGTTCCGAAAGAACGGCGAAAAACCAGAGAAATGATGTTATCAGAAAAAGACCCCTCTCGTAAAAACGAGCTGCAAGCCAAACTATCAAACCTTATCAAGAAAGTTAAGAGACAAGCCAGAAACGATAAAAGAAACTATTTCAACACACTCGCCACAGAAGCTGACAATGCTGCACATCAAGGTAACCTAAAAACCGTTTTCAACGTGATCAGAAAACTTTTCGGTAAGAAACCCAATACAAATATACCTATAAAAGATGAAAACGGAAATATGCTAACTTCTATTGATGAGACAGTGATAAGATGGAAGGAATATTTTGAGGAAACCATAAACCATCTCTGCAAACCATCTCCTCTCAAAGTGATGAACCAACCGATACCAGAACCCCACCGCCATTAACAGCAATCTGCATAGGTCCTCCCACTCTCCACGAAATTTCAAAAGCCGTTACACAGCTAAAAAACGGAAGATCTGCCGGCATTGACAACCTACCCGCCGAATTCACAAACCTACTACCATTGCTGAAATACTACTGTCTCTATTCAAAAAAATATGGATGACTGATGCTGTCCCCCAGGAATGGAAAGAAAGTCTTAAAATTTAAATACCTAAGAAAGGAGATCTAAAATCATGCAGTAACTGGAGAGGTATCGCACTAACACCCTCTGTATGTAAGATATTTAACAAGGTAATACTTAACCGTATGCTCGAACCTTTGGATGAACACCTCCGAAAAGAACAAGCTGGTTTCCGCCCCAATCGCTCTTGCGTAGACAAATAGACAGTCTACGCCTCATAGTAGAACAATGTAACAGGTATAATACAACGCTTTACTTAACGTTTATTGATTTTGAAAAGGCCTTCGATGCGATAAACACAGAAAAAATATGGGGAGCTTTAGAGAGCAAGGGCGTCCCGCAGAAACTAATTAACCTAATCAAAGCCCAATACATCGATGCCGAAATGAGCGTACTACACCTTGGAAAAAGCAACCAGCCTTTCAGTACATTAAGCGGAGTAAAACAAGTATGTCTTCTCTCTCCGCTCCTTATTATCACAACCCTTGATGTTATTCTTGCATATACCAATGACCAAAACATGGGTATTCAATGGAGAATAAACCAGCAACTCGAAGATCTAGAATATGCTGACGATATCGTCCTACTTGCCACAACGAAGGAAAACATGCAAAGAAATATTGATGACCTGTCCCTAAGAGCAAAATAATTTGGTTTACGAATAAACACAGCAAAAGCAAGGGGCATCGCATTAAAAAACCATCAACCAATAACATTCACTCTAAACAACAACCCAATTCAACGTGTAGATAGCTTCTGCTATCTTGGAAGCAACATCACACCCGACGGCGGTGCAACTACAGACGTGGATATGCGAATATATATGGCAAGGGCAGCGTTTTACAATCTGTGAAACGTCTGGACATTTCACGCCCTTTCACCAAAAACAAAGATACACATATACAGCACATGTATAAAAACCATACTTCTATATGGCTCCGAAACATGGATGGTAAACCAAACCATTAAACGCAAACTGCAAAGTTTCACAAACAGATGCCTGCGCAACATCTTGAAAATATGGTCGCCAAGAACAGTATCGAACGAAGAACTACTACAAATCTCTGAGCAGGAAGACATCAATACGCAAATCAGAAGAATAAAATACAACTGGCTAGGCCACATACTTCGTAAGCCATACGACGAAATATGCCACGCAACACTACAATGGAACCCAGAGGGTATACGCTTGCGAGGAAGACCGAAGACTACTTGGAGACGCACTATTTTCCTTGAGACAGGGAAATCTTTCAACGAACTTAGATACATTGCAACAGACAGAAACGAATGGAGATTCTATGTAAACAGCTTATGTTCCTGAGGAAATACGCTAATAAATATATATATATAAGTAGCAAGACCGACAGCTGGAGCTACAGCTTCTTTTGCGCCTCGATCAAAGCGGCCGCCATGCCAGTTATGTCGTGTGGAGTACGGCCGCCATCGTAAAAACCAGAGCGTATAGCTTTACTTGCAACAAAGCAGTTTGTGCTGATCAGTCAACATTGCTGCATCGTTGCAATACCTGCACACTCGAATTGCAAAATCAGCAAGAAGTATCACAATAGTAATTTATTTCATTTTCTCATATATTTTAATATTAAATAAAACCGAAATTGTCAAAAAAAAAAAAAAACATTTCTTGTGCCTTTTTATTACTTTGTAACTTAATATAAATTACCAATCAAAATCATCAAAACAGATCCCATTGAACAAATTACCATACAATTTTTTATAGGTCCTTGTGGACCTTTTCAATATTTTAAGGCCAACGGAAGACTCACTAATCCGAGGATTAACTTCACACATTTTTTTATTAACTATTTTGGAAACTTTTTTAAATGCTTATTAATAAGACCATAAACCTTTTATTTTCAGATTATTTTTCACATATTGCATGCGGTTATTTAATGTAAGTTATTTTACTTATTTCTTATATATATATTTAATAAAAAAATTCTATTTAAATATGCACCAGCACAGCCAAGCTATTTGCTGGTAAATGGAATATTTATTTTCAAAAAAAAAGTGTATTTGGGTTTTCATATCATAAACATTTTTGTATCGTACTCGTTTCAATGTAACATTACAGTCAGTCGTAATCATAAAATATGGAAGTAGTCCATGAATTTATGTCTTTTTGGGAACACCGTACAACAATATTTCACTTGTTGTGTTGCACATAAAAATTGATATTTATGTCAAACTAGAGATAATTTATAGTAAAACTTCGTACTCAGTTGTTCATTTTATAGTCGTGTTTCCTTTTTTTATATCTTAGATTTAGGCCTGTGGTTGGTTTGACTCATTAATTACTTCATGTTCTATACTGCGTTCTTTATGAAATTCATCACAGAAGATACAGAAGAAAGTTTTAGGGTTCATGAAGTAAAATCTCTTTATAGAAAATTCGTCGCCTGGTCCTACAAAGTACGACAAGATATACTTACACTTACTAGTAAAAGTATCCGTACACCTAAAATTAATACTGTAATACTACGAAAAAGCAATGAAAAATTGACTAAACTGAATTTTTTTTATTTTGAAGCAATTATTACGCTATTTATTAGTTTTTTAATAATATTTTGAGTTTTATTGTCTATAAAAAATGTTATGCAGGTAAAAAACGCAAAAAGAAAAAAATTCATAAGTATTCGTACATCTAAAATATTAGGACTTTTGTGAGCTGATTTGGCGAACAAACCAGCCAAATTGGCCTCCGCCATTCCTACAGATCCTTATTTTTGATACAAGGTAAATTGGTCTACCATAATGTATAACAAGACATCATACAACGAGTGTTTTCTTTAGAGGGTCACAACTTTGGGTTGGTAACACTGCTTTAGTTGACAACCGATTTAACAGCCAATAGTTGACTTTTATTTAGTTTGGTTTGCCATTTCATCATGGATGGAGCTACGCAAATTGTTGTAAATTTCAATCAAAATAATGGTTCTTTCTCTTTATCAAACTTATCGTGCCCTTCGTCCATTTTATGGCAGACATAATCGTTCATCAGAATGGCTAATTTGAATAATGTCATAAAGTTAAGCTGGGGTTGATCTTCAATACTAAAATTCAATAGAAATCAACACCCCAATCACCCGATTTTAATCCTGTAGAGCATTTGCCCGGCTTTTCTGGAGCGCAGAATCCGCTAGCATAAAATAACCTCAAAGAAAATGTTAAAAAAAGTTGGTTAAATCGATAACAAATCGGCTCACAGAGGTCCTTAGGCAATATTTGATATAATGTTAGATTTTTTGTATCAATATTTCAAACTTACAAATACTTTTTCTTATGGATTTTTTCTTTTATTCGGTTTTTACCTGCAAACACTTTGTTAAAACTAATTAATAAATTAATAATTTTACACAAAACAAGTAACAGTGTTAAATTCGGTTATGACGAATCTTAGATACCCCCCAGCTGGGTTTTCAGCTTACATTAATATCTGGATTTAATGCACTATTTATAACAAATGTAAACAAAATATTTTAAAAAATAAATAATTTTATAAACTTAATACTAAATAATTTTACTATTTTCTATAAAAATAAAAAATCTTATTTTCGATCCTTATCATTTTAATGATTGAGTTTGAAATTATTCAGGCTCAAGATCAAAATAAGATTTTTTATTTTTATAGAAAATAATAAAATTAACAAGTAAGAAAATTATAGTCGGTCTAGACCGACTATACGATACCCTATACCATGCGTTTAGAAACCCTATCTCTTAGGACCAACTAACTGGACATTGAAAATAAGCAAAAACCAAATTTGAGTGGGATTTTTATTAATTTTTTTGGCTGCAGATATGAAAAAGTTCATATCGGATGCTATATCAATAAAGGGACTAGGTCCAAAAATGGACCGATCCTGATCATGTTTGGTAAAGTCTCTTGTATTTTGCAAAAATATGTACAAACAAAATTTGAGAAGAATCAGTGCAATATTTTTGTTTTTTAATAGATTTAAGTGAAGATCGGGAAGCAGCTCTATATGGGGTCAAAGGGATCATTTTTGGACTACTCATTAGTGAATGTAATGAACGCATACAAACCCAATTTGAGTAAGATCTATATGACAATTTGGATCTTATGGCAATTTATGTCGATTTCATATGGGTAATTTGTATGGGGGCTAGGTCTGAACATGGAGCGATTCGCACCAATTTCAACAGCGTTCATCTCATGGCCGACAAAAGCTTATATTCCAAATTTCATCAAAATATATTCATATTTGCGACCTGCAGTTTGATTACAAGCTTTACATGGACACACAGACGGACGGACGGACGGACGGACGGACGGACGGACATTGTTAAATCAACTCAGAAAGTGATTCTGATTCGATCGGTATAATTAAAGATGGGTCTAGGTCAAATATTTTTGGTTGTTACAAACAGCAGCACAAAGTCATTATACCCAAACCACATAGTGGTATAGGGTATAAAATTACGGAGGGCACGCCATTAACGCTAAATGTAAGTTTACCAAAAACAAATTTGTTTTTCTTGTTTTTGAAAGACAAAAACAAACATGTGTATTGTAGTATGCAATGTGTACTCATATACAAACATATTTGTTTCAAAGTTGTTTCATATTTTAGTTTGTTATATTGGAAGAGGTAGTATGACTTTTGCTTGAATTCTCATTTGGTTGTTTTCATCAAATATATATGAATTTTAATTTTTTCCAAACAAACTATCTACTGGTTTTGGTTACTGATGAGGGTTGGTGACTCTTCCCGAAACAGCTGTATAACCTGTCATGCAGAATATAGATCAATGTTTTTGAAACAAATGTGCCAATATTTTTGCTTTATTTAAAGTAAAAACATTTGATCTTGAGCCTGAATAATTTCAAACTCAATCATTAATACTAAATAATTACAAGAATTGTTTATCATTTTTTTAGAGGTGTCTCCCTTCATATTTTAGATCATGTGTTGGCACAATGATGCCCGATTTACCTAATTTTAAATACCAACTTATGTTAAAATTACCCAGGTTAATGGTTTATTTTTGAGAGGGAGCAGGATTTCAACAAACAGATAAACAAACAGACGGACGGATGAACGGACAGGCAGACGGGCAGACAGACGGCCATAGCTATATCGACTCGAGTTGTTATAAGGCTCAAGAATGTATATACGTAATTATGTCCGCCCGTCCGTCCATGAGAACTTTGTAATCAAACTTCGTTTCGCAAATATGAATATATGTAGTTTAACAAAATTAGAAATATATGCTCTGATTGGTTATAGGACGAACGCTGCTGTAATTGGTGAAAATCGGTGCATCTTCAGACTTAGTCCCCATACAAATAAATTGCCATAAGATCCAAATTATCTTATTGATCTCGGGCAAAATGCGTTTGTGTGTGATTATTACAGTCATTAATCCGTAGTCCAAAACTAATCCCTATAAGACAATGCTTAGTCATATCCCCACTGATTTCCGATCCTCACCTAAACCTATCGAAAACAAATTATAGCACAGATTTTTATCAAATTTGGTTTGTATACGGTTTTTCAAAGCATAAGTTACCTTACTAAATATGGTTAGGATCGGATCATTTTTCGACCTAGTCCCCATACAAATAAACATCCGATACGAACGTTCTCAGATCTGTAGCAAAACATAAAAGTTCCACACAGATTTGGCTTATGTTTATTTTCTATACCTATTTAGTTGTACCTAAGACTAGTTCTCTAAACTCATGGTAGGGGGTATCGTATAGTCGGTCTAGACCGACTATAATTTTCTTGATTTTTCTTATTTTTTTCGAAGTATGACAGTTTAAATTTTGGTGTACCAGTACTTTTTTTTAGCAAGTGTATGTAGATTGTAGGCTTAGGCTGATTCTTCTGTTGAACTTTCGTTAACCAAATAATTGCCGCATATGTAATAATTGGTCCAACGGTCATTTGTAGATCCACATGATTATTTTAGATTTTGTCCCCCAGGTTTTACCAACAAAGAATTTTGTTGCTCATAAAGCAGTCCGTGTTTTGCTAATAATGTATTGTAAATTTAGGACCATCTAAATATTTAACTACACTAGAATATTGAGTAACAGTGCCCTCTACCTTACTACAGCAGGGTTAAGATTTCTTCCAAGAATCAACAATACTAGAATAGTCTTACTAGGGTTAATGGATAGACTCCGTTCTATGCACGAATCCGTTATCTAAGATGGTGTGGTCAAATTTACCAGCTACAAGAACTATTAAAATGCATTCGTATATGCGATTGCTTTGTACCACGGACCTATAGCTTTCAACTTAGATCGTACGGATACAGATCACCCCTCTGATGGTAGCCTTTCACTGCGTTGACAGTTAGTATTCCCCACAGCGATGGTCATTTTCCTAAATATTTCGATGATTTTAATAAAAAAATTTCTAAATATTTTCTTAATTTTTGGCAAATCGAACTGGTGAAAATAATACTCCATAAAAGGCGAATATAGCGTTTGTTAGAGACACATCACCGCTTAAAAAAAAAATTAAATAAATAAAAAATCGTAATGTGAATTTACCAGCCAAGGCCATTTGAGCGATTTTTTGCGAAAAATCAATAGAATTTTTTTTGGAACTTTTTTTTATGTTGTTATACCATATACCACTATGTGGTAACTAGCAAAAATATTTTTCGCAGATCCATTTTTTATTATACAAATCTACTTAGAATAACTCTAAGAGTCGATTTACCGATATCCGTCGTCCGTCTGTGTGACCATGCAAATCATAGGCCATAGGATGAACGCTATTGAAATTGGCGAAAATCGGTTCATGTTCAGACCTAGGCCCCATAAAAATGACCCTTATGAGATCGACTTAAATTGCCATAATATCAAAACTATTTTATATATATAGGTCAAATTGGGTTTGTGTGTATTTATTACATTCATATATCAGTAGTCCAAAAATAAATGCTATAGGCCAATTATTAGTCATAGCGCGCATATGAAGCTGATTCCCGATCTTCACTTAAATCTATCAAAAACAAAAATATTGCACAGAATATTCTCAAATTTGGTTAGTGTATGTTTCTGCAAAAAATAAGTGACCTAGTCCCCATATAAATATAGCACCCTATATGAACTTTTTCATATCTGCAGCCAAAAAAATTAATAATGACACTCAAATTTGGTTAATGCGAAGAGATAGGGTTCTGACCCATGGTATAGGGTATCGTATAGTCGGTCTAGACTGACAATAATTTTCTTACTTGTTTTTTTTAATAATTTCTTTTTATTTTTCTCTTCTAATTCATTATACCCTATACCACTATGTGGTTTGGGTATAATGACTTTGTGCTGCTGTTTGTAACAACCAAAAATATTTGACCTAGACCCATCTTTAATTATACCGATCGAATCAGAATCACTTTCTGAATTGATTTAACAATGTCCGTCCGTCTGTGTGTCCATGTAAACCTTTTAATCAAACTGCAGGTCGCAAATATGAATATATTTTGCTGAAATTTGGTATATAAGCTTTTATTGACCATGGGATGAACGCTATTGAAATTGGTGAGAATCGGTCCATGTTCAGACCTAGCCCCCATACAAATTACCCATATGAAATCGACATAAATTGCCATAAGATCCAAATTGTCATATAGATCTTACTCAAATTGGGTTTGTATGCGTTCATTACATCCACTAATGAGTAGTCCAAAAATGATCCCTGTGACCCCATATAGAGCTGCTTCCCGATCTTCAGTTAAATCTATTAAAAAACAAAAATATTGCACTGATTCTTCTCAAATTTTGTTTGTACATATTTTTGCAAAATACAAGAGACTTTACCAAACATGATCAGGATCGGTCCATTTTTGGACCTAGTCCCTTTATAGATATAGCATCCGATATGAACTTTTTCATATCTGCAGCCAAAAAAATTAATAAAAATCCCACTCAAATTTGGTTTTTGCTTATTTTCAATGTCCAGTTAGTTGGGCCTAAGAGATAGGGTTTCTAAACGCATGGTATAGGGTATCGTATAGTCGGTCTAGACCGACTATAATTTTCTTACTTGTTTTATATTTAAATTACACTAGACAACAATGTTTTGGACTGGAGTAACCAGATATCTTTCCTAGGGTAATTTGGTGAGCTGAATTCGAATCTGTAATTGGTTTTTCTCTATCACGTCAGGTTTTCGACACACAAAAGGAAATGTTTTTATTCGTTTTTTATATAAAAATCATAAGTTTATTTTAAAAATAATGAATTTTAAAAAGTGAATGGCGTTATTTGAACGTCTTTTGTATTTTGTTGGTTCGGTTTCGCGTAATAGAGTCCAGCAATAGTCTCCCAGCATGCTTTTGTCCCAAAATCCTTGATAATTTCTTTCAATTTTCATTAAATCTTGGTGAGCACGCTCCCCTTGTTCGTCGCTCACCGCACTTAGGTTTTGTGGAAAAAATCTAAATGCGTGATAATTTTTCAATAATTCAGCAACAATTTGTTTGCAGTTTTGACCCTTATTGTTTCCAAGAAAACTGTCCACGATGCTCTTGAAAGATTTCCAGGCTGCAATAAACATTATAAAAAATTATCATCATTCAATAGCTTCCTGATCTGAGGGCCAACAAATATGCCTTCTTTGATTTTAGCATATGAAATTTTAGTAAAAACCGCTAACAAATATTTAAATGCTGCATCATCTTTACCCAGGGCCTTGACAAAGTTCTTAAAAAGGCCCAATTTTATGTGCAACGGCGCAAGAAGAACGTCATTTGGATCAATTAATGGTTTATTTGAAATGTTTTGTTTTCCTGGTGAATACTCAGTTCTTTTAGGGCACTCTGTTCTGACGTAATGATGACATGTAGCGCGACTACCTTGCATACCAGCCAACAAACCAATGACCTGAAACAGGTTAATTTATGTTGTATACTAAAGGGTCCGCCAAATAACTTTTTTTTTTTTTTGAAAATGCTACAAAAAAAAAAATGAATATTATCTCAAATTTCTTTTTTTATTTGAAAGTACATTCCTTCCGGTTAATAATGGAAAATAATTTCATTCAAATGGCTTCCTCGGCTGGCCATGCAGTAGCCTACATGATCGGTCGAATTTGCTTAGCACATTATCGATTGTGTGCAGCTGTATTTGTCCTTTAAAGCGTCAATTGTCTCTGGCTAGTTGGCGAAACACTTATCTTTGAGGGCACACCACAAATAATAGTCCAACGGTGTCAAATCACAGCTCCGAGGTGGCCAAACGACATCAGCTCTGCGGCTGATAATGCGATCTTCAAAAACAGGGCGCAAAACATCGAGTGTAGCTTCGGCTGTGTGGCACGTAGCGCCGTCCTGTTGAAACCAAATGTTGCCATTATCCTCCTCTTCAATTTTTGTGAACAAAAATTCGTTCAACATGGCCCGAAAATGATCGCCATTGACTGTAACGGCCACTCCTTGCTCATTTTCGAAGAAAAATGGCCCAATTATGCCTCTGGACCAAAATCCGCACCAAACAGTTCTCGTTTTGGGTGTATCGGCTTTTCAATGTATGCGTGCGGGTTTTCTGTGCCCCAAATGCGACAATTTTGCTTGTTTACATACCCGACAAGATCAAAATGAGCTTCATCTGAAAAGATCATTATTTTGGCAAAATAGCCATCTTTTTTAAGTCGATCGCAGGCCCACTTAGCGAAGCGAAAACGCATTAGATGGTCAGTTGGCTTCAACTCCTGAACCAATTGGACTTTGTATGACGTCATACCAAGGTCTTTATGCAAAATTCGTCTCAATGATGCCTCCGAAATATTCAATTCTTGAGAACGGCGGTGAATTGATGTTGATGGCGCTTCACGCACAGTTTCTGCCACAGCAGCAATATTCTCGGGTGTACGCACTGTTTTTTTTTTGGCTTTTCACGCTTTGGTTTATCGATGAGGATGCCAGTTTCTTTCACTTTTTTCACAAGATAACGAACATACGGAGCTGACGGTGCTTCTCTTCTTCCAAAATCCGTACACAATTTTCGCATACATTCTGCAACATTACCATGATTTTCAAAGTAATGTCGCAATATTTCCCAGAGTTGTTCAAGCATACACACAACCATATTCGTTCAGCGGAAGTATAAAACTAATGATCTGTCAAATCAAGCATGAGTGTTACCATTCACGAAATAAGCACTAGTTGAAAAAAAAAAAAACGTTAGATGGCGGACCCTTTATATACATAAAGAAATTTAAGTTACACACGTTAGGGTCACCACAGATCTTCCATTTATGGTCATTCTATTTGAGTAATGTCAAAATTTCAGTCACTGATTCGTAATTATACCCTATACCACTATGTGAATCAGGTATAATGACTTATTTGTAACTATCGAAAATATTTGACCTAGACCCATCCGTCCGTCCATCCATCTGTCCGTCTGTCCATGTAAACCTTGGTATCAAACTACAGGTCGCAAATATGAATATATTTTAATGAAATTTGGTGTATAAGCTTCTATCAGCCAGAGGATGAATGAAATTGGTGAAATTTGGTCTATGTTCAGACCTAGTCCCCATACAAATGACCCCTATAAAATCAACATAAATTACCATAAGATCCAAATTATCATATAGATCGCAGTCAAATTGGGTTTGTATGTGTTTATTGTATTCATTAATCAGTAGTCCAAAAACTATTCCTATAAGACAATTCTTAGTCATAGGCCCCATATAGAGCTGCTTCCCGACCTTCACTTAAATCTATCAAAAACAGAAATATTGCACAGATTTTTCTCAAATTTGGTTTGTATATATTTTTTCAAAATATAAGTGAATTTACCAAATATGGTCAGGATCACCATGTGAATATAGCACTCGATATGAACTTTTTCATATCAGCAGCCAAGATTTTAATACCAATGCCACTCAAATTTGGTTTAAGCTTATTTTCTATATCTATATTTCTGGACCGAATGGTTTTCTGGTATGGATGGTTTTTCGTTCCCATTATGCAAAAGAAGAGCCTTTAAACTGTACTTAGAGCCATCAATAAATAACTTGTAACTTTTGTCTCAACTGCAAGATGTTTCCACTGCTGCATGCGTGGAACCGTAATTCTGTGTCTTGCTTCGGTAAATGTAAGTCCCGAAGTAGATCATTCAGCTCAGCTTGAGTCACTAAATGGCTTTCATCATCAGCCTCATACAATCTACCACTGCTGGTGAAAGATGTTTCGGACTCACTGCTCGTAGCACTGCGAATGACTGGTAATTGATCGTTTGGTGGATATTTAACTGGTTTGGAAACAGATGGGACATTCGCGTAAGTTATATTTTTTCCATTTTTCATATTGAATCCAGCAACTTTTGTTAAACAGAAACTGGAATTGAAAAATCGAAATAGATCTTATATAAAACAGTTCTGCAACTATTGCAAAACATTGTCGGTGTCCACGGTTTGTCCAAGTTTCTGATAGCAAAACCAACATATTGTGAATATGAATATTTTAATGATTCTGATATTGCATATCCTTTTTTTCCAACCAACTATTCACCACACACAAAGCAAAAATAGCTTGAATCAGTAACACATGATCTTTCAGACATGCTTAAACGCTACTATTATGAAGATTTAGAACGAATGTGGGCTTCTGTCAAATTAATAAATGTGAAATTGTACATGTCATGTCATGTCATTATTTCGTTTGTAGTTCCTCGAATACTAATGGAAAGTTAAAATACCGCGATTAGTTTTCCCGTTCGCAGCATGACCCAAAGCCGACGACGTGGACGTGACGGCTATATTTTTTCCTTGCTACTACTTGTTTTCGGGAAATTGTTGTCGGGAAATTGTTTTCGGGAAATTTTCCGCAAATCGTCACTACCATCAACTACAAACGATTTCTGAGCTAGATCTCGATGTATTCTGATTTCCGGTTGCTTTTTGAGGAACTACAAACGAATTAGCGTTCACTACAATGAACTACATATGATTGCCGAGCTAGATCTCGATGTATTCTGACTTCCGCCTAGTTTTCGTGAAACTACAAACGAATAAGCGGTCACTACAAACGACCACAACTGATTTCCGAGCGAGATCTCCATGTATTCTGACTTCCGCTTAGATTCCGCGAAACTACAAACGAATTAGCAGTCACAATAACCAACTACAAATTATCATAGAGCACGAACACAATTATGAAAAAAAAAATGCAAAAACATATATCGGCTATAACTTTTTTTGCTTGCTACTACAAACGGAAATTCCTTCACTATAATCAACTACAAACGATTCTCTACAAGAATCAACCATTAGATTTGAGTGCCTTCAAATCCGGGAGATGGGTTTTTTCAAAGTCTTATAACTTTTTTTTTACAGCAACTACAAACGAAATATTTATTACTATAATCAACTACATACAAAATTCTGTAAGGATCGCAAAAAAATCCCGATTTTAAAAAGTCGGGTGCCAGGTTCACAGAGCTGAGCTGAGCACAAGCAAAACCAGGAAAAAATATCTATTAAGTCTTGGGGAAAAATCGCTTAAATCGCCAAATCTCGAAAATTCCCTCAGCGATTGTTTTTTCTTCTTCTTGAAAGTGCTTATATCAAACTCTATACTAATTTTTGTGGAGAATTTTTTCAGCAGTTCCTCAATTACGGCCAGTTGTCAAGATGTAATATATTTTTGGAATATCTTACCATTTATTTCGCGTAACAGACTAAATTTCATAGTAAGCGGTGTGTACCAGCAGAGGATACTTCCCTGTAAGATAACACAAAAACTCCATTCTCTTTAAACCCATGGATTAGAGTTGTGCTAAAAATCTTTGCCCATTTTCATATGACTGTTATAAATTTTTATATTCAATTAATATTTAAATCTTAAATGTCATTTGCATTGTAACTCTCATGGCGTGTCTGCAAATCAAATATACGAATATAACTTTATGAAATTTTTTATTTTTATGCTCGTAGCATTTAACAGAGAAAAACTCTGCAGTTTAACATACATTTATATAACAATTTTTCATTTGACCAATAAAAATTTAAATATTATTGATTTATGCAAAAACATGTACGACTACCAGTATATTGTACGGATTGTTCATCATGACATGTAATTTCCTTCATCGTCTTTCACCTTAATTAATATGTATGTGTATGTGTAACTGTGTATAAATCACAGACCATTACTGTTGTATTTTTTTTTTTTAATAGGAAAAGTATTTTTTTTTACTGTTATAAATGATTTATTTACACATTACTTTCGATAATAAAATTTATAATTTCAAAAAACAACAACGCAAAATGAGTAAGTAAATATGACAATGACTTATGCTGTTTTCTTTTCTGACAAAAAATGTCGCTCTTTTTTTGCCTTTTTTCAGGTCATAGTGTGAGAATATTTCCTTATTGTTCCCCTTTTTTGAATATTTTCACTCTATGACTTCCAAGAGGATAATAATCAAAATTTTTTTGCATTTATGAAAACAGCACTTTGAGACCTTTCGAATGGTATATAATATAAGGTTGCTCTTAATTCAGAATATTTAAAAAAATACACTTTTCCAAAAAAGGGCAAAAAGGGTGACATTTTTTGTCAGAAGAGAAAACGGCATTAGATTAAAAGAAAAAAGTCACTAATAATTTAAACAAGGGCTTATTATTGGAGCTAATTTTTTCCTTTTTAAAATGTTAACAAGAAAAAATACACAGTTTTGAATTCGGTCTAAACTGAATCTTAAAAAAGAAAATCATTTTTAAACAGCTCTACAGATGGAATAAAATTGATGAATAAATTACATACAAATAATAATAATAATTTAAATTCCAATAATTCGTTAATTTTTAATTTATTATTCATAAAATACAAACAATAATTAATTCCTACATACTGCAATATAACTAAGGAGAAATCGTAACACATGTTTTTCCTCTTTTTTCGCAAGCATTATATTTTTTTTATGAAGTTATCTTTGAAAAGTATGTCAGTTATTATCTTTAATATTAATACGCTAGGCGATTTCTTGTGACCGATGTTTTGTTCTACCTTTTTATCCCGATTTCGAGCAAACGTATATTATTTGAAAGGTATTTCTTTTAAGCCATTTTGCAGATTTACAGATTTTTAAATTTTTTCCCTTATTTTGAGTAATTGCATTTAAATAATACATATGCTATGAGTTAATGAGTTTGTTATCTTCATTCAAATAATAATAAACCATAAAAGTGTTGGTTTATGAATTGGCTAAGTTGAAAAATAAAGCTGCCTAGAAATTGCACTCGAATTTCGAGCGCTAGAATCTGCTAGTTATATTTAATGACATCCCTATTCATTTGTTGTCAGTTTGATTAAAATGAGTGATAAAATATAAGTACATGCTAAAAATATAAAATATTTTCAACAAAATCCAACTTGGTCCTACAAAAAGTTGGCCAAAGAATCAAAGATACGTGATTTCAATGTTATTAGAAACTACAAAGGGGATTTGTCTATTGATAGGAGATCTTGCTCGGAAAGTAAGAAAATTCCACATAATGGTTGTAAGGCCAAGAAAATAGGAGCATATTAAAATGAGCTCCCAACATATCTGGAAGAAAAGCAATCCGGTGCTCGACTATATGTTGCGAAAAGTTAAAGTCAATGCAGGTCTACATACAAAGTCCTAAAAGTTCCAGACAGGAACTCTGTAAAGAATTTGGAGGCCAAAAACAAAGCACAGAAATTGAAATCATAAAGCCAAGGTTCAGAAAATACACACATGAATCACACAATGTTCTGTTCAAAAGCAGCCAACACATATCTTTATTTTCTTATCAATTATGTGCGTTTCTAATTTTTCTACGGTGCCCAACACAACCATGACTGTGTTCGTTTTAATATTTCGTTATTTACACGAACATTTTTGTATCACGTACTTTTTGTTTCAATCACACATAAAGCACACATTTTTGAGTGTTGCTTTATTTGAAGTTCATGTTCTGGTACGTGTACTGAAAAAAAAAAAAAAACAGAACATGTACAATAAACAGGTTCGAGTTCAGTTATATTTTAAGTCGTGTTGTGGCTCGTGTAGTAAGAAAAAACAGAACATGTACAATAAACAGGTTCGAGTTCAGTTATATTTTAAACACGATTTAAAACTTAAACACGACTTAAAATATAACTGAACTCGAACCTGTTTATTGTACATGTTCTGTTTTTTCTTACTACACGAGCCACAACATGACTTAAAATATAACTGAACTCGAACCTGTTTATTGTACATGTTCTGTTTTTTTTTTCAGTACACGTACCAGAACATGAACTTTAAATAAAGCAACACTCAAAAATGTGTGCTTTATGTGTGATTGAAACAAAAAGTACGTGATACAAAAATGTTCGTGTAAATAACGAAATATTAAAACGAACACAGTCATGGTTGTGTTGGGCACCGTAGAAAATTTAGAAACGCACATAATTGATATGAAAATAAAGATATGTGTTGGCTACTTTTGAACAGAACATTGTGTGTTTCATGTGTGTATTTTCTGAACCTTGATTTGAAGTACATATCAATTCAAATAATTATTTTAGGCAGAACAAAGTTTGCGTGTCAGCTAGTATTCAAAAAAAAGTTGCTTCAATCGTGTATTTGACTTACCAAGGACGGTCTCAATATTGTTTTGAGAAATATGTTTTTGACCAAAAGTTCTGCATTACAGTAAAAGCCCTATTATCCGGAATTTTAGGATATGAGAGCATTCAGGATAATCGAAAATTCCGGATAATTGAATGTTTCATTAAATTTTAGGAGAATTGCGCTTGATTTCATTATTTTTAATATATATATATTTGTTCCTTTTACTCCTGCAAGGAGCATAGGGCCGTTATTATTTTTTAGGATTCTCGTTTATTATTTTTTAAATTATATACCAGAAAACATTTTGCTCATTCAGTTCAAATAGAATAATATATAAAACAGAAAACATGTAAAGAAAAATGTATTTTCTGTGAATCCTCGAATAATAAAAAAATAATTTCTCATGTGAAAGAAAAAACAGCAAACAAAATTCCTAAAAATTAAAATTCCGTTTAATTGAGTATTCCGGTTAGTTAGATGACGCCCATTCGGTCTTTTACTGAACCTGGAATAAATTCGCCTTAAAATTTCCTTACATACCTTTCTGTGTAGAACAGTGCTTATTACTCAAATTCTTCTTTTAAAATTACAATGCCATAAAAATTTACCAAAGATTTAAATTTGATGCAAGTTAAAACAATATTCACTTTTTTTTGGTCATTATGTTAACAATTCCTGATAAGTGTCAATAAATAATTGGTTACTTTGATAATGAAACAACAAAGTAGTTTAAAATGGGCCATCAAAAGTGTAGGCCATGTTTTAGCAAATGAACGATATATTTACGAGTATTTAAAAGACAACGAGCTCTTAAAGAAACACCTACACTATCACTAACACAAACGCACACACACCTGCTAGACAGAAATTGACTAATTGCTTAAACAATTTTCAGTTGACAGAAAAAAAAAACAACCAGATAGTCATCGACAGTCATTGAAATTGACTAAAGGCCCATTTACACGACACAACTCAGTCGTATGATTTTTCGAAATAAAAGTCCGATGAAATTCATCGGATTATCATAAAGTCATACTGACGTTATTTCTGCGTACTTAGGCCATTTACACCATCACAATCAAGTCTTATGAAAGCAGCTGAAATTTATAGTTTATTTACACTTTCTTTGTTTTTGTTTACCTTTTTTTTTATAATATTAAAAAAAAAACAACTCTGGTCCGATGAAAATTCAAGTTTTTGAAATGTGTCGAAAACAATCGGATTTCGAAAATAGAATTCTACAGACTGTCAATTTCATAACATAACTTTATCATAATACTCGACTTTTTGACAGGTCGTATTACAAAGTGTGATAGTGTAAACTGGCCCTATGGGACATTCGATGAAGTTAGATAAGTGTAAATGATGTACAAACTGTTATCGATATACTACAGAGCTTCTAAAGAATACATTTCCATATTTAATATTTATCACTTCAAAGTAACACTCAACTAAGAATTCCGTGACCACATTGAATTGACTGTATTCATTCAATTTTAAATAATTGTTTTATATTTGTAAATAAATTCCTCACTGTTTGAAAACTTTACGAATTCATTCTTAAATAAGAAGTTATATGTTTATTGGTTTAACTCGGTATAAAATTAGAATGCCGTTTTTGGGATCTGGATTTGCGGGTCTCAAATATAACGATATATTGTGAAGAAATTTGTTATATAATTTTTTGCCGGCCACAGGACCATCGCTATTGAAATTGATGAAAATCGGTGTATGTTCAGATATAATCCGCATACAAATGATTTCTATGAGATCGACCTAAATTGCCCTGAAATCCAAATTATCTTGATCAAACTTCGTATGTGTGTATTTGTTACACCCATTAATCATAAGTCCAAAAATAAACCCTGTATGAAAACTTTTAGTGGTAGCGCTTATATAAAGCTAGTTCGCGATATTCACATGAATTTATCAAAAAACAAAAATTTTGCACAAATATGGCCAGAATAAGTTAATTTTTCGACCTAGTCCCCACATAAACCTAGCTTCCGATATGAACTGTTTTATACCGGTAGGCAACAATTTTTTAACAATACTACTCAAATTTAGTATATGCCTATTTTCTATATCCAAATAGTTGGAACTACGACCATTTCCGAGTGTATTATTTTATTAAGCTAATATGGCCTAAAGTTTTATGTAATTAATTTGCTCGACGTTTCGTCGATTATATGTCGACTTCCTCTGGAGCTCGTCTATTTATTAATAAAAAATATGAAAACAATTTAGTACAATAACACAAGGGAACAATGGTTCTGTTGATTAAGAACTGAATATTGTTTTTAAGGTTATTTGGGACGCTGAATCCAAATCTGCCCTTGGTTTTTTTCTATCAGCTCGACTTTTCGAGATATACCGTTATGTTCAAAATTAAGGCACTTCCGCTACATATATTGGAATAACTTGAAAACGGTTCACCATATTAAATTAAAAAAAAAATCCGAAACTCGCAAACAATATTCTCTTAAAGCCGTGCTTACTTTGTTTTTAAATTTTCCAAGTAGTTTTAGAGATATCGTTCAAGTTTTGAAAAAAAAATTAAAATTTTTTAAAAAAAAACATTTTTTTTGTTCTTTAAAAATTCCTCAAAAATAAAAATGGGACAAAAATCACAGTTTTGGTCTACAAGCAGTTAGTTAAATATATTTCGAATAAAATGAGCTTTATTTCATTGCCATCGGTGCACAACTTTTGATTTTGTTCACGATTTACTAAATTGATATAAATCGCGATTTCCATACAAAAATAACATTTTCTAATGTGTAAGTGTTTGTATGTAATAAGTTAGTTTTTTATGATTCTAAGAATTAAAAAAATTAAGTAATAAAAAAAGATTATTTCATTTTTATGGTTGCGGTAGCAAACTCATAACGCCTATAAATTTTATTGTCCCTTTATGACACCTAGTCAGTTCACAGTCAATTAAAGAGAAAAAAGAAAAGTCCACTTGTTTTTATTGATGTGTGGTTTACCGTTGGTAACGGATGATTTTTTAAAGGAATTCCCCTGAACACATGTGTTCATTCATAAGTGACTGTCAATAAAATTGTGGATATAATTTTTTTTGGTACTTCAGTAAAAAACTACTAAGTATTTATATGGGTTCAAAATTGTGCAATGGCTACGTCAAGAAACACCTGTAAAATCAATTCCAACTATTTTTGTAACATATGTGGCGAATACACGTTTATAAAAAATAGAAAAAGTGTGTCAGATTTTATTAAAAAAATTTATTTTGACTACTTCGGATTTACCATGGAAACCCGTGACAAGTACTGGATTCCTAATACTGTATGTAAAAACTGTGTAGAGTATTTAAAGTTATGGGCAAACAAGCAACGGACCCACTTCAAGTATAAAACACCAATGATCTGGCGGGAACCTTCGAATCATTATGATGATTGTTATTTTTGCGCTGTCAACATAACAGGCATTAATAAAACAAACCGGTCTAAATGGATTTATCCTAACGTGTTGTCTATTACCCAACCAGTCCTGTACTCTAGTGAGGATTCAGAACCACAACCGTCTACATCTACACACAATTTCCACGACTTACGACAAAATGTTCCTTCACCAATTTCTGAATTTGGATCAGATGACTTGCATTTAGATATTTCTTCTGAACGCGAGCAATTTAATCAGGAGGAGCTTAGTGATTTAGTGAGAGACCTTGGACTTTCTAAAAAAGCATCTGAAATTCTTGCTTCTCGATTAAAGCAAAAAAATCTGTTAACCCAAGGAACAACAATTTCATACTACCGTAACAGAGAAAAAAACTTACTTCCATTCTTTTCCGAAGACGATGAATTTGTTTATTGTTCAGATGTTCCTGGTTTAGTAACAGCGATGGGATTAGATGAGTATGATCCAAATGACTGGCGACTATTTATAGATTCTTCTAAACGCAGCCTAAAATGTGTACTTCTGCATAACGGTAATAAATTGGGTTCGTTGCCCATTGCACATTCAACTAAAGCTAAAGAAGAATATTCTACAATTGCCTCAGTTATAAATAAAATAAAGTACAACGAACACCGCTGGCTAATTTGTGTGGATCTAAAAATGGTGAATTTTCTTCTAGGCCAACAAGGTGGCTACACAAAATATCCGTGTTTCATTTGTTTATGGGATAGCAGAGCCAGATCTGAACACTGGAGTAAGAAAGACTGGCCTTCGAGGGAAGCTATGGTTCCAGGAAACCACAATATAGTTAATCAACCACTTGTGCCCAGGGATCGCATAATACTGCCACCTCTCCATATCAAGCTAGGACTTATGAATCAATTTGTCAAAGCTCTCAACAAGGACGGTGATTGTTTTAGATATATCAGTAAAAAGTTCAACAATTTGAGTTCGGAGAAACTGAAAGCTGGCATTTTTGATGGCCCTCAAATCAAAAAATTAATCAATGATGAAAATTTTAGTAATTCCATGACAGATATTGAAAGAAATGCTTGGAATGAATTTGTTTGGATAGTGCGCAATTTCCTGGGAAACAAAAAGGGTGAGCACTATTCGGACCACGTGGATAACATGTTGTCACATTTCAAGCAGCTTGGTTGTAATATGAGCATTAAGGTGCACACAGTCATTTGGATTGTTTCCCTGAAAATCTTGGAGACTTCAGTGAAGAACAAGGTGAGCGTTTCCATCAAGATATCCGCACTATAGAGGAGCGGTACCAGGGTCACTGGGATAAGCATATGATGGCGGACTATTGCTGGAGCATTAAAACAAATCCCTCTAAACAAGGTTATTTAAGAAAATCTTATAAAAGAAAATTTTTCGATGAGTTGTAATTACATTGTAATATTTTTCTTCAAAATTCTCTTTTTGTGTTAAATTAAAAAGTATAGCTGACCATAAAAATGAAATAATCTTTTTTTATTACTTAATTTTTTTAATTCTTAGAATCATAAAAAACTAACTTATTACATACAAACACTTACACATTAGAAAATGTTATTTTTGTATGGAAATCGCGATTTATATCAATTCAGTAAATCGTGAACAAAATCAAAAGTTGTGCACCGATTGCAATGAAATAAAGCTCATTTTATTCGAAATATATTTAACTAACTGTTTGTAGACCAAAACTGTGATTTTTGTCCCATTTTTATTTTTTTAGGAATTTTTAAAGAACAAAAAAAATGTTTTTTTTAAAAAAATTTTAATTTTTTTTTCAAAACTTGAACGATATCTCTAAAACTACTTGGAAAATTTAAAAACAAAGTAAGCACGGCTTTAAGAGAATATTGTTTGCGAGTTTCGGATTTTTTTTTTAATTTAATATGGTGAACCGTTTTCAAGTTATTCCAATATATGTAGCGGAAGTGCCTTAATTTTGAACATAACGGTATATCTCGAAAAGTCGAGCTGATAGAAAAAAACCAAGTGCAGATTTGAAATCAGCGACCTCAAATTAGTAAAAATTTGCTATAAATTTCAAATCAACACAAAAAAAGTTCAATTTTGTTCCCTTGTGTAATTTATCACCAAAACATTTAAAAACTTACAATGTTGTTATTACGTTATTACATTAAAATATAAAAAATTTTTTTACATTTAATAAATAACAAAAAACATAAAAACACTGACATAATAATAAACACAACTTAATTTAATATCACAGTTTATTTAATGGCAACTCTATAGCTTGCATTTATATTGTTTGTGTCTTCTTTCAAATTTAGTGTTCTCATTATCTGTTGTTGTATTCGTAAACTTTCTTTTGTATACCTTTTCTTTTCATTCTTTTCCTTGTCCAGTATTTTTACTTTTTCAAAGTCAGCTGTGTGACCTGTTTTTAGAATAAGTTGTGCCAATGCTGTCGACTCTTTCGCTTTCGTTATGTCTGTTTTATGTTCTAACATCCTTGTGGCTAGTGTTCTCTTTGTTGTGCCTATATAAATCATGTCACATTTCTGATTGTCATCTCCCTTGCACGTTATCTGATACACAACGTTGCTTTGTTGTTGTTTCTCTACTGGTGTTTTTACGTTAGTATATATTGCGCTAAGTGTTTGATTTGCTTTATAAGCAAAGCTTATGTTATTCTCCTTCTCCTTCATGTTCTCATATTCTTATTGTCAGTTAACCCAGGGATGTATTGTACACTGTAAAATTGTTTATCCTCCTTGTTTGTAGTGTTGTCACGTTGTTTGTTATATTTTAAACGCTGGGTTATATCGTCGATTAACATTTTAATAATGTTATTTGGAAAACTATTTTCTAAAAGTATCTGTCGTATTTTCTGTTTATTTAATGTGTGAAACTTTTCATCACTAAGCGTTAAAACTCTTTCGATGAAATTTCTTGCAGTATTAACAATATGGTTTTTGGGCTGCGTTGCATTAAAATTCATCAATCTACCAGATACCGTTGCCTTAGAATACCAATTGAACGTGATTTTGTTGCCATCTCTCCGTAGTTTCATATCAAGGTATGAAATTGCCTTGTTTTCCTCTACTTCTATCGTAAATTTAAGTTTCGGATGATGTCTGTTTAGTGTATTGAGAATTTCATCCTTGTCATCAAAATGTATTATAGCTATTATGTCATCGACATATTTTGCTATATATTTAATTTTTATATTTTTATCTTTTAATTCCTTTATCGCATCGTCAAGTAGAACGTCAAGAACTATATTTCCATTTAGAATGTCAGACCGACTATAATTTTCGTACTCGTTTTATTTTAAATTTAACCAGGCAAAATTGGGCAATTAAACCTAAGTTAAATATGTCAAATGAAAAATGCAGTATTCCTTGGATGATGAAGATTTCAGTGTTTCTGGAAGAAAACCGAGGATATTGGTGAAACGTCCAAAACATTTTCGCAAATATTCTTTGTTTGAAAAAATTTTCATTTGTTTTGATTGTTTTGTTACATTTGTAATGCTACCATATTTTTTGTTAGAAATCGTTTACGTTGCCATTTTAATTATACTGAGAGACAACATGAGAAATTGGGTTAGCTTAGCCTATTGTGATACCATTTGGAAGGAAGATAGGAAGGATGCTGAAAATGAAATGAAAATAGAAAAAACAAGAATGTGCGTTATCTCCGTAGGAAGTCAAAAGTGTCTCAGTTCCTTCAGTCCTTAAAACTCACACACTAGGTGTAGTTCTGACTCTTCCTCATCAACATCAATACAGCTTCTACCGAAATTGGCTTCTAAGAACCGTATGCGCTCGAATATCCGCCCCATTACACAGTATCCAGTGAGCACATCTATCATAGGCTGATTGTTCCTTTGTCAAATCCAAGGAGAGTTCAGTTCTATTTGACAAGGACCATAGGATCTGGAATATGCTGGTAGAAGTCAGCTGTGTGCATCTCTTCATCAATTTGCCTCCTCGATAATGGTCGGAACCTCAGATAAAGAGATTAGGATATCAGTACACTCCACTGCTCTTTCGTGCACACTCGTCAGCCATCCCCTTCTCTAGGAACCCACAACAACCTCATCGTTGTTGTCGGGGTCTGTTGAAATACCATTACCCAAATCATTCACATATATATTTGTACTGCCTACGATTGTAAGGCAACACTGCCATATTCCGTTCCACAATTATTTTCGTTGTGAAGTGAATTGTATGAATGTATGAATACTAAATTTGTCGGGAAGTCTACTGGATATACTAATAACAGACCTCATGGGTAAAGCCCTGACGGTAACCCTGACCATCTATCATCTTCGATTCATCAATATAAATTGAGATCTCAGAACTTAGTCTGCTACCCAGTCTTCCCTTTTTGATTGTAAAATTTCCCCAAAATTTCGTCACCATACAAATATAAATGATTTTCCGATCAACATGTATCCCGCAGAACGTCCGTAGGTTAGGCTGTGTCCTCAATAGCAATGTTCCAGACAACCCTTAAATGGGGAGCTACCGTAGCTGCCTTGCTTTTGATGAATATAGTCAAAAGCATGATATTGATCATAACTTTTAGCCAAGGCTGTGGTTTCGATACAATGGCAGCGGTGGTGGTTCTGTAGCATAACGAGTTTAGAGAGACATTTACATCAGCAGCCTTCCACCACACCAGATTTGTCTAATAATCGCCTTGTACATCGAGTAAACCTCGGGAAGTCAGAGCCCCTGGAATCTTTGATTCCAGCTGACTTGCGGGTACGGCCCCTTGGGGAGTATCGTGGTGGCTGTGGTTTATACCCAAATCGCGGGGAGAGCATAGCTCGATGTGGAGTTGCATTCAACCGGGTGCTGTGACCCTAGAACAGCAGAGGTGTGTAAGGTAGGCCTCGACTCCCCACCAAGGAGTGGGATTTGTTGCCCAAATGCACAAATCTTGAATTGGTACCGGAGTGTAGTTCACTACACAATGGGGCGGTGGTCGGCGCATATTCCGATCCAGTGTTCAGAGCACCGTGAGGTTATGTCAACGAGACGGGTACTCACGTTAAACACAAGAGACTTCTGTACATCGAGTAAATGATTTGTAGTGTAGCACTCCATCTCTTGCCAAGAGAGATTAAAACCATTAAACCAAAAACTCTCTCTCTTAGAAGCGTAATTTTTAATTTAATAACTTCGTTGATTTAATACGAAAAGTTAAATCCTTTAGAGACTTAAATTGAACTATAGAGTTTTAAGGGATTTAAGCTGTAATAAAGGAGTTGGGCCAGTGAAGAATTCACTTAGCGATGATTTAAAATAAATTATTTAAATGAAATGAAATAATAAAATTCATTATTTTATGTCGTTGTGTAAATTCTTCAAATAAGCGGCAGAGGCACTTAACCTTTGAACTAATATCTTTAATTCCATTTTAAAGGAATTAATTTACTATGAGGTTTCATACTTACAGGCTCTGGAAGTAAAATGAAAATTTTTAAGCCGTAAAGTATGAAGGCCAACTATAAAATATCGGTCACGAAAGCCATTAAGATCTCAAGATCTTTTTATAGTTCTTTGAGATGCCTTTAGTTTAATATCGCTCAGTATAGAACTGTAAGATTACATTTAAAATTTGCAAGGGTATAAGTTTATGTGAATTACTTTTTACAAAGAAATTAATTTGAAACCGAGATAGAGTTTATAATTTACATACATACAACTACAGAACTTACCACGCGTATATTTAAATAATTGTTGACTACCAAGGATGTTTTATGTATATACATACCTTTCCCAAGACAGACGACGTGGAGCATCTTCACCACATTGCTGGGGGGCTGTCAACGCTGTTGTTGTATTACTGTTAGACGTGTTTGTATCATGCAGAGTTTGCTGCTGGTGTTGCTGAGACTTTGATGAGACACTGGTACTTGATTGATGTAGCAATTTAGCTAAACGACGTGTTAGTGCTGTATTCGTTAAAGTATTCGATGAGCCAGTCGACGTTTGAGTAGTAGAAGGTAAAAAACCGGACATAGTGTTGGTTGAAACATTGTTGGTGTCGTTGAAACCACTACTTCCACATCCGCTTAGGCCAGGAATTTGAAAGCCACCTTCAACAGTGGGTGTATTATCACTGGAACATCGAGTATTATTATCTGATGTTGACGTTGATGAGCCACCACTGCCATAGCCGCCACCTCCGCTGCCGCTACTACTGCCACCAAACATGGACGTTGTACGTTTTTTTGATGCGAAACGATAGGCACGTGCAGCGACTACATGTGGTGCTGGTATTCTAGATGACATGACGAAGAAGCAAAAAGAACTCTGTGAGAAATTTAAGTAGTCGTTTTAATTTGTATTTATGAAGAGTTTAGACTATATAAAACAAATCTTTTCTCCTGGCGTTCTACTTGGCCGCTATTTATTAGAGCGTATTTGAGAAAAAAAATTATAATATTTGATGAAAGGTCATGGAAAAGAATTGCGCTTTGACTTTTGGCTTTATTATTGTTTAAGTATTATTCATTTTCCTTGACCTAATACGAGAATTGATTGTAACTACTAAAACTACGAAAATACATAGATTTTTCAGATTTTTAAATTGCGATTTATGGAATACTGAATTGAATTTTCAGAAAAATAAATGATTTTCTAATATTAAAATTCCATTTGTCAAGCAGAAAATTCTTTTTAAAAATTCTGAGGCTTTCATTTTTAATGTAGAGCATTATGAAAATGTCCACTTGAAATTCAAAAAAAAAAAAAAAAAAAAATGTCTATTAGTTTGAACTTAATCTACTGGTTTCGAAGTCTACTCAAAGCAGCTTGGATTGAGTCTGACGCGAAGATTATACCTGACCAATGGTGAATATCAGTCAAAGATGGTTAAATGTTCTATTTAGAACCGTAGTTAACTCTTAATCTGCGAGTCCAGCCGCATTATAATCTATGGAATAAATGGTCCTGAAAACAAGAACCGTTCTCAACTGTCACACATATATAAAATGAGATGGTCAACCAGTTTGATATTAGAATCATATGGGTGTCAGAGCAAAGGCATATCGCGGGAACCTGCAACGTTGATGTCATAGAACACGAAACAAATTTGGTCATCTCTGAGTCGAAAACGCACAAATGCGTTACTGACACTCCCCCGTGGTAGGATTTCGATGACATTACTGGCCACTGTTTCATAAGAAGACACGCTGAATACCTCAGAATTTTGTTCTAGCCGCATGAATGCAGTGGAAGTGGAGAGTATCGAATAAATTCCCTGCTGTTGTCGGGACTTATCCAGAATTAGACTTCGGACATTGGGATCTTTTCCACTTCGTGATATCACTGAGCTCTCAAATATTGAATTATCACATCTTAAAAGCTTCATAAGGAGCTCGAATTTTATTTGCGGGTGGACCCGATAGTCTAAGTGTGCTAGTCCAGCAACGCTTTTTGGGCTTAATCTATCGAATCCTTCTAAGGAATTTGAATACGAAGTTATCTTTAGACTATCTTCCTCTCTCATCTTATGAAGGGTTCGCAGAAATCACTAATTCTTGTAGTTCCCTAACAATTCCTAACAGAATATTAGTTACATGGCTAACGTGATCAAAACCAGGATCCGGAAGATGAAAACCCTAAATTTCGGTTAAAAAATAAAGTTGATCAAAAGCAGGATTCGAGAGAGGAAATCTATAATTTTCAGTTCAAAAATAAAGGTGAGAAGTTTTTAATTGACTTATTTAGCCAAAATGTATTGATTTTTATGGTAAAACCAGAAACGTAAATTTCGAAATTTTGATTTCTCAAAAGTGCTTGCAGATATTTTTGGAATCTGAAGTTTAAAATCCTTGACAGAATAGGACACTTGTTCTTCAAAATGTTTAGCTGGAACGGATAGATAAATACATTATTCTCCAAAAGCCCTTAGGAAATATATAGAATGAGAAGAGTTCTAAGATTTGGGGATTATAAATCAATTACGGAGCTAGTTAATTTTTCGGAAAGCCAGAAATGTGATAACAGGTGAATAAATCAAATTTTCTCCAATACGGCTACTGATATTTTTGTGACGAAAAGGGAACTTAGCTTAGAAAGATTGAATGTGCATGCCAAATTTTATGAAATTCAAAGATGGCACGGCCGAAAAAGTTGATATTTTTTGTTTTTCATAAATAGTAGCACCCGTATGATTTAATTTTTGTTAAAAATTCATTTTCCTTTCATAGAGAAAAAGAAAAATAATAAGAAGATTAAAAATGATCTCTGCAATTCTAAAACAGCAAAAAAAGCGTGATTTCTTTTTCATTCCCATTATGAAATGGATGGTCAAGTTTATGATAAGAGGTGATATGGAGAGGGTTTTGCAGTCCTACAATCTTAGAAGAGTTTTTGAACTTCTTTCCAATATACATATGTTTTTTAAATTGTACTCACCTTAGTAAAACAGATCCATCAGCTGCATAACATTCAAATTCATCTGTGCTGGTATTATTGACACCATACGGCATTCCAACAATACCATAATCGGGTGTTTGTAAAGATGAACTCCCATATTGAGTTGTTGCGGCCTGTGTATTAACGCCTGTTGATGATGTTGTCGACGTCGTCGTCGTTGTGTTTGCAGCACTACCATGTGGTGTACTGCCCGAGGATTTTCGACGGTAGACCAGTGTTCCATCATCTTTGGGAAGATTAAGTGATTTTATGCTCAACGTATTGTTGTTGTTGTTGTTCAAATTATAGTTGTTATTAATATTATTGTTCCAGGCGGCTGTATGCGGTGTCATAGGTGTTGTTGTCGTTGTATTACGTGTTAAAAGCGACCAACGATTTCCGCCGCCACCACAAGCCGTCGACAATTTTGTTGAGCCTAAACGTTCATCTTAATGTTAGTTAGGCGGATGTAGTAGCAAAGGGTGGAGTGTGGAGAAAATTAAAAGAAAATTGAGACATATGAGTTTAAATAAATTATAAGACTTTGAAAGAAAATGTTTTAATTGTAGAAAGCATTCTTGGGGCTGATAAAATCAATTTCCAATTCGCAAATACGCACTTAACTTTAACTGAAGGATAAGCTTTAAAAAACATACATCTTTTTCTTTAGCATTTAATATGTTTTTAAGAAAACGCTTGTAAATTAAGTTTCAAAGATTATTTTGAATTTAAATATTCTTTCCTAACCACATCTACACTGTGTGTTTTACGTAGGTGGTAATGAATAAAAGAATTTGTCTTCATTAAATGTCTTTCTCTCAAAAGGAATGAATTAATTTAAATATTTCTTAAGACAAAAAAGGAAACAAATTCAGTATGGGTGTATTTCTAGAAACTATAATTGACCTTACTAAATACGATAACTAAATGCGGAACCACAGGCAACAAATTAATGATAATTTCATTTAAATTTGATTACTTGTATTATTCTACGAGGGCAATTTGACAACTCCGTGACTTTTTTGACTTCATTCGTAGTTGATTTCGTAAGCTTCGAGTGCTAATAAAACATTATTTTTTGCACAGAAGAAAACCGTCAGACTTGATAAGTACTTTGGAGACTCTCCACCACCAACTTCATCAACTTCAATGGTTAGGAAGTGGTTTACTGCATTCAGTTGTGGTCATAATAGTCCCACATTCAGGTGGCCCAAAATAGGTAGGCATGCCAGAAATCGACGATAAAATCCATAGAATAATATTGGAGATCGAAGAATAAAAGTAATTAAGGTGGCTGAGGCTGTAGGCGCCTCAACTGAAGGGGTACATCACATTCCACATGTATATTTGGATGGGTGCACTAATTGCTCATACATACCACCTCACACCATTGAAACTTTTCTTCAGTATGAGCTCACACTCGTTTCTAGAGTTTTGTTTATTTTTATTTATTTGAAATTATATTAGTGTTTACAAAATAAAGATAATTTTTCTAGTTCTAATCACTACTTGTCAACTTATGGATCTTTTTCGGAAACCCTTCCATTAGGAATTTTTAGTGGTTTCTGTTACTTCTTTTGAGTAGGTAGTCCATTTTCCATTTTCACAAGTGCCAAATATCTCTCCACTGACCTAAGCTGCCGACAGTTTGGAGGATTTATCTCTCTTGTTACAAAAATTACATTATTGTTCTTGTACCACTCAAAAGTTTTCTTACCATAATGACAGAATACCAAATCATTAATTTCGGGTTTCTTCATAGAACCCAAATCTGGATGGCGATATCTTCCTTAACAGATTTGATGCCCTTTACAGTCCATATCAATGATCCTGAAGCATTGCTCTAACAGTGGATTTGATGTTCACAATTCTTACTGGCTTCGCGATTCGAGTCATATAACTTCCAAGGGCCAATACAAAGAACCTGTTGCGCGCATAATCATCCAAGGCAACTATGGAATAAATCATATACTCCGTGTGTTGAAGGAAATTTCACAATAGTCACGACCTTTTCTTTACATCGCATTATGCTACCATTTCTGTATCATATTCCTACTCAGAATTTCAATGCTCTTCAAATACAGTCATTAAACGTCCTATGTTTATATATGAAAGGGCTCGTTGGGCTGAATTCAGCGCTTTTTCTTTGCACTTTAATTGGAAACTTTGTTTCCTTGATAATAATATCGATGCCACTGCGAACATGGTAGTAAATGTGAGTTTTCTTGGAATTAAATCAATTTCGAAGTGTAGAAATGCAGTCAAATCCAGAGAGAAAGAGTTCAGTAAAAGTGCTTACACGTGAAAAGCTTATCTACATACAGCATCTTAGAACTAAAGTTCTTAGAGCTCTTCGGGGCAATAGGACTTTCTGGTTATTCAATAAAGGAGTATATACCAATGCCAGTTCATCCATTCCATTCCTTCTTGCCAGAAGGCCATCAGCTACTGCCCGAACTTGAAGGAGTAGCACATACTACGCCTAAAATATTCTTCCGAACTCGTGCTGTTAGGAGGGTTTTGCAAAACTCGACGTAAACAAGTCATCGGGGCAAGATGGTATATCAGCACTGGTAATAAAACGATGCTATCGTGTCCATTGACAAACCTATTTAGTGCTTTGTACCGTAAGGGTAACTTTCCCTAATCTTGCAAGATTATCAATGTTCATCAAATCCCAAAAAATGGTGCAGCCAGCAACCCTGCAAAGTATTGCCGAATTGAAATTTGTTCTGTGCTTTCAAAGATAATGGAGAGTATGGAAAATTACCCTCTTAAGAACTACCAAGAGACAGATAGTTTGGCTTTCGTAGACGTCATTCTATGGATGTCTGGATGACGGTTCTTTCAGAATATTAGAGTAAATATATTCATCGGTTCGGTTTAAGTAAAGTTGTTGCTCTGGATATTTTGAAGGTACTCACTCGGGTGCGGCATAGCGCACTCTTCTCTAAAATGATAGCTATTGGTGTTGGCACATATTTCTCTCGATTTATATCGAGTTTTCTCAGGGATCGCACTATACGTGTTATTTAAATGGGGTTTCCTCCAAAGAGTTTCAGTTAAGCGCAAGTGTACTGCAAGACTGTGTTCTTTCGCTCTTCACTGTGTCTAATTTACCTTAGTGATATTCTATGTCAAACTTTCTTCTATGTGAAACGCCATGGGGCTAGGGTCGATTTTAATGCTCGGTAATATGCAATGTTACTTATTAAACCATAGACGGGCTATGGAGTCGTCAATGTCGTTTTTATCCATTTTCAAGCTTGGAAATAGAAGACAATCCGAAGATAATCTGACGAATAAAGAGAATCATGAAGCAGTTCGAATTTAAATTTATTGATTTTGTTAATCGCAATAGTGGATGTGTGAAGTGGTGCATCGTCATGATGAAATAACACTTTCATTTCTGCCAAATGCGGCCTTTTTCCCTTAATAGTATCACTTACATGCTACGATAAGTAAGCATAATACTCCACATTGATTGCTTTTCCTTTTTGAGGATAATCAATAAAAATTATCCCACACCCACCTCAAAAACAGATACCATCAACTCGCGTGCAGATGGAACTGTCTTCGCGTTCTTTGAACGCGATTTCCTCATTTCAGTTCACTGCTTAGCTGTTCCTTTGTCTCGATGTCGAATCGATGCAAAAACTCGGATTTATTGCGGTGAATCATCGCCAAACACACTATTAAAGTATCTTCACGACACGGTTTTGTTCTGTTGTGAGCAAGCAAGGCACCCATTTTGCTATCATCTCCAAATTTGCGGCCATTATTCGATGTATAGCACTCTTTGAAATGCCTTTTCTTTCATCCAATACCATTTTGTGTATTTGCTTTACCTTTTCTGTCTTGGCCACCTCAATTAGTCGACCACAACGGTGTTCCTCAGACCTTGCTTAAATTCTGCCACCCAATATTTTATAGTCGTACGTGAATGAGCAGATTCCCATAGAGTGGAATCTATCTCGGCCTTTATATTGGTTGGACAGAGACAGAGACAGAGACCTTTCAAATTAAAGTATTGAATTTTTTCCATGTTAAAAATTCACTACGATCGTTTACTTTTGATGGCTGCAAAAAAAAAATACTAAACAACGTAGTACCTTGGAACTTAAAAGTGTAATTTTTACAAAATATTGCCTCCATCTATGCATCAGGTCGGATTGTTCTGGGATCTCCCTTGTCTATTTTGAAGCTTCTTGTGACCGATGATGCTTATCAACTCTATTGACACATTGGAGCATCAGTAAAATCTCCATAAACACTACACCCTCTTTCCTCCTATCCGTAAAATATCTTCCCGATATCAAAACTGCCCTCATGCATATACTTATATCCTTAACTTGTAGTACCCACATCCTATATTCGCCCTAAACCGACTATAACTTACCATTTTTATTTATGTTCAGCGAGTTGATTTTGAAACCACCGCACAGTGCTTTGTCCCATAGCCAAGATTAAAATAAAATAAAGTGCTTAGAATATTTAAGTAATATACATTTTTGTAAAGATAACAAAGTACCTTAAATAAATTCGTAAATAGAATTTATCATCTCGTCTTTTTGTTAACAGTAGAGGGCGCTAAATTCAGAAAACGTTTGAGAAAAAACTGTTGAACGGAAAAACGGTTTTTACTGTGTTACAAAAAAAAATGATTAAAATTTCATTTTTTATTGTATGGCTTTGAAACTTAACAGTTTTGTTTATAACTATAGGTACAAAAAAACAAAAATAATTTTTTGTAAATATTTTATATGGAACAGTTGTTTGTGCCATCGAAAACTTTTGCGATTTTTTATGTGGAATTCCCAAAATGCAAATGTTTGATAGAGTGAAAAAATTTTTTTTTTTAGAATTGGTAATTTTTTATTTGTGATTTTAGTACATTTTAAAGGGCTTAAATAGAATATTTAAAAAGGTTTAGATTTTTCACCCGGAAATGTAAAAATGATATGAATTTTTTAAGACATATTTCCTACGTTTCAGAAAAAGTTGCAAAGACCTAAGTTTATGGTACTGCCAAAATTTAAAAAAATTAGTTTATAAATTTTTTTTTTTTATTACTATAAAAAATGAATCAAATTTTGATGTAGTGTATAATTTTTATTAAATAGTGACAAAAACTTACCAAAAATTTAAAGAATATTTTTTGTTTTTTTGGCAGCAACCCTAAAGTTTTGCAAACTTTGAAAAAATTAAAAAAATGTATAAATAAAAAGTAGGCGATTTTTTATTTTTCATTTATATACTTTGTTAACAAATCTAACCACTATTAAAAAAAAATTTAATCGGAAATTTTAAATTTTGTATTTTTTTAAAACATCTATGTTTTTTAGTTTTACTAAGACCAAAAATATGATTATATAATTTTTTCCAAGTAAAGGACTCCAGCGAAGTTCAATGTTCAATTCAATTTTTGCAAGCTGTGCAATTTTATTGTCTGTGTGTGCGTCATATGGAAGGTTTTTCTTTAATAAAATAAAATTGCACCATTGTTATTTACATTTTGCTATTTTCCGTTATTTTTTATATTTGGACAAGAGATGAGAGCGTGTTTATTTCAGTTTAACGTGATCATTTTCTAATAGTTTGCGATTGTTTTGAAGTTTTCACCATTTTTTTTTATCAATAATATTTGAATTAATTGTGGAATTACCACTAAAACATGAAATTAATACCTAGTCAATATTGAAATAACCTCGTGCTGCAGTAGTTATTATAATCTAATAGTGAGCCCTCGTGAGTTAAATAATCTCACTGGTTCATCTCTATATATATATGCATAATAAAACTATTCTGTCAAATTTATTTACTAGTTGTGAAGCAATATTTTTCAATAATGACAAATTGTATTATTAATTCCGATATAGTTGATTTTTGGTTATCAGTGTCTTCAAAAAATAAAATCCCAGAAGTATATAAATTTATAAAAGGCAAAATTGGGGATTCAAGTCTTAAAAAAGAAGTGTTGTTAAGAAAAATTAAATTGTTTGACAATAAAATAAAAAAAAAATATTGGAGCGAGAGTAGATCCAATAGACAATTCTTCGATAAAAAGTATTCTAAGTGGTTGAATTGGAAATTTTTCGACCCAGACAATGTAAGTTGTATATTGGTATTCTTTTTAATCTAAGTAAAAAAGTTTAACTTTAAAACTAAAATATTTAGGAACCAAGCACGAGCAAAACTTGCCAACATAAAATATCTATTGTATCTGATATAGAACATCTAGAAACAATGGAATCTTCAATAGCATCAGATATGGAAACAAACGTGTCACATACTACAAATGAAGCAATAACTAAATCTGGTAGAAAAAAGAAAGTATTCAGTCAAAGTTCTGTTAGATCAAAAAATAGAAAGATTTCAGAATTGATTGAAAATTATTCATTTCAAGAACTTCAATATGCAGCAGACAAATTAAGAAAGAGGTGTAATAATAATTTTGACAGCACTAAAGCAGATGTAAAATGCATTTCTATTGAAAAGTCATTGGCGCTATACATGGATTTGGATTTGTCGGAACGAAAATAAAACGTATTGTGGCAAGCAATTAATGAGCTTCATCCAAACTGTTTGTCATCATTATATGCGTTAAGAAATTAAAAATTAAAATTCTTACCCCCTATTGCAACGACTGAAATTTCAGCAGAGGTTGACTTAAAATGTATAATGTGTAAAACGGCGGAAAGTGTGATTAAAATTTGTAATACTGAACAAAAATGTACAAAGCTGTCCCTAATTTGCAAGTGGGGCATGGATGGTAGCTCTGGCCATAGTCGATATAAGCAAAAATTTGAAAACGAATATAGTTCCGGCGAGTTAATTTTTTTATAGCCTTTGTCCCTCTGAGGTATGTAAATTATTATACACAGATGTACATTTATACGTACATTCCACAATTACCCTTTTATATTTTAAATTTCTATTTTTTTCAGAATGGTAAATTTTGACTCAAAGGAAGTATTATGTGTAAATAAAACGCCATCTTCCACAATGTATTGTAGACCCCTTAAATTTGTATTAACAAAAGAGAATCCAGTTTTAGTGAAGCAAATGCACAGCGATTTTATTGAAAAATTTAAAAATTTGGAATGTTCTGTAATTGATACAAATGGTTCAACTGTTGAGGTGTCTTACGATATGCACTGCACAATGATAGATGGTTCAGTTGCAAATGTTTTGAATGACACAAACTCAGCGAGTAGGTGCTTTATATGTAATGCAAGCCCTACAGATATGAACAATATAAACATTACTAGCTGTTTTTACCCGGTCTTGCCCGGGACGAAAAGGCCTTTGACTTGAAAAATGGTTCACTATGCTTACCAGACGCTGAGTTCTTAGTCCCCAATTAACAAATTCCCCAATAAAATGAAAAGTTTTTGGTTTTTTTATATAGAAGTTTTTTATAAGATGCTGCAGCAAAAATGCTTCAAAAATAAGGTGCGAAACCGCTTTAAGTTTTTTTTCAGTTTATTTATAAACATAAAATATAACGGAAAGGGCCGCAAATTAAAGGAATTAAAACTTTTAAAAATTGAATTAATTCATTCAATAAGTGATCATCATTGAGCAGAGACGTCAAATTCAAGTTTCAGAAATGAAAGACTAATGCGACGTTTAATATTGTGTCGCAAGGTTTCTTTAAGCAACTGCTTATGGTATATGTGTGGCCTATTTTGATCAACAGGTAATTATTTCACATACGTAGATAAAATTTATCATACGACATTTCACTAAGCTGTGTTCCGCGAGCGAGTCGCGTCCGCTTCCGCGCGTTTGGCAGCCAGACCCGTGCTGCCGCGCAGTTATTGTCAACTTATTTTTTTCAGATCATTGCGATATTTTTGGTAAGCTGTGTTCCGCGAGCGCGTCGCGTCCGCATCCGTCGCGTCTGCGTACGCGCGCCTCGCGCCGCTTCCTCGCAGCTACTACCCGTGCTGCCGCTTAGTTCTCGTTAACTTATTTTAATTCCTAAAACATATTTTTTAGAGCATTGCGATATTTTAGCTGAGCTGTGTTCCGAGAGCGCGTCGCGTGCTCATCCGTCGCGTCCGAGTCAGCGGTCCGCGCGCCTCGCGCCGCTTCCTCGCAGCTACTACCCGTGCCTCCGCTTAGTTCTCGTTAACTTATTTTAATTCCTAAAACATATTTTTTAGAGCATTGCGATATTTTAGCTGAGCTGTGTTCCGAGAGCGCGTCGCGTCCGCACCCGTCGCGTCCGAGTCCGCGGTCGCGCGCCGCGCGCCGCTTCGGCGCGTTTGGCAACCACATCTGTTCTGCCGCGCAGCTGTTGCCAACTTATTTTAATTGTCAAAATAGACATATTTTTCAGATCATACCGATATTCTAGCTAACTTGTATTCCCTGTGCGCGTAGCTTCCGCACAACGAAATGCTGCTATTGAAAAGAATACTCATTTTAAATGCATTTATTGTAGGACCTATATTGAGAGCAGTATGCAAAGGTTTACTAAAATAAATATTTAACAAAATTCATTAAATAAAAATATGTAAAAATTTAAGAATGAATTTGGGGAGTAAGTTCATTTTTTATTTCGATTAAAAATAAATGGGGACTTTGTTCATTTCTTTTGGGTACCTTTTTTTAAGTTTGGGAATTTGTTCACCGTGTAGTTTATTTCCGTGTAAACCAAATTTCAGAGAAATCCATTGAAAAGTACAAATTTGTATAGGTACAAATTTGTTGGTACACAACAAAGTATGAATTTTATAAGAAAATTGGGCATAAAGGTAGGCGTGGTCGGTAAAAATCATATAGCGACCTTTCCTGGAATATGTACTAAATTTCGAAGAAAGCCATTGAAAAATAAAAGTTTTTATAGCAATCAAATAAAGAAACAAATAAAAGGAAAAAATAAGTTTTATATGCATAGAAGTTGGCGCAAAGTAGGCGTGGCCTGTAAGAAGCATATGGTGACCTTCCCTGTAGTATAGAGATCGTGTGACCAAATTTTAGACATCCCTTGAAAAATAAAAATTTCTATAGTGAACATATATACAAAAAACAGAAAATTAATTTTGTATAAAATGCGGGCGTAGAAGTAGGCGTAACCGGCAAGAATCATATGGCGACCTCTCTGGAGTACAGAGATCGTGTGTAGCAAATTTCAGAGAAATCCGTTTAAAAAAATTGTGTAGCGAACAAATGTACCAAAAAACAGAGTATGAATTGTATACAAAAAGTGGGCGTAATAGTAGGCGTGACCGGTACGAAGAATATGTCGACTTTCCCTGGAGGAGAGAGATCGTGTGTACCAAATTTCAGAGAAATCGGTTGAAAAATAAAAATTTGTATAGCGAACATATCTACCAAAAAACAAAATGAATTGTATACAAAAAGTGGGCGTTAAAGTAGGTGTGGCCGGTACGAAGAATATGTCGATCTTCCCTGGAGCAGAGAGATCGTGTGTACCAAATTTCAGAGAATTCCGTTGAAAAATAAAAATTTGTATAGCAAACAAATATACCAAAAAACAGAAAACGAATTGTATACAAAAAGTGGGCTTAAAAGCAGGTGTGACCGCAAGAATCACCCGGTGACCTGGCCTGAGGTACAAAGATCGTGTGTACCAAATTTCAGAGAAATGCGTTGAAAAATAAAAATTTGTATAGCGAACAAATGTACCAAAAAGCAGAAAATGAATTGTATATAAAAAGTGGGCGTAAAAGTAGGAGTGGTCGATAAAAAGTATATGGCGACCTTAGGTGGAGTACAGGGATCGTGTCTATCGAATTTCAGAGAAATCTGTTAACAAATAAAAATTTGTATAGTGAACAAATATGAATAAAACAGAAAATGAATTTTACATAAAAAGTGGGCGTAAAAGTAGGCGTGGCCGGTAAAAAAGTATATGGCGACCTTTCCTGGGGTATAGAGATCGTGTGTACAAAATTTCAGGAAAATCCGTTGAAAAATAAAAATTTGTATAGCGGTCAAACAAACAAACAAACAAACAAAGAAACAAACAAACAGAAAATGAATTTTATATATATAGATTAAGGACCCTTGTATTAATAATTATAAATATGGACTTTCTACACTCTACTGCTGGATACGCTTTTTTGAATGCATATTGCACATTGCTTACCGTCTTCCTTTGAAAGTTTGGAGAGTCAATAAGGAAAATACCTCAGTTTTTTCACAAAACAAAAAAAGAATTCAAAATGAATTCAAAACACGGACAGGATTAATAATAGACCAAGTAAAAACGGGATTTGGAACTACTAACGACGGAAACACTGCTCGACGATTTTTTGAAAATAGTGAAATTTCTGCTGAAATTACGGGGATTGATAGAAGTCTTATTGATAATTTTGGCATAATATTAAGAGTTTTATCTTGCGGAATCCCGGTTAATGTGACAACGTTTAAGGAGCTGCTAAATATTACTAGAAACTCATATTTAATACAGTATGGCTGGTATTACATGCGAAGTACTGTTCATAAGGTTTTAGTGTATGGGTGCGATGTTCTGGAATACTTCAACTTGCCAATAGGTAATAAAATATTAAAAAAACGTTTTACACATTTTTTAAAGCTATTTTTATTCTAGGGTGTTTGTCCGAAGAAACCTTAGGAGCCAGTCATAAAAATATAAGGAATGTGCTATTTTCCCATACAAGAAAAACGACGAGAGAAAATACAAATAGAGATTTAATGGCTCATTTGTTATTAATGTCGGATACGGAACTATCGTCACTTAGGTCTACAAAACACATAAAAAAATGATGAATTCAAAGAAATTGAGAAATACATTTTGAAAGAAAACATCATAAATTACAATTAAAATTAATTATCTTATTTGTTGAGCAAATTTAGAAACAAAATTTATTTATGACCCTTTTTAAAGAGAATATTAAATTATTTGCATTTTGATCACAAATGTTGGAAAAATTTAGTTTTTGAGAAAAAGGATATATGGGAGATGGTCATGTCCTTGTATCGATTGAAGCGAAATATAGCTTTATAAGTTGTTATAAGTTTTCAGTGCATTCTGATCACTAATGTAGTTACAATTCAGTTTTTGAGAAAAATTATATATGGGAGGTAGTCATGTCCTTGAATCGAATGAAACAAAATTAGCCACTAAGCTACAAGATATATTTTAACAGATAGGTACCAACTTTCGATTTATTCTATATACAATTATAGCTAAAATTAAACTTTTAAATTTAAAGATGTATGGGAGGTAGTCATGTCCCTGCACCGATTTTTCCGAAACTTCGAATTTTTCTTAATTAACATATTTTGAAGCAGCACACCAAATTTCATTTTTCTGCGATAACTTCTCTAATATTGCCGATTCACTATATGGGGACAAAGCACTGTGCACTGTGTTCCCACAGTCTGTAGTTTACTTCCCTTTGTGTAATTACATTTCATCTTCTACAGTTTTCACCATATTATAATTCATTTAGTATATATGTGAATAAGTTAGTGTTTGTAACACATTACAACGATGTGTGTGTATGTGTGCGCATATCCACACGTATAATTAAAACAACTCTTACATGAACGACTGCTACAACAATTTACTTCCTAACATGCGACATATTGCATTAAAATGTTTTTTAAAATAATTACCCAAACAAAATAATATTTTTAGGTTGTTGCAACACTTTGAAGTACATAAATACTTGCACTGTAGCTGAAAGCGCTATTGTTTAACCTTACTATTTTCAAATAAAATGACTACAAACAACAAAGTTTTTAACATTTTTTTTTGTACATTTAAAAAGAAAAAATGTTTATAAATCGTAATTATGCTGTAAACACAATTACAAACTAACATATGTAGATAGATTTGTTGCAAGACCCCATAAAAAAAAGTTTGTTTTTTAATGTTTTATGAACAAATTTACGTAACAAAAGAATTTTAGCAGGAAACTGAGGAAAATAGAGTTAAACAATTTGTAACTACAGTTTAGTGCAACAAAGTCCATAAGCTGAACAAACTTATTCATGGTTTATGGATCTGTCTTGTTTTTGTTTTTGCTAAAACCTTCATATTAGCTCCTTTCATTTTGTAAAACTATGTGTATTTAGTTTGCTAAATAAATTCACTTACCCCATTGAAATTGCGATTTATCGGTATGCAGTGATACCACTGGTATACCAGGTATAATAATTGCAGGCAGAGTACGTGAACGTAACAATGGCGGTGGAACTTTGCCGCGACTTGAGCGACCTGCTTGATTGTTGAGGGTCGCATTTAATGTTTGAGCTCTGTAAAAAAGTGAGAAAAAAAATTTAAAAAAGAGAATACGATTTTTTTTTTTTTATATGAAGAAAATGTTTAAAGAATTAAAAAAGAAAATCATATAAAAATATACTCTATTTTACAAGTCGTAAATTTCAAGAAAAATTTCGATTGATTTGTTCTCATATTGCTCAATTTTTTTGACCAGGGTTTGATTATAAAATAAAATATAACTTTTATTTTGTAACTTTTATTATAAAATACATAATTGTTACGGTCCCTTGTTTAATATACATATGGTTATAAACAGTTGTATAACGGTATGCAAGACCGCATCCATAAGGACCACAAAATATTCAAGCAAATAATGGGCTTCTAAAGAAGTGAAAATATGTCATTCTTAGATCTGGATGTTGTGCAAATTGGGATCAAAACTAATGAATTTAGCATGGGCTTATCATAGAATAGAACTTGTGTTTTCTGGATCCTGTGGAGTACGTTTTCATTAGTGTTTAGGAAATGTAAAAAAAATATTTTATATCCAGCTGATGTTAAAAATAACTGATATTTTTTTAAAATTTCATAAAGAAAATAAAATCTTGCAAATTTTCTTCCCAGCCATTTTGTTTAGTTTCCCATTTCTTCGGTCCAATTAATTGGTTATAGAAAATAAGCATAAAGATCCTGACCATATTTTATAAAGTCACTTATAGTTAGAAAAAATATATACAAACGAAATTTGAGAAAAATCTGTGCAATATTTTGTTTTTTGATAGATTTAAGTGAAAATCGGGAAACAGCTTTATATGGGGGCTATGACAAAGAATTGCCACATGGGGTTTATTTTTGGACAAATAATAAATAGATGTAATAAATACACACAAACCCATTTTGACTGAGATCTATATGATAATTTGGATCTTATGGCAATTTAAGTCGATTTCATAGGGGTCATTTGTATGGGGACTAGGTCTGAACATGGCCCGAATTTTACCAATTTTAATAGCGTTCATCATGTGACCGATGAAAGCTTATGTACCAAATTTCAATAAAATATATTCATATTTGCGACCTTTAGTTTGATTACAAGGCTTTCTTGTACACACAGACGGACGGACAGACGGACATCGTTAAATCGACTCAGAAAGTGATTCTGAGTCGATCGGTATAATAAAAGATGGATCAAATATTTTTGGTAGTTACAAACAGCAGCACAAAGTCATTATACCCAAACCACATAGTGGTATAGGGTATAAAAATTTAATTGAAAAATTGTTTAAAAATATATTAACTAAAAACAAGTAAGAGTGTTAAATTCGGCTGTGCCGAATCTTTGATACCCTCCACCTCGGTTTGTGGCAATACTATTAACATAGCTCATGGTAGTTGTGTTCTTGTTATTGTTAATATGTATGAATCACATTTTTTTTGTGGCTTTTTTTATGTTGTTGTATGTTCAACCACTAAACTATTACAAGAAAACACTAGGTTTCATGTTTTTTTTAGAGGTATCTATAAACTTTTGTTCATTTCTCAGCGCAGAGGCTCCCGATTTACTCCGATTTCAATACCAACCTGGTGGGAATTATGGCAAATAATTTTTTCGTAACCTGACCTAAGTAAATGCTTTTTTTTTTGAATGAGCGTGATTTCAACAGACACACGGACAGACGGACAGACGGACAGACGGACAGACGGACAGACGGACAGACGGACATCGCTATATCGACTCGAGCTGTGATAAGGATCAAGAATATATATACTTTATTGGGTCGGAAATTAGTTTTTCGATGCGTTACAAACGGAATGACAAACCTATATATACCCTCTGCCACTGAGATGTGGAGGGTATAACAAGTAAGAAAATAATAGTCGGTCTAGACCGAATATACCATACCCTATACGTTTAGAATCCCTATCTCTTAGGCCAAACTAACTGCACATAGAAAATAAGCATAAACCAAATTTGAGTGGGATTTTTATTTTTTTTTTGTTTGGCTGCAGATATGAAAAAGTTCATATCGGATGATATATCTATATGGGGACTAGGCCCAAAATTGGACCGATCCTGACCATGTTTGGTAAAGTCTCTTGTATGCTGCACAAATATATGCAAACAAAATTTGAGAAGAATCAGTGCAATATTTTTGTTTTTTGATAGATTTAAGTGAAGATCGGGAAGCAGCTCTATATGGGGCCTATGAGTAAGAGTTGTCCCACAGGTTTCATTTTTGGGCTACTCATTAATGGGTGTAATAAACGCATACAAACCCAATTTGAGTAAAATCTATATGACAATTTGGATCTTATGGCAATTTATGTCGATTTCATGGGGTCATTTGTATGGGGGCTAGGTCTGAACATGGACCGATTCTCACCGTTCATCCTATGACCGGTGACAGCTTATATACCAAATTTCATCAAAATATATTCATATGTGCGAGCTGCAGTTTGATTGCAAGGTTTACATGGAGACACAGACGGACGGAACGACGGACGGACATCGTTAAATCGAATCAGATAGTGATTCTGATTCGATCGGTATAATAAAAGATGGGTCTAGGTCAAATATTTTTGGTAGTTACAAACAGCAGCACAAAGTCATTATACCCAAACCACATAGTGGTATAGGGTATAATCACTCAGAGCTGGTTTTGAAATTAATTTATTTAACTACATTTTACTAAAGGTGAATAGCTTATTTATTTCTCTATGTTGCTTGTCGCAACATGCTTAAAATCCCTTTGTATCAATTTTGATGAGACTTCAAATTTGTCCTTTTTAAGGCCATACGACTTAAAAATATTAAATTGTATTACTGTTTGTGGAGATCTGGCAACGGTGTCGTTTGAATTAAATAGTTCTTTTGTAACAGTAGCACTGGACAGATGTGTCATTGACAAATTATAAAAGTTTGTATGTATCAGGGATGTCAGTTAATTTTCCTATAAGATCGACTTCGCGCAATAAAAATCACCGCGATCTACTTTTTCTAAAACTAATGGTAAGTAGAGAAGGCAATATTTAAGGTTCCAAATTTAATTTTTTTAAGGATTGCTGAAATTACTAATTTGAATTAAAG
Organism: Cordilura impudica; assembly: GCA_963682025.1. NCBI lineage: Eukaryota > Metazoa > Arthropoda > Insecta > Diptera > Scathophagidae > Cordilura > Cordilura impudica. The sequence continues at coordinate 75,447,507 of OY821517.1, read as the reverse complement.
TAAATTTAATAAGAACAAAAATCATATGTTGATAACACTATGTCACAAAATAGAAAAAATTGCATGCACTTTTGAAGAGACCTAGTGTAGGCTGTAGGCCTTGTTGAGTAGATCATTTGTCCATTTTTAGAATTTTGAATACACCCTCAAAATCTGAAGTTATGTCCAAAAAACGTTTTTTTAGGACTTTATGGACTTAAATATTTTTAACTTTTTCAGTTGTGGGTCGATCTTAAATTTTTAAACGGTTTTGGAAAGACGACTAACTAAGCTTTCCAACTATATATATATATTTATACTTTTAACAATCCCATGTGGAAATAATACCCCAAATATTTCAAATTTCCAGTTTTTTGGTCAGCTTTTTCAATTTTGGCGCCTTTTTTTTCCTAGACATTGTTTGGGAACATATGTTTTTATTATTTTTATTTGAAAGCACATTTAGTAGTGAGTAAATTGACACCTTGTTTTTTAAAATTGGTTAATAATTGTTAATGTAACAATATTTAATTGTACAGATATAATTTTTCCTAGTATATACTATGTATATAAACAGTTTTATATGCAAACATTTTTACAGTTATTTTTTACACTTGAATTATCCTATATATGGTTTAATCTCTTTTATTAAAAAATAATCAATCTTTATCAATAATCATTTGATTTAAAAAAACAAGGTGTCAATTTACTCATTACTAAATGTGCTTTCAAATAAAAATAATAAAAACATATGTTCCCAAACAAAGTCTAGGAAAAAAAGGCGCATAAGTTGAAAAAGCTCACCAAAAAACTGGAAATTGGAAATATTTGGGGTATTATTTCCACATGGGTTTGTTAAAAGTATAAACATATATATATATTTGGAAATCTTAGTTAGTTATCTCTCAAAAACCGTTTAAAAATTTAAGATCGACCCTCAACTGAAAAAGTTAAAAATATTTAAGTCCATAAAGTCCTAAAAAAACGTTTTTTGGACATAACTTCAGATTTTGAGGGTGTATTCAAAATTTTAAAAATGGACAAATGATCTACTCAACAAGGCCTACAACCTACACTAGGTCTCTTCAAAAGTGCATATTGACTGTAACACCGTGTAATCTATAATATTAATAGGCTAGGCGATTCCTTGTGACCGATGTTTTGTTCTACCGTTTTATTCTAATTTTGACCAAACGTAGATAAATTATTTGAAAGGTATTTCTTTTTACCCGTTTTGCCGATTTACAGACTTTTAAATTTTTTCATCTATTTTGAGTAAATTGCATTTAAAGTTGCTACTAACACATATATAAAATTATACATATGTTATGTGTGTGCTTACTAAATTTGTTAATGTGTTTGTTAATGAGTTTGCTATCTTCATTCACAATAATAATAAACCAAAAAAGTGTTGGTTTGTGAATTGGCAAAGTTTAAAAGTAAAGTTGTCTAAAAATTGCACTCGTATTTCGAGGGCTGGAATCTGCTAGTATTTATTAATTAAAAATTATCACAAACTTAGAACTTAACTTAAGTTAAAGTGAATTTCCTGATGCTACATTATTTAAATTACTTAATCTACATGTCATGTTTTCTAAAATTTGTTCATAATTTGGTGAGTAATTATGATAATTAGCAGATTCCAGCACTCGAAATTCGAGTCCAAATTCTGGGAAATTTTATCTTTTCATTTAATAAATACCCTAAAGGTATGCTTCACAATTCAACTCATTTTAAGTGAAGAAAAGAAACTCAACACATTAACACAAACACATTAACAAATTTAATAAACATACACATAGCATTGTATAATTTTATATATGTGTTAGTAGCAACTTTAAACGATCATAACTCAAAAAAAATGTTCCACACGATGAAAATCTGTAAATCTGGAAAACAGCTAAAAAGAAATACCTTACAAATGATAATTTTTTTTGTCAAAATCGGGGTAAAATTGTGAAACTTACATCGGTCACAAGAAACCGCCTTGCCAATTAATATTATAGATTACTCAGACCATTTTTCAAGCAGGATTCTAAATATTCGTCTGTTAAGCCCGTTCGGTATTTTGACTATATTATTTTCATTTGAGAAAATGCTGATATGTTGAACCAAAACAGGCGCATAAATTTTCGGCACATTTTTTCAGACACGGATACTTATCGTCTGCTAAATATTTCCAGAAATTATCTTCGCCAGCTCTTGCTTTAATATAAATATCATTTTGCAAAGTAATAATTTCTGTGTTAAGTGTAATATTATCCATATCAAAAATAGATGAAAGATTTTCTACAATTGTTTCTGCTTTAACCCTTTCACGACCAAACCTAAATTGCTGGAAATTTTTATACCCTCCACTCCAGTGTGCAGAGAGTATATATAAGTTTGTCATTCCGTTTGCAATAATTAGAAAAAAAAATCTGGACCCCATCAAATATATATATTTGTGATCGTTATAACAAGCGGAGTTGATTTAGTGATGTCCGTCTGTCCGTCTGTCCGGCTGTCCGTCTGTCCGTCTGTGGAAATCACGATTACGGCTTCAATCGGGCAACTAGGTTGATCGTTGGTATAAAAAATGATTCAGTAACAATCTGAAAAGTTTGCTATTTAAAATCGTCCAAATCGGTTTATCTGGTCCCGAGAATTGAACGATGGAGTAAAAAAAGTCTTGGAAAAATATGATTTGACTATGTTGTTCTTGTCGCGATAACGTTCTCAATAGGACAGCTAGGGCGCTTGTTGTTAGTGAGAATGATACACCAACATCACGAGAAGGTTTCTGTTTTTTAAATCGTGACAATAGGTTTCATAGGTGCCGAGAAATCACTGAAAAGTTAAAAAAAATATGATGTTTTCCTATATTGTTATTCTAAATTTTGTATTTTGTCAGAGCTGTACTTGTTGTTTTTATGGTCGTTGTGGTAGTAATATAAAAATTCACCAATATCAACATTTTATGGTGTAATATTTAAGTTAATTAATTAATAAAAGAAACTATATAAAATCAATATCAACATTCTGCGATTTTTATAATTTCACAAAATATTACAAATTGATACATACAGACTACTGTTGCAAATATCAAAATACTATAAATAACATTCATATATTCTGTATATGTATTTCGATAATAAGCGCATATTAAAAATAATAAAATAAAAATTATTTTATTTATATAAAATATTGCAATTTTTAGGGTTGCAAAAAATAGTATGATTTTAAGGGTTCTACTTTTTGTACATACTTGCATTCAAAAGTAGTATTGAAACCATAAAATTCTACCCTGTTAAAAATTGGTGTTTAAAAAAAATTTTTTTTCTCAAATGATAATAATATAATGTCAATAATATTTAATTATAATACATTTTTAAAATTTATTATTTAATGTTTGGCGCAGGCAAACGCCATTCCCGGACTACCGAGAATTTAATGCACGATTTATTCCGCATTAGGAATAAAAGCGGAGCTCAGCTCAATCAAAGTGCAATGATTAAGCCTCGCTCTGGGAAACAAGTGTTCATGCTTCCCTTTGTACAAACGCCATTCCCAACTACCAAAAATTGTAGTCGCGGGCTCAACTCAATCAAAGTGCAATGATTAAGCTTCGCCCTGGGAAGCATATATTCATTCATTTCTTAGCACAAACCGAACTTCTTATGGCACATTAAAAATAAACTAATTGAGAAGTACAATTCATCATTACGCTGTATTATAATACTATTTTCTTATTTTACTACTAGCTAGTAAACAAAGTGATCGTATCACTGTAAACGAAATAGAATTGAAATTGTGTGCAGATTTGTTTTACTTAAAAAACTGTTTCTACAGATAGCCCAATAAACATTTTTGTTTGCTATCAACTTGAGGTGCATTTGAGATCAAATACATTTCTCAAATCTCCAACGTTAATTCTCAAGTGCACCTCAATAATCCGATTATAGTCTTCTCAACTTAAAAGGCACATTTTTTATATGGCGATTTTCTTAGTTATCAAATTGAGAAATTTGTGATTCTCAACTTGATAGCAAATAAATTTCTCCAATCGGTATCAAATGGAAGGTACGGAATTGCCATATAAAAAAATTATACTAGTTTTAGAAATGAAAACAATTTACTTTTTTTAATGTTTCAATATAATTTCGTTACATATTTAACATTATTATGTACATGTTAATATTTTTTACAATTTAGAATTAAAAGTAAATGAATTAATTATTTGTACATTTTATGAATATTAATATTAAATATGTCATAAATAAGAATTTAAATTAAAAAATTCGACAAAAAGCAGATATAATTAAAAATATATTAATTAATTATTTGTACTTTTTTTTGGCATTTTTTAATTTAATTTATTATTTATTACATATCTAAATAATATCTCAAACTTAACACAAATCGTATTCAAGTTAAAAAATGTTTGGTCTCAAGTGGCGAAAAGTGTTGGATATCCAATTGAGAGTAAAAATATTTCCCAAAGATTGGAAAAAATGTTAAGTCTCAACTTGATGTCATGTTGAAAGCAAACAAGGAGAAAAATTGTTCAACTCAAGTTGAGAATTACATTTGACATCAATTTGAGAACTTAACTTTTCTCCAACATTGGAGAAATAATATTTCAATGCATACTGGGAGTGAATAAAATCCCAGTAAACATTTTATGCAATAAGTGATCATGTGGAGTCTTTTTTGACTCCTCTGTGCTATTAAAACAGTCATAAATGCGCTCTTTTGCTGATCACAAAATATTCTTTTGTTGGGAGGAAATATTACCTTACCCCCGACTCATCTTGAGAACCTTTTTTATCCAATTTTCTGATTAATTTCGACTTATTTTTGAGTCATATTTAATGACATTTTTCTATATATCACTTTTTAAGCGTAAGCAAAAATCATTTCTTAATCTTTTTCTAATACCGCATGTGATTAATCAGTTTTTAATCATCAAAAGTGCTCGAAGAAGACACAGTAAGATGATTTTTGTTAAAACAATCTTCGAAATGATTACTGGGATATCGTATATTTTTGTTTACACACACATATACATAATGGCACCAGTTAGCCGAACTCTCTCATGAAACACATAGACGACAGCGGCTACACGACTACAGCCTGTCAAAAATAAAATACACACGTTTATATGAAAACGATTATTTTGACACCAACACAGCTACACGACTACATGACCACTTTTGCTGCTGTAGTCAACTTAGGCTAATTTCTGTTTTTGTTGGCTACAAAATAAAAATAGTGTTGACAATATAACAAAATATGTAAAAGATATTAGTGCTATGAAATATTTTATTTTGTTGAAAAAATTAATCGCAAAATGAAATGCTATAATAATTCTATTAATAAGTAAATTTATTTATTTATTTTTACGTTATAATAATGCATTATAAATAAGTAATATATTTAAGACAATTTTATATAGAATCATACATGTTTTTCTATTTTAATAAAGTTAAAAAAAAAATATAATTGGCACTACTGAAATAAAAATGATTTTGTATAAAAACAGCTGTTTATATTGTTGTTATATGTTGCTGTCGTTTTCAAAAAAATTAATTAGTTGACTACACGACTACAATTGTAGCCAGTAGCATTTGTATCCGTGTGTTTGTGTAGCCTTTGTCGTCTCTGTGTTTCATGCATAAGTAACAATTTCATTTAGTGTTATGAAAGCTTTTGAACAAAGCAGATATACGTCGCATTGTTTTGTGAAATCTTACATTGTTTTTTAATAGGTACCAGTGATGCCAGGCGATTTTTACAGAAATCTCTACGCTAATGAAAAAAAATCCCTTATTTTCCCTACACCCACTTTTTTCTCTCTACATTTTTCCCTACACTACTTTTTTAAAAAAAAAAAATTATTTTTAATTTGTTAATTTTCAATTTCAATAATGCAAAAATAACATAAAAACGAAATATCATAAAAAATAAGATAAGAATATCATTAGAATTACATAAAAACAATATAAAAAATCAACAGATATTATAAAAAAATATTTTTACTATTCTGTATAATTCATCTTTTATATGGCTAGATGTGCATTTAAAATTTATACAATTAATTAAAATGTCTTGCAAATGGGATCTTATAACGTAAACAGAATTTTGGTTGTTGGTTTTAAAAGATATTTTTTTAAGACATTGGTTATTAGTATGTATACTTAGATCTGATTTATCGCAATTTAATATTTTTTCACAAGCCTTGCATCTGTATTTAAAGTCGTCATCTTTGACCAGTTCTATCCCATTAGCTTCTCGTCTCTGAACTAACTTGAGTAAAACCTTTGTTTTCTGTATTTCTTTGATGTGTTTTCAGCATCATCGAAAAACGAATTGGACATTTTTCTAAAATCAATTATGTTTACATTTATAATATTTTAATATTCTTTTTATTTACAAACTTACTTAAGGTGCTATTACACGAAGTGTTTTTTACATATGTACTGTCACTTTTTTTATCCATATGAAATTCCTCATGTCTGTCAAAATTGTCTTTTACATACGATTCATAATTTTTGCTATCACACGTGCATATGTATTTCCGTATGACATAACCTCTAAGTGTAAACAACAGCTGATTTAATTTGTGAATTTGCAAAAATTTATTGTTAAAAAAAAGGTTATATATTTTTTAATTGTTAATACTAAACAATTTATTTTTCTTTCAATATTAATCTTTAAAATTTACTCGGTTTTTCTTTCGCCACAAGCAGTGTTGTATTTTCATGTTTATCATGCAAAAATAGAACCCGTTCTAATTGAAAAATGTACATGTGACTTTCTTCATGTATTGTACATAAACAATGTTTCATATGTATCACACGATGTGTACAACTTTTGTTGTGGGAAAATTTGACAGTACATATGTAAAAAACACATCATGTAATAGCACCTTTAATATAATCGAAGAGATCTACAAAGATGGCGTACTTATGTATGTATTAAAAAAAATGCACAAAACAAGTAAACTGCACAAAAGTGTTTTTTACTTGTCATTCTTATTAAAGAAGCCACGTATTTACTATCTCCATATTATAGAGTTATTACCAGATTTAAAAAAGATAGATATTTTTAATTTTAAAGTTTAAAATTGAAAGTTGTTAAAAAAATTTTTTCAAAAAATCCCTACAATTCGACAAAAGTAAGAAATCTTTTGCATTAAACACATAGACGCAAATCCATTTATCGATGCGTTACAAATGGAATGTCATAATAAGATCGAAAAAATAAAACTGATTAACGCTAGTGCTTTTAAAATATAAGACATGGTCAAGTATTCCGAAAAAGATCCGAAATTTAAAAATATATTTTGTTTAATATCTTCTATTGACTTTAAAATTGTTAAACGTAAATGCTGAAAATTCAGAGTATTTGTTGTAATAAATTACTAAATGATCAAATTGTTTACATTTTCAAATATTTTATCTAAATTTGTTACAAATAGTGCAAGAAAACCTAGGTGGAGGGTATCAAAGATTCGGCATAGCCGAATTTTACACTCCTACTTGTTTTTTTGTGGATTCGTACTTAACAACCCAACATTTCTAAACAAAAGTGTCGTCAAAAATATATTTTTTTTTAATTCCTTCAAGGAAAAAATCCATGGGCCATATATATCTTATTGGTCGTCAACGGTCAAAATTAGCAACTAATTTACTCCGCTCAAAGCAAGTCAGTGATTTATGTTTTTATTTTTTACAATAATAACTGTAGCCTTTTTTTTGTATTTGTTGAAAATTTGTAAATATAGATCACAGAGAATCGATTACTACTTTTTTTAATTTGTACTAAAGATGGAAAGAAAATCGTTCCTTTTGTAAAAAAAACTTTTTGTTTCACAAAAAACTGTAATTGCTTCGCAGATTGATTTTATATTTTTGAGATATTTAGAATTAATCTTTTTCTAAGTCTTTTTATTTGGGGTCACCGTCTTTGGTCCTGAGAATATATGTGGCATGTTTTTTGATATGGTCTTAAAACTAAAATTTTCCTCTATCGACTCAAGTCAGCTTTAAAAAATCGATTGGAAAATGTGGAAACTATAAGAAAAAATGAAAATGGGACATATAAGTCCCATTGGTCATGAAAGGGTTAATACTATTATCAAATGGGAAACTTATAAACAAAACAATATTATCAATTTTTTTTAAATCTTCGAAACGGTTATTAAATTCTTCAATAAGTTTCTTAATTTCTTTGACATATTTTTTTCATCGTATGTGGTAAATTAGATAAATTTTTATTTTTTAGCTTTGATACAAGAAGAAAATTGTTTTATTAGGACCTTGTAGTTCTTAATTTAAATAATTTAATTTAGCTGTTATATCGGTTAAAAATGCTAAATCTAATAACCAAATATCTTCATTTAATTGATAGGAATCATCTCCTCTTTCGCTAAAAAATTGCCTAATTTCATTGATTAGTTCTCTAAATCGCTGGAGAAATTTTCCTCGACTTAGCCACCTAACATCTGTATGCATGAACAGTTCGGATGGTCCACGATCATTTGATTCTTCCACCTGTATCAAATAAATGTTGGAAGCTATATTCATAATATCTTGCATGTGTGAAACTTTCACGCACAGCACTTCCTGATATTGTAAGGAATCGGGTAAATTTTCATCGTTTCTACATAAAGCGACAACCTATCAATGGCTAGTGCTTCGTCCGTTGTATTTAAAACAAGTTTGTAGAGTGGAAATTTAGCAATTTTACAATAGACTTTGAAACTGGTAAATAAATCTACACCTCGAGGGTTTCCTTCTAATGAAATGATTGTAAAGAAAAATCGTTCTAATGAAAATAATAATTTGAGATATGCCAACTGCGTCAGTAGACTCATCCAACTGAAGTGAAAAGGCTCGACAATTCGTCATATCCTGCACTAATTGTTCTTTTAAATTTGAAGCTATTTGGCCCACTCGTTTTGCAACTGTATTGCGTGACAACTGCAAATCGTTAATCGCAGTAACGATTTCTGACTTATTTTTATAGTCACAAAATAAAGAATCAGCCGCCTCCAAAAATGCAATTTTTATAATTGCACCATCACTAAATGGTTTCTTATTTTTACAAGAACATGGCAGACTCGCAAATAAGCAATTGTAGTCGTTTTTGATTTTAATGTTTCTTTAGAGAAAATTAATAGTTGCGATGAGAGCCTTAAGTTCAATAAGTTTGGCTTTCGTAAATCGCTATTCAGCGGATAATATATTTCATGTTTAATATGCTGCGTTTTAAAATGTCGTTCCACATTTTTCTTTCTTCGGTTATGATACACTATTATTGCAAATTAAACAACAGCATTTATTCCCATTCCTTAAATTTTCATCTTTTTAGAATTATTCATGGGATCACAATTTCAATTAATTAGAACTTATTAAATTTTAATATAATTTTAATTCGACTTTTAACAGACGTAACAAAACGAAACGAATTAATTTATTCTTAATAGCAACTAGAGCAGCTATGCCAGATTCAATTTCCTAAAAAAGGTGTCTACATTTCTCAATTTTTGTGCTTACATTTTCCTACATGTAGAGATTCTTTTTTCTACCTCTGGCAGCGCTGAGCTAGATTAATTTGATTTTTAACAGACGTAACAAAACAAACGAATGAGTTTATTCTGACTGAAACCAAGATTCAAACAATAAAAAAAAATTGTTTGTATTGGCGATCGACCTAAAATCGACTGGTCGATCGCGATCGACGGAATTGACACCCCCTGGTATATATATATTTGTCAAAAATACAATAAAATTATTTGTTTAATACGTTATGCTGTTTGCTGATTTATTGAGTTGTTATACTGTTAAAAATTTTATGCGGAACATAAGTTTAAACACGAATAAGAACGGTTACTTTTTTATGAAACATGAGATTGGCTGTAACCATCTTTTAATTATTTGCATTAAAAAGTAAAAGGACGAATATACCAACATTTTTTTATTGGGTTATTAAAAAATCTCGCCATTTGTAGCCATTTTAATGTGAAATCAAGCCGTTCTTGTGTTTTAGTGTTGGCAATTTTGCTTATAATATTGTGTTTTGGACACGGGTAGTCACGGATTCGGCACAGCCGAATTTAACACCCTTACTTGTTATTAAATTAAAATTAGTTTTTCTTGCTTTAATATCAATTACATATCACTTTCCTAATATGTATTTTCTTTTATTTTTATTTATACCCTACACACCACTGTGCACAGGGTATGTATCATTTTGTCAATCCCTTTGTCACTTATCGCAATAAATTCCTGAGACCCCATCAACTACATAGTCAATCTAGCCATGTCCGTATATCTGTCTGTCCGTCTACTGAAAAAATTCTCCTGTCCAAAAAAGGTCCAGTAGGTTGTAACACTTGGGCTTAAAATGTTCGTCATAATTGCATTTGGAGCCTTTAGACCGACTAAGTGAGAAATGACGTATGAAAATGTAGAGCTACTCCGATAAGATTTCATATAAAGAACTAAACATAGTGAAAAAAGTTTATACGCAAGTTTATAAGTAGATATTTATCAGCGATGCATACAGATTTTGGTTGGCTTGTTGAATTTTTTTTTGTACATCAAAACTGTCAAGCAAACAAAAATGTGTATGCATCGTTGATAAACAAACGAATAAGAGTGTAATTTTATGTATGTATTTACATTTAATCTGATTGCATTTAATAATTTCTTTTAGTTAAAAAAGCACAAAAATATCTAAAATTTTTCTAGTTATCTTATTTATTTTAAAAATCATTGTAAAAAAAACCTAGCCATTATATTGTGAAATCAAGCCTTTTCTCTTGATTAGTATTTTAGTATTAACAACTTTGGCACATCCGATTTTTTTTTTTTTATTAGTTTATTAATTTATTTATTGTTTATTATGAATTCTTTATATCAATTTATATTCGTTTTTTTCTGTGATTTTTGGATAAATATTTTGTGATTCCCAATATTATGTTGAATAATCCCAATTTTTCAATTGATATGGTTTAGATTTGAGAAATATTTAAAAAAAACATTCTAAGATGTTGTTCCTTGTAAGCAGTGAAAAAGTTATTTATTAATATAACAATACATATAACAAAAACAAGTCAGAAAATTGTAGTCGGCCTGGACCGATTACACGATACCCTATACCATGCGCTTGGAGACCCTATTTCTTAGGTCCAACTATTTAGATATAGAAGATAAGCATAAACCAAATCTGAATGGCATTGTTATTAATTTTTTGATTTTGAACAGAGTTCAGAAATACACACACACTGAATAAAAAACTCGTATATATATGTAAACAAACATAGCTCGGACCAACAAACACATATTTTTATTTTCATATCAATTATGTGTGTTTCTAAATTTTGTACGGTGCCGAACACGTCATGACTGTGTTTCGTTTTAATATTTGGGTCTGTACACTAACATGTCTCTATCACGTATTTTTAGTTTCGAACACACATTAATCACAAATGTTCGAATGTAGCTTTAAGTTCGTGTTCTTGCACGTGTACTGCTAAAAAACAGAACATGAACAATAAACAGGTACGAGTACCGCTTTGTTTTCAGTTCGTGTTCTTGAACGCGAGCAGCTAAAAATTAAAACATTATCCACTCGCGATCGGAAAAATCTGAAACACCCCTAAAATAACGACAACAATTGTTTCAACCAAATTTATAAAAAAAAAATCTAAAATAATTCGTTTTTTTCAGATTGCGAGTGGAAAATTTTTCAATTTTTACATGTACGCGTTGAAGAACATGTTTTGTTTTCTTAGCACTACACGTGCAAGAAAACGAACTTAAAATAAAGGTACTTTCAAATCTGTGTGGTTTATGTGTGTTCGAAACAAAAAATACGTGATAGAAAAATGTTCGTGTAGATAACGAAATATTAAAACGAAACACAGTCATGATGAGTTCGGCACCGTACAAAATTTAGAAACACACATAATTGATATGAAAATAAAAATATGTATTGGGTGCTTTAGAACAGAACATTGTGTGTTTGATGTGTGTATTTTCTGAACATTGATTTCGAATATGAAAAAGTTCATATCAGATGCTATATTTATATGGAGACTAGGTCAAAAAATGGATCGATCCTGACTATATTTGGTAAGGTCACTTCTTTTTTACAAAAACATATACAAACCAAATTTAAGAAAAATCTGTGCAATGTTTTTGTTTTTGGATACATTTAAGTGAATATCGGGAATCAGTTTCATATTTACATAAAAAAGGTTTATCGGGACAAGAAATTTATAATGATATGTTGAATGTGTTAGGTGAAAGTGCTCCTTCATATGCAACAGTAAAAAATTGGGTTGCCGAACTTAAACGTGGTCATACAAGCATTGAAGATGAACAACAACTAATAAATTACTAATAAATTACATAAACAAACCCACTTTGACCGAGATCTATATGATAATATGGCAATTTGAGTCGATCTCATAGGGGTCATTTGTATGGGGATTAGGTCTGAACATGAATCGGTTTTCACCAATTTCAATAGCTTTTATTTTATGACCAATAGAAGCTTATATACTAAATTTCATCAAAATATATTCATATTTGCGACTTTTAGTTTGAATACAAGGGTTACAAGGACACACAGACATCGTTAAATCGACGGACGGACATCGTTAAATCGAGTCAGAAAGTCATTCTGAACAGGTATTCGTGGGTGAGTTTCGAATGACCCAATTGTAATACTTGAAATTGCGTCCAAAACAAAAAAAAAATGGTATTTGGGATCAACGAAATTGACACAGCACTACCAATTTATGTACTAATGTAGCTGCATTAGAGAGCTAACGAGAGTGTGGGAAAGTCTGCAATTAAAATAAAATAAATTTTATTTCAATGCGGCATTCTTTTGTGAATTTTTATGTAAATATTTAATAAAAATAAAAAACACATAGATATAATTGTGTTTATCGACTAAACAAAAATTAAAATATCAACAACATAACCATGCAAAGCAAAGAAAAAAAAGACTGGTTGGTGTATAAAACTTTTTTTTATTCTGCTTCGCAGTTTATGTTGGAGCTAAAATAATCTACCATTTTATTAATAATGATTAACAAAACTTATTGACTCCCAATTCTAGATAGTAAGGAACCACTCTGGCTGTTTACCGTTGCTAAGGGTGTTATTGATTCAGGGTTTCTGTTATCAAATTTAAATCTTAACCTACCTTTTAGATTTACAAACATTTTAAACCACTTTGTTTGGACTATTATAAGATAAATTATGCTTGTTCTTATCCTTACCGCACAATTTGCCACAATTTTAATGGGTTGAAACATTTCTCAGATTTAATACCTTGAATACCTTTAGAAATATATTGTTTTTGTAGCTATTTTGTATGCATACAGTCTGTAACGAAAGTGTTTTGACATAATAAAAATTTTGTTCCTTTGACTTTTTTTTGTGACCGCTGTTTTGTTCTACCGTTTTATCCCGATTTCGACCAAACGTACATTATTTGAAAGGTATTTCTTTTTAGCCGTTTTGCAGATTTACAGATTTTTAATTTTTATCCTTTATTTTGGGTAAATTGCGTTTAAAGTTGCTACTAACACATACATAAAATTATACAATGCTCTGTGTGTTTTATTAAATTTGTTAATGTGTTTGTTAATAAGTTTGTTAACTTCATTCACAATAATAATAAACCATAAAGGTGTTGGTTTGTGAATTGGCTAAGTTGAGCTTCCTAGAAATTGCACTCGAATTTCGAGCGCTGGAATCTGCTTTTTTTAATTTATTCCAAACGCAAACAAAGAAAAATCAGAATATTGTTGTTAAGAAAGTGTTTTTTCATCTTATGTTTAAACGAAAAAAATTAAATAAAAAAGTGAGAGTTTTAAATTCGTCTGGGCCTAATCTTTAATATAATCCACCTGTATCTTAAACTCAATATTATAAACAATGTTGAGTACGGTTACCATTTTAATACAATTACTAAACCTTAAAGTTCTAACACAATTTAAATTTATACATAATTGTTTCTCTTTTTTGACCCGTATTGTAATTCCTTATTGTATTTTTTTTTATAAAGACAATCATGGTTTTTTCATAGAAATAATTAGCTTCTATCTTAAAAATTGCATTATTTTCCTATTACAAAAGTAGTCTTTTCATTGCTGGGTCATGTGTAAATGACGAAGGAAATCAGCCGAATCCTACTTCCATTAAAAGCAGATATTCGTCTATGACAAGTTTAAGGTGGTTGAGCTATTAAAAACTTCAGAAAATATTGCAAAATTTTTGTTATATTTTTTCTTAGCAGTAGTTTTAATTTCAATGCTTTAATTGAAATTTTACCATCTCTTTAAAGGCAATAATTTATAAATTCTGCTTCGCATTCTTTCTGTCCTGAGCTATAAGCCCAAGGTTACCTCACAGCGTTGTCAAAGTCAAAGGCAGTACAAGCAAAAACATAAAACTGGAGGTGTCAAAACCCACCAGATGAAATGGTTGTCACATCCCATAATTGTGTTGGGGTCCCCAAGGTGCAAATGTTAAAGATGTTACAGGAAAAGGAGGCCGGGTGTGGGTGCGTCAGTGACCCTGACAAGATACAATGACGGAGGAATTTAATCAAGAGGGCGGGTCGAAGTCGAGTCGAAGGCATTTGAGGCAGGTGCACATGTCAATACAGCGTCCAAGACGAGTCAGAGACCTGTTGAAAAGCGAAGCACGGAACGTTGACGTAAGCGTCATCTAGCATGATGGCGGCAATTAGTAGACGGATGAAGGTATGTGTCGAAAAAGTTGAAGCTGTGAATGGGTGAGCTAGTACCAGTCCTAGCAAAGATGACCATTACGGTAGAATTAGTGGACAAGAGTGTTGGATAGAAAACGAGTCCAAGGGCGCTTGAGCCAGTTGACAATACAGCGTTTCGCGGATGAGACGGATATCGGTTGAAATGTTGGTACGGAACGTTGTACATATCAGGGCCACCTGATAATAACAGCTAGTAAGAACGAACGTAGTAGACAAATGTGTGGTTAATTGGAAGTATGTGTTTTTGCAAGTACTGCTGATGACCGACAACAACGTGTTGTACCCTTAAATAGCTTTTTTGGGAACGGCCCCTCGGGGAGTTTCGTGTTGGCTGTGGTAGCCCAAAATCGCGGGAAGAACTCAGTTTGGTGTGGAGTTGCATTCAACCTGGTTCTACAACCCATAGAGTAGAAGGCTATAAGATCGGGCCAACCCAATAGCAAAGAGAGGAGAGTAGAGGTTTACAACTTTAGGCTGCTAACACTACTTTATTTCACCACCGATTTAATAGCTGATAGCTATTTTTTATTTCAGTTGGTTTGCCATGTCATCATGGATAGAACAAATTGTTGATATTTTCCACCAAATAATGGTCTTGTTCATCAAGTGCACTTCCTACATTTTATGGTAGTCGTAATCATCTATTAGAGTGACTAATTTAAATAACTAACGTTTACTCTTCATGATTATGTACATCTCGTAAGATGCCAAACAGCACACCGAACAAGCTGTAGCCGCTGTACAGCAAAACATTGAAGAAAACCTACTTCAATCAATTCGTTGCCGTTCCCAGCAAATTGATGTAAAGAAAGTGTTTTTACATCTTATGTTTAGACGAAAAAAATTAAATAAAAAATTGAGAGTTTTAAATTCGCCTGGGTCTTATCTTTGATATAATCAAAATGCCAATAATTTATAAATTCTGCTTCGCATTCTATCTGTCCTGAGCTATAAGCCCAAGGTAACCTCACAGCGTTGTCAAAGTCAAAGGCAGTTCAAGTAAAAACATAAAACTGGAGGTGTCAAAACCCACCAGATGAAATGGTTGTCACATCCTATAATTGTGTTGGGGTCCCCAAGGTGCAAATGTTAAAGATGTTACAAGAAAAGGAGGCCGGGTGTGGGTGCGTCAGTGACCCTGACAAGATACAATGACGGAGGAATTTAATCAAGAGGGCGGGTCGAAGTCGAGTCGAAGGCATTTGAGGCAGGTGCACATGTCAATACAGCGTCCAAGACGAGTCAGAGACCTGTTGAAAAGCGAAGCACGGAACGTTGACGTAAGCGTCATCTAGCATGATGGCGGCAATTAGTAGACGGATGAAGGTATGTGTCGAAAAAGTTGAAGCTGTGAATGGGTGAGCTAGTACCAGTCCTAGCAAAGATGACCATTACGGTATAATTAGTGGACAAGAGTGTTGGATAGAAGACGAGTCCAAGCGCGCTTGAGTCATTTGACAATACAGCGTTTCGCGAATGAGACGGATATCGGTTGAAATGTTGGTACGGAACGTTGTACATATCAGGACCAAATGATAATAACAGCTAGTAAGAACGAACGTAGGAGACAAATGTGTGGTTCATTGGAAGTATGTGTTTTTGAAAGTACTGCTGATGACCAACAACATCGTGTTGTACCCCTAAATAGCTTTTTTGATAACGGCCCCTCGGAGAGTTTCGTGTTGGCTGTGGTACCTCAAAATCGCGAAAAGAACACAGTTTGGTGTGGAGTTGCATTCAACCAGGTTCTACAACCCATAGAGTAGAAGGCTATTAGATCGGGCCAACCCAATAGGAAAGGGAGGAGAGTATGCCAAACCATCTCTCCTAGCTTGCTATCCATCTAAGGAAAGGGCGCTGGTGGACGCATTGTATCTCACCTAGTGCTAATACCACCAAGTGGTAAAGTCGACAAGACAGGCATGCACTTAAAACCAAATGATCTTTTGTCCTTTTTCTGCTGCCTTGCAGTTGGCATTACTATAAGCATTAATAACATCAGGATATCCATAAATCAATTCACTAAAATGAGCCACCTAGCTCACCTATTAAGGGCGTGATTATGATTTCCAAAGACGGACAGACGGACCTCGCTATATCAGCCTCGCTTGTTATAAGAATCGAGAAAATAAAGTGTGTTCTTTTTAGGGGTTCACAACTTTAAGTTGCTAACACTACATTATTTGTCAACCGATTTAACACATGATAGTGGCTTTTCATTTAGGTTGGTTTGCCATTTTATCATGAATAGAATTACACGAATTACAGTTATTACAGAATTACAGTTTGTTCATTTTATGGTAGTCATAATCATCCTTCATAGCGACTAATTTGAATAACTATTCTATTTCTCTTCATAATAATCTGCATCCCTTAAGAGATGCTAACAGTAAAGCATTAAAGAAAACCCACAGCGATCATTTCGGTGCCTTTCTTTTAAAAAATTTTTTTTTTGTACATACGTTATAACAAATATCGTCAAAATACATTCGGACGGACGGACGAACAGACAGACGGCCGGACGGACGGAAAGACAGACAGACAGACAGACGGACGGACAGACAGACGGACATCGATAAAGCGACTCAGTAAGTGATTCTGAGTCGATTGGTATAACAAAAGGTGGGTCTAAGTCAAGTATTTATGACAGTTACAAACTATTGTGTCAAAACACTTTCCTGATAGACTGTATAGTTATGTAAATGAATCTCCAATTATTTGATTCTGATTTACAACCCTATAATTTACTTCCCCTTTTTTTGTTTTTAATCCGCCAAGGTACGTACCCTGTTATGTAAGCTGTCTCCACGTTAATAAGGCGCGTCCTCTGGACTGGTAGGGGCGGCTATGTCAAAAAAAATGTTTAAACTTCTGCCAGCATAAATAAAAAAAAAATTCACAACGCAACATCTTCTTAGTACTTAGTTGTGTATCTCTTATTTCATTTCGCTTGGTGAATTTTTGTTGTTAAGTTTAATAAATTTAGTAATAAACTAAAATAATAATAATAAGAAAAAGGAAAAATCTAATTTAGAAACTTCCGCTGAAATAATTTGAACAATTGTTTCACATTACAACACATACAAGATTTTGTTTTATGTGGCTGTAGTTCTATTTCAATTGATTATATACTGTTTACTTCTTGTACATTGATGTTGGTAAGTATTGAATGTCAATACGATATCATATGGATACAAATGATGAGCAACTGGAATGTAATTTATGTTTATCTGTTTAGTAAACATTTTCAAATTCCTACACATAGAAACATTCGAGTATGCAACATCCGTACATAACAGCAAAATCGATATACTCGTACTAACACAAAAACGGAAAAGGCTCAAATGAATTACTTGTAGATTTTGGAAAGGAAAATGTTTTCCCATTGTTTAAAGTTTTTTTTTTTGTTTTTACACAACGACCCTTATAACACGTAGTCGGCCTGGGCCGACTATACGATACCCTATACGATGTCTTTAATGAAGGGGGTTTAGGTCCAATTAATTGAATATACATAATAAGCATAAAACAAATTAGTATTCCGCATATTTAAAAAAGTTCATAACAGATGCTATTTTTACAGTGACTGACAACACAATGGAAACTTTCAACAAAATATATTTTTGATGACCTGAACGATCAATACCAAAAAATTCGATCATAATATTAAAAATTATTTTATTAATTTAAAAATATAATAACATAACTTCAGAAAAAATGAACAAAACTTATTAATTTTTATACTATTGACAAAACATTGGAAACCTTTATCATACAATAATTGAAAACTTTCCCTCCATTTTTCAGTGCCACACTTTTTTGGCTAACCATTATTTTTTAGTACTGCTTCTCAGTGCCGAGGCATGGAGTCAATTAAATTGTTGCTGAATTAAATGCTTCTATGAGATCTGTCTTGTGTCCGCATTTTTTTTTTATATTTATTAACCAACACTCAGGGGATGCCCCTGCATTGTGCTGATCTCAGGAAAATAGGTTATGGGAAGGAGGAAAGAGGGAGTAGTGTTTGTGGATATTTGACTTAAATTTTATTAGATTATAACTGTCAGGAAAGACCTCTGCGGGGAGTTTATTCCACATACGACCAGTTCGACTGATAAACGAATTCTCTCTGTAATGCGTTGTGCGGTCAACTGTACAATAAACTACAAACGGATGTGATCTACTAAAGAAGCGGGTAGAGCGAACCGAAACTCGGGCACTTGGAATAAGTTCGCTAATCTCAGAAGAACATTTCCCACGGTAGTATCTATAGAACAGTGATACACAACCCACATTCCGACGATGTTCCAATGAGTCAATAGAATTGGATACCCTACTGTCATTGATTGATGAGCATCAACGCCCTCCTTTGCACACGGTCTAGTAGCTCCAAAATAGACTTTGAAGCTCCTGCCCATATATGAGAGTCCTATTTCATTTTCGGTCGGATGTAAGTGGTATAGATTTTAAGAAGATCAGAAGGAGTGAAGTAATTTTTGCACCGTTTTAGAAAACCAAGACACTTGAATGCTTCTTTCGACACTTGAAAAACATGCTCGTTCCAACGAACATCACATTGAATTCTCATGCCTAGAACATCAAGAGTATCCGACTCCTCAATACCTATACCACCAATATATACAGATGACATTATTGATTCCATGGTCCTATGGGTCATCATACAACATTGAGTGTTCAGCCCATTAAAATCAACCCTATTCGCTTTACCCCACTCGGAGATTGTTAACAGGTCTTGATTGAGAGTGTCATTCATTGTCCGCCTTTTGCCCCTAACCTACAAGAGGTTTGGCCTACAATTAAAGAAAAATGAATGACAAATTCTGCTGTCATCTGCGAAAGAGTATATAGAGTTAAAAGTTTGACCAAGAAGGTCGTTCAGAAAGATAATGAAAAGAGAAGGAGAAAGAACGGAACCTTGGGTTACCCCTGAATTAAGCTGAAACTCATTGGATGAGACCTCATCAATAACAACACGCATATGTCGGTCTACAGTTTTCCATAAAGTTTCTTTGGGATTGAGATCAGGTGATTAAGCTGGCCATTCCAAATTATTAACTGCATTGGTCTAGTATTTTTTCCTTTGGTCGTCGTACAAACCTCCTTCCAATATGGCCTCTTAAATTAAACTCGAACCCATCTGAAAAGAGAACAGTATTCCAATTCCGTCTTGACTAGTTCATGTGTTCTTTAGCAAAATTTTGTGAGCCAGACGATTTTTCTCTGATATCAGTTGTTTCTTCACAGGACAACAACAATCAAGACCAGCCTCAATTGCTCGTCGGGAAATAGTTGAAGCACAAATTTATACCCTATACCACTATGTGGTCAGCGTATAATGACTTTGTGCTGATGTTTGTAACTACCAAAAATATTTGACCTGGAATCATCTTTTATTATACAGAGTCACTTTCCGAGTCGATTTAGCGATGTCAATCTGTCCGTCCGTATTTCTGTGTGTCCATGTAAACCTTGTAATCAAATAATAGATTACAAAAATGAAACTATTTTGATGAAATTTGGTATATGAGTTTCTGTCGGCCATAGCACGAACGCCATGGACATTGGTGAAAATCGACTTAAAGTGCCATAATATCCAAATTATCATATAAATCTCGGTCAAATTAGGTTTATGTGTGTTTATTACATCCATTAAATAGTAGTCTATATATAAATCCTATAGCACAATTCTTAGTCATAGCCCCCATAATAAGCTGCTTTCCGATCTTCACTTAAACCATTCAAAAACACAAATATTGCTAGGAAATTTCTCAAATTTAGTTTTTTTATGTTTTTGTAGAAAACATGGTCGGATTCGGTCCATTTTTCCACCTAGTCCCCATATAAATATGCCATCCGGTATGGACTTTTTCAGATCTGCAGGCAAAAAAATTAATAATATAGCGGTTTCACTCTATGTCAGTTGCTAGGAATCAAACTGCATCATTAGTTTTCGAGTTTTCTCGATGGTTTGGTACAAAATTTTTTATTCCAGTTTTTCCCAAATTTTAACAGGAGTAACTCATTTTTTAACGGTGTATGTTTTGTACGGTATTGGTGTTTTCGGTAAACATTTTGAAGCGAGGTTGTTCGGAGTGTTCCAGACTAAAAATTTTGGGAATATATCAAATCCCAATATTCAGGTATTGGAGGCCTGCTGGTCCAACATATCGAAAAACTCTTAATTGTATCGGCTTTTTCCAATGATGAATAGAAGGAACAGACATAACAACATTTTAAAAATAAAAACAAGTAAGAAGTTATAGTCGGTCTAGCCCGACTATACGATACCCTATACCATGGTTAAGAGACCCTATCTCTTCGGTCCAACTAATTGGATATAGCAAATAAGCATATACCAAATTTTTATAAATTTTTTTCGCTGTAGATATGAAAAAGTTCATATCGGGTGCTATATTTATGTGGGGACTAGGTCGAAAAATGGACCGATCCTGAACATATTTGGTAAAGTCACTTATACTTTGAAAAAATATATACAAACCAAATTTGAGAAAAATCTGTGCAATATTTTTGTTTTTTGATAGATTTAAGCAAAGATCAGGAAGCAGCTCTATATGGGGCCTAAGGAGTATTTTTGAACTACTGATTAATGGATGTAATAAACACATACAAACCCAATTTGAGTGAGATCTATATGATAATTTGGAACTTATGGCAATTTATGTCGATTTCATAGGGGTCATTTGTATGGGGGCTAGGTCTGAACATAGACGGATTCTCACCAATTTTAATAGCGTTCATTCCATGGCAGATGGAAGCTTATATACAAAATTTCATAAAAATATATTCATATTTGCGACCTGTAGTTTGATTACACGCTTTACATGGACACACAGACGGACGGACATTGCTATTTCGACTCCAAAAGTGATTCTGAGTCGATCGGTATAATTAAAGATGGGTCTAGAGATGGGTCTAGATATTTTTGGTTGTTACAAACAGCAGCACAAAGTCATTATACCCAAACCACATGTGGTATAGGGTATAAATATTAAATTTTCACAAATACTATCTGTTCAAGTTCGGATGGTCACCCTAATACTTATTTTGAAGCTGACACCTAGAGGACTTCATCTTCAATATATATTACTCTTTAATACTTTATTTATATATTTGACGAAACTATTTAGTCGTAATTTTTTGGGTCATTCGTTGTTAATTCGTAACAAAATTGAGTTAGTTTTTCTTGTGGTGCTGAAGCTTGGCCGTAATCAAGCGATATAATTTATAAGAAAAATTGTTTTGCAATTTTCAACTACTAATAACGGAAAGTATACTTTTACGACAAATTTTATGAAAAACTCAACTGTCTTTTGTTTTTTTTTTTCTTAATGAATTTTTCCTAGCTCTTGGTTCAAGGTTGCTAATCATTCCCCTTTGGCTGTAGTACAATGAAAATCAATTGGATTTTTAACTATCTTTATATTGTCAGCTGTAAAAAAATGTAAATATGTCCTGTCCACTTTGAACCATCGAAAATCTAAATTAAATCGGTGCATAATCTTCAAAAATCTTTAAAAAATTCCCTGTCCCGAAATAAAATTTATTATCGCCTTAGCGTACCAAATTTTCCCAATTTTGCGGATATATTTATCTTCAAGTATGGCAAGCCTGTGTCCAAGATTACCAATTGCCGATACCTCCTTCTTGCCTTTAGTTAGATATTCTTTCCATTAGCCTTTAATGAGTTAAAAAAAAAACGCTTGAATGGGGATTATGTGTGAATATGAATCGTTTCTCACAAAATAAATTGTGGAATCGTAATTTATGCTGACATTTGCATATGTTTTCTTTAAAGTCTTGCGGAATGTAATTTGGTTTTAAATGTATTTGACATAGAATTCTAAATAAATTTTCGTGTATTCATTCTGTTGTAACATTCAAAAATGTATTTTAATATATTTTGGATTTGTCAAAGAACAAATCGCTTTAGATGAAATTCAATGTGTATTTGCATATACGAGGGCGGATCAATAAATCCAAAAATGTAAAAAGAAACCACGAACATGAATCTCTGATTTTGTTTTTAAATTATCATATGGGTTTATGAAAGCTGTGTGAAAATGGGTGCCATGTTTGCTCACAATTGACCATGCAATTGACTTGAAAGAAGTATTTGTTCAAACACAATGTGGATCAGTTTGTGCGCCTTTTCATAATAGTGGATAAGATATGGATCCATTACAACAAACCAAAGAACATGCAGTAGTCTAAACAAGGGATTTTTCAAGGCAAACCGGTGTCGCAGCAGGCCATGGTAGGATGTAGACGTCATAATTTCACGTCGAATACCTTCAAGAATGAAAAATAATAAATGGTGAATATTAAGCCCAGTGATTGGACCGATTTAACGGCGATTTAAAAAAAAACTGCTAATCAAGAAGAAAGTGCTGGGTCATCAAGACCATACACGGGTGCATCTTAGGGCCGTTGAAATGAAAGATACTTTAAATGTCTCCCTAACGAGGCACAAATATTGTCAATTTCGCAAGTATTTGGGATTTGAACTTTGGGAAATATTTAATAATAATTTTTACCACGTATAATTTTTATTGGTGCTCTTCAGAAGTGCATGTTTCATACCACGTTTTTTGTGTAAAACCGACAGCAGCGACTTTTTACCGACCGAAGTGCTAAAAAATCTTTTGGGAAAATAATTTATATTCCACTTTAAGAGTTGCCAAAATAAAATATAAAAACTTTCCTAGAAATGGTGCCCAACGGCATCACTTGAAGTACTCTTGGATCAAAGCCCACTACATATAGTGGTGCAAAACAAAGCCCTGGCAACGGCAATCAGGATAAAAGGGGATAAACCAATAACCAGGCTTTATGAAGGGCAATGGAACCGAATAAGTCAGGTTAAAGATTACTCCCTCCTAGATTGTCTAATGGATAGGACGGAGAAGAAATACGATTTCAAGAAAAACTTTGTTACAAAACTTAGTAATCCATCTTAGAGTACAGCATATTCTCTAAAGGAGAATACGATCAAATGGTATACGGACGGGTCAAAGACCGGAAATGGAACAGGGGCGAGAGTCTTTGGGCCTAGAACTAAATACTACGAATCAATGGAAATACACACGAGTATTTTCCAGGCGGAAATTTATGCCATCGATAGGTGTGCACAGATTATCTTAAATAGGAAGTACAAAAGGCAGATAGTCAAGCTGCTATTCGAGCATTAGGCTCCTATGTAGTAAACTCTAAGTTAGTATGGGACTGTCTGCAAAGAATGAATGAGTTAGGCAGACACAATAAGGTCAGCCTTTGTTGGGTCCCAGGACGTATTGGGATTCACGGAAATGAGCAAGCGGATGAGCTTGCCAGTAAGGGAGCTTCCACAAAGCTAATGGGGCCGGAACCGTTCTGTGGAATAGGAAAAGGAGTATGGGAAGGCGTACTCAAAGAATGTGAGAATCATATCAGACAGGAGCTTTTCTCGAGCCACCTAGGCTTAAGGCAATCAAAACTCTTGTTAGTTAACTACAACGGTAAGAGATTTGTCTCATGTATCGGACTATAAAAGAACGGACTGTAGGCTCAGGGAGCATCTGAGCAAGTTAGGAATTGAAGCGAACCCCATGTGCAGATTCTGCGATGAGAAGGCAGAATCAGCGGAGCACATACTGGGGGATTGTGGAGCTTTAATGCATAAGAGGAAATAGCACCTGGGTTCTTTCCAAATACCAGGGAGTGAAATAAAACCACTGGAACCAACCAACATCCTCGAATTTCTGAGGGCTTCAGGATTGGGTAAGATTTTATAGGGACAAACTATTAGCAGAGGGCTGTACAATAGATCTTTTGGTCGCGGTACTTTCGTCACCTCTTTTATACAATACAATACAATTCCTAGAAATGCCCTAGTGCACATTTGTGTTGTCGCCATGGCAAAATTTCACAAATTGTGCTACGAAATGCTACCTTATCGGCCATATTTCTCGGACTTGGTCCCCAGTGAATATTTTTTTTATTTCCAAATGAATCGGCTTAATGGGATTTCGCCTCAACGAAGTGATCAAAAATTTTAGAAACGTTGGACAAAGTGTACTTAACTAGAAGGAGACAATGCACGTTGGCTGATTTGGTAGATTTAGCGTAATGAAATCGAAATTTTAAACCTACAAAATCTACCAGAATTTGCAAGTCTATGATTTCCAAGCATAAGTCTACAATTTCGTGCATAATAACAAAGCTTGGTGGGACGAAGACTTAGTTCTTGTATGTCAAAATACACATAAAGGGGCAGGAAGAGAACAAAAGTTCATTGCAAATTGCGTTGCAAAACGTCAGTGTGCCAAAGTTTCGAAACTAATCAAAGGCAATATATGCAATGACCTCATAATAGCGACTCGAATCAGCTTATACAGAGCTGGAAAGTAGAGTGCATCGCAAGTTGTTATAATGGTAGGCACTGATTCCGAAGCGTCGTAAGTATACGCAAAGTTCAACCTTAGGCAAAATTTTAAAATTTTAATTTAAATAATTTTTATTGATACCATTTCGAAGAAAATGGTGTGAGAATATAAAACAGTTTGTTAGATGTATTTTTGAATATTTTTATAGCCCTTACTTTACCAGTAAGAGAGGAAAAGTGTAATTAAGTAATTTTGAAAATAAAGGCAGTGCCATATCTGTACTTGTTTTTATTATAACTAGAAGATTCCAGCGCTCGAAATTCGAGTGCAATTTCTAGGCAACTTTATTTCTCAACTTAGCCAATTCACAAACCAACACTTTCTTGGTTTATTATTATTGTGAATGAAGATAACAAGCTCATTAACAAATTTAATATACACACATATAGCATCCATAATATTAATAGGCTAGGCGATTTCTTGTGACCGATGTTTTGTTCTACCGTTTTATCCCGATTTTGACCGATCGTACATTATTTGAAAGGTATTTCTTTGTAGCCGTTTTGCAGATTTACAGATTTTTAATTTTTTTTCCATTATTTTGAGTAAATTGCGTTTAAAGTTGCAACTAACACATACATAAAATTATACAATGCTATGTGTGTGTTTATTAAATTTGTTAATGTGTTTGTTAATGAGTTTGTTATCTTCATTCACAATAATAATAAATAACTTAATTGATTAGCTACCTTAGGGTCTTTACTTCATGAAAAAATAAAATTTCCTAGAATTTGCACTCGAATTTCGAGGGCTGGAATCTGCTAGTATGTATAATTTTATTTATGTGTTAGTAGCAACTTTAAATGCAATTCACTCAAAATAAAGGAAAAAATTTAAAGTCTGTAAATCTGGTGAACGGCTAAAAAGAAATACCTTTCAAATAATATACGTTCAGTTCAAATCGAGATAAAACGGTAGAACAAAACATCGGAAACAAGAAATCGCCTAGCCTATTTATATTATAGATTTATTTTTGAATTCGTGTCTTTAATATGCTTTATTAATATACTAGCTCTTATATTAAACCTAAACAACTGTTTCTTATATCTGTGGTTTTCTGGAATAACCGCATATGTCCATTTTTGTCAGTTTTGAGTTAACGATGCCAAATATATTAATTTTTAACGCTCTTTACATGTGTTAAATTAATAAAAAAAAATATATTGACCATTTCTGAGTTTTTTCTTTAAATAACGACGTAACTTAAATGTTTATTAATATAATTTGCAGCACTATTGACGTTTGTCAACCTACTTTTGATCGCTGACAAATTATTTTCTCAGCGACATACGTTGTTATTAATGAAAAAAAATTCAAAATAATTTTGGATTATTTTTCAGTTTATAACCACTTATGAAAACTTGTGTGTTTATTTCTGTTATTTTTTGTCACTATTACTCTACTGATCTTTGTACCTACCAAAAATATTTCACCTAATATACCGATCGACTCAGAGTCATTTTCAGAGTCGATTTAGCGATGTATGTCCGTCTGTGTGTCCATGTAAACTTGTAATCAAATTATATGCCGCAAATATAAATATATTTTGATGAAATTTAGTATGTATATAAACATTTATAAGCCAATGGGCACACACTATTGAATATCGGTGTATGTTTACACCTGGTCTTCGTAAAAATTACCCCTATGAGATCGTGTTAAATTGCCATAAGACCCAAATTATCATATAGATCTTGGTCAAATTTGGTTTGTTTGTGTTTATTATACTCGTTAATCAGTACTCCAAAAATAGCCCTTGCATGAGATTTCTTAGTCATAGCCCCCATATAAAACTGCTTCCCGATCTTCACTTAAATATATCAAAACACAAAAATATTCCACAGATTTTTCTCAAATTTGGGTTGTATATATTTTTGCAAAAAATAAGCAACTTTACCTCTACATTTTGCTACTTAGTCCCCATGTAAATATAGCATCCGATATGAACATTTTCATATCTGCGGTCAAAAAAATTAATAACAATGCCACTCAAATTTGGTTTGTGCTTATTTTTCAGTTGATAACCACTTATAAAAACTTGTGTGTTTATTTCTGTTATTTTTTGTCACTATTATTCTTGATACGTTGTTATATTCTCATCCTACGTCCCGTTAACTTTTTGTTGACGAACAAAAAAATCTATTTTTCAAGCAACAACAACTTATGTCTACATGGGTGGTTGGATATGTAGTTTTGTTTTTCAAAGAAAATGACTTTTGTCGACATAAGTTGTTTTAGCTGCACACACTTTAAGTGTAATTTACGTATTGTTTTTTCGTCCTTCTCTACGATCAATTCTTCTGAAGATTTTTTGATTTTTATTGCCCATATCTACAGGACCGTTAAATGAAAAGCTCTAAAAACTTTATATCGAGCCCATAATTTCAAATATAACGTTTTTTGGCTCCACTGAACATTTTGATTTTATGACATACGCGGTTATTCTAGAAAACCACAGATTTGTCATAGAAATAATTCCAGAGCTTTTTTGTGTTTTACAAACATCCTCTAAAATGATGTCTGTTAGTTGTCATGTCTGTCACGACTATTTTTGCCCCCAATCATTAATAATAATAACACATTCAAATTTTTTTTAATGGCAAATATATTGGTCAGGTCGGTCCGCATAATTTTGTATATTTTTATGAACGATGAAAAACTTTGATTGCATAATATTGGATTAGAATGATCACAAAATTTCAGGTCTGTCACTATGGAATTAGTCTATAGTGATGGAGGGTTTACCAAAACTCGCATAAACGCCTTACAAACTGCAAAGAAATTTGTAAATGAATATCTATGATTCTATATGTCTAGCTCGTTACACGAGATATTGCTTCACAGAGCTGGTATTGGTATAATGTAGGAAGAAGCCTTGGAGGCTTGAAACAAAGTTTTCCGAAATTTGCGGCTTAAGTTTACACGCAATACTTTGAGCATAAATACAATGGAAGATCTTAATAACGAGTTTATGCAAAAGCCCGTCTCATCTTTCAAGTAAAGAAATTTGTTTTTATAGAAGAAATATGTTCTTTTAGATGCTTTTGAAGTATCAGAATGGTTCGATTCAGACTGGAGTACTGATTTGTGGTAACTTAATAATTTAATTTAATACGTCTGTAAAGCCAAAAAAAAAAAAAAAATTAAAGAAATTTTTAAGGTAAAAAAATTATTTCAGTTGGTTCCTTATTGAGTTACTACTCCAAGAACATTATCATTTTGAAGAATGTTTTATTATTTTTCAAGAAATTAATTTTTTTACGCTAGATCAGGCAATTCGGCAAGGTTGTGAATCACAAAAATTTTTGTTTTTTTTTTTTTGCTAAAAAAAGTCACGCATTTATTGATCCGCCCTCGTATGTATGTGTAGTGGTGCGCGTATAAATGCTTTTATGTCAATATGTTTGTCAAATAAATATTTTTGAAAATATATTAACATTGATATGTGTACAATGACTACTTTTGTTATCAATGTCAGCTGAGAATGTACAATTTAGTAGTTGTAGTGGTGGTAGTGGTAGAGTATTTATGTAGTAAGACAGCACGTATTTGTAGCATATATTATTTTATAGCCCCTAATCGGGTTAGATTGCTTTTAAGGACAATTTTTATGCAATTTTTATTTAAGAGTATAATCACAACCACATCGGTGCGGGAAGTTTTTTCGTTGCGTAAAAAAAAATTCCCAAAAAAGAAAAATTATCAATTTATTTTTTTTTCACTTAGTGAATATCTATTTATACCGTATTCTAATAAATCGTTAGGGTATAATGAATTTCTACTGATCTTTGTACTTACCAAAAACGTTTGACCTATTCTACCGATCGACTCAGTGTCATTTTGTGAGTCAATTTAGCGATATCTGTCCGTCTGTGTGTCCTTGTAAACCTTGTTATCAAATTATAAGTTGCAAATATGAATATATTTTGATGAAATTTAGTACATAAGCTTTTATCAGTCATAAGGAGAATACTATTGAAAATCGGTGTATATTTATTAGGGTGGCCTTTCATTATATGGAGGGGAAAAAAAGGGTTCAAACTCTCGGTCTCACCCCCTAGAAATATACGAATAGTAAAAAAATTGCGAAATACAAAGTTTTGGGCCAATCAAAAAAACATGTAGTTGTGCCTCAACGCGATTGAAAATTTAAAGTGTGTTTATATGGGGAAAATATGAATTTTTTCAGATTTTACGAAAATTTCGTTCCATAGTTTAATTATTCTTACCAGTTGTTATATAATTCGGGATCAGTATTAAATTATCCTTTCAAAAAGCTGTAAAACTTCAAAATCAAATAGAACCTCGCCAAG
The DNA here is from genome assembly GCA_963682025.1 of Cordilura impudica. Classification (NCBI taxonomy): domain Eukaryota; kingdom Metazoa; phylum Arthropoda; class Insecta; order Diptera; family Scathophagidae; genus Cordilura; species Cordilura impudica. Next base: position 75,417,947 of record OY821517.1, on the reverse strand, counting down.
AAATAGCAAATGCCCCAGACCACTTTTGTGCTAAAAAAAACTAGCTCTTGAAATTTGATGGCATTTTTTTCAACTTTGAGAAATTGATTAAAGCCATAATTTCCATTTGGTCTCCATACTTATAAGTACTCAGATGTGAAGTATTGTTTTAATACCACGTTGTTAACCTATTGCGCATTGAGACCGAAAATGGGAAACTTTTTGGTTACATTTTGAAAACTCCTTTTTCAAGTTTTAAAAAAATTTTTTAAACAAAATTTAAAAAACTGGATCCGAAACTTTAAGGTTTTGTTAAATACATGCTACAGATTAACTGTGTGAATTTTTAAGTAAATCCCTATGCCAGGATTTTTTTTTTTTTGCGGATTTCGACAAAAATGGGATTTTAGTAAAATATTCTGTAAATGTACTCTTTCTAAATATTTTGTATCAAAAATTCATCACTTTTCTACTTTTAAATCTTATATTTTATCTTAATAGCCTAGGGTTTCGGAAAAAAATAATATGACCCCATTAACCCTTTTGTAATTGGGGTCACATATGACCCCAAGCTAATAAAAAACAATTTATTCAAAAAATTCAAATATTTTTTAAGTGCTATTGAATTTTTAGATGCGACACTTAAAATATAATAACCAAATATGTCTTACTTCCGCTCCTAAAATTTGGGATAAATCCGAAAACGCTAACCCATTATTTGCCAAGGCCAGATTTTAAGATATTTTTCAATTAAAAATTACCGAAAACGAGTTTTTCTATTAAACTCGGCGAAACCACTATTTAGAATTTAAGAAAAATAATTCTGTTAATTTTTATTTATTTAACCCTTCACTGCTCCTGGGATCAAAATAATTCATTGTGATATATCTTTGGTGCAATTATTTCCTTATTGCTCGCGAATATAAATTAAAACAACTTTTAACCAATTTTGTTATACAATTATTTTATGTATCTATATTTTTCTAAAAATAGAAAGACCCACAAATATCCCAAAGCTAATAAAAGACAATTTATTCAAAGGAATACGAAATTTAAAATTAGTTTTATTTATTTTGGTGCATTTAAGGATGAATTAGTGTGCGATTCAAATTGTTTTCTGTAATCCCTTACGGCTTGCAATAAGTATTGGTTTTCTTTAAATTTATATTATATTAATTTTATATTTCATATTCTTTTGAATAAATTGTCTTTTATTAGCTTTGGGTTATTTGTGGGTCTTCTTATTTTATTCAAAAAAATATAGATAGTTTTTATACATAAAATAATTTTATAACAAAATTGACTAAAAGTTGTTTTAATTTATATTCGCGAGCAATAAGCAGATAATTGCATATTCTACTTATTTGATTATTATATTTTAAGCGTCGCATCTAATAATTCAACAGCACTTACGAAATATTTGAATTTTTTTTAATAAATTATCTTTTATTAGCTTGGGGTCCTATGTGACCCCAATTACAAAAGGGTTAATGGGGTCATATTATTCTTTTCCGAAACCCTAGGCTATTAAGACAAAATATAAGATTTAAAAGTAGAAAAGTGATGAATTTTTGATACAAAATATTTCGAAAGAGTACAGTTACAGAATATTTTACTAAAATCCCATTTTTCTCGAAATCCGCAAAAATGAAATCCTTGTCTAAAAAATTCTGGCATAGGGATTTACTTAAAAATTCACACAGTTAATTTATAACATGTATTTAATAAACCTTAAAGTTTCAGATCCAGTTTTTTAAATTTCGTTTAAGAAAATATTTTAAAACTTGAAAAGGGAGTTTTCAAAATGTAACCAAAAAGTTTCCCATTTTCGGTCTCAATGCGCAATAGGTTAACAACGTGGTATTAAAATAATACTTCATATCTGAGTACTTATAAGTATACAGCCCAAAAGGAAATTATGGCTTTAATCAATTTCTCAGAGTTGAAAAAATGCCATCAAATTTCATGAGCTAGTTTTTTTTTTAGCACAAAAGTGGTCTGAGGCATTTCCTATTGCTTGGCGAGGTTTTATTCGATTTTGAAGTTTTATAGCTTTTTGAAAAGATAATTTAATACTAATCCCGAATTATATAACAACTTGTCGGAATGATTAATCTATAGAAGGAAATTTTCGTAAAATCTGAAAAAACGTCATACTTTCCGCATATAAACACACTTGAAATTTTCAATCGTGTTGAGGCACGATTAAATGTTTTTTGATTGGCCCAAATCTTTGTATTTCTCAGTTTTTTTGGTATTCGCATATTTCTTGGGGGTGAGACCGAGAGTTTGAACCCTTTTTTTTTATTAAGGGTCACCCTAATATTTATACTTGGTCCCTATAGAAATGCCCCCTATGAGATCGTATTAAATTGCCATAAGACTCAAATTATAATATAGATCTTGGTCAAATTTGGTTTCTTTGTGTTTATTATACTCGTTAATCAGTACTCCAAAAATGACTCTTGTATGAGATTTCTTAGTCATAGCATATATGGCTGCTTCCCGATCTTCACTCAAATCTATCAAAAAAACAAAAATATTCCACAGATTTTTCTCAAATTTGGGTTGTATATGTTTTTGCAAAAAATAAGTAACTTTACCAAATATGGTCAGGACCTCTACATTTTTCGACTTAGTCCCCATGTAAATATAGAATCCGATATGAACATTTTCATATTTGTGGTCAGAAAAATTAATAACAATGGGTTTGTGCGTAGTTTCAATATTCAATTAGTTGGACCTGAGACCCCCTCCCTAAATGCATGGTACTGGGTATCGTGTAGTCGGTCTAGATCGACTATAATTTTCTTACTTGTTTTATTTTCATAAAGTTTTCTACAAGTTTTCTTCTTTTAATTCCTTAAGCAATAAAAATCTCTTATTTTTTAAATGAATTTAAAAAAAATTACTTTCCATTTTCGAAATAATATATTTTTCAATAATTTCAATAAACATTTTTTGATGTTATATATTTTATTTTCAAAACTGGAGTTTAACAGAGGAATTTGGCAACATTAGAGAGAGAGAATGAATATTAATATGCAAGACTATATGCTGTGACCGATATTTTCTTAAACCGTTTTGTCCCTATTTTGACAACAGGTTTTTTTTTTGAAAGTTATTTCTTTTTAGCTGTTCACCAGACTTACAGATTTTAAAATTTTTGCCTTTATTTTGAGTAAATTGCATTTAAAGTTGCTACTAATACATACATAAAATTATACAATGCTATGTGTGTGTTATTAAATTTGTTAATGTGGTTGTAGAAAAAAATGATTCTGTTTTCTTCATTCACAATAATAAATAAGTTAATATTGATAGCATACCTTTAGGCACCCGAATTTCGAGGGCTGGGATCTGCTAGTCTATATTAATAGCCAAGACTATATGTTGTGACCGATGTAACTTTGTCAGTTTTACCCCGACTTTGACCAAACATACCTCATTTTAAAGGTATTCCTTTTTAGCTGTCCACCAGATCTACAGATTTTTAAATTTTTAATTTTTTTTTGGAGTAAATTTCATTTAAAATCGCTGCTAATACATGCATAAAATTATACAACGCTATGTATATGTTTATTAAATTTGTTAATGCATTTGCCAAAATTGTATGCAAAAAATCCTGTGTTGAATTGAAAAATAATTTTGGTCACAAATCAATAACGACAATAACACAATCGAATTTCACTATAATAATTGCACATCACACGCCCTGTGTTGAATTGAAAGGCATACCTTTAGGTGGCTTAAAACATTGAAAGAAAGAAATTGAATGAAAAAATAAAATTTCCCAGAATTTGCACTCGAATTTCTAGTGTATATTATTTTTGGCCAGTCTTTGTCTTTCTCGTTATTTTTTTTTTTTTCTTAATCTAAAAGCATATGATTTTTCTAATCAATTTTTTTTAAGTGCAGTGACGCTCCATGAAAAACACCCTAACGGTCGGATTATGTTTATACTCTAAAATAAAAAATTTATGTATTTTTTATTAACCCTTGATCGTTAATCTGACTTAAAACATAGACTTAATTTTTAATTCATTAATTTTTTTTTTAAATAATCCTATTATTCTATAAATTTGAACAAATTTTGTTTTTCTAGCAAATTTCTGCAGAATTAATTCTGCGGCTTGATTATCAAAAGCTTTAAATTTACGAGCCACCAAAGAGTACACATTAGGTACGAGTATGTTTGTATGTTTTTTTAAATTTCCTTATTTACTTGAAATCTTTCCTGTTACAACAATAAAATTATTTCATTTTTGTTGGTTTATTGTGAATACTGGAACGTTGCTGATTTCCTTTTATTATTATTATTATTTATTTTTTTTTTCTTTTGTTAATCAGAAATCTACTCTTCTGAACTTTGTTTGGCAATATGTCTTTGCACGTGTATGTACAATATGTCTATAATGTTTGACTAGAGCGAACATGACATTTTTAACACAAAAACTGTTCACGACAAGAACACTTTCAAACATTACGACACTTCCATGGAACCACCATACATACCATAATCCTTTTTAATGCGTCACTGCTATTGTATGGATAAGTTCTTCTATACCATGTTTAAATCCTTTTTTTAATTTTTTTTTTTTTGTATATATACGAGTATGTAGAAAGAAAAAAACATAAGCTAGCATTTACGATTTCTTTTTTTTTTTTATTTTTCAAGCACATATTGCTGAGCACAGTGGATGTACATTGTACATATATTATAATACAAGTAAAAGCGTTTTATTCGAATTATATTCATGGAAGAGAAGTTCCTTTGTTTTGACAAACCATTACTACAAGTGAATTAATGGTCATAATTTTATAAAAGTTTGCTTCATAGTACGAACAGCTAATTTTATATATTTTGTTTATTTATATATAAAAACATCAAATGATACGACTTTTTCTTTATTAATAAATTCCCAGATATATAAAAAGTCCTTGTGACACGGTGGCTTCTATGGATGATCTTAGTATTATCATTCCATTGACAATTTTAGAAGTTGCTCAAAATAACTTCCAATTGCTTTAATTGTTTGCTTTTTTTTAATATATGTTTTTTCTAAATCTATTTAAGTCTATGGATTTAATCGTTTCAGACTGTTTATAAATACACCAATCTTATATAAAATTACAAAAATGAGAAGTCATTATTAAAATTATTAACAATGTAAAATTAAGAATTAAAGTATAATATAATATTTATTTATTTATTTATTTAAAAGATATTTTACAAAGATTAATTTATAAAATACTTATAGGAAAATAGTGTGGGCTACTGGGCCATGATACTATGTATGATGAATTTAAATTTCATTTAATACATTGGCAGAGTTTAGAATATACTTAATTTTTTTCAATGAATCTTTATTGTTGCAGTTAAAGATTTCTTCTAGCGGTTCATCTGTTGAGGTTACTGAGCATTCTTTGAAGATGTGGTAGATTGTGAGGTCTTCCAAGCAGTGTTCGCATTGCCTTGGATGTGATTGTTCGTAGAAATGCTGAGTACTGAATCTCGTGGTTCCGAGTCTAGTTCTAGCAAAGGTTATACAGTCTTTTCGACTGAAATTCATATTGTAAGGCGGTCTAGTTATGCTCTTATTGTGCGTTCTTAGGAAACTATCTGAATTATTCCATAATTGTTGCAGTTGAGCTTGCTGACAATGTTTATGGATGTTGGTTACTACTTGCGAAAGCGGTGGAACCTCAATTATTAGGGGGCGATTAATTGCTGTTTTTGCTGCTGAATCAGCGAGGTCATTCCCTAAGATACCAAGATGTCCTGGAATCCAGAGAATCATAACTTCTTTCAGCAGTTGAATATCATTAAGGATATATTTTCTTGTTTCACCATCCAGCTTTAACGATTTTAGGGCTTTTTGTTGTTTTTGTGATGCATAACTTATCGCAAATCGTATGGCAGCTAGTTCCGCAGAGAAGATTCCTGCATTATAGGGCAGCATGGATTGATGAATGATGTTGAAGTTACCATTTTCTTGTTCAACTGCAGCATACGACGTGTTTCCATTCGAGAAAGACCCATCTGTAAATATTGTAAGGTTTGCGTTGTAGTTATCTCTTTCTTTTAAGAAAAGTTGTTGGAAAACGTGTGGGTTCGTTCCTTCTTTTTTTTTTACCAAATTCAGTGAGGTATTAATGATTAAGTTTGTTTCTGATGAGGTACTAGTTGTTGTTGTGTCTTTGTGGATTGGCAGAGGTATCTTAATTTCTTTGGCGTATTTTATTATATTATGGAGACCACAAGGGTAAGGTAAGTCGGGTTGATTCATTAATTGCCAAAGTTGTTTGTGAAGTACATGGTCAAAATTGGTCAACCCCTTAGAGAGCATTTTGATGGAGTGTTTGTTTAATAAAAACTCAAATTGATTTATTTTTGCTTCCACTGCTAGTGCCTCGATGTGAGTGGCCTGAAGTATGCCCGTCGCCGTGCGAAAACACCTGTTTATGCCTGCGTTTATTTTTCTGATGTTTGTTTGTGTTGTCCAACCATACATTGTTATACAGTGTTGTATTGATCCTTCTACTAGTGCACGGCAGATTGAAATAGCTGTTTCCATATGGGGGCCTTTGCGTTTTGTACAAATTATTTTCAGGAGATTATTTACTTTTTTTAATTTATCAATAGTGTTTTTAGTTTGATCAATCCAGAGGATATTTTTTGTAAATGTGATTCCAAGAATTCTCATTTTCTTTCTTATTGGGACAGGAAATTCTTGTATACATATGGGCGACAAGTTGCATTTGTATTTTTTGCAAACATGAAGAGCTTCGCATTTGTTTATTGGAATAACCGCACCTACATCGTTGGTCCATTCGTTTATGATTGAGTCGCAGGAATTTAGTTTTGAAGTCATTTCTTCATCTGATCCAGAAACTATCACGAATATGTTGTCTACATAGATGGATACGTGGTCAATTCCATTGACTCGTGTAAGCTTATTGAGCAATGAATTGATATAAGCTGCGTACAATACTACAGACAGTGGAGAGCCCTGTGGTACTCCATTATCCAGGTTGCATATATTGGAGAGGAAACCGTCAACTCTTACTGTTATTCTTCTATTTGATAAAAATGATTTTATAAGCTTCAAAATATTTTTTGGTACACCCCATTTGTATAATTCTTCTATTATTGCAAAATCTACAACTTTATCGAAGGCTTTCTCTAAATCTTCTGATAAGAGTACGGAGTGCCTTTTTTCCTGATATTTTCTTTAATTTGGGTCTCAATTTGGTGGCATAATGTAAAAACTCCTCTATTCGGCAAGTATGCATGTTGTTGGTTGACAAAGTTTATTTTACAGTGTTTCCACAGCCTTTGTGAAACAATTCTGTCCAGTACTTTAGATATAACCGGAAGCAATGATATTGGTCTGTATCCTTCCGTGCTGTTTGGGTTTTTTCCTGGTTTTGGTATTGGGGATAAAATCGCTTGTTTCCAAGCGTGCGGATAAATTTCCTTAGAAAAGATTGTTGTGTAAAGCTTACATAATCTACTTTTAAGGGTGACTGATGAGTTCTTGATCATTGGATATGTTACTTTATCCCATCCTGGTGTCGTGCCTTTACAATTTTTTAAGGCTTTTTGAAGATCATCTAATGATATTGGGTTGTTGAGTATAATATAATATAACATTTAATGACGTTTGTATTTATAGAATAAACAATAAGTTGATATAAATCATTAAAATTGCTGCATATGCTCCACAACGGATCAGCGCACAGTAGACCATTTTACGAGGAGTCGGTCAAAAATCAATAACTTCTGATTGGATTGGAATTTTGATTTGCGGTTTTTCTTATGTTTTGTAGGTGGGTTCTTTAGCCTTTAATTTTTGCTATAAAACGTAAATATGGACCGATAAAATAAATTATGGTAGGTTTAAAATACATTTTCAGTTTTAGTTGAATTTTAGTACAAAAGAGAAGTGTTAAAAGGCTAAAAAAGATTTTTTTTTATAAAATGTCTTATTTTTTCAGTTGATTCTACAACGAATACTTTTAAAAATTTTGTAAGTTAAATTTTGTCAGAAAAAGCCAAACTTTGGCCACCGTAAACTTTTTAGTCTTAATGTTCACAAGGGCCAAAGGTTGAATTTTTTTTTTTTGAAAAAGCCCGAGTTAAAATATAATTTATTAAGCAGCGAACGTAAAAGTTACCTGATATTGGTTCAAGATAGAGAAGTTTCGTATGTTTTTACTTTAGTTAAACATTTTTTATTGTGTTTTTAAATATTTCTATGTCAATTTTTATTGTAAATTTATAAAATTAATAAATTTTTAAATCAAGAAAAATTGTTAACTATATAAAAAAGAGTATAACTTATTGTTAGTGTTCTGAAAAACTATTTTAAATCAAACAATTTTAGTAAATATTTTTTCTAAATTGCCTTGATTTTCATCTTTTATAAGCTGTTTAGCTGCTTCGTCTAATTCAATAGAGGTAGTTTTCCATTTCTGTCAAATGTTGGACATATATGGATCTGAAGTGCACAACAAAATAGTGAAAGGGCTTCATTCTGGACATTTTTCTTGTGTTGTGCTCAGAGGCGGATTTAGGCCTGCTCCTTTCCTAGGCACTCTTTAATATGCCGCCCTTTTTGATAAAATAGGAGTGATTATCAAAAAAAAAAAAAAAAAACATAAAATTTTTTAATAATTAAATTATTGTGTATTAATTTTTATTAATTTAGATACATACATACTATATATACGTTTTTTTTAATTCACATATAATTAATCTTATATTTTGGCCAATTCAAAGCAGTGCCATATAAGTCTTATTTTTTATACATTTGTCTTATTTTCATACATATTTGCTTATATTTTCCGAACAAAAAATTGATAAAATTTTACACATGAGGTGTGTGTTTTTAAAAAAAATTAACTCCAAATTTTATAATTTTCTTTCAAAATTTGAGGTTTAAATAAAATAAATTAAAATAAAATTCATATATTTATATCCAGACAAAAAGAAAAGCAAAAGTTTTTATGAAAAATATAAGTAACTTTTTAATAAGAATACTATTTTTTTAAAAATATATTATTGAGTTTTTTCATTCAGGGCTTATTTTGTTAATTTAGTTTTTCGGGATTTTGATCGGGCAAAAACGTCAACTAATTCTTCAAAGTTTGTTTCTTGCACTAATTGGGTTTCTATAGACAATAATGCAAGGGCATTAAGTCTATCTTGGCCCATACTTGCCCGTAGATAGTTTTTTTACTCTTTTAAGGGTGGAAAATGACCTTTCTGCTGAACAGTTTGTAGCAGGGATACTCAAAAAAATTCGTAAAGCTATGTATACATTGGGGTAAACATCTTGAAGATTACGTGAATGTAATATGTCGGATATATTTTTTGCAGAGCGCACATCTTCAGTATTTGCCAATAAATCTTTGAGTTGATAATGTAAATGAATGCATTCATTTGCTAATGTCTCTTCTAAATCATCAGGATACTTTTTGACGAGTTTATTTGCGTGACTTTTCAACTCATTTGTATCTATTTTAGACATATTATCAAAAAAGTGGAAGTTTACAAAAAGTTTTTCGTATGCGTTTTTACGTTCGGATAACTGTACACTCAGAGTGTCCAAAATGGGATAGTAAATATTTGTACGAAAATTTTCTTTTCCACAAAATGGTGCCCTTTCATTTACCCGCGACGAGTGTCATAATGATAATAATCTTGAACTCCAGATAACTTTTTGGCTTTTTCTTCGAATTCAGAAAATTGTTTATTTCTCATATCCTGAAGAATGATGGAACCATAAATTTGGATAACAGATGACAAATCAGCGTGAGATCCCTGAAGTTTCTTACTAGCAGCATTAAAACGATCTAAAATTACATTCCAAACAATGACTAGAATAGCTGTTTCTAGATGCTGTAATTTTCTTTGCAATCCAATAGCTTCAGATCGTGTAGTCGGTTTCTCGTCTTTGTTTTCTACAATAAAGTTTAATGCATCAATTATTGCATACCACTCTTTTTCTAAAGCATAACATGCATCATGTCGAGCAGACCAGCGAGTTTGAGATAGACTTTTGAGTCTTAAATTTGTCCGCTGCACCAAGATCTCCCAACGATGTGTAGATATTGTAAAAAAATTATAAAGTTCTTGCAAATTGAAAAAAAATTCTACTGCTTCGGGTACAGATTCAGCTGCACAAGTACCTACTAAATTCAAAGAATGGGCAGCGCAAGGCACGTAATCTGCTAAAGGATTTATTGTTTTAATTCTAGCCTGGAGTCCTGAATATATACCTGACATATTACTTGCATTATCATAAGATTGACCACGGCAGTTCATTATGTCCAAACCATTTTTTTCTAGAGAGTTTAACACGGCATTTTCAATATCTTTGGCTTTGTGACCAGTATTTGGTAAAAATTCTAAAAATCTTTCAACGGTTTCACCATTTTCACGTACATATCTAATAATTATAGCAAGCTGATCGACATGTGCAATGTCAGGCGTAGAATCTACAATGATACCAAAATACTTAGCCATTTGCACTTCAGTAGAAATGTGTTGTAATACTTTATCTCGAATCAAGGTTATAATTTCTTCGTAGATTGTTTTAGATAAGTACGACGTTTTTCCACTCCCAGGGTGCGCACAACATTTTAAATGCTCAGATAAAAATGGATCAAACTCGGCAAGAAGCTCTACTGTTCCTAAGAAATTTCCATTTCGTAGATCTCCAATTTGTTCTGAATGTCCTCGAAATGGCAGTCCTCTCATTGCTAGTGATTTAACAATTGCAATTATTCTGTATAAAATTTTTCCCCAATACGAAATTTCTTCATCTAGCTGTTTAATTAGACTTTGATCAACACGGCCTTGAACTACTGCTCGAGCTTTTATATGACAAACATTAGTTTTATGAAAATCTGAATTTTCGTGAGCTTCAACGCGTGCATTTGAGTTTTTCCAGTCACTAAACCCTTCGCCGGTAAAAGCATTAATTTCACCACTTCTACCAAATAACAAACAAGGAACACAAAATACAGACCCTTTAGTTTCTGAATAAATCAACCACTCACGGCGTTGAATTTCTGCGTTTTTTAAAGTATGTTGAAATAGGTTTTTGGAACAATACCTAGTTTTATCATTGTAAACGTTTTTGGAATTTTTGAAATTTGTGATGTTATTTGGTGGCATACCGTTTGTACTTATGTATTCCCGTGTTTCTTCATTTAAATTCCACAAAAAGGGATCACTATCAATCTTTATAACATCAGTTCGAATTAAATTGTCGCTTAATAAGGTTGTTGAAGAAGAGTTTGAATGTATTTCTTCGATATCTTGTGCTAAAGTCCGTTCTAAGTCCTGCTAAATAAAATATTACTTTTCAACAACCACAATTTTTTTAGTTATATTAAAACTTTTTATTCAATTGAAAAAAAGCACGATAATTAGTACGAAATACTTATTTTGGATGAACATGATGGGTGTTGTTCATTATCAAAGGATTTTGTCAAACAATTTGTCATAAAAGTAGATATTTTTGGTGTTTTTTTTAGTAAATTATCTACCTTTGTATTTTGTTCAGTCTTTTTTTTTTACGATATTCAGCACCGCTGAGTTTTTTTCCGATAGGCACTCATATTAAAAAAAAAAACAATAGATTAGAATTGCAAAAACATAAAAAGATGTTGATACTTGTATAGGTATGTGAACACTATCAATTAGAATGAGCCACACACATTCAAAATAAATAACACCCACATTTTTATTTTTCATAGATAATTATTGAAAAGGGAAGTCACCTAATTATTCTTTAAAACCTTCTGAGCAGTGTTGGGAATTTAGCTATTTTCCCGTCAAATCTAGCGATTTTAAAATAAAGTTAAGGTACACAGATTTTTTAAGAATATTATTTTATTTTTTTTATTAAATCTGTGGTCAGAATCGATAACCCACCCTCTAAGTCGAATTACTTCTTTAGATGATCTCCCAGTGGTAGCATATTGTTTTGAATTATTTGTTCCCCATGGTACAAAATTTTATGAACTGTGGATGGCATATATCTCCAACAGTATTTTTCATTATAAAGTATAGCTGTTTTATTGGCGTACTCTCCAAATTTTTTTGCATTTATCTTTCTGCTGCATGCTAGAACTTGTAATATGATTTTGAATCGTCTTATTAATTCATGGTCTACACCTGTGATAGATGCTGCAGTTTCTGGATCGGAAAAAAATTTCCTGGCAGTATTTCCATCATTTGAGTTTCCTTCTCCTTGTTTTGGTTGATCGATTATGAGGCCTAGCTGTAGATAGTTTTCTTGAATTTGTTTTTTTGCTTTCTTTGTTCTTCATTTTCTTTGTTTTTCTCACTGTTTCGCTTAACGGACCAAATTGCATATCATAACCCAATTTAAGAATATGCTATATAAAACGTATTCTATCATGAAGAGGGGACATTCCAAATTCGTAGGCTTCCTTAAAACTATCGTCTTGTGGTGGGGGTTGGCGTAATTGACTTGATGTCTTTTGGCATATAGTGCAGCTTGACGATGACTTTGTTTCGATTAAAGCTTGTGCGTGCAACTTTTCCATCAATCATTGTGAGACACATTTAAAAATTTTTTTCAATGTCTTGGTCATCAAATTTAAATATTACTGGTTGAAGTTCTTTAATTTGTTCTTTTATTTTTTGAACTTCTTCAGTTATGACATCTTTGGTTTCCTTTTTGAATGCAAATTTTATTGGTCTGCATTGGTTGAAGAAGGAATTTCGTTTTTCCCTACATCAATTTCTATTGCTCTACTAGTTGACGGCTCTAAGCTGCTATAAATATTTGTTAAGCGCAATGGAACGAAAGATACCATAAATAAACAAGTAAGAAAATTATAGTCGGTCTAGACCGACCATACGATACCCTATACAATGGTTTAGAAACCCTATCTCTTCGGTCCAACTAACTGGATATAGAAAATAAGCAAAAACCAAATTTGAGTGGCAGTGTTATTAATTTTTTTTGGCTGCAGATATGAAAATATTAATATCGGGTGCTATATTTATATGTGAACTAGGAAAAAAAAAATGGACCGATACTGACCATATTTGGTAAAGTCACTTATATTTTGAAAAAAATACACCCAAACCAAATTTTAGAAAAATCTGAGCAATATTTTTGTTTTTTTGATAGATTTAAGTGAAGATCGGGAAGCAGCTCTACATGGGGCCTATGACTAAGAATAGTCCAATAGGGATTATTTTTAGACTACTGATTAATGGATACAATAAACACATACAAACTCAATTTTACTAAGATCTATATGATAATTTGGATCTTATGGCAATTTATGTCGATTTCATAGTGGTCATTTGTATGGGGACTAGGTCTGAACATGGACCGATTTTCACCAATTTCAATTGAGTTCATTCTATGGCCGATAAAAGCTTATATACCAAATTTCATCAAAATATATTCATATTTGCGACCTGTAGTTTGATTACAAGGTTTACATGGACACACAGACGGACGGACGGACATCGCTAAAACGACTCAGAAAGTGATTCTGAGCCGATCGGTATAATAGAAAAAAATGGGTCTAAGTCAAATATTTTTGGTGGTTACAAACAGCAGCACAAAGTCATTATACCCAAACCACATAAATAGTGGTATAGGGTATAATCAGCATCTGACCAGAGGATCCATCACATCCCCATTTCGAAATTTTTTTAAATGATCAATATCAAGCGTATTTAACAATCGCTCTGCAGTATGTTCCAGGAGATCTTACAATTTTATTTCTGCTGAATTTGAAGTGACACTAATTGTGAAAGTAAGCATTCTTTTATGGCAGAAATTAAATCTCGATACTCTGGAAAAGTCCCATTCGCTTCCGCAATTCCTTATATTGATGTTTGGTCAACTTCAAATCCAAAAATAGGGCGACGCTTCTTCTGGAGTAAATTTCTTATCTTCAATTGGGGTAGGACAGGTTTTCAAAATCCTCTTTGTGTGCCTTGGGCTCGTTTCTACTATTAATTCAATTACTTCAATTTTATTTTTCTTATTTTCTGTTGATTGAATTTGGTGCAAAATTGAGTCCTTAATAATTCTTTGAGAAATTTTTTCATTGATATTCTCCAGCTTGCGCCTTCGAGATCTGTCATTACATCTATCAATTGGATTTGCTGGTTGACCCTTTTTTCCACTTCCCTTGGCAGTTGTTGATAAACTCTCAAAAATAAGTTCCTTTAATAACCTGTCTTGGTGATGTTTGTACATCTTTGCCTTGCTATGAGAGCATTACCAGTACCGTTTCCTTTTTCTGTCAGTATAAAAACAAATACACCCACGCAAAAAAAAAATACACCGGAACGAGCAACTGTTATATTCATAACATACAAGTGGACGGACGGACATTGTTAAATCGACTCAGAAAGTTATTTTGAGTCGATCAGTATAAGATGATGGGTATATGTCCAATATTTTTGGTAGTTACAAAAATCAGGGCAAACTCATTATACCCTAACCACATAGAGGACAACTTCTGTATTCATAACTTTTGCACAAAATATCTGGCCTTGGGTCAGAAAAGATTTTTTGGTGGCTTTTTATGGGCTGGAGTTATACTCTATTAAGTAGGAGATTTTCGCGAAATTTGGACCTTTAACAAAAATTTTTTTTTATTTCTAAATTTCTAACATTAATAGCTTAGAAGTTACAAAATTATACAAAAGTTATTTTACTTTAAAATCTTTTAAAACAAAAAAGTTACAGTCATTTTAAAAATTTTAAATTTACAAAGAAATTTTTTTTAGCAAAATACTGAGAAAGTCCATTTTCGACACAGAGTCCCAATTATTTTGGTTCCCGAGGTTTACTGGTATTTACTTTCAAATGAATAACATAACTTTGAAATCGGTAAACGTAAAAAAATTATTTTTGGCCGCCTTCTCAAAATATGGTCCACAGTGCAGCGTTAGAATAATTTGTTCGTAAAAACGTAGTCGATAGGGAGGAGTTATTCGCTGATGAATATCATTTTATTTATTTAGAATTCAGAACAAACATCTCCATGGATCATATTATACACGAAAGACAATCTCAACATGCTTTTGGTAGTAGGTAGTTTAATTAACATTAATTTCATTGGATATGAAGGAAGATCAACGGAATTCGATTGTAGATTACACAAACAGAAATGAAAGAATATTCTACGTAATTCATGTGGATATTGTATTGAGGAACCCAAATATTTGAACTATATTCAACAATTGGTCTCACAAGCGATGTGTTATATAGAGATCAGTTTATAACTTTACCCATCGTTAAATGAAAACTGGTGTGTTGAAGGGTGAGACACAAAACATAGCTTTGCATCAAGGAAAATACCGAGATCCATGAAAACATTTACGTATTCCAACGCGTGTCCGTCAAATGTACAGAATACAGATTTGAAGTTGTTTTTCTGGAAAATCGCATATACAGTACTATCTCTTTAATCCGGACACTCTTTAATCCGGACTATCCAGTAGTCCGGACCAGCTCAACAATTGACCTCTATGGTACGGACATTAGTTTGTTTTTCCATTTATTTGTTTTGTTTTTTATTTCTTTGCACAAGTTATTGGACGTTACTTTACCGTTAGACCAAACAGTTATCTCCAACGTGGAGTAAGAAGCAAAGAATGTTGTACAAATTTTAATTCACCTACAAAGAAACGACAATATAGAATATAAACATTGACAGAAAAATGTAAAATATTGGACACGATTGAAAGTCGAAAATCTATCAGACAAGTAGCTGAACAATACAATGCGTCCAAATCAACGATATTTGATATAAAAACAAAAAAATATAAAATTAGAAAATATGTGTCTCAAACTTTAAGAGGATCGGGTATATAATTTGTACATTTTAAAAAATATTGTTGAGTTAGATGAAAATAAAAACTTAACTAGAGGTCCCCTGCTGCTCCGCAGCATTATATTATATTATATTAATTTTTATAATATAATACCAAAATTTGCCAAGAGAAGTTAACGTACAGTAATGCCAAAATATGCCAAGAGAAGTTAACGTACAGTAAAAGTAAAGTTGATTGTCCACGCATAACTTTCCTCAAACCGAACGAATTTGCCAACAGAAGTTAACGTACAGTAATGCCAAAATATGCCAAGATAAGTTAACGTACAGTAAAAGTAAAGTTGATTCTCCACGCATAACTTTCCTCAAACCCAACGAATTTAAGCAGTTAATATCTCATAAGAAGGAGCTTGATCCACTGAGTGTTCTTAGACCTATGTATGTCAACAGCCTACGTTAATTAGAACTCTAATTATAGAGGTTTGAGAGAAGAAAAATATTGAAAAAAATCTTGAATGCAAAGTTTATTCATAAATTCTTTTAATATATAAGATTTAGGAAAAAGAAAAACTTTAAGGCTTGGTGAAAATCCACAGGTGGAAGAAGCATTGATGACATGGTTTATTCAGCAGCGCAATTATCACATGCCAATATCGGCGGAGCTTATAAAATATAACTTTTCTGCAAGCAACGGTTGGTTACAAAAATTTAAATCTCGAAATGGAATCAGATGCTTAAAAATATGTGGGGAACAATTATCAAGTGATAATTCTGCTGTAGAGCCGTTTAAAACAAAATTTTTTGAAACTGTCAGGGAAATGGACCTTGATAAGGATCAAATATATAATGCTGATGAGTCTGTGCTATTTTGGAGGGCACTTCCTACATGGGTTCACAGTGGAGAACAATCTGCTTCTAGTAGAAAAATTGCACAAAATAGATTTACCTTCATGCCCTACGCGTACGCATCTGGATCTCATAAGTTACCTCTTCTTGTAATAGAGAAGTCTGCAAAACCAAGGGACTTAAAATACATTGAACTTCCTGTGGTTTATAAGTCTACCAAAAAAGGTTGGATGTCAACTTTCGTTTTTGAAGAGTGGTTTAAAAAAGTTTTAATTAAAAATGTTAAGGAATTCCTGACCATTGCTAACAAGCCACTAAAAGCACTTTTGGTGTTGTATAGTGCACCATCACACCCAAAAGAAAATGAAATCAATGATGATCCTAACTTTCGAGTTTTGTTTTTGCCTCCAAATTGTACGGCAATCCTACAACCAATGGATCAAAACAATTCAGAATATTAAGGTGCGATATAGGACAAATCTTTTAAATCACATTAAATTTGCGCAATGCAGTTTTCTTATTAAACTCTTGTTGGCAAGATATTACCAAATATAAAAAGCTGGTCAAAGTTGCTGCCAGATACCGCTGGAAGCGAATGGGAAATTGAGGACCCCTTACCTCTTGTACAATTAATACAGACAGACACGACGCGTCAGGATATGAATTCTATTTATTCAACGCTGTCCATTCTTAATATTTCTTCTAATTTGTGCACTTTTGAAATTAATGGTTGCGCACGCGGCGAAAACTAATATAAATTCGACGTTTCTGATGAAGATATAGTTCATTCAGTTATGTCAAAACAAAATGTTGAAGAAAATATGGACTCTTAATAGTTCTCTGGAAGAAATTCACGTAATTGGAGACAAAATGTCGAATAAAGAAGCAACTGAACTTTTTTCAAGAGTTATTTTATGGGCAGAACAAACGGATGCGACTGAGAAGGAAATACTATTTTTAAAAGAATTTAAAAACAAAGCAGAAAAACTGCACAAAGAAAAATGTATTCAAACAAAAATAAGCTCATATTTTAAACAATAAAATTGTGTTTGTTCATTTATTTTTTTTAATTTTGATTTGTTAAAGTTAAATTAAACTGTATACATTTATTTTATCCTTAATTTTTTTAAGTAAATATCATCCAAATAAAAGTAAACATAGCCAAGTTTTGAGGTTTTAAAATTATTGTCTATAGTCCGGACGATCCAATAATTCGGACAAAGGTCCAAACTATATCTGTCCGGATTAAAGAGGTAATACACTATATGCATTTGTTTAGATTTAGTTCCATTCATTTAGTTTTGCACCATAGATAGAAACTGAAGGGTGTTTTTTCAGCCCAATAGAACGTGAAATTGTAAAAAATAACACAAGAGATTAAATTTTGATAAAAAAAAAAATTGTTTTATTCGAAAGATCAATATATGGCATTAACACTTAAAAATGTTCTTGATGAAGTGCATTGTGGACGTCCAATTTTGGGCCACTATTTCGAACATTGCTGGCCGTATTTCACGAATAATGTTGGCCTCCAAGGCATCAATTGTAGCTAATTTATCATCATAAACCAGTTACTTCACGTAGCGCTACAGGAAATAATCGAGAGACATCAAATTGCACGGCCTTGAAGGCCTATTGCCAGATCCGTTAATCGAAATCAGCTCATCGCCTAATTTAGATTTCAATAAGTCGCCGTAAGGCACGTAGCGCCATCCTGTTGATCTCGGATCAATGCTATCCATATTTAAAAAAAAAAAAATCATTAATTTTTGAAGAAAGAAGGTCCGATGATGCCGCCAGCATGTAAACCGTTTCTGGAAGTAATGGAGTTTTTGTGTTCTGTTGTGGATTGTTCTCACTCACCATATGCGGCAATTTTGTTTACTAACAAGCCCGTTAAGATAAAAATGAGCTTCATCGCTAAACACAATTTTACGATAAAACATCGGGTCAGTTTCAAACCAACAGCCCAATCGGCGAAAGAACGACGCATATGATGGTGTCGTGGCTTTCACCCGTGCACAGCTGGATCTTATATGGGTGCAGTTTAAACTATTTACGCAAAATTTTCCACGTAGTGGACAGGCAAAGCCCCAATTCCTGCGGCCAACGACGAATCGATAAATTTGAATCTTCTTCATCACTTTCGTTTAAAGCGGCGATGTTCTCTTCAGTACGCACTTTTCTCTGATGTGTTGGTGTTATTGCATCATTTAGAGGGGATGTAGTATGAAATGTATCCACAGCCATAAAATTCACGAAGTTCCTCCAATCAATGACCGATTTTGAAAGTAAATTTTAATAAGTTGGTAGTATTGTTCAAGCCTGAATCTATTTACGATAATTTGCCAGATCATAAGTGTTAAAAATTGAGCGCAGTAAGAAAGTTCGTTTGTCACCTAACCCTTTCGTAAGTTCTATAAAATTGATGCAATATGGCTACCAGAAAGAACATCTATGCTCTTAGATTTTTGCAACGCACTTTCTGCTGTGATGATGTTACACACATCTTCATTTATCTTTATTTATTTCATTTATTCATCTTTATTTGTTTATATTTTTTTGTTTATTTTAGTTTACTATATGCACATGCACATATTTATTTGTACTTATTTGTGTACATTTATTTATTTTTTTGAAAATCTTTTCTTTTCATTCAACGCATACCACAAATTATGTAATTAAATATCACTGGAATGCAAAGTGACAAAGTTGTAAAAATTCAAATTGTGTCAATAACCCACGACAAATAGGAATGTCACTCAAATTTTGAGGGGAAAAATTTAAATTGATTATTGAACGTTTTCTGATTGGCTATTGAGCCCAACGTTCAAAAAGCAATGAATTTGTAATTATTGTTTTATTAATATTCAAATGAAACAATCTATTTAAGAATGTGTATATAAATTGGTGTTGTTTTATTAACAGTTCAAATTGAAGTAAGGAAAAAATGAAAAATATTTATAACTACAAATTCAAAGAACAATATGTTTCTTATTTAACAATACAAAAATAATAAAGTTGTAAACAGTATTTCAAATAAAGTATATAACAACATGCCTCCTCAACTTTATTTACTTTTGAACCATGCCAAATTTAAGACTACATAGTTTGTGTTTGATTTTTGCCACAGGTTTTGTCAAGGCATCTGCCGGCATCTCATTAGTTGACATGTATTGAAGTTCGATGATTTTCTTCTCAACAGCATCTCTGACGAAATGATATTTATAATGAATATGTTTAGTTCTTGAATGATGTGCACCAAATTTTGCCATTTGTTGAGCACTTTGAGAATCGGAAAATACTTGAATTGGTTTTTCATTCTTGTTGCCTAATTCCTCCAATATATATGAGAGATAACAAGCTTCCTTTGCAGCCTCTGTTAAAGCCACATATTCCGCCTCTGCACTAGATGTAGCGATTACCTTTTGTTTTCTGGATTCCCAAGAAATGACTCCACCTGCGAAAATAAAACAAAATCCAGTTTGTGATTTTCTATCATTTACATCCTGCGCCCAATGGGCATCAACAAAGCCCGCTATTTCTAAACCTGTTTTATTATATGTTAATACTGAGTCTTTGGTCGAATTAAGATATTTTATAATATGTAGTGCAGCGTTTAGGTGCTGCTTTCTGGGATCTTGTGAAAATTGGGAAAGCAAGTTAACGCTGTATGTTATATCTGGACGACTATGTAAAGATAAATGTAGCAAGGATCCAATAATTTCCTGATAGTAAGTTTGGTTAATTTTGTCTGCCTCTCCAGAAATTGTTGGTTCTTTTTCTAATTTTAATTTAAGTTCCTGGGAAATTTGTGTGCATTTTTCATTAAGATCAACATTTTTGGCTGATTTAACAATAAAAAGGCCATTATCCTTAAAAGCTTCAATTAATTTCATGCCATCTTTCAAAATTCGAGCGCTATTCACCGCCATTACCACCTTACAACCACTTTCTGTTGCTTTTCCAGTGGATATCAAATTACATCGTAAGTCACGGATATACAAAGTGTTGTATAGGTGCACTTTTTTCATTAAATTATCAACTTCTACATTGAGTTCTACTGTGCCAATCCCATGAACGCTAACTTCCTTTTTATCTGCTAATTGAACTTTTCCACAATATGAAGTGTCTATTGATATGACTGGTGCAGATAAACTACACATGTGTGAAGTTGCTCCACTATCAATGCACCAGCTATCAAATTTAGTTGAGTTTACGGACTGGACAGTATCTAAATTGATATTATCTGCGGTTACTATGAGCCCTGCGTGGTTTTCTACGCAATTCAACTTGTCTTTGTTTGAACTAACTCTACAGTTTTTAGCCATAAGGCCTTTTTTCCCACATCGATGACAATTATAAGGAAAATATGAATTGGACGTACCTTCTTTTTCCATTTTCTTGTTACCTTGCCAATTCTTCTTCAAAAAATTTCGGTTGACCTTCATTGCTATATTTTCTGCTACTTTTTCTTCATTTTTGTCTCCAATTTCCAGTAATCTTGTTCGTAGCGTTGTCAACCCCGGAAAATCATTTGCAGTGTCCACCGCAGCTTTAATTGGATTGAATTTGGTTGATAAGGCATCCAGTAACAAAACAATAAGCAAGTCTTCGTCTAACTTAACATCCATCTCGGACAGACATGAAATACACATGTCAAATTCAACTAAAAATTGTGTAATAGTTTGCTTATCACCCATTCTTAAATTTAATAACTTACGGTATGATTCTGCCTTGCGTCTCATAGACTTACGATTATAGGTTTCTTCTAGATATTTCCATATTTCTTGTGACGTCTTGAAATTTTTTACCATCGATACAATATTGGGCTCTAATGCAATAAGGATCTCTGCTGTGCATCCAAGTCCTTGTCGATAAATTCTTCGAGCAATTTTAGCTTACTTTCATATTCTTTTTTTTCTGCTGTTGTAGCTGATTGCGTCAATGGACTTATTTCGGGTTTGTTCTCTTTTCCTAACACCATCTTTAAAAATCGGTTCTTGTGCAAAATGGCCTCAATTTGAGCCTTCCAAGTTCCGTAATTCGATCCATTAAAACGAGGGATCTTTCCAGTGTGTGTCGTCATATTTTTAGCTTCAAATTTATTTTTATCTGCCCTTGTATAACAGCTTCCAGATAAATGTGTTACCACTTCAAAATTCAACCAAATTGAATTAGCCTTCGTTTTACGCTTCTTAAATATTTTATAATACTTCGTATTCCTGTTATGGTCCTGGGCCCATAACCTATTGTTTTATTAATATTCAAATGAAACAATCTATTTAAGAATGTGTATATAAATTGGTGTTGTTTTATTAACAGTTCAAATTGAAGTAAGGAAAAAATGAAAAATATTTATAACTACAAATTCAAAGAACAATATGTTTCTTATTTAACAATACAAAAATAATAAAGTTGTAAACAGTATTTCAAATAAAGTATATAACAACAGTAATATGCGAATGTAAAGAAAAGAGAAGACTATTATTTAAATTAAGTAAAAATATTAAATTATAATGATATAAAAGACCAGCATTTTCAAATAAATAATCAATTATAATTCTGATTCGAAAGGGTTATAATTAAAACCAAACAGAGATTTTCCTTTTTTTTTTTTACTGGCATATTCTGCCAAAGGGTTTAAACATTGGCATAATCTGCCTACATGCTATCTCTGTAAAACATTAAAAAGTGCATCTAGCGTGCACGCGGGAACTGCTTTGTGGAAAGCACTTGACAAAATTCCTCCTGAGATTGGTCCGGTTCTTACCCAATCTTAGTGTCCTTTTATACACCATACATACCCTATATTCAATTTAAATGCCACTTTGTACGTAGATTGCTACAAGGCATTCATTATATAACGGTCCAGCGATTCTTATATTATTTGGTGATCCTAGCTGGCGTCCCACCTACACTATATGGCGACACCCCCCCCTTCTTACACTATATGGCGATCCTGCCCCCTTCTTACACTATACTGCTTTCTTTTACAGAGGTATGATTCAATCCTCGATTATTTCCTGTAGGGCTACGTGAAGTCACTAGTTTATGCCGATAGACCAGCAACAACTGATGCATTGGAGGCCAACACTTTTCGTATTATTTGTGACATACGGCCAGTTGCTCAAAACTGGATGTCCAGAATGCGCTTGGGTAAAAACAGCCACGATGGCCATATGCCCGAAATCATTTTCAAATGTTAATGTCACCTATTGATCCTTCGAATAAATTTTTTTTAACACTTTCTTTTAACTTATACTCTCTGTCTGTCCGTCTGTCTGTCGTGGGGTAACCCCATTCCCCCTTATCCAATTGATCTGAAACTTGGCCCATAGTCTTGTTGTGACTACAGATTAATTTTGGGGTAGTCACGCACAGTCACGGAGTGATCTAAAAACGATTAACTTTAACTTAGTCACGCACAGTCACGCATGGTCACGAACAGTCATGGAGAGATTTAAAACGGATTTTCCCTCATCCAATCAATCTGAGACTTGGTCGATATACTTGCTGTAAAGAAAGATTAACTTCGACATAGTCACGGACAGTCACGCACGGTCACGGAGTGATCTAAATGTCATTTTCCCTCATCCGATCGATCTGAAACTTGGTCCATACACTTGCTGTGAAAAAGATTAACTTTGACTTAGACACGCACAGTCACGCATGGTCACGAATAGTCACGGAGAGATTTGAATTGGATTTCCCCTCAACCAATCAATCTGAAACTTGGTACATAGACTTGCTGTGATCAAAGATTAATTTTAAAATAGTCACACAAAGTCACACACATAAGGAAAGGCAAGGAAACGAAAGGAAAGGAGAGGAAAGGAAAGGAAAGGAAACGAAAGGAAAGGAAAGGAAAGGAAAGGAAAGGAAAGGAAAGGAAAGGAAAGGAAAGGAAAGGAAAGGAAAGGAAAGGAAAGGAAAGGAAAGGAAACGAAAGGAAACGAAAGGAAATGAAAGGAAAGGAAAGGAAAGGAAAGGAAACGAAAGGAAACGAAAGGAAAGGAAAGGAGAGGAAAGGAAAGGAAAGGAAAGGAAAGGAAAGGAAAGGAAAGGAAAGGAAAGGAAAGGAAAGGAAAGGAAAGTAAAGGAAAGGAAAGGAAAGAAAGAGTTTTAATAAAAAAATTTTTTAATATGGGTGAGGTTATTTTTTTGTTGTTTTTTACAATTTCACTTCTATCGGGTTTATAGAAACACCTTTTATTTCAGCGCATATTAAAGTAAAAAATTAATATTTTGTTGGGCCTCCCTTACTAGCTATAACCCCCCTATGGTCTAGGCATTGAGTTTATCAAATTGGAAGTCATATCCGCCGTTATTTTGTCCCATTCTTTTTTTAAGGTAATTGTTATAAATTGTTGTAAATGTGCCGCTAACTAATATTTTGATCCAGAATTTCCCAAATGTGTTCAATATGACTAAGACCTGGAGCTTGGAGAGGAATCTGGATTCATTTTGGTTCATATACAAGATCCATCTCAACAGACAGACGTCCGGAAGGAATGACAAACTGCATTATTCGATGCGTTACAAATGGAATAGCAAACTCTGTACAGTGATGTGAAAGGTATAAAAAAAATCTTTTTTGCGTTAGTTTTTGGTGCTTTTTGCATGTTTAATTAAAAATAATGGAATTGATGAATACTTTATCTCTTCACTGACCAAAAAGGAATTTTAAAAGAGAAAGTTACAATTTGTCATAAATGAATAATTAAATTTTTCTTCTTTTCGATTTATTTGGTACGCTGGAGCCCTTTAGCCTACCGAAGGAATCGAAAATGAGAAAAGTAGTAATTATTCCAAAGCTATTTTATTAGTCTAAACAACAAAATAAAAAAAAAAACTGCTATTAGCTTCCCTTTTGTTTTATTCCCATTTGGGTGACTTAACTAATGGGTCCATCCTTAAACTTTTTTTTTCAACCTAAAACAAAAGAGAAAAACTGCTATTATCTCTACGTTTTTTTTTTTTGTTTGCCTTTACATCATGTTTTTGTTTTTGTATTACTGTGTATATAGATAAGAGCACATATGTAAAAAGTTTTTAAAACTAACAATACATTATTAATTAAGTTTTTTTTTCTTTCTATGACCCATTTGAGGGCCTTAACTAATGGGCGTCTCCTTAAACTTTTTTTTTTATCAAACTAAACTATTAACTTAGAAAAAAATGCTATAATCTCTACATATATCTGTTAGTATTTTTATTATTTAAATTTAATATTTAAAATGTTTGGAATGCTTGTAAAACTAACATATTAAACAATGTGCATGTGGGTAAACATCAACACACTGAAACATAATTTTGCGTTTTTATGTAAAATTATTTGAACACTTTAGTTAAGCAAACAACAGTTACAGCAGCTCTAACAACAACAGCAGCACAGCAAAAATGGGCCAACTTTTACAACATTTAAGTGGATGAAGAAGTGAAAACTACAATTCTACACACATCCTCGCATAATGTGTACAAAAAAAACACATTAATATTTATAAATATTTACTAATACAATTACAATAATATATTATAATAGTAACGGCATGGTTGATGTTTATTATAATGCAGCTGCTCTCATACTTTATGTACCTACGAGTACAGTAAAAACTCGATAAAGCGAATAATTGATTTCCGGATTACCGAAATATCCGGCTTATCGCGTATTTTGCCGCTGCTTTTCATACTCTCCACACCGTTGCACTATGGGATTTTGGTGTCAGAAACCCTATTTTTCGACCACTTAATTTAAAAAATCTAGTGATGCAGTTTTGTAGAGAAACATTTGAGTATGAAATGTGCGTTTATGGTTTTTTAGAAAAATTGTATTTTATTTTTGAAAAATTGAAGTAAAGTCGCTGCAAGGGCGCTAAGCAAGAAATTACTTATATCTTCATGCAATTCAGTGGTCTACATGTGTGTAATTTTCTTCATAATACCATTTGAATTTAATATGTTTGAAATGTATAGTATTTCTACATAATTTAAAAAAAAATTATGGGGATATCATAAACCGTTAAGAAGATATGCCCAAATCTGTAAGCCTCTAAAAATTAACTTATTTTTGATTTACAATGGAAACAAACTAATGTAGCTTCACTTTCCGTTAAGCTGCTCTTTTAATAAAATAAAAGGTGGGAATGTCTTCTTTCGATTAAATTAATTA
This sequence comes from Cordilura impudica, assembly GCA_963682025.1. Taxonomy (NCBI): domain Eukaryota; kingdom Metazoa; phylum Arthropoda; class Insecta; order Diptera; family Scathophagidae; genus Cordilura; species Cordilura impudica. The sequence continues at coordinate 75,392,095 of OY821517.1, read as the reverse complement.
AAATTAATTTGCGGTAATTTGTGGAACAGGAAGAAAACTATAAATTTCTGGTAAAAGTCATAAAATTTGTCATAAAATTATTGCAAAAAAATTATTGCATACTTTTAGGTCAGCTATTTATTAAATATTGAATATAACAACAATTTATTGACAATTGGGCGAAACAGTGCATAGAGATAATTCAAAACAAATCCATATGATTTGTAGGATTAGCAAATGATTATTTTATCATTTTGTAGTGAACAAAAAGCAGAATAACAACATTTGCGACTTTCATTTTAAAATAATTAAAATTATTATATATAATTATTAAAATGAGTTTGTTTTCGGTTTTATATGAAGAACTGTGTAAAGAAATAATTAATTGCAATGGAGAAATTGATTTATTAAACACTTTCATAAAAGATAAAAATTCGGAACTTTCTTTAGATCAAGTTAAAAAAGATGTTAAAAAGCCATTTCAAAGCGGTTCCTTAGTAATTTTAATAAACGATGGCATAAATGTCGAATAAATAAACAAGATTTTTTTAAAACATATGAAATATGGCTGCAAGGTAACTTGTGAACGACATAACATTTATAATAGAAAATAATATATATAAAATTATAATATTGTTTAAAAATGGCATTAATATAATATTTCTAATTAATAATATGCAAATATCCGAAAGCGATGCTTCTGTAAGCTTGCAAAGCTTATTGGACCACACAATAAGGCGTTTGTTTCAAAGTTTTTCAAACGAAGAAGTAAATGCTATGACGGATTCTGGTTGCACGCTTACTCTAAATGGGGTTGTGATGGTTCATCTGGCCATGTGGAATATAACCAGAACTTATCAGGTGATATCAGTGATAAGAACTTGTTGTTAGTATCCATGGTGCCCTTAATTCTGCAATCAATATCTGGAGATGAATACTGACGAAATAAAAGGCCTTCGTCTACAAGATACTGTCGTCCAATTTCCTTCGAATTTGCTACAGAAACAAAAGAGAAAGTCTTAAGTGTTGTTGAGAAAGTGAATCAAGGCATTGCAAGTTTGAAAAGTACAGAGATTTTAGCATGTGGCAGACAATTCAGTGTAAAACATAATTTATTGTTTACTATGTTGGATGGGAAGACGGCTCAAACTGTTACAAATACATCTTCATTAACCGTTTGTTATATTTGTAAAGCGAAGCCTTTCGAAATGAATCAATTAGCTACAATCTCAAGAAAAGCTATTGATGGGGAAGCATGTAAATTGGACCTTTCTTCCTTACATGCTAGAATTAAATTTATGGAGTGCATTCTTCATGTTGCTTACAACAAACGCTTCCAAAAATGGTCTGCGCTAATAGACGAACATAAACAATTAAAACAAAACAATAAGCTTCGTATACAAAAAGGACTCAAGGAACAAATGAACATAAGAATCGATTATGTCCAACAAGGAACAGGATCATCTAATGATGGAAATTCGTCACGACGTTTTTTCTCTAACCCGGCACTCGTTGCTGATATTACCGGAGTTTCCGAAGAGTTGATAGACCGATTCCGAATAATATTACAAATAATAACGTGTGGCCATAAAATCTATTCGGAAAAGTTCAAAAACTATACTTGGGATACGGCTAAACTGTTTGTTGAAAAATATGGTTGGTATTACATGCCAGTAACCGTCCATAAAATACTGATACATGGAAAAGACATCATGGATGCAGCAATTCTACCTATTGGTATGCTAAGTGAAGAAGCGGAAGAAGCAAGAAATAAGGACTACAGGAACTATAGATTAATGGTTGCTATGAAATGCAATAAAGTTTCGACAAACACTGATATTTTTCATCGCTTACTGGTTTCATCAGACCCTTTTATAACCAGCTTAAGACATGAGCGACCCAAACAGGATTTGGAATGTGATGATGTAGTCAAAGAAATGATAGATGAAGAATAATTAAAGTTTTTTTTTGGAATGATAAACAAAATATTATAAAAAAAATCTTGTCTATATTTTGTATGGGTTTAATGGTTAGTGGGCGTGGCCGATTTTCATTAAACTTCACATGCACCTTTTTTGTATTCTAGAAAGTGTATGTACCAAGTTTTAAGACTTTTGCTCCGACAGTAAAAATTTTATGCGAAAAATCGATTTGGATTGTATGAGAGGTGGGCGGTGGGTGTGGCTGATTTTGATGAAATTCCATATTTTTCTTAATTTGGTCAATATAATGCTCGGTGCCAACTTTCAATGATCTAGGACCACTCCTTATAGTTTTTGCACAAAAATGTATGAAGCGATCCCATAGTGCGCTCTACAGAGGTATCTATTAGTATGTGGTTCCGTTCATAACGCATCGAAAAATGCATTCGCGATCCCGTAAAGTATACTTCGGTAAACTTAGAACAGCAGTTTATCATTATTTCGAACAGGTTATTATTAAAAATGGGGCAAATTGAACACCTCTAAAACTGTTAAAAATTTGGTTTGTTGTTGTGGTAATTTAGTGTTAAGTTTATCATATTGTTTACTTTTTCAAATATTTTGTTTATAGAGGTATTTGTTATAAATAGTACAACAAGTCCAGATATTAATGTAATTTAAGACCAAGAAAATATAAGGCATATTGTAAGGAGCTTCCAACACATCCTCTAGAGGAAAAACCCGGTTAGTTCACTGCTCGAACTTTTTTCAATGAAGGATTGAAAACACAGAAAGCCCAAAAAGTCCAGAACGGAGCAGTGAAAAAGAATTAGAGGCCAAAAACGAAGCGCAGAAAATAAAATCATAAGAAAATAATCCTGCTTCATAATGGACAACGAAAAGTATATATGAGTAGTGGCAGATTTTTGCAGCTTCCTGGCGTTGCAAGTAATATGCGGTTGCGGAAAGGAAGCAAGTCTTTTGTTACAATGGGCTCTATAGATGCCAAAATTTGTATTAAGGAGTATTTGCGAAGAAGATTCCTTCCTTACATAAGACAACACAATGTGTCCACATATTTTTTGGCGTGTCTTGACATCCTGCCACTACGGTAAGAAAACTCTTGATTGGTACATGAACAATAACCTGATTTTTGTACCAATAGAGACAAATCATCCAAACAGTCTGTAACTTAGGCTAGTGGAGAGATATTGGGCTCATATTAAAAGGAAGTTGGAGAGATCAAAAAAGGTGTACCCAAATGTAGAAGCATTCAAAAGGAGATTAGAGCTAGAGAAAATTATCTTGTTTTAATATAATTTCAATTATATAAAAAAAAAATAAAAATTGTAGGTTCAGTGGTTTCCGTATTATTACATTTTAGGCATGTTAAGATTTTTTCGATCTCACTCCTTAGTTATTCAAAATAGGAAAATAATTCACTACTTTTTTATATATGAAATAATTCAGGAACCACACCTCAATTAAGATTAAAAAAATTTATGGTTTTTGTTGATATTCTGGCTTATGGTCAATAAAAAACGCTCAATGATTTGAGTTTATTATTCTATATTCCTGATGATGATCCTCAAAGAGGATCGATGGTCAATAAAAAACGCTCAATGATTTGAGTTTATTATTCAATATTTCCATATTTCGATCCTCTTTGAGGATCATCATCAGGAATATGGATCCTCTTTGAGGATCATCATCAGGAATATGGAAATATTATCAGATATATAATATAAGCCAGAATATTAACAAAAACCATAGAGAAAACACTGGTCGAATATCAAATTTAAAAACTTAAATTAAAATTTTTTTTTTATAGCAATTTTATCGAAAACTAGATGTAACCCGGTGTGCTTCGTTACCCCCCATCGTAGTGAAAAGGCTCACGGTATATCCCAAGGTTCTCACTATTTCAGTACTCCAGATATATGTATGACACTTAATATATTTATTTTGTATGGGGAGTGCCATGCCCCTTTATCCGATTCCGCCTATTTATTGTCTGACTACTAATGTTAATAAAAGATGACCTAAGATAAATTTGCAAAGCTGTCTCTGATATGATTATTGAGTAATTACTTTGTGTGGTAGCCACGCGCACTTATCCGATCCCGCCCATTTCCGACATAGTTACTAACATTAATAATAAGTGGCTTACACAAATTTGCAAAGCTCTCCCTATCATGGTATTCAATATATATGATAGTAAAAATTTACTTTGTATTGGAGGTGTCACGCCCACTAAAAATATTTAAAAAAAGTATAGCCTGTAGCATTTCCCATATCCGCAGCAAAATTCTGTAAAAAATTCAGGAAGATCAGATGAATAGTTACGGAGATTACATCCTACAAACACACACATATTCTTTGTGTTATATTTATTAGTATCAAATTTATAAAATTTTCGTGTCACGGTGTTTGTGATCGAACTCCTCCGAAACGGCTGCATTGATTTTTATGATATTTTTTATGTGTGTTTGGTAGGTATGCGAATAGGTCGTAAGGTATATTTCATGTCGCTAGGTGATTAGGGCGTGGCACCTCCCACACAAAGTGAATTTTTAATATCATATATATTGAGTACCATGATAGGGAGAGCTTTGCAAATTTATGTTAGGTCACCTATTGTTGATGTTAGATAAAAAATGGGTGGGATCGGACCAATGGACGTGACAGGCCCCATACAATGTAAATATTAAATGTCATATATCTGGAGTACTGTAATAATGAGAGCCTTTAGCCTTTGCATGAGCCCATAAGTTGTTCATGCGATTAGTCGAACAAATAAGGGGCATTATCGAAGCAGTGGGCGTGGCATTACCCATACTAAGTAGATATATAATATCATATAACAGGTGTACTATAAAGAGGAAAGCCTTGACTATTTCTACGAGTCCATCTAATATTAATGTGAGTAGTCAGATAGAAAATGGGCGAGATCAGATCAATGGGCGTGGCACCTCCCATACAAAAAAAATATTACATGTTATATATCTGGAGTACTGTAATAATGAGAGCCTTGGGACATTGCGTGAGCCCATAAGTTAGATCCAACTTTGCTAAGATATAGAAAATAAGCACAAACTAAGTTTAAGTGGCATTGTTTTAAATGCGTGATCTGTAGATATGAAGCATTTGATATTGGATATTATTTTTATATGGGGACTAGATCAAAAAATGGACTAACCATGGCCATATTTTGTAAAGTCACTTATTTTCCTTTAAAACATTTATAAGCTTAATTTTAGGAAAATCCATATATTTATATTTTAATAGATTTAAAAGAAAACTGGGAAATAACTTTATTGTTTGTTACAGTTTCCATTATGAAAAAAAGGGTTCTACAGGGTTTATTTTTGCATTACTTAGTTATGTGTATAAAAACATTAATAAACCAAATTTGACCGATATCTATATGATGATTTAGATCTTACGGCAATTTAAGTCGTTCTCATAAGGGTCGTTTGTATGGGAACTAAGTTTAAACAAATACCCGATACTGATCATCCTCTGAACGACAACAGCTTATGCATCAAATTTGAACAAAATAAATTTATATTTCCGACCTGCAGTTTCATTACTTACAAAGTTTACATGGCGACACTTACAGGTGGACAACCGGACAGACAGCTAAACGGATAGACGGACAGGTGGACAAACCTCATTACATAGTGGTACAGGGTAAAAACAAGTAAGAAAATTATAGTGGGCCTAGACCGAGTATACGATACCCTATACCATGGATTTTGAGAAAAGTCTGTGCTGAGTTCACAATTGGATATAGAAAATAAGAATAAACTAAGTTTGAACGACATCTATAATATTAATAGGCTAGGCGATTTTTTGTTACCGATGTTTTGGTCTACCGTTTTTTCTCGATTCTGACCAAGCGTACATTATTTGAAAGGTATTTCTTTTTAGCTGTTCACCAGATTTACAGATTTTTAATTTTTATACCCTCCACTCCAGTGTGCAGAGGGTATATATAAGTTTGTCATTCCGTTTGTAATAATTAGAAAAAAAATTTTGGACCCCATAAAATTTATATATTTGTGATCCTTATAATAACCGGAGTTGATATAGCGATGCCCGTCTGTCCGTCTGTCCGTCTGTCCGTCTGTGGAAATCACGATTACGGCATCAATCGGGCAGCTAGGGTGCTTGTTGGCATAAAAAATGATTCACTAACATCCTGAAAAGTTTGCTATTTAAAATCGTCCAAATCGGTCGATTAGGCCCCGAGATTTGAATGAAGAACTAAAAAAAGTCTTGAAAAAAAATAATTTTCTATGTTGTTCTTGTCAGGATCACGCCCTCAATAGTGCAGCTACAGTGATAATTTTTAGTGAGAATGATTCACCAAATTCATGGAAAGATTTCTACTTCAAAAATCATTAAAATCGGTGGAACAGGTCCAGGGAAATCACTGAAAAAGTAAAAAAAAATGAAAAACATGATATTTCTATATTGTTCTTGTTGTTATTCTAAATGTTGCATTGTTTTCATAGCTGGACTTGCTGTTTTTGTGGTCGTTATGGTAATAATATAACAAAAAGAAACCCTTTGTACATTTTTTTTTTATCAACTCTGGTAGAAAAATTTAAAAGTTTCCATTGTTTTGGCATCACTAAAAAAATATGTTAGATCATTTCTGTCAATACCACGAGCCTGCCTGCAAAATTTCGGATCGATTGGGTCACGGGAAAGTGGTTAAAATCGATCCAAAATTTTTTCGACAAGCAGACACGAGTTAATATAAAGGGAGTAAAAATTCACCAACATCTAAAGCAAATAATGCTAAAATACCTAGTTGTTAATAAAAAAAAACAATTGGGCAATTCACAATGGGTAATGTATCGTTGTATCGTGTATCACTGTACAATAGTGTAAAATTGTTGTTGGTAATTTTCACTGAAAAATCTGATACACGATCCAACTTCATTTGCTATGTTTAGTAAATGTTGTATATAATAACATATCAGTTCCAAGTGAATGCCAGTTTTTATGAAAAAGAAAAAAAAATACATAGAATTTTATCAGCATAAATAATTATAAAATAAAATATGGCAAATAATGCAAATAACGCAAATCATCGATAAGTTTATTTATATAAAAATTAATGTTTATATTTTTTTAGTATGTATTTTCTCTTTCAGTACCAACCAAAACATTTAACATTTTTTTTTTTTCATTATAAATTAAAATGCAAGAGGTACGTAACTAAAACTCCAGGGTATATCTCACGACCAAAAAGCAAACACTGACAAGTGTTTTCTCTTATACAAAATAGCAGAAGCGACGAAGCGATCTTTCCTCGTTGGATCGAAAATTACTAAAGAAAGCGTTTTACAATATGAAAATACAACTGAATGTTCACAACAAATGATTGCATTGTGTATTTCAATGCAACATACAATATACAACACCTGTTGTGAGTGAATTGCCCAAATGTAAATTTAGCAAAAAAATTTATGTATTAATTTATTTAAAGAGAAAAACACAAAAATAACGTTTGATGTTGAATTTTTTGTGTGTAATATTTAAATATACATACATACACATATTAAATAATACAAATAATATACATATATTATATATATGTATGTATGTATCTATATTCATAGTAACTGCATGTTAGAAATAAATCGGTTATTTTATTTACATAAAATTCTGCAGTATTTTGTTGTGGGGAAAATACATTTCTTTTGCATTAACAGAGTGACACTTAATTTTTCTCAGCGTGACTATGCCACAGTAGATGGCGCCATAATTTTTGTTTGTTCTAATTAGCTTTGCAATAGTTATTTCTATTTTAACATGAATGTTAATATTTTCAACTGATATCATACAGAACAATGTTAAGAGTATAAACGGGCTGGTCTTTTATTTCATACGTTTTTTCATTATTCTTTTACAAATATGAACATAAGTTTGGCATATTAACTTTTTGTTGTCTTTATAAAATAGAGTTACCGAGTTCGTCAATGAGTTTTTTTGCTTACAAAACAGTTCTACATAGTTCTATAGAACTATTATTCTGCTTTACGTATAAAATATCTGATTGCGATTACATCTAATTTTTAATTTAATTGTTTATAATTAATAAAGCATTATTATTCACATAAATACAAAATTTCACTTTTTAAATTTTCCATTCAAATTTAAGAAAATATCAATTATAATAAAAACGGAAAATAAAATTTCCAATTATAAATTAGAAAATATTAATTGAATTTCAGAAAATCATATCAAAACGTCGGAAATAATAATTTTAAATTTAGAAGACATCAATTGCATCTTTAATAAATAAATTTAAATTTTATTCGTTAAACACAAATTGAAATTCCAAAAAAAAGAAAACACCAAATATGTTTACATTTAAAAATGTTTACATTTAAAAAAAATATTGCCATTCAGGAGATATTAATAACTTTTCAGTAACGCGATTCAGTAACTTCTTTTAACGATAGTCGAATCGTAAAAAAAAAGAAAATTGCAAAATTATCAGTAAAATTTTTAAACGATATTCGCTATTTTTAAAGTCAGCTGTTGTTATCTAAACGACAACCATTTTTGTGTTGTTTATTCAATCGATAAAAACTTAAATTTGTAGGTTGAAATGTCGTATACATAAATAAAAATCATGAAATAGTGAAAATATTTTGCTTTAATTAAAAAACTTTTTTATATAAATCAAAAAATTAAATAGCATATTCAATTCATTATTTCATTTTCAAATAAATAAAAAGAAATATTAGTAAAAAAAAAATAAAGATATTAAACATAAACATAAAATCATCCTGTAAACACCAAGTAATTTGTTTTTTTCTATTCTTCTTTGTGTTTTTCGCTTAATTTGACAGAAATGCCACTCCTTTACAATTTAAATAAATAGAAAAACAGATTTGTCGATAATAATTTAAATTCAATGAATTTAAGAAAACCTCAAATGATATTTAAGAATTGCTAAATAAAAATTGTTACATAAGTAAACGTAATTTTATGAGAATTTTATTTTTTATATATAAATTTTCACAATTTTTATTGGATGAAAATTTTAAGTTTTTCAGAAAATAAAGATAACATTAAATTATTTTATTTAAAATGTTTGGGACTTTTCGTTTTTTGCGTTTTTCATCCCTAATTTGATTATTTATTATTATAAATTTATTCTCTATGTTTTCAAAATATGGCAATATTTTAAAAAAAGTTGAGAGAGCTTTTTTTTTTGGTTATTATTTTGTTACTCCATCCGACCTATATGGCCACAATGAAGAAATATTTGGCCAGTTAAAAGAAACTATACAGCCATCTCCAATTAGCACGATTTAATGCATATAGCCACCCTACACAACCATTACCTTTGCAATGGAGGTTAGGGCGAGCTATTTAATTAGCAAAAACTAAATTAAACGAGAAGTTATGTCATATAACCGGAAACGCATGCATATAGGTATATAACATAAATGCATGCCGATCAGCAACTACGATGACCAAAAAGCAAACACCGAAATAAATCCGAAATAATAGAAAAGACGAAAACCAACCCAAAGAATTTTCTGAAATAATTAAGTTTAACAAATTGTTTACTTTTTCCAATATTTTGTTTATATTTATTATCAATACTCAAACCGAGGTGGAGGGTATCAAAGATTCGGCACAGCCGAATTTAACACTCTTACTTGTTTTCCTTTATTTTGAGTAAGATGCATTTAAAGTTGCTACTAACACATACATAAAATTATACATATGCATTCACAATAATAATATAACAAAAAAGTGTTGGTTTGTGAATTGGCTAAGTTGAAAAATAAGTCTGCTAGTTGTTATTAATCTGTGCCATGTAGATATGAAAAATTCATATGGGATTATATTTTTCGATGGTGACTAGATCAAAAAATGAACCGATAATATCCATATTTAGTAAAGGATCTTGTTTCACTCAGAAACAAATAAAAACCAAATTTGAAAAAGATATAGAATTTTTTTTTTTTTTATTAATTTATTGAATATCGGTAAGCAGCTTTATACGGGAACTATAACTAAAAATTATCATACAGGATTTGTTTCTGGAGCCCAAATTTTATCAATTTGTATACGATAATCTGTTTTTTATGAAAATTGTAGTCGATCTGATAGGAGTTTTTTGTATGGAGGCTAGGTCTAAACATGCACCGATTTTCACCAATTTCAATAGCGATCGTTCTGTGGCCTTCGTAACCTTATATACCAAATTCCACCAAAATATATTTATATTTGCAACCTCTTTTTGATTGGACGCACAGACTCGCTACATCGAGTCTGAAACTGATTCTGAGAAAATCGGAATAACAAAAGGATCTAATATAATTGGTTATTAACAAAAACAAAAGGGTGTAAGTTATATATTTTTGGTAGATAAAGGATCAGCAAAAACTCTTTCTACGGTCACCACATAGCGGTATATAGTATTAAAAGAAATAATCCAGAGTATAGTTACAATCAATCTGCATTATCTATAATATTAGTAGTCAAGGCGATTTCTAGGAGATATAAAAACTCTAGTTAGTAACCGATTTTGAACGAACACACCTCATTTGAAAGGTAGTTCTTCTTAGCTGTCCACTAGATTTATAGATTTGCACCGTCTGGAACATTTTTTTTTTTTGAGTAAAAATCATTTATAGTTGCTACTAACATATACTAAAACACATACTGTGAATTGATTAGCATACCTTTAGGATCCTTCAAAATTATTTATTAACAAATCCACTTATATATCTTCTGTGTGTTCAACAAATATTTATAATGAAATTTAATCAATTTTATTTAAAAAGTGTTAAATTGTGGATTAGCTGAAATTGATTAGCATACATTTGGGCTCTTATAAAATTATTTAGTAAATGAAAAATAAAATTTCATAGAATTTGCACCCGAATTTCGAGGGCTGGGCTACGCTAGTAAATACTGAGTTGCAAACTACAGTCCATATTATAGAATAATCCGGATTAACAGTGTCCAGATTATCGAGTTTATACTGTATATATGAAAATTAATGAATGTATTATACATCGTGTTTAAGAATACTTTTACAAATATTTCATATGCAGACATTTACTCAACCACATGCGTTTGTTACGTGTGCAAACATGTCATAACAAATAATTCAAATGACACGCATTTTAAGTGCATTCAAATATACAAACACCCACACAAATACCCAGCAAAAACAGAATGAAGTCATTCTAAAAGCGGCACTTTTTCAATGACTTTTTCTTAACGAACTACCAAGTGTTAAATAAAAAAGTTTCAATTTTATTATTTTGAATAAACATAATTTCAAAAAGGGTGTAAAGTTAGCGACGAAAGTTAACTACGTTTTTTAAAATGTTAAATACTTAACAGAGACTGTTAAATTAACAGAATTTTTGTAAAGATAACTACGAAAATTATATACGTTTTACAAATAAGTTGAGGGATTAGTAGATTAAGACTAAATAATTAAGAAAAAACAAAATAAATAGAATTTTACAAAAAGATTAAAGTCTAAACAAATACAACAAATTTGTTTTTACTATATGGGAAAACTAAATGACAAAAATGGACGAAATGGTCCGATGAGGGGCTTAGCCCTATATGGCAGTTTGTAGATTGAGACTAGTAGTTTACAAAAAGATCAAAACTACGAAAATCGTTAAGAACGTTTCAAAAAAAACATGAAATTTTTTTCTACTACTATAGGGGAAAATTAAATGACAAAATTTGACGAAATGGTCCGATTAGGGGCTTAGCCCCTTTTTGTTAACTACTAGTCCTAATCTACAAACTGCCATAACTTCGCAAAAATTCTGTTAATTTAACAGTCTCTGTTAAGTATTTAACATTTTAAAAAACGTAGTTAACTTTCGTCGCTAACTTCAAACCCTTAATTTCAAACTCAATTAAAAAAGTTTTTATTAAAAAAAAAAAACAACACACTGGTGCAATTTGAGCTTGACCTTCAGAAGTTCTCGATGCCCTATTACATATAATGCCTTGTGGCTTGCATTAAATGAGAAGCTCTTCTAGCAAAGCAGTGCGATTGGCTGCTACAGATTCATGTAAAGTTTGAAACTATGGACGTTTTAGCAATCTAAATTGATTGCCACAAAATTCAACGCTGAAATCTGAAAATTGTACTGCTATACTAGATTTGGAGAAGTTATATCAAGGGTCAAGTTTCCTTTTAGAAAGCATTGGGATAAGGGTGATCCAATGGCTACGATACGGCTATGTCTCTCTTTTTTTTCGTAGTAGGACAGTTGTAATTTTAGGTATACGGATACTTATTGTAACAATTGCCTGTAGCATTAAATCTATACTGTCCATTCTTTTTGGGCGGAGAGCGAAGAAAAAGAACATCTTTGACTTTTTCACATATACATATGTATCATGGGTGTTCTATGTATGTATGTTAGGTTGGGTAAAATTGTATGGGGCCGAAAAAATCTCAATGGGTTCATCGCGATTCTGGTACTGTGGGCCATGACAAGTATATTTGTCCAAGCCTGCCAAAATTTCGATTAAAATATTTTCATGATATTTTCCATAATAGTCATTCAAATGTAAAAAAAAATTTGAAAATGTTTATACCGGTGGTTTTTTGGGTCGTAAATCATTTTTTCATATATATTATTATTTTTAACAGCCGCCAGGGGGCGTTTTCGTGCATTTTTGCGGATTTTTTTTCACCTTTTGGGAGGAAAATTGACGAAATTATTGCACAAATCGACGAATCTTTGGCGTTCCCCTATTTAAAATAGCCTTTCAGCGCTGAAAATTATGTCAAAAAATTAAGTCAATTTAAGTCAAAAAATTCGTTTTTTTAATTAATCTGTGAAAGAACAAATATAAAAAACTAATTTTTTGACTGAAATTGAATGAAATCGATATAGGTCTTATATGGGTACCCCACATAATTTTCAGCGCTCAATATTTTGGGCTATTTTAAATATGGGAAAATCAAAGATTCGTCGATTTGTGCAATAATTTCGTTAATTTTCCCCAAAAAGGTGAAAAAAGTCCACAAAAATGCACGAAAACGCCCCCTGGCGGCTGTTAGAAATAAAAATAATAGTAAAAAATGGATTTCCCGACCTAAAACCCCCCAGGTATACACATTTTCAATGTTTTTTTTTACATTTGAATGAGTATAATGGAAAGTATCATGAAAATATCTTAATCGAAATTTTGGTAGGCTCGAAAATTATTTTAGAGGTATAGTTCCTTGGGCAAATATACTTGTTATGGCTCATAGTACCAGAATCGCGATGAACACATGGAATAAAAATAATTGACCCACCCTAATGTTTGTGTACCATATACAATATGCCACTTATCCGAACCATCTGTAATTCGGCCCTTGCGGCTTCATGCAATTCCAAATTTTTCAGCCCACACATACAGTGGGTGACATTATATTGGAAACTTTTACAAAATACTGCATTTACCATTTTTGTTATTTAATAATTTCGCGTTATGTCCGTCCTAAAATTATATTTTTTTTTTTTGCGAAATCGCACATTGGTGTGTTATATATCTAAAGATAACAAATTTGTTACAAAAAAAAAATATTAATTAAATAAATAAAAAAAAAACAGGTAAACGAAAAACGGTGGTTTTTTTTTAGTGATGACAAAACAATGGAAACTTGTAAACTTCTGTACCAGAGTTGATTAAAACAATGAAAATATAAGATGCTATAAAAGAAAATGCTTAAAATCTTAATCGTTATTAAAATAATTAGAGTTTCTGACGTTGTCTTTTTTACTGTCTTTTAAACACAATTGTATTTTTCAATGTTTTAATCTTTTAATTAATTATTATAAAACAATTATTATAAAATAATAGTTCTTTTACTTCTAGTCTTAAGCCAAAGAAAATTTGTGATAAATATTCTATGAATAAATCCATAATTTCAAATATTATCAACATGCATGATGAAAGAGATACAGTGACATTTAGGCGGCAGACCCCTTAAAACAAGTCAAAGACAGGATAAGTTAATTTTAAGAGAATTTAAAATACGTGCAAACGTGTTACCTAAAGAGGTCGTTAACAATCTGAAACTAAAAATATGTGCTCAAACTGTTTCCCGACGAGCAATTGAAGCTGGCTCGCATAAATTTTCTTACAAAAGAAAAACACTGAAACTGGTTAAGGCGGTATTGGAACACTGTTATCTTTTCACATGAATCCACATTAAATTTAAGATGCCATGATGAAGGAACGTTTGTACGATGACCAAAGGGAAAAAGCCTGGGGCCAAATCACCGCATTCGATATCGAGTAAAATCAATCGAAATTCCATATTTTGGTTAAATATTTGAAGAAGACGAACAAACGCTCGATCAAGATTCGCTTTTCTTCTTAACCAGAGGCCATAATTCTTCAACTGAGAGAAAGAAAACATATTCTTAACATTTTATTTTGGGAAATAAAAAATGATTTCGATCGAAAAATTTCGTTAACGAATGCGGTGATTTGGCCCCTGGATCGAAAATATCTATAATATATGTATAGGCTAGGTGAATGATGTTTTGTTCTACCGATTTATTCCGATTTTGACCAAACGTATATTATTTGAAAGGTATTTCTTTTTAGCCGTTTTGCAGATTTACAGATTTTTTAATTTTTTCCTTTATTGTGAGTAAATTGCATTTAAAGTTGCTACTAACACATACATAAAATTATACATATGCTATGTGTGTGTTTATTAAATTTGTTAATGTGGTTTTTAATGAGTTTGTTATCTTCATTCACAATAATAATAAACCAAAAAAGTTTTGGTTTGTGAATTAGCTAAGTTGTGAGATAAAGTTGCCTAGAAATTACACTCGAATTTCGAGCGCTGGAATCTGCAAGTACAAATAAAACTGTTAAGTTTGGCTGTTACAGTATTGTAGTATGGGGGGGATTTTTTTGTAGGAAAAGATACTCTTACTGAAATTTTATACAGGCAAATTCTAAACGAAGCACAGTGGCGCCCGTAGAGCAAACGAGATTGCAAAAATCAAAATTTTCATGTGTGCTGACGAAGTTTTGAATAAACCCATGTTATAGGAAACTTTTCAGCGATTTCAAATATGCTACTCTTAATAATATCACATTTTTAGTTTAGAAGATATAACCGTTCAAAGTTGACCGACTTTCGGTTTTCAAAAAAACACACAATTTTTAGTCAATTTGTTGCGATTTCAGGTGTAATATCACAAAAAATAGGTAACGAATCGCCTTATTATACCCTATACCACTATGTGGTTTGGGTATAATGACTTTGTGCTGCTGTTTGTAACAACCAAAAATATTTGACCTTGACCCATCTTTAATTATACCGATCAAATCAGAATCACTTTCTGAGTTGATTTAACAATGTCCGTCCGTCCGTCCGTCCGTCCGTCTGTGTGTCCATGTAAAGCTTGTAATCAAACTGCAGGTCGCAAATATGAATATATTTTGATGAAATTTGGTATATAAGCTTTTATCGGCCATGGGATGAACGCTATTGAAATTGGTGAGAATCGGTCCATGTTCAGACCTAGCCTCCATACAAATTACCCATATGAAATCGACATAAATTGCCATAAGATCCAAATTGTCATATAGATCTTACTCAAATTGGGTTTGTATGCGTTCATTATATCCACTAATGAGTAGTCCAAAAATGATCCCTTTGACCCCATATAGAGCTGCTTCCCGATCTTCACTTAAATCTATTAAAAAGCAAAAATATTGCACTGATTCTTCTCAAATTTTGTTTGTACATATTTTTGCAAAATACAAGAGACTTTACCAAACATGATCAGGATCGGTCCATTTTTGGACCTAGTCCCTTTATAGATATAGCATCCGATATGAACTTTTTCATATCTGCAGCTAAAAAAATTAATAAAAATACCACTCAAATTTGGTTTTTGCTTATTTTCAATGTCCAGTTAGTTGGGCCTAAGACATAGGGTTTCTAAACGCATGGTATAGGGTATCGTATAGTCGGTATAGACCGACTATAATTTTCTTACTTGTTTTTTGTTTGTATTAATTGATGTATTTATTAACTGTATAATGATAAAAAAAAATTAACTGTTTGCTTTGTGTTTCTCCTGGTAAATCACTATTTAAAAACTATCCGTTTTTTCACTATTTTTCAACTTTGACGGAAAATAAGAAAAATCCATATTTTTCTATATTTTCCATATTTGCAAAACATGTTCTTTTATTACTTCTTTACATAATTCAAAAGGTTTTATCTGCCAGTACGTGCCCGTTTGGCTTCTAGAGGTAAAAAAGGTTAAAAAGACATGGTTGCAGAAATTGTATGGCGTGCATCCCTTACATGTTTTGACTGACAGTAGTTTGATCTAATAGCTTGAAAATTGCATTTTAAGTCGGTTGTCTACCCGTGAGCCTCTGCCAAAGTCTACTCCCAATATTCTGTTACAGACACAGGATGCACAAAAAACTACTCATTGAAATTCGCAGGTACGCACCTCACTTAAAAATTACTTTGGAGTACAAACGATCAAGAACAATATTGACTTATGGTCCCTCCAGGTAGGCACAAATCTTATTTAGACACGAGCATAATATCAAAATTGCATAGTTCAGCCTAAATCCATATGTATGCAGGGAATAGGTAAATTTTTAGCATAAGCCATTATATTGCAAAATAAGCATAATGCCTGGATTAGTCTACGACTGAAATTTGGCGCAACAAGTACTGAAACCATGGCGTTAAACAATTTAAAATTATTTGAACTGTTTAGAAGGTCAACCACACCAAAGTTTTTCACGGAAGCTGCTTTAGAAGAACTTGATAGCTTATACGGAAATATTGAGAGAAGCGAAATTATAAAAAATAATTTTTATCCGATATATGCAAATATTAAGGCAAAATGGGTGAAATCTAATCGAACCATTCAGAACTTCAACTCCAAATACGAGGACTGGCTTAATGAAGACACCATCCTGGATATATTGGCAGTAGATAAACCCACCACATCAACCGGAGGAGCAAAAGGAAGGCCAAAAAAAGTATTGAGGAGTGTTCAATTTTCACAAGAAAGAGGAAACTTGCCGATGCCACCAATGACTTGACCACGAAGCATTTATCGGACGCGCTGTCTATTAAATATACAAAGAATAGTGAAAGAGTTAGGTCGCAGATTACAAAATCTGTTGCTGATGCAAGCCCACTGCGACTAAAAAGGATTAAGGAAAGCATTCCCACGCCCACAAACGCACACATTAAAAAGTATGGTTCCGAAGAAGCCTTGGCCTTGCTTATGGACTTACAACTTTACAAAGAAAAATATGAGATACTACGGGCATCCTTGATGCGACACGGGGCTGACGTTTTACCAGGATACAAGCTACGCAAGCCAAAATAAATTCACGACCACTGCATACGGAGTTTACGGAAGTCTCTGTGAAAGCGAATCTGCAGGATCTCATGGGCCATATAGCAAAACGGTTGTTGGAGAGTCTTCCTGAAAATGAGGTGAAAATTCTTCCTGAGAAACTGACATTGATCAGCAAATGGGGCTGCGATGGATCATCCGGACAAAGCGTTTATAAGCAAAGGATATCTTCCGATGACGCTACAATATCGGACGGAAATATGTTTACGGCATTTGTTGTTCCTTTGCGGCTAAAATCTGATGTTTGCCTACACTGGAAAAATCCACGTCCGTCATCAGTGCATTATTGCCGACCAATAATGTTTCAGTTTGCAAGGGAATCGGCAGAACTCATAAGGACCACGGTGAAGGACATTGAAGAACAAATAAGCAAGATTAAGCCTACAAAGCTGCAAATTGGAGAAGGAAAATATATTGAATGCAATTACGAGTTCCACCTGACCATGGTTGACGGAAAAGTCGTAAACGAACTGACAGGAACAACCTCAACATTGTCATGCCCGATTTGAAAAAGAGTCAGAAGAACTTTGGTAATTTAAACGATTCTACAAACGAGGAGAATTACGAATATGGAATGTCACCATTGCACGCAAGGATAAGGTGTATGGAGTTCTTGCTAAAACTGTCATATACCCTACCACAAGAGGAGGAAAACTTCGATGAAAATACATCAATAAAGGATAAGGAAAAGATCAGAAAGAAGCAAATACAGGATGCTTTTTTTAAACAAGTTGGACTAAAAGTAGACTGTCCCAAGCACGTATACGGTAACTCAAACGATGGAAACACTTCTAGGAGATTTTTTGAAAATGATGAGGCAGTAACTAGAATCACTGGAATTGACAATCAAATCGTGAAAAGATTGGGAACGTTCTTGAATGTTTTAAACTGCAAAGAAAATGTCAATTCTACAAAATATGGAGAATATGCATCGAAAACTGCATATCTTTTAGCAGAAATTTATCCACAGACCTTCCTTAAAATATTGGCGCATGGCAAAGATATAATTGAGTACTAGTCTTTGCCAATTGGAGAGCTTTCTGAAGAAGCACAGGAGTCTCTTAATAAAAAATATAGATTTTATAAAAAATATAGATTGCAGAACACATTCAAAGCATCAAGGGTAAGGCAAAGTGAGGACCTCTTCAACATGTTGGCAGCATCTTCCGATCCACTTACTTCTTCCCTGCGGCATGTGAAGTCACGAATAGAGTTAGAAAATAATTATAGTTTAGAAATGATTAGTCTTTTAGATATACTTTCTCTTACGAATTGTGATGAATATTTTATAGAAAATTGAAAAAATAAATTTAAAAAAGAAGTAATTTTTTTTTAATTTGTTGGGTAATAATTTAAAACATAAAACCCTAAAGAAAAAAAATAAAAATAATCTAAAAATGTAAAAATAATTTTTTTTAGTTACCATAAAATTGATTTTTCTACAAATTTTAACTTTGATAACCCATAAGTAGGCCCCTACAAAGCGTAGCACCCTTTCCAAACGCTCATTTCATAGGCTGAACAGTTATCTATCATATGCTGTTTAAACTGTTCAATTATGTTATTCGGTTCAAAAGATATGATTTTTGCAACGAAAAAACTCAAATGGCGCCACTGTGCGACGTAATGGATCCATATATCCAGTAGAGTGGAAGAGATCTCCGTATGAGTGTCCCTACACCACTATGTGGTCAGGTTATAATGACTTTCTGCTGATGTCTGTAAGTACCAATAATATTTTACCTAGACCCATCTTTTATTATACCGATCGAGTCAGAGTCACTTTCCAAGTCGATTTAGCGATGTCCATCTGTCCGTCCGTCCGTCCGTCCGTCCGTCTGTCTATCCGTGTGTCCATGTAAACCTTGTAATCTAATTACAGGTCACAAAGCTGAACATATTTTGCGACTCAGAGTCACTTTCCAAGTCAATTTAGCGATGTCCGTCTGTCCGTCCGTCCGTCTATCTGTGTGTCCATGTAAACTTTGTAATCTAATTACACGTCACAGAGCTGAACATATTTTGCTGAAATTTGGTATATAAGATTCTATCAGCCATAGCATGAACGCCATGGACATTGGTGAAAATCGTTGCATCTTTAGAGCCAGTCCCCATACAAATGACCCCTATGAGATCAACTTAAATTCACATATGATCCAAATTATCATATAGATCTCTATCAAATTGGGTCTGTGTGTGTTTATTACAAGTTAAAAAAAATTATTTTTTTTTAACTTTAGCTGCAATTTTGCTAAAGAATGAAATGAGAAATCATCAATGGTTCTTGAGTTATAGCTGAAAAACTAAATTTATATAAAAGGTCGTATCAAAAATATCAATGGCCTGAAACCGCCAAACCCTTTGGAGGTTTTACTATATTGGCCTAGTACTTTCACCCTGACTTAGAATATTTTACACCTCCAGACAAAGACCCCGAAAATGTTCCACAGTGTTTTGATTGTCATGTGCTTTGCCTCTCTTTCTCTGTCTTTCTTCTTTTTCGAAAAACAGCTGTAGTCACTTAGTATGAAAATAGAACAAGTTCTATCATATTCATGTAATTTATATAATGGAGTGACCAATATGTAAGTACATAGTAAACTTTATCTACATGTTTTTGCATGTGGTCTAATTCCATTCAGTAAATTCTAATAACTCTGATTTACATGCAAGTGAATTATATCATTATTTTAAACATACAACTACTCCATTAAATTTATATAAATGCAATAATATTCTGACTAACCTCATGTGCCAGTCACTTGATAAAACATATTTTGTTATCTATAAAATTACAGGGTAAATTTTGTTTAATTTTAACATAAAATAAACAAACAAATACAAATGTAATTGCATTAAATTTTGTTAACCACAATTATCATATCAGCTTGTGTGATTTCCAATCAGAGAACAACAATCGTTATAAAATTTCCAATATTTCTGTTTGAAAATGTTATCGAGATTACAATGGTATATATTAATCCATGTGTTTACACACTAATGATTTAATACTTCTTGTTTTGAGCATAAATTAATTACGAAAATTTTTATACAGTTAAATCAAAAAGTAAGTGCACACCATTAGTTTTAAATATGAAATATACTTTACCACCTATTCTCATATTTACTAAATACACACAAAGAATTTCCTAAAAATCGATCAAGCCGTTACGAAGGAGTACGAACACAAATACCGTGACACGAAAATTTTACATATATGTAGATTTAATGGAATTTTATAATTAAATTTAAATTTATAATTTAATTTAAATTTTTATTTAATATTTATTACCGAGTTCACAGTGTTTTAAGATATTCCATTCCTTTTTTTTCTTCTCCGTAACTCATTGCACTGAACACTATTTCGACTTCAGTGATTGAGTTCGTATCCACAACGAAACTTGATAAATTTTACAAACGGGAATTCATTGACTGAGTTTTCGAAGTTGAGTACTTCTTCGATTACTGTTTTTATCCTTTCCAAATTATTTTATAAAATTCGTAATATCTTCAGAGTTTTTTGAAAAAATTTTGTCCACGGTGACTTATGAAAATTTTGATGTGTAAACATCTATACGTGCAGGGGGGTAAATTTCTATTTCACAATACAATCACAAAAACAGCGTAACATGTAAGAGAAAATCGGTGTGACATATGATTGTATTGGTGAAAAAATTATGATATATAATAACCTATTTGAAAATGGAAAATAAAAAATGAAAAAAGAAAAATAAAAAATGAAAAACGAAAAATGAAAACTGAAAAATGAAAAATAAAAAAACGAAAAATATAAAATGAAAAATATAAAATGAAAAATAAAGAACGAAAAATGAAAAATAAAAAATGAAAAACGAAAAATGAAGAATGAAAAATAAAAAATAAAAAAACCAAAAATATAAAACGAAAAATAAAAAAAGAAAAATAAAGAACGAAAAATGAAAAATAAAAAATGAAAAACGAAAAATGAAAAATGAAGAATGAAAAATAAAAAATAAAAAAACCAAAAATATAAAACGAAAAATAAAAAAAGAAAAATAAAGAACGAAAAATGAAAAATAAGAAATAAAAAATAAAAAATAAAAAATGAAAAACGAAAAATTAATAGTGAAAAATAAGAAATGAAAAATAAAAAACGAAAAATATAAAATGAAAAATAAAAAACGAAAAATAAAAAATTAAAAATAAAATATGAAAAATTAAAAATAAAAAATGAAAAATAAAAATGAAAAATAAAAATTTAAAAAAAAAAAAATGAAAATGAAAAATAAAAAATGAAAAAGGAAAAGTAAAAATTAAATATAAAAAATGAAAAATGAAAAATTAAAAAGAAAAAACGAAAAGTGAAAAATAAAAAATATAAAATGAAAAATTAAACATGAAAAACGAAAAACGAAAAATGAAAAATAAAAAATTAAAAGTAAAAAATTAAGAATGAAAAATAAAAAACGAAAAATGAAAATTAAAAAATTAAAAATTAAAAATAAAAAATTAAAAATGAAAAACGAAAAATGAAAACCAAAAAATTAAAAATAAAAATGAAAAAAAAAATTGAAAAACGAAAAATGAAAAATAAAAAAAAAGATGAAGAACGAAAAATGAAAAATAAAAATCAAAAATGAAAAATTAAAAATGAAAAATAAAAAAATTAAAAAATAAAAAATGGAAAATGAAAAATTAAAAATGAAAGATGAAAAATGAAAAATAGAAAATGAAAAATGGAAATTGAAAAATAAAAAATGAAAAATGAAAAATTAAAAATGAAAAACGAAAAACAAAAAAAATGAGAAACAAAAAATGAAAAATAAAAAATGAAAGGTAAAAAATGAAAAATAAAAAATTAAAAATAAAAATGAAAAATAAAAAATGAAAAATGAAAAATAGAAAATAAAAAATGAAAAATTATAAATGAAATATGGAAAATAAAAAATGAGAAATAATTAACTAAAAACAAAAAATTCAAAATAATAAATAAAAAAAGAACAAGAGTGTTAAATTCGGCTGTGCCGAATCTTTGATACCCTCCACCTCGGTTTGAGTATTGATAATAAATGTAAAGAAAATATTGGAAAAATATGCATGCGTTTCCGGTTATAAGACATAACTTCTCGTTTAATTTAGTTTTTGCTAATTAAATAGCTCGCCCTAACCTCCATTGCAAAGGTAATGGTTGTGTAGGGTGGCTATATGCATTAAATCGTGCTAATTGGAGATGGCTGTATAGTTTCCTTTAACTGGAGAACTATTTTTTCATTGCGCCCATGTAGGTCGGATGGAGTAACAAAATAATAACCACAAAAAAGCTCTCTCAACTTTTTTATTAAAATATTGCCATATTTTGAAAACATAGAGAATCAATTTATAATAATAAATAATCAAATTAGGGATGCCAAACGCAAAAAACCAAAAGTCCCAAAAAATAATTTGTTATCTTTATTTTCTGAAAAACTTCAAATTTTCATCCAAAAAAAATTGTGAAAATTTATATATAAATAACATTCTCATCCAATTGCGTTTATTTATGTAACATTTTTTATGTTCGCAATTCTTAAATATCATTTGAGGTTTTCTAAAATTCATTGAATTTAAATTAATGTTTTCTGTAGTCCGATTCTGTAAATTTCAATGATCCGACAATCGCAAAATATATAGACAGCTATTGTTGTTGGATTAAGTGATTCACTAAGTACAGACATCTTAACGACAGTCGACATCTCTATTTTTCTATTTATTTGAATTGTAAACGAGTGGCATCTCTGTCAAAATAAGCGAAAAACACAAAGAATAGAAAAAACAAATTACTTCGTGTTTGAACGGATGATTTTATGTTTATGTTTAATATCTCTATTTTTTTTACTAATATTTCTGTTTGTTTATTTGAAAATGAAATAATGAATTGAATATGCTATTTAATTTTTTTATTTATATAAAAAAGTTTTTTTAATAAAAGCAAAATATTTTCACAATTTTATGATTTTTATTTATGTATGACGGCATTTCAACCTAAAAATTTAAGTTATTATCGATTGAATAAACAACACAAAAATGGTTGTCGTTTAGATAACAACAACAACAGCTGATTTTAACAATTGCGAATATCGTTTAAAAATTTTACTGATAATTTTGCTTTTCTTTTTTTAACGATTCGACTATCGATAAAAGAAGTTACTGAAAAGCTATTAATTTCTCCTGAATGCCAATATTTTTTTTAATGTAAACATTTCTTAAATATAAACATATTTGGTGCTTTTTTTGGAATTTGATGCAAATGATGTCTTCTAAATTTAAAATTATTATTTCCGACTTTTTGATATGATTTTCTGAAATTCAGTTAATATTTTCTAATTTATAATTGGAAATTTTAATTCCAGTTTTTAGAATTGATATTTTCTTAAATTTGAATGGAAAATTTAAAAAGTGCAATTTTGTACTTATGTGAATAATAATGCTTTAGTAATTATAAATAATTTTTAAAAATTAGATGTAATCGCAATCAGATATTTTGTAGGTAAAGCAGAATAATAGTTCTATATAACTATGTAGAACTGTTTTGAAAACAAAAAACTCATTGATGAACTCGGTAACTCTATTTTGTAAAGACAACAAAAAGTTAATGTGCCAAACTTATGTTCATATTTGTAAAAGAATAATGAAAAAAACGTGTATACTCTTAACATTGTTCTGTATGATATCTATGTGAAAATATTGACATTCATGTTAAAATAGAAATAACTATTGCAAAGCTAATTAGAACAAAATTTGTGGCGCCATCTACTGTGGCATAGTCACGCTGAGCAAAATGAAGTGACACTCTGTTAATGCAAAAGAAATGTATATTCCCCACAACAAAATATTGCAGAGTTTTATGTAAATAAAATAATATACCGATTTATTTCTAACATGCAGTTATTATGTATATACATATATATAGAATATATGTATATTATTTGTATTACTTAATATGTGTATGTACGTATATGTAAATATTACACACAAAAAATACAACATCAAACGTTATTTTTGTGTTTTTCTCTTTAAATAAATTAATACATAAAATTTTTTTTTGCTAAATTTACATTATTTTTTTTTTATTAATACTAGGTATTTTAGCATTATTTGCTTTAGATGCTGGTGAATCTTTACTCCCTTTATATTAACTCGTAGTGTCTGCTTGTCGAAAAAATTTTGGATCGATTTTAACCCCTCGATCTGAAACTTTGCAGTCAGGCTCGTGGCAATGACAGAAATGATCTAGTAAATTTTTTTAGTGATGCCAAAACAATGGAAACTTTTAAATTTTTCTACCAGAGTTGATAAAAAAAAATGTACAAAGGGTTAGTTTTTATTATATTATTACCACAACGACCACAAAAACAACAAGCTATGACAACAATACAACATTTAGAATAACAACACGAACAATATAGAAACATCATATTTTTCATTTTTTTTTTTACTTTTTCAGAGTTTTCCCTGGACCTGTTCCACCGATTTTAATGATTTTTGAAATAGAAATCTTTCCATGAATTTGGTGAATCATTCTCACTAAAAGTGATCACCTTAGCTATCCTATTGAGGGCGTGATCGTGACAAGAACAACATAGAAAATTATATTTTTTCAAGACTCTTTTTAGTTCTTCATTCAAATCTCGACCGATTGAGACGAATTTAAATAGCAGACTTCTCAGGATATTAGTGAATCATTTTTTATATCAACGAGCACCCTGGGTGCCCGATTGATGCCGTCATCGTGATTTCCACAGACGGACAGACGGACATCGCTATATCAACTCCGGTTGTTATAAGGATCACAAATATATATATTTTATGGGGTCCAAAATTTTTTTTCTAATTACTACAAACGGAATGACAAACTTGTATATACCCTCTGCACACTGGAGTGGAGGGTATAAAAATGAAAAATAGAAAATAAAAAATGAAAAATGAAAAATAACAAATGAAAAATAAAAAATGAAAATAAAAATGAAAAATAAAAAACGAAAAATTAAGAATAAACCGGTTGAAATAATAAATAATAATAAATATTTTTATATTTGCAGAGCTCCTGCAGTTGATTGCTATAAGTGATACATAGGTGACGATTTCTGTTTGATTTTAAAAAAGTGCCACAAAAAAATCTTTAATTACTATATGTCTACACATCTCCCCTGTGATGGGACTCACATGATTTTTTTTAATGTTGTCAAATTTGTTTGATTCTATTGAATTTTGTTTGATTCATTATTTTCCGAATCTTCAATATTATTCTCAGAACAGTCCTTTTCAGAACTAGAAACTAGATAGCAAATTTTGAAACGATTTTTCATTGATTACGTTAAAAAAAGTTTTCAACTCAAGTCACATATTCAAAATTGCTTTAATGGCTATTTCTATTGAAAGTCATTTGATTGGTGCTGCTATCGAAATTTTTGCTAACATATCACATATCTTTGTTAATCAACTTAAATCTGTGGTTTTTTAGAATGACCGCGTATGTCATAATCAAAATGTTCAGGGGAGCCAAAAAACGTTTTATATATTTTGGGCTCGATATAAAGATTTAGAGCTTTTTATTTAACAGGCCTGTAGATATGGGCAATAAATACTTTATATAAAATTTTGACTCAAAAATCTTCAGAGGAATAGATCGTAGAGAAGGACGAAAAAACAATACGTAAATTACACTTAAAGTGTGTGCAGATAAAACAACTTATGTCGACAAAAGTAGTTTTCTTTGAAAAAGAAAACTACATATCCAACCACCCATGTAGACATAAGTTGTTGTTGCTTGAAAAATTGATTTTTTTGTTCGTAACGGGACTTAGGATGAGAATATAACAACGTATCCAAGAATAATGTGACAAAAAATAACAGAAATAAGCACACAAGTTTTATAAGTGGTTATCAACTGAAGACTAATCCAAAATTATTTTGCATTTTTTCATTAATAACAACGTATGTCGCTAAGTGTCGTTTTCTGAGAAAATAATTTGTCAGCGATCAAACGTAGGTTGACATACGTCGTTAGTGGTGCAAACTAATTTCATAAACATTTAAGATACGTCGTTATTTTAAGAAAAAACTGAGAAATGGTCAATATTAAAAAAAAAAAAAAATCGAACCCATGTAAAGAGCGTTAAAAAATAATATATTTGCCATCGTTAACTCAAACTGACAAAAATGGACATACGCGGTTATTCCGGAAAACCACAGAAATATCTTTTTAGATAATTTTTGTCTTACTGATGAATAAAAGAACCAATTGTGAGTCTCTTTGACCAAAAAGTTTAAATGTTGCTGCAAGTATTTCAAATAAGTACAATTTTCTTTAAAATGTTCAAAAGACGCTAATGGACTGAAAAAAATCGTGAAAAGTGTTAATATAGCGCTTTTTTAAAAATGCGCTAAATAAAAAATCGCCTTTAGGGAAATTAAAAGATGCTGAATCCAGCGCGCAGTTGCTAAGTTGGCATCGCTGGATGCAGAATATGGTCGAAATGGCCAGTGAAGAGTATAAACACGTAGTTGAACCAGTTTTGAGTTAAATCAGTTCAGAATGTTTGGGTGCTAGACTACAACAAATATATTGTGATTTTTAAAATTAATTTCCACACCTTACAATATTTGGAAAATCCTCCCTAGTCCACTGACATTAATCGAATAGAGATAGACAAATTAGAGCTAAAAATAATTAATTAAAGCCCTCTACAAACAAAGGTCCTAAATTAACCATAGGTGACCAAAATTTGTTTTTGTCTATGCCTAGAAAACTCTTTTAAGAAAAATTAAAAGTGAACACTTATATTTTGAATATACCGATGGACTTTGTTATACTGATCGACTCAGAATCACATTTTGAGAATCACATTCTGAGCCGATTATCTGAAAATCACATGCTGAGTCGATTAAGCGATGTACGTTCTTCCGTCCGTCTGTCCGTCTGTCCATCTGTGTGTCCATGTAAACCTACACGTCGCAAATATGAATATACTTTGATGAAATTTGGTATATAAGCTTCTATCGACCCTAGGACGAATTCTATTAAAATGGTGAAAAGGTCCATAAAAATGACACCTATGACATCGACTTAAATTACCATAATATCCAAATTATCACATAGATCTCGTTCAAAATGCGTTTGTGTATGTTTATTAAATATGGTCCAAAAATAAACCGTATAGGGAAATTCCTAGTCATATCTCCCATATATATGTATATAGCATCCGATATGAACTTTTTCAAGTCTGGAGGCAAAAAAATTAATAATATTGCATTTAGGTTTGGGTTACGCTCATTTTGTATACCCAATTAGTTGGAGCTAAGATCAATTCTCTAAACGCATGGGATAGGGTATCGTACGGTCGGTCTAGACCGCCTATAGTTTTTTTTCTTGTTTTTATTATAGTTTTTATAAATGTGTAATTTTTTTAAAATACATTACTATTTAATACTAAATTATATTTTATAATAAATAATAAACCAAATTATATATTAAACTTTTTTTAAATAATGTGCGAAACCTTATTTGAAAAAAGAAATAAGAGTGAGCACTTTATGAGTTAACTGTACATCAGGTTATTATCGTATGAATGAATAAAATACAAAACTCTTTCGTAATTAATTAGATTTGAATGATCGGCCTTTTACAATATTGTTGCTAAATAGTTTAGAAATGAAGATGACAAAGACAATTAAATTAAATAAAATTTCAGCAAAGGTGTTGGTTATATTTAACTTAAATGAAACTGATGCTAATAAAATTAAATTGTTCGAGTAGAAGAAAAAAGAAAAAAAATTCAATTTGAAGTGAAAAAATTCTTTTAGATGGAAAATAAAGTAAAATACATTAAAAAAATCTGAATATGGGATGACTATAAAGTATTTTTTAATTTAAATCGGACACATGCAAACCAAACTTTTAAATAATGTTTTTCTATAGAACTGATATACGAAAGAGCAAATAAAAACCATATAACAAGCTTAATAATGTAAATTCTATTGAAATATATTGTTTCCTTGGAAAAACAACTACACTTTAATAAAAAGTTTGCTAAGTTAAATTCTTTGTGACGTAACACTGTGAACCTAAATTCGAAAGTTTTATTCGTTACGACGCACAGTGGCTGAAAATCGTTTTTTATTGGCCAACATTCTGTAACTTTTGAACCGATCAAAATATTTAAGTAATTTTTTTTTCAGCTTGACACAGTTTTAATTACATTAAAATTGATTGAGGACTTTTTAAGGAATTCTAGGTCAAAGTTGAACTTTTGATTTTTTTTTTAACTTTTAGAGTGAAGTATGTGTTTATTATTTTTTTATTTATTAAAAAATTAAGTATTTGGATTTTAATAATAATTATAAACATTTTTTGTAATAATGGGATTTTTTTAATGTTACACTCAAAAAAATTTTTACACTAAAAAAAAAAATAGTAAAATCAACTGGAGATTTTGCTATTATTACTGAAAAATTAAAAATTGTTGTCAAATTTGCAAATTTATTTACACTCAAACAATATTTACACTTAAAAAAAAACGTTAATAATATTATCTAAAAATCTTGATATTACTACAGAAAAAATTATTATTTTTTGCTGTCAAATTTGATAATTTTAAAAAACATTTTAAAAATAAAAACTGCAATAGATTTTAATTGCATTTGTAACAATGGTAGGCTCTGTTTATTATTATTTTTTACTAATACTATGTTTTTCGTACTTAAATAACAATGAAATGCTATTATAATTACTAGCAGATTTTAGTCCTCGAAATTCGAGCGCAAATTCTAGGAAATTTTATTTTTTCATTGAATAAGGACCCTAAAAGTGTGCTAATCAATTATAGCCAATTCACAAATCAACACAAAAACCAAACTCATTATACCCTCCACTCCAGTGTGCAGAGGGTATATATAAGTTTGTCATTCCGTTTGTAATAATTAGAAAAAAAAAATTTGGACCGCATAAAATATATATATTTGTGATCCTTATAACAACCGGAGTTGATATAGCGATGTCCGTCTGTCCGTCTGTGGAAATCACGATGGCGGCACCAATCGGGCAGCTAGGATGCTCGTTGACATAAAAAATGATTCATTGGCATCCTGAGAAGTTTGTTATTTAAAATCGTCAAAATCGGTCGATTAGGGCCCGAGATTTGAATGAAGAACTAAGAACTGTCACGATCACGCCCTCAATAGGATAGCTAAGGTGATCATTTTCAGTGAGAATGATTCACCAAATTCATGGGAAGATTTCTATTTCAAAAATCATTAAAATCGGTGGAACAGGTCCAGGGAAATCTCTGAAAAATTAAAAAAAAAAAATCTAAAAATATGATGTTTCTATATTGTTCTTGTTGTTATTCTAAATGTTGTATTGTTGTCATAGCTGGACTTATTGTTTTGGTGGTCATTGTGGTAATAATATAATAAAAACTAACCCTTTGTAATTTTTTTTATCAACTCGGGTAGAAAAGTTTAAAAGTTTCCATTGTTTTGGCATCATTAAAAAAATTTATTAGATAATTTTTGTCATTGCCACGAGCCTGCCTGCAAACTTTCAGATCGATTGGGTCACGGGAAAGGGGTCAAATTCGATCCAAAATTTTTTCGACAAGCAGACACTACGTGTTGATATAAAGGGAGTAAAAATTCCCCGGCATCTGAAGCAAATAATGCTACCTAGTTAATGTTACCTAGTGGTTCAAAAAAAAAAAAGAAAACAATGTAAATTTAGCAAAAAAAATGTTAATGTATTAATTTATTTAAAGCGAAAAACACAAAATAACGTTTGATGTTGTATTTTTTGTGTGTAATATTTACATATACATACATACACATATATTCTATATATGTATATCCATAATAACTGCATGTCAGAAATAAATCGGTATATTATTTTATTTACATAAAATTCTGCAATATTTTGTTGTGGGGAAAATATATTTCTTTTGCATTAACAGAGTGTCACTTCATTTTGCTCAGCGTGACTATGCCACAGTAGATGGCGCCACAATTTTTGTTCTAATTAGCTTTGCAATAGTTATTTCTATTTTAAAATGAATGTCAATATTTTCAAATAGATATTATACAGAACAATGTTAAGAGTATACACGGGCTGGTCTTTTATTTCATACGTTTTTTCATTATTCTTTTACAAATATGAACATAAGTTTGGCATGTTAACTTTTTGTTGTCTTTATAAAATAGAGTTACCGAGTTCATCAATGAGTTTTTTGCTTTCAAAACAGTTCTACATAGTTATATAGAACTATTATTCTGCTTTACCTACAAAATATCTGA
The DNA here is from genome assembly GCA_963682025.1 of Cordilura impudica. Lineage (NCBI taxonomy): Eukaryota > Metazoa > Arthropoda > Insecta > Diptera > Scathophagidae > Cordilura > Cordilura impudica. The sequence continues at coordinate 75,361,446 of OY821517.1, read as the reverse complement.
TTGCGATTACATCTAATTTTTAAAAATTGTTTATAATTATTAAAGCATTATTATTCACATAAATAAAAAATTGCATTTTTTAAATTTTCCATTCAAATTTTAGTTAATATCAATTCTAAAAACTGGAATTAAAAATTCCAATTATAAATTAGAAAATATTAATTGAATTTCAGAAAATCATATCAAAACGTCGGAAATAATAAATTTAAATTTAGAAGACATCAATTGCATCTTTAATATATAAATTTTATTCGTTAAACACCAATTGAAATTCCAAAAAAAAAAAAAAAAAAAATACCAAATATGTTTACATTTAAAAAATGTTTACATTTAAAAAAAATATTGACATTGGCTTTTCAGTAACTTCTTTTAACGATAGTCGAATCGTTAAAAAAAGAAAATAGCAAAATTATCAGTAAAATTTTTAAACGATATTCGCTATGGTTAAAATCAGCTAAACGACAACCATTTTTGTGTTGTTTATTCAATCGATAAAAACTTAAATTTTTAGGTTGAAATGTCGTCATACGTAAATAAAAATCATAAAATAGTGAAAATATTTTGCTTCTATTAAAAAACTTTTTTATATAAATAAAAAAATTAAATAGCATATTCAATTCATTATTTCATTTTCAAATAAATAAACAGAAATATTAGTAAAAAAATAAAGATATTAAATATAAAGATAAAATCATCCTGTCAAACACGAAGTAATTTGTTTTTTCTAATCTTCTTTGTGTTTTTCGCTTATTTTGACAGAGATGCCACTTGTTTGCAATTTAAATAAATACAAAAATAGAGATGAAATTTACAGAATCGGACTACAGAAAACATTGATTTAAATTCAATGAATTTTAGAAAACCTCAAATGATATTTAAGAATTGCGAACACAAAAATTTTTACATAAATAAACGCAATTTTTTTTTTTTTTTTTATGAAAATTTGAAGTTTTTCAGAAAATAAAAATAACAAATTATTTGATTTAAAATGTTTGGGACATTTGGTTTTTTGCGTTTGGCATCCTTAATTTGATAAATTTATTCTCTATGTTTTCCAAATATGGCAATATTTTAATAAAAAAGTTGAGAGCTTTTTTTGGTTATTATTTTGTTACTCCATCCGACCTATATGGCCGCAATGAAGAATTATTTGGCCAGTTAAAAGAAACTATACAGCCATCTCCAATCAGCACGATTTAATGCATGTAGCCACCCTACACAACCATTACCTTTGCAATGGAGGTTAGGGCGAGCTATTTGCTATTTAATTAGCAAAGACTAAATTAAACGAGAAGTTATGTCATATAACCGGAACCACAATGACCAAAAAGCAAACACCGAAATAAATCAGAAATAATGGAAAATAAGAAAACCAACCCAAAGAATTTGCTGAAATAATTTTATTAAGTTTAACAAATTGTTTACTTTTCGGCACAGCCGAATTTAACACTCTTACTTGTTTTTATTACAAACACATTAACAAATTTAATAAACACACACATAGAATTGTATTATTTTATGTATGTGTTAGTAGCAACTTTAAATGCAATTTACTCAAAATAAAGGAAAAAATTTAAAAATCTGTAAATCTACAGATCGGCTAAAAAGAAATACCTTTCAAATAATATACGTTTGGTCAAAATCGGGATAAAACGGTAGAACAAAACATCAGTCACAAAAATCGCTTAGCCTTTTAATATTATAGATTATTCCTTTGACTCAGATATTGATTGCAAATATTCCATATTCTGTTCTGTGTTATTTCTGTTCTTTAGTAGTTTTTTGACATCTTCATCTAAATCCCGATATTCCACTTTCCATTGATTTCGAATACTGGATATGAACGCATCTGACGTTGCCAATAATATATTGAATAGATCTTCATTTGTGGAATTTCGTGAAATTTTTCTAGTATTGTGCTCTCTATAAAATCTGTAATCCTTGTCCCTTGCTTTCTGAGCCTCCTCTGATAGATCTCCAAATGGCATCAAATGATATTTAATGACATCTTCTCCATGATAAAGGATTTTGTGAACTGTTACAGACATATTTCTCCATGGGTAGTTGGTTGTATATATTTTTGCAGTTTCCTTAGCATAATCTCCAAATTTTTTGGAGTCAATTTCTTCATTGCACGCAAGTACTTCTAGGATTATTTTAAATCTGAAAATAAGGTTTAAATCCATTCCTATTATTTCAGATGCTGTTTCTGGATCTGATGCCTAAAGCACAAATTTAATACACCATTGTATACGAGTACTTATACGGCTGTTTAAATTATCGTAATTTGAATTTTTTTTAGAGTAATTTCATTAAAATGAAAAAAGTGTTCTACCCACGGGTCGTCACGGGTGGAAAAGTATATATAGGGTTAAAGAGGACACTTCCACCTTTCTCCGGGTGGTATACGTTTCTTGTTCCCTTTTGTTCCCTAGAAGTTCTATTCCACTAAATTTGAAATTTGAGAAAAATATAGTAGTTTCATAAATATTTCATAACGCTCCTAATATTAAACGGTAGAGCTGTGGCCACTTACAACAACTAAAGACTATAATCCTACCAACATTACAAAAAAGAGACTGCAGGTCATTATCGATGATAGCTTGCGAGTAGTAACCATTTATTTTTGATAAACCATTGAGTTTGACAGCATGTCACGCCTACAATTAGCAGTAGTTTTACCTAATTTTTTGGCTACCTGAATCTGAATATATTAGCTACAAAAGGGCGTTAAAATTTTAAAAATCGGTGACAAAAAAATTAGACTTTTGGCCAATGAAATCAAATTTCAGCCACAGTGCGACGCACACTGTTTGAACAAAGTTCTACACCTTCTAGGAGCTTACTTGCTTATGGGTTATCAAAGTGGAAATTTGTTAACGGCATGAAATAAATCATGTTTATGTGAACTGAAAAACATGATGTTTAGTAATTTTATATTTTTCATGTTTCTTTTTCAAGTTTTTTATATTTTAAAATTATCATCCATTAATAAAAATAAAAAAAAAAATTAATTTTCCAACAAAATCGAAAAATAGTGAAAAAATGGACGGTAAATTGCCTAAAAATTTTGTGTGTTTTTGAAAACTGAAAATCGATCAACTTTGAAGGGTTATATCTTCTAAACTAAAAATCTGATTTTATTGAAGGTAGCGAATTTGTAATCCTTGAACAATTTCCTATAAGATGGGTTTATTCAAAATATCGTAAGCGCACATGAAATTTTTGATTTTTGCAACCTCATCTGTTCTAAGGGCGCCACTGTGCGACGTAACGAAAATAAGTGAAGTTAAATTCATTTTATGTAAAGTTAATTTTACATGTTTAATTTTAAAGTAAAACAAGTAAGAGTGTTAAATTCGGCTGTGCCGAATCTTTGATACCCTCCACCACGGTTTGAGTATTGATAATAAATGTAAACAAAGTATTTGAAAAAGTAAACAATTTGTTAACACATTTTCGGCCGCACTTTAAAGCGATGTAACTCAAACGTTAGATATGTTTTGTTTAAACCGTTGATGGATAAGACAATTTTGATCTTTTGTTAACGCATTGATTTTAGCTTTTCGTAAAAAAATAAAAGTTTGCAGATTTTCGTGAAAGGAAGAAGAAAGGACTTTTTTTTGGACCAATTTTCAAAATTCAGTGAAAAGTCTTAAAACTAAAATTACTTATTTTATTTTTGCATGTTGAGGAAGCGGAAAGACCAAATAACAATAATCAATTGATATCCGCAACAATATTGAAAGTTTTCTACTTCCCAGAAGAGTGTTATTTTTGGTGGTCGAAAAATCGACCACTGGCCAGAAGTCGTCAAGTAGATATTTAATTGAATTTGACATTTTGCTAGTAGGCTGTGAAAAATTCTGCGACTTTTTTTTTATTTTCGCTGTTGCTTTGTCATAATTGTTATTCTTTTCTGCAGAGCAGACGTGTGTGTGGCAAATAAAAGTGAGATAATTGCATTTTGGTGTGGTTTTATATAAAGAAAATGTCTTTTCGAAAAGTGTTAACCATGGTAGAAATCATGGCTGCTTTGAACGAGCCGTGTTCGGATGACGAGGAAGATCAAGCCATTATGAGTTCAAAAGATGTTGATGTTGTGTATATTCCACCTAAAGTAGACTATGTGACTGATGAAGAAGATATCGACGATAATCAAATTGCTCTAAATGATGGCAATGATGATTGTGCGAATGAAATTACCGGGGAAGTGGAGTTACAGTACGTTCGAGACAATGACTTAATACCTAATGATACTGAAGAGCCGCAACCATCAACATCGAAAGCCGCAAAAAGACGTGGAAGACATAAAAAAGCTGTTAATCCATCCTTATTCAAAGGAAAGGCAGATTTTGAAGTTCCTGATTGGCAGAAACCTGGGGATTTTACTTACACCAGAGCACCAATCAACGTGGAAGGTTTGAAAAAGGAAGAAATTTGCGCAAAAATTGGTAAGTGAACAATTTTTTTAATATCCTTTAGGCCCGGTTGTTCAATAGACAAACAAACCTCAGATTTCTAGCGAATAAATTTGTAAAATTTGTATTGAATTTGACAGAATTTAAAAAATTTATTTGATAGATAGCGTATTCATGAGTTGTTTGACTATTGAACAACCGGGCCTTAGTCGTTTTAGAGTCTTAATTTTTAGTTTTTGATTTTGTGTAGGTGGTATGTCACCGTATGACATATTTTCATTGTATTTTGATGGAACATTGATCGAGGATATTACTCACTTCACGAATTTATATGCCACTCAAAATAATGTAACCATTGATGTGACACCAAATGAAATGCTGTGCTTCATTGGTATATTGTACCTATCAGGGTATCACACGCTGCCACAAATCGATAATTATTGGTCAGTTCAGCAGGACATGGGAGTACCTATGGTGAAGCAAACGATGAGCCGAAATCGATTCAAAGTCATAAAAAGATTTCTCCACCTCTCGGATAACAACAATCTGAACGTAGCAGATCGCTTTGCGAAAGTCCGACCGATTATTGATGCTCTCAATGAAAAATTTATGCAGTTCGGAGTTTTCAGCCACATCTTATCTATAGATGAACAGATGATACCCTATTTTGGAAGACACTCGTGCAAGATGTTTATTCGCGGAAAACCGATTCGGTTCGGATTCAAATCATGGTGCTTATGTTCAGAGCAAGGATATCTATTCTTTTCCATACCATACGGTGGCTCGGCAGCTCCCCATGATAAAAATATCGGTCTTGGCGCTCAAACGGTTTTGAATTTGCTTGAAAATGTATCTGATCCCGATTGTCATATTATTTTCTTTGACAATTTTTTTTCCTCCTATCATCTTATGTGTCTACTGAATCAACGCCGTTTCTTTGCAACTGGCACAATACGTGAAAACAGAATGGCGAAAATTCCATTAGCAAATTTAAAAAAGGCTGAACGTGGCAAATTTGACCAATTATTCGATGCTAAGCAAGAAATATTGGTCATCCGTTGGAATGACAATGCAGTTGTGAATGTCATTACTAATAATTCTACAGTCGAGCCATTGTTCAATGCTCGAAGATATTGTCGTACGCAAAGAAAAATAGTTGCGATTCCCCAACCTAAAGTGATTCGTGAATATAACCAAGGTGTGGGAGGCGTTGACCTTCACGACAACGCAGTGGCCAACTATCGAATATGCATACGAGGAAAGAAGTGGTGGTGACCACTATGGACCAACGCTCTCGGCAATGCAATGGTCAATGCTTGGAAGATGCATTGCATGTTGGCAAAGCATGAAAACACAAAGGCACTTACTGAATTAGAGTTTCGTTCTGCTGTTACTACCAAGCTACTGACTTCCAATATGATGAACGAAGACATGGAAGATAACGCTGCTGATGTTGATAAAAAAGAATGCCCTCCTGGTTTCCCACGGATCGACGAAAAAAACCATATTGTGGTAAAAAGCCCTCAAAACAAATATTGTCGCTGCAAAGTATGCAAAAAACATACAATTTTTACATGCAAAAAATGTAATGTTTTCTTTCACACCAAATGTTTTGATGAATACCACCAAACTATCTAACCTTTTTTGCGTTAATTATTCATATATTATCAATAAATAACATTTTTGATACAACAAAAAACGAATAAATTGAATTAAAGCTAAATATTCGTAAAAAACGCATTTCTTTATTTATATATGTAGATGTTGACTTCTGGCCAATGGTCGTTTTCGACCACTTCATATCTAGAGAACAACAACTAAAAAAAAAAATTTTTTTTTTTACTTTTTCTAAATTGAGCTCCTACAAGCAAGTATTTCAAAGGAATTCAAAAAATTCCTGCGATTTCTGGTAACGGCCGATAATGGGTTAAACTCAATACCAAATTATTTCAGAAAATTCTTTGGGTTGGTTTTCGTCTTTTCTATTATTTCGGATTTATTTCGATGTTTACTTTTTGGTCATCGTGGTTGCTGATCGGCATGCATTTAGATTATGCGTTTCCGGTTATATGACATAACTTCTCGTTTAATTTAGTTTTTGCTAATTAAATAGCTCGCCCTAACCTCCATTGCAAAGGTAATGGTTGTGTAGGGTGGCTATATGCATTAAATCGTGCTAATTGGAGATGGCTGTATAGTTTCTTTTAAGTGGCGAAATATTTTTTCATTGCGGCCATATAGGTCGGATGGAGTAACAAAATAATAACCAAAAAAAAACTCTCAACTTTTTTATTAAAATATTGCTATATTTTGAAAACATAGAGAATAAATTTATAATAATTTAAAAACTGAAAAACTTCAAATTTTCATCCAAAAAAAATTGTGAAAAATAATATATAAATAACATTCTCATCAAATTGCGTTTATTTATGTAACAATTTTTATGTTAGCAATTCTTAAATATCATTTGAGGTTTTCTAAAATTCATTGAATTTAAATTCATGTTTTCTGTAGTTCGATTCTGTAAATTTCAATGATCCGACAATCGCAAAATATATAGACAGCTATTGTTGTTTGCACTAAGGATTAAGTGATTCACTAAGTACATACATCTTAACGACAGTCGACAAATCTATTTTTCTATTTATTTAAATTTTAAACGAGTGGCATCTCTGTCAAAATAAGCGAAAAACACAAAGAATAGAAAAAAACAAATTACTTCGTGTTTGACCGGATGATTTTATGTTTATGTTTAATATCTTTATTTTGTTTACTAATATTTCTGTTTATTTATTTGAAAACGAAATTATTAATTGAATATGCTATTTAATTTTTTTATTTATATAAAAAAGTTTTTTAATAAAAGCAAAATATTTTCACCATTTTATGATTTTTATTTATGTATGACGACATTTCAACCTAAAAATTTAAGTTTTTATCGATTGAATTAACAACACAAAAATGGTTGTCGTTTAGATAACAACAACAGCTGACTTTAACAATAGCGAATATCGTTTAAAAATTTTACTGATAAATTTGCAATTTTCTTTTTTTAACGATTCGACTATCGTTAAAAGAAGTTACTGAATCGCGATACTGAAAAGTTATTAACTTCTCCTGAATGGCAATATTTTTTTTAAATGTAAACATTTTTAAATGTAAACATATTTGGTGTTTCCTTTTTTTTTGGAATTTCAATTTGTGTTTAACAAATAAAATTTATATATTAAAGATGCAATTGATGTCTTCCAAATTTAAAATTATTATTTCCGACGTTTTGATATGATTTTCGGAAATTCAATTAATTGTAATTTATAATTGGAAATTTTTAATTCCAGTTTTTAAAATTGATATTTTCTTAAATTTAAATGAAAAATCTAAAAAGTGCAATTTTCTATTTATGTGAATAATAATCCTTTAGTAATTAGAAACAATTTTTAAAAATTAGATGTAATCGCAATCAGATATTTTGTAGGTAAAGCAGAATAATAGTTCTATATAACTATGTAGAACTGTTTTGAAAGCAAAAACCTCATTGATGAACTCGGTAACTCTATTTTGTAAAGACAACAAAAAGTTAACATGCCAAACTTATGTTCATATTTGTAAAAGAATAATGAAAAAAACGTATGAAATAAAAGACCAGCCCGTGTATACTCTTAACATTGTTCTGTATGATATCTAGTTGAAAATACTGACATTCATGTTAAAATAGAAATAACTATTGCAAAGCTAATTAGAACAAAAATTGTGGCGCCATCTACTGTGGCATAGTCATGCTGAGGAAAATGAAATGACACTCTGTTAGTGCAAAAGAAATGTATTTTCCCACAACAAAATATTGCAGAATTTTATGTAAATAAAATAATATACCGATTTATTTCTAACATGTAGTTGTTATGGATATACATATATATAATATATGTATATTATTTGTATTATTTAATATGTTTATGTATGTATATGTAAATATTACACACAAAATATACAACATCAAACGTTATTTTTGTGTTATTCTCTTTAAATAAATTAATACATAAATTTTTTTTTTGCTAAATTTAAATTGTTTATTTTTTTTTAACAACTGCATAGGTATTTTAGCATTATTTGCTTAGATGTTCGTGAATTTTTACTCCCTTTAAAGTGTGTGCTTGTCGAACAAATTTTGGATCGATTTTAACCACTTTTCCGTGACCCAATCGATCTGAAATTTTGCTGGCAGGCTCGTGGCAATGACAGAAATGATCTAACAAATTTTTTTAGTGATGCCGACACAATGGAAACTTTTAAGTTTTTCTGCCAGAGTTGATAAAAAATGTACAAAGGGTTTGTTTTTATTATATTATCACTACAACGACCACAAATGCAACAACAACAGCTATGACAACAATGCAACATTTAGAATAACAACAAGAACAATATAGAAACATCATGGTTTTCATTTTTTTTTAATTTTTCTGAGATTTCCATGGACCTGTTCCACCGATTTTAATGATTTTTGAAATAGAAATCTTCCCATGAATTTGATGAATCATTCTCACTAAAAATGATCACCCTAGCTGTCCCCTATTGAGGGCGTGATCGTGACAAGAACAACATAGAAAATTATATATTTTCAAGACTTTTTTTAGTTCTTCATTCAAATATTGGGCCCTAATCGACGGATTTGGACAATTTTAAACAGCAAACTTACCAGGATGTTAGTGAATCATTTTTTATCTCAACGAGCACCCTAGCAGCCCGATTGATGCCGTCATCGTGATTTTTACAAACGGACAGACGGACATCGCTATATCAACTCCGGTTGTTATATGGATCACAAATATATATATTTGATGGGGTCCCAAATTTTTTTTCTAATTATTACAAACGGAATGGCAAACTTATATATAGCCTCTGCACACTGGAGTGGAGGGTATAATTAAATTTGATTTATGAAGAGATAAATTCGCATGGGAAATTTTAAAGTAAAGTTTATTTATTTTTATATATGAAAAACATCATTGTTACTCATTAGTGCATTTAAGGTTTGTAATTTGTGATAGTGTCTGTTTCTCGCCATGTCCTTTTCTTTATCTTTGGTTATGGTCTGTACTCCTTGTTCCAGTCCAGCTATAATGTGTATTGTTGAAAAATGTTCCTTATGAATGGGTAATGTAAATTTGTTCCCCATAGAAAGTATCCATGGCGTTTCATGTTTAAATTTAATGTTGGTGTTGTTGATGAACCACTCTGGATTGAATTTCAAACCGAAATGTTTGTTTAAATGTTGCAGTTTGTGTTCTTTAGTTTTTTGTATATTGTTGAAGATTGTCCTGTATGCTGTTGATGTATGCTTGATGTAAAATTTTTGAAATAATCCGTGTCTAAGTTTCTCCGTATTTGATTTTTGGTTTGTATTAGATTTGCTGTTAAATGTTTTATTGTGATGTACGTTTGTTTAATTTTTAGCTTGTCGAGTTTGATGTGTGTGTTCTATTATTTCGACTAGGTTCTTTATTTTCGTTGTTTTTGGTCATATGCTTAATGTTTTGTGGTACGATTCCATATTTTTGGCAATTCAGTAGAAAATATAAGGTGTGATCTATGTCTGGCTATTTTATTATTTGTGTTAACGTAGTGTTTCATCAGTATGCATGTGAGTGAGTTGTATTTGTATTTGATGTGTTCAAAGTAGTTTTTCATTGTGATCTTTTAAAATAAATAATTACTTTCGTTACACCGCCATTTGACGAGAAGGCGGTCAAAAATCTATAACTTTTGATTGGATTGGAATTTTGATACGCGTTTTTTTTTGTTTGGTAGGTGAGACTTTAGCCTTTAACTTTTGCTATAAAATGTAATTCTCGACCGAAAATAAAAAAAGTTACGGAGGGTTTAAAATACATTTTCATTTGTAGTTGAATTTTAGTACAAAAGTGAAGTGTTAAAAGGTAAAAAAGGGTTTTTTTTAACATAATGTCTTATTTTTTCGGTTAATTTTACAACTAATACTTTTTAACAATTTTTTAAGTTAATTTTTCAGAAAAGGCCAAACTTTGGCCTCCGTAAACTTTTTAATCCTAATGTGCACAAGGGCCAAAGGTTGTTTTTTTTTTTTGAAAGATCCCGGGTTAAAATATAATTTATTAAACAGCGAAGGTAAAAGTTACCTTATATTGGTTCAAGATAGAGAAGTTTCAATGAAAAACTCGTATGTTTTTGCTTTAGTTAAATTTTTTTTTATTGTCTTTTCAAATATTTCTATATCAATTTTTATGGTAAATTTATGAAATATAACAATTTTTATTGTAAATTTACAAAATACAGTCGAACTTCCATAACTCGAACTTCTCTAACTCGAATTTTCTCTAACTCGAACTAATTACGTTGGCAGTAGCGTTGAGAGAATAAATAACATGCAGTTCTTCTTCCGTAACTCGAACTTCCACAACTCGAAGTTCTCCATAACTCGAACGAAATACATACATACTAATTCTATAACTCGAATTTTTTTGCTTGGTTTACTGGTTTATTGAGTTTGCTTTTTTGTTTTGGTTTGTTTATTTTGCTTTCTTTTGTTTGTTTAGCTGGTTTGTATATTTTTCTTGCTTTTTTTTCGGGGAAATCCCTTTTTGTACATCGTGTGCTTCTTTTTGTATGCGTAAGTATCAGTACATACTTTGCATAAATGTCATTCGCCTTAGATGATAAATGTTAAAATCGCATTTTATTTTATTATCATGGCAACTAAACGTGTTTTAAAATGCTTGTCAATTGAAGAAAAATACAATACAATACAAAAATAATAAAAGATGTCGAAGGTGGAATAAAGAAAAAGGATGCAGCTGATAAATATGGTATCCCGGCTAGTACGGTCTCAACAATTTTTAAAAATAGAGAATCAATTATCAACTCTTTTGGATCTGGATTTCGTCTACATAGTAAACGAGTTAAGACCCCAATATTCAAAAATATCGACAAAGCAGTCCTCGATTGGTTTACAGCAGCTAGAAGTCAAAACATGCCTATCTCTGGAGGAATAATAAAGGAAAAGGCAATGGAGTTCGCAAAGCGTTTTGGCGATGATAATTTTAGGGCGAGCACAGGTTGGCTTGATAAATGGAAGCAGAGGTATTGAGCAAAACGTTTAATTGATGAAACGTTTAACTAATTTTTTTAATTTTAGACATGAAGTGGGCTATAAAAAAGCGTGCGGTGAAAGTAATGACGTTAATGAAGTGGACTGCGAAAAGTGGAAAAAAGACGTTTTGGCGAATTTAATACAAAAGTACTGCGAACGGGATGTTTTTAATGCGGATGAAACAGGATTGTTTTTTAAATGTTTGCCAGATAAAACCCTAACTTTTAAAAACCAGCAATGCCACGGGGGCAAAAATAGCAAGCAGCGTGTTACGTTAATGCTGGCAGCAAATATGGATGGTTCTGAAAAACTTAAAATTCTATTGATTGGAAAAAGTGCAAAACCTCGCTGCTTTCGTGGTGTTAAGTGGTTACCCGTAAATTATAAAGCAAACTCCAAGGCCTGGATGACTGGACAACTTTTTGAAGAATGGATTCTAAAATTATATAAGCACTTTCAAAGTAGTGGCCGAAAAATTTTATTGTTTATTGATAATTGTCCAGCACATCCAAAAGACGTACAAAGCAAGTTGAATGCCATTGAATTGGCATTTTTTCCACCGAATATGACGTCTAAATTACAACCTCTTGATCAGGGAGTAATTCAAAACTTGAAAGTTTTCTATCGTAGCAGAATAGTAAAAGAAGCACTAAAGCGCATAGAGGCAAACGAAAAACAGGATATTACACTATTGGATTGTATAAATCATGTAACAAAAGCTTGGGATATTCATGTCAGTAAACAAACCATAGCGAATTGCTTCAAAAAAGCTGGATTTGGTCAGTATTCTGAATGGGAAGAAGAAGATGACATGCCTCTAATTTTTTTGAGTAATATTGATCAAAATGAAAACGTAATTGAAGCTGACTACGAAGCATGGTTAAAACCAAACAAAATAACTTGTGATGCTACTCTTCAGGATTATATTGAAGTAGATAATGAGCTTTGCACAACTGATTTTCCGACAGATGATGATATTGTTGAGCGTTACTATCCTGTATCAGAGGATCCAGTATTGAGCGGATCGGAGAGTGATGGCGAGGGTTCGGTGGAAGAAACTATTTATCAGCCTTCCAGAAATGATATAGAAAATTCTTTCCGAACATTGAATTTATATTTAAATATGAATGACACTACAACTGATGAGCACTATAAGGCTTTAAACAAGTTAGAGTCATTTTTTACTGAAAATAACAAAAAAAAAAATAAATTTTCAGTCACTGATTTCAAAATATTTTACTTCATTGTAACTTGGTATGTAGTTTTCAGTTAGTACATGTTTTAAATAAAAAATTCAAACTATAAACACATGGTTGCAATTGATTATTTTTTTCAAACATTTTTCTGTAACTCGAAGTCTCCGTAAGTCGTAGTTTTTTTTGGGATAATGATGATTCGAGTTATGGAAGTTCGACTGTATATAAATTTTTAAATCAAGAAATTTTTTTAACTATATTAAAAAAAGTGTAACTTATTGTTAGTGTAATGAAAAAATACTTTAAATCAACCAATTTTAGTAAAAATTTCTTCTAAATAGCCTTGATTTTCATGTTCTAGAAGTTGTTTAGCTTCTTCGTCTAATGCAATAGAGGTAATTTTCCATTTTTGACGAATGTTGGACATATATGGATCTGAAGTGCACAACAAAATAGTGATAAGGTCTTCATTAGTACAACATCTGGACATTTTCCTTGTGTTGTGCTGGCGAAGGAATCTATAGACTTTGTTCCTTTTTTCTTGCAACATATTGTTTTGAATTATTTGTTCCCCATGGTACAAAATTTTATGAACTGTGGATGACTTATATCTCCAAGAGTATTTTTCATTATAAAGTATAGCTGTTTTATTGGCGTAATCTCCAAATTTTTTTTTGCATTTATCTTTCTGCTGCATGCTAGAACTTGTAATATGATTTTGAATCGTCTTATTAATTCATGATCTACACCTGTGATAAATGCTGCAGTTTCCAGGATCGGAAAAAAAATCTCCTTGCAGTATTTCCATAATTTGTGTTTCTTTCCCCTTGTTTTGGTTGGTCGATTATGAGGCCTAGCTGTAGATATTTTTGTTGAATTTGTTTTTTTTTTTGCTTTCTTTTTCTTCATTTTCTTTGTTTTTTCTCACTGTTTCGCTTAACGGACCAAATTCCAAATCATAACCCAATTTAAGAATATACTCCATGAAACGTATTCTAGCATGAAGAGGGGACATTTCAAATTCGTAGGCTTCCTTAAAACTATCGTCTTCTGGTGGGGGTTGGCTTAATTGACTTGATGTCTTTTGGCATATAATGCAGCTTGACGTTGACTTTGTTCCAGTTAAAGCTTGTGCAACTTTTCCATCAATCATTGTGAGACACATTTTAAAATGTACTTCAATGTCTTGATCATCAAATTTAAATATTACTGGTTGAAGTTCCTTAATTTTATCTTTTATTTTTTGAACTTCTTCAGTTATGACATCTTTGGTTTCCTTTTGGAATGCAATTTTTATTGGTCTGCAATACTTTGTTGAAGAAGGAATTTCATTTTTCCATATATCAATTTCTGTTGCTCTACTAGTTGACGGCTCTAAGATGCTATACCTTTTTGTTAAGCGCAATGGAACGAAAGATACCATAAATAAATTAGCATCTGATTAAATTGCTTGTATTGTTTCTGACCAGAGGATCATCACATCCCCATTTAGAAATTAAAGTAATGCTGCCATTACCAATTTTTTTTAAATGATCAGTATCAAGCGTATTTAGCAATCGTTCTGCAGTATGTTCAAGGAGATCTTGCAATTTTATTTCTGCTGATGTTGAAGTGACCCTAATAGCAGATTGTGAAGGTAAGCATTCTTCTTTGGCAGAAACTAAATCTCGATACTCTGGAAAAATCTCACAATTCTTTTCATTGGTCCGCTTCCGCAATTCCTTATATTGATTTTTAATTTAAAATTCAAAAATAGGGCGAAAGCTTCTTCCGGCGTAAATTTCTTATCTTCAATTGGTGTAGGAATGCTTTTCAAAATCCTCTTTGTGCGCCTTGGGCTCGCTTCTACTATTTTTTCAATTATTTCAATTTTATTTTTTTTTATTTTGGGTTGGTTGAATTTGGTGCAAAAATGAATCCTTAATAATTCTTTGAGAAATTTCTTCATTGATATTCTCCAGCTTGCGCCTTCGAGATCTTTCACTACATCCGTCAATTAGTTTTGCTGGTCGACCCTTTTTTCCACTTTCGTTGGCAGTTGTAGATGCACTCTCAAAAATAAGTTCCTTTATTAACCAGTCTTGGTAAAGTTTTTAACATCTTTGCCTTGCATTCAATGTACCGTCTTTTCAAATTCCTTTGTGCATTTCAATGTCTTCTAGGTTACAATTCTTAAAGAAGTCGTTGCTCACTATGTGCAAAATTACATCGTCTACATCATTTCGTTGAAAATAAATATCTGTCAGATCTCTGTAACAGTACTTAGCCATTGCACAAATTGTAATGAATAATAATTGTGGAAACATTATTATAAATACTCTTTCCTGCAATTATGTAAAATAAAATTTTTTATCTTTTATTACCACTTTTAGAAGCATAAAAAAACCCACACCCTAACCCCTTTTAAAAGGTGAAGCATTCCTGTTCATATCTTAAAGGGCTATGTCGCAATAGTTTTTTTTTTAGCATTTACCTGTTATTTAAATTGTTTCCCATTGTGTCAGGTATTTAAACTATATAACTCTAATTCAGACTATTAATGTTTTTGAAAGATACCTATGTAAATGTACCTGTAACAATTAAGCGCATTATATCTCAACCCTTTTTTATATGTATATAACAACTCCTGACAACTCTAACGACAGGCAAAAAAATACACCGCGGTGCACCGGTACGACCAACTTTTGTATTCATAACACTCAGACGGACGGACGGACATCGTTTAAACGACTCAGAAAGTGTTTTTGAGTCGATCTGTATAATAAAAGATGGATAAAGGTCCAATATTTTTGGCAGTTACAAACATCACCTCAAACTTAATATACCCTATTTTAAATTTTGCAGAAAACATCTAACCTTGGGTCAGAAAAATTGTTCTGGTGCACACGGGCGAAAACTGGATTTTTAATGGGGTATAGCAGTATAGGAGAGGGTTCGGACTATAGAAGAGTGCAAGACTTTTTCTGACTGCTTTTGACTGGCAGGAATTATGCTCTATTAAGTAGGAGATTTTCGGAAAATTTGGACCTTTTTAAAAAATATTTTTTTAAATTTCGGAATTACTCAGTGGTTTTACATTTTTAACATTAATAGTATGGAAGCCACAAAATTATACAAAATTTATTTCACTTCAAAATCTTTTAAATCAAAAAAGTTACAGTCATTCAAAAATAAAAATTTACAAAGAAATTTTTAATTTTAGCAAAATACTGAGAAAGCCCATTTTCGAAGACCCTGTTCGCTGTGATATAGTTGAGGTAGAGTGGCAATTTTTTGGCTCCCAAGGTTTACTAGTATTTACTTTCAAATGAATAACATAACTTTAAAATCGGTAACAAAAAAAAAAAAATGATTTTTGGCCGCCTTCTCAAAATATGGTCCACTGTGCGCCGTAACGAATTTTTTTTTATTAAACTTTTATTTATATAATATGGAATCTGCCCCTTTTTAGGCTTAAGAATATGTAGTAAAATCTTAAAACTTATATTTAAAAAATGTATTGCTCCCATGTAGGAGCCATTTCCTTATACAGGCCTCATCATAGCTGGGTGGTAGATCGGCTCTTCTAAGTCTTGTGTGCGTAATGGTTTGAAATAACTACCTAGCAAGCGGCTTTGGATGACATTGAAGTTTCGCAATACACTTCTGGCGAATTTTAACGAAAATGATAAATTTTACTGTAGTAATAGCAAGATTTTTAAATAATGTTACTAGCGTTTTTTTAAGTGGAAATTTTCTTCGAGTGTAAACAAATTTGCAAATTTGCCAGCAAAAAATTTTTAATTTTTCAGTTGACAAAATCTCCAAATTTATTAGTGTAAACATTTTTTTTGAGTGCGCACAAATGAACTATAATATTGATAGGCTAGGCGATTTCTTGTGACTGATGTTTTGTTCTACCTTTTTATCCCGATTTTGACCAAAGTATATTATTTGAAAGGTATTTCTTTCAGCCGTTTTGCAGATTTACAGATTTTTTAATTTTTTCCTTTATTTTGAGTAAATTGCATTTAAAGTTGCTACTAACACATACATAAAATTATACAATGCTATGTGTGTTTTTATTAAATTTGTTAATGTGTTTGTGTTTTATTTGTGAATTGGCTATAATTAATTAGCATACTTTTAGGGTTTTTATTTAATAAAAAAATAAAATTTCCTAGAATTTGCGCTCGAATTTCGAGGACTCGAATCTGCTAGTTATTATCAAAATGCAAATATGACACATTTTGATAAATAAAAAAAAATTAAAAAAACTCATATTTCACGCCAAAATTTAAAAAAAAATTTAAGTTCAACTTTGACCTGAATTCCTTAAAAAATACTCATTAAAATTGACTCAAGCTCAACTAAATATCTATCCATTAAAGATGAAATTGCTAAAATATTTTGGTCGGTTCAAAAGTTACAGAATTTCGGCCAATAAAAACGGATTTTCAGCCACTGCGCTGATCCACGTACTAAATGTCATCAAATGTCAATTAAATGTGAACTTCAAAACCAGCTTTGTTCTTGGAATACATGAACGGATCGGGTATTCAACCCATACAACATTAAGAAATTGTAAAAGTTTGAAAATCAAAAAGGTCCCCAGGGACTCTCTCGAATAGAAGTCGTGATTTTCAGAGCTAGTTTTTGGAATTACTTAATGAACTCCAATTATTTTTTCTTTGTTTTGAAATGAACACAATTTTCACATCTAGAACCCTAAAATATCATATAGGTCAGATTTACAGAGGAACAAAAATATGTTTTCCGGCTTTGACTTGTGACATTTTTTGGCTTTAATAATGTGCTTAGTCATACAATTGTTGTCTTAATAAAAATTTTCTCGACTGTCTGCATTAATCAAAAAAAGACCAAATTAACGACTTGATTTTCAACTTTAATGTTAAAAAAAAACTATTCTCAGTTACAAGTAGACATTATAAACTTCTTAAGAAATGATTTTTGTCACCATAATTTGGCCAAGTTCTTGGAATATCAATTGCTTGTGATATTTCAATTAATACTGATGAACATCGTCTCCTGAAAATGAAATGTACTCATAGATGAAAGTAGAAGTGGAAGTAGATGAAAAATGTACACTGTCACAGCACGCAATCTTCTAATGTTTGATTTTGATTTATGTGGGACTGCATAAATTGAAAATGTTCATTGGTTACGCTTATATTTTCTTATCAAGTTTAATAAAAAGAAATCTTAAATTTTTTTTTGCTCTGTCCAAAAACAAGTTAATAGTTAAGCAGAGGTAGTGGAGAAAGCAGAACTCACAACAATTTATTTCTTTAAATGTTGTTGCAAAAAAAAAAAAAGAAACCATGAGAAATTAAATGCCATGTTTCTAATATTTCATTCTTTCGTTAGACGTAATTAGGTTTCCTTTTGGTTCTTACATGTCTATACATTTACTTCTATCATCTGAAACGGACATTGTAGATTCTTTTCGTAATTTTAATTTCAATGGAGAAAATTGCTTGCGCACGAATGAACGTTAAATAGAAATTTAATAAGTATCAAATGTTTATTTGAAATAAATTGGACTGTCTCTGTATTGTGCTCGTATGTAGCTTTCCTTTTTGGTGACTGACTGAAAATAATTGATTTTTAAATGTGAATTGGATATTTTAACATATTAGAGCATTAAAATATCAAATTATCAATGATAAATGACTGCTATAAGGTTTATATAAAAAATTAATTTGAATTTGATATTTGAACAAAATATTTATTATGAAAGTGGGTCGTTAATAAATTATTTATAATTTAAAAAAAGAAACAATTTGACAGCACAAAAACTCCTTTGCCGGTGACCAAGGAATAGCATTTTTATACCCTATACCACTATGTGGTTTGGGTATAATGACTTTGTGCTGCTGTTTGTAACTACCAAAAATATTTGACCTAGACCCACCTTTAATTATACCGATCGAATCAGAATTACTATCTGATTCGATTTAACGATGTCCGTCCGTCCGTCCGTCCGTCCATCTGTGTGTCCATGTAAAGCTTGTAATCAAACTGTAGGTCGCAAATATGAATATATTCTGATGAAATTTGATATGTAAGCTTTTATCGGCCATGGGATGAACGCTATTGAAATTGGTGAGAATCGGTATATGTTCAGACCGAGCCCCCATACAAATGACCCCTATGAAATCGACTTAAATTGCCATAAGATCCAAATTATCATATAAATCTTAGTCAAATTGGGTTTGTATGTGTCCAAAAATGATCCCCATGGGACAACTCTTAGTCTTAGGCCCCATATAGAGCTGCTTCCCGATCTTCACTTAAATCTATCAAAAAACAAAAATATTGCACTGATTCTTCTTAAATTTTGTTTGTATATATTTTTGCAAAATACAAGGTCTCTTGTCAGGATCCATTCATACAAGGTCAGGATCGACCCATTTTTAGACCTAGTCCCCATATAGATATAGCATCCGATATGAACTTTTTCAAATCTGCGGACAAAAAAATTTATAAAAATCCCACTCAAATTTGGTTTATGCTTATTTTCTATGTCCAGTTAGTTGGGCCTATGGGGTAGGGTCTCTAAACGCATGGTATAGAGTATCATATAGTCGGTCTAGACCGACTATAATTTTCTTACTTGTTCTTGTTGAAATTAAATTTGTGTTTGTATATATAAGGGTGGTCCCAGAACTACCCAGCCTGACAAAGAAAACAAATATGTGAAAAATTTATTTCTCAACGTAATCTCCTTTTAGCTCGATACACTTTTCCCATTGATATTCAATAGCTTCGATACCCTGTTTCTAGTAAGATCTGTTTAGCTTCTTAAAATAGCAATCATCCGCAGACTCCACATCTTCATTGTTGGCAATGGTTTTACCACCGCTTTCAGGTTTGGCAATAGAAAATAATCCTGCGTAGCTAAATCTGACAAATAAGGGGCGAGATGAAGCAATTCGAACTTTAATTCAGGGATTTTGGCCAACAAAGTGAATGTGGGAACTGGTGAAACAAATAACTAATAATACATTAATGGTTTTAGTAAACTAAATGAAACCCTTAGTATGGATTGGGAAATAAAATTATGATATATTGTACGAAAACTTACCCTTGTGTGCTCCTAGGGTTAAAATGATCAAAAATTCAGCAGTATTTGCAAAATATTTGAATTTTTTGACTTAAACGTCCTATACTAGATTGGGGTCATATGCGACTCCAAGTCCAAAAGGGTTAATGGAGTATTATTATTTTTTTCAGAAACCCTAGGCTATTAAGATAAAACATAATATTTAAAAGTAGAAAACTGATCAATTTTTGATACTTAGATATTTAGAATATTTAATATTTCACATAAAACTAATTTTTCTCGAAATCCGCAAAAAAATTATTTCTAAAAAAAATTTTGTCACCGAAATTTACTTAAAACTTGTCACAGTTAATCTCTAACATATATTTAACAAAACTTTAAAAGTGGCAGAACTAAAAAGTGCCACAATGGATTTGTTTGAAATTTTGTTTCAGAAAATGTTTAAAAACTTAAAAAGGAGTTTTCAAAATTTTATCAAAAAATTTTTCCATCTTTGGTCTCATTTCGCAATAGGTTAACAACGTGGTACTAAAACAATACTTCATATTTAAGTACTTATAGGTATAGAGACCAAAAAATATTATGGCTTTAATCAATTTGTTAAAGTAAAAAAAATGTTCATAACATTTCATGACCTAGAGTTTTTTTTTTTTGGCACAAAAGTGGTCTGGGGTATTTGTTATTTCTTGACAAGTTTTTATTCGATTTAGAAGCTATATAACAACTTGTCGAAAAAATTAAACTATAGAACGAAATTTTCGCAAAATCTGGAAAAAAAAAAGTCATATTTTCCCCATGTAAACACACTTGAAATTTTCAGTCGTGTTGAGGCACCTCTAAATTTTTTTGATTGACCCAAAACTTTGTATTTCTCAGTTTTTTTGCTATTCGTATATTTCTAGTGGGTGAGACTTTAAATTTGAACACATTTTTTCCCTCCATAGTATATATATATATATGGGGGATTTCATGTCAAGTGCACCAACTTTCGAAACCGATGTCTTCCGATCGGGTTGAAATTTGCACCAAGGTTAGTCCTATTGGATAGTAGTTTAGACACAATTTTTCAATAAGATCGGTCCAGATCTCTTTGAGTTCGAGGGGATCAAAATTTGACATTTTGGCCAAACAGGTGTTTCTTCTCATCCGTGTAACTTATTACCTATTGTTCTCAGAAAATTTTCTCCCAAATAGTTTAGATAGCTATTTCTTCAATATTTCGGAAAAAAATACTTAAAAAAAAAAAAAAAATTTTTAGACCTTTTTTTTTGCTAAATTAAAGCATTTTTTGCCTTTTTTTTCAAAAAGTGCATTTTTTTTTTTTTTTTTTTTTATAAGAAAGCTTAGGATTTTTCCTTTAAGAGCTTTTTGGTCGCTTAGTGGGATGGGAGTGGGATATCTATCAAAATAAATGTTTTGTAACTCAAGACAACGGTTTTTCAATTTTTCATAAATGCACTATTTTGAATTTTTTCCTATTTGTGTGTAAAACCTTACAAATAAAACTTATACTGAGAAACTAGACAAATTAACCTTTCCGAAGGTATATAACATAACTAACTAAAATTTTATACCCTCGATACTGTAATACCCAGAATATGTTAACCTCAGGAAAAAAATCGCTTTTTTCTATAGAAATGTTGAAAAATTATTATTTTTTTTATTTATTTTTAATATATAATAATAATAATATTAAAAATAAAAAGATAAATAATTTATTAAAATTTAATCTAAATTGCATTAGATCCATTTATATCATAACTATTTCTATACTTAATTTATTGTAGCTGATGAAGTATTTAAGTCTTGTAAATTTTTAAATACCCAGTCTTTCATCCAGCTGTTTTGTCGCCTTTATTTACTGCGTTTTTTTGTCAATCCTTTCTTGGCGTTACTAGGTTCAGCTGTTGATTTCGCTGCTGGTTTATTTGTTGTCTTTGGAAAGAAATCGCATTAAATAGAGGTAGAAAACTTTTTCAACTTGAGTCTTCCATCGACAAGCGGTATAAAAGCATGGTATTGAGCGGTGCCATCGATTGTTACCGCAGCATCGAATCTGCTCTTCAGTGTTTTCAATGTTTCCTGATGATCCTCTTTGCTACTAAAAACTATTTTAGTTTCATTACAATAACTCTTTTCCCAATGGAATAAAGCAGTCGCATCTAAGATGCGATCTTGATGAGAGCACTGGAGGCTATACTTCGCTGCATTTCTTTTAAGGTTTGCTCTAATACCATCACATGCTCCTTTACCATGAGCAGTAGGATGAAAATGCCACTCAGCTGGCATTCCAAAATCTTTTTCATGGGCCATAAGATTTGCCAAGCTACTTTTGTTTTTAAAATGTTGACGAGCTCCGTCCGAAACGTAGTATACCTTCTTAACTGTAAATTTAGATTTTAGAAATTTTAGTATTCTCTTCTGGTACTCATAAACTGCAACGGTATCATGTTTTAAATCGTAGGATATGATTGACATACTTTTGTGTTCCAGTTTTTCATCTTTCATGTAGTAAATAACTACTGTGAATATATTTAGTTGCTTGGTCGTTATTGAAGTGGAATGCTTGTATGGCATCCTGAAGAACATATTTATAGTTTTCTGCGAAATCATATGAAATAACGAATTCACCAGACCTCAAATGTATCTTCAAATCCTTGAAGAATGACCATTGCAATCCTGTACACATTTCTTCCAAAAAATCATCCACATTTAAAATGATTGTTTTCAATGTGCATCTGTCAGTCTGAATCCAAGAATAAAATTTGACCTCCTCTATATATTCTCGATCTAAAGAGTTGATTAAATTTTCTTTGATGAATGTGGTTTTCGGGCAATTGGTACATTCACCTAAGTGGCAAGAAGTGTTGCATTAGGACAGATAGCCAATTTAAGGCAATCGCGGTAATCGTGTAAATCTTCTGCCGAATCATCTGTTAAATACTTTAAGTTGATTTCCTTCCACATCAGTTTAACATTTTCATGGTAAATTTGGGTTAATTTCGTGAAGCCAGATTGAAATGTTGCAAAGAACTGTTTCAGGTTACAGATAACCATTCTCTTCTGTTATGTTATGGAGTTATGTTACATACCTTCGGAAAGGTTAATTTGTCTAGTTTCTCAGTAAGGTTTTATTTGTAAGGTTTTACACACAAATAGGAAAAAATTCAAAATAGTGCATTTGTGAAAAATTGAAAAACCGTTGTCTTGAGTTACAAAACATTTATTTTGATAGATATCCCATTTCCATCCCACTAAGCGACCAAAAAGCTCTTAAAGGAAAAATCCTAAGCTTTCTTATGAAAAAATAAAAAAAAAAAAAAATGCTCTTTTTGAAAAAAAAACAAAAAATGCTTTAATGTAGCAAAAAAAAAAGTTTAAAAAAATTTTTTTTTTTTTTAAGTATTTTTTTCCGAAATATTGAAGAAATATCTATCTAAACTATTTGTGAGAAAATTTTCTGAGAACAATAGGTAATAAGTTACATGGATGAGAAGAAACACCTGTTTGGCCAAAATGTCAAATTTTGATCCCCTATAACTCAGAGAGATCTGGACCGATCTTATTGAAATATTGTGTCTAAACTACTATCCAATAAGACTAGCCTTGGTGCAAATTTCATCCCGATCGGAAGACATCGGTTTCAAAAGTTGGTGCACTTGACATGAAACCCCCATATATGTAAAGCAGAGTTCAGATAAAAACACACACTGAATAAAAAAAACTCGTACATATATGTAAACAAACATAGCTCAGACCAACAAACACATATTTTTATTTTCATATCAATTATGTGTGTTTCTAAATTTTGTACGGTGCCAACACAATCATGACTGCTTTAATATTTCGTTACCTACACGAACATTTTTCTATCACGTATTTTTTTGTTTCGAACACACATAAGCCACACAGATTCTAGTGTAGCTTTATTTTAAGTTCGTTTTCCTGCACATGTACTGCTAAAAAAACAGAACATGTTCTTAAACCAACAATTGTTTCAACCAAATTTATTAAAAAAAATCTAAAATAATTCATTAACAGTTATAAAAATAAAAATAAAAATAAAAAGATAATAATAAAAATAAAAAAAATAAAAATAAAAAGATAGTAATAAAATAGAAAACAGAGAAATTATAAATGGTGTTTATTACTTAATTTCATTTGTTTCCGATCGCGAGTGAATATTGGTTTAATTTTTAGATGTACGCGTTGAAGATCATGTTCCGTTTTTTTAGCAGTACACGTGCAAGAAAACGAACTTAAAATAAAGCTACACTCGAATCTGTATGAGTTCTGTATGTTCGAAAAAAAAAATACGTGATAGAAAATGTTCGTGTAGATAACTTAATATTAAAACGAAACACAGTCGTGATTGTGTTGGGCACCGCACAAAATTTAAAATACACATAATTGATATGAAAATAAAAATATTTGTTGGCTGCTTTAGAATAGAACATTGTTTGCTTCATGTTTATAATTTCTGAACCTTGATATAAAGAAGGTTTTTTTTTTGGCTTATATAGAACTTACGAAAGGGTTAGCCATCAAACGAACTATTGTACTGTGCTCAGTTTTTGATACTCATGATCGCTATACTCGAGCAAGTCATCGTGAATAAAGCTTCGACGCTGGAAAATTATACAAATTATCCGTCATCGATTTGTGCAACTTATAAATGACTTCAAGATTTTTATGGCTTACATAATCGCACATCTGAGCAAGCAATCCGTCGAACTGTGGATAGATTTCATACCACATATTCTCTAAATGATGCAATAATAACAACACGTGGAAGGAATGTGCGTACTGAAGAGAATATCGCCACTGTAAACAAAAGTACGGAAGAAGATCCAAACTTATCGATTCGTCGCCGACATAACAGAATCTACAGAGTCTATTATGTCCAGAAATATGAACCGTTTGTTGCTGTTTACACGCTGGAGCTCGCATTACCACACCATGATTAATAATTTTTGTTTGAAAATGTGGATGATATTGATCTGGGCGAGATGAGGTTTCAACAGGATGGAGATACGTGCCATACGGCAACCGCAACCATTGACTTATTGAAGTCTAAATTTGACGATGAGTTGACTTCGAGAAATGTACCTCTCAATTGGCCTCCAAGGTCGTGCGATTCGATACCTCTAGATTTTTTACCGTGGGGCTACATGAAGTCACTAGTTTATGCTGATAAAAAAGCAACGATTGGTCAAAATTGTTCGTGTTATTCGTGATATATGGCCGGTAATGTTCGAAAAAGTGGCCCAAAATTGGACGGTCAAACTAATTTAATGGAACTAAATCTAAACAAATATAATTATAAGCGATTTGGCAGAAAAAAGTTTCACATCTGTATTCTGTACATTCGACGGACGCACGTTAGAACACATATATGTTTTCATGGATCTTGGTATTTTACTTGATGCAAAGCTATATTTTGTATTTAACACATCAACACATCAGTTTTCATTAAACGATGGGCTAAAGAATTAACTGATCCCTATATAACACATCGTTGGTGAAACTAATTGTTGAATGTAGTTCTGTTATTTGTGATCCTCAATAAAATATGCACATGAATTACATCGAATCTGCTCAGAAATAGTTCCGTTTGTAATCTATAATGGTCGTGGTATTTAACATCTACTACGGGAAGTCACAGCCACAATTGACGCCTTGGAGGCCAACATTAATGTTATTCGTAACATACGGCCAGCAATGCTCGAAAAAGTGGCCCAAAGTTGGACATCCAGATTGTGCGCTTCATCAATAACAGCTGAGGTTGTCATAAGCTTGAAATCATTTTCAAATGTTAAGCCCTGATATTTTGATCATTAGAAAAAAAATTTTTTTTGATTAAAATCTAATTTGTTGTGTTATTTTTTACAATTTCAAGTTTTAAGCCAGATAAAAAGACACCCTTTAATTTTTTTTTTAATTTTTATTTAATAGTTACTTAGCCGTAAAATTATACATTACAAAACAAGTTTGAAAATTTGAAGCAGTGGTTTAAGATCATCTTTTTCGAAGAAGGTTCTCAAATCCAATAATAGTCAGATGCCAAAAATAAGCCAAGATTGAGAGAGATTGTTACGTCTTTAAAACCTGTAGATATGTTAATGTTCATATCGGAGTAAAATAATTTTTATGCGGGTCAGTCCATGCCAAATCAGCCAGTTACTCAACCGGACATTTTAGATTTCAATGAAACTTTCGGCAATCATTCTTCCTGGTGATAAAACTACGAAAATATTTGTAAATAACCCTTTTAAATAAGGAATTTAAGATTGAAAATGTATCTCAATGCTAAAAAATGGATTTTTACAAATTTAAAAAATTTTTAATTAAATGAAAATCTAGTGAGATAAAAACGAGCAACAAGAGCACCCCAGAATATTATTTTCTGGAATTATTAAAATATTATCAACAAGTTTTATCTCCTTAAATTTGACCTTTGACCTTAAAGAGGAACAGTTTATAGTGTTTCAATTTAATCTTAATTTACAAGATTGAGAACTTATATCAAATAGTATAATATTTTGACAAAGAATATTTGAAATATGTAGACATAAAAAAGATGTAGCCTAAAAGTAGAAAATGTATGAAAAATCAAATTTTTCTTCAAATCCGCTGAAATTAAAACGCTGCCCTCGGCAAATTAAGCACATAATACCTACAATATTTGGCATTTTTAATCACATGTATCTTGTTAATAAGACCTTAAAGTCCAATCCTTGATTTCGGTAAATTTCTTGAACAACGTTGTTGAAAAAGTAAAATTGGAGATTTTGAAATGGGGCTAAAAATACGTACCGTTTTGACATTAATTTAGAACGGCATAGCAATAGGCGAGATGCAAAATACCTTACATTTGATTATTTAGGGATCAGAAGAATGCAAAAATGTTGTTGTTGCAAATTATTTCAATGTCAGGCTCGAGGTCTGTGTTTATAATACTTTATTTTATTTTATTTTCAATATTTCGCCTACCGTCGGCAAGCATCATCAGGAAATCTATACAAAAACAATAATAACAATATAAATAAATTTATTGCATCACTGTAACACAATACTGGTATAACACGACAAAAACAAAAAATTTACAAAACAACGAGTAACAATTATCCAAAACTTCTAACATTGCACTAAATGATCTAATTGGTTTTATTTATTACTAGCTGTTTTTACCCGGTCTTGCCCGGGATACAAATGCCTTTGACTTGAAAAATGGTTCACTATGCTTACCAGGCGCTGAGTACTTAGTCCCCAATTAACAAATTCCTCAATAAAATGAACTTTTTCCCCAAAAATTTGTATTTGTATTAATTTTTTATTTCAATTAAAAATTTTTTGATTTTTTAATTTAGAAGTTTTTTAAGATGCTGCAGCAAAAATGCTTCAAAAATAAGTTGCGAAACCGCTTTAAGTTTTTTTTTCAGTTTATTTATAAACATCAAATATAACGGAATGGTTCGCAAATTAAAGGAATCACAACTTTTAAAAATTGAATGACTTCATTCAATAAGTGATCATCATGGAGCAGATACGTCAAATTCAAGTTTCAGAAATGAAAGACTAATGCGACGTTTAATATTCTGTCGCAAGGTTTCTTTAAGCAACTGCATATAGTATATGTGTGGCCTATTTTGATCAACAGGTAATTATTTCACATACGTAGATAAAATTTATCATACGACATTTCACTAAGCTGTGTTCCGCGAGCGAGTCGCGCACGATTCCGCGCGTATGGCAGCCAGAATATATTTTTCAGATCATTGCGATATTTTTGCTGAGCTGTGTTCCGCGAGCGCGTCGCATCCGCATCCGTCGCGTCCGCGGTCGCGCACCGCGCGCCGCCTCGGCACGTTTGGCAGCCACACCCGTGCTGCCGCACAGTTGTTGTCAACTTATTTTAATCGCCAAAATATATTTTTCAGATCATTGCGATATTTTAGCTGAGGTGCGTTCCGCGAGCGTGTCGCGTCCGCATCCGTCGCGTCCGCGTCCGCGCGCCTGGCGCCGTTTCCTCGCAGCTACTACCCGTTCTGCCGCTTAGTTCTCGTTAACTTATTTTAATTCCTAAAACATATTTTTTAGAGCATTGCGATATTTTAGCTGAGCTGTGTTCCGAGAGCGCGTCGCGTCCGCATTCGTCGCGTCCGTGTCCGCGGTCGCGCGTCGCGCGCCGCTTCCGCGCATTTGGCAACCACACCAGTGCTGCCGTGCAGCTGTTTCCAACTTATTTTAATTGTCAAAATATATTTTTCAGATCATTCCGATATTCTAGCTAAGCTGTATTCCCCGTGCGCGTAACTTCCGCGCAACGAAATGATGCTATTGAAAATGCATTTATTGTAGGACATATATTGAGAGCATTATGCAAATGTTTACTAAAATAAATATTTAACAAAATTCATTAAATAAAAATATGTAAAAATTTAAGAATGAATTTGGGGAGTAAGTTAATTTTTTATTTCGATTTTAAAAAAAATAGGGAATTTGTTCATTTCTTTTGGGTACCATTCTTTAAGTTTGGAGAATTTGTTCACCGTGTAGTTATTTCCGTGTAAACCAAATATCAGAGAAATCCGTTGAAAAGTACAAATTTGTATAGGGAAGAAATATACCACACAACAAAATGTGAATTTTATATGAAAATTGGTCGTAAAAGTAGGCGTGGTCGGTAAAAATCATATGGCGACCTTCCCTGGAATTTGTACTAAATTTCGGAGAAAGCCATTAAAAAATAAAAGTTTGTATAGCAATCAAATAAAGAAACAAATAAAAGGAAAAAAATAAGTTTTATATACATAGAAGTTGGCGCAAAGTAGGCGTTGCCTGTAAGAAGCATATGGTGACCTTCCCTGTAGTATAGAGATCGTGTGACCAAATTTTAGACATCCCTAGAAAAATAAAAATTTCTATAGTGAACAAATATACCAAAAAACAGAAAATTAATTTTGTATAAAAAGTGGGCGTAGAAGTAGGCGTGGCCGGCAAGAATTATATGGCGACCTCTCTCGAGTACAGAGATCGTGCGTAGCAAATTTCAGAGAAATCCGTTTAAAAAAAATTGTGTAGCGAACAAATGAACCAAAAAACAGAATATGAATTGTATACATAAAGTGGGCGTAACAGTAGGCGTGACCAGTACGAAGCATATGGCGACCTTCTCTGGAGTACAGAGATCGTGTGTACCAAATTTCAGAGAATTCCGTTGAAAAATAAAAATTTGTATAGCAAACAAATATACCAAAAAACAGAAAACGAATTGTATATAAAAAGTGGGCGTAAAAGTAGGTGTGGCCGAAAAAATCACCCGGTGACCTGGCCTGGTATACAAAGATCGTGTATACCAAAATTCAGAGAAATCCGTTGAAAAATAATAATTTTTATAGCGAACAAATATACCAAAAAGCAGAAAATTAATTGTATATAAAAAGTGGGCGTAAAAGTAGGCGTGGTCGATATGGAGTATATGGTGACCTTAGGTGGAGTACAGGGATAGTGTGTACCGAATTTTAGAGAAATCTGTTAACAAATAAAAATTTGTATAGTGAACAAATATGAATAAAACAGAAAATGAATTTTACATAAAAAGTGGGCGTAAAAGTAGGCGTGGCCGGTAAAAAGTATATGGCGACCTTTCCTGGGGTATAGAGATCGTGTGTAAAAAATTTCAGGGAAATCGGTTGAAAAATAAAAATTTGTATAGCGGTCAAACAAACAAACAAATAAACAAACAAACAAACAAACAGAAAATGAATTTTATATATATAGATGTACATATAACTCTTTGACAAATTTTCTATATCGGTTCGGTAGTTCATTCTCTTTTCTTGTACGACTTTGTTGATGTGTAACATTTCCAATGTAAATCTTCGTTTATATATTTCCTCTCGTTGCAAAATTTTTACGTTGTCAAAATCTGGTGTACGTCCTCTCATTGCACAATGGGCCGCAAGTGCTGTTCTTTGTGTTGATGAATTATCTCTACATCTTATAGCTGATCTGTGTCCTTCGTATACTTGGTTGCATAAGTTAGTGTTGTCCCCCAGGCATTTTTTTGTAGATGAGATTTGATTTATCCATGTCGTCAATCTTACTTTTTGTATTTGAAAAAAGTTGTTTGAGAGTGTTATTTGTATTTGGAGCTATTTTATATTTTTCTTTGTTATAAATATCGGAGTTTTGAAAACGCTCTGAGATTTTTGGTACATAGGTCATTGATTTATATATCCTATTAGAGTCATCTGGTGTGGGTCTTTGTTTATTATTCTTATTTCTGTAAATTAGTTTTTTAATAATGTGTTTCGGAAACGAGTTTTTTTTTCTTAAAACATCATTTATTTCATGTAAATTTTCCCTATGGAATTGTTTGTCACTGATTGTTAACACTCCTTTAATAAAATTACTTGCAGTATTCATGATTATACTCTTTTGATGGCACGAAAAATAATTAATAATTCTTCCCGAAGAAGTTGGTTTTTGATACCAGTCAACTTTAATCTGATTTCGTCTCCTGATTACCATAGTATCCAAATACGGCAACTGCCCATGCTTTTCTTCCTCGATTGTAAATTTGATTCGGTGGTAAAATTTTTTTAATTGATTAAGTGTTTCTACAATGTCGCTCTCCCTTACTATTCCAAACAGGTCGCCCACGTACTTTGTTAATAATCTCGGTTTTCTGTCCAGTTTTTCGACGCTTTTTCTTAGCAATTCCTCCATTACGATGTCGACCACAACTGGAGAAGCCGGTGACCCCATCGTGCATAAATTTTGTCCTTATATTTAAAATAACGGTTTTCCTTTATACAGGATTTTAGTATTTTTATGAATAAATCCTTAGACATATTTGTGTGTGGTACGATATCATCCCATTTATTATTAATAATTTTTATTGCATAGTCTACCGGAATACTAGGGAATAAAGATACTACGTCAAAAGATATAAGTTTTTCGTCATCACATATTGCACTATTGTTTACCTTATTTCTAAATTGCACGGCATCCCTAACATTAAATTCAGAATTCTGTGTAAGCTTCTTTAAAATATTTGTTAAAAACTTACATAGTTCATTAGATGGAGAGTTGATTGACGAACATATCGGTCTAAGTGGTAATGCCTCCTTATGTATTTTCGGGAGTCCATATATTCTTCGACCAAAAGCCGTGTCATTCTTAAGCCTTTTCCTTTCTATCACAGATATACTATTGCACTTTAGGAGTTCATTGACTAAGTCATTATTTTTCTTCTGAAGTGATGACGTCGGATCTTTATTTACTTTTCTATATGTCATCATATCATTCAGAATAGTGTTCATCTTTGCCTCATAGTCATTTTTCTCCATTGCCGCTGTGACGTTCCCTTTGTCTGCATTCAATATCAAAATGTTTTTATTTTTATTCAAAAAACTTTTTGTCTGTTCCACTGTCTTCAATACCAAACGATCTCTTTCATTTAATCTTTGTTTATTTAAATGATTTTCCAACATTGATGTAAACTTATAAACACAGACCTCGAGCCTGATCACTTATTTCATTTATTTAAAAATTAAAAGGTCAAAATAAAAACATACTGAGTTATTTCAATGTCTTTAAAAATGTGAGCTCGATTTTCTTCATCAAGTGGTCTGCGGCGCATTTATTGGCTGGGGAACTTGATATAACTTGGCTGTTTTTCAACCGATAATAGTTTTTTTTTTTGTTTTATTAGAAAGATAATTCTAGATTATGTTAAATTAATTATTTTAATTGAAACATAATTATTAATATCAAAGTTTTGGTGAAAAATGATTTTTTTTTGATAATTTTTACATATAAATGCATATTTGAATTTTGAACTCAATGCGCGTCCAGAAAGCATTATGCGATTTGGCTCAAATTTTGCGCACTAAAGTTTTAGATCCAGTGTCACAATAACCCGACCCGCACATCTCAAAATTCCACCAAATTTTTTTTTTTCATACAAACCGCCGTCATCGTAATAAACATATGTACATATGTAAGTATACTGTACAACTTTTTTATTGGTATACTGCTCTGGTTCCCAACCTTTTGTGGTAATCGTATCCTTTGGTAACAATTTGGAATCTTACGTATCCCTAACTTTTATTGATATTTGTATACAGAAAAAAAAAAAACAATATTATATATAAAAAAAATTTATTCACCTTATATTTAAAAGTAATTAATTAAAAATTAAAAAAAAAAAATTAAATTTAGTGGGAACGTTGTTGCTGCTTACCGTCACCCAATTGTTCTATTCGTGGTAGGGTGTTTGAAAGAGCCAACCGCATGTCTTGCTCAGCCTTTAGTTTGTTCCTTAATTTTGTTTTTATAGACACAAGCCCTGAAAATCCAGATTCGCAAAGGTGCAAACGGAATAAGAGCTTTCAACGCCCTTTTGAGCAAAACAGGATATACCTCGCTTTGTTTACACCAGAATACATCCAACGCCATTGTTTCAAAGTCACTGCTTATGTTTTTGTTATTCTGCAATTCAATGAGCTCATCTTTTGCGTCATCAGCATCACTTATTTGATCCAATGAAATGATGAAAGGGTTTCTTATCCATTTATCAACTACAAATGTGCGAGGAATAATTACATCGAAAGTTTTTTGAAAATTTTCCAGATGCATTTTAATACAGTCCAGAACGTTGATATCAATTTCACGTTTAACTTGCAAGGAAACTATTTCGTCAAAAAGTGAAAAATGGCGTAGTTTTCACCTTTAACTCTTCTTCTTAACTCTTTCTCCTCGGCATCTAATATATTCATACCTCTACCTTGGAGTGATATATTTAAGGAATTTAGATGGCTAAATATATCTGCAAGGTAAGCTAAAGAGAGTATAAAGCTGGGATCCATGAAGTAAAGCAAAAGAGTTGATTCTTTGTCACGTAGAAATGTCTCAATTTGAGATCTAAGTTCAAAAACCCGGCTAAGAACTTTTCCTCTGGATAGCCAACGTACTTCTGTATGCACAAAAGAAGTACGGTATGTGCGCACCCAACTTCTTCGCACAACACTTTAAATAGGCGGTGACTCAATGCCCTTGATTGGATAAAGTTTACGGTTTTCACGACAATATCCAATACCTCTTTGAAATAAGAAGGAAGAGTCTTTGATGCCAAAGCATGACGATGAAGAACGCAATGGCTAGAAAAAACATTTGGGTTTATCTGTTTCACAAGAGCATAGCTGGAGCACCATCAGTACAAATAGCTCCCACATTATTCCAAGAAAGCCCATTGGCAACAAAAATATTATTCATAATTGACATAATATCCACAGCCTTTGTAGTTTCTGTCAGAGGTTCACAAAAAAGAAAATCTTCTTTGATTTCGTTGCTATACACATATTTTACAAAAACAAGAAGTTGAGCACAGTTAGAAACATCAGTGGATTCATCCAATTGCAAACCAATTTTTGTTGAACTTTCTTGTATTTGCTCCACAATCTGCTTTAAGACATCTTCTGACATATCTTTAATTCGGTCGTGAGTAGTGTTGTTGGATAGTGGGATTTGTGATATTTTAAGTTTCGCGTCCTTACCACACATAATTTCCTCCATTTCCATCGCACATGGTTTAACCAAAGTTTCCGCGATTGTATGAGGTTTTTTATCTTTCGCAATCCTCAATGCCACACGATAACTTGCTTCTAAAGCTGGTTTTTTCTCGGGAAAAAATCCGTGATTGGTGAGCTTTTCGCTTGTTTCAAATCGGGCTCTCTTAATTTTGACTAAAGCTTCTGTGTCACTAACGTTGTTTGGATGGACTGCTTATAGATGCTCCTTAAGTTTGGATGGTTTCATATAACCATTACGAAGTACTTTCGAGCAAAGTATACATTTTGACGTTTGCAATCCATCTCTGTCAACTAAGAAAGTGAAGCCGAATTGAATATAAGAGTCCTGATAACAACGCTTCTTTGACATTGTGATAGTATGGGTTACCTGTCGATAAGAAAAAAAATAATTATTTCTGGAATCTAAAACAAATAATTATGCACTGGTGTATTTATTGTACTTACCAAAATAAATCGAAAACCGTTACATATATTTATTTTTTGTACACGTTTTAGTTGCAAAAACAATAAGAATTTGATAATTAAATTACATCAATAGTGCACAGAGAATCGAAAAATATTAAAAACTCTGGAACTTTCAACCAAACCCTTACAAGTAATTTTAGTAATAAATCTTCTTACTATTTTGTCTCTTTTCTATGAAAACCACAATTTCAAAGCCTACTAATGATTTTTCATACAACGCACAGTGGCGCCATTTGAGTTTTTTCGTTGCAAAAATCATATCTTTTGAACCGAATAAACAGCAGTTTAAACAGCATATGATAGATAACTGTTCAGCCTATGAAATGAGCGTTTGGAAAGGGTGCTACGCCTTGTAGGGGCCTACTTATGGGTTATCAAAGTTAAAATTTGTAGAAAAATCAATTTTATGGTAACTAAAAAAAATCATTTTTACATTTTTAGATTGTTTTTATTTTTTTTCTTTAGGGTTTTATGTTTTAAATTATTACCCAACAAATTAAAAAAAAATTACTTCTTTTTTAAATTTATTTTTTAAATTTTCTGTAAAATATTCATCACAATTCGTAAGAGAAGGTATATCTAAAAGACTAATCATTTCTAAACTATAATTATTTTCTAACTCTATTCGTGACTTCACATGCCGCAGAGAAGAAATAAGTGGATCAGAAAATGCTGCCAACATGTTGAAGAGGTCCTCATTTTGCCTTACCCTTGATGCTTTGAATGTGTTCTGCAATCTATATTTTTTTATAAAATTTGTTAAGAGACTCCTGTGCTTCTTCAGAAAGCTCTCCAATTGGCAAAGACTGGTACTCAATTATATCTTTGCCATGCGCCAATATTTTATGGACGGTCGGGGTCAACTTCTTCTGTGGATACATTTCTGCTAAAAGAGATGCAGTTTTCGATGCATATTCTCCACATTTTGTAGAATTGATATTTTCTTTGCAGTTTAAAACATTCAAGATCGTTCCCAATCTTTTCACGATTTGATTGTCAATTCCAGTGATTCTAGTTACTGCCTCATCATTTTCAAAAAATCTCCTAGAAGTGTTTCCATCGTTTGAGTTACCGTATCCGTGCTTGGGACAGTCTACTATTAGTCCAACTTGTTTCAAAAAAGCATCCTGTATTTGCTTCTTTCTGATCTTTTCCTTATCCTTTATTGATGTATTTTCATCGAAGTTTTCCTCCTCTTGTGGTAGGGTATACGCCAGTTTTAGCAAGAACTCCATACACCTTATCCTTGCGTGCAATGGTGACATTCCATATTCGTAATTCTCCTGGTTTGTAGAATCGTTTAAATTACCAAAGTTCTTCTGACTCCTTTTGCAAATCGGGCATGACAATGTTGAGGTTGTTCCTGTGAGTTGGTTTACGACTTTTCCGTCAACCATGGTCAGGTGGAATTCGTAATTGCATTCAATATATTTTCCTTATCCAATTTGCAGCTTTGTAGGCTTAATCTTGCTTATTTGTTCTTCAATGTCCTTCACCGTGGTCCTTATGAGTTCTGCCGATTCCCTTGCAAACTGAAACATTATTGGTCGGCAATAATGCACTGATGACGGACGTGGATTTTTCCAGTGTAGGGAAACATCAGATTTTAGCCGCAAAGGAACAACAGATGCCATAAACATATTTCCGTCCGATATTGTAGCGTCATCGGAAGATATCCTTTGCTTATAAACGCTTTGTCCGGATGATCCATCGCAGCCCCATTTGCTGATCAATGTCTGTTTCTCAGGAAGAATTTTCACCTCATTTTCAGGAAGACTCTCCAACAACCGTTTTGCTGTATGGCCCATGAGATCCTGCAGATTGGCTCTCACAGAGACTTCCGTAAACTCCGTATGCAGTGGTCGTGAATTTATTTTGGCTTGCGTAATATGCTTGTATCCTCGTAAAACGTCAGCCCCGTGTCACATCAAGGATGCCCGCAGTATCTCATATTTTTCTTTGGAAAGTTGTAAGTCCATAAACAAGGCCAAGGCTTCTTCGGAACCATACTTTTTAATGTGTGCGTTTGTGGGCGTGGGAATGCTTTTCTTAATCCTTTTTAGTCGCAGTGGGCTTGCATCAGCAACAGATTTTGTAAGCTGCGACCTAACTCTTTCACTATTCTTTGTATATTTAATAGACAGCGCGTCCGATAAATGCTTCGTGGTCAAGTCATTGGTGGCATCGGCAAGTTTCCTCTTTCTTGTGAAAATTGAACACTCCTCAATACTTTTTTTTGGCCTTCCTTTTGCTCCTCTGGTTGATGTGGTGGTTTTATGTACTGCCAATATATCCAGGATGGTGTCTCCATTAAGCCAGTCCTCGTATTTGGAGTTGAAGTTCTGAATGGTTCGATTAGATTTCACCCATTTTGCCTTAATATTTGCATATATCAGAGAAAAATTATTTTTTATAATTTCGCTTCTCTCAATATTTCCGTATAAGCTATCAAGTTCTTCTAAAGCAGCTTCCGTGAAAAACTTTGGTGTGGTTGACCTTCTAAACAGTTCAAATAATTTTAAATTATTTAACGCCATGGTTTCAGTACTTGTTGCGCCAACTTTCAGTCGTAGACTAATCCAGGCATTATGCTTATTTTGCAATATATAGGCTTATGATACCATGCCTAAAAATTTACCTGTTCCCTGCATACATATGGATTTAGGCTGACTTATGCAATTTTGATATTATGCTCGTGTCTAAATAAGATTTGTGCCTACCTGGAGGGACCATAAGTCACTATTGTTCTTGACCATTTGTACTCCAAAGTAATTTTTAAGTGAGGTGCGTACCTGCGAATTTCAATGAGTAGTTTTTTGTGCATCCTGTGTCTGTAACAGAATATTGGGAGTAGACTTTGGCAGAGGCTCACAGGTAGACAACCGACTTAAAATGCAATTTTCAAACTATTAGATCAAACTACTGTCAGTCAAAACATGTAAGGGATGCACGCCATACAATTTCTGTAACCATGTCTTTTTGACCTTTTTTACCTCTAGAAGCCAAACGGGCACGTACTGGCAGATAAAACCTTTTGAATTATGTAAAGAAATAATCAATGAAAATGTTTTGCAAATATGGCAAATATAAAAAAATATAGATTTTTTTTATTTTCCGTCAAAGTTGAAAAATAGTGAAAAAACGGATAGTTTTTAAATAGTGATTTACCAGGAGAAACACAAAGCAAACAGTTAATTTTTTTTTTATCATTATACATTTAATAAATACATCAATCAATACAAACAAAAAATAAGGCGATTCGTTACCCATTTTTCGTGATATTACACCTGAAATCGCAACAAATTGACTAAAAATTGTGTGTTTTTTTGAAAACCGAAAGTCGGTCAACTTTGAACGGTTATATCTTCTAAACTAAAAATGTGATATTATTAAGAGTAGCGTATTTGAAATCGTTGAAAAGTTTCCTATAACATGGGTTTATTCAAAACTTCGTCGGCGCACATGAAAATTTTGATTTTTGCAACCTCGTTTGCTCTACGGGCGCCACTGTGCGCCGTTCTATATTAATGTCAAAACGGTACGTATTTTTTTAGCACTATTTCAAAATCTCCAATTTTACTTTTTCAATAATTTTGTTCAAGAAATTTACCGAAATCAATAATTGGACTTTAAGGCCCTATTAACAAAATATGTGTGATTAAAAATGCTAAATATTGTAGGCATCTTGTTCTTAATTTGGCGAGGGCAGCATTTTTATTTCAGCGGATTTGAAGAAAAGTGTGATTTTTCATACTTTTTCAACTTTTAGGTTACATCTTTTTGGTGTTTTCATATTTCAAATATCTTTTATCAAAATATTATACTACTTGATATAAGTTCTCAATCTTGTAAATTAAGGTTAAATTGAAATACTATAAACTGTCCCTCTTTAAGCTCATAGGTAAAATTTAAGGAGACTTAAATTTTTATAAATCAAAATATCAGAATAATATATGTTTGTGGACGGATTTCGATAAAACTTGTTGATAATATTTAAATAACTCTAATAAATAACTCTAATAAATTATTTGTAAGAAAATTTATTGAGGACTTAAATATATAGTAAAAAATACAAAAATTTCATTCTTATAGCTTTATTACTAAAGTGTTAATAATAGTTTCCTCAACAAAAATGAAATATGTCGCTCATAAAAAAAATGGAAAAATCGCACCAAATCTAATCTAATCACATTGTACACAATTTGGATGGCATAGATCTAAAAACAGAAACCATATAGAGTAAAATAGCGCTTACAATTTTTCATTGCATAATTTTGTATCCTTTAAAAAGGCTTCAACGTTTCAAAGGATTAAATTTTTCAAAAAATATATTTTAATACTTATAATCATCCTACGATATCGATATTGATGCCAAATGAATGAATACAAATTTCTAAACTTCATTCATTTTTATATACCATAATATTATTTTATGACCTTAAATAGGATAAAATTTTGAGGTTTCATAAATATCTGCACAATGTAAATTGTAGAACTAGAGCATGATGCATAGAAGCAGTTTCTAAGTAACTCCTGCAATAATGCGACTTAATATTTCAACAATGTTCAAAGAAATTCAAATTGTATCAGTTCATTTATCAAATAATATATTTCATTTCTTAAAAAGAGTAATAAAATCAATAAATAACCACATTTAAAATACACTCATATTGTATTATTAAGTACATGAATGAAAAGGGAAATAAACAAGGAAAAAAGAAATATTAGGTTCACAGAAGTTTGAGTGAATAACAAAACATCGACAGTGGTTTATATTATTAAAACTTGTAAGCAACATGGAAGGGTTAAGGTATAGAAAAAAAACACAGATTTCTATTATATGAGCCAAATGACTTATACGGGATATAAAATTTTAAATGGATGGGAATTTATCCTCTATTTCAAAATTATTTGTTTTTTTTCTGGCTGTGATTTTTGTTCCAAAATTTAATAAATATATTTATTACAAATATGTAAACAAAAACAAAATCAAAAATAAATCCAAATAATTTTCATCAAGAATTCATTTTTTATACTGCAATTACAATATTGACAAAAAAAAATTGCAATAACAATGTTGCACTATTTTTACTATTCTCAGTCATATAGTTCGGCGAATTTTAAGGCTACGTTCGATATTGGAATCAATTTCTAAAACAATAAGTGAAGAATTTTTAAAAAGTGGTCCATTTTGAAAATTGAAAAATATAATTATAATTCTAGTTTATATGGCCAAATCGATTACCTCCATTTTCTGAGATATGAAAATTTTAATATTAAAGCGCTTAATTAACGGCTAACTGTTTATATTCAAAACAAATTTCTCTAATTATAAGAAAACTCCCAATAACACCACTGTGCAACGGCTTATTTCAAAAATAACAAATACTCGTACATACTCGTATTTACATATTAGTTATTTTGTATTTAGTTTTAGGAAATTTACTTTAAGAAAACCAAACTGTGTTAAAAAAATTTGGATTTTTGTTTGTTACAAAATTTTAAAACAATGAGATGTTATCAATAATTGGAAAATTTTTTCTTACCGGCCGCGCTTCTCGTACCCCCGAGGAGTGCTCCAAGTACCCCTATGGGGTCCATAGACCACCGGTTGGGAACCCGTGGTTTACTGTATGTAAGTATATAATTTACTTGATTTTATTGAAAACTTTTTAATTTTATATATTAAAACTTAAATATAAAACAAAGTCAATTTTATTTTCCATAAACGAAATTTTTTTCCATACGGATACATTCTAAAAAACACATTTGGGGTAAAAAAAAATGTTTAAATCGAGAACATTACTCCTGGGGCTACAGCTACACAGTAAAAAATTGTAGACAAAGGGTTAAACGATATTTTTAAATAATCAATATTCTGTACCAAATACTTCATTAAACTAATACGAGTACTATGGGGATATGCTTTCTAATTCTGAAAAATGATGATTAATATTTTTATAAAATAAAATTCCCAATACGCATCCGTCAGCTTTATTTTGTGTTCTAGAACAATCCGCACATTGATACTTTAATGCAGTGCTGAAACTGCAATAATTCAAACTATAAAAAACAATAAACAATAACATTGAACGACAGTACTCATAAATTTTAATCTGCTAAGACTGAATCTGATAACCGCTTTTTAAAGATTTTGTATTTTTTTTTTATGTAAACTAAAGAGAGACGGTAAAAAAAACTTAACTTTATTTGGAATCTACAGTTTCCATTTATTTCGAATTAAGTTTAAGTTTAAGATGGTAATTTAGAATTAAAAAAAAAAAATAATATTAATTTTCAATGGCATTTCAAAAGGAAAAAAAATTAAATACAAATTTGTATTCAGCAACTTTCTAGTTTTTTATGGCCCATCATCCAAAATTCTGTCTAAATTTGCCGTTCAGTGTTAAATTTCCTATAAACAACAATAACAAACAACTATTATAAATACTCACTGTTTTTCTTTGCGATGTTGACGTTTTCTCTTAAATGCCTTTTTAACGCGTAACAATAGAAATGCTGCTCTATCCACTGACAACGTAGTTGTACTCTTCTTCGCCGGTGCCGGTGGTGATGAAGCCTGTGATTTGGGTGGGGATGTTGGTGTAGCAGAAATAACATCTTCCATATTTTTTGTGTTTGCAATTTCTTATTAGTCTCTGTCTATGCCTTTGTCCTTGTGCCG
Organism: Cordilura impudica; assembly: GCA_963682025.1. NCBI lineage: Eukaryota > Metazoa > Arthropoda > Insecta > Diptera > Scathophagidae > Cordilura > Cordilura impudica. The sequence goes on along the minus strand of OY821517.1, from coordinate 75,320,889 downwards.
TTGTCTAATGTCTCCTACAAACTTGACAAGTTATTTTAATAATTATTACATTGAAGATAATGTAGACAAATATGGCTGATGCTGGCAGGAGAGGTGTAAATAAGGATAAATAACAATGGAATCAGTACCAATACTGCAGGGTTTGAGGATATTCTTTTATATATATATATATTTTTTTTTATTTGTTACAGTTCTTAGATGTCTGTTGTAGGTTGTTCGAACATTGTCGTCGCCGTTTTAAGTATTTTTACTTTTGTTGCAAAGCTCTAAAGTAGACAATAGACATGAATCTATTTTTAATGCTTTAAATGCCAATATCATAAGTAATTAAGGCATTATTATTCGTTTTAAAAGTTCAAAAATGAAACCTTTTTTGAAAGTTAGTCAGTTAGTCTTTAAGAAAGTATATGAATTATGAGGATACGATAACGTGTGACAAAGGATAAAATAAATGTTTTCACTATGGCTCTATAGGAGAATTTGTCTAGATTTTATTTCAATAAATAATTATGTTGTTCGTTTAACAGAACTTAATTCTTTATTTAGAAAAAAAAAATCCTAATTAAATTTTTGTTCTCATTAAATTCTAATTCTAATTCTGACAAAATTTTCGACAAAGTTTTTAAGAATTTTATTAAGGAATAAACCCTAAAGTAAAGCCACAAGTATTAGATATTGAATAATTGTTATATTAATTTGTGAAGAAAACATTTGAATCAAAACTAATTACCATTACAAACGACTTATAGACACCCTACCCTTGTATTATATATTTTCCCATAACGTTTAATTAACCTACTTTGCTGTGATTTATTTTCGAGAAATAGACTGTTTTTGATTTTAAAGCGATAAACTGTTTTTCAACGTTTTTAACATACTTGCAATTCATTTAAATTCAACTTTCATTCTATTTCCTTTAAGAATATTCTACGAGAGCATTCCAAGAAAAAGTATGATTTTAAACTATTTTTTTCTTTTATTTTTGATACTTTTGCATGAACCTGGCATGACGGTAAACATATATTTTTTTTCTTTTTAAAATGTATTGGAAATTTGATAGGATATTGAAGTATACATTTTTAAAGGAAATTATTTACATTCTTTTGCCATGTTATGTTGAAATAAAAAAAAAATAAAAATAAAATAATATTGCCAAGTTCTCTTATTTCATTTGACACTGATAGCTGCATCGTAGGACGAGTATAAATATTTAAATATATTTTTTGAAAAACGTTTTCCTTAGAAATTTTGCAGTCCCTTTAAAAGGAAACAGATCACAAAATGAAATAAGTAGACGCTGTTTTACTCCGTTTGGTCTATATTTTCAGATGCATATCATCCGATTGTTGTGTAATGAACCAGCAAATGTCATTTATTAACTTTATATATTTAAGTTAAATACTATCGGACACGTCACGCAATTTGTTTGTACATGACAAAATGAAAAAAGGTAATTTTATTAAAGCCATAACTTTTATTGAAAATATTTTCAACCAGCAACAGGCCCTGATAGTCACATTTTCCACCGTTAAACAGTTGGGGGGTGCGACATTCAAAATCAGGGCGAAAGTACTAGGCTATTATAGTAAAACCGTGAAAGGGTTTGGCGTTCTCAGGTCAAACTTTTTTCTTATGTTTGTTTGTTTTATTTTTCAGCTATAACTCAACCACCATTAATGATTTATGATTTCCCTCTTCAGCAAATAGCATCAACAAATCAAGTTTGATGAATTTTATCGAATGAGATCTTGTCATTTATCTCCTTTTTATACCCTATACCACTGGCGCTATGAATATGGGCCCCAGGAAAATGGACCCCAAAGTAAAAAATGAAAGTGGGCCCAAAATTTGGGGTTCATTTTCATAATGAAAATCAACCCCATTTCTAGAAATGAAAATGAGCCCCAAAAAATGAACTAGGGCCCCAAACTACGAATGAAAACGGGCCCTAAACTATTCTAGGGCTCATTTGCATAAACACTATTTGGGGCTCATTTTCATTTAAAGTATGCGGTACGATGAAGTATATGAAAATGGGCCCCAAAATGTGAAAACGGACCCCAATTTTTTTTTCACTTGTTTTGTTGATTAACTTGTTTTGTCTGAAGAATTAGTGAAAAATTAGGTCGGCTCACTTAAATATAAAAGAATTGCATTTCTTCAAATTTTTTTTGTATGCTTGGAAGAAGTATTTAAATTGAAAATAAGGATTTGTAAAACAATGTGACATTTGTTATACAAAAATATTTTTTTTAATTTTTAAACGAAAAAATTGCAATGAGATGTCGTAATGTGGTTTGAAAAATTTAACCGCTTGACTTAAATGATTCAGGAAATAGTAAAAAACGGTGGCATGACATAACGTCTAAGAGTGCCACTTTCATTTGTGACATAATGTCTATAGAAGCAATGACTTAAAGCCTACAGACATTATGGCACTTTTACGAGTGACATAATGTCTAAAGCATTTCAAATCTTGTAAACGTGGTAAAAGTGCCGTTATTTTCCCTTTTACAAAATGTTTAAATTAGATGTAAACATTCCGCAAAAGGGAATAATATTAATAATAATAATAACATTCTGTAATGTCTTCCCGGAGACACTTAAGTTAAGTATTGAAATCTGGCTTCGCATACAAAAGTTTTTCTGCGTGGCGGCCTGCGGCCGCGCTTAAGGGTTTTCTCCTCCAGTAGGACGCGGCAGGTGGCTTCGCTGAATAAAGTTTTCCTGCGTACGTCACAAGAATAAAAAAATGTCTTTTCCCTGCAAACATTTCAAAATTTGCTCAAGCTGTTTGGATATTTTGGATAAAAAATCTCAAAGTAACAATTCGCCTTTGCTTTGTCCTTATTGCAAGCAAATTGTTGAAACAAATTTAAAAATATTTCAATAAATTGCTATTATTTGTATTCCATTTAACTAAATTGTTATTTTACTAAATTGTTATTATTTGCTCTAAAGTGTATTAAAGTTTAAAAAAATTTCAATAAATTGTTATTATTTGTATTCCATCCATAACAAAATGAATTGTTATTATTTCCATTGCATCAAATCAATATTTTAGAATTCTGAGTGTCATAGTGTCTATAGACATTATGTCCTTAGACGTTATATCACGCCACCGTAAAAAAGTAGTCCGGCTCACTAAAATTATATTGAAGAAATTTGTCCCTACTGCCGTGCAAAGGTTGAAGATACACTTCAGATATATTCTTAAATACATATGTACATATACATTTGAAAATATGAAACTGAATTTGATAAATGAATAATAATAAATACTAACGTTACTAAATAAAACTGAATTTAAAAATGAAAATATTCGATTTTTTTACATCATGGAAGTTTATAAAAGTTTATTAAAAAAAAAAAAAAAATGAAAATGAACCCCAAAATATGAAGTAAGGCCCCACCAATATATGATATTGGTCCCCAAAAATTATTTGGGGCCCTTTTTCATTTTCTTGTTTGGGGTCCATTTTCATTACGAAAATGCACCCCACATGAAGAAATGAAAAACGACCCCAAAATGGGAAAACAGGCCCCAAAATTTCGTGTTGTTGTTTTCCATACATTTTTTTGGGGCTCATTTTCATTTTTTTTTTGGGGCCCATTTTCCTGGGGCCCATATTCATACCACCTATACCACTATGTGGCTTGGGTATAATGACTTTGTGCTGCTGTTTGTAACTACCAAAAATATTTGACCTAGACCCATCTTTTATTATACCGATCGAATCAGAATCGCTAACTGATTCGATTTAACGATGGCCGTCCGTGTGTCCGTCCGTCCGTCTGTGTGTCCATGTAAACTTTGTAATCAAACTGCAGGTCGCAAATATGAATATATTTTGATGAAATTTGGTACATAAGCTTCTATCGGCCATAGGATGAACGCCATTGAAATTGGTGAGAATCGGTCCATGTTCAGACCTAGCCCCTATACAAATGACCCCTATAAAATCGACATAAATTGCCATAAGATCCAAATTGTCATATAGATCTTACTCAAATTGGGTTTGTATACGTTTATTACATCCATTAATGAGTAATCTAAAAATGGTCCCTATGGGACAACTTTTAGTCATAAGCCCCATATAGAGCTGCTTCCCGATCTTCACTTAAATCTATCAAAAAACAAAAATATTGCACGGATTCTTTTCAAATTTTGTTTGTATATATTTTTGCAAAATACAAGAGACTTTACCAAGCATAGTCAGGATCGGTCCATTTTTGGGCCTAGTCTCCATATAGATATAGCATCCGATATGAACTTTTTCATATCTGCAGCCAAAAAAATTAATAAAAATCGCACTCAAATTTGGTTTATGCTTATTTTCTATGTCCAGTTAGTTGGGCCTATGAGATAGGGTCTCTAAACGCATGGTATAGGGTATCATATAGTCGGTCTCGACCGACTATAATTTTCTTACTTGTTTTGAAATAGGCTTTGTTGACCCTTTTTCTTTCTGTGCTTGACAAGCCCTTTCAAGTTTATCGATTATTTTCACATTATCGACTCATCCCTAAAAACAAAACGAAACAAAAGTGGGGAAATCCTTAAGTAAATAGTTATGGAAATTAGTAACTGCAAACACTAAAATTAACAGAAATGGAAATGAAAGTTAACTTCCGCTATATAATACATAATAATATACTATAATATATTAAATTTTTTAGTGAAAGTGATGACTCTACTGACAGCCTTGACGACGTACCCAGTACGAGCCAAAAGAGGTTAGCTTTCGTAATTTTGCAGTAGAAATTATCTTCATTAAAAATGTTTTTGTAGGATATATAAGCAAAACTTTCGCCAATCGTGGTTGAAGTATAAAAGGTTTGAAGAGTGGCAATAGCATGATGTGCAAGTACTACCGGTGCAATTTAAAACCGAAGCTATATGGTCTTCTGGCACATTCCAAAACTAAAAAGCATATGACCGCCATGTCTCAATGTTTACGTGGTACCCAGCCATCTGTTGGATTTCTACCGATAAAGGCAGATAAAACTGTTTTAAAAGCAGAATTATGAAATGCTGTTTATGTTGTGGCACACACCTCAATTCGATCCATTGACCATTTGGTCAAATTGCAACGTGATTTATTCGATGACAGCAATATTGCAGCCAGTGCATACAGTCTGATTATAGATGAATCGACTGATATTAGTGTAAAAAAAATACTTGGGCATAGTCATTCGTTACTACAGTGAGTCACAACCAAATTGTCAACACCTTCTTAAAACTAGCAGAGCTTGATAACTACACTGCGCAGGGATAGTTGCTTCGATATTAAAAACGATGAAGGAGTATAACTTAAATATAAAAAAACATGGTATGGGTAGGAACGGATAACGCTAATGTTATGACGGGTGTAAATCGAGGTGTCATTGATCAATAAAAAGAGTTGAATCCGAAAATTAGGTTGGTCCCATGTATATGCCATTCGATACAAATTGCAGTTTCAAGTGCAACAAAAATTATTCCCAATGAAATTGAATTTCTCGTTTCAGAAACATATAATTGGTTTTCCAAATCTGCGTTAAGGCAAAATCACTATAGAACCGTATTCGCAGCTATAAATAATGGCTTGCAGCCGAATAAAATAGTTAGGGCGTGCGATGCAAGATGGCTGTCCATTGAAGTGGCTATCAAGCGATTAGTGGAGCAATGGTTGTAGTTAAAAACTCATTACGAAATTGCGAAAGCTACTGAAGTGTGTCACAAAGCAAAAGTTTTAGTCTCTCTTTTTAATGACAAAAATTTGGCCTATTTGCAGTTTTTAAAACCTGTGTTATCCGACGTTCAGCGAGTTAATAAATTGTTCGAAAGCAACGAAGCAGATCCAACAAAACTTTTTCCGAATTGATCTTTTTAATTTCTAATCTTTCAAATTTTATCGTTTCTCCTTTTCCTACATTTGATCCTTTAAGTAACCCACTTGAAACTTATTTAACTAAAACTCCTCAGTTTCATTACTGTTTTGAATAGTACATACTATTAAAAAAATCTGAGAACTGTATTGATGAAGTAATGGAACTTGAGATAAGAAATACTTGTCAGATATTTATTGTTCGATTAATTGAGCAGCTACGTCAGAGATTACCACAAAATATTCAATCACTTAAAAAAATCGACTTTTTTTCAATTAAAAATTATTTTACTGTAGATGAAATAACAGCAATTGAATTGCAATGGAAGAAAATTTCTACATATCCGTGGCAAAAATTAAATTCAACAGTAGAATTTTCGATAAAAGTAAAACAGTTTAAAGATGCGCTAAATGAAAACCCTTTTAAGAACCTAGTTGATTTCGCTTTTAGTTTTTTAGTTCTACCACTAAGTAATCCAGAAATTGAAAGGAATTTTTGTTATGAATGCAATAAAAACAAAGCAAACAAACAAGCTAAACTTGCTGATGTTAAATACCCATTTAACTATTCGATATGGACTAAAAAGACTTGATAAATGTTGTCATAACTTCACGATTTCCGACGATCTCATAAAGCTAGGAAGCTCTCGTAATATGTACGACACCGTTCAGACTTCTGACGATGAAAATTTTGATTTTGAAATCTAAAACAACGATTATGCAGAAAAAAAACATTGTATACCTTCTTTTTGTTTTTTTTTTTTAATTTAAAGTTTTTGAGAATTTTTTGGGGTTTTTAGAAATGAAATACTAAGCATTTTAAGTTAAAGTATACATATTAGGGTGATCGATTATTCGACGTTTTGCTAAAACCGGTTTTCGGTTTTTTCGAATAGTTAAAATTTGAAAAAAACCGGGTTCGGTTTTGCAAAAGTGAAAAAAACCGGTCACCCGGTTTTTTCCGAATATTGTAGAATAATATTTCAACCTTAAAAATTAAAAACAACGTTTTTTTTTATCACATAAAACAATTTATTTAAACAAAAACAATTCAGGGAACTCTTAAAAAAAATGAGATCAAATATTTCATTAATATATTTTTTTAAATAATTATTTCTAATTAATTATTTCTTTTGAAATAATCTTTTAAAAATAAAATGCAGTTTAAATGTTTTGGTGTATATCGATTTTTTTCTTTTGTTTTAATAAAACTTGACATTGAAAACGATCTTTCACTTAGTGTGCTAGTAGGACAAACAGTTAACAGAGCATTGAGTAACTTTTCAAGCTTATTAGATCTCTTATGGCAATTGTCCAAATATAAAAAATCTTCTAAAATGCTTTGTTGATTATTTATTGAAGAAGAATTTTTTGGTTTTTGAATATTTTTAATGGAATTATTCAATTCATGTTCCAAATTGTATTCGGAATCATCACTTTCCTGCTCATCATTTAAATCAGAGGTAGTGTCTTCCATATCGTTAAATAAACGATAATATATTTGGGAAGCAAATTCTATTGCCTCACTTTTTGTCGAATATTTAAGGAATGTATCGCTAATAGGAAAGTTTGCAGTGCTTAAATATAATACCAACGTGTTTAGAACTTTGATACGTCTTTCGCTTATACGTTTTTTTAAGCATTCAAGCAATTCTTGTGACAAAGGGTTTTGAATCTTAGAAACGTTTTTAAACAAAAATTGAAAAATGCCTTCAGCTTCTACCAAGGTTGTCGAATTTTTAGACAATTCATTTATAGCAATTTCTAACGGCTTTAGAGTATTATTAAGCTCTGACAGCGTTGTTATTTCATTTTCACTAAATGGTGTTAGCCCTAGGTCTAAAAGAGCATGATTTACACATTTATGAATTTTTAAAAATTGTGAAATCATTTTTACCATAGAATTCCATCTATGCTTTACGTCATGTATAAGCTTAAGCTCTCTCTTCTCCTGTGTTTTAACATAAACTTGAAGTTTTTTTTGTTTGTCGGAAGATTTGTTAAACATCTTTACGCATTTTCTTATGCGATCTATAAGAGTTCTTACGTTCACATTTAAACAGACATTTTGTAATGTTAATTTAATAAAATTTTCTGGATCGTCTTCTTCAAAGTCAGATTCATTAGAACTTGAATCATCTTCTATATTATAATCTTTCTTTGAATAAATTGTGTCAACAACACAAAGATGAATTGCATGGTTAATGCAAAGTTGAGATTCGGCCTCTATATTCTGCCCGTATTTTTGCATCACTGCAGCACCATCATGTGTTGATGCGACAATATCATGTTGAATATTAATTGAAAACTCAGTCAACTTTTTTTTAATAATTTGTTCTAAGTTATATGCATTTGCTTTAACTTTAATTTCTTCTAATCCAAGATTATATATTTCAAATGATTTCCTTTCAGGATTATAGTGTCGTATAGTCACATTTACATATTTTAAATATGATATGTCTGACCACTCATCAACGACAATGGAAAATCTTCCATTGCTTTCTTTTATCTGAATTACTTTATTTTTCAATTCTTGTTGTTTCATAAGATAAAACTGATCAATTCTTTCCCATATTGTTGATTCTGCTGGCATATTGTAGTTTTTTGAATGTAAATATGCTAGTGCTACGCGGGATTTTTTCAACGCCCTTACAGACATCCCATCTTCAGCCACACAGCGAGCTAATATTTCGCCTATGGACTCATTTTTAGAGACATACTTTAATAAAGTATTATCTGGGGTTAATTTAAAAACACTTGGAGTGCAATCAATTTCTTCTTATTGTACTTTTGAAGTTATGGTAATTTTATGGACGCATTTGGCATGATTTAGCAGTGAAGATGTTGAAGAGCCTTTGCAACTCAATATTTTAGGACACTTAAGGCATCTGGCCTTTTCTTTTCCTTGACGTTCAAAATACTTCCAAACTTCAGACGACATCTGCACAAAAACAGAATAATTAACACTTGAGTTGAAATAAAAAATAAATAACATTACTTGCAATTATCTTCTTTAAGTTAATTTAAAACTGAAAAAAGTTGTAAACATGTTTTTTACTTCAATTAGAATCTTGGCTTTTTTTTAAACAGCTGTTGTTTTAAGATTGCCAGATGGTTAAAAAATAAACGAGTGTTTACATTACAATTAAAAAATTTATAGAAATGATAATATAATAGATTATTTAATAAATTATCATATATTAAAGCTAAAAAGTAATATAAAAAAACCGGGTATTCGACAACAAAAAACCGGGTTATTCGACATTCGAAATATGAGCAAATTCAAAAAACCGAAACCGGCAATGCAAAAAAACCGGTTTCGGCCGGTTTTAAAAAACCGGGTCGATCACTCTAATACATATACATATCGCACCTGTACCTCTAAAGTGAGTCAACTCAAAAATTTTCAATATTCACTTTTTGCAATCAACTGTAAAAATCTTACTTCGATTTTTCTAGTCTTTCGCAAAAAAGTACAGTTATAACCCTCTTTGTGTTCTAAGAGTAGCTTCTTTAGAATCGACTATAAAGACATATTTTGAGTTCCACCAAAAAAAATTGTTATTTTTGCTGATTACTGAAAAAATCGCAGAAACAACTACTGTTGTGTACTTATTATTCGCAATTCTTTACAATGAAACAACTGTTTTTAAATTTTATGTTAAATATTTAAAAAAATCGTTTTTTGCCTCTACTGAAAATTTGTAAATTTTGAGTTGACTCACTTTAGAGATACAGGTGCGATATGTTATTTTATGAATTTTTGTTTTATAATTTATACGCTTTACTAAATTCTAAGTCTGATATGTCTCCTGACAATAAAAAAATTTATTTAATAAGAAAACAAAATCTAGCTCTTTTTTTTAGCTTTATTTTTTTTATTTTAGCTTTTTCTAGCTATTTTTTTTCAGAATTTAGCTACAACTTCCAAAAATTTGTGGCAACACTGTGGCATTATACGATGATTATGTTTTTTTTCTAAAATTAATCTTATTAAATGGGGGTGTTTTTTTTTAGAAATAATTCCAATCATTAGTTATCTGAATTTGGAAATTTTAGTTTAAAAACTGATTTTTTTTAATTTTTCATAAAGATAAAATTAAATTTTTTTTTATTTACCCTCTTTTCTATATTATTAGTTATGTTTTCTTTTGGACAAAATGTTATGGTCCTTTGTAGTTTTTATAGAAAAATTTGTTTCAAAATGTGAATATTTTTCTATTCGAAATGTATAGAGAATATCAGTGTTTTCTACAGGAAGAAGTACCAAAAGTCTGACGAGAAATTTCGTTTATTCCAAATACAAATAGTTCGACTGATAAACGAATTTTCACTGTATTTCGATGTGCGGTGAACTGGGTAATAGACTACTAGAGAAGCGGGTAGAACGAACTGAAACTAAAGCACTTGAATGAGTTCATTAATCTCAGAAGAAAATGTCCCGTGGTAATATCTATATACTATTAATCATCGTATTTGAAAATGCAGAGTATATTACAATTCTGTGGTTTTCTAGAATAACCGCGTATGTCATAAAATCAAAATGTTCAGGGGAGCCAAAAAACGTTATATTTGAAATTATGGGTTCGATATAAAGTTTTTAGAGCTTTTTATTTAACAGTCCTGTAGATATGGGCAATAAATACTTTATGTAAAATTTTGAGTAAAAATCTTCAGGGGGATAGGACCTAGAGAAGGACGAAAAAAACAATATGTAAATAAACTTAAAGTGTGTGTGGATAAAACACTTATGTCGACAAACGTCGTTTTCTTTGAAAAAGAAAACTACCAATGCAACCACCCATGTAGACATAAGTTGTTGTTGCTTGAAAAATGGACTTAGGATGAGAATATAACAAGAATAATATAACAAGAATAATAGTGACAAAAAATAACAGAAATAAACACACAAGTTTTTATAAGTGGTTATCAACTAAAAAATAATCCAAAATTATTTTGCATTTTTTTTCATTAATAACAACGTATGTCGCTATGTGTCGTTTTCTGAGAAAATAATTTGTCAGCGATCAAACGTAAGTTGACATACGTCGATAGTGCTGCAAAGTAATTTAATAAACATTTAAGTTACATCGTTATTTAAAGAAAAAACTCAGAAGTGGTCAATATTTTTTTTTAATAATTTAACACATGTAAAGAGCGTTAAAAATTAATATATTTGGCATCGTTAACTCAAAACTGACAAAAATGGACATACGCGGTTATTCCAGAAAACCACAGAATTGGACCGTAATTTTCCGGGTTATCAGCGTACGCTTTTAAGGGGTTAGTTGGACATTAGCAATCTTCCAGCAAGAGGAAAGACTCCATTACAGCACGAAGAGCTAAAAAGGTTGGCCAATGGACGAAAAGCATTGTTTCAGCACTACTGCTGAAACTTATCTGCATTTATATGCTAAAAAACCTTTTTAACTGTACCAGCCAAGAAAAATTCTTTAGGCATAGCACATTATTTACCGTCTAGTTCGGGCAGTGGTTGATCGCTATCTGGACTTGTTCTAAGTCTAATGAAAACGATAATTTTTCTCTAAAAAAGACCCCAAAAAAAGTTTTTAAAATCTCTTCTATTGGGAATATTTTGGTATCTTATACATGAAAGAACGCTTCAGAATTTTAAGGAATTTTAAGATTCCTGTTAATTTTAAAAATATTTTCTATAAGAATTTCCAAAATCTTCGGTTTTTCTAAATGATGAAAACTTCAAAAGTATTCAAGAACTAAAGAATTTCCCTCAGAATATGATAAGCACTTTTATGGAAAAAATTTATCAGCAGTGAATTGAGTAATTTGTATTTTCCAGTCACTTCGATTGCGATTCTGGTACTATGGGCCATAACAAATATATTTGCCCAAGGAACCATACCCCTAAAATCATTTTCGAACCCTCCACAATTTCGATGAAAAAAATCGATTTATGTCGTATATGGGTACCCCATATAAAATTATGTGAATCGCGATGAGCCCATGGAGATTTTTTTTTCGCCCCCTACAATTTGACCCACTCTAATATATATATATATATGTGTATGTTTAAATAAAAATAATAATAAGAAATAAATAAGCAAAAGCCGATGTTTTTTTCGATAAACAATTGTCTTTAGTCTTTTTAGAAACCACAGAAAAATATTCTCATATAAAATTATAGCAAATAAAATTTTTACCACAGATAACTTTGACAAATTCCTGTTATTAGTGACTCCTAACATTCAAGTTAAATCCTTTGTGATTTGGCACAAATGAATGTTACGAGGGCCAATTAATAAGTCCTAAAATGTGATTTCGATTTAGAAAACTCAGTTGGGTATTATAAAGATGTCTGCGTTTGAACATAAACACAATCGTATCACTAATTCAAAGAATTGTTTTGTGTTATTCTATCGCAATATCGATCCATTGCAGCACACCGGAAGACAAGCAGCAGACTAAACAATGGGTTTCTTTCAGCGAGCCGATGCTGATGAGAGCCACGAGAGCTTATCGGTCAACAAGGTCATAGGGACAGTTTTTCGAAAGTGAAAATCAATGAGCGGTGAATATTATTCCAACTTATTGCACCGATTCAAAGACGATTTGAAAAAGGAGCCAAATTTGGCCGAGAAGAAAGTACTTCTTCAACAAGACAATACACAGATGTACACTAAGGCCGGTCAAATGTAAAGTAATTTGGAGGTCTCTCTAACAGACTTAATACTATGAACGAATATTGCCATTTAGACCAGTAATTGAGATTTGAATTTAGGAAATATTTAATTTTTACTTGAATTGTCATTAAAGTGCCCCTTAAACTGATAAGTTTTACCGCGGATTTTTTTTTATTACTAGGCCAGTACTCTTTAAAAGGGATTTATTTGGTTTTATCAAATTAAAGCTCCGGAGAGAAAAGTTTTAAAAATGGTTTGTTTCCTAACAAAATTTTTTGAATAAAATCTATTTTAGCAACCACGTACCGATCTCTTGGAATTGCATGGCTCAGTTCCCAAATCGATTAACTCCACTTTCTGATATATGAAAATTTTTATGTCAAAGCATTTGATTGACGGCTAAATGTTTATATTCAAAACAAATTTCTGGCACATTTGCGGGGTCATTGAGATGTAGTGAAATCTTCAAGAGTTTTTTATGACCTTCTATGACCTTTAATATTTTTTTTCCTTATCTTGATGTTTGTTTACATGGTTTTTCAGGTATAAACATTGGGTATTGTAACAATCAAAAAAATTTGACCTAAACCCATCTTTTATTATACTGATTTAGTGATGTCCGTCCGTCTGTCCGTCTGTGTGTCCTTGTTAACCTTGTAATTAAACTAGAAGTCGCAACTATGAATATATATTGATGAAATTTGGAATATAAGCTTCTATCGAACATATGATGAAGGCTATTGAAATTGGTGAAAATCGGTTCATGTTCAGACCTAGTCCCCATACAAATGACCCCTATGAGATCGACTTAAATTGCCATAATATCCAAATTATATACAGGCATGTCACAGAAACAAATTCCGATCGAAAGTGGAATTGAAACCGTATTCGGCTTCTTCAGAAAACGTAAACCGACAAATGTTATCGATATGAAACCACTTTTAATTTCTTAAGTGGAATTGATATTTTAAGTAGCATAGATACCAAAAAACTATCCAGAACAACTTAAAATTAATAAAAAAAACTATTGGTTTATTAATTTTAGCAAAATATAGACATTTCAATCTTTAAAATGAATTTTATTACCAATTTAAAAGAAAATGATTTTTAGATGACGAAAAATACAAAACGTCGTAAACTAATTATTGCCACCTTTTTATTTCATACAAACCACTTTTTGTTTAGTGCAAAATATTTGTTTTTTCTAACAAAATACAACGCTGACAGCAAAATGGCGAAGCAAAACAAACGAAAAAGAATAACTACTGAGTAAACATGTAAGTATTAGAAAATTTATTTTTAAATTTTTTTAATTTTTTTTATTATTAAAGGGGAAAACATCGCAGTTCGGCACAAGAGAAAATTTTCCTTGAATATATGGAGTGCCATCAGGATATAGCTAGGGGGTTTGTGAAGGGATATCAGGCTGTTGTGGAGAGTCATTGGGAAGACCTGACAGGAAAATTAAATTCTTTTGGCCCACCATCTAAAGATTTTTCAACGGAATGTTGGTTTCGTTCCTCTACTACTGCAACAATGGATATGCCGGGCATTTTTATATTTTTATTTATTTATTTTATTTATTTAACACAACACAATCTTAAAATTTCGCTTTATATTCTTTTTCTTTCCAACAATCAGCTGTGTATTTTTCGTTACGTTGCCATATTTAATACACAAAAATATCTTTTTCATTTTTTTTTTCGATTTAATGAAAGCGACAAATTTCTGAAGAAGCTAAAACGAAACCGATCGATTTGGCAATACGGAATCAAATCGATTTCGATTTTGTTCTGTGACATGCCTGATAGATCTCGGTCAAATTGTGTTATTGTATGTTTATTACATCCGTTTATCAGTAGTTCAAAAATAAACCCTGTCGAACAATTTTTAGTCACAGCCCCCATATAATGCTGCTTCCCTATCTTCACTTAAACGCATAAAAAATATAAAACAACAGATTTTTCTCAAATTTGGTTGGTATATTTTTTATTAAAAAATATAGGACTATCAAATATGGTCAGATTCGGTCCTTTTTTGACCTAGTCCTAATATAAATATAGCATCCGTCTTCAACTTTTTGAAATCTGCAAGCAAAAAAATTAATAAAAAGTAAGAAAATTATAGTCTGTCTAAACCAACTATACGATACCCTATACCATGCGCTTAGAGACCCTATCTCTTAGGTCCAACTAATTAGTTCATATCGGATGATATATTTATATGCAGACTAGGTAAAAAGATGGACCGATCCTGACCAAATTTTTGTAAGGTCACTTATTTTTTGCAAAAAAATATACAAACCAAATTTGAGAAAAATTTTTGCAATATTTATGTTTTTTAATAGATTTAAGCGAATATCGGAAATCTGCTTCATATGGGGACTATGGCTAAGAATTGTCCTGTTGGGTTTATTTTTGGACTACTTATAAATGGATGAATTAAACATTCTCAAACACAATTTGACCGCGATCTATATGATAATTTGGATATTTGGGGCAATTTAATTTGATCTCATAGGGGTCATTTGTATGGGGACTAGGTCCGAACATGCATCGATTTACACCATTATCAATTGTGTTCATCCTATGGCCGATAGAAGCTTATTTTTCATTGCTGGGTTCTAAAAATTATTTTGAGTTGTCTTTGGTTTTACCTTTATCAGTCGCTTATGGCCAGAAATTTCGAATTATTGTCGATATATTGACGAAAATTTATCAAAAAAAAAGGTGAAAAAAATTTGAATATTTTGAAGACTTCATTCGGTAAAATTATCCACGTTGATTTTTAATTGCATATAAAGGGTGATTTTTTAGCTGTTATCTTTTTGGCAACACTGGTTTAAACAGCTGACGCACTTTTCGTGTTTTGTTTCATTGTCAAACATCTTCAGTTTGGTCTATAATTTAACCATGAATCGTCTAACAAACAAACAACGCTGTTAACAAAGTTCATCGCGCGCTGCTTCCATTTTATGGTCAGTTTAATCGACCCACTGAAGCGGCTATTCGGGCTATTGTGACTAAATTTCGCACCAAATTTACATTGTTGGACATTAAACCACCACGCTTACGTAGAGTGCGAACTGAAGAAAATATCGCAGCTGTATCGGCCAGTGTTAATGATGACCATCATTTATCGATTCGTCGATAACGTAACGTAACTGTGAATGGTGAGCGCTACCGAGATGTGATATCCAAACTTTTTTTGCCCAAAATGCAAGAGCTTGACTTGCATGACATGTGGATTCAACAAGACGGTGCCACATGCCACACAGCACGCGCAACAATGGACTTATTGAGAGGCGAGTTCGGTGAACATTTTATTTCACGTTCGGGACCGGTCAATTGGCCGCCTAGATCGTGCGATTTAACGCCTTTAGACTATTTTTTGTGGGGCTATGTTAAAGCTCATGTCTATACAGATAATCCCGCTTTAATTGACGCATTGGAAGACAACATTGAAGCATTTATTCGTGAGATACCGGCCGAAATGTTGGAAAGAGTATGCCAAAATTGGACTAAGTGGATGGACCATTTGAGGCGCAGTCACGGTCAACATTTGTATGAAATAATCTTCAAACATTAAATTATATGGACCGTACTATCGATTCAAATAAAGATTTCATGCATTTTTCTGAATTTTATGTGGTTTTTTTTTGGAAAACTTTCCTATAGCTCTTAAAAAATCACCCTTTATTAATAAAAAAAATTTTAAATGGTGCTTGAGTTATAGCTGAAAAACGAAATAAATATAAAAGGTCATAAAAAAGATGCTTGGTTTGAGAACGCCAAACCCCTTGGAAGTTTTGCTATACTGGGCTAGTGCTATCAAACCTTATACTAATTTTTTCTGGAGTATTTTTTCAGCAGTGCATCGATTCCGCCCAGTTGTGGGGTATTATTCATTATGATTAGGAGTTTTTTTTACATTAAAATTTTCAATAATTAGAAAGTGGAGTTAGTCGATTTGGCAAGTGAGGCATCCAATTCATAATTCGCTTTAAGAGTTGCATTTATAAAAAAAAAAAAACATTTTCGGTGAATCGCCCCAGTATACATGGGTATATTCGGCATCGCAAAATTCATTGAATTGGGAACGTATTTCAGTGTCATCCGCCATATTCGCCGGATTTAGCACGCAAATCTATAAAAATGGCTCAGTAGGAAGAGACTTAGCTTTAACGATGAAATCAATGATCAAAAATGCCTATTGTTTAGAAGGGGAAAAAAGTTGGAGAAATGTTGGACAAAATGTATTGAGCTAGAAGGAAGCAATGTTAAAAAAATTTTTTTTTCCTACAAAAAATTCACGGATTTATTGACCCTTCCACGTATCTATTTGAACTGTATATCATATCCCAGAATTAGACAAATCACGCTTAAAGCCATGTCTTACCATCCTCGTTAAATACAATCTTTGTTGTTTTATTTCAGTTACTACCACGCGACATGAGTTTACTTGAAAAAAAAAAAATGAAAAAAGATACAAATACGAAACGCCAGGAGACGGATGGATGAATATTGGTTAATATTTAGTTTTTATTCATAGTGTCGTTTTTTTTTTTTTGTTGTTGTTGTAATTTTGATGGCTTTTGTTATAGTGATTTGGTTTTGTACAGCTTTGTGTTGTCGTTACAATTGACATTGAGGTTGTCAGGGTCGATAAAGGACGGTTTGTTTCTGTTGTTTTAAGGATTTTATTTTTTTAGTTGACTGGTTTATTGGTTTCGTTTACAAATTTCCGTTAAATTTAAAGCTTTTCCACACTTTATTTATTTTAATTTTTTTTTTTTGTTAACTTTTTATTTTGACATACACTCATCCATACAAACTTTTTATGGGTACAATGTTTTATTTAACTTGTTTTTTTATAGCTCTTAGTTTTTGTTTTAGACCAATCAATCGTAATTTAAAAGGGTTGATATTTTTGAAATTGTGTTAATTTATTCCTGCAAAGAAAAGTAAAAGAGAAATAAGTTTTATAAAATTACGAGTAAGTTCTTTTTTTTTAAATAAAGTTTAGAATAAAGTGTCGTGGAAAGTGTCTTTGCTATTGTTTTTCAGTGAGAAGGTTTGGTGTTGTGTAGATTTTTATTATTTATTGTTTTATTTCATTATTCTTTTATTTTTGGACTTAATGGCTTGTACCAATATTTTTCATATGACCTCCTTTGCTCTTTTTCTATTGTAATTTAAATTATTTTTATTCGTAAAATTATTGATTAGACATTAGATCATCATCATCATTATCATCATCATTATTTCAACCACAATTTTCAAAACGAACATTTTATTATATTACTGAATTAAATTCATTGAACGTGTTAATCGGATTGAATTTGGTTCGACTCGTTTCTTGGAATGTTTTTTCGTGAAAACCAAATTTAGTAGTGTTGGTGGTCTTCTCTTTCCGCTCAAACTAATCACACTAATTTTGATTGAATTTGTAAAATTTTATTAAATTGTATCCTGTTTAATTTTAATGCAAATTTTAATGTAAATGTAATTTGAAAACACTAACCACCAGCCCTGAATGAGTTAAACAATGTACACTTGCTAGAGAAAGTATTCGTTCACTTGAAGACGAAAATGTTAATAATAATCAAATCAACAAAGCTCAAGATCAAATGCCTTTACTTTAAATAAAGCAGAAAACCTTGGCACATTTTGTTTCAGTAATTCATCTATATTCTGCAAGACAGCTGTTTCAGGTCGAGTCACCAACCCTCCTTTGCTGAAACCAACCCAACCTTATGAAAATCATAGCAAGGAGCTATACCATTTAAGTTTTCCAATATAACAAACTAAAATATAAAACAATCTTTTTAAAACAAATGTGTCAATGTTTTTTGCTTTGTTTAATTATAATTATAATAATTATAATAATTATAATAATTATAATAATTATAATAATTATAATAATTATAATAATTATAATAATTATAATAATTATAATAATATAATTATATAATATTATATAATTATTAAAACCAGCAGATTCCAGCACTCGAAATTCGAGTGCAATTTCTAGGCACCTTTATTTCTCAACTTAGCCAATTCACAAACCAACACTTTTTTGGTTTGTTAGTATTGTGAATGAAGATAACGAACTCATTAACAAACACATTAACACACACATAGCATATGTATTATTTTATGTATGTGTTAGTAGCAATTTACTCAAAATAAAGGAACAAATTTAACAAGTAAGAAAATTATAGTCGGTCTAGACCGACTATACGATACCCTATACCATGCGTTAAGAAACCCTATCTCTTAGGACCAACTAACTGGACATAGAAAATAAGCAAAAACCAAATTTGAGTGGGATTATTATTAATTTTTTTGGCTGCAGATATGAAAAAGTTCATATCGGATGCTATATCCTAATGGGGACTAGGTTCAAAAATGGACCGATCCTGATCATGTTTGGTAAAGTCTCTTGTATTTTGCAAAAATATATACAAACAAAATTTGAGAAGAATCAGTGCAATATTTTTGTTTTTTGACAGATTTAAGTGAAGATCGGGAAGCAGCTCTATATGGGGCCAAATGGATCATTTTTGAACTACTCATTAATGGATGTAATGAACGCATACAAACCCAATTTGAGTAAGATCTATATGACAATTTGGATCTTATGGCAATTTATGTCGATTTCATAGGGGTAATTTGTATGGGGGCTAGGTCTGAACATGGACCGATTCCCACCAATTTCAATAGCGTTCATCCAATGGCCGATAGAAGCTTATATACCAAATTTCATCAAAATATATTCATATTTGCGACCTGCAGTTTGATTACAAGGTTTACATGGACACACAGACGAACGGACGGACGGACGGACGGACATTATTAAATGAACTCAGAAAGTGATTCTGATTCGATCGGTACAATTAAAGATGGGTCTAGGTCAAATATTATTGGTTGTTACAAACAGTAGCACAAAGTCATTATACCCAAACCACATAGTGGTATAGGGTATAAAAATCTGTAAATCTGGTGAACAGCTAAAAAGAAATTCCTTTCAAGAAATATACGTTTGGCCAAACTCGGGATAAAACGGTAGAACAAAACATCTGTTACAAGAAATCGCCTAGCCTATTAATATTATAGGTAACAGAAATCGAAAATAACATTTTTTATTTTTATATTTATAAAAATACCAAATAGTGCAATATTTGAATCATGAACTTTTACCACTGACATATCGCGAATTTTACATGTACATATTTCAAAAAACTTGACGAACGATTCTACTCCAATTTTTTGGTTTAACGTAAAACACGCAGTGCATGCTATATGGATCGATGGATGTCCCAGACCATAATATTTTTCTGTATTATTAATACGTTGTTAATCTATTGCAAAATCAGAACAAAGATGGAAAACTTTTTTGATAACATTTTGAAAACTCCTTTTTTAAGTTTTAAAAAATTTTCTTAAACAAAATTTCAAAAAATGGATCTAGCACTTTAAAGTTTTGTTAAATATGTGTTAGAGATTAATTGTGTGAATTTTTAAGTAAATTCCTTTGTCAGAATTTTTTTTACAAAGAATTTTTTTTTTGAGAATTTCAAGAAAAAATATTTTTTTGTGAAATATTCAGTAAATGTACTCTTTCTAAATATTTTGTATCAATAATTTATCAGTTATTTTTATCTTAATCACCTAGGGCTTCTGAAAGAAATAATCTGACCCCATTGACCCTTTGGGTCATATGCGACCCCCAGCTAATGAAAGACAATTTATTCAAAAAAATCAAATATTTTGTAAGTGCTGTTGAATTTGTAGATGTGACGCTTTAAATGTAATAGCCAAATGTGCAAGTCCTCCATGCTAAAAATTTGGAATAACTCAAACAACTTTAACCCATTCCTTGCCGAGGCCAAACTTTGAATTTTGGCATATATAAAAAAATTAATTGTTCTAGTAAACTAGATGAAATCCTTACTATGGGTTGGGAAATAAAATTGTGCTATATATAACATATGCTATTTCTTGGCGAGTTTTTATCTTTTTGAAAAGATAATTTAGTACTGATATCGACTCATATAAAAACTTGTCGAAAAAATTAAACTATAGAACGAAATTTTCATAAAATCTGAAAAAAAGTTATATTTGCCCCATATAAACATACTTGAAATTATCAGTCGCGTTGGGGCACCTCTAAATTTTTTTGTTTGACCCAAAGTTTCTCAGTTTTTTTGCTATTCGCATATTTGTAGGGGGTGAGACTTTAAATTCGAACACTATTTTTCCCCTCCATATAACGAAGGGCCACCCTAATCCATATATAAACAAGTAAGAAATTATAGTCGGTCTAGACCGACTATACGATACCCTTTACCATGGTTTAGAGACCCTATCTCTTCGGTCCAACTAATTCGATATAGAAAATAAACCTAAACCAAATTTGAGTGGCATTGTTATTAATTTTTTTGGCTTCAATATCGCATGCTATATTTATATGGGGACTAGGTCGAAATATGGACCGATCCTGACCAAATTTTGTAAAGTCACTTATATTGTGAAAAAATATGTACAAACCAAATTTGAGAAAAATATGTGCAATATTTCTGTTTTTTGATAGATTTAAGTGAAGACCGGTAAGCAACTCTATATGGGGCCTATGACTAAGAATTGTCCTAAAGGTATTATTTTTGGACTACTGATTAATGGATATAATAAATACATACAAACCCCATTTTACTGAGATCTATATGATAAATTGGATCTTATGGCAGTTTATGTCGATTTCATAGGTCTCATTTGTATGGGGACTAGGTCTGAACATGGACCGAATTTCATGAATTTCAATAACGTTCATACTATGGCCGATAAAAGCTTACATACCAAATTTCATCAAAACATATTCCTACTTGCGACCTGTAGTTTGATTACAATGTTTACATGGACACACAGACGGACAGACGGACGGACATCGCTAAATCGACTCAGAAAGTGATTCTGAGTCGATCGGTACAGTGAAAGATGGGTCTAGGTCAAATATTTTTGGTAGTTAGAAACAGCAGCACAAAGTCATTATACCCAAACCACATGGTGGTATAGGGTATAAAAAGAGTTGCGTGACTGTAATGTAAATGCCAAATTCATAAAGCCCACCATCAATGCTTATTTGTTACATTCAGTTATGGGGCTAATATATTTGAACCCAAGACCCAATCGCGAAACTTGTTATATAGGGCATCGTATTCTTTATTTAAGCTGAAAGTGGCTGAAATTATAATAAATACTCTTGAGAAACAAAATAAAATAAAAATTTACAAACATCAAATCGGAATTGGGAACTTAAATCACGACTATTATTTTGTTTATTTATTTAATAGACATTCATAGTATATATTTACAATCTTAAATATTAAACAAGTAAGAGTGTTAAATTCGGCTGGGCCGAATCTTTGATACCCTCCATCTTTTTCATTTTCAATTTTCATCTTTCGTTTTTCATTTTTAGTTTTTCATTTTTAATTTCTCAAATTCCATTTTCCATTTTTCAATTTTCATTTTTTATTTCTCATATTCCACTTTTAATTTTTTATTTTTTATTTTCCGTTTTCCATTTTTCTTTCATTTTTCATTTTCCATTTTCCATTTTTCATTTTTCATTTTCCGTTTTCCATTTTTCTTTCATTTTTTATTTTTCATTTTCCATTTTTCATTTTCCATATTCCTTTTTCCATTTTTAATTTTAAATTTTTCATTTTCCATTTTTCATTTATCATTTTTCATTTTTCATTTTTCATTTTTCATTTTCCATTTTCAATTTCCATTTTCCATTTTTAATTTTTCATTTTCCATTTATCTTTTCATTTTCCAATTTTCAATTTTCATTTTCCATTTTTAATTTTTCGTTTTCCGTTTTCCATATTTCATTTTCCATTTTTCATTTTTCATTTTACATTTTTCAATTTTAATTTTTCATTTTCCATTTTTCATTTTTCATATTCCATTTTTCATTTTTAATTTTTAATTTTTCAATTTTCATTTTCATTTTTCATTTTCCAATTTTCATTTTTCATTTTTCATTTTCCATTTTTCACTTTCCATTTTCTATTTTTCATTTTCCATTTATCATTTTTCATTTTCCATTTTCAATTTTCATTTTTCATTTTAAATTTTCCATTTTCCAGTTTTAATTTTTAATTTTTCGTTTTCCGTTTTCCATTTTCCATTTTTCATTTTACATTTTTCATTTTCCATTTTTCAATTTTAATTTTTAATTTTTCATTTTCCATTTTTCATTTTCATTTTTCATGTTCCATTTTCCATTTTCCATTTCTCATTTTCCACTTTTAATTTTTCATTTTTCATTTTGCATTTTCCATTTTTGATTTTTCATTTTCCACTTTTCATTTTTCATTTTTCATTTTCATTTTTAATTTTTAATTTTTCAATTTTCATTTTTCAATTTTCAATTTTCAATTTTCATTTTTCATTTTCTGTTTTCCATTTTCCATTTTTCATTTTCCATTTTTCATTTTTCATTTTCCACCTTTTATTTTTATTAACTTTTAATTTTTAATATTTAATATGTGATAAAAAAATATGTGGTAAAACTTGCTTAGGCCAATGTGACACGTGCGGTATTAATATACACACAACTGTAATGACTTCAACAATACGAAGAATTACAACATATGTATACAACATATCTTAAGAAAAACAACAAACACACTGAAAAATTTTATTTTTTCAACAGTTTTTTCAAAGTTTCATTCATAGCTCGTGAACCCTTTGACCGATTTTGACGATTTTAAACAGCAACTCCTTTGAGATGTTAATAAACGATTCTATACAAAAACGAACGATATTGACGGAGTGATCGTGATTTCCACAGACAGACGGACAGAAAGATTTAAGTGCAGTGTGCAGTTTTTGTGTCTTAAGTATTTTATTACCATATTTTATTAAAATAAAAACCAGTCAATAAAAACAATTGTAAATAATTTCAACGTAAATCACAAAAAATGGCCAATAAAATTTTAAAATATTTGACAATTGTAAACAATTTGCAACGTAAGTCATAAAAAAAGGTCAATAAAATTTTAATAAATTTGGTTGAAACAATTGTTGTCGTTTTTATCGGGGTGTATCAGATCGCGAGTTGATGTTTCAATTTTTCGTAGTACAAGAACCAGAACACGAATTTAAAATATAACTAAACTCGAACCTGTTTATTGTACATGTTCTATTTTTTCTTAGTACACGAGCCTGAACACGACTTAAAATATAACTGAACTCGAACCTGTTTATTGTACATGTTCTGTTTTTTCTTAGTACACGAGCCACAACACGACTTAAAATATAACTGAACTCGAACCTGTTTATTGTTCATGTTTTTTTTTTTTTTTTTCAGTACACGTACCAGAACACGAACTTCAAATAAAGCAACTCTCCAATATGTGTGGTTAATGTGTGATCGAAACAAAAAGTACGTGATACAAAAATGTTCGTGTAAATAACGAAATATTAAAACGAACACAGTCATGATTGTGTTGGGCACCGTAGAAAATTTAGAAACGCACATAATTGATATGAAAATAAAGATATGTGTTGGCTGCTTTTGAACAGAACATTGTGTGTTTCATGTGTGTATTTTCTGAACCTTGCTATATATAAAAAAACACATTCACACACAGTATGTGTTTAGTGTATGTGTTAGTAGCAACTTTAAATAAGCACTACACCCAAAAAAATATTCCAGACGGTGCAAAACTGTAAATCTAGGGGACAGCTGAAAAGAAATACCTTTCAAATGAGGTATGCTTGGGCAAAATCGGTTATTAACTACATTATTTATGTTGGTCACAAGAAATCGCCTTGTCTATTAATATTATAGATTTATTAAAGTTATCTATATTTGGCATAACTTGGAAGTTGTGAGCCAGATTGACATTTATAAAGCTGATAATTATAATTGAATTGATTTTAGTAATTTACATTAGCTTTCAAATAATTTTTTATTTATTTTTTATTTATGATTAAAAAAGAGAAAAATCTAATCGTATTCATTTCATAGTAGATTGCTATTTTTCCAAATCTATAATATTAATCGGCAAGGC
Source organism: Cordilura impudica (assembly GCA_963682025.1). Taxonomy (NCBI): domain Eukaryota; kingdom Metazoa; phylum Arthropoda; class Insecta; order Diptera; family Scathophagidae; genus Cordilura; species Cordilura impudica. The sequence goes on along the minus strand of OY821517.1, from coordinate 75,296,272 downwards.
TATTTCTTGTGATGGCTGTAACCTTTTCAATTTTACCTCGACTTTGACCAAACATATCTCATTTGAAAGGTATTTATTTTTAGTTATGCGCCAAATTAACAGATTTTTAAATTTTTTACACTTTTTTTTAGAGTAAAATGCATTTAAAGTTGCTACTAACACATACATAAAATTTTTAAATGCTGTGTGTGTGTGTTTATTAAATTTGTTAATGCGTTGGCAAAAATTTTATATGAAAAGCCCTATGTTGTATTGAAAAATAATTTTGGACATAAACCAATAACGCAATCAATATTTAAAAAATATTGAATTGTCAATTGGCTAAAATTGATAAGCATACCTTTAGGGTCCTATAAAATGATTTATTAAATGAAAAAATAAAATTTCCTACAATTTGCACTCGAATTTCGGGGGCCGGGCTCTGTTAGTATATATATAATGTAAATGAATCAGATTCAAATCCATTTAGTGTATTTAGGACCTCATTTAAATCTAGTTTAGTTCGCTTAAAATAATTTATTCAATATTCATAATATATTGGAAAAATCCCGATTATGCAGAGTGTTTTCTGTAGGGTTCAGGTTACAAAGCGAGCACAGGCCATCTGAAGAACTTTTGAGATCCAATAATCCACCTCTAGCTCGTATTATTAAACTTGCAGCACGCGTAGAAAGAAGATTCATACCATAATCTACCTGAGAATATAAATTGTGGAATTCAGAGTTTCGTGCGTTAAAAATTAAATCATATTTTTTTTTCTTAGCTTTTAAAAGATTTAGAAATTATTTTTTCAGCTACAATACAAGCGCAATATTTTATTGATGTAGTCAAAATTTAACTTCAAAATATTTGTATAGAAAGATTTCAAGCCAGCTTCTATGTAAAGCACGTAATTTGGAATATTTTTTTTTGGTAAAATCAGCATTTTTTGATAAAGAAAACCTGAATAATTTTTCTGCATCGCTATATCTTTTAAAACCCCAAATTTGAGCACCGTATATAGATTAAGATGCTGCATTAAAGATTTCGAGTTTGTTATACCCTATACCACTATGTGGTTTGGGTATAATGACTTTGTGCTGCTGTTTGTAAGAACCAAAATATTTGACCTAGACCCATCTTTAATTATACCGATCGAATCAGAATCACTTTCTGAATTGATTTAACAATGTCCGTCCGTCCGTCCGTCCGTCTGTGTGTCCATGTAAAGCTTGTAATCAAACTGCAGGTCGCAAATATGAAATTTGGTATATAAGCTTTTATCGGCCATGGGATGAACGCTATTGAAATTGGTGAGAATCGGTCCATGTTCAGACCTAGCCCCCATACAAATTACCCATATGAAATCGACATAAATTGCCATAAGATCCAAATTGTCATATAGATCTTACTCAAATTGGGTTTGTATGCGTTCATTACATCCACTAATGAGTAGTCCAAAAATGATCCCTTTGACCCCATATAGAGCTGCTTCCCGATCTTCACCTAAATCTATTAAAAAACAAAAATATTGCACTGATTCTTCTCAAATTTTGTTTGTACACATTTTTACAAAATACAAGAGACTTTACCAAACATGATCAGGATCGGTCCATTTTTGGACCTAGTCCCTTTATAGATATAGCATCCGATATGAACTTTTTCATATCTGCAGCCAAAAAAATTAATAAAAATCCCACTCAAATTTGGTTTTTGCTTATTTTCTATGTCCAGTTAGTTGGGCCTAAGAGATAGGGTTTCTAAACGCATGGTATAGGGTATAGGGTCTAGACCGACTATAATTTTCTTACTTGTTTTTATTTGAGATCTTGGGATGATTTATATACTTATGTTGACTAAGTACAACTAATCGCCATTTCTGAGGTTTTTAATTAATTTTCTGTATGTTTTTGCAAGACAAGTTGTAAATGAGATCCATGCCCAGGTATCTATAGCTATTTACAATTTGTATGTTCTAAAAAAACATAATATCCCGTTATTCCTAAATCTGTTTAATTTTTAATAAAAAAAAAAAACGCTTTTAGTCTTATCTTATCCAACGCAGCAGACAAGATCAATGATTAGAGCTATTTTTCAATTGGTCAAATTAAAGTGCAATTTTGTTTTGGTACAGTTATATTTTTTATTTTCGAAAAATATTTAATTAAAAATCGAATATTTTTTTATTTTTCCATTATCCAAAGAAGTCAAAGATTTGTTAATAAAAGATCGTAAAATTGGTCTTACATACAAGCAATTGGCCCAAAAATATGAAATTTCTTGGTCAGAGGCAAGAAAAATAGTGGAAATGAATAAAAAAACGAAACTCAAATGAAAGTTTTAAGAAACTCTGTGAAAGAAAGCGCAAGACTTCGCAGCGTGATGACCGCCATATCGCAGTTTTGGTAGAAAAACCCCATTTTATTCATCCAGAGTAATAAAAGACGAATTAAAATTAATCGTGTCATAACGAACCACATGCAGAAGGCTGAGTGAAGTCGCAAACAGCAAAAGCGATTGAACATCGCTAAAAAGTTTGTTAACATACCAAAAACATTTTGCGATAAAGTAATCTGGTCAGACGAGTCAAAATATAATTTGAAAAAAGAAATGAGGGTAATTCCTAAAAATATTATTAAAAATCTGTCTGCAAGTATGCCCAACAGACTTAGAGAGGTCATTATAAATAAGGGAGGAGTAACACAGTATTAACATTTTTTTAATTTCATGTGTTTCATAAATATTTTGTATTTGCACTTTATTTTGTCCAGCAATATCTTAAACTTTGTTTAGTTTTTTTTTAATTTATGAAAAAAATTAAAGACTAATATTTATGTTTTTTTGTTTTTTTTTTTATCATATAGTTAATTTAATACACGAATTCAGTTAAGTTTTAAACATTAAAATTAAGTTAAATTATTTTTTCTTCAACGAAAGCAACAATACCTTTTATTTTGCCGAATAGTGTATATTAGAGCGCCTTAAAAAAAGTGAAAAAAGTGCAACGCTAGACCAGAAATATTTTGGGAATCATTATAAAACAAACCAAGGTAGATTTGTTTTTTCACTTGTTTTCTCTCCATACAGAGTGTGGCGTTCTAATATATATGGGTGGTATAGGTCTTGGTTTTCTAAAACGGTGAGAGAATTGCTTCATTTATTCTGGCATCTTAAAATCTATACCACTTACATCCGACCAAAAATGGAATGGGCATGTGCATCAAAGCCAATTTTGAAACTACTGGACCGTGTACAAAGGGAGTGCGGATGCTCTTTGCTGATAGTAAGTCATTTAACTCTATCGACTCATTAGAACATCGTCGGAATGTACGTTATGTAATCTGTTTTATAAATTTTACCATGGAAATATTTCGCTGAGATAAGCGAACTTATTCAGTTCGTATTACCCGCTTCTTTAGTAGATCTCATCTGTTTGTAGTCTATTGTCCGGTTGATCGCACAGCGCATTACAGAGAAAATTTGCATATTAGTTGCACTAGCCGTATATTGTACAAACCCTCACACAACTCCCGCTCCTGACAGTTAAAATCGTATAAAATTTTTTTAAAATATGCACTCCATTTTTCCTCCTTTCCATAGTCTATTTTCTTGAGATCAACAAAGGAGTGATGTACTCTTCAGTCCAAAGAATCGAGTTCGATTCCTGGCTCGGTAAAAAAATTAAATTTTCTAAATTAAATTTATAACCTTTATTTGCAAACTTTCAAAACAAATTTTGTGTTTAATCTAGACACTTTGATTCGGCATTTAAATTAAGGTCACAAATGTATTCTACAAAAGACAGCATTGGCCATATTACACATAAAGGTTAAGAGGCGAATGTGAAAAATTAACATAAATTATAGAAAAGTTTTATAATAGGGTTCTTAAATAAATCTAACAAAATCTTCTCTTGAATATCTTAACATTTTGTAAGTTCCCCTAACTAAATACAGTCTATCCTCTATTTATAACCATTCCAAGAAAATCTATTTACTATTTTATTAACACCTGTAATCTCTATGATGACAATAAAAGAGTTTTTTTTTTTATAATCCTACTTTCATGTGTTTAACTTGTATTCCTCACAAATACTTGTGAAACCCAAAAGTCAAAATTCCTTTTATCAGTTCTGATACTATGACACCCAGTGCCTGGGCTAAAGAACAATAAATAAAACACATTAATGTTAAGTAAACAAACTTATAAAGACAAATACTGACGCCACATGGTAAATTGACTTAATAGATATTAGGGGATTATTTGACAAAGCACAGAATAAAAGAAATTGAGACCCTATTCAAAAATACCTGTCTAGTCTCTTTCAGAGTATTTCTGTCCTTCTCCTTTCAACCAGTTTTCTATAATATGACATATCAATTACATAATAGCTAAAAAAAATATATTAAAATGATAAGTATAGACAAACCTCCATTCAACCTTTGATAATTTTTTGTCATTTCTAATGGCCAGAGTCTTTGGTTGAAATCCACATTCACACATACTTGTACATTAATATTTATGAATGACCAAAATTCGACTGATAGACATGGATTTAATATGTTCATATTGCGTACTTTATCAAAAGGTCTGTAACCTTGCAATGAGAATATACAAACAAAAAATTAATTAGAGATCAATATTTACGAAAATTACTTTTGGTGCAATGTCAATGGTTGTGTATGATGATGGATGGGCTCTGTATCCTGAAGGATGCTTTAACATAAAATTATGTATGTAATATCATATATATTGAGTACTGTGACAGGGAGAGCTTTGCAAATTTGTGTGAGGTCACCTGTTATTATTGTTAGTAACCGTACCGAAAATTGCCGGGATCAGATAAGTGGGCGTGGCACCTCCCATACAAAGTTATAATTCATGATATTGAAGCACGAGTATTATAACAGAGAGGGCCTTGCAAATTTGTCTGAGGGAATCTATTATTAATGTGAGTAATCGGACAAAAAATGGACGGAATCGGACTAATAAATTCTCTCGATTTATATCGAGTTTTCTCAGAGACCGAACAATACGTGTTGTTATTGATGGGGTCTCATCTAAAGAGTTTCAGCTTATTTCAGGGGTACCACAAGATTCCGTTCTTTCTCCTTCTCGTTTCATTATCTTTCTGAACGACCTTCTTGGTCAAACTTTTGATTATATATACTCTGGCGGATGATGGCAACAGCATTTGTCATTCATTTTCCTTTAATTGTAGGCCAAGCCCCTTGGAGTTTGGGGGGCAAGAGGCGGACAATGAATGACACACATAATCAAAACCTGTTAACCATCTTCGAGTGGGGTAAAGCGAATAGGGTTGATTTTAATGCGTTGAAGACTCAATGTTGTATGTTGACCCATAGGGCCATGGAATCAACAATGTCATCTGAATGGGGTCTCAGATGACATTGGATATTCTTGATGTTCTAGGCAAGAGAATTCAATGTGATGTTGTTTGGAACGACCATGTTTTTCATTAATCGAAAGAAGTATTGAAGTGTGTCGGTTTTCTAAAACGGTGCAAAAATTAATTCCCTCCTTCTAATATCCTTAAAATATATACCATTTATATCCGACCGAAAATGGAATATAACTTTGGTATATGAGCAGGAGCTTCAAAGTCTATTTTGGAGCTACTGGACCGTGTGTAAAGAGGGCGTTGGCGCTCATCAATGACAGTAGGTTATCCAACTCTATTGATTCATTGGAACATCATCAGAATGTGGGTTGTATAGCGTTGTTCTATAAATATTACCATGGGAAATGTTCTTCTGAGATTAGCGAACTTATTCCAAGTGCCCGAGTTTCAGTTCGCTCTACAAGCTTCTTTAGCAGTCTACTGTCCAGTTGATCGCACAACGTATCACAGAGAAAATTCGTTTATCAGTCGAATAAACTCCCCGCACAAGTCTTTCCTGACAGTAATAATGTAATAAAATTTAAGTCAAATATTCACAAACAGCACTTCTTCTTTCCTCCTTCCCATAACCTATTTAACTGAGAGCAACATGAGTGTTGGTCAATAAATTAAAAAAAATGGGCATGGCACCCTCATACAAAGTAAATATTAAATCTCATATATCTGAAATACTGAAAACAGTGAGAGACTTGGGACTTTGCGCGAGCCCATAAGTTATTCATGTGATTAGTCGAACAAAAAATGAGCGCGGAGCAGTCGGTGTGGCACCGCCCATACGAAGTAAATATATAATATCATAAACCTGGAATACTATAAAAGAGATACTTTGTACGAGTCTTATCATATATTAATGTGAGCAGTCAGAGAAAAATTGGGTGGGATATTATTAGTGGGCGTGGCACCTCTTATACCTAAAATATGAAGTACTATGGTCGGAATACCCAAATTCAAAAATCGCCAAAACTTCAAATCCCGAAAAACAAAAATTATATTTTTAATGCAACGCCAATCATTAACTGTTACCGGATTTAATTTGGAAAATCCATATTTTTCTCATGGGCATGGTAGCTTGCTCCAGTGTACAAACTCCTAAAAATGTTTTAATTTTGCACCCAATGAAAAAACAAAAAATTGTATATCAGCGAGCCTTGAAATAAAAAAAGTATAAAATAATTAAAATAAAATTGATTATGAAAACATACACGTCAATAAGGCTCGCTAAGTTGTAGCGAAGCAGACAGGGCATACCAGTGCTGTTATATGTATAATAAATCTATAATATTAATAGGCTAGGCGATTTCTTGTTACTGATGTTTTGTTTTATGGTCTTATCCCGATTTTGACCAAACGTATATTATTTGTTACCGATGTTTGGTTTTACCTTTTTATCCCGATTTTGACCAAATGTATATTATTTGAAAGGTATTTCTTTTTAGCTCTTCACCAGATTTACAGATTTTTAATTTTTTTTCTTTATTTTGAGTAAATTGCATTTAAAGTTGCTACTAACACATATATAAAATTATACATATGCTATGTGTGTATTTATTAAATTTGTTGATGTGTTAATGAGTTTGTTATCTTAATTCACATTAATAATAAACCAAGAAGTGTTTGGTTTGTGAATTGGCTAAGTTGAGAAATAAAGTTGCCTAGAAATTGTACTCGAATTTCGAGCGCTGGAATCTGCTACTTTATATCAAACTTTTTATTTAATTAATTGTAAGAGATGCGTTTCTAAATCATGGAGCAATACTCCTTCACTCTCTTCTATACTTCTTATATCTTGAAGAAGATTGTTAAGTTCAGAACTACCCAAATATTCAACGTGTTGTTTTGTAGTTTCTAATCCGCACACAGTGTATTGAAAGGCAAAAAGCTGGGGATTAATTTAAGGAAACCTTAGACTTGTGATACAGTATTTTTTATGGAAAAGTGTATACTGGTTAGTTTAATAAAGTGTTTTTGGAAAATAAAATATTAATTAGTTATAGATCATGTATATATTTTTCTAATGAAAGAAAGACAATAATTTTTGTAATGTAAGATAAATATTGGAAAAAAATTGTAATGTAAGATAAATATTGGAAAAAAAATTGAAGACAGCGCTAGATGGAGTAGCTACTTTCGAACAAAGCGACTTGATCATCTTCAGCATCCTTCTGCCTATTACTTCAACTCATGCTTAATCAACTATTTAACTCAACATTTGAAAGAAAAGAACATGAGAAATGTTTTTTCTTTTTATATACGAGAGTATTTCTCTTACATTACAAAAATTATTATCTTTCTTTCATTAGAAAAATATATACATGATCCTTAAACCGAACAATAAATAACTAAATTATTCTAATACAGATCAACAATACATAACAATAAATAAAATGTTAAGTGAATAATATCTAATTCGTTAGCAAGTATTGGTATAATGTTTTTTTTTTAATACACAAGCTGAATATCCCACTTTTTGGAAAATTTAAAAAAATTATTAAAAAATTGCATTTATCTAAAGAACAAACATTTATCTAAACATTTATCTAAAGAAATAGATGCATCCATTTAAAAAAAAAAGTTATAATTGCATAAAAATAAATTTAAACAAGTAAGAAAATTATAGTCGATCTAGACGATATCCTAACCATGGTTTAGGGACCCTATCTCTTCGGATTAACTAATTCGATATAGAAAATAAGCATAAACCAAATTTGAGTGGCATTTTTATTAATTTTTTTTGCTGCAGATATGAAAAAGTTCATATAGGATGTTATGTCTATATGGGGACTAGGTCCAAAAATAGACCGATCCTGACCATGGTTGGTAAAGTCTCTTGTATTTTGCGAAAATATATACAAACAAAATTTGAGATGAATCAGTGCAATATTTTTGTTTTTTGATAGATTTAAGTGAAGATCGGGAAGCAGCTCTATATGGGGCCTATGACTAAGAATTGTCCTATAGGGTTTATTTTAGGACTACTGATTAATGGATATAATAAACACATACAAACCCAATTTGACTGAGATCTATATGATAATTTGGATCTTATGGCAATTTATATCGATTTCATAGGGTCCATTTGTATGGGGACTAGGTCTGAACATACACCGAATTTCACCAATTTCAACAGCGTTCATCATATGGCCAATGGAAGCTCATAAACCAAATTTTGTCAAAATATATTGATATTTGCGACATGTAATTTGATTACAAGGCTTACATGTACCACAGACGGACGGACGGACGGACATCGCTAAATCGACTCAGAAAGTGATTTTAATTATGTGAAAATAAGAATTTAATTATGTGAAATATGATTTCAAAAATATTTTGAAATAAAAATTTAAATATGATACATTTTTTCATTGTAGGTTTAATAAAACCATATAGTTCCATAAACGAAAAAACTTAAACTATTAAAAAAAGAATCTATTCTAAATAAAGTGTTCTTTATAAAACAAAAAAAAAAAAAAAAATAATTGAAAGATACCTATCTACCCTACATTGAAATGTTCTAAGAAGAAAACTTTAAACATTTTATTCATTTATTTTAGACGATAAAAGTGTCCCTTTATAAAATTTAAAATTTTTTTTAATTAAGCCAAAAACTCTAAGAAAAAAATAAAATAGATTAAAACTTTAATACGAAAAATTGTTTGAAAATCGGTAATATTTGAAAAAAATGGTTGAAAATCATTAATATTTAAAAAAAATATAAAGATTTGGTGTGATAACATGTTTAGTAAATAAATTTTAAAGTGGATACATTTAATTGTGTGATTTCACAATATTGTGAAATAAAATTTAATATAAAAAAATACGATACTAAAACATTAAATTAAAACATTTTTAAAAATATATTTTTGTAAATAAAATTACAATAAAACATAAAATTATTCATCTGTTGTTTTTATTTCATTCATTGCATTATAAGAAAACATTATTTTTATTTTTTAACATACACTTTGAACTTTGTTTGTTTGCGTACATGTAAACGAAAAAAGAATTGTGTATTAGTAAACAATTCAAGTTAAGCTTTTGGTTTGTTAATAAAAATTTAAATGTTCTTAAACTAGTTCTGTCAATAGCAAATAAATACTTGAATATTAAAAAAAAACCCTGTACGTTTGTGAACATGCTAAACTTACAGCACACCTAGCGGTCAATACCAAATATACACTTGAATATTTAAAATTAACGAAAAAGATTTGTGATTTTGTTAAACAGGCAGCGAACTCGGCGGCTCTGCTTACTAAATACGCCAATACACTTACATATACCTCACACCGATTTTCACTTACGCTGTTTTTGTGATTGTATTGTGAAATTTTATTTTACCCACCCCCCGAGCGGTTAGATGCTTACACATCAAAAATTTAAATATGTCGTTTTTTCCTATAACATTTTTCTTCCAAAAAAATGCTGGACTATCGGTCTAAATGACGACTTTCTTGAGAAGTATTTAATAAGTCGCTGAGTTATCAAGCTACTCTCGTATATTATTTCAGTTTACTTAAACATTCCTTAAATCATTATCTTGTAGAATTCTTACATAAAAATACGTTAATATTGAAGCAAATAAATATTTTTCTAATTTTGCTTTCATAATAAAATATTTCGTGTTAATAAATCCACTTTTCCAATTACTTTTTTTAATAATGAGTATTTTCTGATACTTGAATTTTTTTCTTTTTAATTCGTAACTGAAATCATGATACCCTGTACTTATCTGCACGTTTATTTGAATTCATATTCAAATATTTCCCAATACAAATTTTCAAACTTTTGCCTTCGTATGTTAATTTGAAATTTTATATGTATGTATGAGTATTTGGCATAAGTAACTAGTTGATACCAAAAACAAATATATGCTTTTACGTAAATTTTCCAATAAGTTTTTATGACTGCAGGCAGGCATGTGATTGTGAATAAATTCTAAACAGAACTTTATGAATTTAGAATAAGATTCGCAAGTTGGTTTATGTATTTTATATCTAACTTAAAAACTTGATTGATTGCAGGAAAAAAAAAATAAAAGCTTAAAAATACACCAGCTATTGATATTAAGAAAGATTTATGTCTTAAAAATAAATTATGCAAAATTATATTTATGTCGGACGAGGCGAGATGAAAACTAAAGTGAAAATATTGCATGATAAAATATTATTTTGAAATTTATTTCCAAACATTTATTTGATATCGATCTATAATTCGCGTTGGAGCAAACTAAAAAAAAATTAAAAGATAGAACAAAGAAGGGAAGAGACTCCAAGATTTTATTGTCAAGAAAGTGTTTATACAATTTCATCTGTAATTGTAATATTCCTTTAAAATGCCTTCACTGTCATGGGCTTTATTTTTTTAACATTAATAAAAATTATTTGTGCTTTGATCATAAAAAGAATAATTCTAAAATGCCTGGAAAATAGTGCAAGAGTTATGCGCGCAAGGTAGACTTGAACACTAGGTTTCAGTGTGTGCCTACATACGATTTCAGAGAGAATAAAATGTATCTTACGAATAAAAGTATATGAAACACAGTTCTTCCTACTAGGGAACTTGCAGGTAAAATTAAAAAAAAAATAAAAACAACTTTTACAAAAAAATTTACTTTGTCAAACCCTCCGTACTACTGGCACGACGTTATACACTGCGATGAGACGGAAATAATGTTTTACTAAAATAGAGTAGTCCAATAGAGTACGAAAAAGGCGAATAAAAACATTAAAAATTTTAAATATAATTCGAGATTCGGGAATGCAGATATGAAAAAGTTCATATCAGAAGCTATATTTATATAGGGACTTGGTCGGAAAATGGACCGATCCTGACAATATTTGGTGAAGTCACTTATTTTTTGCAAAAACATATACAAACCAAATTTGAGAAAAATTTTTGCAATAGTTTTGTTTTTTTTTTATAGATTTGAGTGAAAATCGGGAAGCAAAGAATTGACAAAGAATTGCTATATGTGGTTTATTTTTGGACAAATGATAAATGGATGCAATAAACACATACAAACCCAATTTGACCGAGATCTACATGATAATTTGGATCATATGGCAATTTAAGTCGATTTCATAGGGGTCCTTTGTATGGGGACTAGGTCTGAACATGGACCGAATTTCACCAATTTCAATTCTATGGCCGATAAGAGCTTATATATCAAATTTCATTACAATATATTAATATTTGCGACCTGTAGTTTGATTACAAAGTTTACATGGACACACCGGACAGACGGACTGACATCGCTAAATCGACTCAGAGAGTGATTCTGAGTCGATCGGGATAATAAAAGATGGGTTTAGGTCAAATATTTTTGGTAGTTACAAACAGTTGCACAAAGTCATTATACCCAAACCACATGGTGGTATAGGGTATAGAAATGTGTGTATATTTCAAAAAGGCACTACAGAGAGGCATCCTTAAAACAAACCTGATCTAAAAACCATAATTTTGTACGAAGGGAATAAAATTCAGACGGAGTACGTGCAAAAATTACTTAGTTCCCTGAAAAGATGACTGCAAGCCGTGACCGATGCCAAATGAGGCCATACGAAGTACTTATTATTTTAATTTATTTTTATACCCTTCACACCAGTGTACAGAGGATATATATAAGTTTATCATTCCGTCTGTTATAATTAGAAAGAAATCTGAGCCCCATAAAATAAATATATTTTTGTGATCTTTGTAACAAGAGGATTTATCATAGCGATGTCCGTCTGTCCGTCTGCGTAAATCACGATCACGCCCTGAATGGGTCAGCTAGGTTCCTTATTTGTATCGAATATTATTTATTGACACCCTGAGAAGTTTGTTGCTTAAAATCATCAAAATCAATTCAATAAGTCCTGAGATATCAATGAAAAAGTAAATAATAAGTGTTATACAAAATTCCTTATTTTGTGTCATAGCTGTAATAATTGTTGTTTTTGTGGTCGTTGAGTTTGTATCATTTGCTTCATGGGTGTATATATATGGTGTCATACAAACTTGGATCGGTACTACCTTAATGTATTTGTTTTAATAGCTTATTGGATAAACATAATTGTTGTCTGCTTGTTTTTTTTTTTTTTGCACATGTGAAAAATGCAAATGCATTTATAAATAATGCCAATGCATTTAATAATTGTTCTCAATTAACAAAGTATGAAAATATCAAACATTTTTAGCCATTTTGTTATCTGTTAGTGTTGACAGCCTTGGTTATAATATTGTATTTCGAACACGGGTGGAGGGTATCAATAATTCGGCACAGCCGAATTTATCACTTTTACTTGTTTCTATTTAATTTGTTTCGTTTAGACGAAGTAAAAACACATTCTTGACAACACTGTTATGCAGTTTCTTTTGTTTTTATTCTAACATTAATAAAATTACTTTTTGTTCACTTTTGTTCTCGATAAGTTGTTAAATACTCAGCTAATATGGAATAAATAAAAACAATTATTTAAAACAAAACAAACATTTTGTTTATGTTAAAACACATTCTTGACAGACTGTATAAGAAATTTTTCAAGAATTTATTTTTGTTTTGATTTTAGATAAATTGCCGAAAATTATTATTTTTTTTTTTTTTTGTTTTATTACTCGTAATTTAAAAAGAACACAGTTTTACTGCATTTCTAGTTTTATACTTTTTAATGGATTTTTTTATTTCTTCTTCGTGACAAGATGTTTGACTTATTGCAGAAATTAGTTCATCCGTGCATACGATGACTTGCTACACAACTTTTTTTAAAAAACATTTTAATGCAGCTCGTGCCACCATTGCAAACTCGTAAGAATCTAATTATTAAGATTAACCTGCATTTTTACAAACAAAACGTCAGGACGTATGAGTAGTATGTTTTTTTTCTAAATAAAGTATTCGTACGGAGTAATTTAAATTTAAAATAATAAATTTTTAGTTTTTTTTTCTTTTTAAAGAAAAACAGATATATTTTATTAGAATTTCTTTTATTAGGTCTGATAAAAGCTTTTTCTGTGCTCTTTCGTATATGACTTCTATAGAAAAACATTTTTAAAAAGTCTGGTTCGTAGTATTCCGATTTTTAGTAGAAGTACTCTATATTAACACTATAGGCTAATTCTATAGTGATAGACATGACATTCTGAGATCTTTCTAATCCAATATTATATAGTAAAAGTTTCTCAATGTTTATAAAAATATTCAGAATTATGCAGTTGCACCTGAACAACATTAGAAAAATTGAGAAAGTATTATTAATATTAATAATTGGGGGGAAAAAAGCAGTCGTGACAGACACGACAACAAACAGAAGCTGTTTGTAAAAAACAGAAAAATCCTGAAGTTATTTGTATGACAAATAAGAAACAGTTGTTTATACAAGAGCTAGTTTATTAACACAACAAATAAAAAACATGAATTCCAAAATAAATTAAATAAATTGATTATTTTGTAATGTGACAGACATGACACTGCTTTTAGTTTCAAAATTACTTAATCACACTTTTCCATTCTTATTGGAAAAATCGGGGCTATCAAAATACATATAACAAACTATTGTCATACTTTCATGCCACTTGAACCCTTTTCTTTGAAATGGTATCAATAAAATTTATCAAAATTATTATCAAATAAAAATTGGATCTAAGATTGAGCTTTGCATGAAATTACAGCATACAGAGCCAAAGCTTCCTCTGGCGTATATTTACTTAGTAGTGACGCTTCGGAATAAGTGCCTACTATTGTAACTACTTGCGATGTACTCCGTTTTCCAGATCTGTATGAGCTGACGCGAGTTGCTATTATGAGCTCATTGCATGTGTTGCCTTCGATTAGTTTCGAAACTTTGGTACACTGACGTTTTGCAACGCAATCAGCAAAACCTGTTGTTTTCTTCCTGCCCCTTTATATGTATTTTGACAAACAAGAACAAAGTCTTTGTCCTACCAAGCTTTGTTTTTATGCCCGAAATTGCAGACCCATGCTAGGAAAGTATAGACTTGCTAAATGAGCATTTGTTTATAAGCGGTATATCAAATTTTGGTAGACTTTTATGGTGGAAAATTTCGATTGCGTTACGCTAAATCTGCCAAATCTGTCAATGTGCATAGTCTTCTTCTAGCTCAGTACGTAATTTTTAATCACTTGCATATACAACAATTTCGCGAGGTCTTCAAAATATGCATTTGGTTGATCAATAATTTCATCATTTAGCCGAACCATTTCTTAATAAAAACAAGTGTGAAATTAAAGTTGGTCTGGAGCGACTATACCATGGTTTAAAGACCCTATTTTGAAAAAAGTCACTTATATTTTGAAAAAATATATACAAACCAAATTTGTGAAAAATCTGTGCAATATTTTTGTTTTTTGATAGATTTAAGTGAAAATCGGGAAGCAGGTCTATATAGGGCCTATGATTAAGAATTGTCCTATAGGGATTATTTTTGGACTACTGATCAACAGATATAAAAAACACATACAAACCCAATTTGACTGAGATTTATATGATAACTTGGATCTTATGGCAATTTATGTCGATTTCATAGGGGTCATTTGTATGGGGACTAGGTCTGGACATGGACCGAATTCCAATAGCGTTCATCCCATGGCCGAAGGAAGCTAACATACCAAATTTTATCAAAATTTATTCTTATTTGCGACCTGTAGGTTGATTACAATGTCTACATGGACACACAGACGGACGGACGGACGGACGGAAGAACGCACATAGCTAAATCGACTCAGAAAGTGATTCTGAGTCGATCGGTATAATTAAAGATGGGTCTAGGTCAAATATTTTTGGTAGTTACAAACAGCAGCTCAATGTCATTATACCACCATGTGGTATAGGGGCCAAGTCCGAAGAATGTGGCGGATAAGGTAGCAATTAGTAGCCCAGTTCATGGAATTTTCATGGGCATTTCTAAGAAAAAGTTTTTATATTTTATTTTGGCAACTCTTAAAGTGGAACATAAATTATTTTGCCCCAAAATATTTTTTTTTTAGCAATTTTCCAGATTTTTTTGAGGGTAAGAAGTCGCTGCTATCAATTTTACACAAAAAACGAGGTTATGTATTATTATGAATTATTTTCACAAAACTAAATAAAACACTTCTGAAGAGCACCAATAAAAATTATCCGCGGTATGAGTTCAAATTAAATATATCCCTAAGTTCAAGTCCCTGCTTCTTGCGAAATTGACAACATTTGTGCACAAAATCAAGTTCGTTAGGGAGGCATTTAAAGTATCTTTCATTTAAACGGCCCTAAGATGCGCCCGCGTATTGTCTTGATGACCCAGCACTTTCTTCTTGATCAGCAATTTTTTTTAAATAGCCGTTAAATCGGACCAATGACTTGGCTTTATATTCACCGTTTATTATTTTTCCTTCTTGAAGGTAGTCGACGTGAAATTATGATTTCTACATCCTACCATGGCCTTCTACGACACCGGTTTGCCTTAAAAAATCCCTTGTTTCGACTGTTGCATGTTCTTTGGCTTGTTGTAATGGATCCATGTCTTATCCACTATTATGAAAAGGTGCACAAACTGATCCGTATTGCATTTGAAAAAATCCTTCTTTTAAGTCAAACAATTGCATTTGTGGTCAATTAGGAGCAAACACGGCAACCATCTTGCGCACAGCTTTCAGAAACCCATATAATCATTTACAATCGAATTCAGACAGTCTTATAACATGCCATATCGTGATTTCTTTTCACATTTTCGGATTTATTGATCCGCCCTCGTATATGCCAATACACATTGAATTTCATCTAAAGCGATTTGTTCTTTGACAAATCCAAAATATAAAGGGTCCGCCATCTAACGTTTTTTTTTCAACTAGTGCTTATTTCGTGAATGGTAACACTTAGCTCATTTCTGATTTGACAGATAATTAGCTTTATCCTTCCGCTGAACGAATATGGTTGTGTTTACGCTTGAACAACGCTGGTAAATATTGCGACATTACTTTGAAAATCATGGTAATGTTGCAGAATGTGCGCGAAAATTGCGTACGGATTTTGGAAGTAGAGAAGCACCGTCAGCTTCGTATGTTCGTTATCTTGTGAAAAAAGTGAAAGAAAGTGGCTTCTTCATCGATAAACCAAAGCGTGAAAAGCCAAAAACAGTGCGTACACCCGAGAATATTGCTGCTGTGGCAGAAAGTATGCGTGAAGCGCCATCAACATCAATTCACCGTCGTTCTCAAGAATTGAACATTTCGGAGGCATCATTGAGACGAATTTTGCATAAAGACCTTGGTATGACGCCATACACCAATTGGTTCAGGAGTTGAAGCCAACTGACCATCCAATGCGTTTTCGCTTCGCTAAGTGGGCCTGCGATCGACTTACAGAAGATGCCGATTTTGCCAAAAAAAATCATCTTTTCAGATGAAGCTCATTTTGATCTTGGCGGGTATGTAAAGAAGCAAAGTTGTCGCATTTGGGGCACAGAAAACCCGCACGCATATATTGAAAAGCCGATACACCCAAAACGAGTCACTGTTTGCGGATTTTGGTCCAGAGGCATAATTGGGCCATTTTTCTTCGAAAATGAGAAGGAGTGGCCGTTACAGTCAATGGCGATCGTTATCGGTCCATGTTGAACGAATTTTTGTTCACAAAAATTGAAGAGGAGGATATTGGCAACATTTGGTTTCAACAGGACGGCGCTACGTGCCACACAGCCGAAGCTACACTCGATGTTTTGCGCCCTGTTTTTGAAAATCGCATTATCAGCCGCAGAGCTGATGTCGTTTGGCCACCTCGGAGCTGCGATTTGATACCGTTGGACTATTATTTGTGGGGTGCCCTCAAAGATAAGTGTTACGCCAACAAGCCAGAGACAATTCACGCTTTAAAGGACAATATTCGTGAAGCCATTGGTGAAATATAGCTGCACACAATCGATAATGTGCTTAAAAATTGGACCGATCGTGTAGGCTACTGCATGGCCAGCCGAGGCAGCCATTTGAATAAAATTATTTTCCATTATTAACCGGAAGGATTGTACTTTCAAATAAAAAAAAGAAATTTGAGATAATATTCAGTAGTTTTTTTTATAGCATTTTCAAAAAAAAAAAGTTATTTGGCGGACCCTTTATTAAAATACATTTTTGAATGTTACAACAGAATGAATACACGAAAATTTATTTAGATTTCTTTGTCAAATACATTAAAAACCAACTAACATTCCGGAAGACTTTAAAGAAAGCATATGTAAATATCTGCATAAATTACGATTCCACAATTTATTTTGCGGGAAACGGTTCATATTCAGAACTAATCCCCCATACAAGTGTTTTTTTAAACTCATTAAAGGCAAATGGAAAAATGGTAACGAATAGGGTGAAATCTAGCTGAAGGCAAGAAGGAGGTGTCGGCAATTGGTCACCTTGGACACAGGTTTGCCATACTTGGGAAAATTTAGTATTCTAAAGCGATAATAAATTTTATTTCGAAACAGGGGATTTTTTAAACGTTTTCTGGGGATTATGCACTGCTTTAAGTTAGGTTTTCGATGGTTCAAAGTAGCCAGGACATATTTACGTTTTTTTTTACAGCAGAAAATATAAAGATAATTAAAAAATCCAATTGATTTTCCTTGTACTACAACCAAAAGGGGATGATTAGCAACCTTGAACCGAGAGCTAGGAAAAATGCATTAAGAATAAAAAAGCAAAAGATAGTTGATTTTTCACACAATTTTAACTAAAACAAGTAAGAAAATTATAATTGGTCTAGACCAACTATACAATACCCTATACCATGGTTTAGAGACCCTCTCTCATCGGTCCAACTAATTGGATATAAAAAATAAGCATAAACCAAATTTGAGTGGCATTTTTATTAATTTTTTTGGCTGCAGATATGAAAAAGTTCATATCAGAAGCTATATATATAAGTGGACCGATCCTGACCATATTTGGTAAAATCACTTATATTTTGAAAAAATATGTACAAACCAAATTTGAAAAAAATCTGTGCAATATTTTTGTTTTTTTTATAGATTTAAGTGAAGATAGAGAAGCAGCTCTATATGGGCCTATGACTAAGTATTGTCCTATAGGGATTATTTTTGGACTACCTATTAATGGATATAATAAAGTCATACAAACCCATTTTGACTGAGATCTATGTGATAATTTGGATCCTATGGCAGTTTATGTCGATTTCATAGGGGTCATTTGTATGGGGACTAGGTCTGAGCATAGACCGAATTTCGTTCATCCTATGGCCGATAAAAGCTCATGTACCAAATTTCATCTAAATATATTCATATTTGCGACCTGTAGTTTGATTACAAGGTTTACATGGACACACAGACGGACAGACGGACGGAAGAACGGATCGACTTAGAAAGTGAATATGAGTCGATCGGTATAATGAAAGATGGGTCTAGGTGATATATTTTTGGTAGTTACAAACAGCAGCACAAAGTCATTATACTGAAACCACATAGTGGTATAGGGTATAAATATAATTTCCTTTATTACCCTATATTCATCGCATATTTATGCCCCATACCACTATGTGGTCAGGGTATAAGGACTTTGTGCTGATGTTTGTAACTACCAAAAATATATCACTTAGACCCATCTATTATTATACCGATCAACTCAGAATCACTGAGTCGATTTAGCGATGTCCGTCTGTCCGTCCGTTTGTGTGTCCTTAAAATCAAACTACAGGTCACAAATATGAATATATTTTGGTTAAATTTAGTCTATAAGCTTCTATCATGTTCAATCCTAGTCCCCATGCAAATGACCCCTATGAGATCGACTTAAATTGCCATAATATCCAACTTATCATATAGATCTCTGTCTAATTGGATTTGTGTATGTTTATGACATCCATTTATCAGTAGTCCAAAAATAAACTCCATAGCTGATTCCCGAAGCTGATTCCCGAACTACACTTAAGTCTATCTAAACCGACTATAATTATCTTACTTGTTTTTAAATATTTTAATTTTTTCTTAAAAAAATTGGATTTTTACTTTCTTATATTAACTTCTAGTGTCTGTTTGTCTGCGTGTCGACAAAACTTTTACCGTGATCCAATTGAGCTGGAACTTTGCAGGCAGACTCGTGGCGACGACGATTTTTGACATAGAAATTTTCAGTCAATCAATTATTCAAGCATGATGGCAAATTAATAAATACTAGTATAGCCCAGCACTCGAAATTCGAGTGCAAATTCTAGGTAATATTATTTTTTCATTCAATTTTTGTCTTCCAATGTTTTTTAATCTATATATCTGTGGTCACAAGCAATAACCGCCTAACTCGAATATCATGCTTTCGAGAAAAATAGCTTTTTATATAAATGTAATGGGGCTTCATTACGACTTAGGTCAGAATATTTGTATTAATATCTTTTTAAAAAGCAGTGTTAGAGATATGGGGATTTCACGTAAGTATAAAGATTTTTTAGTAGAATATGACAGTATACATAACTTGAATCGGCGAAAATCAGTCTTTCGAGAAAAGTAACTGTTTATAAAAATGTAATGGGGCTTTATTACGACTTAGGTCAGTATGTTTTCATTAATAACTCTTTAACAAAAAGAGTTAGAGAAATGGGGATTTCACGTAAATATAAAGCGTTTTTAGTAGAATATGACAGCAAACGTAACTCAAACCGTTTTTAAGTCGACTTAGGTGGTTATCGCTTGTGACCACAGATATATAAAAAATTTATGAATATTTAAATGAGCCTAAAGGTATGTTAATCAATTTTAGCAATTCACAATTCAACACAGAGTGTCTGATATATAATTTTAATCATTCGCATTAACAGGGTGTAACGAATTATTATGAATATTTTACAACAACCTTTCCTAATTTCATACGGAACACAATGAAAAACATAAACAATCTTTTTAAAGTACACAATAAGATTCTACGTAATTTGAGAAAAATTTTAGAAAAACATGTATGCAATTTCCAATTTAAAATACTAAAACTTCTTATACATCAAAAACACAAGCAATCGGTTTTACATAAACAATTAATTACAAGAACTAAAGATAATATTGAACAATTGTTAGACGATCAAGACAAAAAGCTTTTATTAGAGAGTGAACAACTTATTTTTGAAAGCTTTATGGAGAAAAACAAAAGAATACACATCAAGAAATTTGAAAAATTAAATGAACAACAGAACAGTGAAATTAATATAAACACAACAAAGAATGGTTCATAAACAAAACAGAGAGTGACATCCCAACAAATATACAGTGGATGTTCTCACTTGGACCAAAATTAGCATTGCCTAATACACTGACTACGTTCCCTTTGTTTAAATGTATTGCAGATGGAGAAGAGTGTATTCAAACAATTGAGGGTAGAGAACAACAAGAGAAACTAGTTTTATTAGTAGATAACCATTTATTCAAAAACAAACTAACTAATAGAGATAAACTAATACTTGACACAGTGGGACAAGCAAAAAGATTTTTGACCAAAAATAGAAACATTCTCATTTTAAATTCAGACAAAGCTAACACAACAGTGGCATTGGAAAAAACAGATTATGAAACCAAGATGAAAGATATATTAGGAGATATCTGCACATACAGACGACTGAAAAAAGATCCAACATCAATCTTACAAAACAAAAACAACATTCTTATTGAAAAGCTATTTAATATGAACCTGATAGACTTAACAAGCAAGAAACGACTCACAACAAGAATAGCAACATCACCAAGGATATATGGCCTGCCAAAAATACACAAAAATGGAACTCCTTTAAGGCCAATCTGCTCGTCGATTAATTCACCATCTTATGAATTATGCAAATACTTAGTAGATATTTTAAAAAACTTAACGCAGGATTCAATGTACAACGTAAAAGACGCAAAAGATTTTAAAAATAAAATTAATAACACACATATACATGTAGACGAAACATTAATATCTTTTGATGTTATATCCCTTTTCCCGAGTATTCCGGTAAATTTAGCACTGAAGACAATTGAAAGAAAATGGAACATACTGGAAAAATTTACAAAAATCCCCAAAGACATTTTTATGGAATTACTCACGATTTGTATAAAGGATAACAGATATTTTAATTACAAAGAATATTTCTACGAACAAAAGAAAGGAATGCCTATGGGATCTCCAGCATCACCAGTTATTGCAGACATCGTTATGGAAGAGTTATTAAACGTGACGCTTGATAAGTTAGATGATAAGCTTAGATTATATATATATATATATATATTCCCTTCGATCCTATAAGGAGCATAGGGCCTCAACAAACTTCCTCCACTCAGATCTATCAATTGCTATGTTTTTTACTTCGCTCCAGCTTTTACGCATTTTCTTATCTCGGAGTCGATTTGTCTTCGGCACGTGTGAGCTGGTCGCCCTGTTCTACGACTTCCCTGAGGGTTCCATTCAATAGCATTTCGGGCAATATCGGACGGTTGTTTGCGGAGTGTATGTCCGATCCAATTCCACTTTCTTCTCTGTATTTCTACGCGCAGCGGTGTTTGCATTGTTTCGCGCCACAGGTTGATGTTCGAAATAGTTCGTGGCCAGAAGATTCGTAGAATTCTTCGAAGACATTTGTTAACGAAAACTTGCAAGGATTTAATGTCTCGGGAGGCAGCGCTCCAAGTTTCGCATCCATATAACAACGTTGATTTTACGTTGGAGTTGAATATATTAATTTTAATACGACGTGATATTGTGGACGATTTCCACACTTTATTGAGCAGACCAAAGGATTGTGTGCCCTTTTTTATTCGACTAGCAATATCTTCGCTAGATCCTCCAGTTCGATTGATAATGGCTCCAAGATAGCAGAATGTATCGACTTCTTCTAAAGTTTCATTATTTACCAGGAAGGAATTTACGTTTTCGGCGTTAATACGCATGACTTTTGTCTTTTTTATATTTATCTTGAGCCCCGCCTTCTCTGATATGTCTATAAGTCGTTTCAATTTTGTGGACATATCAGTGTGGCTGTGAGAAAGGAGGCATATGTCATCTGCGTATTCGAGGTCCTCTAATCGCTCGTTTAAACCCCATACGATTCCTCGGTTGCCCACCATTGCGTGCTGCATCACAATATTTAGCACGATATTAAAGAGCAGTGGTGACATTACACACCCTTGACGAACGCCTGTACCAACCTCAATCTTACGGCTAAGCATGCCATCGTGTAGGATTCGGCAACTTGCTCCTGTGTATAGGCATTTTATAAGTTGGATAAGTTTACGTGGGACGCCTTTACACTCAAGAGCATTCCAAATCACATCATGTGCCAGGGTGTCAAATGCCTTTTCAAAATCGATAAATATAAGGTAAAGAGGAGATCGCCATTCAACTAACTGCTCTACTATTACTCTTAGTGAGTTAATGTAATCAACGCACGACTTCTTGGGGCAAAAACCAGCCTGTTGTCTTCTTAAATCTGGCATTAAAGAGTCCGATAACCTCTTAGTTATAACGTGGGCTAAAACTTTATTGATCATACTTAATAGTGTGATGCCCCGCCAGTTGTTACGATTTGTTAAGTCGCCCTTCTTGGGGATCTTCACTATAATACCTTCTTTTAGCTCGTCTGGAATTATCTCTGATAGCCAGATTTCCTCAATAATGGGAAAAATAAGTTCTGCGTTCGTTCTGGAGTTTAACTTAAGGAGCTCTGGAGATATGTTGTCGTTGCCCGGACTTTTATTGTTTTTAAGCGCTTTTACGGCTTGTACAATCTCAGATATTACTGGAGGGGTAATACTGATATTTGATCGTGTGTTGTGATTGATGCAGCTACATATAGGTGCAGTTTCTTGTGGGCGTGGGGTGAACATTTCAGAGAAGTGTGTAGCCCAAAGTTCAAGCTGTTCATCTTTGGACGTGATTAGTGTGCCAGAGTTGTCTTTCACTGGTTTACCTGTGACTGAGTAGTTGTTACTTGATAACTTCTTGATGAGTCGGTACAAGTCACTGGTGCGGTTCGTCTCTGCCGCTGCTTGAGCCTCTTCGGCTATGGCATTCGTCCATGCGCGTTTGTCTTTGCGGGCACTGCATTTTACTTTACGATCTAGACTTGCATGTTGGTTTTGAAGAGTCGACTTTTCACTTCGCGTTTTTGCAGAGTTAAGTGCAGCTTTAAGTTTCTTTCTTTCATTAATTATTGTCCATGTCTCTTCAGATAGCCATTCTTTACGTTTATTTTCTTTGAGACCTATATGTTCTGTGGCAGCATTCACTAGTATATTTTTTGTAACTTTCCAATCCCTTCGTTGATCTTGAGGTGTTGACGTCAACGATTCATTTATGGCATTAGAAAAGTTCGATGCGACGGATGGGATTTTCAGTCTACTAACATCGAATCTCTTAGATATACGTGGGTCGTTCTTTTTTATAGCCGCTATCTTTATGCGCACACTTGCGATGAGTAGATGATGGTCACTGGCTACATCAGCACCTCTTTTATTTCGCACATCCAACAAAGAACCACGCCATTTTCTAGATATAGCTATATGGTCTATTTGGTTCTCTGTAACATGGTCGGGTGATACCCATGTTATTTTGTGTATTGGTTTGTGTGGGAACAGTGTGCGCCCTATTACCAGATTATTTTCTGCGCACATATTCATAAATAATTCCCCGTTTTCGGATCTTTGGCCCAAGCCGTGTACACCCATGATACTTTCCAGGCCGGTGTTATCTGAGCCTATTTGAGCATTGAAGTCGCCCATTACTACCAGTATATCACCACGATTTGAAGATGTGATTGCTCGATCAAGAAGGCTATAGAATTCTTCTTTCACGTCAAAATCGGAGACTTCTGTAGGCGCATAACAATGGATGCATGTAAGGTTTCTGGCGCGTGTGCGTAATCTAATGGCGATTATGCGGTCAGAGTATGGTTTCCAGCTAATAAGAGCTTTATGTGCTTCCCTGGAGAGAAGAAAACCAACACCAGATGATCTTTTTTCGTTGGCGGGTTTATGAGAATACAAAAGGTGAAGTCCGTTTGTTGTTATAGTTTCTCCTGAATCAGGCCATCTCATTTCACTTATGCCCAAAAATAATAAGTTGTAATTCATAAATTCTTTGCTCAATTGACCCAGGCGTGATGCCTCCATTAGCGTTCTAACATTCCATGTTCCAAATCTTGTCCGGGTTTTCATGCTAAAGGTTGTCATCGGTAGATCATATCGTTTTATTTCATTTGTTGTGGTTTCGTTAATCAATTAGTTTTAGGATGAAGTAGCTGATTAGGCTTCCGCAACCGACCCTGGTGCTGGGGCTGCCAGCTATCCTCCAGTCAGGATGCCTTCTCACATTCGCTAGCTTTGGACGGGTGTCCAAAAGCCATTGCCCGGGGAATACCTGGCCTAAAGCCGGAGGTCGTGAGCTGCATTGACAATGCAACAAAGGAATCGTTCCTGGCCACTCCCAAGTGAATGGCAATCAAGAACTTTCCACCTTTACTTGCAATGCCCATTCCCCAAGCTTAGATTAGTTACTAAATATGTAGATAATTTGTTTGTGATAGTGAAAACAGCCAATATTGACGAAACACTTAACACATTAAACAATTATAACAGACAAATACAATTTACAATGGAAAAGGAGAATGAAGGAAGGTTACCATATTTAGACTGTATTCTTATCAGAAATGACAACCTGTTAAAATTTGATTGGTATCAAAAACCAATGGCTTCTGGTAGGTTAATAAATTTTTACTCGAAACACCCGAAAAGTACTATTATTAATACAGCGTCTAATTTTATTAATAGAGTGTTAGAAATAAGCGACAATGAATTTCACACGACAAACATAGACAAAATAAAATCTTTATTGATTAAAAATGACTTCCCGATTAAAACTATTAATGACTTAATAGAACAGGGAAAAAAGAAATTAATTGGTGAAAATAGGATTAGGGAGAAGACTCCGAAAATATATAAGTCCATGACATATATACCAGGTTTATCGGAGAGACTTAAAAATGCGGATATATATAACAAGAATAAATTTGAATTAACAACTAGAACAGACAATACACTTGAAAAGTTATTTAGTAAAACTAAATCAAAATTATTAAAAGAAGACAAATCGAATCTTGTCTATCAAATAAATGGAGACGAGTCCAACATATGCCCGAAGGTATATGTTGGTACAAAAAAAACAAAACTTAAGACTGGACTTTCATCGCATAAATCGGACCAAAAAGCACTTGACAAACCAATTTCACAAAAAACAGCATCAGCAGCCAACTGTACCTTAACTGGACATAAACCAAACTTTGACAATGTGAAAATATTAGTGGGTGAGAATAATTATAAGAAGAGATATACTCTAGAGATGTTACATATTATTAATGTACCAGTAGAGAAGAGACTAAATTACAAAACTAACACAGATAATTGCGCCCAAATTTACAGACACACCATAGACAAATATTTATCAAAACAAAACAGTAGGTGACAATAGCTTGGAAGTGTAACGAGGATAATTATTTGGTTTTTTTTCGCGGAACACTATCTTTTTGTTTATGTATGTAAATTTGTTTTTATTTTATACATCAGTTGTTTTTAGTGTTTAAAATAATATTTTTGTAATTATATTAAAAAATGTTTTGTCATTATTACTTTGTTTATTTAACAACAGATCCCCTGATGATGATCGGAAAATTCGGTCGAAATATTGGGTCAAATAATATATAAAAAGAAAAAATATTAATAAAATTAAAATATTAATAAAAAAAAAAACCTTTTTTGTTTATTTTATTAAAAATTTTATGACCTCAAGCTGAACAAATCAAATTAATTAACAACTCAAAGGTCAACTATACATACAGAAAATATAAATATTTTATTTTATTTAATTTAATATATTTTTAAGACAGATTACACATAAATTTTATCATTCTCAGCTTTTCCTCCATACGAACTATAACTGTGTCAATTTTCACACTCCTCCGTGCCCGCATATTGCTCAAAAAGGGAACTAAAAATTTTCCTTCACGTATTAATATATAGATATAATAACAAAAACTTGTTTTTACTTTTTCCTGCAATTTGAAAATATTAATTAGAGTTACTCATATTAACTTCGATTATATTTAAATTAAATTCAACACCTTTACTCGAATTTCCTTTTATTTAGTTGTTTCGGTCATCTTCATTTCTAAACTATTTAACTACAACACTGAATTACAGGTTTTGTAAAGCCGGTCATTCAAATGTAATTAATTAACTAATTACATCTATAATATTAATAGGCTAGGCGATTTTTTGTTACCGATGTAAGTTTCACAGTTTTACCCCGGCTTTGACAAAAAAATTATCATTTGAAAAATATTTCTTTTTAGCTATTACCCAGATTTACAGATTTTCATCGTCTGGAATGTTTTTTTGGAGCTATGATCGTTTAAAGTTGCTACTAACACATACATAAAATTATACAATGCTATGTGTGTGTTTATTAAATTTGTTTATGTGTTTGTGTTAATGTGTTGAGTTTGGTTTCTTCATTTAAGATGAGCTGAATTGTAAAGCATGCCTTTAGGGTCTTTCTTAAATGAAAAAATAAAATTTCCTAGAATTTACACTCGAATTTCGAGTGCTGGAATCTGCTAGTTTACATTTAATATTCTGTTTTTTTTTTTTTAATTTTTTATTAGTTTATTATTATTTAATAATATATAATTTAATATTAAGGATTCAGATTGAAAAAATATATAAGATATATAAAACGAAACAGAAACCTTTTCCGGAAACCCCTCCCTTGGGGAATTTATAGTGGTCTCTGTCACTTTTTTGGAACATATAGTCCACTCCGTTTAAAATCTCCCTCATTTGGGAATCCTTTTTCGTGCTCTTCAATCCCATTTCATTTCACAAGAGCCCAATGTCTTTCCACTTGCCTAAGCTGAGACAAGTTCGGAGGATTTGCCTCGCTTGACAAAAAAAAAAACAATTTATTGTTCTTGTACCACAAAAGTTAGACCTGAGAAGGCGAAACATTTTGTAGGTTTTACTATACTGGCCTACTACTTTTACCATGACTTGGAATTTCTCACCCCCCCAGAATGCATACAAAATAATCCTTTGTGTGTGGGAGTTTGTTTTTTTACGTCGGTGGTATAAAATAAAACCAAAATAAATACTTCACGGATCTAAAAAAAATACTTATTTTTGGGGGGGAAAAAATAAAGGCATTTACTTGGGCTTTTTTCTTTTGTTATTATAAATTGCTTTTAGAACATTTTATTTTCTCTATTCCACAGAATTGATCTAATTACTTGCGTGCTAATCTGAAGCAGCCTTTAACAATTTATTTCATACAAATTTGATATTAATTTGCTGCGTCATAATTATGTATTTATGTTTGAATATAAGTACGCTCTTCTGTGTTTAATTGTTGATTTTTTTTTTTTTTTTTTTTTTTTTTTTTTGAAATGCCTTGTTAATGTTTGTACTATACTCGTATATTAAATACTTATTGCCCACACAATGGGATTGTGCAATGATACTTAAAATGTTAAATGTTGACAAAGCAAATACCCTGAGGTAAAAAATGAAAAAAAAAAAAATACAATCAACTACATTCGTATGTATGTACGAGTATGTATGCCAGCACCATTACTATAACAATTATTTATAAAACTATAAATGTACGAAGTGTGGATTGTAACAGCCAATGTCAATGCTAACGTATAAATGCAGTTAAGATTACTTGGGATATAAGAAATAAAATAATAAAAATAAAATAAAAGTATAATAAAAACTACTTGGAACATGTTAAAAATACTTTTAATATATAAATACACAAACACACAACCACACACGCACACACACACACTTCTTCAGAACAGTGTTAAGAGGAGTTGCAATTTCATTCATTAAATTTATGGATTGTTGGAGAAAAAGTGCGAGTGGTTTGTGTATGTGGAAATGTTATACTAGTCCCTAGTGGTTAACAACACGAAGAAGAAGAATGCTACTAAAGTTTGTGAAAGTGAATTTTCTTAGCAGTTTGTTATAAATAGAAAATAAATTTTATTTCTTTATTGTAACAAATTATTTTATTATTTGTAGGGTAGGAAAATAATTTCGATTTAGAGATAGATATGCTTTTCTTAGAAAGCATCATATATTTATCATAGAAAACTGGCAAAAATAAATGGGTCTTAAATGGAACTGAAACGAATAACAATTAGAGCAATATAGAAAATAAGACTTTTCTAATTTTGTTTAAATCTATTTATTAGAAAAACTAGTCACGATTTTCAACACAATTCAATACAAACACAAAAGCACATTCGGCGAAAATTAAATACAGAGAAATCCGAATTTGGATTATTAGCCTAAAGAAAAACACGATTGGCTTAAATTAGTTACTTTTACGGCAACTTTATCCTGGTAAAACTTTAATTAATACATTCCCTCGCATACACCTCACACTAAAAAATATTATGGTAAAAATGCGTAACCAAATATTTGGTCGACTTTTCTACTTCCAGCCATAAATAGAAAAAGCACCTAATTTCGGATTATAGTTGTTCATATGAGCATATCGAAGCCCAACAACCACAAGTTTTATTAACATCTGTATGGGATAAAAGTATTGGGATAATTGGTGTGTGTGTGTGTGTGTGTGTGTGTGATTTTAGTGGTATTAATTCAATGGTGTTAGTTATGGCCTACAATAACATCCTATAGCATCAGAAAGTTCGTCCTTACACTTGTACTCTCAAACAAGTTTTAACAATTATTTTCATGTTCATGTTTAAAGTTTCTAGAGTTTAAAGTTATTCGATTTAAAATCAAGCCATTTCCATAAAGTGTTGATTATGAGTCGATCTGTATAGTAAATGTTAGATTTCTATATTACTTATGTAGGGTATTTGAACAATACCAGTCAGCTTAATATTAAGACACTTCAACTAAATAACATTTCAAATTTAATTTTAGTAGCAAAAACTAACTTCATTCATCCTTTACGTCATTCAGTAGTTAAACAACAAAACTCATTTGCTATTGTTTTACAAACACACACTAAAACACGACAAAAGAATGGGCCGAATTTTGAAACTAGTTCATGCGTGATTCGATTTTGAAGTGGTAATGTCTATTACACTGTGAAACATTCTCATTGTCTGGGGGCGCATAGTGCACCCTATCACGAGAAGGCCGTCAATAATCCATAACTATACCCTATACCACTATGTGGTTTGGGTATAATGACTTTGTGCTGCTGTTTGTAACAACCAAAAATATTTGACCTAGACCCATCTTTAATTATACCGATCGAATCAGAATCACTTTCTGAGTTGATTTAACAATGTCCGTCCGTCCGTCCGTCCGTCCGTCTGTGTGTCCATGTAAAGCTTGTAATCAAACTGCAGGTCGCAAATATGAACATATTTTGATGAAATTTAGTATACAAGCTTTTGTCGGCCATGGGATGAACGCTATTGAAATTGGTGAGAATCGGTCCATGTTCAGACCTAGCCCCTATACAAATTACCCATATGAAATCGACATAAATTGCCATAAGATCCAAATTGTCATATAGATCTTACTCAAATTGGGTTTATATGCGTTCATTACATCCACTAATGAGTAGTCCAAAAATTATCCCTTTGACCCCATATAGAGCTGCTTCCCGATCTTCACTTAAATCTATTAAAAAACAAAAATATTGCACTGATTCTTCTCAAATTTTGTTTGTACATATTTTTGCAAAATACAAGAGACTTTACCAAACATGATCAGGATCAGTCCATTTTTGGACCTAGTCCCTTTATAGATATAGCATCCGATATGAACTTTTTCATATCTGCAGCCAAAAAAATTAATAAAAATCCCACTCAAATTTGGTTTTTGCTTAATTTCAATGTCCAGTTAGTTGGGCCTAAGAGATAGGGTTTCTAAACGCATGGTATAGGGTATCGTATAGTCGGTCTAGACCGACTATAATTTTCTTACCTGTTTTTGATTGCATTGTAATTTTTTTATGCGGTTTTTTTTTTTTGTTTCGTAGGTGGAACTTTAGCCTTTCATTTTTGCTATAAAATGCAAATATCGACCGATAAAAAAAAATTATGAGGGTTTAAAATCAAGGTTCAGAAAATACACACATGAAACACACAATGTTCTGTTCAAAAGCAGCCAACACATATCTTTATTTTCATACCAATTATGTTTGTTTTTAAATTTTCTTCGGTGCCCAACACAACCATGACTGTGTTCGTTTTAATATTTAGTTATTTACACGAACATTTTTGTATCACGTACTTTTTGTTTCAATCACACATAAAGCAAACATTTTTGAGTGTTCTGAAAAAAAAAAAACAGAACATGTACAATAAACAGGTTCGAGTTCTGTTATATTTTAAGTCGTGTTTAAAATATAACTGAACTCGAACCTGTTTATTGTACATGTTCTGTTTTTTCTTACTACACGAGCCACAACACGACTTAAAATATAACTGAACTCGAACCTGTTTATTGTACATGTTCTGTTTTTTTTTCAGTACACGTACCAGAACATGAACTTCAAATAAAGCAACACTCAAAAATATGTGCTTTATGTGTGATTGAAACAAAAAGTACGTGATACAAAAATGTTCGTGTAAATAACGAAATATTAAAACGAACACAGTCATGGTTGTGTTGGGCACCGAAGAAAATTTAAAAACAAACATAATTGATATGAAAATAAAAATATGTGTGTGTTGGTCTAAGTTATGTTTGTTTACATATATGTACGAGTTTTTTATTCAGTGTGTGTTTTTTTCTGAACTCTGTTTAAAATATATTTTCATTTTTATTTAAATTTTAGTACAAAGGTAAAAAAGTCTTTTTTCAATTCTTTGTTTATGTAACATTTATCAGTTATTAATTTAACAATTTTTTTTCTTAAAGAGTTTAGGATACATATTCCTTTTCTGCTTAAATATATTTAACAATAATATATAATGTATTGTATTTACATAATATTACAAAGTAAGGTGAAAATTCTCAAAAAACCTTATTGATTTTTTTTTTTGTTTTTATTTTTAAGATAAAAAGTTTAAGCGTTAAGGATAAAATTATAATGAGATAAGCTGGTTAATGTGGATAAATTCCGAATTAACACATTTGCAATTGAAGTTTATTGTAAGCCGTTCAATCTTGTTTGCCACGAGATCAACGTTGGCAAATGTGTGCAGTCGTTGTGTTGAGTAAGGTTTTTTTATTTTTCATTTATTATTTTTTCAGTTGTTTTTACAACTAATACTTCTTAAAAATTTTGTCAGAAAATGCCAAACTTTGGCCTCCCATAAACTTTTTAGTTCTGATGTTCACAAGGGCCAAAGGTTGGCTTTTTTGAAAGAGCCCGAGTTTATATAATTTATTAAGCAGCGAACGTAAAAGTTACCTGATATTGGTTCAAGATTCAGAAGTTTCAATGAAAAAGTCGTATGTTTTTACTTTAGTTAAAAATTTTTTATTGTCTTTTTAAATATTTCTATATCAATTTTTATTGAAAATTTACAAAACATATAAATTTTTAAATCAAGAAAATTTTTTAACTATATAAAAATCTAACCCATAAAACAAAGTTTTTATTAAAACTCTTTCTTTTCTTATGCGTATAAGTTTTGAATCTCTCCGTGACTCTGCGTGACTTTGTGTGACTATTTGAAAATTAATATTTGGTCACAACAAGTCTATGGACTAAATTTCAGATTGATTGCATGTGGGGAAATGGTGTTTAGAACACTCCGCGACTGTGCGTAAAATCGTAAAATTAGTCTTTGGCCACAACTAGTCGATGGACAAAGTTTCAGATCGATCGGATGAGGGGAAGTGAGGTTTTAATCAAAGTTTATCTTTTTTCACAGCAAGTCTATCGACCAAGTTTCAGATCGATCGGATAAGGGGAAATCCCTTTTAAATCTCTCCGTGACTGTGCGTGACCATGCGTGATTGTGCGTGACTAATTCAAAGTTAATCTTTTTTTCACAAGGGGAAATGACATTTAGATCACTCCGTGACTGTGTGTGACTATGCATGACTGTGCGTGACTACCCCAAAATTAATCTGTAGTTACAAGACTATGGGTCAAGTTTAAGATCAATTGGATAAGACGGAGTAAGGTTGCCCCACGACAGACAGACAGACAGAGAGTATGAGTTAAAAGAAAGAGTTTAAAAAGGGGATCCATAATATAAATAGGCTAGGCGATTTCTTGTGACCGATGTTTTGTTCTACCGTTTTATCCCGATTTTTACCAAACGTATATTATTTGAAAGGTATTTCTTTTTAGCCGTTTTGCAGATTTACACATTTTTAAATTTTTTCCTTTATTTCGAGTAAATTGCATTTAAATTTGCTACTAACACATCTATAATATTAATAGGCTAGGCGATTTCTTGTGACCGATGTTTTGTTCTACCGTTTAATCCCGATTTTGACCAAACGTATATTATCTGAAAGGTATTTCTTTTTAGCCGTTTTGCAGATTTACACATTTTTAAATTTTTTCTTTAATTTTGAGTAAATTGCATTTAAAGTTGCTACTAACACACCTTTAATATTAATAGGCTAGGCGATTTCTTGTGACCGATGTTTTGTTCTACCGTTTTATCCCGATTTTGACCAAACGTATATTATTTGAAAAGTATTTCTTTTTAGCCGTTTTATAGATTTACAGATTTTTAAATTTTTCCTTTATTTTGAATAAATTGCATTTAAAGTTGCTACTGACACATCTATAATATTAATAGGCTAGGCGATTTCTTGTGACCGATGTTTTGTTCTACCGTTTAATCCCGATTTTGACCAAACGTATATTATCTGAAAGGTATTTCTTTTTAGCCGTTTTGCAGATTTACACATTTTTAAATTTTTTCTTTAATTTTGAGTAAATTGCATTTAAAGTTGCTTGAACTGTGGATGACATATATCTCCAAGAGTATTTTTTATTATAAAGTATAGCTGTTTTATTAGCGTTTATCTTTCTCCTGCATGCTAGATCCTGTAATATGATTTTGAATCGTTTTATTACTCGTAATTCATGATCTTCACCTGTGATAGATGCTGCAGTTTCTGGATCGGAAAAAAATCTCCTTGTAGTATTTCCATCATTTGAGTTTCCTTCTCCTTGTTTTGGTTGGTCTATTATTAGGCCTAGCTGTAGATACGAGTATTTTTCTTAAATTTGTTTTTTTGCCTTCATTTTTCTTCAAAATAAAAATAAAAACAATTTTAGCCATTAATATAATTTAACGATTAATCGCATTATGTCTCAACCCTTTTTTTTATAATTATATAATAACTCGTGTCAACTCTACCGTTTCCTTTTTCTATCAGTATAAAAAACAAATAAATTCACGCCATATAAAATACACCGGTACGACCAACTTTTATATTAATAACACACAGACGGACGGACGGACATCGTTAAATCGACTCAGAAAGTGATTTTGAATCGATCCGTATAATGAAAGATGGATATAGGTCCAATAATTTTTGTAGTTCCAAATATGAGGGCAAACAAATTACACCCTAACCACATAGCGGAAAACTTTTGTATTCATAAATTTTGCACAAAATATCTGACCTTGGGTCAGAAAAATTATTCTGGTGCACACGGGTGGAAACTGGGATATAGGACTGTAGGGGAGGGTTCGGACTACAGAAGAGTGCAAGATTTGTTGATGGCTTTTGATGTGCAGGAGGTATGCTCTATTAAGTAGGAGATTTTCGGGAAATTTTTACCTTTGTGCTGGTTACGTGCTGTACATTAAAAGACTTTTCATTTATAAAAAATGATTTTTTAGTTTCTAAATGACTTAGTGACTTTATATTTCTATGAGTAACATTAACAGCTTAGAAGCTACAAACTTATAAAAAATCTATTTTACTTTAAAATCTTCTAGAACAAAAAAGTTACAGTCATTTAAAAACTAAAATTTACAGAGAAATTTTTAATTTTAATAAAATATAATTGAAATAGAGTCCCAATTTTTTGGCGCCCGAGCTTTACTGGTATTTACTTTCAAATGAATAAAATAACATAAAATGGGTAACCATAAAATAATGATTTTTGGCCGCCTTCTCTAAATATCGTCCACAGTGAGGCGCCTATGAGACCTATTTGGAATATGCATCGAAAATATGGAATCTATATTATTAGTTTCACTCCAATGCAATTGAGTTTGTGCAGAAAAAGTGTTTGCTATTCCATCTACGTAGTTTTGGTTGGAGTTATGATGACTTACCATCATATACTAACAGGCTAAGGCTTCCAACTCTTGAGTGTGGGATGACTATGCTGGGTGTCACCTTTATTTTCAACCTTGCGAATGGTGACGTTGACTTGGAGTTCCTTGGAGTTCGAACTTAAAATTTAACATAACTTGTTGATTCACAAGATATTTTACCCGCTTCGTTTTGACTTTTTT
Organism: Cordilura impudica; assembly: GCA_963682025.1. Classification (NCBI taxonomy): domain Eukaryota; kingdom Metazoa; phylum Arthropoda; class Insecta; order Diptera; family Scathophagidae; genus Cordilura; species Cordilura impudica. The sequence continues at coordinate 75,261,451 of OY821517.1, read as the reverse complement.
AGAACTAATTATGCAAACTAGCAGATTCCAGCCCCCGAAATTCGAGCGTAAATTTTATTTTTTCATTAAATAAAGACCCTAAAAGTATGCTAATCAATTAAAGCCGATTCACAAATCAACATATAAAAAACTCATGTTTATTACAAACACATTAACAAATTTAATAAACACACACATAGCATTGCATAATTTTATGTATGTGTTAGTAGCAACTTTAAATGGAATTTACTCAAAATAAAGGAAAAAATTAAAAAATTTGTAAATCTGCAAATCGGCAGAAAAGAAATACCTTTCAAATAATATACGTTTGGCCAAAATCGGGATAAAACGGTAGAACAAAACATCAGTCACAAGAAATCGCCTAGCCTATTAATATTATAGATTCTTATCCTTTCCGCAGAATTTGTCTCGATTATAATGTGTTACACAATTTCGTAGATTTTAATTGTAACTTATCTATAATATTAACAGGCAAGGCGATTTCTTGTGACAGATTTTACGCTTTTAGTTATCAACCTATTATGAGAAAAAATATACCATTTGAAAGGCATTTCTTTGCAGCTGGCCACTATATTTACAGATGTGGAACATTTTTGGAGTAAAAGTTGCTATACACATACATAAAACACATACTGTATGTGTGTCAATTATAAATACCAAAAGCCCTGTGCTGAATTGTGAATTGGCTAAAATTGATTAGCATACCAGGAGGCTCTTATAAAATTATTTATTAATAATCCCATTTATATATCTTCTGCGTGTTCAACAAATATTTATAATGAATTTTATTTAAGAATTCAAAATCTAATGAATTTTATTTAAATATATAGAAAGCCACTGAAAGAAACAAATTTAATGAAAAAATAAAATATCCTAGAATTTGCACTCGCATTTCGAGGGCTGGGCACTGCTAGTTGAAAGTAAAACGCGATATAATTGAAGACCTTAATTATCTATTTTCCTTTTGCTTATACTTAAATTTATCTTATTATCAGCTGATGATATAGTTCTGTAGCTGATATACTAATAATGCATAGCTTTTTTGAAAATTAATAAAAACAATTTAATTTTTACAAATATATAAGTGCGATTTTCAATGCGTTTATTTTCATTCCAAATAAGCGCCTTTTAGCGTTTTTGTGTACTGTTTTGTGCTTTTTGGTTGAAAAAGTTGGCAGCGCTAAAAACGAATATGTTAAATGCAACCGGAGTTGAGCTAATTTATACAAAGAAATTTATAATATCCACATGTTTCGATATTTGTTGTATTATTTCAACTAATTCAGTTAGTTAACCATTTCGCTTAATTGCATCCTTATGGATACATTCAACTTTGGAGGCCTTTTTGCAATCTTCACGTGAATGACACCATTTGGATTTCAACTGCTTATAGTATTTAAAGGTCTTAGGAGTCAATTACAATACTTTTTAAAATTTTTGTTGTTGTTTAATTTCTAAACGACTCAGTGACTTTATGTTTCTAACATTAATAGCTTAGAAGTTACAAAATTATACAAAATTTATTTTACTTTAAAATCTTCTAAAACAAAAAAGTTACAGTCATTTTAAAATTGAAATTTACAAAGAAATTTTTAATTTTAGCAAAATACTGAGAAGTCTATTTTCGAGACCCTGTTTGCTGTGATATAGTTGAAGTAGAGTCACAATTTATTGGCTCCCGATGTTCACTGGTATTTACTTTAAATAACATAACTTTAAAAGCGGTAACCATAAAAAATGATTTTTGGCCGCCTTCTTAAAATATCGTCCACAGTGGGGCTGATGAAAAATTGTAGGCCGGTACATATAGTGGAGCGTATGATGAATTATTAAACTAAAAAATCATCATACGCAAGCTAGGCAAACCAACAACAAGTATAGGAAAAAATATAAAAGGTCATATTCTCCCCCCGATATTGGCTGTTGCACTCTTCTATCAGCAAATACAATCTGGCCTCTAAACTTTAGCTTAGTGAGGTCATTTGAAATAATAAGAGCTTTATTAACTAAGATCTCTTAATGAAATTCTTATACCACTTTATATGCAGATTCCAATTTCTCTTCAAAATATATTTCTTACCACTACTACGGACATTAAGTCATGGTTCAAAATATACAAAAAAAAAAAAAAAATGGCAAATAATTCTGCTTTTTCTGCAGTTCGCCACACTCTATAGTCAAACTTGTTTATTTTTCAGTTTATTTTTGTAATGCTTTTATGTGATTATTGGTTTATACGAAAATCCCTAAACTTAGAAAAATGTATATATAAAGTTAAAGTTACTTAAAATTTAAGAGAGAAGGGAAAATTCGTATAGCTGCATTTAATTATATGGAAAAAATAACATATATTCCTCAATTTACGAACAAAATAGTTCTCTAGTAGTCGAATTTTATAATGGAAAATTAAGATAAGCAATACTCCTTCCTATTTATAGATCTCGTAAGATAGATCCACCGCGATCATTCTCAAGTCAAGGCCAACTGATTGCCTTTTCAGATTCTATAAAATATCTTGGGGTCTCACTTGAACATTTAGAAATTTGCTGTTCGAAAGCAATTAAATGTGGTAGATCATGCTTTCCGTCTATAATAGAAAAAGTAAATTGAATATAAAGAATAAAGTTCTTCTGTACAAAATCTGTATCAATACTTACTTGTGTTTACAGTATGAAACAATTGTGCAAAATCTCACAAAAGAAGACAACAAATTATCCAAAACAAGAATCTGAAAATCATAACTATACAATCTCCCTTGGAGATTTCCAACCTAAGACTTGCATATAATCTATAAGCAGAAAACTATTGATACCGAAATTGAGAAACTGAATGTTGCATTTGTTAAAACTATGAACATATATATATAAAAGTGAATACCTTAACTGATGCTCTCAATACAAAGCTCAAATTTCATCGGAGACTCGCGAACTAATTAGAACCAAAAGAAGGCTCAGAAAAACATAGCAAATAAGTAGATATCCTAACGGCAAAAGGCGTCTAAACCAAGCTATAAAAAATCTTAAACTCCACTTATTGAATATAAAGAACAAATCCATTGGGGAATTTTTCGATAAGATAAACACTTCTAAGGATAACAACTATAATTTGTGGAAAGCTACTAAGTTTTTGGAATGTCCAACAAAAAAAAGTCCACCGTTCAAAGACAATAGTGGCACGTGGTGTAGATCTGATGCAAACAAATAAAAGCATTTGCTCATCATATTTATAAAACTTTTGATGATCACCTAATTAATAATCCTGCTGAAGACATAGAAATTTTTCAATTTTTAGCAGTTCCTGATTAGTTTAGCTTACCAGTCAAGCATTTTTCACCTTCTGAATTCAAAGCCGAAATAAAAAACTCAATCCCAAAAAATCTCCCGGATATGACAATATTGACGCCAATGTTATTAAAAATATTCTTAAAAAAGCTGTCCTGTTTCTTACATTAATTTTTAACTCAGTTTTACGACTAAACCACTTTCCATCACAGTGGAAATGTGCCGAGATCATAATGATGAAAAAACCAAATAAACCTGAAAATGAAATAACGTCATACAGACCTATAAGTTTATTACGTATTTTTTCAAAAATTTTTGAAAAAATCTTCTTAAGCCATTTGTCATCAGTCTTTGGAAATCTAAAAATTATTCCCGATCATCAGTTTGGATTTCGACAAAAACATGGTATACCAGAGCAGTGTCACAGAATTATAAATGTAATTCCACAATCTTTTGAAGAAAAGAAATACTGCTCAGCTGTTTTCTTAGACATTCAACAGGCGTTCGACAGAGTTTGGCACATTGGTCTATTGTCAAAAATAAAACGGCTTCTATCAGCTTCATTATATTCAGTCAGAAAAATCTTTTCTACAAAATCGAATTTCTTACGTCAAGGTCGCTGACGAAAGATCTTCCATTTTTGATATAAGAGCAGGAGTACTGAGTCCTGTCCTTTATACAGTTATTCAGTATATCAACATATGCTGATGACACGGCTGTACTATCGACAGATGAATCGCCATCCATAGCATCCAGTTATGTACAAAATTATTTAAAATTATTAGAATTGTGGCTAGGGAAATGGAAGATTAAGGTAAACGCAGGAAAGTCAGTACACATTACATTTGCACTAAGAAGAGGAGATTGTCACAATCTTGTTAATAATAATACCCAAATTTCCAAAAGGGATTGTGTCAAATACCTTGGGATGCACTTGGATCGTGGACTGACATGGAAGCATCATGTAAAAGCCAAACGACAACTTTTAAATATACAAAATAAAAGACTTCACTGATTGATTTGACCCAAATCTCAACTAAATACCGAAAACAAGGGTTAAGGTCCGGGGACTGCGGTGGATGACCAAGTTTCTTAGGAGTCCGATACAGTAGTCACTCTTTCACAATTTTAGCGGTATGCTTTAGATCGTTGTCCTGTGGGAAGATCCAGTCTCTAGCCATACCTTATTTCTCGACGCTAGGGCCAACAATGTCCTCAAAATGGCTAGGTAATCCATTTTCTTCTTAGTGGAGCTAATAAAACCAAGATTACCAACACTTGATGCCGCCATATGGCCCCAAACCATAACTGAACCCCCACCGTATATAGCGGTGTTGGTAACACATTTTTCCTTGAAGGTTTCATTCTTAACACGCCATATTTTTGGGGGCTTTTTGGCGCCGATAATTTCGAATGTGCTCTTATCTGTATATACACCCCTGTTCTTGAAACCACTATCACAAAAAAAACTCGTAAATGAAAAAATTCTTAAATCCACGAGTTTTTTGCTGTTCTCTAATTTCAATAAGAATATTTTTTCTCGTTTTTATTCACATAGAAAAGGCTTTGTGAAATCAAAACAAATGCCCTTTTCTTCTACTAAGCAGGTCTTAAGAGATAAAAGAACTAATTGATATTTAAAATCTAACATGTTTTTTATTGAACCTTGTCATTATTTTAAAAAATTAGACATTAATTTTAAGAAAAAAAAAAAAACGATTTTAAAAAACGTCTACATTTTGAGCTGATTTAAAAAAAAAAAAAAACTAGTAATCAGTAGTCACTGTTAATAAAACACACTTTTGGAGAAGATGTTGTTCTATAACTATAATAAAAACTTTTTATTTCCACAATCTATTTTCCTTTATAATTTTTTCAATTATAACATAGATTCTTTATGTACTAATTATTACGAATAAAGGAATTTAAAATTATATTTCACTCAAATCACATATTTTTATTTTTTTTTTGCATATGACTGCCACAACTTTGTTTATGTTCGAAACAGTAGTGATGCCAGTCAAATCCAATTTATTTGAATTTTGAATTTTCTTTGGTGATGCCTAACATATTTCAAAAAGAGAATTGATTCTTAATTGAATGAAATTGAAGAATAAAAAAAATTTAATGAACAAGTAAATTGTTATTTTAAAAGAAAATATTTTTTTTTACTTTCTTTATAATCTTAAGGAAAAACATGCAAAAATTACTTAAGGTTTTTTTGTGAAAGTGACTAAAGAACCATATGGCATCTCGGTTTCTAGATAACATATGGTTCTGAAACTAAACCATATGTTTCATGTCATTTGATAATAGAAAATATGATTTCGAAAAATACTTCGAAAATATAAAATTTGTGTTTTCAAGAAAGCCAAAATTTCAATTTCATGTTATTTCAAATTCATTCTTATTCAAATAACAACGTTTCAAGAACAGGGCTGATAATATGCTTTCACAAAAAGATAAAACCTAATTTTTTTTTTTTTTACCGAAATTCATTAGTTTGCTCTGATTGCCTTGGATATGTGCGATTTTCTACATGGTATCATACCACATAATCCGTTTTTGTGAAGCCACCTCCTTACTGTACTCTTACTTATTGGTTTGCTTGATATCTGTGTTATGTTTTCTGATAAATTAACTGCACTTTGGGCTGTATACGTCTTGACTTCTCTTACTACAGCTCTAATTTCAGTACTACTAAGCCGCTTTGGGTTTCCAGATCTCGTTGAATATTCAACATGATGGTGTTTGGCGCATTCATCAACTACTTTTTTTATTTTGCAGTGGTTCGCACCCACAATTTTGCCAATTACACGCAAGGATTTACCTTTTTCTTTTTAATCTAAAATATTTTCCGAGTATAAACCGATGTTTGCTTTCCCATAGTGATAATATTTGCTTTTACATCTTTTTAGTTATTACTAATTACTGCAAGTTAACTTAAAATGATTTTCATTAAAGTAAAACACATGATCGGTACAAATTTGTCACAAAAAGTTTAGATTCTTCCCCGAAATATAAAAAAGCGTAACTAAGTGTTACCAATGTTTACTTTTTATACCCTATACCACTATGTGGTTTGGGTATAATGACTTTGTGCTGCTGTTTGTAACTAAAAAAAATATTTGACATAGACCCATCTTTTATTATAGCGCTCGACCAGGATCATTTTCTGATTTCGTCCGTCCGTCTGTCCGTCTGTCCGTCCGTCTGTGTGTCTATGTAAACGTTTTAATCAAACTACATGTCGCAAATATGCAGATATTTTGATGAAATTTGGTATATAAGCTTCTATCGGCCATAGGATGAACGCTATTGAAATTGGTGAGAATCAGTCTATGTTCAGATCCATGGGCGACCACAGGGGGGGGGGGCAAACTTGGGCCATGGCCCCACTTTACAATTACTTATAGATGAAAAAAAATCATATTTTAATATGAATATATGCATATTTTAATAAAAATCAGTCTAAGTCTTGTTTCAGCTTAAAATTACTGTTCCTTTTAATTTTTTTTTTGTGTTTTCTTTCCGCATTCATTCGCAAAATATTTTTTTACTAAGTAGGTACATATTATTGCTTTTTTGCTTTTGACGTTCATCTGCACGACAGAGACAGCGACTCGGATATTAACCGTTATACAACAAAATGCAAAGACGGTTGTTGTTTATTGTGTGCAAAAATTCATTTTCAATTGTTATTTTGTGGTGAAAAGTCACAATTTCAAAGTAAAAGTGTTTAGATAATAAATAATACTAGTAGATTCCAGCCCTCAAAATTCGAGTGTAAATTCTAGGAAATTTTATTTTTTCATTAAATAAAGGCCCTAAAGGTATGCTAATCAATTGTAGACAATTCACAAATTAATACAAAAACAAACTCATTTTTATTACAAACACATTAACAAATTTAATAAACACACACGTAGCATTGTATAATTTTATTTTATGTATGTGAAACTTTAAATGCAATTTAGTGAAAATAAAGGAAAAAAAAAAGAAATACCTTTCAAATAACATACGTTTGGTCAAAATCGGTATAAAATGGTAGAACAAAACATCGGTCACAAGAACTCGCCTAGCCTATTAATATTATAGATAGATATATAACACAATCACTGAATATATTACAATGGATATAGGAACGTATGTTGGTAAAAAGAGTTTTAGCATAAAAAAATATACTAAGAAAGAAATATCAGCGTACCATCTTCCTAATTCATACGCACATAAGTAGTTGTAATTGCTTTGCGCAGATTCTTCGCAAAATATAATAAAATTTTTCTCTTTGAATTGTGTTCGGAAATTACTGTATTTTGTGTGGGCATGAGAACTCTTAGTATACCTAGTTTCTTCTTGGTTCTACCACAGAATAAAGAACATACAGAAGGCCATCTGAAAATATTTTATATTCTGCTTGACCAAGTGGCAAATAATTTAAGCAGCGGCAGAACACAAACAGACAACTTCGGCAACATGCAAACGTGTTTTGCTTGCACGAACTGAAAGACCACGATCAGAAATTTTCTCAGGCACACTAACAAAACAAATGTAATAAGCTGCAAAGAACAATATTTTGGTTCTATGAGATGCGCCTTCTCTATGTTCTTTATTCTGTGGTTCTACCTATGTATGTAAAAATTTTTAATTAGAAATGATTTAATAAATATTAGATAAAAACAAGCGCACAAAAATTAGCGAATCTGTGGTTGAACCAAGAAATGTAGAATGTGAAAGTTCTACATTAACTGATTCTAGTAATAAAATTTCCACGGGGATTATCCTACCAATGATCTTGGCAATTGGGTGGGGCGCGTATTTCTTCTAAAAGATGACAAAAAAGAAATATGCTATTGCATTGTTGGAAACCTTTTGACTCATATGACTTTGGAAAGGACAGTGAAGATTCAAGACGAAAGTTTATTTCAAATGGCTTCCCATGGCTAACTTCTTCTTGTCGTCCGAGGGGAGCATTTCGTAAACACTGCGTACTTTTCCCCCCGAAAATTTCACGTGGCGTCGTAGGATCGTTGAACATAAGACCATTTATACGATATAAAGAAACTCACGAGCATTTTAGAGCTCATGCAACCTCTTCTTGTCACAAAAAATCAGTCATGGATGCAAATGGATTTTTAAACCTGTTGATGTAGTGGCACAAAATGCACATGAAAAAATAACTAGTGACAATAAGAAAATGATAAAACTTATTATATCAGCTATTATTTATTGTGGTACGCATGCTATTGCTCTTCGTGGCAAGGGAAGCCATGACGGTGAGTATTTTGAGACAAATAGCTCTATCGAGCATGGTAATTTAACCGTTATCTTCTAGGCAATTTTAATAATTTGCTGCAATCGCAATTATATTCAGCGGATGCAGAGCTGAAACTAATTTTGCAAATGCTAAAGGCAATGCGCAGTACACTTCTGTTCGTGTTCAGAATGAAATTATATCAATATGTGGTGAATTAATAAAGGAAAGTATTTGAAATTGAATTAAGTGTTAAATGATTTAAATAGCGTTCCAGAAATTTGCAACACAACATTGACCATTAAAGAGATAATTATATTTTTTAGAGAATCGCCACTTAGGAGAAAACATGTTCCAAATTTGCCTCTTTTATGTGAAACTCGTTGGTCGCAAAAATATAAGAGCCTAACTATTTTTAAAAATAATTTTGTGGCTCTAACAGAAAGTTTAGAAAAACTTGCACTTGAAGGAAACCCTGAAACCAGGAAATCTCCTTTCCAACTGATAAGTTGTACAACTAAAAGTACGTTCGTTGTATGTTTATGTATAATTTCACACTACTCGGCAATCTTGGAACCAGCAGCAAAATTTGTTTCAGAGTAAACAGTTGGATGTACTTGCCATCGCTAACCATATCAAACGGATAATGGAACTAATCAAGTCAGATGGAGATGCAGGACAGCACTTTTAAATCCGTTTTCGAAGAAGCTACAAAAATTTACCTGCAACTTGGTTTTGAAATTAAATTGCCAAGGCTTGTTGGCCGTCAAGTTCATCGTGCCAATCAATTGGCAACCATTGTTTTCGATTTTTTTAAGCGTTCAATATATATCCCGTAATTGGACTCATTAATAATGTCTTTTGAAAATCGATTTGCGAAGAAAATAGTCCTCAATTTGCTTTGTCATATCTTCACCCAGCTGTTTTTAAATCAAAAAATAAAGCGGAGATCGACATTCAAATCAAGTGTGTAGCTTCTTTTTATGAGTTAAATGAATTGAAATATGAAATCGATCTATGGATTGCCTTGTGTAAAGACAAAACTGAATTCGATGACATTTACAAAGTATTGGAAGCATCTTCATTTTATCCATGCGTATATAAAGCCTTGCAGATATTTGTAGCACTTCCTTTTACAACTGCAATAATTGAAAGATCCTTGATTAAGGTCAATAATGGCGACAATTCACTGATAAAGTTCTCACCAAATTTTCGCAAGAAAATAGGAGAATTTTGTTAAATTAAAAATATAAAAAAAATAAAACAGCTTGGCCCACCTATTTCTTTTTTTCTGCGGACGCTCATGTTCAGATCTAATCCCCATATAAATGATCCCTATGAAATCGACATAAATTTCCATAAGATCCAAATTATCATAAAGATCTCAGTCAAATTGAGTGTGTATGTGTTTGTTATATTCATAAATCAGTAGTCCAAAAATTATCTCTATAGGGCAATTCCTAGTCATAGGCTCCATATAGAGCTGCTTCCCGATCTTCACTTAAATCTATCAAAAAACAAAAATATTGCATAGATTTTTCTCAAATTTGGATTGTATATACTTTTTCCAAGTTATAAGTGACTTTACAAAATATGGTCAGGATCGGTCCATTTTTCGGCCTAATATCATATAAATATAGCACCCGATATGAAGTTTTTCATATTTGCAGCCAAAAAAATTAATAACAATGCCACAATTAGTGGGACCGAAGAGATAGGGTCTCTAAACCATGGTATAGGGTATCGTATAGTCGGTCTATACTGACTGTAATGTTCTTACTTGTTTATTTTTGACGCGTAAAATCTGATGAATTTTCACTTTCGAGAGATTTGTGCACTTTATTTGATTTCATGTTTTATAGAAGTCAATATCTAAATGGTATAGTGGAAACTATGTAATATATTTTTATCGTAAGTCAATAATAATTTTGTTATAAAACAATATAAAATCAGGAATTGCTGTCTACTTTCCTTTGACACTCACAGTATGATATTTGGAAAGCTACACTATTCATCTTTCTGAGATTTTTCAAAAATTTAAAATCGGTTAAAAACTGATTTAGTTCAAAATATTTAAGTCCGCGAAATGTTGAAAAAAACATTTTTGCCGATAACTTTAGATTTTAAGGGTGCATTAAAAATGTAGAAAATCACTGTAGCTACGTGTAAACAAAAAATATTTCGGCATAGTTAATTTCTTACTTTAGCTTTAATTTTTAGCTTTAATGATACTTTTTCTAGTAAGTATTGCACTGTGCAACAAATTACATTGTGCAACAAATAAAGACTTTTTAAACTATCCACGGACTTGACAGTATAGGTTCGATTCTACTACCAAAGTTTTACAAAAACCTAAATTGTACTAGAGGAAAATATTATTTTATGGATATGAACAACCAAACAACTTTTAGCCCGATGTGACTTAATTGAATTAAATGGCATACGGTTTTCAAGAAGTAACTCGAGAATATACTCCCTATGTAACTGTAAGGAAATCGAAAATATTCAACATTTTGTTTGCAAATGCAATATTTTTAATAATTTCAGGTTGCAACCGTTTAGATCAACCACAATATCGGAAGAAAACTTTATCAACATTTTAAATGGAGAGTTCTCAATTGGCAAATTTTAGTCAATTATATTATAATTGTATCGAAGATTTTTAATTAATGAATATAATCACTAACATTTTGCCTTTGAGTTATATATGCATATATTTAAAACAGCACTTTTATTGTTATTATAAACCGATTTTCCGGCTTGCGACTATGTCAAAGCCGTATGTAATATTCTTTATTTTAAGTATTCTATTGTAACATATTGAATATTGAATTTTTTGAAAATAAAAGAGTTACTGCTACTACTACTACCAAAAGTTTAGTAAAACCCTACACTTAGTTTGGCGAGATTGGTAACAAAATTTTTTTGTGGGCCTCAAAAGTTTCTGAAAATCAGTGGTCCCCTCAAAAAAAGATGTCATCAGTTTTCGTTAAATTTAGCTGATTCAAACTCTTAACTATATTTCCCAATAATATCGCTAAAAAAAAATAGCGAAAAAATCAATTTTTTTTTACTTTTTTCAGCATTACTTGCAGGGACTCCCAATTGTTCACTAACAAAATTTAAATCGTATTTATTTAAATTATAGCCACAGTAAAGCTGAATAACTTTTGTGAACATATCAATACAATCTAAATTTGTTTACCCACCCTAAATAGCTCATAAAGACAATTTTGTCGTTTTTGACTATACTATATACTTTTATTGCATTTTTTACTTTCTTTGTTCATTTTGTATTTCTTGTGTTGCTGATTTAAATATTTAATATTTTTAGGCTATGCTGTTGAAACTACACCAGTTTTCAGCTGTGATAGCGATGAATGTTAAATTCATTCTCAGTATTATCCATCAAACAGCATTGCCATTTGAGTTAGGGTAATGAAGATTGTTTCTAAGTGTTTATATATATTAGCATAGTCCAGCACTTGAAATTCTAAAAAATTTTATTTTTTCATTCATTTTTTTTTTTTCAATGTTTAACTAAATAAATTTAAATAAAATTCATTAAATTTCATTACAAATATTTATTGAGCACACAGAGGATATATAAATGGGTTTGCTTATAAATAATGATTTTAAAAGACCCCAAAGGCTTTCTAATCAATTTTAGCAATTCACAATTCAACACAGGGAGTGTAACATATAATTATAATGAAATTCAATTAAATAATAAATACACAGGTAATGAATTTTGAATTAACTAAAATTAATTAGCATACCTTTAAGCTGCTTTAAATTATTTATTATAAATATTTTATTTTATATTATTTTATTTTATTTTATTTTATTTTATTGATGTGTAAACATCTATACGCGCAGGGTGGTAAATTTCTATTTCACAATACAATCACAAAAACAGCGTAACTTATATCGGTGTGAGCTGAAGGAGATAACGCTGTGTGACTTATGATTGTATTGGTGAAAAAATATTTTCAGGAGAAACTGTTCATGGGCAATTACCCAATGCATTCGAAATTGGAATTGTGGTAGGACAGACAAACCTAAGTAACTCGTGTTTTTAACACTTTTTTTATTGTTTGTAACATTCTATTTTAATAAATTTCACTTTTATTATTTTTATATTTAATTAATAAACACAATAACTATCGCTTGCTACCACTCAAAAAATCTCACAAATCTCACAAAATCATGCAAATTTATACAAACATCTGATTTCGAGTTGCCAACTTCAAAAAATAAAACAGATGTTAACTTTGTAGCCAGATTGTTAAACCAGGGATACCAGAGCTTTCAAATGAAGTGAACTGCTGAAAATAGTATAGAACAATTCGCAAATTTAAATTAAATTTTTTTTTATAATATTTTAGATTCTGGTTAATGTTTGCAAAAATTAATTATGCCTATATGATTATATTGTGTTTTATTTAAAAACTATTTTTTCTTCATATAGAAAATTGAATAGTTTAGATTTCTTGTAATAATTTAAACAAGCAGATTCCAGCCCTCGAAATTCGAATGCAAATTCTAGGAAATTTTATTTTTTCATTAAATGAAGACCCTAAAGGTATGCTAATCAATTAAAGCCAATTCACAAATCAACACAAAAAAAAAACAAACTCATTTTTATTACAAACACATTAACAAATTTAATAAACACACACATAGCATTGTATAATTTTATGTATGTGTTAGTAGCAAATATAAATGCAATTTACTCAAAATAAAGGAAAAAATTTAAAAATCTGTAAATCTGCAAAACGGCTAAAAAGAAATACCTTTCAAATAATATAGTTTGATCAAAATCGGGCTAAAACGGTGGAAGAAAACATCGGTCACAAGAAATCGCCTAGCCTATTAATATTATAGATGAGTTCATCATTTAATAAGAATTCTAGCCTTTGAATATTTTTGATGTGTAAACATCTATACGCGCAGGGGGTAAATTTGTATTTCACAATATAATCGCAAAAACAGCGTAACACATCGGTGTGAGCTGAAGTGTAAATCGGTGTGACTTTATCTGATTATATTTGTGAAAAAATTATGATATGTTCTTTTCTAAACATTTTCCAATTGTCTTTCAAAAAACATCAATTGTATTTCAGAAAACATCAATTGTATTTCAGAAACCATCAATATAATTTCAGAAAACATCAATTGAATTTCAGAAAACATCAATAGAATTTCAGAAAACATCACTTGAATTTCAGAAAACATAAACAGAATTTCAGAAAACATCAATATAATTTCAGAAAACATCATTTGAGTTTCAGAAAACATCAATTGAATTTCAGAAAACATCAATAGAATTTCAGAAAACATCGATTGTATTTCAGAAACCATCAATATAATTTAAGAAAACATCATTTGAATTTCAAAAAACATAAATAGAATTTCAGAAAACATCAATATAATTTCAGAAAACATCATTCGAGTTTCAAAAACATCAATTGAATTTCAGAAAGCATCAATAGAATTTCAGAAAACATCAATTGTATTTCAGAAACCATCAATATAATTTCAGAAAACATCATTTGAATTTCAGAAAACGTAAATTGAATTTCAGAAAACATCAATATAATTTCAGAAAACATCATTCGATCAATTGTATTTCAGAAACCATCAATATAATTTCAGAAAACATCATTTGAATGCAGAAAACATAAATAGAATTTCAGAAAACATCTATAAAATTTCAGAAAACATTAATTGAATTTCAGAAAACATAAATAGAATTTCAGAAAACATCATTTCAGAAAACATAAATAGAATTTCAGAAAACATCAATATAATTTCAGAAAACATCATTCGAGTTTCAGAAAACATCAATTGAATTTCAGAAAACATCAATAGAATTTCAGAAAACATCAATATAATTTCAGAAAACATCATTCGAGTTTCAGAAAACATCATTTGAATTTCAGAAAACATAAATAGAATTTCAGAAAACATCAATATAATTTCAGAAAACATCATTCGAGTTTCAGAAAACGTCAATTGAATTTCAGAAAACATCAATAGAATTTCAGAAAACATCAATTGTATTTCAGAAAACATCAATAGAATTTCAGAAAAAATCAATTGTATTTCAGAAAACATCAATTGTATTTCAGAAAACATCAATTGAATTTCAGAAAACATAAATAGAATTTCAGAAAACATCATTCGAGTTTCAGAAAACATAATTTGAATTTCAGAAAACATAAATAGAATTTCAGAAAACATCAATATAATTTCAAAAAACATCATTCGAGTTTCAGAAAACATCAATTAAATTTCAGAAAACATCAATAGAATTTCAGAAAACATCAATTGTATTTCAGAAAACAGCAATTGTATTTCAGAAAACATCATTTGAATTTCAGAAAACATAAATAGAATTTCAGAAAACATCAATTAAATTTCAAAAAGCATTATTTGAATTGCTGAGAACATTAATTGTATTTCAGAAAACGTCAATAGAATTTCAAAAAGCATCATTTGAATTGCTGAAAACATTAATTGTGTATCAGAAAACATCAATTGAATTTCAGAAAACATCGATTGCATTTCAGAAAACATCAATTGAATTTCAGAAAACAGCATAATCGACTTATTTTTTATGCACTGGAAAATATGATGTTGATGTTTTCTTTAATTATTAGATGTTTACACATCTCCCTTGTGATCGGACTCACATGATTTATTTACTTTATTTTATTTTATTTTATTTTTTATTTTATTTTATTTTATTTTATTTTATTTTTTTTTTATTTTATTTTATTTTATTTTTTTTTATTTTATTGTATTTTATTTTTTATTTTATTTTATTTTATTTTATTTTATTTTATTTTATTTTATTTTATTTTATTTTATTTTATTTTATTTTATTTTATTTTATTTTATTTTATTTTATTTTATTTTATTTTACTTTATATTATTTTATTGTATTTTATTTTTTATTTTATTTTATTTTATTTTATTTTATTTTATTTTATTTTATTTTATTTTATTTTATTTTATTTTATTTTATTTTATTTTATTTTATTTTATTTTATTTTATTTTACTTTATTTTATTTTATTGTATTTTATTTTTTATTTTATTTTATTTTATTTTATTTTATTTTATTTTATTTTATTTTATTTTATTTTATTTTATTTTATTGTATTTTATTTTTTATTTTATTTTATTTTATTTTATTTTATTTTATTTTATTTTATTTTATTTTATTTTATTTTATTTTATTTTATTTTATTTTATTTTATTTTATTTTATTTTATTTTATTGTATTTTATTTTTTATTTTATTTTATTTTATTTAATTTTATTTTATTTTATTTTATTTTATTTTATTTTACTTTATATTATTTTATTGTATTTTATTTTTTATTTTATTTTATTTTATTTTATTTTATTTTATTTTATTTTATTTTATTTTATTTTATTTTACTTTATTTTATTTTATTGTATTTTATTTTTTATTTTATTTTATTTTATTTTATTTTATTTTATTTTATTTTATTTTATTTTATTTTATTTTATTTTATTTTATTTTATTTTATTTTATTTTATTTTATTTTATTTTATTTTATTTTATTTTATGTTATTTTATTTTATTTTATTTTATTTTATTTTATTTTATATTATATATTTTTAAAACATATTATACATAAATTTTAACATTCTGCCCTACTCCTTCATATGAGCTATAACTATGCAAAATTTCACACTCCTCCGTCCGCGAATTTTGCTTAAAACTAGTCACAAAGATTTGCCTTCACATATTAATATGATATCAGATATCGAAAAAAGGGGTATTCGGATGCCGTAGTGGCAGATATATTGTGAACCGCAAAAAATTTATTTGAAGCCGCTGATTTCGACAAAACTACAAATCAGATGGAAGTAGATGCCGAAAAACACGAACCTCATAAATTATCATTATTTGAGGATTACGGTGATTCAGATTATGATGATAAATAGGACTATGTCTAGTGATATTTCCAAATGGAAATTAAGAGTCTCAAAAGTGTTTTAAATATACCAAATAAATAACATAACACAACACAATAGAGAACTGTGTACTTGATTACATAACACAGTGATACAAAAAAGAATGAAACATAAATACTTTTTTTCTATTAGGTCTTGCGGAGTACAACAAGACCCTGTCCTTGAAATTTACGAAATAACTCCAAAATCTTGAGTTACGGCTAAAAAACTGATTTTTCGGCCCTTTTGCACATATAAGCCAGTAACTTTGTTGAATATCTACCGATTTTGAATTTCTCAGCGGATTTGGAAAGATGAAACTAAGACCTTTCGAAGACATGAACATGATATATAAGTCATATTGCGACATCTGTGCGTATTACTCCAGCAAACTCATTTTTTTTTAATGTTCTCTATTTTTCAACTTTCGAGATGTTTTTACACATTTTTTTTATTTATGAAACGTATAATTTATGAACTTATTATAAAAGTATGTTTACTTATAAATAAAATCCAGCTTTGGTTTAAAAAATCTGGTAAAAACTAACTGAGTTTTGAAACTCTTAAAAAAACAAATGGAATGAATGCCTGCAAACATTTCTGAATAACCGAAAATGTAATTTTTACAAAAAAAAACTTTTTTGTGCAGGCATTTCTCCATTTTTTCTTTTACTGAAAGTTGTTTCTAGATCCGTTGAGAAATTCAAAATCAGTTGATATTCAACAGAGTTACTGGCTTTTATGCGCAAAAGGGCCGAAAGACAAGACCTAACAGAAAACAAGTAAGAAAATTATGATCGGTCTAGACCGACTATGCGATACCCTATACCATGCGTTTGGAGACCCTATCTCTTAGGCCCAACTAACTGGGTATAGAAAATAAGCATAAAGCAAATTTGAGTGGGATTTTTATTAATTTTTTCGGGTGCAGATATAAAACAGTTCATATCGGATGCTATATCTATATGGGGACTAGGCCCAAAAATGGACCGATACTGACCATGTTTGGTAAAGTCTCTTGTATTTTGCAAAAAATATATACAAACAAAATTTGAGTAGAATCAGTGCAATATTTTTCTTTTTTGATAGATTTAAGTGAAGATCAGGAAGCAGCTGTATATGGGGCCTATGTTGTCCAATAGGGATAATTTTTGGACTACTGATTAATTTATGTAATAAACACATACAAACCCAATTAGACTAAGATTTGTATGATAATTTGAATCTTATGGCAATATATGTTGATTTCATAGGGGTCATTTGTATGGGGGCCAGGTCTGAACATGGACCGATTCTCACCAATTTCAATACCTTTCATCCCATGGCCAATAGAAGATCAAATACCAAATTTCATCAAAATATATTCATATTTGCGACCTGCAGTTTGATTACAAGCTTTACATGGACACACAGACGGTCGGACGGACGGACATCGTTAAATCGAATCAGATAGTGATTCTGATTCGATCGGTATAATTAAAGATGTGTGTAGGCCAAATATTTTTGGCTGTTACAAACAGCAGCACAAAGTATTATACCCAAACCACATAGTGGTATAGGGTATAAAAAGTATCGCATCCCAGGTATTTTTTTCTGTCACACAGTGTTAATTTCAGATTACATTGAGTTCTTCAGCTTTACCATGGCTACAATTTTGTTAAATATTGTTAGTGAATAACTAGGAGTCCCTGTAAGTTATGCGAAAAAACTTAAAAAAAAAAATAATTTTTTCCAATATTTTTAAAAAAAAAGTGCAAGAAATAATGATTTTTATACGCTATACCACTATGTGGTTTGGGTATACTGACTTTGTGCTGCTGTTTGTATATACTGATCGAAACAGAATCACTTCCTGAGTCGATTTAGCGATGTCCGTCCGTCCGTTGTGTGTCCATGTAAAGCTTGTAATCAAACTGCAGGTCGCAAATATGAATATATTTTGATGAAGTTCGATATATAAGCTTTTATCGACCATAGGATGAACGCTATTGAAATTGGTGAAATTCGGTCCATGTTCAGACCTAGTCCCCATACAAATGACCCCTATGAAATCGACATAAAGTGCCATAAGATTCAAATTATCATATAGATCTCAGTCAAATTCGGTTTGCATGTGTTTATTATATCCATTATTCAGTAGTCCAAAAATAATCACTACTTCACAATTCTACGTCAAAGGCCCCATATAGAGCTGCTTCCCGATCTTCACTTAAATCTATTAAAAAACAAAAATATTGCACATATGTTTTTCAAATTTGGTTTGTATATTTTTTCCAAAATATAAGTGACTTTACGCGATATGAACTTTTTCATATCTGCAGCCAAAAAAATTAATAACAATGCTACTCAAATTTTATTTATGCTTATTTACTATATTCAATTAGTTGGCCCTAAGAGATAGGGTCTCTAAACCATGGTATAGAGTGTCGTATAGTCGGTCTAGACTGACTATAATTTTCTTACTTGTTTTCGCATAAAATGTTAACAACATTCTTTCAGCGGGTTCTTAGCTACATTACTGCCAAATATAGTTAAGTGATATCACCAAGTCTAAATTAGCTATTGAATAAAACCAGATGACACCTTTTTTCGAGGGGCCCACTGATTTTCAGAATCTTTTGAGGTCCATAAAAAAAATTGGGGACCAATGTCGCCACTTCTGAGTATAGGTTTTACTACCATTTGGTTGTAAAATCAAACGTATGCTGTGAAGTCCGTGTATTTTTTTCACTATTGCACTATGTTATTAGTCATCCCCATCTTTACTTAAATCTATTTGAAAAAAAAAAATTCCTTAGAGTTATTAAGATTTGATTTATTTGATTTGATTTATATTTGGTTTAAATATATATGGTCATGATTGTTCCATTTTTGACCTAGTCCCTAGATAAAAATATCATCAGATATGAACTTTTTCATATTTGCACGCCACAAATTAATAACAATAGCACAAAAATTTGGATTTGCTTATTTTCTATACCCAGTTATTGTCTCAACAAATTAGATCCAAAGCCCTCTCTACAGAACTGTTTCAATGTTTTACTTATAATAAAGGAGAAATTTTGTAACAAAATCTCATTAAACCCTGATACTATTTTTATAAAACTTAAGGGTATAAAGTGAACTTTAATATTATACTTGCAAAAGCCATAACGTAAGATAATGACTTTCTAAAGGTGAATTTCGATTTCCTTTTTTTCTTTTTGGTGCTACTGCATACAATGTAACTTCCTATTAGATAAAAATACCAAAAACATTTAAAATTCAGATGCACACGTTTATTGTATAATATGCAATTTTAAAGTAACGAAATTTAATGTAAATATAGTACAAACAGTATTGTTTATCTATAACGAACGCCATATTATTTTACACCGAAATTATATACATTTTGGCTACTGAATTTAATGCCAACTGAATTTTAATTCAGTTTGATCATAATAGAAAACTGTGATATATGCACACAAAGGTGCCATAACCAAACTCTATTGTATGCCCAACAGTTTATGTGTATGATTATGTACATTTTACATTATTAAGGCAATAAATTTTGTGAGACTTCATATTTTATAATTTAAAAAAAAATCATGCTTCATATTTGCTCTAAATATAGTTAAGTATATTTATAGTAACTTGCTGGTATTATTTGGCAACGTATAGAGTATTAAAAACACTGAACTTTTTGAAACCCGCTTTTCTGATTATTTGGAAAATTAAGAAAAGAACGGTTTTTGTTCGTGGTTTTAGGTTATAAAATAAAAAAATACTTGTAATTGTTATTATTACATTAAAAATAAGTGGGCAAGTTATAGCTGGTCTAGGTATACTATAACTGCGGAAAGACTCCAAATTTGATTACGGTATATATTATCATCTTGCCTTTAGTACAATTTAGGTCGATCGTATATTGACAAATTGTATGGGGGCTATATCTGCAATATCAGTAGCAATCATCACATAGGTAATAAAAACTTATTTGCCAAATTTCAACAAAATATATTTTCATTGGTGACCTTTAATTCGGCCATCCAAGATTTGCATGACAGACGGACAGACGGACGGACGGACGAATATTGTAAAAATTGATTCGACAACTGATTCTAAGTCAATCAGTACCCAAACATCAGCACACACTCATTATACCAAAAACATTTTATCTTCTTAAAATTTTTACAGCGTCCAAATGCTCACCTGGAAAAAATTATAGGCCCATGCAGTTCTTAATATAACATATCTGGAGTAGCGTAAAAGCCAATGTAACGAAACTTTCTGAGAGTTTATTGGATATATTTGTATATAACAGTAGTCGTGTCAAAAATGGTGGGGATCACAACAGTGGGCGTGGCACGTCCGTTAAAATGTAAATATTCATCGTCATATGCTAAGAATAATATGTTTAGATGACTCTCTAAACTCAGTGTAAGTTGATTGAATATTAATGTGAGTAGGCGTGCCAAAAATTGGCGGAATTGAACCAATGATCATGGCACCTCCCATAATAAATAAAATATCTTGAAAATTTGTGTGGTTCTATAAATTAATTATGTGACTAGTCTAGTCAAAAAATGGGCTTGAACGAATACCTCTTATACAGAGTAAATATTTAGCATCATATATGTCTCTGCAGAGCTATAGAAGTGAGAGCTTTGAAGCTTTATATGGCTTCATAAGTTCTTAATAACGATAGTTGAACTAAATATGGGCAGAATTAAACCAACGCACTGTGGTCAATATTTTGAGATAGCGGCCAAAACTCCTTTTGGTTTTTGTTCTCCGATTTTAAAGTTATTAGACTCATATGAAAGTAGACAGTAGTAAACCTCGGGAGCCAAAAAATTAGAACTCTATTTCAACTATTTCACTGAGAACAGGGTGGTCCAAAATGGGCTTTTTCAGAATTTAGTAAATTTATGATATTTTTAGTTAATTTTTGAAGTTTAAATGATCATAACTTTTTTTTTTAAGATTTTTGGACGAAATAAATTTTGTGTTGTAACTTAACTTATTTCCTATTACTGGTAAAAAAAATTGAAGCTCTACTGTTTTCAGAACAATTTAAATTTTTTTTTTAAAAAAGGTTAAATTTCTCGGAAATTTCCTACTTCATAGAGCACAACTCCTGTGAGTCAAGCTGAGTCAAAACACAAATTTATTATTTTGTAGTCCTAACTCTCCCCTACATTCCTATATATACATATCCATGCATCGGGACTGCACTTTTTGAGCTACAGCAATTTTTCTGACCCAAGGTAAGATATTCGGTACAAATGCACGTCATATTTTTTGAGAAGTTATTTGTATGTGAAAGTGGCTATTATGCATATATTTTAATTTTGTACAAGAGTTCTTATTGACCCAAAAAATAATTCTGTTGAAATTAGGAGAAGTTGGCCCATATGTGGACCTAGTCCACATAGAAGGGTGTATCAAAATTTTGACAAAAATGACAATAGAATTCTCAAATTATGTGGTATCTGGCAATTCATTTGGAAAAGGTAAAAAAGATTTTATTGCCATCTAATATTACACAACTTAAATACGTGAAAATTGCAAATAAATTTAAAACCAATGGAAATAACTGGTAAAACCAACTACCTGTTATATTATGTTTCAAAGAGGTAAAAAAGATCATGTTGAAACTTCGAGCAATAGTATATTAATCCATGCATTCATTTTTTTTCTTCATTATTGTTTAAACAATGGCTAAATTCAGTTATAGTGTTCTATCTGATATATATTTTGAACGGAAAGATGAAAACGACATTATTTTACATATAATGAATAATCCATTCTTCAAAATATGCGACAAACAAGAAATTAAAATTCAAAACTTAAAAATAAAAAACTTTTTAAATACTTTAAGAAAACGGTACAATCAATGTTCCAGAAACAAGAAATTGTTTTACTCTCGCAACCAAGAATGGCTAAGAAATAAACTTATTTTTAAAAAGCCATCAGTAACTACCACGGAAACTGGAAAAGGTGGTCGACCAGCAAAGCCAATTGATAATTGTAGTGAAAGATCACGAAGACGCAAGCTTAAACATATCAATGAAGAAGTTTCTTGTAGCATCATAAAGGATTCATTTCTGCATCAAATTCAACCATCGAAAACTAAAAAGGGTAAAATTGCTATCAATTGCGCACAAAAAGGATTTTAGAAAGTATGCCGACACCAACTGAAGAAAATAAATTTACTCCAGAAGAAGCACATGCACTATTTTTGGATTTGAAAATGACTAAAAACCAATATACAAAATTGCGGAAGCGCACCAATGAAAAAAATTGTGAAATTTTTCCATCATATCGAGATATAGTTTCTGCCAAAAAAGATTGCTTACCTTCACCAACTGCTATTAGTGTAACTTCAAGTTCAGCAGAAATAAAATTGCAGGATCTTCTTGAACACACTGCAGAACGATTATTAAAGACATTTGATGCTGACTATTTAAAGAAGTTTAAAAATTGCAGCATGACTTTAATTTCTAAATGGGGATGTGATGGGTCCTCTGGCCAGAAACAATACAAACAATGTAATGCGGAAAATTCATCAGATGCCAATTTATTCATGATTTCTTTCGTTCCATTACGTTTAACAAAAACCTATATTGGTTCAGAGCCGTCAACTAGTAGAGCTGCAGAGATAGATGTATGGAAGAATGAAATTCCCTCGTCAACAAAGTTTTGTAGACCAATAAAGTTTGCTTACAAAAAGGAGACTCAAGATGTCATAGATGAAGAAGTTCGAAAAATAAATGATCAAATTAAAGAACTTCAACCAGTAACATTTAAATTTGATGACCAAGACATTGAAGTAAATTTTAAAATGTTTCTCACAATGATTGATGGAAAAGTTGCACAAGCTTTAACCAAAACAAAGTCATCGTCAAGCTGCACCATATGCCAAAAAACATCAAGTCAATTGAGCCAACCACCAACACAAGACGATAGTTTTAATGAAGCATATGAATTTGAAATGTCACCTCTTCATGCTAGAATTCGTTTTATGGAGCATATTCTTAAATTGGGATACGATTTGGAATTTGGCCCGTTAGGCGAAACAGTGAGAAACAACAAAGAAAATTTGGAAAAAAGAAAGCAAAAAAAAAGATATTCAAAAAAAATACCGTGAGGCCTTATAATTGACCAGCCAAAG
Source organism: Cordilura impudica (assembly GCA_963682025.1). Lineage (NCBI taxonomy): Eukaryota > Metazoa > Arthropoda > Insecta > Diptera > Scathophagidae > Cordilura > Cordilura impudica. The sequence continues at coordinate 75,237,767 of OY821517.1, read as the reverse complement.
CAAGGAGAAGGAAATTCTAATGATGGAAACACAGCAAGGAGATTTTTTTCCGATCCAGAAACTGCAGCTTCTATAACTGGAGTAGATTATGATTTAATACGACGATTCCAAATCATATTACAAGTTATAGCATGTAGCAAAAAGATAGATGCAAAAAAATTTGGGCAGTATGCTAATGAGACAGCAACCCTTTATAACCAAAAATATTCTTGGAGACATATGCCAACCACAGTTCACAAAATTTTGTTCCATGGGGAACAAATAATTCAGCACAATATGCTTCCAATTGGAGATCTCTCAGAAGAAGCCCAAGAAAAAAGGAACAAAGACTACAGATTCTTTCGCGAGCACAATACAAGAAAAATTTCCAGATATTGTACTAATGAAGATCTTATTAATATTTTGTTGTGCACATCAGACCCATATATGTCCAGTATTCGACAAAAATGGAAATCAACCTCATTAGAGTTAGATGAAAAAGCTAAACAACTACTGCAAAATGAAAATCAAAGCTATTTGGAAGAAATTTTTACTAATATTGTTTAATTAATACTAGTTTAAAGATTATAATTTGTTTCTAATTTTAGTATAAATTTTTATTAATACATTTAAATAAAATATATGTGCACTTTAAATCAATAGTAAAAGTTTACTTAAAATTTTATCGATGTTGTGTTCTGTATATAATATATCCAAATGGTATTGATATTGTTAGGAATTTCAGTGTTATTTTTCAGTTTAATCCTCACAAGAATTAGCTTTCTTCCAAAAAAACCAACCTTTGGCCCCTGTGAATATTGAGACTAAATAAATGTCAGGGGCCAAATGTTGACATTTTCTGACCAAAATTAAGTTTAGGAATAATAAATAAGTATTGGTTGTAAAATACGATTGAAGAAAATAAGAAATTATAAAAAAAATACCTATTTAAAATGTCAAAATATTCAACTTTTACATGGAAACTCAACAAAAAATTAAAATGCATTTTTAACTCCAAATTACTTACGTTCCTATCAGTCGATTTTTACGTTTGAACACGCAAATTGAAGGCTAAAGTCCCTCCTATTGAACAGAACAAATTGCGTAAAAAAATACCAATCCGGTCAAAAGTTATAGAGTTTTGACCGCTATCTCGCGAAATTGACCACTGTGCAACGGCACATCCACTACAAGACTCAATATTTGAAGTGAAATGATACTGAGAGCATTGAAGTTTTGTAAATTATTAAAAGTGTGATTAGACTGTAGGGCGTGGCACCTCCCACACAAAGTAAATATTAATATTTGATATTGATATTGAAACGTTGTTTGAGGGCGATATCGGACCAATGGGGATGGCACTTCCCATAAAACGAAAATATATAATAGTACAATTCTGAAACTCCATGACACAGAAAGTCTTGAAACTGTGTGTAATACCCAAAATTATTTGTGTCGTAGCAACTTAAGACTAGTTAGCATACTAGTAGGATGTAAAAAATCAAATAATAAATTTATTTTTATTATTTACAAAAAAAAAAAAATAATTTAGCCAAAATATTTATATATAACTTCCAATGTGCAGGGAATCTACATATATTATAATACGTAAAGGTAAATTTTTAGTTCCCTTTTTAAGCAATATGCGGGCACGGTGGAGTGCGAAAATTGGCGTAGTTTTAAGTCATATGCAGGAGAAGCTGGGAATGATCAAATTTGTATTTTATCTGTCTTAAAAATATATTAAATTAAATAAAATAAAATATTTATAATAATTCGTTACACCCTGTTAATGCGAATGATTTAAATTATATATCAGACACTCTGTGTCGCACTTTGAATTGCTAAAATTGATTAACATACCTTTAGGCTGACTTAAAGATTCATAAATTTTTTTATACATATCGCACCTGTACTTCTAAGGTGAGTCAACTGAAAATTTACAAATTTTCAGTAGAGGCAGAAAAGGTTTTTTTTTAATATTTACTATTAAATTTAAAAACAGTTGTTTCATTGTAAAGAATTGCGAAAAATAAGTATACAGCAGTAGTTGTTTTTGCGATTTTTCAGTGATCAGCAAAAATAACAATTATTTTGGGGGGAACTCAAAATATGTCTTTTTAGTGGATTCTAAAGAAGCTACTCTTATAACACAAAGAGAGTTATAACTGTATTTTTTTGCGAAAGACTAGAAAAATCTATGTAAGATTTTTACTGTGGATAGATATGATCGTTTTCTTGCAAAAAGTGAAAATTGAAAAATTTTGAGTTGACTCACTTTAGAGGTACAGGTGCGATATACATTAAAAAACATTGGAAGACAAAAATTGAATGAAAAAATAATATTTCCTAGAATTTGCACTCGAATTTCGAGTGCTGGGCTATACTAGTACATATAAGTTTGTCAAACCGTTTGCAAGAATCAGATTGACTTCATGACATATACATACGTATAAATTATTGGTACTACTAGCAAGTTGAGTTGATATAGCGATATCCGTCTGTCCGTCTATGGAAATCACGATCACACCTTCGATATGTCAGCTGAGTTGCTCATTTTTAGTGAAAATTATTTACTGACATCTTGAAATTTTAATGAAAATTTAAAAAAAATACTGTTGAAAAATATGATTTTACTTTTTTGTTCTTATTGTTGTTGTTATTCGAAATTTTTTAATTCATATCTGGTAGCTGTAATTTTTATACCCTATACCACTATGTGGTCAGAGTATAATGACTTTATGCTAATGTTTGTAACTACCAAAATTATTTTACCTAGACTCATCTCTTATTATACCGATCGACACAGAATCACTTTCTGAGCCCATTTAGCGATGTCCGTCCGTCCGTCCGTCCGTCTGTCTGTGTGTCCATGTAAACTTTGTAATCAAACTACAGGTCACAAAAATGAATATATTTTATGAAATTTGGTATATAAGCTTTTATCGGCCATAGCAATAACGCTATCGAAATTGGTGAAAATCGGTGCATGTTCAGAACTAGTCCCAATACAAATGACCCCTATGAAATCGACTGAAATTTTCATAAGATCCACGCTATCATGTAGATCTCCATCAAATTGGGTTTAAGTGTCTATATTACTCCCATTAATCAGTAGTCCAAAAATAAACCCTATAGGACAATTCTCAGTCATAGCCTCCATATATTGCTGCTTCCCGATCTTCACTCAAATCTATCAAAATACAAAAATATTGCACATTTTTTTTCTCAAATTTGGTATTTATATATTTTTGCAAAATATAAGTGACCTTATACCGATCGAATCAGAATCACTTTCTGAATCACATTCTGAGTCCATTTAGCGATGTCCCCGTACGTCCGTCTGTCTGTGTGTCCATGTAAACTTTCTAATCACACTACAGGTCGCAAATATAAACATATTTTGATGAAATTTGATGTGTAATCTTCTGTCGGCCATAGCATGAACGCTTTTGAAATTGGTGAAAATCGGTGCATGTTCAGATCTAGTCCCCATACAATTGACTCCTATGAAACCGACTTGAATTGTTATGAAATCCAAATTATTTTATGGATCTCGGTCAAATTGGGTTTGTGTACGATTTTTACATTCATTTATCAGTAGTTCAAAAATTAACCCTATAGGGCAATTCTTAGTCGTAGCCCCCATACAAAGTTGCTTCCCGATCTTCACTTAAATCTATAAAAACCAATAAAATTGCACAGACTTTTCTCAAATTTGGTTTGTATAAGTTTTTGCAAAAAATAAGTGACCTCACCAAATATGGTCAGGATCGGTCCATTTTTTACCTAGTTCCCATATAAATATAGCATCCGAAATGAACTTTTTCATATTCAAAGGCAACAAAATTAATACAAATGCCAATAAAATTTGGTTTACGCTTATTTTTTGTATCCAATTAATTAGGCCTGAGAGATGGGGTTTCTAGGGTATCGTAAAGGTGGTTTAGACCGATACAATTTTCTTACTTGTTGTTGCTATTGTGGTCGTTTATTTGTTACATTTGCTCGTGAGTGTTATGCTCACGTGTCATATTATAAAGTAATATGGTTGGTATTGCCACCCTTTTTATACCCTCTGTCCCTGGGTATATATAGATTTGTCATTCCGTTTGTAATGCATTAAAAAATGCATTTGCGACCTCATAAACTATATACATATTATTGATCCTTATAACAACTCGAGTCGATATAGCGATGTCCAATTGTCCATCTATCCGTCTGTTTGTTGAAATCACACTCATTCACAAAATAAACCATTTACCTGGGTACAGTCATAACAGTATTGTTTGTCATTATTTAGAGCAAGCTGTTATTGAAAATGTGGTAAATCAGGCGTCATTGCACCAATCACTGTGTTTGTTGTAATAATTTAGTGTTAAGTTTATCAAATTACCAAATTGTGGCTTTTTAAAATATTTTGTGTACATTTGTTCCAAATAGTGCAATAAATCGGGATATTAATGTAAACGTAAAACCGATGTTGAGCGTACCAAAGAACCGGCACAGCCCAATTTAACACTCTTACTTGTTTAAGTTATCCCGAAATAAATACAAGAAATCGCCAATGTGAAAGAAAATTAATAATAAAAGAGTACATTTTCTTGAAAAAGTTCCCAGTTATTTATAAAAAATTAGCTATTTATAGATTTTAAAATTAAGCAGATTTTCATGATTTTTTTTGCAATAACTTAGATGTAAGCATTATTTCTTTCAAGGACTCGAAATTTTATTTTATAGTAGAATATCCATATTACAAGTTTCTTCATTTGAAAACATTTTCAGTATTTTAATTTCACATTATCTGCATAAAATTTATCATGTTTTGATCAATTCAAGATATCTGCTTTGCAGGAAAACCCTCAGATTAGAAACTTTAATAATTTTTAATGTATTGATATTTGAATTTAATAATTGTCAGATTCTAATATTCTTCCTATAGGACACTGCACATCCAACAAATCTTAAGACGAGTTAATAACTTAAAATTATTTCCCGTAGACTTAGCAAAGAAAAAAAAATACATTAGGTCTGGCAACCCTTGCTTTAAAAATGTATACACATATATTCTTTAACTCTCCTGTTATTCACGGATAACTTGTGAATCGAATTTTATCATAATTTAACCTTATAAAACCTACAAATAACAAATGCATTGATATAAAAGTGTTTTGGAAACCATTAATAATATTTTATTTTAAATGTTATTTACAACAATATTTTCTTTTATTTGTTTTGATACTTAGTTCTGCTACAAATTTGCCTTTTTTTTTTTAAAGAGGATAGAAAAATAACATAAAATTATCGTTTAAATGCTTTCATTTGTTTAGGTGTCCGGAAAAATGTGTCTGTATGTAAAGATGATTTTTATTTTTTACAAAACTTTTTACTTTTATAACTTCTTACTTATTTTTATTGCATTTTAGTATTCAAACTACCTTTATATATTTTAATTAATTAATTAAATAATTTTATTTAATATCACATTCTTTTTAAAGCTCTCAAAATATTGCAAAATATGATTCCTTCCTTTGCTTTTGGGTATTGTAACGCCGGCTGGATTAGAAAAGTATTTCTCTTTCGTCTCTTTTGAAGGGATCTTAAAAGTTTTTCTAATGTAATAAGAAAAAACATAATGAAAATTTTCATTAATTATTTCTATAAAAAGGGTCAAGTAAGGTTAAGTAACTGTAAGGTATCTAAGATTCAGCACAGACAATTTTTTTTTTTTTATAATATTTTTAATTGTTGAAATTTTATTTTTTATTCTTGAATTAAAATAAAAGCCAGTAGGAAAATTAAAGTCTGTCTGCATTTAGAGGCCCTACCTCTTTGGGCCAACTAACTATATATAGAAAATAAACATAAACCAAAAATTGTTATTAATTTTTTTGCCTTCGAATATGAAAAAGTTCATAAACACATACAAACCCAATTAGACCGAGATCTATATGATAATTTGGATCTTGTGGCAATTTAAGTCTATTTCATAGGGGCATTTGTATGGGGACTAGGTCTGAACACGCACCGATTTTCACCAATTCAAACATCGTTCATGCTATGGCCGATATTTGCTTATATACCAGATTTCTTCGAAATATACTCATAATTGCGACCTGTAGTTTGGTTACAAGGATAGACAGACTGTTTTATTTTTAATTTTTATTTTTTAATTTTTAATTTTTTAATTTTTAATTTTTAATTTTTAATTTTTAATTTTTAATTTTTAATTTTTAATTTTTAATTTTTAATTTTTAATTTTTAATTTTTAATTTTTAATTTTTAATTTTTAATTTTTAATTTTTAATTTTTAATTTTTAATTTTTAATTTTTAATTTTTAATTTTTAATTTTTAATTTTTAATTTTTAATTTTTAATTTTTAATTTTTAATTTTTAATTTTTAATTTTTAATTTTTAATTTTTAATTTTTAATTTTTAATTTTTAATTTTTAATTTTTAATTTTTAATTTTTAATTTTTAATTTTTAATTTTTAATTTTTAATTTTTAATTTTTAATTTTTAATTTTTAATTTTTAATTTTTAATTTTTAATTTTTAATTTTTAATTTTTAATTTTTAATTTTTAATTTTTAATTTTTAATTTTTAATTTTTAATTTTTAATTTTTAATTTTTAATTTTTAATTTTTAATTTTTAATTTTTAATTTTTAATTTTTAATTTTTAATTTTTAATTTTTAATTTTTAATTTTTAATTTTTAATTTTTAATTTTTAATTTTTAATTTTTAATTTTTAATTTTTAATTTTTAATTTTTAATTTTTAATTTTTAATTTTTAATTTTTAATTTTTAATTTTTAATTTTTAATTTTTAATTTTTAATTTTTAATTTTTAATTTTTAATTTTTAATTTTTAATTTTTAATTTTTAATTTTTAATTTTTAATTTTTAATTTTTAATTTTTAATTTTTAATTTTTAATTTTTAATTTTTAATTTTTAATTTTTAATTTTTAATTTTTAATTTTTAATTTTTAATTTTTAATTTTTAATTTTTAATTTTTAATTTTTAATTTTTAATTTTTAATTTTTAACTTTTAATTTTTAATTTTTAATTTTAAATTTTTAATTTTTAATTTTTAATTTTTAATTTTTAATTTTTAATTTTTAATTTTTAATTTTTAATTTTTAATTTTTAATTTTTAATTTTTAATTTTTAATTTTTAATTTTTAATTTTTAATTTTTAATTTTTAATTTTTAATTTTTAATTTTTAATTTTTAATTTTTAATTTTTAATTTTTAATTTTTAATTTTTAATTTTTAATTTTTAATTTTTAATTTTTAATTTTTAATTTTTAATTTTTAATTTTTAATTTTTAATTTTTAATTTTTAATTTTTAATTTTTAATTTTTAATTTTTAATTTTTAATTTTTAATTTTTAATTTTTAATTTTTAATTTTTAATTTTTAATTTTTAATTTTCAATTTTTAATTTTTAATTTTTAATTTTAAATTTTTAATTTTTAATTTTTAATTTTTAATTTTTAATTTTTAATTTTTAATTTTTAATTTTTAATTTTTAATTTTTAGTTTTTAATTTTTAATTTTTAATATTTATTTTTTAATTTTTAATTTTTAATTTTTAATTTTTAATTTTTAATTTTTAATTTTTAATTTTTAATTTTTAATTTTTAATTTTTAATTTTTAATTTTTAATTTTTAATTTTTAATTTTTAATTTTTAATTTTAAATTTTTAATTTTTAATTTTTAATTTTTAATTTTTATTTTTTAATTTTTAATTTTTAATTTTTAATTTTTAATTTTTAATTTTTAATTTTTAATTTTTAATTTTTAATTTTTAATTTTTAATTTTTAATTTTTAATTTTTAATTTTTAATTTTTAATTTTTAATTTTTAATTTTTAACTTTTAATTTTTAATTTTTAATTTTTAATTTTTAATTTTTAATTTTTAATTTTTAATTTTTAATTTTTAATTTTTAATTTTTAATTTTTAATTTTTAATTTTTAATTTTTAATTTTTAATTTTTAATTTTTAATTTTTAATTTTTAATTTTTAATTTTTAATTTTTAATTTTTAATTTTTAATTTTTAATTTTTAATTTTTAATTTTTAATTTTTAATTTTTAATTTTTAATTTTTAATTTTTAATTTTTAATTTTTAATTTTTAATTTTTAATTTTTAATTTTTAATTTTTAATTTTTAATTTTTGATTTTTAATTTTTAATTTTTAATTTTTAATTTTTAATTTTTAATTTTTAATTTTTAATTTTTAATTTTAATTTTAATTTTTAATTTTTAATTTTTAATTTTTAATTTTTAATTTTTAATTTTAAATTTAATTTAAACATAAAGTTCGAACAAAAATACTCACTAGAGAATTTATTAATAAAGTTATTTGGGAAAAAAATGTTCAATTATTCGAAATTATACATAATATATTGAAAACCCCTCACATTTTTTTAATAAGAAATCTGATTAAGTGTTTTTCGGTTTCGGTTTTTGGATACACTAGTAAAGTAGCAATAAATTTCACTATTATCATCATCTGCAGTTTTTTGCTGCTGCTACTACTGGTTCAAACTATATAAAGTGTCAAAACATTTCCTAATGTTGTTGTTTCTTTATACATTTTATTAAGTGCAAAATTTATCTACAATAAATATGTTTCATATTATACTCATACTTGTTTTAGAAATTAATACATTCACACAGACATACATACTTGTGCATTGGTAGCCATGGCGATGTATATTAAGAAAAACAAGTAAGAGTGTTAAGTTCGGCTGTCCCGAATATTTGATACCGTCCCCTTGTTTTCTAAATAGAAGATTATGATAGAGGTTGCCATTACAATGGCTCGATTTTTTTACAATTATGCCTAAAATTAATAAGATAATTAAATAAAATTTTTGATATTTTCATGCTTTTTTTACATGAAAACAATTACTAAATGCATTCACCTTAAATGGAAATGCATGCAATTACATTTTTGGTTATTTTCTTACTCTCATCGAAAAACCATTCGTTCCCATGTGCAAAAAAAAACAACAACAAGCAAATAAATATATGTATGCATCGCTGATACACATCTATGCGCACATGTTCTGCTACTTATAAACATTTTTCACTATTTAAAGTTTTTTATATGAAATTTTATTGGAGCATCTTTACATTATCGTAGTTCATAGCTCGGTTATTAGACCTAGAAGCTCCAAATTCAATAGCAAGCAACCAGCTCTAAATAATTACAAACAATAATATTCTAAAAACTAGGTAAAACCCAGAAAAATTATTTATTTTGTGGATGAACGTGACTTCAAGAGATAGACGAACGGACAAACGGACATCAATATATCGACACGAGTTGCTTTACGGATCAATAATATATATACTTTCTGGGGTAGCAAATAAATTTCGATATGTTACAAATGGAATTACCTTGCACAGTGGTGTGGAAGGTATAAAAATAACAAGTAAGAGAATGATAGTCGGTCTAGATCGACTATGGTCTTAGTTCCAACTAATTGGGTATAGAGAATAGGCATAAATGAAATCTGAAAGGAATTTTTATTAATTTTTTTTTGCCTGCAGATCTGAAAACGTTCATATCGGATGCTATATTTATATGGGGACTAAGTCGAAAAATTAACCAACTCTGACCATATTTGGTGAAGTCACTTAAATTTTGTTAAAACATATACAACCCAAATTTGAGAAAAATCCGTGGAATATATATATATATATATATTTTTTTTTTTGATATCTTAAGATCGGGAAGCACGTTTATATGGGAGCTATGACTAACAATGTTCCTACAGGGTTTATTTTTTAACTACTGATAGATATAATTAAACACACATAAATTAATTCTGACCAAGATCTGTATGATAATTTGGATTTTGGGGCAATTTAATCGATCTCATAGAGGTCATTGGTATGGGGGCTAGGTATAAATAAACATGAACTGATTTTCACCAATTTCAATGGCCATCGTCCTATGGCCGATAGAATCTTATATACCATAATGCATCAAAATATATTCATATTTGTGACCTGTAGTTTGATTACAAGGTTTACATGGAGACACAGCCACAGACAGATAGACTGACGGACGGACATCGCTAAATTGCTAGTTACAAACATCACCTCAAAAGTCATTACTTCCTGACCACATAGTACTATAGGGTATAAATACATTTAAAATTTCTAGTATAAAATATTTGTCAAGTTTGTTTTTAGAAAAATAATATAAAATATACTAAAAAAAATATTGCACGCAAGCATATTGTTTTTGTTGTTGTTTGTTTGAAAAATTGTCACTATCCATTATGTACATTAGGGTGGCCCTTCATTATATGGAGGGGAAAAAGTGTTCGAATTTAAAGTCTCACCCCCTAGAAGTATGCGAATAGTAAAAACACTGAGAAATATAAAGTTTTGGGTCTATCAAAAAAAATTTAGAGGTGTCTCAACGCGACTGAAAATTTCAAGTGTGTTTACATGGGGAAAATATGACCTTTTTTCAGATTTTACGAAAATTTCGTTCTAATTTTCTCGTTGTTAAGTAGAAAACTGATTAATTTTTCATACAAAGTATTTATAAAGATTACATATACTGAATATTTCACAAAAATCCCATTTTTCTCGAAATCCGCAAAAATAAAGTCCTTGTCAAAAAAATTCTGCTGGAGGAATTTACTTAAAAATTCACACAGTTAATCTCTGACATTCATTTAACAAAACCTTAAACTGCCAGATACAATTTTTTAAATTTTGTTAAAGTAAATTTTTCAAAACTTGAAAAAGGAGTTTTCAAAATTTTACCAAAATATTTTTCCATATTCGGTGTCAATGCGCAATAGGTTGACAACGCGGTAATAAAGCAATATACTATATAGACCAAAAAAATAATGGATTTAATCAATTTGTTAAAATTGAAAAAAATGCGATCAAATTTCATGACCTATTTTTTTTCACAAAACCGGTCTGGGGCATTTGCTCTTCCTTGCCAAGTTTTTATTCGATTTTGAAGTTATATAGCCTTTTCAAGAGACAATTTAGTACTGAAATCGATTCATATAACAAATTGTCTAAAAAATTAAAATATAGAATGAAATTTTCCTAAAATCTGGAAAACACAGTCATATTTCCGCATAAAAACACACTGGAAATTTTCAGTCGCGTTGAGCTACCTCTAAATTTTTTTTTGATTGATCTAAAACTTTGTATTTCTCAGTTTTTTTGCTATTCGCATATTTCTAGAGGGTGAGACCGAGAAATTGAACACTTTTTTATTAAGGGCCACCCAAATGTACATACTGCTCTCTTTCTCTTTATTTTTGTTTGTCATTGTGAAAAAGTTGCTTTCAAAATATCAGTGAATGCCACGAATATTTTCAATGGAATTTCATAGATTTTTGTTGAACAATAATAAGCAATAACGTCAATTGTGTTCTTTTTTTTTAACAACTCATGACTCTAGCCCACATACTCTCGTTACCTACAAATTTATGATTTATGAATTTAAAAATATTTTTGGACAGTTTAACCTTTCGTTAGGCACTTCAGGCAATTTCATTTTCAATTTCATATTTTCACGAATATGAAGTCCTTCTGCCACACTCAACGCAAAGACAATAATAGCCGCAAATAAATTGACTTTTGATTTATTAAAGTTAGTAAAAAAAAAGGGTCAGCGAATAAATGTTATAACAAAAAACCGTTCTTGCTAAAAGCTGCAAATTTATATGAAAATTTGAAATCTTGGTTAATGATCAATCCAAAAAGGCAATTTTATCATATTTACTTCATTAACAATACTTTAAAGACCTTTTCATTAGAGTATATATTAAAATATTTTGAAAACATTAAGATTTTAAACGGTTTTGTATGTAAATGGAGCCTTTGATATTGCCATGGCAAAAGAAATAAGGAAACCGTATTGTTTTTTAATGTAGTGTGTGGTAGAGAATAAGAAAACTTGTGTTTCAACTACTACGTGAATATTTTAAGCCTTAATTTTAATGAAACGTTGCAACAACTGTCAAGTTATAATTGATTAGATTTTTTCTTCATGAAATTTTCCTATCAAGGACGGCCTTGAGGTTAAAACCTACGTCTATCTTCCATACACTCGTACTTGTACTTTTCGTTCATGCGCTTTAACGGACTCACCTAAATATTATTTACTTACAATCTCATACTTGATGTGCTCAAAATGAATAAACATTTGTCCTTTTTTAAATTTCCTAAGATTAAGCCGGGTCTCAAACCAAAATCTATATCAGATCGCAGCTTTTTCTGTATAACTTTTTAACTTGCTAATAGCTTTATTTTTATAGCTGTCCAATAATATATACTAGCAGATTGCAGCCCTCGAAATTCGAGTGCAAATTCTTGGAAATTTTATTTTTCCTAAAGGTATCAATTTTAGCCAATTCACAATTCAACACTTTTTAAATATCAATTATTGACAATATTGGTTTATGTCCAATTATTGGTTTACGTCCAAAATTTTTTTTAAATTCAACAAAATTATTATTGTGAATGAAGAAAACAAACTCTTTTTTTTTGCAAGCGCATTAATAAATTTAATAAGCATACATATGGCATTGTATAATTTTATCTATGTGTTAGTAGCAACTTTAAATGCATTTTACTCCAAAAAATTACAAAAATTAAAAATCTGTAAATCTGGTGCACAGCTAAAAATTAATACCTTTCAAATAAGATACGTTTGGTCAAAGTCGGGAGGAAACTGTTTAACAAATCGTCTGTCACACCAAATCGCCTTACCTACTAATATTATAGATAACTCTTCCAACAAATTATCATATTATATCTATTACCCTACACCACTTTGGAGATAAAACACAAAAGAATATATTAATTGAATATCATATTTTTAGAAGTACTTCATTCGGGCTATAATTTCTACAGAATACAAATCCTTATGCAAAACGAAAATGATTATTTTTCCAAAAATTATTAGCGTATTGCAGTGTTTGTAAAAAAAAAACAACACAACCCTAAACCCTAAATTTTCTATCAACTTCCCCAATAATCCGATTTTGACGACCTTTTTTTTAAAAGAAAAACCTAACGAACAATAAACGCAGTTTTTTTTTAATGAACAACTTTGTTATTGTTGAATCCTGGCTTCTAAAAATTTCCTTCTAAACAACTTCCAACAATGTTTAAAAAATTTCATTTCAACTTAAATTGTTATACCCTGCACACCACTGTGCAGGGGGTATATATCAGTTTGTCATTCCGTTTGTAATGTATCGACCCATCATTTATATATATTCTTGGTCCTTAGAACATCTCGAGTCGGTATAGCGATGTCTGTCTGTCTGTTGAAATCACGCTCATTCACAAAATGAGCCATTTACCTAAGTATACTTAGAACAATATTGTTTATAATTATTGTGATCAGGTTAGCATATAAAAGATGGTAAATCGGACATCATTGTGTCAAGATATGGCCTAAAATATGGAGAAACCTCTATGCTAAAAATTCAGTGTGCTTGTTGTAATATTTAGTATTAAATTTATCAAATTGATTACTTTTTCAAATATTTTGTTTCCATTTATTATAAATAGTGCAATGATTTCAGATATTAATATAAACGTAAAACCCGTGAAGCTGCGAAATAGCTGAATTGAACACTCTTATTTGTTTTCAATTCCTTTCTTACAGCTTCAAATGCAGTTCTTTTTTTATATATAGGAGGTTTGTGCTAGCTCTGCACGAAGCATGCTAAGGTTCGAATCCTGATTTTAAATTATTATTTCTTATAAATTTTTGGTAATACTTTTTTTAGTTTTATGTATGCTTGCTTGAACAAAACACCAAATCAAAAAAAAAATGTAAATAAAGTATATTGAATGTCAAACCTTTTACCATTGCACTATAGGTCTAGTGACTATTATATAATTTGAAGGGAAATTTAAATAGAATCGAAGGTAAGGTATAACGGAAACAAAATTAATAAAAAACAAATAAGAAAATTGTAGTCGGTCTAGACCGACTATACGATACCCTATACCATGCGTTTAGAAACCCTATCTCTTAGTCCCAACTAACTGGACATAGAAAATAAGCAAAAACCAAATTTGAGTGGGATTTTTATTAATTTTTTTGGCTGCAGATATGAAAAAGTTCATATCGGAAGCTATATCTATATGGGGACTAGGTCCAAAAATGGACCGATCCTGATCATGTTTGGTAAAGTCTCTTGTATTTTGCAAAAATATGTACAAAAAAAATTTGAGAATAATCAGTGCAATATTTTTGTTTTTAATAGATTTAAGTGAAGATCGGGAAGCAGCTCTATATGGGGCCAAAGGGATCATTTTTGGACTACTCATTAATGGATGTAATAAACGCAAACAAACCCAATTTGAGTAAGATCTATATGATAATTTGGATCTTACGGCAATTTATGTCCATTTCGTAGGGGTAATTTGTATGGGGGCTAGGTCTGAACATGGACCGATTCCCACCAATTTCAATAGCGTTCATCCCATGGCCGATGAAAGCTTATATACCAAATTTCATCAAAATATGTTCATATTTGCGACCTGCAGTTTGATTACAAGATTTACATGGACACACAGACGGACGGACGGACGGACATTGTTAAATCAACTTAAAAAGTGATTCTGATTCGATCGGTATAATTAAAGATGGGTCTAGGTCAAATATTTTTGGTTGTAACAAACAGCAGCACAAAGTCATTATACCCAAACCACATAGTGGTATAGGGTATAACAAACTAAATTGCATGCGTCATACGCACCTATCTTCCTTTATATATAAATGGATGTATTTATGTATGTATGTTATGTATGGACTCCAAAATGGCTGGACCGATCCTGATAAAATTTTCAGGGAAACTTTACAATAGCCTGGTGGGTGAAAGTGTGAAGTCTTGTTTTTTATTTTTGGTCTGTGGGCGGAAGGGCGTGGCTCGTGCTTTACTTTTGTCCGACACTGTGTATTAAAATTTAGATGCAATATAAAAAGCAGATGTTTTCTGAGGGCTAGCAACACGTACCAGGTCCAGCTATTAAAATCATATTCTTTGTTTTGTTTTATTTTTATTATTTTGATCGGGTTTTATGGAAATTTACAATACAACAAAAACAAAAAGTTTTATATGTCCCTTAAGCTTTCAGAGGCAAAAAAAAAACACAAAAAAATCTTGAATTTTTTAATCATCATTTTAATCTTCAGTTTCATTCATCAAACATAAATTATTTAATACATCCACAAATGTTGGGGATAAAATTTCATTTTCATAGTTTTCTTCATCTTCGGTGATGTCTTCTGTTAGGCTCTCTATGCTTAACAACTCGATAGCTTCAGGTGGAAAGTGTAAAAGCTTCTGTTGCCACATGCGTCTGCTTAAATATTTTGATGAGATAAGGGGATCGAACGTATCAGTAGCTCTATTAAGTATGTCCAAAAGATTATTTGATCGGGTATTTTTATGAGCGTGATGTAATCTGTCTGCCTTATAAATTGTGTGCCTGGACTCAGCACCTCAGCACCAAAATAACCAATCGGAATTATAGTGATGTCAATAATCTGCTTGGTATGTATAAGCACTTTGTGGACTGTTGCTGTCATCGGCAACCAAGGTTAAAACTTTTTGATAATTTCCGCTGTTTGAAAGCAGAACGCCTCAAATTTTCTAGAGTTCAGAGGAAACTGGCATGATAAACAAATTAATATAATTTCAAAACGGAAAATTAATGTCTGATTAACGCCCGTAATGTTAGCAAAGATTTCGTGATCAGTGAATGCTCTACGCGCAGTGTTTCCGTCATTTGTGCTGCCAAGGCCGCCAACTTTAGGCATATTCACACGAAGACCCAGTTCTCTCCAAAAAAACGTCTTGTTCTTTCTCTTTAAAACTGCCAATTTGTCATTTTCAGATCGTGTTTGCCATTTTAGCACTTCACATTTGTGACCTAAATGTAATACAAACTCGAAAAATCGAATTCAGCAGTGCAATGGGCTCAATCCAAATCTACTATTAGAATCTTTTGCAAGAAATCTTTCACAAGTGTAATCACTTATATTTAGGAAGTTTTTTGGTGTGGAATCACAAATAGCACAAGTTTGATTTGATTTGGTTCCAGTCAAACTATTTAAAACTTTCCCATCAATAAGTGTTAAATATAACTTAAAGGACACTTTCACAATTTTCCCTTCGCTGATCGTAATGCCTCAATTCGTTTTTCAACTCTGATTCCTCCTTCAAAATAGATGCCCTTGTTTCCTTCACGTGTTCTAACTTAACGGGCCGACAAAACCTTGTTGATTGCGGAGTAAGATTATTCCAAACAGGCTGTCCAGACGTAAAAGCCTTAACGGGATAATTATAGTTGCCAGAAGCGATGCATCAGAATGATTCGATGTACTCGACTCTTTAAAAGCTTGTTTAAATTGCGCTTGACCAGTGCTACTATCGAAACCGTAACTCAATATCAACTCACACTTTAAATAATTGGTATTTTCCTTATCCATTACACCTTCAAAGACCTCCTTCTGCATTTCAACACTTCTCTTGTTGGTATGGGATAAAAGCGTTTCCAAGGGTACTCTTGCTGTTGCCTCACTTCCTCTGATACCATCAAAATTAATGTGCCATTAATTTTGCAGCAGCAACTTCGTTGTAATCGGTATAAATGTCGCAGTTTCTTAATTTGTTTTCGCGACGTATTGCATTGTATTGTTCTTTGGTGAAATTATTTTCAGGCAAAAAAGCTAACGCTTCCCCCGCAGAAAATGCAACAGGTTTTTGATAGATTTCACTGCACAATCTTTTTGTTTTTAAAGGCTTTGTCGGGCTTGCTAATGATCCTTTAAGAAGCGCTGCTAAGTCTGCATTTCCTTGTTTTCGAGCTGATGTTGCTGCCGCACGAACCAATAAGTCAGTTTCATTATTTGTTCCGCTTGAAAGATCTGCTGCTGCTTTCCTCTTTCCGTATTCAGACTCTTCGCAAAATGGAAGTTGAGGACGTCCAAGGGCAGAAAAAGTCATTTTGCCAGATGTATTTTTATTTTCGAAGCTTATTTCAGCGTTGAGCCAAGTGAAATACTCACTTCGAAACTTTTTAGCCTTTTTGTCCTTCCCAATACTTTTACCATATTTTGCCCACATTTCTGATACTTTTTTACAGAAGAGGTGCACTTTTTTGTAATACATTTGGTGCAGTCATCGGAAGTTTCGTTCTTATATAAAATGCACAATTTTATTCTGTTTTTCTTGCCTTGAATCTTTGCTGAGCCAAATTTCAAACAACACCGCTTTTTTGAAAATGCAATACCCTAAAAAATATGGTATTATTCGAAAACGGCTATAAACGGCTATTTGATGAAAATGGAAATTGATTCATAATATATCAATATACTCATTTCTGGTTGCATTCAATCCGCCGAACTTCGCCGAAATTTTATTTATTTTATTTTATTTTATATTTTAAAAACAATCGGAGCACTTTTTAGGTTATGTTAAAAAAGTCGCTTTATTTCAAGCAAATCAAACAAAATTACCAAATTGTTTTCGCAAAGAACATTAATACTTACTTAATTTATTATTTTCCATTTTCACTTTCTTCTTTATGATTCGAGAAATTATTAGTTGAATCTTTGAAAGCAATACAAGCTTTGCAACAAAATTTATAAACAGATTACAAAGCAATGACTTTGACTGCGTGTTGTCAAACGTAATTTAATATTTATTAACAACAAAAAGCTTACTTAGTTGGTTTGGAGTATTCCCTACTAAGTGGCATTAAAAAAAGTGGAATATTTGCATTTTAGAAATTGGATTTTAGCACAGTTTAACCTATAGTGTATTAATACATTCGGAATTTTATTTGTTTTCAAAACGTTTATACTTATTTTTTATTTTTTTTTTTTCATTATAAATCAAAAACGCTGTATTGCAACTATAGGCGCTAGAAAAAGTATTTCGTCGTTCGTAAATTATTGTGTTCTATATGCTTTTTGTTAAAGTTTAGTTGCTAAAGTTTAGTTGCTAATTAAAAAAAACTGAACCGATAAAATTGTTGCGACCTTCCTACCAAGGAAAGTAATATAGTTTGTGGTTTTTTCTGTTTAAAAAAAAATCCTCTTTGAAAAAGCCTTTAAGCGTAAGAACTATTAGAACTTAAACATGGATTAATCAAAAAAAATCATATAGAACACAATAACTTACGAACGACGATTTGTACATTTTCATGAATTATGCAACTACGTAAAGGTCTGTTATATCGATTTTATTTTAGCAAAAGACAAACGTGTTTCAATAAAGTTGATTTGACTTAATATATTTCTTTTGGAAACTACACTTTGAGATGAATCCCAAAATCAATGAAATCGGTGCTGTCGAGAGAAAAATTATCCTAAAGCTTAGAAATGAGAAGCCACTCCTCGGTGTATGGCTTCGTTCCTAACTAAAATTCACCAATTCAATTTTATTAAAACCTTGTTCTGGTGGCCCCTCCAAACTAAATGAGCACGAAAAGCGAATACCAGAGTTACTGCTTCAAATCAAAGAATCCTCCGGCAAAGACATTCATGAAGATACCGTACGCAAAAATTTAAAAATATCTGGCTATCATGGTTGTGTAACAAGTAGAAAGCTATTCATTTTCGATGTCAACAGAATAAATCGCATGGACTTTGCAAAATGAGCATGTAAGCAAGGTTACAGAATTTTGGGAAGGTGTTTTATTTCATTCCATTGAATAAAGAAAATGTTATGCCAACAGTTAAACACGGTGGAGGTGGCATTATTGTTTGGGGTATATGCTGGGCAACATAGTTTGTACACTCGTATTTATTGAGTCTATAATGGATCAAATTAGATACATAAATATTTTAAAACAAAATTTAATTCAAAGCGCATAACAACTGGCACTTGAAGAAGATTTTGATTCGAACAGTGTCAAGCTTTGCTGGCTATGCAGTACTTAAAATCAATTGAAATCACCACCCCAATCACCCGGTCTTAATCCTCTAGGGTATTTGTTGGATTTACTGGAGCGCAGAAGCCGTCATCATAAAATAACCTCAAAGGAAATATTAAAATCGTCATTTTGTATTAGTGGGGTAAAGTAAGTAAATACTTTAAAGATTGTTATTCGGCTCAAAGAGGTCCTAAAGTACAACCCATATCCTAGCTTAAGCAATATTTAATGTAAATTTCGTATATTTTTTCATATTCATATTGAATAATTTATTTGCTTTGTTAACTTTTTTTATTTTTTCGTAGTACGAATATGAGAGTTTCTGTACTATTATTTCCGTAGTATGAGAGCTTCCGTATTATTATTTCAAATGTATTTTATCTTCTTTTTTACGTTTTTAACCTGCATAAAATTTGTTGAAGGCAAGAAAACATAAATACATCTAAAAAAAATAGCTCAATTATTTATTAGAATAAAAAAGAACAAATTTAGTAAAAAAAATGACTACAGAAACGAAGCATGTTTTTTTTTAACTAACCTGGGTGAGCTGAATTCGAATCTGGCATAAAAATTGGGCTATCACGTCTTGTTAATTTTTTTATCGCATGCTGGCAATACTGTAAAACAGTCAATACTGACACTACAATATCAGAATTATTAATTTGACAGAAGCCCACATTCATTCTAAATCTTCATAATAGTAGCGTTTAAGCATGTCAGGGAGATCGTGTGGTGGTGTATAATGACTTTGTGCTGCTGTTTGTAACAACCAAAAATATTTGACCTAGACCCATCTTTTATTATACCGATCGAATAAGAATCACTCTTTGAGTCGATTTAACAATGTCCGTCCGTCGCAAATATGAATATATTTTGATGAAATTTGGTATATAAGCTCTCATCGGCCATGGGATGAACGCTATTGAAATTGGTGAGAATCGTTCCATGTTCAGACCTAGCCCCCATACAAATGACCTCTATAAAATCGACATAAATTCCCATAAGATCCAAATTGTGGTATAGATCTTAGTCAAATTGGGTTTGTATGTGTTTATTACATCCATTAATGAATAAACCAAAAACGATCCCTATGGGACAACTCTTCGTTATACGCCTCATATAGAGCTGCTTCCCGATCTTCACTTAAATCTATCAAAAAACAAAAATATTGCACTGATTCATCCCAAATTTTGGTTGTATATATTTTCACAAAATACAAGAGACTTTACCAACTATGTTCAGGATCGGTCCATTTTTGGACCTAGTCTCCATATAGACATAGCATCCGATATGAACTTTTTCATATCTGCAGCCAAAAAAATTAATAAAAATGCCACTCAAATTTGGTTTATGCTTATTTTCTATATCCAATTAGTTGGGCCTAAGAGATAGGGTCTCTAAACGCATGGTATAAAGTATAATTTTCTTCCTTGTTTTGCTTTGTGTGTGGTGAATATTTGGTTGGAAATGAAGGATATGCAATATCGGAATCATTAAAATATGCATATTTGATTTATTTTAGTTTTGCTGTCAGAAACTTTGAAAAACCGTGGACACCGGCAATGTTTTGCAGTAACTGCGGAACCGTTTTATACAAGTGGTCAAATG
The DNA here is from genome assembly GCA_963682025.1 of Cordilura impudica. NCBI lineage: Eukaryota > Metazoa > Arthropoda > Insecta > Diptera > Scathophagidae > Cordilura > Cordilura impudica. Next base: position 75,217,210 of record OY821517.1, on the reverse strand, counting down.
TTAAGAAGATCTATTTCAATTTTTTAATTCCAGTACTTTGGAGAGAGTCAAGTAACCACCAAACAGATTGTTATTTCTGTTTAACAAAAGTTGCTGGATTCAGTATTAAAAATCAAAAAAATATTACTTAGGGAATGTCCCATCGGTTTTCAAATCAGTTCAACATCCAGCAAATGATCCATTACCAGTCATTCTCAGTGCTACGAGCAGTGAGTCCGAAACATCTTTCACCAGCAGTGGTAGTTTGTTTGAGGCTAATGATGAATGCCATTTGGTGACTCAAGCTGAGCTGAATGATTTAATTCGGGATTTATATTTAACGAAGCAAGACGCAGAATTATTAGCTTCACGCATGCAGCAGTGGAAACATCTTGCAGTTGGGACAAAAGTAACAATCTATAGAGATAGAAGCTTGGAATTGGCTACATATTTTGAAAAGAAACACTGTATTCTCTACTGTACTGAAGTTGATGGTTTATTTCAAAAAATGAACCAACCATATGAGAAAACTGAATGGAGATTATTTATTGATGGCTCTAAGTACAGTTTAAAGGCTCTCCTTTTGCATAATGGGAATGAAAAACCATCCATACCAATTGCTCATGCCATTAATACAAGGGATAATTACGAATCAATGACTGAAATCTTGACATTACTCAAATATAACGATCTGTGGTGTGGTGTGAACATTGAAAGAAATTATCAAGGATTTTGGAACAAAAGCATACTGGGAGACTATTGCTGGACTTTAATACGTGAAACCCAACCAACCAAATACAAACAACGTTCAAATAATACCATTCACTTTTGAAAATTCATTGATTTTTAAATAAAGTAATTATTTTTTAACATAACATATCATAACATAATAAAAACATTTTTTTGTATCTCGAAAACCTAAAATAGAGAAAAACCAATCACAGATTCGAATTCAGCCCACCCAATTACCGTAGGAAAGATATTTGGTTGCTCCAGTCCAAAACTTTGTTGGCTAGTGTTATTTACCATGTGTTGAGGAAAATAACGAATTTGTATCGATATTTGTGACTACAAAAATAATTGAGTCCGACCAACCTTTTATTGTACCTATCGAGTCAGGATCACTTTATGAGTCCTCTTAACGATATCTGTCCGTCCATCTGTCCATATGTGTGTCTATGGGGTAAAAACATATGAAATCAACCAATGAGTTGACCGCACCGATTTCGAATTGGATGAATTTTGGTACGAAGGGAAAGTTAAACATAATAATAGCGTTTGCCAACTTTCAGTGTCGTAGCTCAGAATTATGGCCATTCCAAGTTGGCAAAAATCAATAAAAATGCACTCAGATGCCTTAACACAATTTTTAATATCTCGAAAAGTATTCATTGCACGTTAATAATCAAGGGCTCATTTTACAGACTAAAACATGCGCCATTCCAAAAAAATTTTTTTTTCAAATTTTCGATCAAGGATAATGTAAATAAAAAAGGACTAAAATTTCCAAAGGATATTTCTCGAAAATCAATATTTTTAAAAATTTCAAAAAAATATATGTTAATTCTTATTATGTTTTGTACAAGTCTGTCAAATTTCAATGTGGAGTCTTTATTACAACATGAGTTATTAAGAAAAAAGCAGGCGAAGGTTTATGTATTTCATGAAATGTACCAAAATACAAAAAGGTGACAAATTACAAAAAGAAGGACATATCAAATGTAACGGAACTTTTTCGACTTTACAACCTAGACGAAATATTTATTGCCTGTTCACACAAAAAATTTACAAATATTTTATGACCTGTGGTCGGCTTATTGGCAGTAGCAAATTCAGTCCCTATTTAAAAAACATTTTATGACCCGTAGTTCACGCAAATTTTCCAATTCAAGAAAAGCAAGACGTGTATTTTTTTACCTGTAATCTATTTTTTATACCAAAAAAAAACAGTATAAATCATTCAGAGACTGTAAGTCAAACTTCAGTTGAATACTAGATTTCATAAATGCTAAACGTCAAAGTGTTATAGTGTTAAAGTGACTTGATCGTTTGAAAAAACAAAAAAAAGAGACTAAATATTTAAATAAATTATAATTATTGTCAATACAAAAAAGTCGTGCACAATTCATTCGGTTGTGGTATTTAAAAAAAAAATATGCCATTCCATTCAACATTTTGCTGTAATCCTTTTAAAAAATCCGGTCACACTGGGTGCAATAAAAGTTTAAGACAAGTCCAAGAATGGATGCTACAGTATACTAAGGATTACGATCTCAAATAAAATTTGTGGGACATGTAGAATAAAATTTTCGCATCTGAAGAAATCTAATAAATCTAATTTGGAAGAAGGTTCAGACATAAACGAAAATGTAGATACTTTCGATGACATTGCGTCAGGCACGGAAGAAGATGACATTGCGTCAGGCACGGAAGAAGTTGCTATTTCAAAATTAAACCAATCTTTACCGTATCTGGAACAATCTCCGATAAAAAAGAAGAAGTTACATCAAAAACGGTACAGAGATGGAAAATTCAGGAAAATAAGTGATTCGATTCAAGACAAAATTTTCCACGGTTCAGCACAATCAACTTCGCATATGTGCCCACAATCCGAAATAATAGAACAATTAAAAGAAAAGTTTAAAACATTAACAAAAAATAGCGAGAAAATCCAACTGCTAAAAATTTTACCAAAAAGCTGGGCAATACATAAAATTGAGGAAGAATTCCTGGTTACAAACTATATCGCGCGAAAAGTTAAGCATTTGGTTGAAACAAAGGGTGTGATGAGTACGCCTAACCCAAAACTGGGAAGTCCAATTTCACCAGTGACAAGCAATTTAGTAAAATCCTTTTATGAATCCGATGACGTCAGCAGGTGTATGCCCGGACAGAAAGATTTCGTGTCTTTTTTTGAAAATGGTACAAAAGTCAGGAAAAATAAAAGACTTTTGCTTGGAAACTTAAGAGAAATGTACGCCTTATTCAAGGAACGACATGATGGAATAAAAATAGGTATTTCCAAGTTTTGCCAACTTCGTCCGAGGAATATAATTCTAGCAAATGCGAGTGGATCTCATAACGTGTGTGTTTGTACAAAGCATCAAAATGTGAAGCTGATGATTGATGCCATAAATTTAAAAAAATTAACTGCTGGTGTTCCGAATTATCAGCTTGAATGTTAAAAAGATTGTTTGAAACAAATGACATGCATTCCATCTTCTTCAAAGTGTCACCTACGTAAATGGAACAAGTGTCCAGGAATTGAAAATTTAAAAGCAAAACTAAATCAATTAGAGCAAAATGATATTGATGAAATAACATATAAACAATGGGTAAGTGTAGATAGGGATAATTTGGAGACCATGATTGGCCAAGCCGACGTTTTTGTGGATTCCCTATGTGAAAAACTTGAAATTCTATTACCTCATTCATTTATTGCAAAACAGCAGGCAGCATATCTGAGCGAAAGAAAATCAAATTTGGAAGAAAATGAGTATATAGCAGTTTGCGATTTTTCAGAAAATGCTTCTTTTACTATTCAGGATGCAGTCCAGGGATTTCACTGGAACAACTCTATTTATTTTAAATCAGATTTCCAACATACAAACTTCATAATAATATCTGATTGCCTTGTACACGATTCTGTAGCTGTTCACCTGTTCCATCGCCACCTGAATGTATTTTTGAGAAAAAAGTTTAAAACAACCCCGAAGAAAATCACGTATTTTTCAGACGGTAGTGCTGCCCAGTTTAAAAATAAAAAGAACTTTATCAATTTATGTTATCATATGGAAGATTTTGGATGTAATGCTGAGTGGCATTTTTTTGCAACAAGCCATGGAAAAGGCCCAAGTGACGGTCTTGGAGGTACCGTAAAGAGAGAGGCACGTCGAGCTAGTTTACAGCGTCCATTACAAGGTCAAATAACTACTCCAAAACAATTATATGAATGGTGCCTGCAAAATCTTTTGAACTGTAATTTCGAGTTTTTAACTCTAGAAGACCACGAAGAAGAAGCACGGTTCCTTCAAATTCGTTTTAAAGATTTGCGTACTATTCCTGGAACTCAAAAGCTGCATTCTATTGAACCTGTAGATAAAAAAAAAATTAAAGTCAAGCGATACGCGGCAGATGCAGATTTTTTAATTGAAATCCTTCAGAAATAAATAAATATGCTGTAATAAAGTGTTTAATAATGATAATACATTATGTTGTACTTTTTATTAAAGGTTTAGCAATGGAGAAAAAGAGTTTAAGCAAAGAAAAGTCGAAAAAGTTCCGTTACATTTGATTTGTCCTTCTTTTTGTAATTTGTCACCTTTTTGTATTTTGGTACATTTCATGAAATACATAAACCTTCGCCTGCTTTTTTCTTAATAACTCATGTTGTAATAAAGACTCCACATTGAAATTTGACAGACTTGTACAAAACATAATAAGAATTAACATATATTTTTTTGAAATTTTTAAAAATATTGATTTTCGAGAAATATCCTTTGGAAATTTTAGTCCTTTTTTATTTACATTATCCTTGATCGAAAATTTGAAAAAAAAATTTTTTTGGAATGGCGCATGTTTTAGTCTGTAAAATGAGCCCTTGATTATTAACGTGCAATGAATACTTTTCGAGATATTAAAAATTGTGTTAAGGCATCTGAGTGCATTTTTATTGATTTTTGCCAACTTGGAATGGCCATAATTCTGAAAGTTCGAAGGCTATATGTCTGAAAGTTGGCAAATATTATTGTGCCGATCCATAGATCATGTGTACAAAATCTTATCAAATTTGGAGGTGATGAGGTCACAAATGTTAATATTTTCGGTTGCTTTCATATGTTTTTACCCTATGTAAACTTTGTAATCAGACTATAAGTCGCAACTATATGCATACATTTTAAGGATATATAGTATATAACCTTTTATCGACCATAGCACGAATAATATTGAAATTGGTGAAAATCGGTCCATTTTAAAACCTAATTTCCTTACAAATAACACCTATCAGACCGACTAAGCTGGTTGGAAGATCCAGATTATCTTATATATTGACAAAATTCGGTGTATGTGCATCTATTATACTCATTAATCAGTAGTCCAAAAATAAAACCTCTAAGACCATAGTCCCCATATAAAGTTTATTCCCTATCTTCACTTAAATTTATCAAAAAACTTAAATTTTGCATATATTTTTTTCAAATTTGGTTGAAAATATGTTCATGATCGGTCCATCATTTAACCTAGTTCCCATATAAAAATAACAGCATATATGTGCCAGGAGATAAAATGGACGTCGAAGAAGAAGAAACGTAACTTATTAATCTTAACTGTTAGTAAAAAAAAACTTTATTATTCAAAGCACCCCGATTCCCACCAGAGGCTTTGGTGTGTCGCTGCAAAAAAAAAAAAAGTAATCTTTTAGTACTGAATTATATTTTAATATTTTTTTCAATAACAATGATAAAGAATTAATTTTTTTTATTTTAAACCATAAATATTCCATAGATGTGAGATGTATAAAACTGTCAGCACATTTGTTTTATACAAAATATTTATTCAAATTGAAATTTTTTTTTTATTTTCTTTCATTATTTCTTTTGAAACAGAAGTAACTTAAAACAAGTATGAGTGTTAAATTCGACTGTGCCGAATCTTTGATGCCCTCCACTTCGGTTTGAGTATTGATAATAAATGTAAATGAAATATTTGAAAAAGTAAACAATTTATTTAACTTAATACCAAATTATTTCAGCAAAAAAAATCTTTGGGTTGATCCGCTTCACAGATGATTTTTGTTTATTTTAAGAGTTGGTCTATAACGATCTCTCACATTATTAATTCGCGGTCCAACGAGGAAAGATTGTTTTCGTCTTTTCTATTATTTCGGATAAAAGAAAACACGTTTCGGTGTTTGCTTTTTGGTCATCGTGGTATGTATTTAGGTTATATACCTATATGCATGCGTTTTCGGTTATATGACATAACCTCTCGTTTAATTTAGTTTAAGTTTTTGCAAATTAAATAGATCGCCCTAACCTCCATTGCGAAGGTAGTGGTAGGGTGGCTATACACGTTAAATCGTGCTAATTGGAGATGGCTGTATAGTTTCTTTTAAGTGGCCAAGTAATTCTTCATTGCGGCCATATAGGTCGGATGGAGTAACAAAATAATAACCAAAAAAAAAAACTCTCTCACTTTTTTTTATTAAAATATTGCCATATTTGGAAAACATAGAGAATAAATTTATCATAACAAATATTCAAATTAGGGATGCCAAACGCAAAAAACCAAATGTCCCAAACATTTTAAATAAAATAATTTGTTCTCTTTATTTTCTGAAAAACTTCAAATTTTCAGCCAAAAAAAATTGTGAAAATTTATATATAAAAAATAACATTCTCATCAAATTGCGTTTATTTATGTAACAGTTTTTATGTTCGCAATTCTTAAATATCATTTGACGTTTTCTAAAATTCATTGAATTTAAATTAATGTTTTCTGTAGTGTGATTCTGTAAATTTCAACGATCCGACAATCGCAAAATATATCGACAGCTATTGTTGTTTGCACTATGGATTAAGTGATTCACTAAGTACATATTTACATCTTAACGACAGTCGACAAATCTATTTTTCTATTTATTAAAATTGTAAACGAGTGGCATCTCTGTCAAAATAAGCGAAAAACACAAAGAAGAATAGAAAATAAACAAATTACTTCGTGTTTGACAGGATGATTTTATGTTTATGTTTAATATCTTTATTTTTTTACTAATATTTCTGTGTATTTATTTGAAAATGAAATAATGAATTGAATATGCTATTTAATTTTTTTTATTTATATAAAAAAGTTTTTAATTAAAGCAAAATATTTTCACTATTTTATGATTTTTATTTATGTATGGCGACATTTCAACCTAAAAATTTAAGTTTTTATCGATTGAATAAACAACACAAAAATGGTTGTCGTTTAGATGACAACAACAGCTGACTTTAACAATAGCGAATATCGTTTAAAAATTCTACTGATAATTTTGCAATTTTCTTTTTTTAACGATTCGACTATCGTTAAAAGAAGTTACTGAATCGCGGTACTGAAAAACTATTAATTTCTCCTGAATGTCAATATTTTTTTTAAATGTAAAAATTTTTTAAATGTAAACATAGGTATTTGGTGTTTTTTTTTTTTTGGGATTTCAATATGTGTTTAACGAATAAAATTTATGTATTAAAGATGCAACTGATGTCTTCTAAATTTAAAATTATTATTTCCGACGTTTTGATACGATTTTCTGAAATTCAGTTAATATTTTCTAATTTATAATTGGTAATTTTAATTCCAGTTTTTAGAATTGATATTTACTAAAATTTGAATGGAAAATTTACAAAGTGCAATTTTGTATTTATGTGAATAATAATGCTTTAGTAATTATAAACAATTTTTAAAAATTAGATGTAATCGCAATCAGATATATTGTAGGTAAAGCAGATAATAATTCTATATAACTATGTAGAACTTTTTTTAAGCAAAAAACTCATTGATAACTCGGTAACTCTATTTTGTGAAGACAACAAAAAGTTAATATGCCAAACTTATGTTCATATTTGTAAAAAAATAATGAAAATACGTATGAAATAAAAGATCAGCCCGTGTATACTCTAACATTGTTCTGTATGATATCCAGTTGAAAATATTAACATTCATGTTAAAATAGAAATAACTATTGCAAAGCTAATTAGAACAAACAAAAATTGTGGCGCCATCTATTGTGGCATAGTCACGCTGAGCAAAATGAAGTGACACTCTGTTAATGCAAAAGAAATGTATTTTCCCCACAACAAAATATTCCAGAATTTTATGTAAATAAAATAATATACCGACTTATTTCTGACATGCAGTTGTTATGTTTATAAATAAATTTATACATAAATTTTTTTTCGCTATATTTACATTGTTTTCTTTTTTTTTATTAACATCTAGGTATTTTAGCATTATTTGCTTTAGATGTTGGTGAATTTTTACTCCCTTTATATTAACTCGTAGTGTCTGCTTGTCGAAAAAATTTTGGATCGATTTTAACCAATTTCCCGTGAGCCATTCGATCTGAAATTTTGCAGGCAGGCTCGTGACCTGACAAATTTTTAGAGTGGTGCCAAAACAATGGTAACTTTTAAATTTTTCTACCAGAGTTAATAAAAAATGTGCAAAGGGTTAGTTTTTATTATATTATTACCACAACGACCACAAAAATAACAAGTCCAGCTATGACAACAACACAACATTTAGAATAACAACAAGAACAATATAGAAACATTATATTTTTCATTTTTTTTAATTTTTCAGAGATTTCCCTGGACCTGTTCCACCGATTTTAATGATTTTTGAAACAGGAATCTTCCCATGAATTTGGAGAATCATTCTCACTAAAAATGATCACTGTAGCTGCACTATTCAGGACGTGATCGTGACAAGAACAACATAGAAAATTATATTTTTTCAAGACTTTTTTTAGTTCTTCATTCAAATCTCGGGCCCTATTCGACCAATTTGGACGATTTTAAACAACAAACTTTTCAGGATGTTAATAAATCATTTTCTATGTCAACGAGCACCCTAGCATCTCGATTGATGCCGTCATCGTGATTTCCACAGACGGACAGACGGACAGACGGTCATCGCTATATCAACTCCGGTTGTTATAAGGATCACAAATATATATATTTTATGGGGTCCAAAATTTATATATTTTAAATTCAATTGATGTCTCCTAAATTTCAAGTTATTATTTCCGACGTTTTAATCTGATTTTCTGAAATTCAATTGATATTTTCTAATTTATAATTGGATATCTGAATTCCAGTTTTTACAATTGATATTTTCTTAAATTTGAATGGAAAATTTAAAAGGTGCAATTTTGCATTTTTGTGAATAATAATGCTTTAGTTATTATAAACAATTTTTAAAAATTATATGTAATCGCAATCGGATATTTTGTAGGTAAAGCAGAATAATAATTTTATATAACTACGTAGAACTGTTTTTAAGGCAAAAAACACATTGCATCTTCTTTATTCAGCCCTGTGTATACTTTTAACATTTTTGTGTTTGATATCTAATTGAAAATGTTGACATTCATGTTAAAATAGAAATAGCTATTGCAAAGCTAATTAGAACAAAAATTGTGGCGCCATCTACTGCGGCATAGTCACACTGAGCAAAATGAAGTGACACTCTGTTTGTTAATAAAAAGAAATGTATTTTCCCTAAAACAAAATATTGCAGAATTTTATCAGCCCAATTCTCAATAACAATTCCCTGGGAATTTTTTCCCAATTCCCTGTTCCCCTATTCTTAATAAAATCTCCCCGGGAATTTTTTCTCTTTTACCTTTACCCTTATTCTAAAAGCACTTCGAATCTTTTCCCCATGAAAAAAGTAGCTATTCTGAATGTCAATAAAAGGGAGAATAATTTGGGAATAATTCCGCCAAAGAATTGAGAGGGAGTGCTGCGATAAATGTAAGTATTTAATATTTTTATGAAAAATAGTAATATATATCATTTAAAATTTTGTACAATAATATTATTATGGCATTAGGGTCAAAAGCAACAAAAAAAAAATACAAATTCATGTTCTTTTGAACACAATGCAAGCCAACCCTGATGTTGCATGCGGGATGCTCAAAGGAAGCAAAGAGAAGCTAAGCCGGGTATGGCGCAATTTGGAGTGGAAATTAAACTCAGCAGGCAATTCAAGGTTGCTGGCATCACGTAGCTTTCTTCTTGTCATGCTTTGCTGCGTCTTGTCCTGCTGCTGCTCTTCTGCTTCAGCTACCATCAGAAACGCTACACTGAACATTTTGTGTAATTATTTTAATTTATTAAAGATTTTAAAAAAAGTTTCACTATTAATTTCCACAAAAATTTTTAAACAAAACAAAACAACTGAAGTAAAACAGCTGTCTTCGAATAATCGAAATTCTCTCTCCCATATTATTCTTCTCCCCGCCTGTTTAGAATAGGAGGATTTATTCTCGGGAAAAATGAATTCCCCGAGAACTCATTTCCCTGGGAATATTTAGAATTGGGCTGTATAAAAATAAAATAATACACCGATTTATTTCTAACATGCGGTTATTATGAATAATACATATATGTGACCTTCTCCGAGTAAAGGGACCTAGTGTGTGAAAATTAGTTACCAGAATCCACCGTTTTTGACACAACCCGTTTTTTTTGACACACTTTGTCCCTTTTCACGGAGAAGGTTACACACAAAAAATACAACATCAAAAGTTATTCTTGTGTTTTCTTTAAATAAATTAATACATAAAATTTTTTTTTTTTTATTAACAACAGGTAGTTTAGCATTATTTGCTTTAGATGTTGGTGAATTTTTACTCCCTTTATATTAACTCGTAGTGCCTGCTTGTGAGCTTGTCGACAAAATTTTGGATGGATTTTTAGCCCCTTTCCCGTGACCCAATCGATCTGAAGCTTTGCAGGCAGACTCGTGGCGTTGACAAAAATTATCTAACATATTTCTTTAGTGATGCCAAAACAATGGAAACTTTAACAAATGTGCAAAGGGTTGCTTTTTATTATTTTATTTTTATTATTACCACAACGACCAGAAAAATAAGAAGTCCAGCTATGACAACAATACAACATTTAGAATAATAGCAAGAACAATACAGAATCATATATTTTTTTCAATTTTTTGTATTTCTTCAGTGATTTGTCGGGACCTATTAAACCGATTTTCATGATTTTTGAAACAGAAACCTTCTCATGATGTTGGTTAATCATTCTTACTAAAAACGAGCGCCCCAGTTATCCTCTTGAGGGCGTGATTGTGACAAGAACACCATAGACAAATCATATTTTTTTTTTTTTTGTTTTTTTTTTTTTTTTTTTTTTTTTTGTTTTCAGCCACTTTTCCTAACAACTGTCCCTCTAACAAATGCGCCACGTACTTTTCGCTTCCAAAAATTTCTTTAAAATATTTGAAAACAATAACTTTGCCAATGTTAAATTAATGAAATGTCGAAAAATTGCAACATCATTCTCTGAATGAAATGAAAAAAAAAAATACCAACAGAATTGTTTGAAATTTGAACACTGTATTTCCGTTTGTATCAGCGGAAATTTAATAGCTGCTAACCATTTACGATTATGATGAAATATTTCCTCTTAAGACAACAAAATGGTAATCGAAATCATAGCAAAATTCGCTTATCAACTTAAACACAATTCGGTTGGTAGCAAATTTGTTAGCCATAATAAATCTGTTTTCTGTGTGTACATATTGTAATTCACTTCTTTACTAAGAAGTTAATACCTTACTTTGGATCAAAAAAAAATTGTATATTCAAGATATTTTTTAGCTGTTGTAAAAAAATTTATGTTAGCATTTTATTTATTCAACATCCATTAAATATACATACATTTTTTAAAAGATTGCATGTAGCTATGCAAAGACTGTGGCAAAATGAAAATCCCTCACATTTATTAAAACTTAAATATCGGGGTTTTTCTTTTAAATTTAAGAAAATTTTTGAAATGTTAATATTTCCAAACGGATTCTCTCTGACCTTAATGCAATATTTGCAAGACCTTTTAACAATTGTTTGTAAGCTGCACTACTACTATAAATATGTTATATTAAATTAAATTTCATTAAATTCATGCTGTGTTTCTTTTTGTTTCGCACTACTATCTCTTAACACCCTCTTCTATTACTCATATTTAATTTAAGAAGAAATATAAAAATAACAAACTTAAATTGCTACGAAGGTTATTTATTATTTGGAGCAAAGCAACAACACTCTTTAACATTTCGTCATAAAGAGACAAACGCCATATTTTTTAAGTAAAGAAAATTAAACCAGCAAAAAAATAAAGCAACGATTTCACTTCATGGGTGGAACTAATGTAAGATCTATCAGGAAGGAAAACATAATTTAATATTATATAAATGTAAACAAGAAAATTATGGTTGGTATAGACCAGGCCCGGTCAGACTTTTGGAGCTTAAGAGTTACTCCCATTTTTTAGAGGATCTAGCCATCTACCACAATATTTTATGTAGTATATTAAACTCAACAATATAAGTACATACCTTAAATTACTTATATAATGCACCATACATGAAAAACAAAAGTTACTTAATTTTATATAGAAAAAACAGTCGTAAACATGCACTTAAGCGTTCATCTGTGAGTGAGGTACGATATTTTGACTTAACGAAGTCTTGTGAAACATCTGTTTTTATGACAATAGGTGAATGTTGGTAGGCAGATGGGTGTTTTGTCGGGATTAATGTTTTGATAGGTATGCCTGTATCGGTTCCATTTTTGGTGTATGGATCTATTTAGATTTAAAATTGGGTATCGGCAGATGAAGTTCTTAGACTGCGGAATAAAAAAATATGTTGGGTGAAGGTAAGTCGCTTTTGCAGCTTTATCTGCAGCTTCGTTCCCTGTTATGCCGATGTGGCTTGGTAGCTATAGCAATTTCATTTTGTTTATCATTTGTATTAGAAGTTGCTGAATAGAAATGATATTTTCATTTTTATTTCTTAGATTCTCAGCTGCATCGAATACCGATCGACTGTCGGTGCAGATAATGTATATAATATTTGAGTTCCATTGGAGTTGGAGACGATAAATATTTGATGATGTTCAATCTATTTGTTAAATCTTATTTGAAATAATTACAATGGTACTTAAAGCTATATTTACTATCGATATTAATACCTAATATTTTAAAATGGTTTACATTTTTGATGATGAAATTATTATGAACTTTATTAATGCTACTGCAATTATGTTTCTTGCATAGATGCAAATGATTCGTTTTATCAAAAGAGACGTTTGTGCCTGAAATTTTTGACCAATTATCAATAGATAAAAGGGTGTCTTGAAAGACCTGTTTAATTCTGTCATTTTGCTGTTCTTTGGCAATTACACAGGGGTCATCGGCATAGATTTTAGCTGCGCTTATGATGCGACTTAAATCGTCAAAGGTAATAATAAATAGGGTTACAGATAATGGAGATCCCTGTGGGATTCCATTATGTAGAGGTACTATATTTTAAAATGCATCATTTACACGAAATCGAAAGTTTACGATTTGTAAGAATAGCTTTAATGAAATTGAACATTTTTGGACCTCTTCCCCATTGTGAAAGTTTCCGAAGTACTATGTGGACACCAATTTTATCAAAAGCTTTTATAAAGTCAATTGATAAAATTGATGTATGTTTCCTGATCGAGCGGTTTTTGCAAATTATATGATCTAAAAATAGTAGAGCATCAGTTGTGCATAGACTCGGTTGGAACCCAGTTTTGTTTTTTTTTTTTCGAAATGTTTATTTATTTGTAATTATATATGTATAATATGTATACTATAAATAAACTAATAGTTAATATTAAATATTTAATGTACACTGTCCCATATCGGGTGCTCTAATACTTAGAATAATTTCATTAATTATTTTTAAATATGGATATGTTTAATATAATACCGTTCTAATAATATTTTCTACTCTAACTATAAAATTGTACAATGAAAAATTATATAAAAAACATTGCTTATATAAGTTTATTTCAAATTTGTGATCTAAGAGGTAAAGAAAACCGAAGGAAAATGGTCTTACTCGGTAAGCCACCAAAATTTATTAATATTTACATTTGAAAGTAAATTTTTATTTTTAGAGAAAATATTTCTGCTAAATCTTCTATTCTCTACTGTCAGTTGATTATCATATATATTTTTAATATTTGCCCTCCTATGTATAAATATGATAAATTATGGGAATACCTCTATTGTTTTGAATATATCCTTTGCTATCGAGGTGTAGGAAAGCTTCTGGTGGAACAGACCCACTTATTAGCCATGAAGTTATATATTTTTCGCTTATTTAATATGAGGCTAATATCGAATTATTTGTGTCGCTTTCCGTACATTTCAAAATATGTGTTTTTATCAAATGAGTTATGAAATTATCAATTCTGTTTATTTTTGCAACATTATATAGCCTTAAGTTAGATATATATTTAGTATAATTGCTATTATGTGTTCTGTAAAGCGATAAACAAGCTCTAATACATTTACGTTCAAATACACGATATTTTTCCATATTAGATGGCGATATATTGAACCATATTGGACAACCATATGTCAATATGGGCCTAATTAAGGTTTGATATAACATTATCTTTACCTTGGGTAGTATATATTTTGAATAGAAGAGATTCTTATACATAAAAAAATGCACGTTTTGCTTTTTCCAATTGTATTTGAATATGGGTGTTAAAGTATAAAAATTTATCTAGATTCACTCCTAGATATATTTTACTAATTCTTTGTTTGGGATGTCGATATTCAAACACGATTTGATACCAAATGATTTCCAATTTTTTCTTATATTATAATTGCTTTTATTGGTTGGTGGTCTAAATAGAATTGTCTCACATTTGCTTATATTGATCTTTAGTTTCCAATCTGACGCATATTTTGCAACTGTTCTAAAGTGGCGTTGAAGATTATTATTTATCTTATCAACTATATTATCAGCGTGATGGATTATAAGGTCATCTGCAAACCCGATGATATTCTCCATCTGACTCACTAAATCATACAAATATAGATTGAAAAGAATTGGTGAATTTACCATTCCCTGTTGTAATCCATTAACTATCAAAAATGACTTTGTACTCGACCTACCTCTATTACTTACTATAAAATATTTTTCCTGTAACATGTTATGAATTAATATTTTGAAATGTAGGGGCATCCTGTATTTTGAAAGCTTAAAAATTAGACCTGGTATCCATACATTGTCAAATGCTTTTTCGAAATCTATTAAACATGCTCCAGTATATAATGCTCTGTTCCAGTTCCAATGAATATTAGATATTAGCCAATGAATTGCATGAGTAGTTGAATGTTTATATTTAAAGCCAAATTGCCTTTCGGTAATAAGACCTTGCCTTTCAAAAATTATTATGAATACATGCCTCAAAAACTTTGCTAATATTCTATTCCCAGTTTGGTTATGAGACGGTAGATATTTTTTTTTAATAAACCGCATTGAACGTCTTGAGATGATTTTCTCTAAAAGCGTAGTGATGCAGGGCAAGAGTGAGATATTATCTATGGGTTTATTGTTCTTGTGTATAGCAACTACTGAAGCAGTGTTGTAAAATTGTGGAATAATTCCTGAATGAAATATATTGTTAAATAAATTTAAAATTCGAGTTTTAAAGATATAGGCAAGATTTATGAGCATAGGATATGATATATTATCTAGACCTGGTGTTTTGCCTTTGGAGGTAGTTAAACTATGGGCTAGTTCTTCCATATTAAAAGAAGATCTATAACATTAGATCTGGTAGGGCAATTAGTTACAACAAGTGATGAAAGAGCTTGGTATTTATTAGATTGAAAGTTTTGTGTAAAGTTGGATTCTAATAAACTTTCTGACCAATAATTGGCAAAAACCGTAGCTATTTCAAACGAATTTGTGATAGCACTGTTATTTATGTTAATTGAACCTATAGTGTGGGGGACAAAGTTCCCGGTTAATTTACGAATGTTTTGCCATAAAACTGCTGATGTGGTGGATGGGTTTAGGTTTGCAGTGAACTCGTTAAACGATTTAATTTTCGCTGTTTTTTTAGCTCTATTGTATTGGTATTGTAGAAATTTTATTAATTTGTCATAATATATACCGGTCATAGATGGCGCGCCATCAGTAGTAATTGATACAAGAAAGGCATTGTTTTCTCTTCTATATATTTTTTACAAACATAAACATCTTCACCTCGCTTTCTTTCTTTCAAAGGCAATATTATCAATATATCTTTCTTTGCACTCATATCTTTAAACACCATTCTTATAAAAATATACAGCTGAGAAATACCAACAATGCCTGTTGATTCATCGAATTGGAGTGAAAAAAAGATACAGTCATTGATGTTCTGAGTGAGTTTCAATTAAAAAAGAATTTAACACATCGATGCGACGAGTGACAGTTCTCCGAGAATGAGGAATATCTTTGTTTGCAGAAATTATGTCACTCTTATTTTTAAAAGATTGAAACAATGCTTTGCTTCCATCTACAAATGCTTGTTTTATCACATCTCCATCCATAAAAGGTTTTTGCTAATAGATGGAAAATTCGATAAGATGCCTCCATTGCCGTCTTAGATCGAAGTAACGATTTTGTAAAAAAAACGACTGCTGTTCAGCTAGTTGTGTCTTCAGTGGTTCCATTTTCATTTGCGAATTTCACTCTTAAAAGGATAATCAGCGTCATAACTAACATGCTTGGATTCAAAATGTCTTTCAACATTTCTTCTTTCTGAAAGCGCAATACTCGCGTTACATATGATGCACATGCATTTAGATTTTTCCATAATAAGGAAAAAAACTCTTCTTCCCAATTCGAATTAAAGCAGCAAACTTTTATATTTTTTAAGATTTTGTCACCACCACCCATTTTAAGTAAAAATATAAGAGCAAATCCTTAGAAGTGGTGAATACCAAGCAAAAAAAAATTCTTTTAACATGCACATTACGAAAATTTCGTTCTATAGTTTAATTTTTCCGACAAGTTGTTACATAATTCGGGATCTTTCCAAAAAGCTACAAAACTTCAAAATCGAATAAAAACTCACCAAGTAATAGCAAATGCCCCAGACCACTTTTGTGCCAAAAAAAAAAAATTAGGTCATGAAATTTGATGGCATTTTTTTAACTTTAAGAAATTAATTAAAGATAACATTTTGTTTTAGTCCCTATACCTGTAAGTACTCAGATATGAGGTATTGTTTTATTGCCACCTTGTTAACCTATTAAGCATTGAGACCGAAAATGGAAAATTTTTTTGATCAAAATTTTGAAAACTCATTTTTCAAGTTTTGAAAAATTTTCTTAAGCAAAATTGAAAAAAAAAAAGATCTAGCTCTTTAAAATCTTATTAAATCCATTTCAGACATTAAATAAGTGCATTTTTAAGTAAATCCCTATGCCAGAATTTTTTTGGCAAGTATTTTATTTTTGCGGATTTCGAGAAAAATGAGATTTTTGTAAAATATTCTGTAAATGTAATATTTCTAAATACTTTGTATCAAAAATTCATCACTTGTCTACTTTTAAATGTTATATTTTATCTTAATAGCCTTGGGTTTCGGAAAAAAATAATATGACCCCATTAACCCTTTTGGAATTGGGGTCACATATGACCCTAAACTAATAAAAGACAATTTATTCAAAAAATTCAAATATTTTGTAACTGCTGTTGAATTTTTAGATGCGATGCTTACCTAAAACTTCACACAGTTAATCCCTGACATGCATTTAACAAGACCTTAAAAAGCTAGATCAATTTTTTTAAATTTTGTTTAAGAAAATTTTTCAAAACTTGAAAAAAGGAGTTTTCAAAATTTTATCAAAAAAATTTTCCATTTTCGGTCTCAATGCTTAATAGGTTAACAAGGTGGTAATAAAATGATACTTCATATCTGAATACAGGTATAGAGACTAAAACAAAATGTTGGCTTTAACTAATTTCTTAAAGTTGAAAAAATGCCAACAAATATCATGATCTAGTTTTTTTTTTGCACAAAAGTGGTCTGGCGCATTTGCTATTTCTTGGCAACTTTTTGTTCGATTTTGAAGATTTATAGTTTTTTGGAAAGATAATTTAATACTGAATTATATAACAATTTGTCGGAAAAATTAAACTATAAAACGAAATTTTCGTAAAATCTGAAAAAAGTCATATTTTCCCCATATAAACACACTTGAAATTTTCAATCGAGCTGAGCCACCTCTAAATGTTTTTTGATTGGCCCAAAACTTTGTATTTCTCACTTTTTTGCTATTCGCATATTTCTAGGTGGTGCGACCAAGAGTTTGAACACTTTTTTTAAGGGCCACCCTAATGCACATGTTATGCATCAAATTAAAGCACAAGATCTCTGCTTCAATAATCTAACAAAATAAATTAATTATTTAATGAAATTGAAATTTAAACTATAGCCATATCTGTGATGGTTGTTCTCAACATTTTCAAATTATCAAATTGCAAACTGGTAACATGTTTTTTCCAAGTGATGCAATCCACAATGGCCGACTTGATGTTCTAAGGTGGTAGAGACATCAGTGGTGTGTTTTTTATCAAAGGAATTGCAAAGCCTCAAGTAATAGCTATATAGCTACAACTAACTCCAAGGGACCGCTAAACTGTTTCATAATTACGAAATTTTCGTTGTAATGGAATTGTTTGTAATAAAACTAATGCCAATTCATTTGTTATTTTTCTTGATTGAAAGTTTCTCGCTTATGGTTTACATAAACTCTACGATAAATGCTGAATTTCTATTTATTTCGGTACAATGTCACAACCGTAACAACTTTTTAATATTTTTTCTAAGGGATCAAATTTTTGAATACAACTCTAAATAGTTAAATATATATCTGTTGTGACAATTACATTTTTTTGATTTCTGTATTTTTCTTAAGGGGGCACAAACCGTGAAACGATCATCAAGGGAAAAAATGTGGCACCATGTCATAACCGTAACAACAGCAAATCAATTTTTTGGAATAAGTACAAGTAAATTTGAATAAGTGAAGGTTCCATAATTTTACCATCAGGTAAATGCTAAACTCCAAAAATTTTACAAAATGTTTTCATAAGACGAAGTACCTGCAATCACCCGGTAAAGGTGTACTTTGTGTCACAGCCGTAACCAGGACTTGCTGACAACCGAATCGTTTACTTTGAAATTAAATACTGAACTAAAATTTTAAACTGAATTTAAAATTTTTTTTATAGATTTCTACAGTGTTTTTACGAAGAAATTTAATTTTTTTTTAATTTTTTCTCTAGAAACATTATACAATTTCATGGCACTCTACGTAGTATTCCTAAAGAGGTCCACTCTTAATAGCCACTAGTAGACCCTACTACCGATACCCTATACTATGCGTTTGTAGAAAGGATCTTATGTCCAACTAAGTGGATACAGAAAATAAGCATAAACTAAATTTGAGTGGCATTGTTATTATTATTTTTTTTTTTTGAGAAATTTTATAGCGGATGCTATATTTATATGGGGACCAGGTCGAAAAATGGACAGATCCTAACCATATTTGGTAATGTCAAAACATATACAAACCAAATTTGAGAATATCAATGTAATATTTTTGGTATTTGATAGATTTAAATGAAAATCGGGAAGCCGATTCAGGGTTGTCCTAATGGGTGTAATAAACGTACACAAAAAATTTTACCGAGATCTATATGTTAATTTGGATCTTATGGAAAATCAATTCGATCTGATCTCTTAACATGCACCGAATTTCCCCAATAGCATTCGTCGTATGGCCAGTAGTTTGATTACAAGAGATATATGGACACACAGACAGACGGACAGACGGATGGACATAGCTAAATCAACTCAGAAATTACTTCTGAATCGATCGGTATAATAAAAGATTTTTGATAGTTACAAACATGAGCACAAACTTATTATAGCTTGACCATACATCAGCTTTTGCCCATCTACGATAAATTAAAAATTTTTTAGCAATTCTTTCCCAGGAAATATAAAAATAATTTGTTCACTAGTGGCTTCTTTAGACGTTTTCCAATGATTTTCATTATAATTTCTATCTTTCCAATTTTAAGTTTCTAAATTAAATAGAAATTTAAATTGAGATGATTTAAGAGTATTATCAAAACATATTGTTGCTATTTCCTAAGAGAATTGTGTTTATCTAATGTTCTTAGAATATTTAATTAAAATATTCCATTGGTTAAACGTTTTGTTTATAAACTTCCGTTGGTATACCAAAGGCTTAAAATAGTTAAATAATCTTCATAGTAAACATCATAAATGATTTAAATCAACAAACAACGCTAATGATAAATTTAATTTTCTTTATTATGCAAGAGAATTTAACTTTCTTAACAAGTTTTTATTATAACTAGCAGATTCCAGCCCTCGAAAGTTGAGTGCAAATTCTAGGAAATTCTATTTTTTCATTTAATAAATTATTTTATAAGACGCTAAAGGTACGCTAATCAATTTTATCCAATTCACAATACAACACTTTTTTGTCGTTATTGACGCTATTGGTTTATGTCCAAAATTATTTTGCAATTTAATATTTAGCATTGTATAATTTTAAGTATGTGTTAGTAGCAATTTTAAATGCATTTTACTCCAAAAAAAATTTTAAAATTAAAAATCTGTAAATCTTGTACACAGCTAACAAGAAATACATTTCAAATGAGCAATGTTTGGTCAAAATAGGATCAAAACTGATAACCCTACATCGGTTACAAGAAATCGCCTCGCCAATTAATAATATAGATCAACACATCATGAATATTATTCTATTATTGACAATCCTAAACGATTTTAGAATTTTATTAATTCTAGAAGAAGTGTATCCATTTGCTGATTACACTGTGGAACATTTTCGGGTCCATTGGCTGGGAGGTAAGAAATTCCAGGTCAGGGTGAAAGTACTAGGCCAGTATAGTAAAACCTCCAAACAGTTTGGCATTTTTAAAAGCACTAGCAGATTCCATCAGCCGAAATTCGAGTGCAATTTCTAGCAGCTTTATTTTTTAAATTAGCCAATTCACAAACCAACACTTTTATGGTTTATTATTATTGTGAATGAAGAGAACAAACGAATTATTAAACACATTAATAAATTTAATAAAACACACACATAGCATTGTATAATTTTATGTATGTGTTAGTAGAAATTTTGAATGCAATTTACTCAAAATAAAGGAAAAAATTTAAAAATCTGTAAATCTGCAAAACGGCTAAAAAGAAATACCTTTCAAATAATATACGTTTGGTCAAAATCGGGATAAAACTGTAGAAAAAACATGGGTCACAAGATATCCTCTACTCTTAATTTTATAGATTTGTATTTTTTCTTTATCTTGCTGTTTGCTTAGTTTTGATGTTTGCTTAGTTCTTCAACTCAGGAACCGTTGATGATTTGCCATTTTATTCTTCAGCTAAATTTTAGCTAAGGTTTAAATAAATATTTTTTATTAATATAACCATGTAAGAACAAGTAAGAAAATTATAGTCGGTCTAGACGGACTAAACGATATCCATTACCATGAGTTTAAAGACCCTATCTCTTAGGTCCAACTAATTAGATATAAAAAATAAGCATAAACCAAATTTGAGTGGATTTTTTTTTTTTGCCTTCGGATATGAAAAAGTTCATATCGAAAGCTATATTTTTATGGGGACTAGGTCGAAAAATAGACCGATTCTGATCATATTTGGTAATGTCACTTATTTTTTTGCATATAACATATACAAACTAAATTTGAGAAGAATTTGTGCAATATTTTTGTTTTTTTATAGATTTAAGTGAAGATGGGGTATAAGTTTCATATGGGGGTTATGACTAAGAATTGTGCTATAGGGTTTATTTTTGGACTCATGATGAATGGATGTAATAAATATACGTAAACCTAATTTGACCGTGATCTATATGATAATTTGTATATTATAGACAATTTATCGATCTCATAGGGGTCATTTGTATGAGGACTAGGTCTGAACATGAACCGATTTTCATCAATTTCAATAGCGTTCATGCTATGGCCGCTAGAAGCTTATGTGCTAAATTTCACCAAAATATATTCATATTTGTAGCCTGTAGTTCGGCTACAAGGTTTACATGGACACACAGACGGACGGTCGGATGGGGGGCGGACAGACGGATATAGCTAATATAATAAAAGATGGGTCTAAGTCAAATTTTTTTGGTAGTTACAACAACTATGTCTACATAGTTATATAGGCTATAGATATGTAATTCTAAATAAAGAATTTGCACTCGAAACATAATTCTATATTCTGACTTATTTGAGAAAATAAGAAGATTCCTTCAAAAAATTTTTCCAACCACCAAGGAATTTTATTACTGGGATAAATAACACTTTCATACACATCACCCACATTCTTCATATTATTTTCAATTTTTTTTTATCTATTTTTTTAAATTCCCTTAAGTATTCTTATTTGTTTCTTCTCATTTCTATAAAAGAATAGAAAAGTAGAAAAACAAAATAAATTCACGAATTCACGTCTCTATTCTTTTCATTCCTTTAGGTTCCATCATATTTTATTTAGTTGATTATCAACAAAAAGAAAAACAGAAACACACTACTTGTATCTAACAATGTTGCTCTTCGTTGTCATTAACAACTTAAATTTATATGAAGAGCTACTTATGTTTTTGGCTTAAAGTACATGTATAAATTCTCTACATATATTTATATATTATATATATTCTTATATATATATATATGTATATATATATATATATGTTAATATCTTTTAAGCAAGTTTTATTGTTTAAATGTTATTTTAAGTGCCAAAGTTAAGGAATCAATATCGTGCTATTTTTCCACAAACAAAAGGAGTTTTCGACATTTACAGACTCCCACATTTGTTCATATTTATAGAATTCTATAGTTGAAGTTTACTTCAATTGTTATTGGGGTTTACTAGGTAAATATTTACGCATCGTTAAGAAATTGATTACGACAAAGACAAAACCATCATAAGAACACTGTAAGAAATTTATTTAGAATGCGTTTTGTTTCATTTACAGGCAAGAAGGTTTGTATTTCATTATTAGAGAAATAGGGCGAATTGCAGCACTATAATAAAGTTAACTAAAACAAGTAAGAATATTTTAATCGGTCTAAACCGACTATACGATACCCCCATACAATGGTTTAGAGACCCTATCTCTTCAGTCCAACTAAATAGATTTAGAAAATAAGCAGAAACCAAATTCGAGTGGCATTGTTATAAATTTTTTTCTTCGAATATGAAAAAGTTCATATCGGGTGCTATATTTATATGGTGACTAGGTCGAAAAATTGACCAATGATGACCATATTTGGTAAGATCACTTCTATTTTGAAAAAATTGGATCTTATGGCAATTTATGTCGATTTCATAGGGGTCATTTGTATGGGGACTAGGTCTGAACATGGACCGATTTCCACCAATTTCAACAGCGTTCGTCCTAAAGCCGATAAAAGCCTATATACCAAATTTCATCAAAATATATTCATATTTGAGACCTGTAGTTTGATTACAAGGTTTACGTGGACACACAAACAGCCGGACGGGCAGACGGACGGACGGACGGACATCGCAAAATCGATTCAGAAAATGATTCTGAGTCGATCGGTATAATAAAAGATGGGTCTAGGTCAAATATTTTTGGCACAAAGTCATTAAACCCAAACCACATAGTGGTATAGGGTATAAAAATGAAAGGATCTAGTATATCTGCTAATATCACAGCCATTCCGGAGGGGTGGTGAGAAAGTCAGGATGAAAGTACTAGTTAAGGTGAAAGTAAAAGTTTGAAGATTTCAAGTTGAATGAAATCTTAGAAAAAAATTTTATTTTCCCCTCTTTTAAATTTTAAGGATATCATAATAAATATATTTAGGGCTTATGATTATTATTTATTAGTAGAGGAGAAGGGATGTATACGTGTGAGTGATATTTTTTAAAATTAAATCTAACACACATCAGAGGCCAAATCACCGCATTCGAGTAATATCGAGTAATATCAATTGAAATTTCATATTTTGGTTTATTATATAGAGAAGACGCACAAACCTCAGCCCTCGTTTCTCTTTTACTCTTAACTAGGGGCCATAATTCATTAACTGTGTCATAAAATGTGATTTTTAAGCTATTATCCTTTTGGCAACACTGGTTTAAACAGCTGACGCACGTTTCGTGTTTTGTTTCATTGTCAAACATCTTCAGTTTGGTCTATAATTTAATCATGAATCGTCTTACAAACGAACAACGCTTGCAAGTTATTGAATTGTATTATCAAAATGCGTGCTCTGTTAAGAAAGTTCATCGCGCGCTTCTTCCATTTTATGGTCAGTTTAATCGACTCACTGAAGCGGCTATTCGGGCTATTGGAGTGAATATTTTGGAGTCAATATCAGCCAGAAGCATTGGAAGAGCTACCAATGCATCCGGAAAAAGTCACAGTTTGGTGCGGTTTATGGGCTGGTGGCATCATTGGACCGTACTTCTTCAAAGACGATGCGAATCGTAACGTAACTGTGAATGGTGAGCGCTACCGAGAGATGATATCCAAATTTTTTTTTGCCCAAAATGCAACAGCTTGACTTGCATGACATGTGGATTCAACGAGACGGTGCCACATGCCACAACAGCACGCGCAACAATGGACTTATTGAGAGGCGAGTTCGGTGAACATTTTATTTTCGGGACCGGTCAATTGGCCGCCTAGATCGTGCGATTTAACGCCTTTAGACTATTTTTTGTGGGACTATGTTAAAGCTCATGTCTATACAGACAATCCCGCTTCAATTGAAGCATTGGAAGACATCATTGAAGCATTTATTCGTGAGATACCGGCCGAAATGTTGGAAAGAGAATGCCAAAATTGGACTAAGCGGATGGACCACTTGAGGCGCAGTCACGTTCAACATTTGCATGAAATAATCTTCAAACATTAAATAATATGGACAGTACTATCGATTCAAATAAAGATTTCATGCATTTTTCTGAATTTTATGTGTTTTTTTTTTTTTTTTTTGGAAAACTTTCCTATAGCTCTTAAAAAATCACCCTTTAGTAAAATTATTCTTAGTATTTTATTTTAGAAAATAAAAATATAATTTCGATCGAAAAATTTTGATAGCGAATGCGGTAATTTGGCCCCTGTATTTTGTCTTTCTATTTTTTACAGGAACAAATATAAAAGGTAATGAAAAAGTTTGGCCTGATAACGCCAAACCTTTGGAGGTCCGGTACTTTCACTCTGACTTGCAATTTCTCAACCCTCCGACAATGACCCCGAAAATGTTCCATAATATAATTGTATATTTGTTATATTTATTTGATTACAAATAACTTAATTAATTTTTAATATAAATTTGGCCATTTATCTAAAATAATGCTGCCCAAGCCCTATGCACTCAATGCACTTTTGTCTTTGTAAAAGCACTTAAGGATAGGCAGTGTGTTCTAATACACAGACACATCACTCAGCACCAAGCAATACAAAATACACGAACAATTTTGTCTTTTTCGTTTTTTGTTTTTTTTTTTCTTGGTTATGCCAAAGCGCAAAGCAACAACACTTTCGTATGCTTTGTTGGTACAAATTAACGACCGAGCTATTCAATGTAGATTTTGATGTTGTCTAAGGTATGATTCCATTTAAAAAATAGTTTGCTGTGAATTAAAATGCACTTGAAAAAATCAATGTAATGCATGAAACACATAGACGACAGCGGCTACACGAACACACGACTACAAAGGCTGCTGGCTGCAATTGTTGTCGTGTAGTCAGCTACAACAATATAAACAGCTGTTTTTATACAAATGCATTTTTATTTCAGTAGTGCCAATTAAATTTTTTTTTACATGCATGATTCTGTATAAGCTTGACTTAAATATACAATTACTTATTTATAATGCATTATTATAACGTAAAAATAAATAAATAAATTTACTTAATCCATTTTGATTATTAATGGAATTATTATAGCATTTAATTTTGCGATTTAATTAATACGCGCAGGGGGGTAAATTTCTATTTCACAATACAATCGCAAAAACATCGTAACACATCGGTGTGAGCTGAAGTGTAAATCGGTGTTACTTTATCTGATTGTATTTGTGAAAACATTATGATATTATCTTTTCCAAACATTTTCCAATAGTCTTTCAAAAAACATCAATTGTATTGCAGAAAACATCAATTGTATTTCAGAAACCATCAATATAATTTCAGAAAACATAAATAGAATTTCAGAAAACATCAATATAATTTCAGAAAACATCATTCGAGTTTCAGAAAACATCATTTGAATTTCAGAATTTCATAGAATTTCAGAAAACAACAATATAATTTCAGAAAACATTATTCGAGTTTCAGAAAACATCAATTGAATTTCAGAAAACATCAATAGAATTTCAGAAAACATCAATTGTATTTCAGAAAACATCAATAGAATTTCAGAAAACATCAATTGTATTTCAGAAAACATCAATTGTATTTCAGAAACCATCAATATAATTTCAGAAAACATCATTTGAATTTCAGAAAACATCAATTGTATTTCAGAAAACATCAATTGTATTTCAGAAACCATCAATATAATTTCAGAAAACATAAATAGAATTTCAGAAAACATCAATATAATTTCAGAAAACATCATTCGAGTTTCAGAAAACATCATTTGAATTTCAGAATTTCATAGAATTTCAGAAAACAACAATATAATTTCAGAAAACATTATTCGAGTTTCAGAAAACATCAATTGAATTTCAGAAAACATCAATAGAATTTCAGAAAACATCAATTGTATTTCAGAAAACATCAATTGTATTTCAGAAACCATCAATATAATTTCAGAAAACATCATTTGAATTTCAGAAAACATAAATAGAATTTCAGAAAACATCAATATAATTTCAGAAAACATCATTCGAGTTTCAGAAAACATCATTTGAATTTCAGAATTTCGTAGAATTTCAGAAAACAACAATATAATTTCAGAAAACATTATTCGAGTTTCAGAAAACATCAATTGAATTTAAGAAAACATCAATAGAATTTCAGAAAACATCAATTGTATTTCAGAAAACATCAATAGAATTTCAGAAAACATCAATTGTATTTCAGAAAACATCAATTGTATTTCAGAAACCATCAATATAATTTCAAAAACATCATTTGAATTTCAGAAAACATAAATAGAATTTCAGAAAACATCAATATAATATCAGAAAACATCATTCGAGTTTCAGAAAACATAAATTGAATTTCAGAAAACGTCAATAGAATTCCAGAAAACATCAATTAAATTTCAAAAAACGTCAATAGAATTTCAGAAAACATCAATTGTATTTCTGAAAACATCAATTGTATTTCAGAAAACATCATTTGAATTTCAGAAAACATAAACAGAATTTCAGAAAACATCAATTGTATTTCAGAAACCATCAATTGTATTTCAGAAAACATCATTTGAATTTCAGAAAACATAAATAGAATTTCAGAAAACATCAATTGTATTTCAGAAAACATCAATTGTATTTCAGAAAACATCATTTGAATTTCAGAAAACATAAATAGAATTTCAGAAAACATCAATAAAATTTCAGAAAACATCAATTGTATTTCAGAAAGCATCAATATAATTTCAGAAAACATCATTCGAGTTTCAGAAAACATCAATTGAATTTCAGAAAAAGTCAATAGAATTTCAGAATACATCAATTGTATTTCAGAAAACATCAATTGTATTTCAGAAAACATCATTTGAATTTCAGAAAACATAAATAGAATTTCAGAAAACATCATTAAAATTTCAGAAAACATCAATTGTATTTCAGAAAGCATCAATATAATTTCAGAAAACATCATTCGAGTTTCAGAAAACATCAATTGAATTTCAGAAAACGTCAATAGAATTTCAGAATACATCAATTGTATTTCAGAAAACATCAATTGTATTTCAGAAAACATCATTTGAATTTCAGAAAACATAAATAGAATTTCAGAAAACATCAATAAAATTTCAGAAAACATCAATTGTATTTCAGAAAGCATCAATATAATTTCAGAAAACATCATTCGAGTTTCAGAAAACATCATTTGAATTTCAGAATTTCATAGAATTTCAGAAAACAACAATATAATTTCAGAAAACATTATTCGAGTTTCAGAAAACATCAATTGAATTTCAAAAAAAAAAATCAATAGAATTTCAGAAAACATCAATTGTATTTCAGAAAACATCAATTGTATTTCAGAAACCATCAATATAATTTCAGAAAACATCATTTGAATTTCAGAAAACATAAATAGAATTTCAGAAAACATCAATATAATTTCAGAAAACATCATTCGAGTTTCAGAAAACATCATTTGAATTTCAGAATTTCGTAGAATTTCAGAAAACAACAATTGTATTTCAGAAAACATCAATAGAATTTCAGAAAACATCAATTGTATTTCAGAAAACATCAATTGTATTTCAGAAACCATCAATATAATTTCAGAAAACATCATTTGAATTTCAGAAAACATAAATAGAATTTCAGAAAACATCAATATAATTTCAGAAAACATCATTCGAGTTTCAGAAAACATCATTTGAATTTCAGAATTTCATAGAATTTCAGAAAACAACAATATAATTTCAGAAAACATTATTCGAGTTTCAGAAAACATCAATTGAATTTCAGAAAACATCAATAGAATTTCAGAAAACATCAATTGTATTTCAGAAAACATCAATAGAATTTCAGAAAACATCAATTGTATTTCAGAAAACATCAATTGTATTTCAGAAACCATCAATATAATTTCAGAAAACATCATTTGAATTTCAGAAAACATAAATAGAATTTCAGAAAACATCAATATAATATCAGAAAACATCATTCGAGTTTCAGAAAACATAAATTGAATTTCAGAAAACGTCAATAGAATTCCAGAAAACATCAATTAAATTTCAAAAAACGTCAATAGAATTTCAGAAAACATCAATTGTATTTCTGAAAACATCAATTGTATTTCAGAAAACATCATTTGAATTTCAGAAAACATAAACAGAATTTCAGAAAACATCAATTGTATTTCAGAAACCATCAATATAATTTCAGAAAACATCATTTGAATTTCAGAAAACATAAATAGAATTTCAGAAAACATCAATTGTATTTCAGAAAACATCAATTGTATTTCAGAAAACATCATTTGAATTTCAGAAAACATAAATAGAATTTCAGAAAACATCAATAAAATTTCAGAAAACATCAATTGTATTTCAGAAAGCATCAATATAATTTCAGAAAACATCATTCGAGTTTCAGAAAACATCAATTGAATTTCAGAAAACGTCAATAGAATTTCAGAATACATCAATTGTATTTCAGAAAACATCAATTGTATTTCAGAAAACATCATTTGAATTTCAGAAAACATAAATAGAATTTCAGAAAACATCATTAAAATTTCAGAAAACATCAATTGTATTTCAGAAAGCATCAATATAATTTCAGAAAACATCATTCGAGTTTCAGAAAACATCAATTGAATTTCAGAAAACGTCAATAGAATTTCAGAATACATCAATTGTATTTCAGAAAACATCAATTGTATTTCAGAAAACATCATTTGAATTTCAGAAAACATAAATAGAATTTCAGAAAACATCAATATAATTTCAGAAAACATCATTCGAGTTTCAGAAAACATCATTTGAATTTCAGAATTTCGTAGAATTTCAGAAAACAACAATTGTATTTCAGAAAACATCAATAGAATTTCAGAAAACATCAATTGTATTTCAGAAAACATCAATTGTATTGCAGAAACCATCAATATAATTTCAGAAAACATCATTTGAATTTCAGAAAACATAAATAGAATTTCAGAAAACATCAATATAATTTCAGAAAACATCATTCGAGTTTCAGAAAACATCATTTGAATTTCAGAATTTCATAGAATTTCAGAAAACAACAATATAATTTCAGAAAACATTATTCGAGTTTCAGAAAACATCAATTGAATTTCAGAAAACATCAATAGAATTTCAGAAAACATCAATTGTATTTCAGAAAACATCAATAGAATTTCAGAAAACATCAATTGTATTTCAGAAAACATCAATTGTATTTCAGAAACCATCAATATAATTTCAGAAAACATCATTTGAATTTCAGAAAACATAAATAGAATTTCAGAAAACATCAATATAATATCAGAAAACATCATTCGAGTTTCAGAAAACATAAATTGAATTTCAGAAAACGTCAATAGAATTCCAGAAAACATCAATTAAATTTCAAAAAACGTCAATAGAATTTCAGAAAACATCAATTGTATTTCTGAAAACATCAATTGTATTTCAGAAAACATCATTTGAATTTCAGAAAACATAAACAGAATTTCAGAAAACATCAATTGTATTTCAGAAACCATCAATATAATTTCAGAAAATATCATTTGAATTTCAGAAAACATAAATAGAATTTCAGAAAACATCAATTGTATTTCAGAAAACATCAATTGTATTTCAGAAAACATCGTTTGAATTTCAGAAAACATAAATAGAATTTCAGAAAACATCAATAAAATTTCAGAAAACATCAATTGTATTTCAGAAAGCATCAATATAATTTCAGAAAACATCATTCGAGTTTCAGAAAACATCAATTGAATTTCAGAAAACGTCAATAGAATTTCAGAATACATCAATTGTATTTCAGAAAACATCAATTGTATTTCAGAAAACATCATTTGAATTTCAGAAAACATAAATAGAATTTCAGAAAACATCATTAAAATTTCAGAAAACATCAATTGTATTTCAGAAAGCATCAATATAATTTCAGAAAACATCATTCGAGTTTCAGAAAACATCAATTGAATTTCAGAAAACGTCAATAGAATTTCAGAATACATCAATTGTATTTCAGAAAACATCAATTGTATTTCAGAAAACATCATTTGAATTTCAGAAAACATAAATAGAATTTCAGAAAACATCAATTGAGTTTCAAAAAGCATCATTTGAATTGCTGAAAACATTAATTGTATTTCAGAAAACATCAATTGAATTTCAGGAAACATCAATTGCATTTCAGAAAACATCAATTGAATTTCAGAAAACAGCATAATCGACTTATTTTTTATGCACTGGAAAATATGATGTTGATGTTTTCTTTAATTATTAGATGTTTACACATCTCCCTTGTGATCGGACTCACATGAATTTTTTTAACAAAATAAAATATTTCATAGCACTAATATCTTTTACATATTTTGTTATATTGTCAACACTATTTTTGTTTTGTAGCCAACAAAAATAGAAATTATCCTAAGTTGACTACAGCGACAAAAGTTTCATGTAGCCGTGTAGCTGTGTTGGTGTCAAAATGATCGCTTTCATATGAACGTGTGTATTTTATTTTTTACAGGCTGTAGTCGTGTAGCCGCTGTCGTTTATGTGTGGGAAAGTAATTTTTTTTTTACTCCCTTTATATTAACTCATAGTGTCTATTTATCTGCTTTTCTGCCTGTCACCAAAATTTTGAATCGATTTTTAGCCTTTTTCCCGTGATCCAATCGAGCTGAAACTTTGCAGGCAGACTCGTGGTGATGACTAAAATGATCCAGCAATTTTTGATTTCTGACATAGATATTTTCAGTCAATCAATTATTAATTATGATGGTAAATTAATTTACAAATAAAGGGAGTATAATAAAAATTTGATTTTTATGGGTTGGTTTTTTTTCAGTTATAACATTAAATTATTCACACTAACACAAAATATCATATTGAAAAGCATTTTAAGACATTTCATTTCAGATAAAATTTTTTCTTTTTTTTTCGGTGTACATGTAGGGAATAAAAATATTAAAAAAATTGTTTTCTTTATATGAGTTAGTGTTTGCACTTTCATAAGAAACTTCTGGGCATGCCTGGTCTAAACTAAATATGGTGTAGGGTCATACTTATGTATGTAAGTATGGTCCGACTTCATACTATCAAAAAGAAGTGTTAGATGCATCCATCTGAAATAAAACTTTGGTTTATTTTATAATGATTCCAAAAATTTCTAGCCCTTTTTAATAAAAATTTCTAGTTTCTTAAAATATTTTGTCGCAGGGTGGCAAATCCGTTTAAGATATATACAATGTGGGTATCAGACTCGATATTTTAAATATTTAATTAATAATAGCAAGAAACACTAATTGTTTTAATTGTCATATAAGTCTTCCAGATTTCAATTAAGGGTAATTCCATGCAAAGGTCAACTTTAGGTTCAATTTAAAAATTGGAATTTAAATAATTTTTTTGATACCATTTCAAAGAAAATGGTTCAAATGGCATGAAAATATGACAATAGTTTGTTATATGTATTTTGATAGCCCCGATTTTTCCAATAAGAATGGAAAAGTGTGATTAAGTAATTTTAAAACTTAAAGTACTGTCGTGTCACATTACAAACTACTTGTTTTTATTAAAATTTATTTTAGAATTCATGTTTGTTATTTGTTATGTTAATAAACTAGCTATTATATAAACTATAAACAACTGTTTCTTTTTTGTCATACAAAAAACTTCAGACCTTTGTGTGTTTTACAAGCATCCTCTAAAATGATGTCTGTTTGTTGTCATGTCTGTCACGACTGACTTTTGCCCTCAATTATTAATAACAATAATAATTTCTCACTTATTCTAATGGTAAATATGTTGGTCAGGTCAGTCTGTAAATTTTTATGAACAATGAAAAAGTTTTACTGTATCATATTGGATTAGAAGCATCGCTGAATGTCATGTCTGTCACTATGGAATCAGCTTAACATAATTTTGAAACTGGAAGTATATTTTAAAATCACTTTTTGGACCATGTCATACCACTATATGGTCAGGGTAAATTGACTTTGTGCTGATGTTTGTAACACCAAAAATAGTTTACCTAGATGCATCTTTTATTATACCGATCGACTCAGAATCACTTTCTGAGTCGATTTAGCGATGTCCGTCTGTGTGTCCATGTAAACATAGTAATCAAAGCACAGATCGCAAATATAATACGATGAACGCCATTGAAATTAGTGAAAATCGGTTCGTGTTCAGACCTAGTCCCCATACAAATGACCCCTATGAGAATGACTTAAATTGCCATTATATCCAATTATCATATAGATCTCGGTCAAACGGGGTTTAAGTAAGTTTATTGCATCCATTTAACAGTAGTCTGAAATAAATCCCCATAAGAAGCTGATTCCGAGCTGCACTTATATTTATCAAAAAACAAAAATATTGCACAAATTTTCCTCAAATTTGGTTTGTATATGTTTTTTCAAAAAAAAGGTGACCTTACCAAATATGGTCAGGATCGGTCCTCTTTTCGACCTAGCCCCCATATAAATATAACATCCGATATGAAAATTTTCCTATCCGAAGGCAAAAAATTAATAACAATGCCATTCAAATTTGGTTTATGCTTATTTTCTATATCCAATTAGTTGGTCCTAACAAATAGGGTCTCTAACCGCATGGTATAGGGCATCGTATAGTCTAGTCCGACTATAATTTTCTTACTTGTTTTTTCTTGAATATACGAAATTTGTGCTCGCCTTGTGTCATGCACATAAGTATATGATGTTGATTATCGTTTAAAAGCTGATCTGAAGATCTGGAAATTTGAGAATCAAAAACTAATTTTAGACAACTTATTCAAAAAAAATGCTGTTGAATTTTCAGATGTGATGCTAAAAATATTATAACCAAATGTGCAAATCTTCCTTGCTAAAAATTTGGAATAAATCGAACAACTCTATCCCATCCTTGCCGAGGCCAAACTTCGAATTTTGACTTATTTAAAAATATTTATGGTTCTAGTAAACTAGATGAAACCCTTGCTATGGGTTGGGGAATAAAATTGTGGTATATCTTACGAACACTTACCCTTATGTGCTCCTACTGTTAAAATGATAAAAGATCAGCAGTATTTGCAAAATATTTGTATTTTTTGACTTAATCGTCCTATACTAGCTTGGGGTCATATGCAACTCCAAGTCCAAAAGGATTAATGGGGTCTTATTATTTTTTTTCGGAAACCCTAGGCTATTAAGATAAAATATAATATTTAAAAGTAGAAAACTGATCAATTTTTGATACAAAGTATTTAGAAAGAGTACATTTACTTAATATTTCACAAAAAACAAATTTTTTTCGAAATCCGCAAAAAAAATTCTTTGGAAAAAAAATTCTGGCAGAGGAATTTACTTCAAAATTCACACAGTTAATCTCTAATATATATTTAACAAAACTTTAAAGTCCCAGATCCATTTTGTGAAATTTTGTTTAAGAAAATTTTTTAAAATTTAAAAAAGAAGTTTTAAAAATTTTATCAACAAAATTTTCCATCATGGTCTCATTTCGCAATAGGTTAACAACGTGTTAATACAACAATACTTCATATCTGAGTACTTATAGGTATAGAGACCAAAAAAAAATTATGACTTTAATCAATTTGTTAAAGTGAAAAAAATGTTCATCACATTTCATGACCTAGAGTTTCTTGGCGCAAAAGTAGTCTGGGGCATTTGTTATTTCTTGACGAGTTTTTATTCGATTTAGAAGTTATATAGCTTTTTGAAAAGATAATTTAGTACTGATATTGATTCATATAACAACTTGTCGTAAAAATTAAACTATAGAACGAAATTTTAGTAAAATCTAAAAAAAAAGTCATATTTTCCCCATATAAACACACTTGAAATTTTCAGTCGCGTTGAGGCACCTCTAAATTTTTTTTAATTGTCCCAAAACTTTGTATTTCTCATTTTTTTTTCTATATTTCTAGGGGGTGAGACTTTAAATTCGAACACTTTTTCGAAGGGCCACCCTAGTATATATATCGCAACTTAAATACAAAACAGTCACAGCTCAAAATTTTCAAATTTTCAGTAGAGGCAAAAAACTGTTTATGTAAAAATGATTGTATTATTTAAAAAAATTTAGTTTCATTATGAAAAAAATCTATTTTGAGGAAAGTTTTGCTATACTTTTTTTTTAATTTATATTGTGTTTGTGGAAATAAAATATAACTTTGAGTTATGACTCTCTGACTGAAATATTTTCATTTGACTAGTGATATTATCTCAAGCTGTACCCCAGATATATCAGCATTTTTCCTGTTAAAGAAGATAGTTATGAGAAATAAATTTTTGCAGTAGTTAGAAATGTGTACTGTGAATTAATTTATGGAAAAAAAGTCAATTTTGGAAAATTTTGAGTTGTGACTCTTTTGTATTTAAGGTGCGATATATAAATAAAGCAGAGTTCAGAGAAAAACACACACTGAATAAAAAACTCTTACATATAAAAATTGTTATGATTGATTAAGAGATTTGAGTTAGGAACCAACATTGTTGCTAACATTATCAACAAAAGTATTGTTGCTAGAAATGTTTGTATCAGAGTTCAGAAAAAAATACACACTGAATAAAAAACTCGTATATATATGTAAACAAATAGCTCAGACCAACAAACACATATTTTTTTATTTTCATATGAATTATGTGTGTTTCATAATTTTGTACGGTGCCCAACACAATCATGACAGTTTTAATATTTCGTTATCTACACGAACATTTTTCTATCACGTATTTTATTTTTTTTTTTTGTTTCGAACACACATAAACCACACAGGTTCGAGTGTAGCTTTATTTTAAGTTCGTTTTCTTGCACGCGTATTGCAAAAAACAACAAAACATGTTCTTAAAACATTATCCACTCGCGATCGTAAAAATCTGAAACACCCCTACAATAACGACAACAATTGTTTAATCAAATTTATTAAAAAAATCTAAAACAATTCATTAGCAGTTATATAAAAAATAAAAAATAAAAAAAGGTAATAATAAAAATACAAAAAAAAAAAATAAATAAAAAGATGGTAATAAAAAAGAAAACAGAGAAATTGTAAATGTTGTTTATGGTCTAATTTCGTTTTTTTCGGATCGCTAGTGGATAATGTTTTAATTTTTAGATGTATGCGTTGAAGATAATGTTCCGTTTTTTTGAGCAGTACACGAGCAAAAAAAGGAACTTAAACTCGAAACAAAAAATACGTGATAGAAACATGTTCGTGTAGATAACGAAATATTAAAACGAAACACAGTCATGATTGTGTTGGGCACCGTACAAAATTTAAAACACACATAATTGATATGAAAATAAAAATATTTGTTGGCTGCTTTAGAATAGAACATTGTGTGTTTCATGTTTGTATTTTCTGAACCTTGATATAAAGAATGTTTTTTTTTTTTTTGGCTTTCATAGAACTTACGAAAGGGTTAGCTATCAAATGAACTATTGTACTGTGCTCAGTTTTTGACACTCATGATCGCCATACTCGAGCAAATCATCGTGAATAAAGCTTCGACGCTGGTAAATTATATAAATTATCCGTCATCGATTTGTGCAACTTATAAATGATTTCAAGATTTTTATGGATTACACTGTAAACAAAAGTATGGAAGAAGATCCAAATTTATCAATTCGTCGTCGACACAACAAAATTTACAGACTCCACTATATCCAGAAATATTCACCGTTTTGTGCGGTTTACACGCTGGTGGCATCATCGGCTCTTATTTGTTCAGAAATGATGCCGAAGCTCGTATTACCACACCATGATCAATAATTTTGGTTTGAAAATGTGGATGATATTGATCTGGGCGAGATGAGGTTTCAACAGGATGGAGCTACGTGCCATACGGCGACCTCAACCATCGACTTATTGAATTCTAAATTTGGCGATGAATTGATTTCGAGAAATGTACCTCTTAATTGGCCTCCAAGGTCGTGCGATTTGATACCTCTCGATTATTTACTGTGGGGCTACATGAAGTCACTAGTTTATGCTGATAAAAAAGCAACAATTGACTTCTTGGAGGTCAAAATTTTTCATGTTATTCGTGACATATGGCCGGCAATGCTCGAAAAAGTGGCCCAAAATTTGACGGTCAAACTAATTTAATGGAACTAAATCTAAACAAATGCAATTATATGCGATTTTCCACAAAAAAGTTTCACATTTGTATTCTGTACATTCGACGGACGCACGTTAGAACACATATATATTTTCATGGATCTTGGTATTTTCCATAACGCAAAGGTATATTTTGTATTTTTCACACCAACACATCAGTTTTCATTAAACGATGGGCTAAAGAATTAACTGATCCCTATATAACATATCGTTGGTGAAACCAATTGTTGAATGTAGTTCTGTTATTTGGGATCCTCAATAAAATATGCACATGAATTACATCGAATCTGCTCAGAAATAGTTCGTTTTGTAATCTAAAATTATCATGCTATTTAACACCTATTACGTGAAGTCACAGCAACAATTGACGCCTTGGAGGCCAACATTCATGTTATTCGTCACATACGGTCAGTAAAGCTCGAAAAAGTGGCCCAAAATTGGACATCCATATTGTGCGCTTCATCAATAACAGCTGAGATTGTCGTAAGCTTGAAATCATTTTCAAATGTTAAGCCCGGGTATTTTGATCTTTCGAATAAAAAAATTTTTTTGATTAAAATCTAATTTTTTGTGTTATTTTTTACAATTTCAGGTTTAAAGCCCGATAAAAAGACACCCTTTGCTTGTTTTTAATTTTTATTTAAGTGTTAGTTAATTGTTAAATTATATATTACAAAACAAGTTTGAAAATTTGAAGCAGTGGTTTGAGACCATCTTTTTCGAAGCAGGTTCTCAAATCCAATAATAGTCAAATGCCAAAAATAAGCCAAGATTGAGAGAGATTGTCATGTCTTTGAAGCCTGTAGATATGTTAATGTTAATATCGGACATGGCAAGGAACAGAAGTTGTTAAATATATGTATAAAAACCACTGTGAATAAAATAATTTTTATGTGGGTCAGACCATGCCAAATCAGCTAGTTGCTCAACCCGGCCATTTTAGATTTCACTGAAACTTTCGAGAGTCATTCTTCTTGGTGGTATAACTACGAAAATATTTGTAAATCTCCCTTTTTTAGTATATATTTAAAAAATTTAAGATTGAAAAATTTATTTTTACAAATTTAAAGAATTTTTATTTAAATGAAAATCTAGTGCGATAAAAAACGAATTAATATAATCTTATTTATATCACCAGGAAGCGAAGAATAATTTCTGAAAGTTACACTTAAATCTAAATTGCAATTCTAATATTTATTTATTTATTTATTTATTTATATTATATACAATGCAAAGTAAACTTGCATTCTAATTTGGGTCCAGGGATAAGCCGGGTGACACAGATCATTTGGCTGGTTTTTGCAGCGATAGACCAAAGCCTCTGGTGCGAATCGAACCCACAACCCCCGCATGATAGGCGAGCACGCTATTTACTCACCTACCGGGGCGCATATTCTAATAATTTTAATATATATTTTTTTTTGTATATTTTTTTTAATATTTTTTTTTTTGTTTGTTGATTTGTAACTATCGGACCTGTTTTATATGAGGAATATGATTAATTTCTGTTTTGAATAATGATTTATGTATTTATAATAAGTATTTATATATAAATAAATAAATACATACAAATTAAGTTTTAGTAGAAATTGATTGCTATTTTAGGTAGCTACAAATATCAGCTCGAACTAATATAATTTTAGGAACCCAACTAATCGGTCACTATTTATAAATATTCTTAATAGTAACCGATATGTTCGTGACATTTTTGCTTTGTACACTTTTGCTTCTAAAACTGATAGCAACTCATGTTATAAATGCTCTTGATATAAGTAGTTTTAGAAGTATCAAATTAATTTATTTTCTCCCTTTTATGTATTTTCCAAGAGAACATTTTTAATTGAAATCTATTCATGCGTTCTTATGGGCATTAATGTTGAAATAAAAGATACATCTACGAATTAGTTGTTAATTAACACATCTGAACCTAAAATATTAGGGTAGAACTTATTTGTAAACATTTACAAACATGATTACATTGTAATAATTGCCGCCCTAATTTATAGGCTAAACTTATAACAAACATAAAGAGTGTTAAATTCGGCAGTGCCGAATTTTTTTATACCTCCACCTGCGTCTTAAACTTAATATTACACCCAACGTTGAGTACGGCTACCAACTAATTATATTTCATTTTTCAATTTTCATTTTTCATTTTTCATTTGTAATTTTTCGTTTTTAATTTTTCATTATTCATTTTCCATTTTTCAATTTCCACTTTTATTTTTTTCATTTTTCAGTTTTCGTTTTTCACTTTTCATTTTTCGTTTTTAATTTTTCATTTTTAATTTTCCATTATTCATTTCCCATTTTTCATTTTCCATTTTTCAATTGAAATTTCTAATTTTTCATTATTCATTTCCCATTCTTAATTTTTCAATTTAAATTTTAAATTTTTCATTATTCATTTTCCATTTTTCAATTTAAATTTTTAATTTTTCATTATTCATTTTCCATTTTTCATTTTTCAGTTTTCATTTTTAATTTTTCATGTTTAATTTTTTCTTTCATATTGGCGATTTTTTTTATTATATCATGATAACGATAAAAAAAAAAGTATGCAGCGATACTACTAACATAGAACAGATAGTTGTGTTTGCTGATATGACTGCATCCCATTTTTGTGGCTTTTTTGAACTGTGAATGTTGTTGTACAACTACTATGTTCAACCACTAAAATAATAGAACAAACACACGGGTTTTTTGTTTTTTTTTTTTAGAGGTGTCTACATATTTTTGCTCGTATCTAAGCACAGGTACACCCTAATTACCCCATTTCAAATACCAACCTGGTGGGAATTATGGCAAATTACCAATTAAATTTTTTTTTTTTTTTGTGAATGAGCTTGATTTCAACAGACAGACGGACCAACGCACTGTGGACCATATTTTGAGAAGGCGGCCAAAGATCATTTTTTATGGTTACCGATTTTAAAGTTATGTAATTCGTTTGTAAATTAATACCAGTGAACCTCGGGAGCCAAAAAATTGCGACTATATATCAACTACATCACAGCGAATAGGGTCTTCGAAAATGAACTTTCTCAGTATTTTGCTAAAGTTAAAAATTTCTTTGTAAATTTTAATTTTTTAATGACTGTAACTTTTTGTTTTAAAAGATTTTAAGGTAAAATAAATTTTATATAATTTTGTAACTTCCAATCTATTAATGTTAAAAATATAAAGTCACTAAGTCGTTTAGAAATTAAAAAAAAAATCCCGAAAATCTCCTACTTAATAGAGCATAACTCCTACCCATCAAAAAAATCTTACCCTCTTCTGAAGTCCGAACCCTCCCCTACACTCCTATGCTCCACTGTCTACCCGCCAGTTTTCGCCCGTGTGCACCAGAACAATTTTTCTGACCCAAGGTCAGATATTTTGTGCAAAATTTATGAATGAGTTTACCCTGATGTTTGTAACTGCCAAAAATATTGGGCCTATATCCATCTTCCATTATACGGATCGACTCAAAATCACTTTCTGAGTCGATTTAACGATGTCCGTCCGTCCGTCTTTGTGTTATCAGTACAAAAGTTGGCGTACCGGTGTATTTCTTTTTTGCGTAAGTTTATTTGTTTTTTATACTGACAGAAAAAGGAAACGGTAGAGTTGTCACAAGTTGTTATACACTTATAAAAAAGGGTTGAGACATAATGCGCTTAATTGTTAAATTATATTAACGGTTAATATCTTTTTTTATTTTCACAGGTACATTTACATAGGTATTTTTCAAAAACATTAATAGTCGGAACTTGAGTTATATAGTTCAAATACCTGTCAAAATTGGAAAACAATTTATATATCAGGCAAATGGTAAAAAACTATTGCGACACACCCTTTTAAGATATGACCAGGTATGCTTCACCTTTTAAAAGGGGTTAGGGTCCGGGATTTTTATGCTTCAAAAAGTGGTAATAAAAGTTAAAAAATTGTATTTTGCATAATTGCAAGAAAGAGTATTTATAATAATGTTTCCACAATTCTTATTCATTACACCTTGAACAATGGCTAAGTACTGTTATATAGATCTCGCTGATATTTATTTTCAACAAAAAGATGTAGACCATTTCTTTAAGAATTGTAACCTGCAAGAAATTGAAATACACAAAGAAAAAATTACAACTTTTGCATCAAATTTGAAAAAACGGTAAAAATGCTCTCATAGCAAAGCAAAGATGTACAAACGTCACCAAGACTGGTTCTGAGAGTTCATCTACAACTGCCAATGAAAGTGTAAAAAAGGGTCGACCAGCAAAACCAATTGATGGATGTAGTGAAAGATCTCGAAGGCGCAAGCTGGAGAATATCAATGAAGAAGTTTCATAAAAAAAATTATTAACGATTTATTTTTGCACCAAATTCAACAAAAAAACAAGTAAGAAAATTATAGTCGGGGTAGACCGACTATACGATACCCTATACCATACGTTTACGGACCCTATCTCTTAGACCCAACTAACTGGATATAGAAAATAAGCATAAACCAAATTTGAGTGGGATTTTTATTAATTTTTTCGGCTGCAGATATGAAAAAGTTCATATCGGATGCTATATCTATATGGGGACTAGGCCCAAAAATGGACCGATCCTGACCATGTTTGGTAAAGTCTCTTGTATTTTGCAAAACTATATACAAACAAAATTTGAGAAGAATCAGTGCAATATTTTTGTTTTTTGATAGATTTAAGTGAAGATCGGGAAACAGCTCTATATGGGGCCTATGACTAAGAGTTGTCCAATAGGGATCATTTTTGGGCTACTGATTAATGGATACAATAAACACATACAAACCCAATTTTACTAAGATTTGTATGATAATTTGGATCTTATGGCAATATTTGTTGATTTCAAAGGGGTCATTTGTATGGGGGCTAGGTCTGAACATGGACCGATTCCCACTAATTTCAAAAGCGTTCATCCCATGGCCGATAAAAGATTAAATATCAAATTTCATCAAAATTTATTCATATCTGCGACCTGCAGTTTGATTACAAGCTTTACATGGACACACAGACGGACGGACGGACGGACGGACGGACATCGTTAAATCGAATCAGATAGTGATTCTGATTCGATCGGTATAATTAAAGATCGGTGTAGGTCAAATATTTTTGGTTGTTACAAACAGCAGCACAAAGTCATTATACCCAAACCACATAGTGGTATAGGGTATAATAAGAGCAATAAAATTGAAATAATTGAAATAGTAGAAGCGAGCCCAAGGCGTACAAAGAGGATTTTGAAAAGCATTTCTACACCAATTGAAGATAGGAAATTTACTCCAAAAGAAGTCTTTGCACTATTTTTGGATTTGAAGTTGAGGAATTCCAGAAGTGAACCAATCAGAAGAATTGTGGGATTTTTCCAAAAAAAAAGAATGCTTACCTTCACAATCTGCTATTAGTGTCACTTCAAGTTCAGCAGAAATAAAATTGCAAGATCTCCTTGAACATATTGATGCGGATCATTAAAAAATAAATTGGAAATGGAAGCATTAATTTAATTTCTAAATGGGGATGTAATGGATCTTCTGATCAGTAACAATATAAGCAATTTAATGCCGAAAATTCATCAGATGCTAATTTATTCATGGTATCTTTAGTTAAATTGCACTTAACAAAAATTTATAGCGGCTTAGAGCGGTCAACTAAAGGGTTTTTCAATAAGAGCGCTACAAAAGTTTTTTTAAATAAAACAAAAACGGTTTTGGCTATCAATGAAATTCTTTATTCCTGTGAAAGCACGTTCGATGCCATTATGTATGGAAATCGATCTATTTTGCATGGCCACCACGGGCACGCTTGCAGAAGTCCAGACGCTGAACCCAATTTTCGTCGGTTTTCAAGCATAAATCGGCCGATACTGCTGCAATTTCACGTTCGATATTCGTACGAAGTTCATCAATCGTCGCTGGCTTGTTGGCATAGACCATAGACTTGACGTAGCCCCACAGGAAATAGTCCAACGGCGTCAAATCGCACGACCGAGGCGGCCAATCGACTGGACCATTTCGTGAGATAACACGTTCTCTAAACTTGGTTTCCAATAAAATGATTGTGACATTCGCTGTGTGGCTTGTGGCGCCGTCCTGTTGGAAACACATGTCCTCCAAGTCCATATCATCCAATTGGGGCCAAAAATATTCGGTTATCATTGAACGGTAACGATTCCCATTCACAGTAACGTGCCGGTCTTGATCATCACGGAAGAAGTACGGCCCAATGACGCCGCCGGCCCATAAACCGCACCAAACCGTAATTTTTACGGGATGCAATGATGACTCAAGGAGTACGTGTGGATTGCTGTCTGACCAATAACGCATATTTTGTTTATTGACGAAGCCATTCTGGCAGAAATGAGCCTCATCGCTGAAGATGATTTTTCGATGAAAATCCGAATCATTTTCAAGTTGTTGCTCAGCCCAATTCACGAACATACGACGCTTCTGGTGGTCAAGCGGCTTCAGTTTTTGCGTCAATTTGATCTTGTAAGGATGTAGGCCAAGATCTTTTCACAAAATTCGCCACAACGACGTCACAGAGATGCCCAACGCTTGAGAATGAACGCTCAATTGTTGATCTGCTAGGACGATTATGACGACCATAAATTGGACGTAGCGCTCTTAACGTTGAGGCCACTGACTCCGAATTTCGGTAGTAAATTTTAATAATTTCGACTCGTTGTTGGCTCGTATATCTTTCCATCATGAAATGGCAAACCTTACTGAAGAGAAATGTCAAAAGAGCGGCAAGAAATATGGCGTCGTTTGCTGTCCCTGTCTTTCTACTTTTGTAGCATCCCTGTTGAAAAACCCTTTAGTAGAGCAACAGAAATTGATGTATGGAAAAATGAAATTCCTTCTTCAACAAAGTATTGCAGACCAAAAAAATTTGCATTCAAAAAGGAAACCAAAGATGTCATAACTGAAGAAGTTCAAAAAATAAAAGAGCAACTTCAACCAGTAATATTTAATTTGATGAGCAAGGCATTGAAGTAAATTTTAAAATGTGTCTCACAATGATTGACGGAAAAGTTACACAAGCTTTAACCGAAACAAAGTCATCGTCAAGCTGCATTATATGCCAAAAGACATCAAGTCAATTAAACCAACCCCCACCACATGACGATAGTTTTAGGGAAGCCTACGGATTTTGAATATTCCCTCTTCATGCTAGAATACGTTTTATAGAGTATATTCTTAAATTGGGTTATGTTTTGGAATTTGGTTGATTAGTAGGCGAAACAGTGAGAAAAAACAAAGAAAATGAAGAAAAATTAAAGCAAAAAAAAAACAAATTCAAGAAAAATATCTACAGCTAGGCCTCATAATCGACCAGCCAAAATAAGTAGAAGGAAACTCAAATGATGGAAATGCTGCCAGGAGATTTTTTTTCCGATCCAGAAACTGCAGCATCTATCAAAGGTGTAGATCATGAATTAATAAGACGATTCAAAATCATATTACAAGTTCTAGCATGCAGCAGAAAGATAAATGCAAAAAAAATTGGAGAGTACGCCAATAAAACAGCTA
The DNA here is from genome assembly GCA_963682025.1 of Cordilura impudica. Lineage (NCBI taxonomy): Eukaryota > Metazoa > Arthropoda > Insecta > Diptera > Scathophagidae > Cordilura > Cordilura impudica. The sequence goes on along the minus strand of OY821517.1, from coordinate 75,173,021 downwards.
TTCTTTATAACGAAAGATCTGTGGTCGCAAGCGATAAACGCCTAAGTCGACTTAAGAACGATTTGAGTTATGTATGCTATCATTTTCTACTAAAAACGCTTTATATTTACGTGAAATCCTTATTTCTCTAACATTGTTTAATAAAAAGTTATTAACGAAAACATTCTGACCTAAGTCGTAATGAAGCCCCATTACATTTATATAAAAAGTTATTTTTCTCAAAAGCATGATTTTCGAGTTAGGCGGTTAATGCTTGTGACCACAGAAATACTCTTGGAGATATATGCCATCCACAGTTCATAAAATTTTGTACCATGTACAAATAATTCAAAACTATATGCTACCAAGAGGAGATCTATTTGAAGAAACGCAAGAAAAAAGGAACAAGGACTACAGATTCTTTCGTGAGTACAACACAAGAAAAATATCTAGATATTGCACTAATGAATACCTTATCACTATTCTGTTGTGCACATCAGATCCATAAATGTACAACATACCTCTATTGAATTAGACGAAGAAGCTAAACAACTTCTAAAAGATGAAAATCAAGACTATTTAGAAGAAATATTTACTAAAATTGTTTGATTTAAATTTATAATTTGATTTAAAAATTTATAAATTTTATAAATTTACAATAAAAATTGATATAGAAATATTTAAAAAGACAATAAAATAATTTTTATTTAAAGTAAAAACATACGACTTTTTCATTGGAACTTCTCTATCTTCAACCAATATCAGGTATCCTTTACGTTCGCTGCTTAATAAATTATATTTTAACTCGGGCTCTTTCAAAAAAAGCCAACCTTTGGACCTTATGAACATTAAGACTAAAAAGTTTACGGGGGCCAAAGTTTGCCATTTTCTGATAAAATTTTACTTCCAAAATTTTTAAAAACTATTAGTTGTAAAAATAACTGAAAAAATAGGACATTATATAAAAAAAAAATCAACTATAAAATTAAAATGTATTTTAAACCTTCCATAACTCTTTTTATTATCGGTCGATATTTACGTTTTATAGTAGAAATTAAAGGCTAAAGTCCCACCTACCAAACAAAAAAACTGCATATCAATCGAATCAAAAGTTATGGTTTTTTGACCCCCTTCTCGTGAAATGGTCTACTGTGTGACGGACATCGTTATATCGACTCAAGCTGTGATAAGAATCAAGAATATATATACTTTATGGGGTCGGAAATTAGTCTTTCGATGCGTTACAAACGGAATAACAAACCTATATATACATTGAGGTGTGAAGGGTATAAAAACGAAAGTCTCATGAGGGGCACTCGCACCTCGCCATGAAACTTGGATATGTTACGGAACACGAATAACTGAGTGCACAATTAGCTAGACAAAGTTATTAGGTTGACAAAGTTATAAAAAAATTAATATTTTTCGTTTATTTTGTGCCAATTTTTCCCATATGATGCAAATTGCACATTATATGGAAGGTATTTGCAAGGCCTATTCAGTCTATATATAATGAAATGAATCGTGGTTTGTTCGTCCGCTTAAAACTTGAAAAATACATGACCAAAAGGGATACTTTCTTCTGAAAGTTTGTTTGTAAATGCCACGCGAAGGTTTAGGAAAAAAGAAAAGTACAAAAAGTCTTAACAGGCGCTATACGCGGTTATTCCATTTTAACATCATATATATTGAGTACTATGAGAGGGAGAGCTTTGTATTAATAATATGGGTAGTCATACGGAAAATGGTCAGTATCGGATAAGTGGGCGTGGTACCTCCCATACAAAATTAATTTTTAATATCATATATTGAGTACTGTTTTAGGGAGAGCTTTGCAACTTTGTATGAAGGCATCTATTATTGATGTAAGTTTGTACTACCTACAAAAAAGTAATCACTCAGTTTCATGACATGGAGAGCTTTGATACTTTATGTAACGTCATTTGTTATTAGTGTAATTACACCTGACGAAAATAGGCTGGATTGGATAAGTGGGCGGGGTACATCCCCTGATTAAATATTATGTATATGGGGGGTTTCATGTCAAGTGCACCAACTTTTGAAACCGATGTCTTTCGATCAGGATGAAATTTGCACCAAGGTTAGTCCTATTGGATAGTAGTTTAGGCACAATTTTTCAATAAGATCGGTCCAGATCTCTCTGAGTTAGAGGGGATCAAAATTTGACATTTTGGCCAAACAGGTGTTTCTTCTCATCCATGTAACTTATTACCTATTGTTCGCAGAAAATTTTCTCCCAAATAGTTTAGATAGATATTTCTTCAATATTTCGGAAAAAAATACTTTAAAAAAAAAAAAATTTTTAGACTTTTTTTTTTTGCTAAATTAAAGCATTTTTTGCCTTTTTTCAAAAAGTGCATTTTTTTTTTTTTTTCATTTTTTCATAAGAAAGCTTAGGATTTTTCCTTTAAGAGCTTTTTGGTCGCTTAGTGGGATGGGAGTGGGATATCTATCAAAATAAATGTTTTGTAACTCAAGTCAACGGTTTTTCAATTTTTCACAAATGCACTATTTTGAATTTTTTCCTATTTGTGTGTAAAACCTTACAAATAAAACTTATACTGAGAAACTAGACAAGTTAACCTTTCCGAAGGTATATAACATACCTAACTAAAATTTTATACCCTCGATACTGTAATACCCAGAATATGTTAACCTCAGGAAAAAAAATCGCTTTTTTTCTATAGAAATGTTGAAAAATTATTATTTTTTTATTTATTTTTAATAATAATTAAATTAATGTATAATAATAATATTTAAAATAAAAAGATAAATAATTTATTAAAATTTAATCCATTTATATCATAACTATTTCTATACTTAATTTATTGTAGCTGATGAAGTATTTAAGTCTTGTAAATTTTTAAATACCCAGTCTTTCATCCAGCTTTTTTGTCGCCTTTATTTACTGCGTTTTTTTGTCAATCCTTTCTTGGCGTTACTAGGTTCAGCTGTTGATTTCGCTGCTGGTTTATTTGTTGTCTTTGGAAAGAAATCGCATTAAATAGAGGCGGAAAACTTTTTCAACTTGAGTCTTCCATCGACAAGCGGTATAAAAGCATGGTATTGAGCGGTGCCATCGATTGTTACCGCAGCATCGAATCTACTCTTCAGTGTTTTCAATGTTTCCTGATGATCCTCTTTGCTACTAAAAACTATTTTAGTTTCATTACAATAACTCTTTGCCCAATGGAATAAAGCAGTCGCATCTAAGATGCGATCTTGATGAGAGCACTGGAGGCTATTCTTCGCTGCATTTCTTTTAAGGTTTGCTCCAATACCATCACATGCTCCTTTACCATGAGCAGTAGGATGAAAATGCCACTCAGCTGGCATTCCAAAATCTTTTTCATGGGCCATAAGATTTGCCAAGCTACTATTGTTTTTAAAATGTTGACGAGCTCCGTCCGAAACGTAGTATACCTTCTTTACTGTAAATTTAAATTTTAGAAATTTTAGTATTCTCTTCTGGTACTCATAAACTGCAACGGTTTATGATTGCCATACTTTCGTGTTCCAGTTTTTCATCTTTCATGTAGTAAATAACTACTGTGAATATAGTTGCTTGGTGGTTATTGAACTGGAATGCTTGTATGGCATCCTGAAGAATTCACGAAACGAATTCACCAGACCTCAAATGTATCTTCAAATCCTTGAAGAATGACCATTGCTCTTCGACTAAAAAGTCATGGGTTCTCAAGTTTAGCAATCCTGTATACATTTCTTCCAAAAAATCATCCACATTTAAAATGATTGTTTTCAATGTGCATCTGTCAGTCTGAATCCAAGAATCAAATTTGACCTCCTCTATATATTCTCGATTAAATTTTCTTTATTGAATGTGTTTTTCGGGCAATTGGTACATTCACCTAAGTGGCAAGAAGTGTTGCATTAGGACAGATAGCCAATTTAAGGCAATCGCGGTAATCGTGTAAATCTTCTGCCGAATCATCTGTTAAATACTTTAAGTTGATTTCCTTCTACATCAGTTTAACATTTTCATGGTAAATTTGGGTTAATTTCGTGAAGCCAGATTGAAATGTTGCAAATAACTGTTTCAGGTTACAGATAACCATTCTCTTCTGTTATGTTATGAAGTTATGTTACATACCTTCGGAAAGGTTAATTTGTCTAGTTTCTCAGTATAAGTTTTATTTGTAAGGTTTTACACACAAATAGGAAAAAATTCAAAATAGTGCATTTGTGAAAAATTGAAAAACCGTTGTCTTGAGTTACAAAACATTTATTTTGATAGATATCCCACTCCCATCCCACTAAGCGACCAAAAGGCTCTTAAAGGAAAAATCCTAAGCTTTCTTATGAAAAAAAAAAATGCACTTTTTGAAAAAAAGGCAAAAAATGCTTTAATTTAGCAAAAAAAGTATATAAGTATTTTTTTCCGAAATATTGAAGAAATATCTATCTAAACTATTTGGGAGAAAATTTTCTGAGAACAATAGGTAATAAGTTACATGGATGAGAAGAAACACCTGTTTGGCCAAAATGTCAAATTTTGATCCCCTCTAACTCAGAGAGATCTGGACCGATCTTATTGAAAAATTGTATCTAAACTACTATCCAATAGGACTAACCTTGGATAAAATTTCATCCCGATCGGAAGACATCGGTTTCAAAAGTTGGTGCACTTGACATGAAATCCCCCATATATATATATTATGAAAATATTATATACATATAGGGAGAACTTTACAAGTTTGCGTGGGTTCATCTGTTATTTTTTTAATTAGCCCTGGCGAAAATGGGCGGGATTAGACAAGTGGTCGTGGCACCTACCGTATGAAATAGATTTTCAAAATAATAAAAGTATCTTAAATAATATGAAAGGGAAAGTGCAGATAATTTGTGTGAGTTCATGGGTTATTAGTGTGAGTGTGAAAATGGGCGGAATCGGATAAAAGTAATTATTGAACTTTAATATATTGGATCGTTTTGAAGGAAAATTGTTAAGAGAAATGGCAATTTCAGCAGCATAACAAAAATTGAAATTTCCGCAATTTTCATTCAAGTTAATTGCTACTGCTGTAGTATAAGATGAAGGAGTGAATTTATCAAAAGACTTTTTAATATACTTCATTTAATAGCATCACATAATTTAAAAGCAAAGTTGGATCTTAAAATAATATAGTTAAATTTAAGCGCTTTAATTTAAAAAAAATAATCATGTGAGTCCGATCACAAGGGAGATGTGTAAACATCTAATAATTAAAGAAAACATCAACATCATATTTTCCCGTGCATAAAAAATAAGTCGATTATGCTGTTTTCTGAAATTCAATTGATGCTTTCTGAAATGCAATTGATGTTTCCTGAAATTCAATTGATGTTTTCTGAAATACAATTAATGTTTTCAGCAATTCAAATAATGCTTTTTGAAATTCAATTGATGTTTTCTGAAATTCTATTTATGTTTTCTGAAATTCAAATGATGTTTTCTGAAATACAATTGCTGTTTTCTGAAATACAATTGATGTTTTCTGAAATTCTATTGAAGTTTTCTGAAATTTAATTGATGTTTTCTGAAACTCGAATGATGTTTTTTGAAATTATATTGATGTTTTCTGAAATTCTATTTATGTTTTCTGAAATTAAAATTATGTTTTCTGAAACTCGAATGATGTTTTCTGAAATTCTATTTATGTTTTCTGAAATTCAATTGATGTTTTCTGAAATACAATTGATGTTTTCTGAAATACAATTGATTTTTTCTGAAATTCTATTGATGTTTTCTGAAATTCTATTTATGTTTTCTGAAATTCAAATGATGTTTTCTGAAATACAATTGATGTTTTCTGAAATACAATTGATGTTTTCTGAAATTCTATTGATGTTTTCTGAAATTCAATTGACGTTTTCTGAAACTCGAATGATGTTTTCTGAAATTATATTGATGTTTTCTGAAATTCTATTTATGTTTTCTGAAATTCAAATGATGTTTTCTGAAATACAATTGATGTTTTCTGAAATACAATTAATGTTCTCAGCAATCCAAATAATGCTTTTTGAAATTCAATTGATGTTTTCTGAAATTCTATTTATGTTTTCTGAAATTCAAATGATGTTTTCTGAAATACAATTGATGTTTTCTGAAATACAATTGATGTTTTCTGAAATTCTATTGATGTTTTCTGAAATTCAATTGATGTTTTCTGAAATACAATTAATGTTCTCAGCAATCCAAATAATGCTTTTTGAAATTCAATTGATGTTTTCTGAAATTCTATTTATGTTTTCTGTAATTCAAATGATGTTTTCTGAAATACAATTGATGTTTTCTGAAATACAATTGATGTTTTCTGAAATTCTATTGATGTTTTCTGAAATTCAATTGACGTTTTCTGAAACTCGAATGATGTTTTCTGAAATTATATTGATGTTTTCTGAAATTCTATTGATGTTTTCTGAAATTCAATTGATGTTTTCTGAAGCTCGAATGATGTTTTCTGAAATTATATTGATGTTTTCTGAAATTCTATTTATGTTTTCTGAAATGATGTTTTCTGAAATTCTATTTATGTTTTCTGAAATTCAATTGATGTTTTCTGAAATTTTATAGATGTTTTCTGAAATTCTATTTATGTTTTCTGCATTCAAATGATGTTTTCTGAAATTATATTGATGGTTTCTGAAATACAATTGATCGAATGATGTTTTCTGAAATTATATTGATGTTTTCTGAAATTCAATTTATGTTTTCTGAAATTCAAATGATGTTTTCTGAAATTATATTGATGGTTTCTGAAATACAATTGATGTTTTCTGAAATTCTATTGATGCTTTCTGAAATTCAATTGATGTTTTCTGAAACTCGAATGATCTTTTCTGAAATTATATTGATGTTTTCTGAAATTCTATTTATGTTTTTTGAAATTCAAATGATGTTTTCTGAAATTATATTGATGGCTTCTGAAATACAATTGATGTTTTCTGAAATTCTATTGATGTTTTCTGAAATTCAATTGATGTTTTCTGAAACTCAAATGATGTTTTCTGAAATTCTGTTTATGTTTTCTGAAATTCAAGTGATGTTTTCTGAAATTCTATTGATGTTTTCTGAAATTCAATTGATGTTTTCTGAAATTATATTGATGGTTTCTGAAATACAATTGATGTTTTCTGAAATACAAATGATGTTTTTTGAAAGACAATTGGAAAATATTTAGAAAAGAACATATCATAATTTTTTCACAAATATAATCAGATAAAGTCACACCGATTTACACTTCAGCTCACACCGATGTGTTACGCTGTTTTTGCGATTGTATTGTGAAATACAAATTTACCCCCTGCGCGTATAGATGTTTACACATCAAAAATATTCAAAGGCTAGAATTCTTATTAAATGATGAACTCATGTATAATATTAATAGGCTAGGCGATTTCTTGTGACCGATGTTTTCTTCCACCGTTTTAGCCCGATTTTGATCAAACTATATTATTTGAAAGGTATTTCTTTTTAGCCGTTTTGCAGATTTACAGATTTTTAAATTTTTTCCTTTATTTTGAGTAAATTGCATTTATATTTGCTACTAACACATACATAAAATTATACAATGCTATGTGTGTGTTTATTAAATTTGTTAATGTGTTTGTAATAAAAATGAGTTTGTTTTTTTTTTGTGTTGATTTGTGAATTGGCTTTAATTGATTAGCATACCTTTAGGGTCTTCATTTAATGAAAAAATAAAATTTCCTAGAATTTGCATTCGAATTTCGAGGGCTGGAATCTGCTTGTTTAAATTATTAGAAGAAATCTAAACTATTCAATTTTCTATATGAAGAAAAAATAGTTTTTAAATAAAACACAATATAATCATATAGGCATAATTAATTTTTGCAAACAATAACCAGAATCTAAAATATTATAAAAAAAATTTAATTTAAATTTACGAATTGTTCTATACTATTTTCAGCAGTTCACTTCATTTGAAAGCTCTGGTATCCCTGGTTTAACAATCTGGCTACAAAGTTAACATCTGTTTTATTTTTTGAAGTTGGCAACTCGAAATCAGATATTTGTATAAATTTGTATGATTTTGTGAGATTTGTGAGATTTTTTGAGTGGTAGCAAGCGATAGTTATTGTGTTTATTAATTAAATATAAAAATAATAAAAGTGAAATTTATTAAAATAGAATGTTACAAACAATAAAAAAAAGTGTTAAAAACACGAGTTACTTAGGTTTGTCTCTCCTACCACAATTCCAATTTCGAATGCATTGGGTAATTGCCCATGAACAGTTTCTCCTGAAAATATTTTTTCACCAATACAATCATAAGTCACACAGCGTTATCTCCTTCAGCTCACACCGATATAAGTTACGCTGTTTTTGTGATTGTATTGTGAAATAGAAATTTACCCCCCTGCGCCTATAGATGTTTACACATCAAAAATTGGTCTATTATTGAATAACTGTTTCTTTAAAAATATGCATATATTCTTTTTGACTTTCGGATAATTTTATCATTTTTATTACGATGCCAAGAAGAGTTCATGGTAACATTTGCCGGCATCAGGATGCAGCGCAGCACCGAAATGTCATAACATGTCGAACGGAAGATGAACGTGTTATTGGAAGGAAATCAGTTCGACCAGAATGGTCGGAAATCGTGCGTGACAGTCAGAAGAGATCAACGAAAGACACAATGAGCAACATGATTGAGAAGAAGAGAAGTTCGTGCTCGGCAAAGTGATGAAGCCAGATCACAATGTGTGATTTTTGAACGACAACGTAGGCTACAACAAATTATTCAGGTGAACATTGAGCTTGCACCCTTTCGATATGAGCCCAACATTCAATACAATTCGCACACATCGGTTCAATTCGGCCAGATGTCCGTCATTTGTGAGCATTGCAATGCAGTTAAATTTGACAAAGAACCGCTAAGATTGTGTTGGGTGGGCGGAAAGGTGAAATTGTCAAATTGCTTCCACCACCAGAGCCATTATGCATGCTGCTTTACGGTGAATCTCCTAATTCGAATTAAAGTTGGATCTGTCATCCTTATGCCCCGACACTATGCAATGGAAACCGACTGATTGTGACGAAATTAATGAGTAATGTGATAGTGGCGAGGATTTTGAAATGGCAGTTCAAGGGAGATGCTTAATTACGCGTATTCCCTTGACTTCAACCGATTTGACGTTCCAGTTCAAAGATGTTCAGTTCCCAGTGAAACTTGCATTTGTGATGACAATAAACAAGTCACAGGGACAGTCCCTAGCTATATGTTGCGTCCTAGCTATATGGAACACGGCCAGCTATATGTTGCGTGTTCCCGAGTCGGGAAACCATCCTCACTATTCATTTACGTTCCAGAGTAGAAAACAAAAAATGTTGTATATCGTGCAGCATTAAATTGATTACAATCATCGTTCTATTCTTTTTGTAATTAATGCTTGATTTTATCCTATTTTCGCCAAATGTTGGACGGGACGAAGACCGTCGGGTCAGCTATCCATATAATTATAAGATACTAGATGTAACCCGGTGTGCTCCGCTACACCCTCCCCCTCCCCCCCCCCCACGAATCGTTATGAGAGGGCTCACGCAAAGTCCCAAAGCTCTCACTAATACGGTAATTCAGATAAATCACATTTAATATTAAGTTTGTGTAGGGGTGCCACGCGCATTTGTCCAATCCCGCCCATTTTTTTGTCTGACTACTCACGTTAATAATAGATGACCTGAGACAAAGCTTTGCAAAGCTTTCGTTATCATATTAATATATATGATATTTAAAATTTACATCGTATGGGAGATGCCACGCCCGCTAAAAATATTTAAAAAAGTTACAGCCTGTAGCACTCCCATATCCGCATTAAGACTCTGTGAAAATTTCAGGAATATCAGATGGGTAGTTACGGAGATTACCTCCTACAAACAAACAAACAAACACACACACATTACCTCTTTATTATATTAGTATAGATTGAATTCAACTGAATTCGAAAAGTGTTGTATTCAATCAAAAAATCTCTTTTGGGCAAAGCGAAGTTTGCCAGGTCAGCTAGTAGAGTATAAAATATGTTCTACTTAAACCTAAAAATTTGTATGGTGGTGCATATGAATTTTAAATTAAAACTCACATATGTTAATCGCAGTTCTGTTTTAGTGAGGACATTTTTCGATATAGCGGCCAGTTCGTGTTTTAACCCATTTTTCCTGAAGAGACCTCTTATGTTCGATGGTGAGCATAAATTATTTACAATATGGATATCAATAATTTTGTTTTTATGATTACATAACCAATGTGAACAAATTAAAACTTTAATTTCGAAAATGTAAGACTCCCAACAACAATGATCGAAATAATAAGTTTTGTAAAATATTTTTTAGTTCTTAACAGGTACCTCCATAGTTCTTTGTACATCATTCAAAGGTGTTTTTAAAACTCTTCTCACTTGTCAAATCGATTCGAAATAAATTTCTCTAATCATAATAAGCAGCACATTACATTTGATAAATTTGATAATTTCTCAAATACATTTGATACTTTCTGAAATATAATAGATATTTTCTAAAATACATTTAATAATTTCTGTATTCAAATACAATTTGAAAAGGTGTAGAGAGACACCCTGTAATTTGATAAAAATGTAAATATGGGCATACATCTGTCGCAACCAAATTACATCGTTAAATCTTTTTATTTTATAATTTCCACTTAATTACTGTATGCATTCGTAATAAATAATTAATTATGAAGAAATATAATAGATTATGTATGTTTCTTAATAAAAATATAAAATACTGCCAGATAATAATATCAGATGTAAACAGATGTTCTTTTCGACAACATTAAGCATGATAAAATGAATAATAACAAAAGCTGAAAAACGCATTACAAGAAAAGATACAGTTGAATGAAATTCATTTTATTCAAATTACACTCATAGAAAACAATGTAAAAAATCAATCCTAATTGCTTGCAATTTTAAAAGATTATCACAATTTTTTATCACATAGAAAAAAAATCCTTGAAAAAATTTCATAAGAAATATTAAGCATTTTATATGGCTCTTACGATAATGAGTAATTTGAATGAGGAGCAGATCTGAACAATTTCAATAGCGTCCGTGCAATGACCAATAAAAACTTATGTAACAAATTTCATCAAAGAATATAATAATATTTGTGACATGTAGTTTGATTACAAGGTTTCCGTGAACACACTGACAGATAAGCAAACGGACAGACAGATAGGCAGACAGACGGACAAACGGTCGGAAGGATGTACATAGTTAAATCGTCTCAGAAAGTGATTCTAAGTCGATCATTATAATGAAAATTGGATCTAAGTCAAATATTTATGGTAGTTACAAACACCATATTGCTATAGGGTATAACAATTTGGATTAATTTAATCCAAGTCTACAACTAATAAAACAAAAAAAAATTTTTTCTTAAAATAAAAATTCAAACCTTAGAGCCAAAAAAAAAACTATATGACGACTCGCTTATACGACTTATAATGGTCAGTTGACACCAAGTGGCCTCTCAATAAGATCAGCAATGAATCATTTTTTCGCTTCATTGAAATTTAACTACGCTGATGTACTCATACTCACAATAACTTTGATTTATAAGTATAAGCAGCAATAAATACGAATCCGACGTTGACATCATATTTATATCATTCCAAATTTGTTTGATTCATAAATCACATCAGTTTGATTTATAGTTTTAGGGAAATACTTGTAATAGTTACAATTAATTCCACTTCATTTATAATTTTAGGATAATACTTATAATACTTACAATTGATTCAACTCATCCATGTACAAATACACGTATAATTAAAAATGTCTAAATGTATATTTACCATAGTAACGCAATAGAGCAAACGCACGACCTCATAAGGAGTGTTTTAATGTTAGTATTCGAATTATACTTATTTTGCATGCTCTATACACATTGAGTGAAGGAGAGTCTAAATCAGTGATTCCCAAAGTGGTCTATATCGACCCCCAGGAGTCTATGACAACTTGCAAGGGGTATACGGCAGCGAAACAAAAATTTGGGGGTCATTGAAATGAAAATGGGGTTCCACGATAGTGGATCTCAACATACACTGACCAAAACCAAAATAATAAAAATAAAACTGATTCGAAAGATGCGGTTATTATCGTAAAGATGTGGTCTGCCTATGACAAAAATTATTTCTTAAAATCCTACGCGAGTTTTAGGAAAAGTAATAAAGATTTTTTCTTCTGCTTAAGACAACTTGGTTTTAATTTCGACAACAAATTTTTTGTAAACGAAAATCTAACACAAACTAATTTTAATATATTACGCGCAGCTGTTAGGCTCAAAAGAATAAATCGTATCCACAGTGCTTTTACTATGCGTGGTTTTGTTTACGTAAAAAAGTCGGCTAATGATAACATAATACTAATTGATGAGATTGGGCGTCTGAACGAGTTATTTCCTGAGTCCGAGCAACCAGATGTTGCCGTGGAGGAAACTCATGGTGATGTCTAATCTAAGTAAAATTATTTATCTAAAACATTATTATTTATATTTTGTTTTAAACTGCAAATTTCATAATATATTTTTATTTGATTTATACAATTTCTTTATGTTTTTTATTAAAATTAATTCTAAATTTTTGATTAACTTGTACAGCTCCTTAAGTCTTTCAAAATTTTTTAAAAATTTTAACCAATTAATATTTGTATGCGTTGCTTATAGTTTTATTACTTATTAGAGTACTTATGGTAGTCGATAGTAATAATCGTTCCAAAGACAGTGTGTACAATATGCTCCGAATTCTTTCTCGACAGAAGACAGGCCTTAAAGTTGTGCATCTAAATGCACAAAGTCTGAATTGCAAAATTGATGAATTTCGATACTTATTTGCATCTACAGGAATTGACATCAAATGTGTTTCAGAAACATGGTTTCCTCTGGATATTAGTGATTCTGTTTTTAATTTAAATGGCTATAGACTTTTTCGTTCTGATAGAAGAAAATTAGTTGATGGGGTCGAAAAAAAGGCCAAAGGAGGTGGTGTTGCAATTTATGTGCGAGACAGTATTAATTGTGTTGTGAAATTACGATCGAAAGCTGATAGCGAAATAGAATATTTATTTATCGATGTTTCTAGTCAGGATAAAAAGAAAATTTTAGTTGTTAGTATATATAGGCCACATCGTCAAATAAATGTTACAACAATCATTAGTACTCTGGAGGAATTAATAGTATCATATGATGATATTATCATAATTGGTGACTTTAATAATAATTTATTTGACGATAATCCCCTTATTGAACCAATGCAAATAATTAATCTGTTTCCTGTTAATACTGTAACTCCAACACACTTTCATAGCACATCGAACAGTTTAATTGATATTGTATTTGTCAAACAAAAATCTAAAGTTCTTCTATATGATCAGCTCTCGGCACCAGTTTTTTCAAAACATGATATTATTTTCTTGACTTATGATTCTTGTATGAACCGCCAAGCAACTTTTGTTAAATATCGTGATTTTCGTAATACTGATTACACTTTGTTAAATGAACACATCGAAAACATATGCTGGAATCATATTTACTCATTAGATGATGTGAATGATCAATTACTTTTTATTGAGAACAATGTTAACAATATATTTGAGTTATGTGTTCCCATGAAGACCAAATTAGTCAAGGCTAAACAACAACCATGGTTCAATTCCGAAATTAAATTACTAATCAATAAACGTGATGACGCTTATGGTAGGTGGAAAAGGTTTAAAACCCAAGAACTTCAGGCTGTCTTCAAATCTGCTAGAAGAGATGTCGTAAAATGTATTCAGCAGGCAAAATCTACGTTTTATCAACGTAAATTTTCATCTGCTATTGATAGCAAATCTAAATGGAAGGAAATCCGGAATATTGGTATAGGGCAAAAACGCACTACAGTAAGTAACCAGAACATAGATGTAAATGCACTGAACACTAAGTTTGTACCACCGATACAAAACATCTATAATGACATACATTGTGTCCCAATTAAAAATAGTTTCAACTTTCGGTGTGTTGATCAGTGTGATGTACTAGAAAGTTTTCTTTCTATTAAATCAAATGCAGTTGGAATGGATGGTATAAACTCTACATTTATAAAAGCGATACTTCCTAAATTATTACCATACCTAACCCATCTGTTCAACTCAGTTTTAACTAAATCAATATTTCCAGAAGGTTGGAAGATTTCCAAAATTATTCCGATACCTAAGCCAAACAATGATTTGCGACCCATAGCTATTATTTCTTTCTTATCAAAAGTGATGGAAAACTTAATGTGCAGACAAATGAATAAATACTTGAGCAAGAAAAACCTTATAGGTGATAGACAATCAGGCTTTGTGAAAACGAGAAGTTGTACCACAGCATTGACTGACGTTATTGATGATCTTAGGTCAAAACTGGATCAAAATATGGTATCATTCTTAATTCTTTTAGATCATAGTAACGCTTTTGATACGGTTGTTCATTCAATACTTATAAAGAAACTTGAAAAACTTTTTTACTTTTCAAACGCTGCATGTAATCTAGTATCTTCATATCTTACTAATAGATCGCAAGTCGTATATTTAAATGATAAATTTTCAAACGCCCTTAATGTCAACAGAGGTGTTCCACAAGGATCAATCCTTGGTCCCCTCTTGTTTTGTTTATACATTAATGATTTACCAGACGTCACATTCTTCAGCAAAGTACACATGTATGCAGATGATGTGCAACTTTATAACGGTTCTAATGTTGCAAATATTCAATCTTGCGTAAACAATATTAACACTGATCTCAATGAAATCTACATCTGGGCGAATGCCAATGGATTATGTATCAATCCTTCAAAATCCAAATGCCTATTTATATCGCGAAGTAAAAGAACATTAGGTAATAATATTCAAATTAAAATAAATAATACCATTATTGATTTTGTTGAGTCTTCAAAAAATCTTGGTGTAACGTTTAATAATGAGTTAACTTGGTCAACCCATATTAACACTGTTGTAGGGAGACTTTATGGTATGTTACGTAATCTGTGGGCAGTGAAAAGTTCAACACCGTTAAACATTCGTATGTTGTTAGCGAAAACGTACCTTATTCCAGTCCTTTTATACGGTTGTGAAATTTTTGCCAATTGCGATTGTGATGATTTTCGTAAACTAAGTGTTGCCTACAATAATATTGCAAGATACATTTTCAATAAGGGACGTCGTGATCACATTTCAACGTTTTCATACCGTATATATAAGATGAGCTTTGAAAATCTTCTTAAATTTAAATGTCTTATGTCTCTACACAAGATAATAACACAAAAACAACCAATTTATCTATTTATTAGAATCCAATTTGCAAGATCTTGTCGTGGAAAGAAAATAATTCAGCAACGTTTTCGAAAACTTTTATCTGAACGCCAATTCTTTATTTTTTCCACTCGTCTTTGGAATAAACTTCCAGATAACACACAACTTATAGGCAACGCAAACCTGTTCAAGAAGGAACTATTAATTTATTTTAGATAAATTTTATTTTTTATGTCGTTAATCTTAAAATTTGATTGCATATGTTAAACACCAAATTTTTTAAATTTTAATACTAAATTTTTTATGAAATACAATTATGTTAATCACTTTTTTTGTTTCCTATTTTGCATTTTTGTAATAACTTATAAAACTGTCTATATTATTATTTATACTACAATTATTTTTTATTTTTTATTATTTATTATTTTTTATTCGTTTTTTGTAACTCAAATTCACAAATTTATTTTTCTAATGCCTTTAATGTGATAATTTTCAATCAAGTACCCATTTATATATGTTAAGGTGCGTTCAGACTACGCAAATATTTTCCTTGTATAATTTTCATTAAGTTATACAATATATGATATAGAATATAGTTAAATATATTAAATATTACTAATGTAATAAAACATAACTTAATTTTGTCTTTTATATATCATGTAAGATTGAATAAAACTTTCATAAAATTAGGGGTTACGTTTATTTGGTCAAATATTTGCGTAGTCTGAACGCACCTTTATACTCACTAGCACTATCATTTATAAGATTTTATGTCTTGTTGTGCTAGATCACCAATAAATAAATAAATAAATAAACTGATAGTACCTATTTACTTACATTATAGTATCTTAAAGTATAAAGACGTATTTATAAAAGTACCTATGAAGTAAAAAATTTATTATATACTAGCTGTTTTTACCCGGTCTTGCCCGGGATAAAAAGGCATTTGACTTGAAAATTGGTACACTATGCTTACCAGCCGCTGCATACTTAGTGCCCAATGAACAAATTCCCCAATAACATGAACTTTCTCCCCAAAAATTTGTATGGGCAGTAAATTCATTTTTTATTTCAATTCAAAATTTTTTGATTTTTTAATTTAGAAGTTTTTTATAAGATGCTGCAGCAGAAATGCTTCAAAAATAAGCTGCGAAACCGCTTTAAGTTTTTTTTTTTTTAAGGTTTATTTATAAACATCAAATATAACGGAATCGTTTGCAAATTAAAGGAATCAGAACTTTTAAAAATTGAATTACTTCATTCTATAAGTGATCATCACTGAGCAGAGACGCCAAATTCATAGAAGTTTCAAAAATTAAAAACTGATGCGACGTTTAAAATTGTGCCGCAAGGTTTCTTTAAACCACTGCTTATAGTATATGTGTGGTCTATTTTGATCAACAGGTAAGACTTTTCACTGAGCTGTGTTCCGCGAGCGAGTCGGCGCCAATGAGCCGGCGCGTTTTGCCAATGGGTCCATGGCTATGCCTGGCAATGGATTTGGTGGGACCGTTACCTAACCACGATTTTATATTTGTAGTCATCGATTATATTGATTTTTTTTTTGACGAAGTATTCTCAAGACTTGGCTACCTACAGTCATCACTACGGCTAATGGGCGTCAGTTTGTTAGTGATGAATTTGAAAGCTATTGTGCGGACAAGAGCATTGAAATTATTACGTCACCGCCAAATTGGCCGCAGGCGAATGGTGGGATGGAAAACATGAATAGGTCGATCTTTAATCGGCTACGAATAGCACATAGTATTAAAGACTACAGAAAAGGAATTCAAAAATTCCTACTAATGAACAATGTCACTCCTGAGGCTTTCCCAGTTTTTCCATGGGGAGACAAAATACCAACTATCGTTGATGTTAGCGAGAATGTTTTAAATGCTGAGGCTACAGATATGGATGCCATTAATAAAGAAAAAGGAAGACAGAAGGCAGACGAAAATCAAAAGGCAAAAGACAACAATATAAAAGTTAGAGACAAAGTATTACTCACACCGACAAATGGGGCAGAAGAATTTGAGGTAATCGAGAGGAAAGGAAACGATGTCAGTGTCCGCGCGGATAATAAAGTTTACAGGCGTAACATCAGTCATTAAAAGAAATTGGTAACAACATCAGAACCTCGCGATGATTCTGAAAAATATGATACTTTAGCAGAGCCGGTGAATCTACATATTCAGCAGGAGGTCCCCAACCCGAGGTTGACGCTGAAGCTAAAGATATTAGAGGGATGTGTGTAACAATTATCGTTATTTTAGTTTTTTTTATGATTTATTTAATAATGTTGTCTTTACAACTTTTTATAATGGAATTTTCACTCGCTGGTTGTGTGGTTAAGAAATCTTTTCGCGATGATTCTGAAAAATATGATACTTTAGCAGAGCCGGTGAATCTACATATTCAGCAGGAGGTCCCCAACCCGAGGTTGACGCTGAAGCTAAAGATATTAGAGGGATGTGTGTAACAATTATCGTTATTTTAGTTTTTTTTATGATTTATTTAATAATGTTGTCTTTACAACTTTTTATAATGGAATTTTCACTCGCTGGTTGTGTGGTTAAGAAATCTTTTTGTATATCACTTATCATACAAATCATCTAAAAAATGTTGCCATCTTATTCTTAACAACTAATTTACATCTTATTATTAACAACTAATTTACAATGTTGTCAACTTAATCTATGTCTTACACTCTAAGAAAATATGTACAATAATGATCAATTAGAACATAATAGCAATCTAATAATCATTACATGCTCTTTTTTTTTTTTTTTTTATAATAATAATAAATCTATAATAATATATATAATAAGTATATACATATGTAGTTAAATCCTAGATCCGTAGTCCCTACCATAACGCAATGGGGCCTTGACAACACGACCACTTCTAGTTGTCCTAGGCTGTTTAGCCTGTAAATTTATTGTCTCAGACTCATGTGCATTTGAATCAGACTCTTCGGGAATTCTATGAGTTATGGTCGTATCAGTAGGAGACTCAATTGCTACTGTCCTCATTTCTACTCGTTTGCTCAACTGTCATTGAGCCGAAATTGTTATAAATGTCGTTATTTAGGGGAACAGTTTGCACCTCAGCGGTATTGTTTCCATTGTCCTTGCCATCTTCTTCAAACACTAAAATCTTCGTTTCTAGTCTTAGCAATAAATCGCCGATTGCGTCTAAAATAATTATTAAAGCTGTCCTTGATTATATATGATCTGTCATTACATGATGATATAATACGGCCATAGTGCCATTCCTTCCCATTTTTTTTTAAATATGACTAAGTCTCCCTCTGTCAACATAGGTAATGACCTTGCGCCTCTGTCGTAATAATATTTCTGTCTTTCTTTTTTTTTATGCAGTCTGTTCAGAATTTCACGTTCATCTATGTTATTTCTGGTCAACAGAGAGCCTCCTACTGGTAATTTCGTTTGCAAAAGTCTTCCAAAGAATAATTCAGCCGGAGCAATGTTCATGTCCGTTAACGGGGTGGTGTTGTACTCTAACAGATGGTATTGAAACCGGTTAGCATCACTCATTTCAAAACAGCATTTAATAATGTTTTTCGCTATTGCTACACCCTTTTCAGCCAGTCCGTTGCTCTGAGGGTATCCGGGACTAGAAAACCTAAGCTGAATATTATATTCGTCTGAGAAACGTTTGAACTCACCCGACCCAAATGGACTATTATCACATTTAATAATCGTTGGGTATCCCACCATATTACACATATCGCAAATTACGCTGATTATATGACCTGATGTTTTATTCCGAATTCTAGTAGACATGACGTAATTAGAGTATGCATCGAACAGTGCAACGTAATCACGTCCCGCGTATTCAAAAAGGTCAATTCCCACAATGTGAAATGGATATCTAGGAATTTCCTCCTGAACTAATGGTTCCCTTTGATGGTTCCTTTTAAACTTCTCACAAATCTTGCACGAGTTAACCAATTCTTTAATGTTCCTATTCATTCATTTTCTCTATGCCGAGGTGAGATGAAGTAGCCAGATTGCCATTCTACGTTGCATTTTCGATGGAATGACTAACCTATGATTAAAAAATAATAATCCGTTTTCAACGTGTAATTCTGTTCTAAATTTATAAAAGTGTTGACTAAGTTCATCCTGTTGATGGAACCCTGGCCATCCATTCTCAACGTACTTCCGAATACGTGAATATTCCGGATCACTGTCTAGTATGTTCCGATAGAAGTTATAATTCTCCCGAGTAAGGCAAACCGATTCCATTACCGAATGAATAACGCCTGATATTCCTGCTATTTCCGAAATCTCCGATAGTTGGGCCCTTGATAGACAGTCAGCTAGTAACTCTTCCTTACCCGGCTTGTAAACCACTATCATATGCGGGTATTTCAAAAGAAACATAAACATACGCTGCAGTCGCATTGTTACATTATCGATATCGCGCTTGACAAGCGCCTCCAATAGCTTGTGATCACTCTCAACAGTAAACTCCCGTCCATATAAATAGAAATGAAAACGTTGGCAAGCAAAAACAATCGCCAAAAGTTCCTTTTCAATTTGAGCCCATTACAACCGGATGTCCATTCTGAATTAATACACAGCCCAACCCATCCTTGGATGCATCCGTCTGTATAATCACAGGCATTTTCGGATCATAGATAGCCAGTACCGGTTTCATGGTTACTGTCCTGAGCAAATTTTCAAATTCAATATCATGTTTTTCTGTCCATTTAAATTCTATATCGTTCCGAGTTAAATTTCGCAATTCCGCTGTTTGTCTCGACAGGTTTGGAATAAATCTTGCCAAGTATTTCAGAAGACCCAGAAACCGTAGTACGCCTGCTTTATTCTCAGGTTTTTTCATTAATAAAATTGTCTCGCTATATTTCGCATTTGCCTTAATTTTTCCTTCCGATAAAACATTTCCCATAAACTTCACCTCCCTTTGCCTATATTGAATCTTTTCCGGGTTAAATTTAATATTGTTGATACGAGCCCTATTCATTACTAAATTCATGATCCGATCATGTTCCTCTTCACAATCCGCGCAAATAGCCACATCATCAAAATATATTATAACACCCTTTATATCCCCAAAAATTCTTATCATTTCCTGTTGAAACATTTCCGGGGCGCAATTAAGCCCAAAAGGCACACGCAAGAATTTGAACCGCCCAAAAGGGGTTAAAACTGTCGTTAAATCTGATCTCTTTTTATCCAATTCCATGTGCCAAAACCCACTTTTCAAGTCAAGCACCGAAAAAACCTGTTTCCCGGCTAGTCCTGACGTTAAATCATCAATTGTTGGGATCAAAAAATATTCTCGTTTAATGCCCTCATTAAGTGCTTTTGGCCTAGACATATTCGCAGCGCACCGTTGGGCTTTTCCACCAATTGCAAATTATTTACCCAATCAGTAGGGTAATCAACGGGTGCAATGATCCCGTCTCCTACCATTTTATCAAGCTCTAATTTCAAATTTCCCAATAACGAATTCGGTATTCGCTTTCTATAGTGAAGCACGGGTTTCGAGTTCTCCTTTAATGATATTGAAAACGTTCTTGGAAACTTACCAAGTCCCTGAAAAACATCGCTATACTTATCCATGAATGACACTTTAGATCCAATGCCGGTAATACTACTTACGTCTAAACGTTTGATTAACTCAAATTGTTTGCATGCCTCTAATCCTAGTAATGGTTCACATCTATCACTAACAACTATAAATTTGGCTAATTTATAAAATTTTTTATTCAAATCCTTTAATTTCAGTGTACAAGTACCAAAAACTTTAACTTTGTTCTCATTATAATCAAACACTGGGAAGTCATTATTTTTATTGTCCAATTCAGCACCTAATTTTTTAACTAGATTTAGTGGTACACAGTTCACGTCAGCCCCAGTGTCCAATTTAAATCTTACAACCTCATCTCCTATAATGTACTCCTTTGTCCAACGTTTGCTTTCCGGTGTTGTCGAATTTAATCTAAGGATATTTTTAGAACTTATTAAACTACTTAATTTTCTATTTTTACAATACTTTTTACCATGTATTTCGCTCCAATTAAGTTCAGCTACTTTCCGCTTGATATTCTCATTTCCAGTGTGTTGTTTCCTTTCAAATGTTTTTTCACGGGGCTTACGGCAC
Organism: Cordilura impudica; assembly: GCA_963682025.1. Lineage (NCBI taxonomy): Eukaryota > Metazoa > Arthropoda > Insecta > Diptera > Scathophagidae > Cordilura > Cordilura impudica. Next base: position 75,151,547 of record OY821517.1, on the reverse strand, counting down.
ATCCTCTGAAAATGACCCTTTTTCGAACATGAATAGCATGTGACATCTTTGGCCTTACACTCAGTTTGGTGGCCGATATTCCATGGACCACCACAGTTGAAGCAAAAACGGTTAACAGCCCCCATTGTTGATTGAGGCTTTTCACTTGTTTTAACAGCACATATCATTGTCTGTTTGGCATCCAGTATGTCTTTATTGGCATTTGCTGTTTCGTAGTTTTTACAAATTTCAATGACACGTCCCAAGTCTTCATCATGACTGTCTAACAATTTTAATTGCAGCTTTTTATCATGGACGCCTATGATAATTCGGTCACGTAGCATTCGATTTTCGTATACCTCCCCACATCTGCATTTAAACTCACAGTAGCGCATCTGTGTTCGTAGTTCGGTCTCGAATTCTGCAAATGTTTGACGCTCTTTTTGCGAAATCTTATTGAATTTGTACGATTCCATGGCTACATTACGTTGTGGCAGACAATATTGATAAAATTTCTCCAATACATCATCCAATGAGCGTTGTATTACAGCATCTCCTGCACTTACAATGCCTAGCAACGACTGTTCAGTACCATCATTTGGAAATAGTGAATTGTAAATGTTCGCACCGCCTGTGCCAATCAACCAAATGAAATTAGCAATCTTTGTTTTTTCTGGCTCTTTAGCTTTACCACTGGCAATCATGTACACCATAAAACTCCGTTTCCAATTTGGCCACTCATTTTCCAAACTGGAGCAGTCCAATTCACTTGGTAAACGATCACCCGTTGCCATTCCGAGTAAAATTTTTTATAAAATTGACGATTCACCTTCTTGGTAGCTTTAATTTAAACGTATAATTGGTTTACCTTCTGACACCATGTAACAATTATCGTTATTTTAGTTTTTTTTTATGATTTATTTAATAATGTTGTCTTTACAACTTTTTATAATGGAATTTTCACTCGCTGGTTGTGTGGTTAAGAAATCTTTTTGTATATCACTTATCATACAAATCATCTAAAAAATGTTGCCATCTTATTATTAACAACTAATTTACATCTTATTCTTAACAACTAATTTACAATGTTGTCAACTTAATCTATGTCTTACACTCTAAGAAAATATGTACAATAATAATCAATTAGAACATAATAGCAATCTAATAATAATTACAATGTGGGGATCTGGCAACGGTGTCGATTGTTTTAAATAGTTATATTGTAATAGTAGCACTGATCAGATGTGTCGCTGACAAATTGGATAAGTTTTGTATATACATATAACGGGTGATTTTTTAAGAGCTTGATAACTTTTTTTTAAAAAAAAACGCATAAAATTTGCAAAATCTCATCGGTTCTTTATTTGAAACGTTAGATTGGTCCATGACATTTACTTTTTGAAGATAATTTCATTTAAATGTTGACCGCGGCTGCGTCTTAGGTGGTCCATTCGGAAAGTCCAATTTTGGGCAACTTTTTCGAGCATTTCGGCCGGAATAGCCCGAATTTCTTCGGAAATGTTGTCTTCCAAAGCTGGAATAGCTGCTGGCTTATTTCTGTAGACCTTAGACTTGACGTAGCCCCACAAAAAATAGTCTAAAGGCGTCAAATCGCATGATCTTGGTGGCCAACTTACCGGTCCATTTCTTGAGATGAATTGTTCTCCGAAGTTTTCCCTCAAAATGGCCATAGAATCGCGAGCTGTGTGGCATGTAGCGCCATCTTGTTGAAACCACATGTCAACCAAGTTCAGTTCTTCCATTTTTGGCAACAAAAAGTTTGTTAGCATCGAACGATAGCGATCGCCATTCACCGTAACGTTGCGTCCAACAGCATCTTTGAAAAAATACGGTCCAATGATTCCACCAGCGTACAAACCACACCAAACAGTGCATTTTTCGGGATGCATGGGCAGTTCTTGAACGGCTTCTGGTTGCTCTTCACTCCAAATACGGCAATTTTGCTTATTTACGAAGCCATTCAACCAGAAATGAGCCTCATCGTTGAACAAAATTTGTCGATAAAAAAGCGGATTTTCTGCCAACTTTTCTAGGGCCCATTCACTGAAAATTAGACGTTGTGGCAGATCGTTCGGCTTCAGTTCTTGCACGAGCTGTATTTTATACGGTTTTACACCAAGATCTTTGCGTAAAATCTTCCATGTGGTCGAATAACACAAACCCAATTGCTGCGAACGGCGACGAATCGACATTTCACGGTCTTCAGTAACACTCTCAGAAACAGACGCAATATTCTCTTCTGTACGCACTGTACGCATTCGTGTGGTTGGTTTAATGTCCAATAAAGTAAACTGAGTGCGAAACTTGGTCACAATCGCATTAATTGTTTGCTCACTTGGTCGATTATGTAGACCATAAATCGGACGTAAAGCGCGAAACACATTTCGAACCGAACACTGATTTTGGTAATAAAATTCAATGATTTGCAAGCGTTGCTCGTTAGTAAGTCTATTCATGATGAAATGTCAAAGCATACTGAGCATCTTTCTCTTTGACACCATGTCTGAAATCCCACGTGATCTGTCAAATACTAATGCATGAAAATCCTAACCTCAAAAAAATCACCCGTTATATTTGTCAAAAATACAATAAAATTATTTGTTTAATACGTTATGCTATTTGCTGATTTATTGAGTTATTACAAGGTCTATTAAAGTAAGTATTTCAAATTGGTTATTCACTGTCAACAAGTTTTTCTTTTTAATACATTAACATTAAATTTCAGTTAAGTTTTATTCATATTTAATTAAAATTTAAAAGTGAAAATGTTTTATTCGTATCCTTAATTTAATGTAATGGCCTTGTGTTCATATAAGTATATAATTTCATTAATATGTGTTCTTTTCTTTTTTGTTTCATTCAATCCTAAATGTTAATTTTAGTAATACAATGAAAATGAAGAGGAAAGAGCTAAATTAGAATCATGTAACCGTTAGAAGTAGATAATCAATAAAAATCTATATATATATATATATATATATGATATAAAATTAGTAGAAGCGATATTAACGGATAAACTTTTTAAATACATTTAATGAATATAAATACCTAAATAACATATACACACTCCCACACATATACACCTACAAATTGGGCCTGTGTGAGCAATAAAATTCTTATTAAAAGTATTAATGACTTTTGACAATGTGGCAATAAAATTTTATGTCATTTATTTAATACGTGTTTTATTTGGAAAGAAAGACAAATAAAACAATCAAATATTATCTTAAATTATTCAGCTGTTATTTGAATGATACTTTTAAGATTGTTTTCGTTTTATGGTATATTTAAATGAATCGCATGATAAATTTCACTTCAACTTTTTTTTTATACCGTTCAACTTGGAATCACTCAATGTGTGGCCTTGTAATCAAATTACAAGTAACAATCATTAAAGGTAATGATTTTTTGCTGATGTTTGTAACTACTAATGATATTTGAAAAGGACGCACCTTTTATTATCTCGAACTACTCGAAATCACTGAGTCATGTCTTTCTGTCTGTCTGTCCGTCTGTGTATCCATGTAAACCTTGTAATCGAACTGCAGTTCGCAAATGTGAATATATATATATATATATGAAAGTTGGTATATAAGCTTTTATCGACTATACAACGAACACTATTGAAATTGGTGAAAATCGATGCATTTTCAAACCTAGCCTAAAATGGATGTAAGATCCAGATTATCACATATATATCGATAACATTTGGTGTATGTGTGTTTATTGTATCCACTAATCAGCTGTCCAAAAAAAAACTTTTTAGGACCGTTTTTAGTCATAGTCCGCACATAAAGCTGCTTCACGATTTTCACTGAAATATATGAAAAAAAAAACAAAAATAAAGTTGGAAACACAGCTGGGACGAACGACGGATTTTTCGTTCCGAATATTCGTCGTCAGAAATAAAACACATTTGTGTATATGAAAATTCACACAATCAGTGCGTCGAACGAAATACGTAGTGCGTAACGAACTCTGCGATAGGTTTATTTCAATTTCTTACGCCGACGAACAACGAATAAATTGGTGTAGAGTGGCCGTATTTTATTTTAGTTTTTCAAATGTTTTAATACATAGAGTTATTTTGTCGTTAACCCTTTCACGACCAACGGGACATATATGTCCCATTTTTATTTTTTCTTATATTTTCCACATTTTCCAACAGATTTTTTAAAGCTGACTTGAGTCGACAGAAGATAGTTTTAGCTTTCAGAACATATCAAAAAAATGGCACATGTTTTCTCAGGACCTAAGACGGTGACCCCAAAGTCTAAAAATTTGTTTTTTTATACATATATTTGGATATTTGGACGTCACAAATTCGGACGTTATTGAACCGAAAACATTAACATTTTGAGATAACATGGACAAGTATTTATGGTTTTCAGAAACACCAAAATATTTGGAATCGGTTTATTATTTACCAAAATTCAGAATGGGTAAAGAAGATGTTTTATAGTTTTATATTTTTATTAAATTAAAAAAAATCATAATATTAAATCAACTATTAATTAAACTGTAAATAAAAAGACTTAGAAGAAGTTTAATTTTAAATATCCCAAAAATTACAGTTTTAAATGGTGCGTGGTAAAGAAGAAGAAAGCATATATTTCAAAAATTCATAACCGCACTGTATTCTTAATCGGACCGGTTTCTGGCATACAGTGCAGTTATGAATTTTTATACCCTATACCACTATGTGGTTTGGGTATAATGACTTTGTGCTGCTGTTTGTAACAACCAAAAATATTTGACCTAGACCCATCTTTAATTATACCGATCGAATCAGAATCACTTTCTGAGTTGATTTAACAATGTCCGTCCGTCCGTCCGTCCGTCCGTCCGTCTGTGTGTCCATGTAAAGCTTGTAATCAAACTGCAGGTCGCAAATATGAATATATTTTGATGAAATTTGGTATATAAGCTTTTATCGGCCATGGGATGAACGCTATTGAAATTGGTGAGAATCGGTCCATGTTCAGACCTAGCCCCCATACAAATTACCCATATGAAATCGACATAAATTGCCATAAGATCCAAATTGTCATATAGATATTACTCAAATTGGGTTTGTATGCGTTCATTACATCCACTAATGAGTAGTCCAAAAATGATCCCTTTGATCCCATATAGAGCTGCTTCCCGATCTTCACTTAAATCTATTAAAAAACAAAAATATTGAACTGATTCTTCTCAAATTTTGTTTGTACATATTTTTGCAAAATACAAGAGACTTTACCAAACATGATCAGGATCGGTCCATTTTTGGACCTAGTCCCTTTATAGATATAGCATCCGATATGAATTTCAATGTCCAGTTAGTTGGGCCTAAGAGATAGGGTTTCTAAACGCATGGTATAGGGTATCGTATAGTCGGTCTAGACCAACTATAATTTTCTTACTTGTTTAAATATATGTTTTCTTCTTCTTTACCATGCACCATTTAAACAAAATTAAAATTTGCATATTAATTACAGTAGTAATTGCAATATGTATGAAAAATGATTATAAATGTATCAAATTACAGTTTTTTGTGAAACAAAAAGGTTTTTTACAAAAGAAACGATTTTCCTTTCCATTTTTAGTACAAACTAAAAAAGTAGTAATCGATTCTATGTGATCTATATTTAAAAATTTACAACAAATACAAAACCAAAGCTACAGTTATTTATGTAAAAAATAAAAACACAAATCACTCACTTGCTTTGAGCGGAGTAAATTAGTTGCAAATTTTGACCGTTGACGACCAATAGGATATATATGGCCCATGGATTTTTTCCTTAAAGGAATTTAAAAAAAATATTTTTGACGACACTTTTGTTTAGAAATGTTGGGTCGTTAAGTACAAATCCACAAAAAAAAAATTTTTTTCCAGCAGTTTAGGTTTGGTCGTGAAAGGGTTAAGAGTTGTTTTATATTTTATTTATAACTTATAGTTAAATAAAACCTATTTTTAATTATATATCTTTCTTTTACATAGTTTTTTTTGTTAATATTTATTATTTTTCGTTTAGTACTTCTTATTATACCCTCCACTCCAGTGTGCAGAGGGTATATATAAGTTTGTCATTCGGTTTGTAATAATTAGAAAAAAAAATCTGGACCCCATAAAATATATATATTTGTGATCCTTATAACAAGCGGAGTTGATATAGCGATGTCCGTCTGTCCGTCTGTGGAAATCACGATGACGGCTTCAATCGGGCAACTAGGTTGCTCGTTGGTATAAAAAATGATTCAGTAACATCCTGAAAAGTTTGCTATTTAAAATCGTCCAAATCGGTTTATCTGGTCCCGAGAATTGAACGATGGAGTAAAAAAAGTCTTGAAAAAATATGATTTGACTATGTTGTTCTTGTCACGATAACGTTCTCAATAGGACAGCTAGGGCGCTTGTTGTTAGTGAGAAGGATACACCAACATCACGAGAAGGTTTCTGTTTTTTAAATCGTGACAATAGGTTTCATAGGTGCCGAGAAATCACTGAAAAGGTAAAAAAAATATGATGTTTTCCTATATTGTTATTCTAAATTTTGTATTTTGTCACAGCTGTACTTGTTGTTTTTATGGTCGTTGTGGTAGTAATATAAAAATTCACCAATATCAACATTTTATGGTGTAATATTTAAGTTAGTTAATTAATAAAAGAAACTATATAAAATCAATATCAATATTCTGCGATTTTTATAAGATCACAAAATATTACAAATTGATACATACATACTACTGTTGCAAATATCAAAATACTATAAATAACATTCATATATTCTGTATATGTATTTCGATAATAAGCGCATATTAAAAATAATAAAATATAAATTATTTTATTTATACAATATATTGCAATTTTTAGGGTTGCAAAAAATAGTATGATTTTAAGGGTTCTACTTTTAGTACATACTTGCATTCAAAAGTAGTATTGAAACCATAAAATTCTACCCTGTTAAAAATTGGTGTTTAAAAAAAATTTTTTTCTCAGATGATAATAATATAATGTCAATAATATTTAATTATAATACATTATTAAAATTTATTATTTAATGTTTGGCGCAGGCAAACGCCATTCCCGGACTACCGAGAATTTAATGCACGATTTATTCCGCATTAGGAATAATCGCGGAGCTCAGCTCAATCAAAGTGCAATGATTAAGCCTCGCTCTGGGAAACAAGTGTTCATGCTTCACTTTGCACAAACGCCATTCTCAACTACCAAAAATTGTAGGCACGAGCTATCCACATCAGGAATAGTCGCGGGCTCAACTCAATCAAAGTGCAATGATTAAGCTTCGCCCTGGGAAGCATATATTCATTCATTTCTTAGCACAAACCGAACTTCTTATGGCACATTAAAAATAAACAAATTGAGAAGTACAATTCATCATTACGCTGTATTATAATACTATTTTCTTATTTTACTACTAGCTAGTAAACAAAGTGATCGTATCATTGTAAACGAAATAGAATTGAAATTGTGTGCAGATTTGTTTTACTTAAAAAACTGTTTCTACAGATAGTGAATAAAATCCCAGTAAACATTTTATGCAATAAGTGATCATGTGGAGTCTTTTTGACTCCTCTGTGCTATTAAAACAGTCATAAATGCGCTCTTTTCCTGATCACAAAATATTCTTTTGTTGGGAGGAAATATTACCTTACCCCCGACTCATCTTGAGTACCTTTTTTATCCAATTTTCTGATTAATTTCGACTTATTTTTGAGTCATATTTAATGACATTTTTCTATATATCACTTTTTAAGCGTAAGCAAAAATCATTTCTTAATCTTTTTCTAATACCGCATGTGATTAATCAGTTTTTAATCATCAAAAGTGCTCGAAGAAGACACAGTAAGATGATTTTTGTTAAAACAATCTTCGAAATGATTACTGGGATATCGTATATTTTTGTTTACACACACATATACATAATGGCACCAGTTAGCCGAACTCTCTCATGAAACACATAGACGACAGCGGCTACACGACTACAGCCTGTCAAAAATAAAATACACACGTTTATATGAAAACGATTATTTTGACACCAACACAGCTACACGACTACATGACCACTTTTGCTGCTGTAGTCAACTTAGGCTAATTTCTGTTTTTGTTGGCTACAAAATAAAAATAGTGTTGACAATATAACAAAATATGTAAAAGATATTAGTGCTATGAAATATTTTATTTTGTTGAAAAAATTAATCGCAAAATGAAATGCTATAATAATTCTATTAATAAGTAAATTTATTTATTTATTTTTACGTTATAATAATGCATTATAAATAAGTAATATATTTAAGACAATTTCATATAGAATCATACATGTTTTTCTATTTTAATAAAGTTAAAAAAATATATAATTGGCACTACTGAAATAAAAATGATTTTGTATAAAAACAGCTGTTTATATTGTTGTTATATGTTGCTGTCGTTTTCAAAAAAATTAATTAGTTGACTACACGACTACAATTGTAGCCAGTAGCATTTGTATCCGTGTGTTTGTGTAGCCTCTGTCGTCTCTGTGTTTCATGCATAAGTAACAATTTCATTTAGTGTTATGAAAGCTTTTGAACAAAGCAGATATACGTCGCATTGTTTTGTGAAATCTTACATTGTTTTTTAATAGGTACCAGTGATGCCAGGAGATTTTTACAGAAATCTCTACGCTAATGAAAAAAAATTACTTTTTTTCCTTACATCCACTTTTTTCGCTCTACATTTTTCCCTACACTACTTTTTTCAATTTTTCAAAAAAAAAATTTATTTTTAATTTGTTAATTTTCAATTTCAATAATGCAAAAATAACATAAAAACGAAGAAAAATATCATAAAAAATAAGATAAGAATATCATTAGAATTATATAAAAACAATATAAAAAATCAACAGATATTATAAAAAAAATATTTTTACTATTCTGTATAATTCATCTTTTATATGGCTAGATGTGCATTTAAAATTTACACAATTAATTAAAATGGCTTGCAAATGGGATCTTATAACGTAAACAGAATTTTGGTTGTTGGTTTTAAAATATATTTTTTTAAGACATTGGTTATTAGCATGTATACTTAGATCTGATTTATCGCAATTTAATATTTTTTCACAAGCCTTGCATCTGTATTTAAAGTCGTCATCTTTGACCTGTTCTATCCCATTAGCTTCTCGTCTCTCAACTAACTTGAGTAAAACCTTTGTTTTCTGTATTTCTTTGATGTGTTTTCAGCATCATCGAAAAACGAATCGGACAGTTTTCTAAAATCAATTATGTTTACATTTATAATATTTTAATATTCTTTTTATTTACAAACTTACTTAAGGTGCTATTACACGAAGTGTTTTTTACATATGTCACTTTTTTTATCCATATGAAATTCCTCATGTCTGTCAAAATTGTCTTTTACATACGATTCATAATTTTTGCTATCACACGTGCATATGTATTTCCGTATGACATAACCTCTAAGTGTAAACAACAGCTGATTTAATTTGTGAATTTACAAAAATTTATTGTTAAAAAAAAGGTTATATATTTTTTAATTGTTAATACTAAACAATTTATTTTTCTTTCAATATTAATCTTTAAAATTTACTCGGTTTTTCTTTCGCCACAAGCAGTGTTGTATTTTCATGTTTGTCATGCAAAAATAGAACCTGTTCTAATTGAAAAATGTACATGGGACTTTCTTCATGTATTGTACATAAACAATGTTTCATATGTATCACACGATGTGTACAACTTTTGTTGTGGGAAAATTTGACAGTACATATGTAAAAAACACATCATGTAATAGCACCTTTAATATAATCGAAGAGATCTACAAAGATGGCGTACTTATGTATGTATTAAAAAAAAATGCACAAAACAAGTAAACTGCACAAAAGTGTTTTTTACTTGTCATTCTTATTAAAGAAGCCACGTATTTACTATCTCCATATTATAGAGTTATTACCAGATTTAAAAAAGATAGATATTTTTAATTTTAAAGTTTAAAATTGAAACGTATATAATAATAAGTTGTTAAAAAAAATTTTTCAAAAAATCCCTACAATTCGACAAAAGTAAGAAATCTTTTGCATTAAACACATAGACGCAAATCCATTTATCGATGCGTTACAAATGGAATGTCATAATAAGATCGAAAAAATAAAACTGATTAACGCTAGTGCTTTTAAAATATAAGACATGGTCAAGTATTCCGAAAAAGATCCGAAATTTAAAAATATATTTTGTTTAATATCTTCTATTGACTTTAAAATTGTTAAACGTAAATGCTGAAAATTCAGAGTATTTGTTGTAATAAATTACTAAATTGATCAAATTGTTTACATTTTCAAATATTTTATCTAAATTTGTTACAAATAGTGCAAGAAAACCTAGGTGGAGGGTATCAAAGATTCGGCATAGCCGAATTTTACACTCCTACTCGTTTTTAAATATGGTCACACTATCAGCTGCAACATGTAAACAAAAATGACATAAAATTAATTTTTTAATGAAAATTTATGTAATTTTTTAAGAATTAAAAAATTAAACGCTGACGTACAAAAATAAAGGCTTTTACCATCGTGAACATGATGTTTACAATTGTAATAACTCGTACAAAGTTAAAAATTCTTTTATTCATATTGTTCCAATATTTATTTATATAAATTACAAACAATTTCAAATAACGTTACTGCTGTTATGTGTATTCGTGGTAATTGTATTTTATTCGACGAATTAACGCAACGAATTGTTGCCGACAAATTCGTCGAGCCGTACGAAATTCGTCGTTCGTCCCAGTTGTGTTTCTACCTCAATGCATAGATTTTCAAATATGGTTTATATATGTTTTTGAAAAAAGTAGAGCTAGTACCCATATAAAATTAACATTACATATGTATGAATATAGCATAATAAATTTGGTTTATCTTATTTTCTATATGCTGTTATTGCATCAACAATGTTGGATCCAAGACTCCCTTGAAACACATGGTATTGTCGATCTTGACCGACTATAATTTTTTTTACTTATTCTGGCTTTATTCAAAATTAACTATATTTTATACCCTCCACACCCCTATGCAAGGCGTATACATCAATTTTTCATTCCATTTGAAACTCATGGAAGATGGATAGATTAATTACAGTGGTCTACAAATTGTAAAAAAAAATTGACTGCGGAAAGAAGCATGTTTTTAACTAATCTGGGTGCGCTGAATTCGAATCTGGCATAAAAATTGGACTATCACGTCTTGTTCATTTTTTATTGCATGCTGTAAAACAGCCAATACTAAAACTACAATTTCACAATTATTAATTTGACATAATGCACAGTGGTCGGTTTTGTATGGAGTCGGTGGCCAAAAATATTTCCAGTAGAGATATAAACGTGAAACTTTGGCGACGGCATTATAAATATGAGAGAATTCTTTAATGATAAAATGGGCGAGGTTGATACCTTTACACCCACCCACTACCACCCAGTAAAACCTACTTTCACTTCCACTAACCTACTTTCACTTCCAAAATTCATAAGAAGTTTTTCATAAGATTCAGTTTTACAAAAGAAGAAAATTAACCATTTATAAAATAATAATAAAAAAATATAATAATAACCAAAAAAATTCAAAATAAAATATAATAAATTTTAAAAATATTAAAAACCAATCGATTTCAAAATTAATCTAGCAAATCGAAAACAGATTTAAAAAAAATTGATTGGTTCTTGCATGGCAATTTTCGCTGTCCGATTATAAAAGGATCCGAACTTAGGAGTAAACGATTAAACAAATCTGTATTTGTTGAAACGCGTGAAGTTTTACGCGTGTGCTGGAGTTGAAATTTTTTGATGTCTGTGTTCCTAGACTCTGCAGCTTTTTCAGAGAGCTCTCCAATCGATACCAGTGCATGTTCAATAACATCAGGAGCGTGAATTAAAATTTTGTGGACTGAGAGTGGAAGGTAATACCATGAATATTCCTTTGTCAGCTCGTTAGCAGTATCCAACGCATATTTCCTAAATTTTTCAACATTAATTTTATAGGCTGAAGACAAAGCTTGCAACAATGTTGCACACCTCTCAATAACATCTTTATCAAGTCCTGTTATTTCAGCAGATAAGCCAGCGTCGTTGAAAAAGGTTCTTGCAGTGTTTTCATCACTCCCTCCACCACTCCCTCCACCACTCCCTTCAGTTTTTGGCTTGTCGATTATTAGTGCCATTTTTTCTCGAAAATGTAATTGAATGTTCTGTTTTCTTTTAAAAAATTGTGCTTTTCCTTCCAAGGACCTAATTTGCCATTGTTTTAGTTCAAGTCTATACGATACATGAAGAAAATATTCAAAAAATCTAATATATGCGTGCAAAGTTGATAATCCAAATTCATAGTAGTCTTTTTGAACTCCTCTTTGTAAACATTTTTCAACATTGTTTATTTCAGTGGATTTCGCATTACATAGGTAGCATTTTGCAGATGAAGTTTGAGTTAAGGCATTACATACTTTACCATCCACCATTGTAAGTTGCAGAATATGTTCAATATTTATCATTTTCTGAGTTGCTTTATATTTGGTGGGAATTAACTTGGTAATTTTCTCCTTGAAATACAGCTCAGTTGAATGGACTCTTTTTGAAATTGAAACCTGATAGAACGGCAATAGCGGGTGGACGATGGGCGAGGATTTTTCTAAATTATGTTGGTACTATGAGCCTCATCTGGTTTTGTTACAAGTTGGTGCGGGACATATGACGTGACAAATAAATTACTATCTTCCAAATCATTATTATAAAATTTTTGTTTGTATTCGCTGTGTCCCGAACTGCCATCAAAACCCCATTTTCCTATTAATGTGAGGTCGCTTACAGACTCATCCAAAACTTCATTAAATACATTGCTCTGTAGCTCCAGTATCCGCGTAGCGGTATGGTCCAAAAGACTTTGCAGCTCAACTTCAGCGTGAGATTCGCTAACAGTTATTTGCTCTGGGTAACTTTTTTTTTTCTTTCATGATACTATCGTAGCAGGGAAAAAATTAACATCAATTTTACTATTTGCAAAGCTTCATATTAACATATATTGTTGTTTTGTTAAATTTGCATCCGTTATAAGCGATATTATTTCATTAGCATTTACTTGAATAATCGATGGTCTCGCAAAACGCAAATTATCAGCAGCGGACACATCAATTTCTGCTAGTTCTGCTATTCGTTGTCGCTTTTTTCTCCCTGAACACCCTGCAAAACTTATGCTAGGACGTCCTCGAGCTTGATTTGAGCCAGGTGCTTGTGGTTCTAGTAAAATTGACTCTTTTTGAGCAAACCAATCAGAATATGTTTTCAAAACATTTAATTTTGTTCGACTGCATTTTTTCCATAACTCGTAAATTTTTTTGCAATTGTAATTTAGGCATTTTTTTGGTTGACTTGCCTCGAATAAGAAGCCCTCATTTTCAATATCGTTTTTCAATACATCGTATACTTTTCTATCTTTGTCAGCATTTGAGCCGATTTCTAAGCACCAAATATCAAAAATATATATGCGCGAAAGTTCGCATTAATAAGATGTGCCTTTTGCAAAAAGCAATGTATAATAGAATGAAATTAAAAATATTATAAGCCAATCGAAAAGAAAAGACCAAACACATTTCGTAACATGCAAAACAATAACACAAAATATAATAAAACAAAACAACAACACCGCACAGAGTTGCACATCAGAATGATGCCGCAAAAACAATGAGACCGTTTTGATCTGTGGGAGATAACACAAAGACGGGCACTTGATGGCAGCTAATATTACAAATTTAGAATCTTAAAATGTTGACTAATATTAAGAAATAAATCCCAATGCAGGAATCAGGAGGGAACACAACTAAAACTTTAACTGAAATTGAAATATATGGACGAGTGAACACTAACAATAGCACTGGGCAAATATTGATTGTATAACAAATTCACAACAATCTAAAGACATTCAAATTATTTTAAAATAACGTAAGTACCTTTTACTTCAATAATCATTTCCAATTTTTTCAATACAGAACAGTTTTGTATCGTTTTAATTGATTTAAAGTTTCACTTTTTTCAACCTGCTCACCCTGCAAGAACCAACTAATAACATCCTCTCTCTTTTGAAGCTATTCGTTAAGAGTACGGTTGGAATGAAACAAAAACAACTATGTTTTTAAAAAGTTTGTACTTATAGGAGATAGTGATGACACATTTGGTGACAAACTTTTGACATTATTTTTTTTATTTTTGGCCTATGGCACCGACCACAGTGTAATGGTAGCGTTTAAGCATGTCAGGGAGATCGTGTGTTACTGATCCAAGCTATTTTTGCTTTGTGTATGGTGAATATTTGGTTGAAAAAAAAGGATATGCAATATCAGAATCATTGAAATATGCATATTTACATTAGTTTGTTTTTGCTGTCAGAAACTTGGACAAACCGTGGACACCGACAATGTTTTGCAGTAGCAGCAGAACTGTTTTATACAAGTGGTCAAATGGCAAGAAGATTTATTTTGATTTTTCAATTCCAGTACTTTGGAGAGAGTCAAGTAACCACCAAATCGAAAAAAATTGCTGGATTCAATATGAAAAATCGAAAAAATATTACTTACGCGAATGTCCCATCGGTTTCTAAACCAATGCAACGTCCAGCAAATGATACATTACCAGTTATTCACAGTTCTACGAGCAGTGAGTCCGAAACATCTTTCACCAGCAGTGGTAGTTTGTATGAGGCTGACGATGAACGCCATTTAGTGACTCAAGCTGAGCTGAATGATCTGATTCGGGATTTACATTTAACGAAGCAAGACGCAGAATTACTAGCTTCACGCATGCAGCAGTGGAAACATCTTGCAGTTGGGATAAAAGTAACAATCTATAGAGATAGAAGCTTGAAATTGGCTGCATATTTTTAAAAGAAACACTTTATTCTATACTGTACTGATGTTGATGGTTTATTTAAAAAAAATGAACCAGCCATATGACAAAACTGAATGGAGATTATTTATTAATGGCTCTAAATACAGTTTAAATGCACTTCTATTGCATAATGGGAATGAAAAAACATCCATACCAATTGCTCATGCCATTAATACAAAGGAAAATCACGAATCAATGACTAAAATTTTGACATTACCCAAATACAACGATCATAAATGGAAGATCTGTGGTGACCTTAAAATGTGTGATTTAAATTTCTTTGTATATATGGTATAGACCATCGTAAATAACTGTAAATTAGTCTGTTTCAGGTCATTGGTTTGTTGACTGGTATGCAAGGAGGTTTCACAAAATATTGTTGTTTCCTTTGTCTATGGGATAGACGCGCTGCATATCGTCATTACATTAGAACAGAGTGGCAAAAAAGAACTGAGTATTCAGCAGGAAAACAAAACATTTCAAATAAACCATTAATTGATCTAAATGACGTTCTTCTTCCGCCGCTGCACATAAAATTGGGCTTTTTTAAGAACTTTATCAAGGCTCTGGACAAAGATGTTGCAGCATTTAAATATTTGTTAGCGGCTTTTCCTAAAATTTCCTCAGGTAAGGAAGCTATTGAAAGATGATAATTTTTCACAATGTTTATTGGAGAATATGCATTATTGGAATATGCAGCCTGGAAATCTTTCAAGAGCATCGTGGACAGTTTTCTTGGAAACAATAAGAGTGAAAACTACCGACAATTTGTTGCTGAATTATTGAAAATTATCACGAATTAGGTGCACGAATGTCACTCAACATGCATGCGTGAAGCCGAACCAACAAAATACAAACGTCGTGGAAATAGCACCATTCACTTTTGAAAATTCATTGATTTTTAAATAAACTAATGATTTTTTATACGAATAAAAAAATTTTTTTTTGTATCTCGAAAACCTGAAAATTACCCTAGGATAGATATTTGGTTGCTCCAGTCCAAAACCTTGTTGGCTGGTGTTATTAATGTTTCTAAAAATGGCATCGACAGAGTGATGTCCGTTTGTCTGCTCAAATCATGCTGATTGACAAAATAGTTCATTTACTTGGATAAAATTGGGATAATATTGCTTTTTATAGTCTCTATAAGATTGCTGTTTAAAATTTTGTAAATCGGACAACACTGTTTAAATTTATGACCTTAAATGTGGAGAAACTTTTAAAATATGCTAAAAATTCAGGATGTTTGTTGTAATAATTAAGTGGTGTAACTGGCGCCATTATATATATTATTTAAAATATTAAAAAAATATTGTTAAATATTACGATTATTTGTTCAATAATAATTTGTTTGTCATAATAATTTTTACCATGACTGTAATTGAGTTAAATTTTTATTTCTTTTTCCATTCAGTTAAATGTAATTTTTTTTTTACTTAATAATTTGAATTTAATGTATATTTATTTTTTCTCCCTCAATACCTTAGTGTTTTCTGTCATTTTTTGTGTATTTAAAAAGCAAACAAAATAAAATATCATAATAAATAAATAAAATTAATCGTTGTCGAATGAACGCTTGTCTGTCTGTTTCATTTTCTTAAAAAAAGTGCCTGTACTTAAAAAGTGTCTTTTCATAAAAAAATCACCTTTTCCTAAAAAGTACCTATCCTTAAAAAAACCTTATCTTAAAAATTGGCTATTCTTAAAAAGTAAATTTTCTTCAAAAAAAAAAATACCTTGTGATAAAAGACCACCTTTCTAAAAGAGCACATTTTCTTAATAAAGTACCTTTTCTTAAAAACTAACTTTTCATAAAAAAGTTCATTTTACCAAAATGCTACCTTTTCTTAATAAAGTACCTTTTAATAAAATATTACATTTTGAAGTAAGTTTTCTCAAAAAAATATATTTTCCTAAAAATCAAACTTTTCTTTTTCTTTAAAATTTTTGTTTAAAAAAATCATGTGAGTCCGATCACAGGGGAGATGTGTAAACATCTAGTAATTAAAGATTTTTTTATGGCACTTTTTTAAAATCAAAAAGAAAGCATCATCTATGTATCCCGTATAGAAAAAACTGCAGGGGCTCTGCTAATATAAAACTATTTATTATTATTTCTTATTTTATTTTTCATTTTTCGATTTTCATGTTTTATTTTTAACTTTTTCATTTTTCGTTTTTCATTTTTTATTTTTAATTTTTTATTTTTGTTTTTTCTTTTCTCATTTTTCATTTCTTATTTTTCATTTTTAATTTTATATTTTTTATTTTTCATTCATTATTTTTCACTTTTTATTTTCAATTTTTTATATTTTTTTTTTTATTTTTCATTCATTCATTCATTCTGCATTTTTTATTTTTCATTTTTTGTTTTTAATTTTTGATTTTTAATTTTTCATTTTTTATTTTTTAGTTTTTATTTTTCATTTTCAAACAGGTTTTTACTTTACATATAATTTTTCCCCCAATACAATCATAAGTTACACTGATTTTGTTCTACAGCTCACATGTTACGCTGTTTTTGTGATTGTACTGTGAAAAGGAAATTTACCCACACCACCCCCCGCGCGCGTATAGATGTTTATACAGCAAAAAGTAGGTTTTCTTAAAAAGGATACCTTTTCGTGAAAAAGAACGTTCTCCTAAAAAATTAACTTTTCTTAAACAATCACCTTTTCTTAAAAAAGCACATTTTCTCAAAAAAGTACATTTTTTTAAAAAGGTACCTTTTTCTTCAAAATTAAGGACATATTTTCTTTAAAAAATTACTTTTTTTCAAAACTAACTACTATCCAAAATATATATTTTTTTAAAAAACCGAATTTTCTTAAAAAGTAATTTGTCTTAAAAAGGTTCCTTTTCATAGAACAATTCCTAGATTGACCTTGTCAGATGGATCTTTCAATTCAGCACATTTAACCACAAGAAGTGCCTAGCTCTAAATAATAGAAAAATACCTGGATACGATAAAATAACTGCTACAGCTGCAAAAGCCCTTCAAAAAAACGAATTATTTTTCTTTCTACCTTTAATATTTAATTCAATTTTGCGATTATGCCACTTCCTTATCTAATGGAAATATGCAGAAGTGATAATGGTACTAAAACCAAACTAACCAGAGAACAACATTTCTTCTTCCAGACCAATTCTAAATTATTTGAAAGAATATTTTTATGTCGATTGTTACCAGTATTGGAAAGAAAAAACATAATTCCAGACTACCAATTTGGTTTCCGGCATCTTCGTGGCACTCCTGAGCGATGTCATCGGATAGTCAACATTATAAGGGATACATTAGAAAACGAAAACAAAATTGTGCGGCTATGTTTTTAGACATGCAACAAGCCTTCGATAGAGTTTGGCACCAGGGACTTCTATTCCAATTAAAACAAGTAAGAGTGTTAAATTCGGCTGTGCCGAATCTTTGATACCCACCACCTCGGTTTGAGTATTGATAATAAATGTAAACAAAATATTGGAAAAATAGGCATGCGTTTCCTATATGCATGCGTTTCCGGTTATATGACATAACTTCTCGTTTAATTTAGTTTTTGCTAATTAAATAGCTCGCCCTAACCTCCATTGCAAAGGTAATGGTTGTGTAGGGTGGCTACATGCATTAAATCGTGCTAATTGGAGATGGCTGTATAGTTTCTTTTAACTGGCCAAATATTTCTTCATTGCGGCCATATAGGTCGGGTGGAGTAACAAAATAATAACCAAAAAAAAAAACTCTCTCAATTTTTTTTATTAAAATATTGCCATATTTGGAAAACATAGAGAATAAATTTATAATAATAAATATTCAAATTAGGGATGCCAAACGCAAAAATCCCAATGTCCCAAACATTTTAAATAAAATAATTTGCTCTCTTTATTTTCTGAAAAACTTAAAATATTCATCCAAAAAAAATTGTGAAAATTTATATATAAAAAAAAATAACATTCTCATCAAATTGCGTTTATTTATGTAACAATTTTTATGTTCGCAATTCTTAAATATCATTTGAGGTTTTATAAAATTCATTGAATTTAAATTAATGTTTTCTGTAGTCCGATTCTGTAAATTTCAACGATCCGACAATGGCAAAATATATCGACAGCTATTGTTTGCACTAAAGGTGCTATTATACGATGTGTTTTTTACATATGTACTGTCATTTTTTTTATCCATATGAAATTCCTCATGTCTGTCGAAATTGTCTTTTACATACGATTCATAATATTTGCTATCACACGTGCATATGTATTTCCGTATGACATAACCTCTAAATGTAAACAACAGCTGATTTAATTTGTGAATTTACAAAAATTTATTGTTAAAAAAAATTATATATTTATTAATTGTTAATTAATATTAAACAATTTATTTTTATTTCAATATTAATCTTTATAATTTACTCTGTTTTTCTTTCGCCACAAGCAGTGTTGTATTTTCATATGTTTGTCATGCAAAAATAGAACCTGTTCTAATTGAAAAATGTACATGTGACTTTCCTCATGTATTGTACATAAACAATGTTTCATATGTATCACACGATGTGTATAACTTGTGTTGTGGGAAAATTTGACAGTACATACATATGTAAAAAACGCATCATGTAATAGCACCTTAAGGAGTAAGTGATTCACTAAGTACATACATCTTAACGACAGTCGACAAATCTATTTTTCTATTTATTTAAATTGTAAACGAGTGGCATCTCTGTCAAAATAAGCGAAAAACACAAAGAAGAATAGAAAAAACAAATTACTTCGTGTTTGACAGGATGATTTTATGTTTATGTTTAATATCTCTATTTTTTTACTAATATTTCTGTTTATTTATTTGAAAATGAAATAATGAATTGAATATGCTATTTAATTTTTTTATTTATATAAAAAAGTTTTTTCTTAGAAGCAAAATATTTTCATTATTTTATGATTTTTATTTATGTATGACGACATTTCAACCTAAAAATTAAAGTTTTTTATCAATTGTATAAACAACACAAAAATGATTGTCGTTTAGATAACAACAACAGCTGACTTTAACAATAGCGAATATCGTTTAAAAATTTTACTAATAATTTTGCTTTTTTTTAACGATTCGACTATCGGTAAAAGAAGTTACTGAAAAGCTATTAATTTCTCCTGAATGCCAATATTTTTTTTAATGTAAACATTTTTTAAATATAAACATATTTGGTGCTTTTTTTTGGAATTTGATGGAAGTGATGTCTTCTAAATTTAAAATTATTATTTCCGACTTTTTGATATGATTTTCTGAAATTCAATTAATATTTTCTAATTTATAATTGGAAATTTTAATTCCAGTTTTTAGAATTGATATTTTCTAAAATTTGAATGGAAAATTTAAAAAGTGCAATTTTGTATTTATGTGAATAATACTGCTTTAGTACTTATAAACAATTTTTAAAAATTAGATGTAATCGCGATCAGATATTTTGTAGGTAAAGCTGTATAATAATTCTATATAACTGTGTAGAACTTTTTTGAAAGCAAAAAACTCTTTAATAACTCGGTAACTCTATTTTGTAAAGACAACAAAAAGTTAATATGCCAAACTTATGTTCATATTTGTAAAAGAATAATGAAAAAACGTATGAAATAAAAGACCAGCCCGTGTATACTCTTAACATTGTTATGTATAATATCTATTTGAAAATATTGACATTCATGTTAAAATAGAAATAACTATGTATTGCAAAGCTAATTAGAACAAAAAATTGTGGCGCCATCTACTGTGGCATAGTCATGCTGAGCAAAATGAAATGACACTCTGTTAATGCAAAAGAAATGTATTTTCCCACAACAAAATATTGCAGAATTTTATGTAAATAAAATAATATACCGATTTATTTCTAACATGCAGTTATTATGGATATACATATATAGAATATATGTATATTATTTGTATTATTTAATATGTGTATGTATGTATATGTAAATATTACACCCAAAAAATACAACATCAAACGTTATTTTTGTGTTTTTCTCTTTAAATAAATTTATACATAAAATTCTTTTGTGCTAAATTTACATTGTTTTCTTTTTATTAACAACTAGGTATTTTAGCATTATTTGCTTTAGATGTTGGTGAATTTTTACTCCCTTTATATTAACTCATAGTGTCTGCTTGTCGAAAAAATTTTGGATCGATTTTAACCCCTATCCCGTGACCCATTCGATCTGAAATTTTGCAGGCAGGCTCGTGGTTATAACAGAAATGATCTAGCAAATTTTTTTAGTAATGCCAAAACAATGGAAACTTTTAAATTTTTCTACCAGAGTTAATAAAAAAAATGTACAAAGGGTTAGTTTTTATTACATTATTACCACAACGACCACAAAAACAACAAGTCCAGCTATGACAACAACACAACATTTAGAATAACAATAAGAACAATATAGAAACATCATATTTTTCATTTTTTTTTTTTTTACTTTTTCAGAGATTTCCCTGGACCTGTTCCACCGATTTTAATGATTTTTGAAATAGAAATCTTCCCATGAATTTGGTGAATCATTCTCACTAAAAATGATCACTGTACCTGTACTATTGAAGGCGAGATCGTGACAAGAACAACATAGAAAATTATATTTTTTCAAGACTTTTTTTAGTTCGTCATTCAAATCTCGGGCCCTAATGGACCGATTTGGACGATTTTAAATAGCAAACTTTTCAGGATGTTAATGAATAATTTTTTATGTCAAAGAGCACCCTAGCTCCCCGATTGATGCCGTCATCGTGATTTCCACAGACGGACAGACGGACATCGCTATATCAACTCCGGTTGTTATAAGGATCACAAATATATATATTTTATGGGGTCCAAAATTTTTTTTCTAATTATTACAAACGGAATGACAAACTTATATATACCCTCTGTACACTGGAGTGGAGGGTATAAAAAATTATATCCATCACCATATTATTTCTTCATTAAGTCATACTTAAACCAAAGATTTTTCTACGTAAAAATAAATGCTGAAACCTCCGATATATGTCCAACTAAAGCGGGAATTCCACAAGGTAGTATTTTAGGCCCTGCCCTTTATACCATATTCATATCGGACATGCCTATACGCGAAAATGTAACTGCTGCAACATATGCTGACGATACAGCTTTAATAGCAACAAGTGATGAACCAGATATTGCTTCAGCAACGATCCAAACTCAACTTAATGACATTGGGTTATGGCTGCAGAAACGGAATCTATAATATTAATAGGCTAGGCGATTTCTTGTGACCCATGTTTAGTTCTACCGTTTTATCCCGATTTTTATAAAACACATATTTTTTGAAAGGTATTTCTTTTTAGCTGTTTACCAGACTTGCAGATTTTGAAATTTCTGCCTATATTTTGAGAAAATTGTATTTAAAGTTACTACTAACACATACATAAAATAAGTTTGTTTTCTTCATTCACAATAATAATAAACCAAAAAACTGTTGGTTTGTGAATTGGCCAAGTTGAAAAAAAAAGGAGCCTAGAATATGCACTCGTATTTCGAGCGCTGGAATCTGCTGGTATAAAAGTTAATACCCAAAAATCTACTAATGTAACGTTTACTTTAAGAAAAGGAGATTGTCCAGAGCTTACATTAAATGGTACTCAACCCAAAACATACTAAAGTTAAATATCTTGGTCTTCACCTGGATCGCAGGCTTACATGGTCACATTAAGGCAAAAATGCAACAATTAAATATAAAAACATGTAAGAAAATTATAGTCGGTCTAGACCGACTATACGATACTCTATAACATGCGTTTATGGAGCCTCTCTTTTAGGTCCAACTATTTGGATATATTCATTGTTATTATTTTTTTTGGCTGCAGACATAAAAAGTGCTATATTTGTATGGGGACTAGGTCGAAAAAGGAACCGATCCTGAGCATAATTGGTAAAGTCACTTGTATTTTGCAAAAACATGTGCAAACCAAATTTGAGCAAAATCTGTGCAATATTTTTGTTTTTTGATAGATTTAAGTCAAGATCGGGGAGCAGCTTTATATGGGGGCTATGACTAAGAATTGTCCTATAGGGTTTATTTTTGGACTACTGATAAATGGATGTAATGAACGTACATAAATCCTATTTAACCGATATCTATAGGATGATTTGGATTTTATGACAATTTAAGTAGATTTCATATGGCTCGTTTATATGGGGACTAGGTCTGAACATGCACCAATTTCAACAGCGTTCACGCTATGGCTGATAGAAGCTTACATGCCAAATTTCATCAAAATTACAAGGTTTACATGAACACACAGATGAACGGACGGACGGACGGACATCGCTAAATAGACACATAGTGATTCTGAGTCTATGATATCTTATTTTACAAATTTGTAAATAATTTAATTGGATTACTGTCCATATTATAAGTCTATTTAAGTTTAACCAATTTGCTTATTGTTGTATAAAAACAGATTGTAAATAGAAGAATTTAAAAAAAAATTCCTTTACTTCAACAAAGTATCTTTTCTTAAAAAACTAATTTTCTTAAACAAGTTCCTTTTCTTAAAAAAGTGTCTGTTCTTCACATCTTCTTAAAAAGTACTTTTCCTTCAAAAAAAATATCTTTTCCTAAAAAACTACCATTTCTTAAAAAAATAATTTTTTATTCAAAATGTATGATATAGGTATTTTCTGAAAAAAATTTTTCTAATAAGAAACTACCTTGTTCTAAAAATTCACATTTTCTTAAAAAAAAAAACTACCTTTTCTTAAAAAGTATCTTTTTTAGAAAAAATACCTTTTTTAAGGAAACTACCTTTTCTAAAAAAATACAATTTTGTTAAAAAAAAGATAATTTTTCTTTTAAAACTGTTTCTCTCTCATCTTTAAAATGTGACTACATTTTCATAAAAATGCACATTTTCTTTAAAAAAAAAAAAAAAAACTTTAACAAGTACAATTTCTTAAAAAAAGTTTCCAAATGTATGAGATCATTACTAAAAAAGTACATTTTCCTAAAAAGCGCCTTCACTTTAAAAACTAGATTTTCTTCAAAAGGTAACTTTTCTTAAAAAAAAAACATTTTTTTGAAAAAGTAAGTTTTCTTAAAAATTATTTTCATCACTTTTCAATGGGCGACTTGGTGATTTATTGACTAGTTGAAACTATAACAACCGAGGTGGAAGATACGAAAGATTCAAATTAAACCAGAGTTCAGAAAAAAACACACACTGAATAAAAAACTCGTACATATATGTAAACAAACATAACTTAGACCAACACACACATATTTTTATTTTCATATCAATTATGTTTGTTTATAAATTTTCTTCGGTGCCCAACACAACCATGACTGTGTTCGTTTTAATATTTCGTTATCTACACGAACATTTTTGTATCACATACTTTTTGTTTCAATCACACATAAAGCACACATTTTTGAGTGTTGCTTTATTTGAAGTTCATGTTCTAGTACGTGTACTGAAAAAAAACACAGAACATGTACAATAAACAGGTTCGAGTTCAGTTATATTTTAAGTCGTGTTGTGGCTCGTGTAGTAAGAAAAAACAGAACATGTACAATAAACAGGTTCTAGTTCAGTTACACAGTTTCGTGTGTGTATTTTCTGAACCTTGAATTAAACTCTCTTAGTTGAGTTTTAATTATTTACTCTAAATTTACATCACATTTTTTTCTACCAGCAAAAATATTTTTAAATCTTTTCCCATATATAGCAGAAATCTTAGATCCATTTGATTATCTCGAAAATTAATGGCACATATTTCTGGGTTCATAATAAATAAGCAATGGATGACATATTTAAATGCACTTAAAGATTATTGCTGATAATTTTGTTTTTCAATTTTTGTATTCTGAAGTTAACAACAAAAACAAGCTTTACACAATATCTAAATGTATAAATATACAAATACACAAATATTTATTTGCTAGAACAGAACTTTTGTTTTATGTTAATAGACTATAAGAAGAAGAAGAAGCCTTGACAAAATATTAAATATATTTGTTTTCTATTTAACCTCTGCCTTTCGGTAAAATAAACATGTTCCGACAAGTTCAACTTTGTTGTTTTAACAATAAATAAACAGACATAAAAGTATAAAAGTTTGAACATGTTGACGCACACATCCATACATACATACGAAATATCCATATGCATTTGCCTGTAAATGTTTGTCAATAACACAAAAATGTAAAGTTTATGCTTTGGTTATAAATTATATATTTTATGTACATACGTACATACGTAAGTCTTTTCAGGCGTTTGTCTACATATGTATGGGGGCTTTTATATGTTTAAATATGTAAATACAGTTAACTCAAAAAGTAAGTGCTCATCATTAGTTTTAAAATTTAAGTATTTTTTTTTTTTATAACAAAAATGTCTTAAAAGAAAAGTCAATTACTTTCATTATTCTCTTTAGTTATTACTTTTGTTTATGTACGTTAACAAGAAAGTAAAAGATTATAAGAATTTTATTTTACAAAAGAAAAACAAAAAAATTTCATAATCCGACCTTCAAAAAGTTAGAGCTTCTTTGTTACATTTTTGTTTATTTTTTGTCATACCTGGAAAATTACGGGTTGTTAATAATAAATTATTTTCAATTAACATTAAATAATTTAGTGCTGGAGGTTTAGCAGGAAAGCACTTGTTTTTGGATATTATCGATATGCGTTTAATAATGTAAATATGCGTTTAATAATGTAAACTGCAAAAGCCGCAAGCTAAATTATTATAAATTTACGTAAAGACATTAAAATTCATTACGTAAAATAGGAAAAATAGCCAAAAGATCCTATTCCACAATAATAAAAACAAACAGATTCCAGCCCTCGAAATTCGAGCGCAAATTCTATTTTTTCATTAAATAAAGACCCTAAAAGTATGCTAATCAATTATAGCCAAATCACAAATCAACACAAAAAACAAACTCATTTTTATTACAAAAACATTAACAAATAAAATAAACACTCCATAGCATTGCATAATTTTACGTATGTGTTAGTAGCAACTTTAAATGCAATTTACGCAAAATAAAGAAAAAAAATTTAAAAATCTGTAAATCGGCTAAAAAGAAGTACCTTTCAAATAATATACGTTTGGTCAAAATCGTTATAAAATGGTAGAACAAAACATCAGTCACAAGAAATCGCCTAGCCTATTAATATTATAGATATAATTTTTAATTCTCCCTTCAAGCACTTATCGATGCTGAAAAGTGATCTGTAATTAGAGAAATAAAGAAACATCCAAAAATTCCAGTAATAAAATTAATAGAACTTTTAACAAATGTCCAAATGCCGTCTGGTATGTGTTCCATGAGTACAGCGGTGACAACATTTTCCAAGCAAAAATTGCAAGCCAGTACTCAAAAAGCGATAAAAAGCGCTTAATTAAAATGAATCGAAAGAAACTGAAAACGGATTGGTTCTGGCAACCGAATTTGTTGCAAACCGAATTGCCAATATTATTCTGTTGTGACTATTAAATAATATTTTCGAAATAACCGTATGTATTTTAAGGCAACTGATGTTTTTAGAAAATTCGATTGTATGAATTGTTGCATTTATTTATTAATGGTTCCAACAATTCATTGGCAATTGAAACTGCGAAACCGAGATGCTGCAATTATGAAATATTAGCCGGACCCAGCACTCGAAATTCGAGTGAAAATTATAGGAAATTCTATTTTTGCATTAAATTTTTTTCTTTCAATGATTTTTTATTTTATATTTATAAGAAACTTATGAATATTTATATAAATTATGAATTTTTAAATAAAATTCATTAAATTTCATTATAAATATTTGTTGAACACACAGGAGATATATAAATTGGTTTGTTAATAAAAAATTGTATAAGAGCCTAAAGGTATGCTAATGAATTTTAGCCAAATCACAACTCAACACCGGGGTTTTGATATACAATGTTTGCAAATACATTAACAAACTTTATAAACATACACACAGCATTGTAAGTAGAGTTTTTGTGTAGGTTCTACCGCAGTTTTTACTTGTAAGTACTGTCTTGGATTTAGTGCGATCGTTTTTTAATAAGCAAAGTCACAAACCTTTTTTTTCGTTAACTTTGAATATTTAAGAGTTAGTAGTAAATTTTGAAATTGTTTTTAGGTTGCGCTACTATTAATCAAGTTTAGTTTTAAATATTTTAGATTTTTTTTAACTTTTCATTCACAATAACATGTTTTTTCTTTTAATTTGTATGTTTATATTTTTGCTGCTATAAAGTTTGGTTTATCTTTAATTGAATGGAAATTAAGAGCGTTTTTTTTTCAACAGTCTAAAAGTATGCCACATATTTGTTCTTACTATATGCAGGAATTAGCAATTATTTTGTTTTTAACAAAAATTCATACAATTATTATTCCAATATATTTTTTGCTTCTTATTAAGTAAAATTATAGCCAATTTTAAAGTTTAGTATCGCAATTTGAATACCATTTTTCAGACTTCAACATTTCTTTACTAAATTTGTTATTACATTAGACCAAATCTTTATTTTTTTTTTTTTTCAAATATTAACGATTTTCAAACAATTTTTTTTTTAATATTAACGATTTTCAAACAATTTTTCGTATTAAAGTTTTAATGTATATTATTTTTTATCTTAGAAATTTTGTATTAATTAAAAATTTTTAAAATTTTATAAAATGACACTTTTTTACATCTAAAGTAAATGAATAAAATCTTTAAAATTAAACTTGATTAATATCAGCGCCACCTAAAAACAATATCAACAATATTTTCTACTAACTCTTGAATCTTCAAAGTTATCGGTAAAAAAAGGTTTGTGACTTTGCTTGGTAAAAACGATCGCAGCGCCATATGCTCTACTACCTGCGGTGAAAAATTTAACTAAATCAAAGCCAGTACTTACAGGTAAACACTGAGTTAGAACATACATGAACACTCTACTATTGTATAGTTTTATGTGTTTTACGTATGTGTTCGTAGCAACTTTAAATGATTATGCTGTGTGTCAGAGAAAAATACTTGTGATGCAATACTTTTTTCTGATTTATGAACTCTAAAGTCAGTCCGTCTGGCCGTTCTATCCGGCCGATATCCTTCATTTTTTTATGAAAGGTATTTAGACAAAGATATGTCATCAGTCATTAAAATTTACTCAACTCCAACCTTACTCAAGTTATACTCAAACGCGATTCTTCCCTGTACATTTTTTATGGGATACATTCACTCAAGCAATTCGAATTCTCATAGCTCCTCTTCTAATGAATGGATCATGATCGTATCACTCTCAGAACACTCAGTGAATCAAGCTCTTTCTTTTGAGCTAAATTCGTTGAGTTTGAGGAAAGTTATGCGTGCACAATCAACTTTACATTATGCAGCACGAAAGTTAACGTACAGATTTCATTACAATAATTGCATAACACATACCCTGTGTTGAATTGTGAATTAACAAAAATTTGAATACCTTTAGGTAGCATACAAGGTGTCCTTTATTTCTGTGTGTTCAACAAATATTTATAATGAAATAAACTTTATGAATTAAATAGATTAGAAAACATTGAAAGAAATAAATTGAATGATAAAATAAAATTTCCTAGAATTTGCACTCGAACTTCGAGGGCTGGGCTCTGCTAGTTTTGTTTAAAAATACCCTCTATTGTTCAATTTTGGAGATGTTTTTACTCATTTTTTTTATTTAGGAACCGCATAAAATTTATGAACTTATTATAAAAGCATTTTTATTTATGAATATAATGCAGCTTTGGTTTAAAAAATCTGGTAAATTAATAAACTGAGGTATTAAACTTTTAATTAAGAAAAATGGAATAAATGCCTGCACAAACAATTTTTTTTTCTAAAATAACATTTTCGGTTATTCAACTCAAAAGTATTTGCAGTCATTTATTCCATTTTTTTTTCTATTAAAAATTTAATAACTCAAAATCGGTTGATATTGAACAAAGTTACTGGCTTATAAGTGCCAAAGGTCCGAAAACCCGATTTTTTAACTGTAATTCAAGATTTTGGAGGTGTTTCGCAAATTTCAAGGACAGGGTCTTGTTGTACTCGGCAAGACCTATCACAAAAAAGTATCACATCCCAGGTATTTCTGTTTCATTCTTTGTTGTATCACTGTCTTTTTGCTTAAAAAAATGTACCACATGCATAGAAATGCCTTTCAAATGGTGTATTTTTTTCAAAATCACTTGATAGCTAAAAGCGTAGAACCAAAAATGATTCAAATAAAGCTCTCTAGGAATACTGCACCAAATTCCACCACAGGTGATCAAAACTTTTGTTTTCTCCATGCCTAGAATAAGGAATCGCATACTACAAATTACAATAATGAAAGTTTGGTGTTAGAATTAATTTTTTGTAGAATAATTAATAATGAGCACTTGTATTTTGAAGTATGTATAGATAAAAGGATTTTATCTGTTTTTGTTATAGTTTTTTGAAATATGAAATTTTTAAAATTATGTCTTTATATAACATTAAACTATAAATTATAATGAGTAATAAACCAAATAAAAAACATTTTACAAATAATGCATGAAAACGTATTTGAAATATGAGATTAGAGTGAACACTCACTTTACGAGTCAACTGTATGTAGGTAGGATTCTGGTTGACAAAGAACAAATATTAACTTAAAACCCAAAATCAGACGACTACACTAATTTACAATTAAAGCAGATTTTTTTTATGTCATTATTGCTACAACAAAACGCGCATAATTGTTTCATTTTTCATTTATAACTGAATATAGAATATATTAGCAGAGTTTGAAAGCCTGAGTAAAAAAAAAAATTTATTAAAAAAAAATGATGGATCAACTTGCATTAAATAATTATATATTTTATCCACAGTTTAATACAATTTCATATTATAATATTAAATATTTAATACAATTGTTTGTGATTTCTAATACGAATATGAATACAACATAATGTTTCATATGTACTTTTTTATGTACACGTATGTCAGACATATTTGTATCCAATTATATTTTATATTTATTATTTTATATACAAATTATATTTAATTGTATTTAATGAGGTATATATACTTATATTTATAACTACCTAGATACAACCATTTTTGAATTATATCGAATCAATTTAAATATTTTAGTTAATTCCTATACAAATCATTTTTGTACTCAGGAATATTTGTTTAATTTTACTTTAGTATTGTTAAATATTCTTCTTGAAGTTATTTTTTATGGCCCATATTCCTTGTTTTTTTTTTTAATAACAGCGATTGGAATCAGTGTAGCCTATTTGCAATATTTTTTTAGCCTCGTTAGGTCCGCCATGTTTAACCGTTGGCAAAAAAATTTTTTTTTATTAAATGCAGTTCTATTTTTACGCCAACCTATTTTTTTTTTCCTTTAATGCCAAAAATACAAAAACTGCTTTCATCAGAAAATATAACAACATTGTAACAAAATTCTGGAGCCTTGTTTATATACTCATTTGCAAAGTCCACACGTTTTTATACCCTATACCACTATGTGGTCAGGGTAAAGTGAGTTTTTACTGATGTTTGTAACTACCAAAAATATTTGACCCAAAGCCACCTTTTAGTAAACCGATCGACTCAGAATCACTTTCTAAGTTAATTTAGCGATGTCCTTCCTGAAGAGCACAAATCAGGTCTCCATCAATACGGTACTTTTTGCTCGGAAATGATATGCAGAACAATTCTGTGGTTTTCTAGATTAACCGCGTATGTCATAAAATCAAAATGTTCAGGGGAGCCAAAAAAAATGTTTTATTTGAAATTATGGGCTCGATATAAAGTTTTTAGAGCTTTTTATTTAACAGTCCTGTAGATATGGGCAATAAATACTTTATGTAAAATTTTGAGTCAAAAATCTTCAGAGGAATAGATCCTAGAGAAGGACGAAAAAAAAACAATATGTAAATTACACTTAAAGTGTGTGCAGATAAAACAACTTATGTCGACAAACGTCGTTTTCTTTGAAAAAGAAAACTACCAATCCAACCACCCATGTAGACATAAGTTGGTGTTGCTTGAAAAATTGATTTTTTTGTTCGTCAGCAAAAATTTAACGGGACTTAGGATGAGAATATAACAACGTATCAAGAATAATAGTGACAAAAAATAAAAGAAATAAACACACAAGTTTTTATAAGTGGTTATAAACTGAAAAATAATCCAAAGTTATTTTGCATTTTTTTTTTTTTTCATTAATAACAACGTATGTCGCTATGTGTCGTTTTCTGAGAAAATAATTTGTCAGCGATCAAACGTAGGTTGACATACGTAGATAGTGCTCCAAAATAATTTAATAAACATTTAAGTTACGTCGTTATTTAAAGAAAAAACTCAAAAATGGTCAATATTTTTTTTTTTTTTAATTTAACACATGTAAAGAGCGTTAAAAATTAATATATTTGGAATCATTAACTCAAAACAGACAAAAATTGACATACGCGGTTATTCCAGAAAACCACAGAATTAACTTAGCAAAATAATACAAATATATTAATTTAAATCACATTCCTTCCCTTCAATCATTTGTAAGTTTTGTAAATCAATTATTTTGTTTAAAAGTTATTGAAATTTTTTATGTCACTTATTTTATGTGCACAATCCTTAGAAAATTTTTTCTTTGGCTCTCCTAGAAACCTTTCAAATGTTACTGTTGTATTAAAAACAAAAAGAAAATATTACAAATTAAAAATTTTGCGTGTAAATTTAGTGCTTCTTTATGTAAAACGAACGATGCACAGTGGAACATTTCACCAGAAAGCGGTCAAAAATCCATAACTTTTGATTGGATTGGAATTTTGATATACAATTTTTTTCCTGTTTGCTAGGTGGGACTTAAGCCTTCCATTATCCAGTAGTCCAAAAATAAGCCCTGTAAGACCATTTTTAGTCATAGTGCTCATAGTCATAGTGCTCTTTCCCGAACTTCACTTAAATCGATTTAAGCACAAAAACATTGCATAGATTTCTCTCTAATTTGGTTTGTATATTTCTTTCAGTCCTAGTTCTCTTTCACAGTAATGGCTTTCAAATTTGGTTTATACACATGTTCTATATCCAATTTATTAGACCTAAGACCCTTTCACTAATGTGAATAGTCCCTCAATCAGCAACAATGAAAAGACAGTTTTTAAAACAATCCAAAGTGTTAAATTTTTTGGATTTACATATATAAATTTAAGATTTTTATTCCAAAAATAAAATAAACTTGATTAAAAATTGTTCAACAAATATGTATTTTCCCAATTTGAAAAACTGAAAAACTTGAAATTATTCGGTTTACACGCATAACTTTTAATGTAATTAAGAATACTAGCAGATTCCAGCCCTCGAAATTCGAGTGCAAATTCTAGGAAATTTTATTTTTCATTAAATAAAGACCCTAAAGGTATGCTAATCAATTATAGCCAATTCACAAATCAACACAAAAAACAAACTCATTTTTATTACAAACACATTAACAAATTTAATAAGCACAAACATAGCATTGTATATTTTATGTACGCGTTAGTAGTAATTTTAAATGCAATTTACTCAAAATAAAGGAAAAAATTTAAAAATCTGTAAATCTGCAAATCGGCTAAAAAGAAATACCTTTCAAATAATATACGCTTGGTCAAAATCGGGATAAAACGGTATAACAAAACATCGGTCACAAGAAATCGCCTAGCCTATTAATATTATAGATTTCAAAAATATTAAAATTATTCGATTAATACGATTAATTTGGAAATTTTAATCGCTTAATCGAGTCAAGTTAAAAGTCTTACTATTCATTCTAATCGCATATAAGCGAAACGAAATACCCTAAATAGCTAAAATACACGCGATATTTTAATTTTTTAGCCACAAACATATAATTTTTTATTAAAACCAATATTGTTGGCCGACAGACATTTTTGACTGGCAAAGTGTAATGAAAATGAAAATGAAAAGCGTCATGCTGATTTTAAGTAGACCAAAAGCCTTAAAAATTAGTAAATGGAATTGAGTCTTGGAAAAATGTTGATAAAATGTAAATGAACAACGGATTGGCTTAAATCAAGCAAAACGTTTTGCTGGTTAAAACTTAACAAAACAAATATTTCACAAGTAATTGCCAAAGCAAATTCAAATGTTAATAAAGTATATGGGTGGTTATATTTATTATCAACTGCGAAAATAAGCGTTTTCGGTCGCACCCTCTTTGAATTTAGTAAGAAATATGGCGGTGCGAAAAGTGTAAAATAAACACCTTAAATAAAATTAATTAAGAGGTATTGAGACATGCCTGTACAATGGCATGTCTCTATATTTAAGTAGCGAAATGTCAAAGGTCATTAACACATGAACGAAATGTTGTGCTTGAATTTCTTAAAAATTGCTATTTTGTAAATTTAAAAATAAAATGTATGTTGATGTTGATCGTCTTCTCTGCACTTGTGCTAAATTTTATGAGTGAATGTCTATTGGTTTCTGAAACATAAAAGAAATACTAAAATTAGATTGATTTGTTTTTATACCGTACACCACTATGTGGTCAGGGTATTCAATAAAATCTATCAAAAAACAACAATATTGCACAGATTTTTC
Source organism: Cordilura impudica (assembly GCA_963682025.1). Lineage (NCBI taxonomy): Eukaryota > Metazoa > Arthropoda > Insecta > Diptera > Scathophagidae > Cordilura > Cordilura impudica. The sequence goes on along the minus strand of OY821517.1, from coordinate 75,118,045 downwards.
TCAAAAATAAGTGACTGTGCCAAATATGATCAGGATCGGTCCATTTTTCGACCTAGTCCCCATATATATATATACCATCCGATGTGAACTTTTTCATATCCAAAGGCAAAAAAATAATAACAATGCCACTCAAATTCAGTTAATGCTTATTTTCTATATCTAATTAGTTGGAACTAAGAGATAGGATCTCTAAACGCATGGTATATTGTATCGTATACTAGGTATAATTTCCTTACTTGCTGTATACAGTAATCCTCCGATATACGAAGGATCGCTTTACGAAATTTCGAAGTTGCGAGCATCGTTCGTAAATTACAAAATTTGTTTTAAGAATGAAAAATTCTTTAGCATTCTACTAGAAAAATTCGCTCTTACGAACAAGGTTTTTATACCCTATACCACTATGTGGTTTGGGTATAATGACTTTGTGCTGCTGTTTGTAACAACCAAAAATATTTGACCTAGACCCATCTTTAATTATACCGATCGAATCAGAATCACTTTCTGAGTTGATTTAACAATGTCCGTCCGTCCGTCTGTGTGTCCATGTAAAGCTTGTAATCATTCTGCAGGTCGCAAATATGAATATATTTTGATGAAATTTGGCATATAAGCTTTTATCGGCCATGGGATGAACGCTATTGAAATTGGTGAGAATCGGTGCATGTTCAGACCTAGCCCCCATACAAATTACCCATATGAAATCGACATAAATTGCCATAAGATCCAAATTGTCATATAGATCTTACTCAAATTGGGTTTGTATGCGTTCATTACATCCACTAATGAGTAGTCCAAAAATGATCCCTTTGACCCCATATAGAGCTGCTTCCCGATCTTCACTTAAATCTATTAAAAAACAAAAATATTGCACTGATTCTTCTCAAATTTTGTTTGTACATATTTTTGCAAAATACAAGAGAGTTTATCAAACATGATCAGGATCGGTCCATTTTTGGAGCTAGTCTCTTTATAGATATAGCATCCGATATGAACTTTTTCATATCTGCAGCCAAAAAAATTAATAAAAATCCCACTTATATTTGGTTTTTGCTTATTTTCAATGTCCAGTTAGTTGGGCCTAAGAGATAGGGTTTCTAAACGCATGGTATAGGGTATCGTATAGTCGGTCTAGACCGACTATAATTTTCTTACTTGTTATACCCTATACCACTATGTGGTTTGGGTATAATGACTTTGTGCTGCTGTTTGTAACAACCAAAAATATTTGACCTACACCCATCTTTAATTATACCGATCGAATCAGAATCACTATCTGATTCGATTTAACGATGTCCGTCCGTCCGACCGTCTGTGTGTCCATGTAAAGCTTGTAATCAAACTGCAGGTCGCAAATATGAATACATTTTGATGAAATTTGGTATTTAATCTTTTATCGGCCATGGGATGAACGCTATTGAAATTGGTGAGAAATGAAATGAAATCAACATAAATTGCCATAAGATCCAAGTTATCATACAAATCTTAGTCAAATTGGGTTTGTATGTATATATTACATCCATTAATCAGTAGTCAAAAAAAGATCCCTATTGGACAACTCTTAGTCATAGGCCCCATATAGAGCTGCTTCCCGATCTTCACTTAAATCTATCAAAAAAGAAAAATATTGCACTGATTCTTCTCAAATTTTGTTTGTATATATTTTTGCAAAACACAAGAGACTTTACCAAATATGGTCAGGATCGGTCCATTTTTGGTCCTAGTCCTCATATAGATATAGCATCCGATATGAACTTTTTCATATCTGCAGCCGAAAAAATTAATAAAAATCCCATTCAAATTTGGTTTATGCTTATTTTCTATATCCAGTTAGTTGGGCCTGAGAGATAGGGTCTCTAAACGCATGGTACTTACTTGTTTAATTTGGGAATTCCCCTAAAAATATTGCAATAAGCACTGGCATTATCCAAGAATAAATCATGTAAGACCGATCACAGGGGACATGTGTAAACATCTAATAATTACAGAATTTTTTATGGCACTTTTTTAAACTCAAACAGAAGGCGTCATTTATGTATCACTTAAAGCAATCCTCTGCAGGGACTCTGCTAATATATTATAATATAATATATATATTACATAATATATATTATTATTATTATTATTTATTTTTTATTATTATTTATTTTTTTATTATTATTTATTTATTTTATTATTATTTATTTATTTATTATTATATTATTTAATTTTTAATTTTTAATTTCTAATTTTTAATTTTTAATTTTTAATTTTTAATTTTTAATTTTTAATTTTTAATTTTTAATTTTTAATTTTTAATTTTTAATTTTTAATTTTTAATTTTTAATTTTTAATTTTTAATTTTTAATTTTTAATTTTTAATTTTTAATTTTTAATTTTTAATTTTTAATTTTTAATTTTTAATTTTTAATTTTTAATTTTTAATTTTTAATTTTTAATTTTTAATTTTTAATTTTTAATTTTTAATTTTTAATTTTTAATTTTTAATTTTTAATTTTTAATTTTTAATTTTTAATTTTTAGTTTTTAATTTTTAATTTTTAATTTTTAATATTTATTTTTTAATTTTTAATTTTTAATTTTTAATTTTTAATTTTTAATTTTTAATTTTTAATTTTTAATTTTTAATTTTTAATTTTTAATTTTTAATTTTTAATTTTTAATTTTTAATTTTTAATTTTTAATTTTTAATTTTTAATTTTTAATTTTTAATTTTTAATTTTTAATTTTTAATTTTTAATTTTTAATTTTTAATTTTTAATTTTTAATTTTTAATTTTTAATTTTTAATTTTTAATTTTTAATTTTTAATTTTTAATTTTTAATTTTTAATTTTTAATTTTTAATTTTTAATTTTTAATTTTTAATTTTTAATTTTTAATTTTTAATTTTTAATTTTTAATTTTTAATTTTTAATTTTTAATTTTTAATTTTTAATTTTTAATTTTTAATTTTTAATTTTTAATTTTTAATTTTTAATTTTTAATTTTTAATTTTTAATTTTTAATTTTTAATTTTTAATTTTTAATTTTTAATTTTTAATTTTTAATTTTTAATTTTTAATTTTTAATTTTTAATTTTTAATTTTTAATTTTTAATTTTTAATTTTTAATTTTTAATTTTTAATTTTTAATTTTTAATTTTTAATTTTTAATTTTTAATTTTTAATTTTTAATTTTTAATTTTTAATTTTTAATTTTTAATTTTTAATTTTTAATTTTTAATTTTTAATTTTTAATTTTTAATTTTTAATTTTTAATTTTTAATTTTTAATTTTTAATTTTTAATTTTTAATTTTTAATTTTTAATTTTTAATTTTTAATTTTTAATTTTTAATTTTTAATTTTTAATTTTTAATTTTTAATTTTTAATTTTTAATTTTTAATTTTTAATTTTTAATTTTTAATTTTTAATTTTTAATTTTTAATTTTTAATTTTTAATTTTTAATTTTTAATTTTTAATTTTTAATTTTTAATTTTTAATTTTTAATTTTTAATTTTTAATTTTTAATTTTTAATTTTTAATTTTTAATTTTTAATTTTTAATTTTTAATTTTTAATTTTTAATTTTTAATTTTTAATTTTTAATTTTTAATTTTTAATTTTTAATTTTTAATTTTTAATTTTTAATTTTTAATTTTTAATTTTTAATTTTTAATTTTTAATTTTTAATTTTTAATTTTTAATTTTTAATTTTTAATTTTTAATTTTTAATTTTTAATTTTTAATTTTTAATTTTTAATTTTTAATTTTTAATTTTTAATTTTTAATTTTTAATTTTTAATTTTTAATTTTTAATTTTTAATTTTTAATTTTTAATTTTTAATTTTTAATTTTTAATTTTTAATTTTTAATTTTTAATTTTTAATTTTTAATTTTTAATTTTTAATTTTTAATTTTTAATTTTTAATTTTTAATTTTTAATTTTTAATTTTTAATTTTTAATTTTTAATTTTTAATTTTTAATTTTTAATTTTTAATTTTTAATTTTTAATTTTTAATTTTTAATTTTTAATTTTTAATTTTTAATTTTTAATTTTTAATTTTTAATTTTTAATTTTTAATTTTTAATTTTTAATTTTTAATTTTTAATTTTTAATTTTTAATTTTTAATTTTTAATTTTTAATTTTTAATTTTTAATTTTTAATTTTTAATTTTTAATTTTTAATTTTTAATTTTTAATTTTTAATTTTTAATTTTTAATTTTTAATTTTTAATTTTTAATTTTTAATTTTTAATTTTTAATTTTTAATTTTTAATTTTTAATTTTTAATTTTTAATTTTTAATTTTTAATTTTTAATTTTTAATTTTTAATTTTTAATTTTTAATTTTTAATTTTTAATTTTTAATTTTTAATTTTTAATTTTTAATTTTTAATTTTTAATTTTTAATTTTTAATTTTTAATTTTTAATTTTTAATTTTTAATTTTTAATTTTTAATTTTTAATTTTTAATTTTTAATTTTTAATTTTTAATTTTTAATTTTTAATTTTTAATTTTTAATTTTTAATTTTTAATTTTTAATTTTTAATTTTTAATTTTTAATTTTTAATTTTTAATTTTTAATTTTTAATTTTTAATTTTTAATTTTTAATTTTTAATTTTTAATTTTTAATTTTTAATTTTTAATTTTTAATTTTTAATTTTTAATTTTTAATTTTTAATTTTTAATTTTTAATTTTTAATTTTTAATTTTTAATTTTTAATTTTTAATTTTTAATTTTTAATTTTTAATTTTTAATTTTTAATTTTTAATTTTTAATTTTTAATTTTTAATTTTTAATTTTTAATTTTTAATTTTTAATTTTTAATTTTTAATTTTTAATTTTTAATTTTTAATTTTTAATTTTTAATTTTTAATTTTTAATTTTTAATTTTTAATTTTTAATTTTTTAATTTTTAATTTTTAATTTTTAATTTTTAATTTTTAATTTTTAATTTTTAATTTTTAATTTTTAATTTTTAATTTTTAATTTTTAATTTTTAATTTTTAATTTTTAATTTTTAATTTTTAATTTTTAATTTTTAATTTTTAATTTTTAATTTTTAATTTTTAATTTTTAATTTTTAATTTTTAATTTTTAATTTTTAATTTTTAATTTTTAATTTTTAATTTTTAATTTTTAATTTTTAATTTTTAATTTTTAATTTTTAATTTTTAATTTTTAATTTTTAATTTTTAATTTTTAATTTTTAATTTTTAATTTTTAATTTTTAATTTTTAATTTTTAATTTTTAATTTTTAATTTTTAATTTTTAATTTTTAATTTTTAATTTTTAATTTTTAATTTTTAATTTTTAATTTTTAATTTTTAATTTTTAATTTTTAATTTTTAATTTTTAATTTTTAATTTTTAATTTTTAATTTTTAATTTTTAATTTTTAATTTTTAATTTTTAATTTTTAATTTTTAATTTTTAATTTTTAATTTTTAATTTTTAATTTTTAATTTTTAATTTTTAATTTTTAATTTTTAATTTTTAATTTTTAATTTTTAATTTTTAATTTTTAATTTTTAATTTTTAATTTTTAATTTTTAATTTTTAATTTTTAATTTTTAATTTTTAATTTTTAATTTTTAATTTTTAATTTTTAATTTTTAATTTTTAATTTTTAATTTTTTATTTTTAATTTTTAATTTTGAATTTTTAATTTTTAATTTTTCATTTTTCATATTTTCTTTCTTATTTTAAATTTTTCATGTTTTATTTTTCATTTTCAAACAGGTTATTACATATCATAATTTTTCCCCCAATACAATTTTGTCTTCCGGCTAACATGTTACGCTATTTTAGTGATTGTATTGTGAAATAGCTCACTCCGTGACTGTGCGTGACTGTGTGTGACCACCCCAAAACAGAGTATGAGTTAAAAGAAAGAGTTTAAAAAGATAAAAATAAAATTGAAAACAGAGAAATTTTATATGTTGTTTTTATGAATTAATTTCGTTTTTTTCTATTATTTTTTTATTTTTATTATTTTTTATTATATTTTTTTTTTTTTATTATGATCTTTTTATTTTTATTTTTTTATAACTGCTAATGAATTATTTAAAGATTTTTTTATTAAATTTGGTTGAAACAATTGATGTCGTTTTTATTGGGGTGTTTTAGATTTGTCCGATAGCGAGTGGGTAGTGTTTTCATTTTTTGGTGTTCGCGTTCAACAACACGAACTGAAAACAAATCTGTATTCGAATCTGTTTATTTTTCATGTTCCGTTTTTTTTAGCAGTACACGTGCAAGAACATGAACTTAAAATAAAGCTGCACTCGAACCTGTGTGTTCGAAACAAAAAATATGTGAATGAAACATGTTCGTGTACACAACAAATATTAGAACGAAACATATTCATGATTGTGTTCAGCATCGTGCAAAATTTAGAAACACACATAATTGATATGAAAATATAAATGTGTGTTTGTTGTTTTGAGCTGTGTTTGCTTACATATATGTACGAGTTTCTATTCAGTGTGTGTCTTTTTCTGAACTCTGACACGAACATTTCTAGCAACAATACTTTTATTGATAATGTTAGCAACAATGTTGGTACTTAACTCAAATCTCTTAATCAATCATACCAATTTTCAGTTTGCACATCCTCTGATATGTATAATCCATGGTACTTTCAAGCTGAATTGAAATTCCTTATCCCAGACAATGACGCTGAAAATGTACCATAGTGTAATTTAACAATTTAAACTAAATTAATTCCATGTAAAGTAATGTACAAAAATAACTTGGTGTTCAAAACAATATTAAACACAAAACTAGCTAAAGCCCTATTAGCTTAATACTAATTTTTAGTTAAAAAAATGTTTGAAAAACTTGAATATAACAATTTCTTTAACTGTTCTATGTAAAAAATAAAATTGCATTATTTCAATCGAGATCTTTTACAATTTTAACAGATTTTTTATATATAAATAAGTAATTATTTTCTGAATGTATAATTGTGTAATTCTTGTAAAGAACTTACAAAAAAGAACTCAGATTTTCTCTATGAGTTGTTCATTCATCTGCCAATCTCTTCTTAGATATGTGTATGTACATTTATACACAGTGGTTGGTGTGTGTATTATCTAATTTATTTTAATTCAACATTTACTTTTTCTCTGCTTTAAATTCAAATACTGTAAGTAACTTCGTTAAAAGTCTTGTGATTTTCCATTTATTTTTACTTTGATAAATTTTTACTACTTGTCAGAAGTCTATCAAGAACAAAAAGGATCTTTTAAAAAATGTTCATACATATTTTTTGTACATCATATTTAGTCGTATGTATTAAGAAGCTCATGTTTATATATTTGTCACTATGGTTATTTTATATGTATATGTGTGTATGTATGTGTATGGGTTTAAGGAGTATGGGTTTTTCTATAAAGTCGAGACACGTGGAAACTGAGATGTGAAATGTAATACATTGTTTATCATATGCAACATTAATTTTATAATAAAAGGAAAGAAACAAAAACAAATTTTTTTTTAATATGACGTTTTTGTTATTAAAAAGTATCCATTTAACTGCCATTAAAAAAAAATAAAACAAATTATTATTGTGTTAGGAATAATATGATTTGCAAGAAATTTTAGTCTGAGTCATTAGAAAAAGAAACATTTTATTCAGAATAAGGATTTAAAGTCACATGTTCCGAGCAGATAATAGAATTTGAATTTTTTTTTTTTTTTTTTGCTATTTTCATTATATTATTTTTCTGTTTTAATTAAAATTAATAATTTATGGACAAACTGTATTTCTCACGTACATATAAAATATGTAAAGCTAATAAACAGAGAAATGTAACCTTCATAGAAATGAAAGTCAAATCAAATAATTTGCAACAATATGGCATCGATTAGTTGTTGTTTGTATATTCCTTTTTCTATATTTTTAAAGTTATTGTATATATTTGCATATTTTTAAATTCTTAAAAATATTGTACGATTTAAGAATTTCTAGTTTATACTTAAAATATATAAACAATTAGTGATTTATACAATAAACGAAAATTTATTTTAAATTTGTATATAAAAGATATTTAACAGATTTCATACCCTGTAATTTACAATGCCATTTGGGAAACTTTTTCGATCTAGACCCCATATAAAAATATCACACGATATGACTTTTATCATATTTGTGGTCAACAAAGTCATATTCGTGTTAGTTGACTTAAGACGCTTTTTCTGAAATCGGTCTATACCGCTTAGAATTTTCTTACTTGTTTTATATTAAAATATTTTCAGCTTCTGAATCTGATTTAGCAAAAAAAATCAATTCACAATTCAATACTTTTTGAATATAGACTATTGTCGTTATTGGTTTTTGTCCAAAACTAATTGTCAGTTCAACAAAATTTTTATTCTGAATGAAGAAAACAAACTCACAAACACATTAACAAATTTAATAAACACGCACATAGCATTGTACAATTTTATGCATGTGTTAGTAAAAACTTTAAATGCATTTTACTTAAAAAAAAAATGTGCAAATTTAAAAATCTGTAAGTCTGGTGGACAGCTAAAAAGAAATACCTTTCAAATAAGATACTTTTGGTCAAAATCGGGAGAAAGCTGTTTAACAAATCATCGGTCACAAGAAATCGCCTTACCTATTATTACTATAGATGTAAAAAAAAATACTGGAAAAAGTAAAAAATTTGATAAATATAATACTAAATTATTACAACAAACACACTAAATAACAACTTGCTCAAAACAACGATAAACAATATTATCCTAACTTTACTCAGGCAAATAGTTAATTTTGTGAATTAGCGTGATTTCGACGGACGGACGGACAGGCGGACGTCGATATATCTACTCAATAACATAAATATATACTTAATGAGGTCACAAATTCATTTCTCAATACGTTACAAATGGATTGACAAACTGATATATACCTACTGCACAATTATGTGGAATCTAACTAAAAATTTTGGAATTTGGTACAATTTTTCTACAGATAAATTTTCATAATTTGAGACTTTTTCTATCAAAAAACGTTTAGAGTCTGAGACTGATTTTCTATGAAAATTATCAGGATCTGAGATTGGTTTTGTTTCTATAGAATATTTCTAAGCATCAGAACTAATTTTCTATGGATTCTTCTATTTTATAATCTGAAACAGAATTTGGAAATAAAATTCACTGAATCTGACACTATTTTACTATCGACAAATTTTTAGATTCTGAGATTGTTTTTCTATAGAAAAATCAATACACAAAAAATATGTAAGAAAATTATAGTCGGTGTAGACCGACCATGCGATACCCTATACCATGCGTTTAGAGAATTGGTCTTAGTTCCAACTAATTCGACATAGAAAATAAGCATAAACCAAATTTGAGTGGCATTGTTATTAAATTTTTTGTTTGCGCATATGAAAAAGTGTATATCAGATGCTATATTTCTATGGGGATCAGGTTGAAATATGGACCCAACCGGACCATATTTGTTAAAAAAAACTTATTTTTTGCAAAAACACATACAAACCAATTTTAAGAAAAATCTGTGCAATATTTTTTTTGATAGATTAAAGTGAAGATTCGAAAGGAGCGCTATATGAGGACTATGACTAAGAATTCTCCTACAGCGTCTACTTTGCGAGTATTGATTAATGGGTGTAATAAACACACACATACCAAATTTTACGGGGATCTGTATGATAATTTAAAACTTATGGTGATTTAAGAAGATTCATAGGGGTCATTTTTATAGGAAACTAGGTCTGAACAAGCTCCGATTTGCACCAATTTCAATATATAATATGAAATCCTATATACCAAATTTCAACAAAATATATTCATATTAGCGACCTGTTGTTCGATTAGAAAGTTTACGTGAAAAACACAGACGGACGGACGGACATCTCTAAATTGACTCGTATTTCTGAATCAATTGGTATAATACAAGATGGGTCTGGATAAAATATTTTTGGTAGTAACAAACATCAGGTTATACAAATCATTAGAGTCTGGAATGGTTTTTCTATCGAGAAATCCTTAGAAACTGTTTTCGATACAAATATGCTCTGAAGTAATACTTTTTTCTAAAGAAATATTTTTTTTTAGAATTTCAAACAGTTTTCTATTCTTAGAATCTGAAATGATTTTTCTATAAAACTATTGCCAGAGTCTGAGTGTGCTTCTCTATGGACAAACTTTTAAATCTGAGACGTTTTCTCTGTATAAATATTCTAAGACAGTTTTTCTATAGAAAACTTCTTAGCATATAAGGCCGATAATCTGAGACTTTTCTTCTATAAACTAAAAATCTATGACAGAGTTATATTCACTTTGCAGATATGTAAGTTATGAACCTCACAATGGAGACACGAAAATTTTTCCGTCTAAAAATGCATACATTTTTTCTTATAAATGATATTAATTTTAAGTTGTGTTGTTCAAAATATTTTTTTTATATATTTAAATTTTATATTCTACTAGCTGTTTTTACCCGGTCTTGCCCGGGACGAAAAGGCCTTTGACTTGAAAAATGGTTCACTATGCTTACCAGACGCTGAGTTCTTAGTCCCCAATTAACAAATTCCCCAATAAAATGAAAAGTTTTTGGTTTTTTTATATAGAAGTTTTTTATAAGATGCTGCAGCAAAAATGCTTCAAAAATAAGGTGCGAAACCGCTTTAAGTTTTTTTTCAGTTTATTTATAAACATAAAATATAACGGAAAGGGCCGCAAATTAAAGGAATTAAAACTTTTAAAAATTGAATTAATTCATTCAATAAGTGATCATCATTGAGCAGAGACGTCAAATTCAAGTTTCAGAAATGAAAGACTAATGCGACGTTTAATATTGTGTTGCAAGGTTTCTTTAAGCAACTGCTTATGGTATATGTGTGGCCTATTTTGATCAACAGGTAATTATTTCACATACGTAGATAAAATTTATCATACGACATTTCACTAAGCTGTGTTCCGCGAGCGAGTCGCGTCCGCTTCCGCGCGTTTGGCAGCCAGACCCGTGCTGCCGCGCAGTTATTGTCAACTTATTTTTTTCAGATCATTGCGATATTTTTGGTAAGCTGTGTTCCGCGAGCGCGTCGCGTCCGCATCCGTCGCGTCTGCGTACGCGCGCCTCGCGCCGCTTCCTCGCAGCTACTACCCGTGCTGCCGCTTAGTTCTCGTTAACTTATTTTAATTCCTAAAACATATTTTTTAGAGCATTGCGATATTTTAGCTGAGCTGTGTTCCGAGAGCGCGTCGCGTGCTCATCCGTCGCGTCCGAGTCAGCGGTCCGCGCGCCTCGCGCCGCTTCCTCGCAGCTACTACCCGTGCCTCCGCTTAGTTCTCGTTAACTTATTTTAATTCCTAAAACATATTTTTTAGAGCATTGCGATATTTTAGCTGAGCTGTGTTCCGAGAGCGCGTCGCGTCCGCACCCGTCGCGTCCGAGTCCGCGGTCGCGCGCCGCGCGCCGCTTCGGCGCGTTTGGCAACCACATCTGTTCTGCCGCGCAGCTGTTGCCAACTTATTTTAATTGTCAAAATAGACATATTTTTCAGATCATACCGATATTCTAGCTAACTTGTATTCCCTGTGCGCGTAGCTTCCGCACAACGAAATGCTGCTATTGAAAAGAATACTCATTTTAAATGCATTTATTGTAGGACCTATATTGAGAGCAGTATGCAAAGGTTTACTAAAATAAATATTTAACAAAATTCATTAAATAAAAATATGTAAAAATTTAAGAATGAATTTGGGGAGTAAGTTCATTTTTTATTTCGATTAAAAATAAATGGGGACTTTGTTCATTTCTTTTGGGTACCTTTTTTTAAGTTTGGGAATTTGTTCACCGTGTAGTTTATTTCCGTGTAAACCAAATTTCAGAGAAATCCATTGAAAAGTACAAATTTGTATAGGTACAAATTTGTTGGTACACAACAAAGTATGAATTTTATAAGAAAATTGGGCATAAAGGTAGGCGTGGTCGGTAAAAATCATATAGCGACCTTTCCTGGAATATGTACTAAATTTCGAAGAAAGCCATTGAAAAATAAAGGTTTTTATAGCAATCAAATAAAGAAACAAATAAAAGGAAAAAATAAGTTTTATATACATAGAAGTTGGCGCAAAGTAGGCGTGGCCTGTAAGAAGCATATGGTGACCTTCCCTGTAGTATAGAGATCGTGTGACCAAATTTTAGACATCCCTTGAAAAATAAAAATTTCTATAGTGAACATATATACAAAAAACAGAAAATTAATTTTGTATAAAATGCGGGCGTAGAAGTAGGCGTAACCGGCAAGAATCATATGGCGACCTCTCTGGAGTACAGAGATCGTGTGTAGCAAATTTCAGAGAAATCCGTTTAAAAAAATTGTGTAGCGAACAAATGTACCAAAAAACAGAGTATGAATTGTATACAAAAAGTGGGCGTAATAGTAGGCGTGACCGGTACGAAGAATATGTCGACTTTCCCTGGAGGAGAGAGATCGTGTGTACCAAATTTCAGAGAAATCGGTTGAAAAATAAAAATTTGTATAGCGAACATATCTACCAAAAAACAAAATGAATTGTATACAAAAAGTGGGCGTTAAAGTAGGTGTGGCCGGTACGAAGAATATGTCGATCTTCCCTGGAGCAGAGAGATCGTGTGTACCAAATTTCAGAGAATTCCGTTGAAAAATAAAAATTTGTATAGCAAACAAATATACCAAAAAACAGAAAACGAATTGTATACAAAAAGTGGGCTTAAAAGCAGGTGTGACCGCAAGAATCACCCGGTGACCTGGCCTGAGGTACAAAGATCGTGTGTACCAAATTTCAGAGAAATGCGTTGAAAAATAAAAATTTGTATAGCGAACAAATGTACCAAAAAGCAGAAAATGAATTGTATATAAAAAGTGGGCGTAAAAGTAGGAGTGGTCGATAAAAAGTATATGGCGACCTTAGGTGGAGTACAGGGATCGTGTCTATCGAATTTCAGAGAAATCTGTTAACAAATAAAAATTTGTATAGTGAACAAATATGAATAAAACAGAAAATGAATTTTACATAAAAAGTGGGCGTAAAAGTAGGCGTGGCCGGTAAAAAAGTATATGGCGACCTTTCCTGGGGTATAGAGATCGTGTGTACAAAATTTCAGGAAAATCCGTTGAAAAATAAAAATTTGTATAGCGGTCAAACAAACAAACAAACAAACAAAGAAACAAACAAACAGAAAATGAATTTTATATATATAGATGTAGTTTTTGTTTTATGTTGTGTGTAAATTTTAATTTAATGTAAAAAGAAAATATCATGTTACTAAAAAATTTACGAAACTTTGGGAAAAGTAGAATAGGAAAAAACTCCTTTTACTAATTTAGCTTAATTTAAATATAAAATACTAGCTGGACCCGGCAAACGTTGTTTTGCCCTCAATGAATTTTTATTTTAGTTAGAATCTGTATATACCTATATAAAATGTGTGACGAAGATCTCCAGATAATAAAATGAGAGCTTCACCAAAAAATCTTTCATTGCCTTTCAAATCTTTTATCAAATCAAATCACAATGTTTGTGAGCCATGGTACATTCATCCCAAATAAAAATACTGCATTTTTGCAGAACTTTTGCCATACCGGAATGTTTTTTGATATTACAGACGGCATTCTCATTTTTTTGTACGTTTAACGGTGATTTGAGTGCTGAATGAGCTGTGCGGCCACCATGCAATAATGTAGCGGCTTTTTCCTTCTTTTTCGTTAGAATATTTATATATAAAAACGTTTGTGAGTTTATTTATTAAAATTTATATAAATTTGACAACTCATTATTTTTCGAACGACAGCGCCATCTACCGGGTCCAATAAAAAAATTTTTCTAACATACATATATGTACATTCTTAGTTTCATTAAAATCACACCATAAATAAGAATATTCGAAATAACTTTACCCAGCGCCACCTATCGGGTCCATTTATACATACAAAAATTTCTTATGACGAAACATACGTTCATTCTGAATTGCAGTCAAATCGCGCTGAAAGTAAAAATTTTTGTTTTTAACTTGACCCCAACGCCAGCTAGAGGGTTAAAACTAAAAAAAAAAACACAGAAGAGCTCGAACCGAACCTATGCTGGAAATCCTACCTCGACAGCTCTTATGGTTCCGGAGATCATTCGTTACAATCAAATGCATCAACGTTTTTATATATACGCCACGCCCCTTTGCTCACTAACAACTTTATATAGCTAAGGTCTTATTATTTCGCAAAAATATCATTTTGTGAAAATTTCATGACGATCCTCCCAGTAGTTTAGAAGATATTACGATTTTTTATTTTTCTAAAAAGGGGCGTGGTCCCGCCCACTTTTCTTCTTGTATGTATTTCTATTCATGCTAATACCATATGTACCAAATATGACTGCTGTAGGTAAAAAAATTCCCGTGATATGACTTTTTCAAATTTTGGGTTATATGGGCGTGGCACCGCCCCTTTGTCCAATCAAAAATTTATATAGCATATTATTCCTTCCAGAGTCACAGTAACACGCTCTGAAAATTTCAGGAAGATCGGTTCTTTGGTTTGGCCTCCTATAAAGCACAAACAAACACACATTCATTTTTATATATATAGATAGATTGAAAGCAGATTAATTATGATTTAAGGTAAAATGGGGCGAAAAAGGGGGACTTGGTAATAAAAAAATGTATGGCTACCTTACCTGTAGATAAAAAGTGTATAAAACTTTAGATAAATACATATTACAAAAAAATTATTTTGTATAGCAAACATTGTTAGTGGTATAAGTAAAAAAAAAAGAGGGCGGTGAAATGGGCGTGGTTCATAGTTATATGGCGACGTTAACAGTATTAAGAGCAATATACTACCAAATAAAATAATCCGTTGGAAGGAACAAATTTGTACAGAGAAAAAAAAGTTTAAAACTTTCAAACAAAATTTGGCGTGAAAAGGGGCGTGAAAGGGGGCGTGGCGTAAGAAATGTTTATTTCTACCTCGCCTGGAGTATAATGTGTATACAATTTGAAGTAAATCTGTTAAAAACTATATGGGAGCAATTACATAATTTTAAAAAAGTGGGCGTAAAAGTGGGCGTGGTCAAAAAAAAAGTACCCTATTAATCATGCCAGAGTCCCAGTTAAATGCTGTAAAAATTTCAGGAAGATCGGTCCAGAGGTTTGGTCTCCTATAAGGTACACACAAACAAACAAATAAACAAACACACATTCAATTTTATATATATAGATAACCCCATGAATGGCCAACTCACTATATGAAGATAAATTTAATAAATCTTGAAAACATTTGGCATTTGGAGTAAAAATAACAATAAAAGATATTAGAAATAAAAAAAGGGATAATTACACTGGGAGAGGGCTTTGTACGCTGCGCTGCACAGTGGGATGGCTTCATAAATTTTTGTGCAAAAAATATAAGGACTTAAAAGTTGGCAACAAATATTATATTGACTAAATGAAGAAAAAAATGGAATTTCACCAAAATCGTCCACGCCCACCGCCCGTACAGTCCATATTGATTTTTTCCCATAAAATGTTTCCTATCCAAGTGAAAGTCTTCAAATTTCATACACTTTCTAAAATAAACAAAAGATTAACATCCAAATTTCTGAATATTCATATATAAGTATAAAAATATTCGTATATAAGTATAAACAAACTGAATCCAAAATAATCAAACATTTTATTCATCAACTATCATTTCTTTGACAACATCATCTAGCTCTTAAAGCTGTTTTTGAGGTTAACGCCTTATACAACTTATGTATGGATCAGATGATGCAAACAAACGGTGGAAAACATCAGTATTTGTTGAAATTCTACTGCACTTTCTAGAAAACATTAATCTATACTTCCTGTAATCTTTATTACGTGCTTCTTCTGCTTCCTCGGAGAGCATACCAATAGGGAGTACTGCTCCATCAATTATGTCTTTTCCATGTATTAGTATTTTATGGACTGTAAAAGGCATTAAGTACCAGTTATATTTTTTAACAAATAGCTCAGCCGTATCCCACGCAAAATTTTGAGATTTCACAGTAACAATTTTCTAGCCACATGTTAAAAAATTGATATAAAAATTAAACAAAAACAATAAAAAAAAAAATTAACTTAAATAGAAACAGACTTTACAATTAAAACTTCTCTGTCTTAGCTAAATTTGAAACAACATCAAGTAACTTTTACGTTCGCTACTGAATTGATTATATTTTAAGACGGGCTGTTTGAAAAAGCCAACCTTTGACCCTTGCGAATATTATTTTAAAAGGCCAAAGTTTCCTTGAAATATTTAAGTTAAAAAATTGTAAAAGTATTAGCTTTTGTTAATTATTGATCAACACTCAGGGGATACCCATACAGATGCAGTTAATTGTGTTTACCTCTGGAAAATAGATTATGGAAAGAAGAAAAGAGAGAGTACTGTTTGTAGATATTCGACTAAAATTTTATTATATCATAACTCTCAGGAAACACCTGTGTGGGGAGTTCATTTCACATACGGCTAGTTCGACTGATAAACGACTTACGTTGTATAGTCAACTGGACAATAGACTACAAATGGATGTGATCTACTAGAGAAACGGGTAGAGCGAACTGAAATTCGGGAACTTGGAACATGTTCCATGGTAGTATCTACGGAACAGTGGTACACCACATTCCGACGATGTTTGAATGAGTAAATAGAGTTGGATACCCTACTGTCATTAATGAGCATCAACACGTTCGTTTGCACACGGTCCATTAGCTCCGAAACTGATATTGATGCTGCTGTCCATATATGGGAGTCGTATTCCATTTTCGGTCGCATGTAAGTGGTATAGATTTAAAGGAGATCAGAAGGAGTGAAGTAATTTTTGCACTGTTTTAGAAAACCAAGACACTTGAATGCTTCTTTCGAATATAGCATTGAATTCTCATGCTCAGAACATCAAGAGTAACCGATTCCTCAACTCTTATACAACCCATATATACAGATGAAATTGTTGAACCCATGGCCCACATACAACATTGAGTCTTCAGCGTATTAAAATCGACCTTATTCGGTTTACCCCACTCTGATATTGTTAACTGATCTTGATTGAATGCCATTTATTGTCAGCCTTTTGCTCCCAACCTTATAAAGACTTGGCCTACAACTGAAGAATAATAAATAATAAATTTTACTGTCATCTGCAAAAGAGTGGGATAAGGAAATCAGAGTGAAGATAAGGAAATCAGAGGAAGAAAGAAGAGAACTTCCAAATTAAGCTGAAATTTATTGGATGAGACCCCATCAATAACAACACGTATAGCGAGGTCTCTGGTAAAACTCGATATAAATAGAGAAAAATCAATGCCGACCCCTACTACACTACACGCGATCGAATGCCTTCGAAATATCTAGAGCAACCACTTGACATTCACCAAAATTGTGAGTAGATCGACTCCAGCGCTCGGAAAGAAGAGCTAACAGGTCTCCTGTAGAACGATTTCTATTGAAGCCATACTGTCGATCATTACGAAGTGACTTGGCCTCTACATAGTGAACAAGAAAATAATTAATCATGCTCTCCATCACTTTAGAGAAAACAGATCAGATTGCAATTGGACGGTAATTTTTAGGGTCATTAACCTCACCATTTTTAGGGATTGGTTGGATATTGGCAAACTTCCAGCAAGAGGGAAAGACTTCCGCACGGTAGGAAGAGCTGAAAAGGTTGACCAATGGACTAGCTAGCGTCGAAGAGCACTGTTTCAGCGCCAGTGCTGGTATACCATTCGGCCCCGTAGACTTATTTACGTTGAGAAGGGTATCTTGTTCAAGTTCAGGCAGTGGTTGATCGCTATCCGGCAAAAACGAATTTTTTCCAAAAAGCTCAGCTAAAAGGTTAGCCATATCAAGCGGGTCAGTGAATATTTGATCATTCATTATAAGAGTTATTCTTTATTATTATTTACTGTTTTAACAAATGACCAAAAGTTCTTGCTGTCCCGAGGAGCAGACAGAATTTCGGCACGAAGAAACTATTCCTAAAGAAACTTTTCGCGTCTTAGTAGTTTGACACATTCAGTACTCGCCTGTTGGCGTAGCAGGTCATTAACGGAATTATTATTTTCACGCCAATATCTGAATGTTTCCTCTCTGGATTTGACTGCATTTCTGCAAGTCTGATGATTTTTCATCATATTTAGCTGAAATGTGGTTTGATGGAATGAATAATTTCATACCAAGCAATTTTATATTTTCCACCATTTTCGCAGCAGCATCAACATTTTTATCTAGGAAACAAAGTTTTCAGTTGAAATGCTTGAAGAAATCGTTGAGCTCAGCCTTTTCGTAAATAAAAACTGAGCGCTTCTTAGCTGGTACTGATATACTTTGAAGTACTTGCCAAGGTGTGAAGTGAGAAAAACGTCGGGAGTATTTTGTCGTTGCCCCTAATGCACGGAATGTACGTTGGTTCATTAACTAATTGTTCAAGGTGATTATGCATCGCAAAAAGCTCAACGTAACGGACCTCGAGAGTAAGTTAGAAATAAAAATGCTTTTAAAATGCTTTTTGATGTGTAAACATCTATACGCGCAGGGGGGTAAATTTGTATTTCACAATACAATCACAAAAACAGCGTAACTTATATCGGTGTGAGCTGAAGGAGATAATGCTGTCTGAAAAAATATTTTCAAAAGAAAATGTTCATGGCAATTTTCATGTGGAATTTTTGATGTGTATTTTTATAAATACTTTATTCCTCAATAAACTATAATTAAGTTTTTATTCACAAACCACAACGATTTGTAGAATTCCACCAAAATATTTCTGTATTTTCTTAAGTTTTATTTGAGTTCTAAAGAAATCTTTTTTTCTGTTTTTATTACGTACGAATGACGATGTAATAATAGAATGCAAGTAAAGATAATGCAAAAGCAGTGTTAACTGACATGGTTGTCTTTGTTCGTACTTTTTTCAATATAGTTAGTTGGCAACGCCTCAGATCATATAAACAATTATATGTTAACAACTTTCATTAATAAACATTTTTAGTAATTATTACTATTAAGCATTAAATTGATTCTTACTAAGCATTAAATTGATATAAATTTGGAATATTTTCCAATAACTAGGATATAATATAAATAAATTTTGTTAGTTGAAATTTTAATTAAATTTAATTAGTTAATAATAGCTTTAAGTTCCATTGTACATCATAAATCAATTTAACACATGACGACATCTTAATATAAAATGCAATATATAATACCGTCATCCAAGTAAGGAAAAGCGTAGGAAAATCGTATCATAAAAAAATACACTCAAAACTGTTTTTATGCGAGGGTTAGGGACCGCATTAAAAAAAATCGTAAAAAAAACTTCACGAGTAGTTATAAAAAATAGTTTTCGCGACGCAACTAAAAATTATTTGTTTAATGCGGTGAATTGGGACCGCATAAAAAAGTCTCATTAAGAAAATAACTCAAAACATTATAAAACAACTAAACATTTTTCAATTGTCTTTCAGAAAACATCAATTGTATTTCAGAAAACATCAATTCTATTTCAGTAATCATCTATATAATTTCAGAAAACATCTTTTGAATTTCAGAAAACATCAATAAAATTTCAGAAAACATCATTCAAGTTTCAGAAAACATCAATAGAATTTCAGAAAACATTAATTGTATTTCAGAAAACATCAATAGAATTTCAGAAAACATTAATTGTATTTCAGAAAACATCAATAGAATTTCAGAAAAAAAAAAATGTTTTCCAGAACACATCAATAAAATTTCAGAAAACATCAATAGCATTTCAGAAACATCAATTGTATTTCAGAAAACATCAAAAGAATTTCAGAAAACTTAAATTGTACTTCAGAAAACATCAATTAAATTTCAGAAAACATTAATACCATTTCAGAAAACATCTATAGAATTTCAGAAAACATCATTTGAATTTCGACAACATTAATAGAATTTCATAAAACATCAATTTACTTCAGAAAACATTAACAGTATTTCAGAAAACATCATTTGAATTTCAGAAAGCACAATAGAATTTCAGAAAACATCAATTGTATTTCAGAAACCATCAATATAATTTCAGATAACATCATTTGAATTTCAGAAAACATAAATAGAATTTCAGAAAACATCAATAGAATTTCAGAAAACATCATTCGAGTTTAAGAAAACATCAATTGAATTTCAGAAAACATCAATAGAATTTCAGAAAACATTAATACAATTTCAGAAAACATCATTCGAGTTTCAGAAAACATCATTTGAATTTCAGAAAACGTAAATAGAATTTCAGAAAACATCAATATAATTTCAGAAAACATCATTCGAGTTTCAGAAAACATCAATTGAATTTCAGAAAACATCAATAGAATTTCAGAAAACATCAATTGTATTTCAGAAAACATCAATTGTATTTCAGAAAACATCATTTGAATTTCAGAAAACATAAATAGAATTTCAGAAAACATCAATAGAATTTCAGAAAACATCAATTGTATTTCAGAAAACATCAATTGAATTTCAGAAAACATAAAAAGAATTTCTGAGAACATCAATATAATTTCAGAAAACATTCGAGTTTCAGAAAACATTATTTGAATTTCAGAAAACATAAATAGAATTTCAGAAAACATCAATATAATTTCAGAAAACATCATTCGAGTTTCAGAAAACTTCAATTGAATTTAAGAAAACATCAATATAATTTCAGAAAACATCATTCGAGTTTCAGAAAACATCAATTGAATTTCAGAAAACATCAATAGAATTTCAGAAAACATCAATTGTATTTCAGAAAACATCAATTGTATTTCAGAAAACATCATTTGAATTTCAGAAAACATCAATATAATTTCAGAAAACATCATTCGAGTTTCAGAAAACATCAATTGAATTTCAGAAAACATAAAAAGAATTTCAGAAAACATCAACATAATTTCAGAAAACATTCGAGTTTCAGAAAACTTTATTTGAATTTCAGAAAACATAAATAGAATTTCAGAAAACATCAATATAATTTCAGAAAACATCATTCGAGTTTCAGAAAACTTCAATTGAATTTAAGAAAACATCAATAGAATTTCAGAAAACATGAATTGTATTTCAGAAAACATCAATTGTATTTCAGAAAACATCATTTGAATTTCAGAAAACATAAATATAATTTCAGAAAACATCAATTGAATTTCAAAAAGCATTATTTGTATTGCTGAGAACATTAATTGTATTTCAGAAAACATCAATTGAATTTCAGAAAACAGCATAATCGACTTATTTTTTATGCACTGGAAAATATGATGTTGATGTTTTCTTTAATTATTAGATGTTTACACATCTCCCTTGTGATCGGTCTCACATGATTTTTTTATATGTCTTCTTTTAGCAAACACTTCACTTTTATACTAAAATTCAACTAAATTTTCTTATCCGTCGGTTTTTTCATAGGAAAAATTTAAGGCCAAAGTCCCAACTACCAAACAAAGGAACCACGTATCAATCCAATAAACTCCAATCAATCCGCGTGTATTTCAATCCAATCAAAAATTATGTATGTTTGACCGACCGTCCTCTCGTGAAATGGTCAATCAAGTCTCGCATTTCAAAAATATCAAAATAGTTTATTTTGTTAAAAACATGTTTTCTTTCAAAAACAATTAGATTCCGATGACAAAACTTAATTCTTCAAATCAAAGTCATCACATACTCATAAACATTAATTTATTTTAATATCAACCGATTTAAAAACAATTAAAATTCCAGACAGCAAATAAACATAACTTTGACTTGGCAAATGCTCCAGAAATAGGACTAATTTTTCATACTTTTATTTTAAAGGAGACACATTAAACGTAATCTCTTTTTTGGATTCAGAAATAAGTCCCACATAGATTCTTACTCCACAAAAAAAAAACTCTGAAGTATGAAGAACTATGAAAATTTGTCATCATATTTATTATTATTCAGGGATTATGTGCAAATGGAAGCAGCCATATTTATGACGTTTTGTAGCATTTTTTGTAAGCATAAACAACTTTTCTGTTTTCTTCACTTATACTATGTAATAATATACACAGCATATTTCAAAAATTATATTGATGTTATAACAGACGCAACGGAAGTAACTCATGACCTCTCTCTATTATTCATAGTACATACTTATATACATTTATAGGTATAATCCAATCAGAAAAAAATTTTATTACTCCTTGTATTTTAAAAAATTATAAAAAAACGCCTTCCTAGAATTTTTATATCAAAGTAGTTTTTTTTGTGAAATATGATATCAATTTAATTTGTCTCTAACTTTAATTTTCAATAATATATTTAAGTTTTTTTTTTCTACATAAACAAATTTTACGCTTATTTAATATAGGAACAAAAAAATTTCATAATACCCAAATAAAAACTTATGATCAAATTATAACTGAAAAATGGTGCAGAACTGTCACAGTAGAAATAGTTCTGTGAACTACGGTATGCTGCTTTTTATGGAAACTATAAGGTGGTGGTTTTATATTGTTTATTTTAAGACTGATGTTTAAAGGACACACTGAAGATGACATACATAAATTCAAAATATATGATAAACCATAACTCAAATATATAATAACATTAAGAAAGTTATGAGTGGAAAAAAATTTAAATAGAATTAGAGGAACTTCATTTCAAGAAGCCAGACATCCGCACAAGCTAATTATACTATTTAACGTATAAATACCAAAGATAGCCACTATATTTATACCATATACCACTATGTGGTTTGGGTATAATGACTTTGTGCTGCTGTTTGTAACTACCAAAAATATTTGACCTAGACTCATCTTTTATTATACCGCTCGAATCAGAATCACTATCTGATTCGATTTAACGATGTCCGTCCGGCCGTCTGTGTGTCCATGTAAACCTTGTAATCAAACTGCATGTCGCAAATATGAATATATTTTGATGAAATTTGGTATTTAAGCTTTCATCGGCCACAGAATGAAAGCTATTGAAACTGGTGGGAATCTGTCCATGTTCAGACCTAGCCACCATACAAATGACCCCTATGAAATCGACATAAATTGCCATAAGATGCAAATTGTCATAAAGATTTTACTCAAATTGGGTTTGTATGCGTTTATTACATCCATTACTGAGTAGTCCAAAAATGATACCTATGGGACAACTCATTTATACTCGAAGTATAAATGCAAAAAATATTCAAAAATTCAAAAATAACGATTGTTTGTTTGGACAGAGTTGTATCTTCTGAAATTAATACAAAGTAAAGCTGTATGGTACGAAAACTGAAACTAACCACACTGCTCGTAGGCCTGACTTTAGGTGAGTGTGTTAAAGCGCTGACCAAAAAGTGCAAGTACGAGTGTATGTGAAGGTTCATGGTTCAAAACCTCACGGCCGCCCTAAGTAGAAAAAATTTTCATATAGAAACAATCTATTCAATTAAAACATAACAATTATCACAATGTTCAATAAATCGCTGATGAAGGCTGAAATGCCAGAAACCGGTCCGATTAAGAATACAGTGCAGTTATGAATTTTTGAAATATATGCTTTCTTCTTCTTTACCACGCACCATTTAAAATTTTTTATTTTTATAAAAAATAATAAAATTATATAAAAAAAAAATTAATTTCAAATAGAGGAAAGCAGAATTTAAAATAAAAAAAAAATTGAATTCGAACAGCAATAACTTTACAAAATTTACATATATCGGCGTTGAAACTTGTGTGGCCTCCTTTCTTACTGCTACATTAAATATGGCCTCTCACGATAAAAAGGTTCCCCACCTCTGCCCTATAACACGCTTTTTGCGAAAGGGTTTTAGGTCCAACTAATTCGATATAGAAAATAAGCATAAACCAAATTTGGGTGGCATTGTTATAAATTTTTTTTTTGCATGCAGGTCTGAAAAAGTTCATATCGGATGATATATTTATATGGGGACTGGGTCGAAAATTGGACCAATCCTGACCATATCTGGTAAAGTGACTTATTTTTTGGAAAACATAGATATAGTAAGCAATTTTGTGAAAAATCTGTGCAACATATTAGTTTTTTAGAATGTTTTAAGTGACGATCGAGATGCAGCTTTATATTGGGGCTATGACTAAGGGTTTATTTTTAGAATACTGATTAGTTAATTGTTACTTATTAAATTCATTTCTTTGTTATACATGTTTTACAAATAATAAATATCTATTGAATATACGACATTGACTTAATGTCGTCGAAAAAAGTTTTTTACTTTTAAGAAATTTTAAAAATGGATTTTGTGTTACAAAAAATCTAAAATTGTAAACGTCTCATAATTTGCTTAGCATGTAAACGCTGCATAACTATTTCTAGCGCTGTCAGTTGCGTTTTGCCCTTCAGTCAAAACTCGCACTAGTGGCAGCACCGTTGTCTACGTCATCTGTTTTTTTTTTTTTTTTTCGATAATTGTATTATCATTCTGACTTCACTTCCTTTTTCCTTCTTCCTGTTTTGAACGCCGATCGACACACGTCATAGCGAGAAGAGATTTTTTTTGTAATCTTAATATTTTAAATAAAGTATCAGCCATCACATCTCAGAAGTGGGATATCCATTTAGTTGAGATCACTCCTTCGCGCAATTTATATTATTTTGCAAATTATAGAGGAAATAACGCAAATTTTGTATAATTGTATAATTTTACATAACCTGACTCAATATGGTATTACCGAGTAAAGAAGAAATGCTGGCTATATTGGAATTAGCCAATGTTAACATACCACCTGATGCATCATTGTCCCAACTGAAGCGATTGTACAGTTTGTACACCAACAACGCCAAGGCCAATGAAACTGACGAAACAAACCAAACATGTGAAGACTCTGCTGCTGATGTGAACACTGATGAAATGAGTGCCTCTGCTGTTCAAGTGAATATACAAACTGTTGAACACAATCCAACGTTGGCTACTGCCGAAAATCAACCGAATGCCACCACTGAATCGCAACAAGTTGACCAGCAATTAGAATTATTGCGTAAAAAACGAGAATTGCTGCAATTGCAAGCTGAGATCAACGCATTGTCGACACCTACTGCTGTACCTGCTGTCAACAAACTAACTGATGTCAGTGTGATTGAATCAATGATCTCAAAATTTACGGCTGATGATCATTACGATGTTGGTAAATGGATTAGTGACTTTGAAGATGCATGTGACATGCTGCAATTTGATGATCGCTTACGTTTTGTGGCCTGCCGACGAATGCTTGATGGAACAGCCAAAGTTCTATTACGTACCATTGTCGTTTTCAATTATGAAGGACTGAAGGATGCTCTTTTGTTGGAATTTGGTCGACAATACACAACTCAAGAGGTATATTTACAACTGCGCAACCGACGACTGAAGACAAATGAAAGCATTCGGCGCTATATTCTAGAGATGCAGGAAATTGCCTCACGAGCTGCAGTCTCTGAAGATGAACTGGTAGATATGATCATTGAAGGCCTGGGTGATACATTAAATGCAGCTGGTATGCTATGGGGAGCCAGCACAATAAATGAACTGAAGGTGCTTTGCGAGCGATATGAACGTAAACGCTCTCGAGCTTCAGCCAATACTCGAGTGTGTCTCGCTCTTCCGTCCCTGCTGTCCAACGTATGCATACTTCAGGCAATGCTGGTGCTAACCTTCCGCAAATGTCTACCACTGCCGTCAACACTGCTAATCAGAACGCAATCCGATGTTACAATTGTCAGAAGTTCGGCCATTTTAGAGGCCAATGTCCGCAACCTCAACGACCAGCCGGAGCCTGCTTCAAGTGTGGTGAGACTACTCATATATATCGTCATTGCCCAAATAAGGCATCTGCTGTTGCTGCTCGAGTCGCTGCCGCTATTTCGGATGACAATCCTGATGTTATAGTTGAAGCCATGGAATCCATACAACTGGTAAGTGTTGCATTTAAGCTAAATGATTTACAGTACAGTGAGTTTAAGCAGTGTTTCTCGTTATTTGATTCCGGTAGTCCTAAAAGCTTTGTACGGCAGTCGCTAGTTCCACATAATCAAATTGGTTCTTTATCAGATACTGGATGCCGAGGAATCGGAAATGTCAAACTGATGTCATATGGTCAAGTCATGTCTAACATTGCACACTGCAAAGAATCAATTATGCACAGGTTGACTATTTTACCTGATAATCATCTGTCAATTCCTTTGTTATTAGGTCGTGACTTTTTGAAAAATGCAAAAATCAAGTTATGTAAACTCAAACGCATGTACACTGCTGACCAACTGAGGAAATTAAATAAAATATCTCTTGTATCTGATGAACCATTAAAACTCACTACAGTCCTTGAATCATTTAGTTTATTAAAAGATAACCTAAGCCAATCATCAGGTGTTGTTACTCCATATGATAAGGGTGCAATTGAACCAACTGAAGTTAGAAATCGGAGTGTTAGTCAATCTTCTGCTGTAGATGATACTGATGAACTGATGCAGATTGGGTTAATTAACAATAAACCTGAGGTTCCCGACATAAATCCATCTCTCTCACCTGAATTAAAAATGGAAATCCATAGGGTCATTGAGGAAAATTATGTCAATTTGTCATCTGAGGACATTAAACCAATAGATTAGCAAGTAAAAATTAATGTGAAGCATGATACCCCTGTGTTTTGCAAACCACGGCGACTATCATATTATGAACGAATGGAAGCCCAAAAAATTGTTGATAAGCTTCTGTCTGATGGCACTATTCGACCAAGTTACTCCCCTTACGCTTCTGCGATTGTCCCTGTTCGTAAGAAAGATGGTGAACTTAGGAAATGTGTCGATTATCGCCCACTCAATCAAATCACTTTACGTGACAATTATCCGATAACACATATTGATGATTGCATCACGCATTTGGGGGGGAAACGTTATTTCTCTGTTCTTGTTCTGAAGAATGGGTATCATCAGGTCCAGATGCATCCTGATTCCATTAAGTACACGTCGTTCGTCACTCCTGATGGTCAGTATGAGTATACGAAGCTACCTTTTGGACTTGCAACGCTCCTGCTGAATTTCAGTGGTTTATTCGAATCGCTCTGCGAACTTTAATTGAAAACAAATTGATTGTGGTTTACATGGACGATATTTTGATTGCAACCCCTGATTATGATTCACACCTGCGCATTTTGAAAGAAGTTTTAAGCACACTGAGCCGAGCTGGACTTCAGCTTCAGTTGAAAAAATGCAAATTTGCATATGGAGAGTTAGAATATTTGGGATATTTAGCTAATTCTTCAGGCATTACCTTAAGTAAAACACACTTAACAGCTATTGAAAACTTTCCGGAGCCAAGGAATCATAAGGAATTAGAACGATGTCATGGGCTGTTTTCATATTTTAGGCGATTTGTGAAACATTTTTCACGAATTGCCCGCCCTTTGACGCAATTATTAAAAAAGGATATTGTTTTTAAATTTAACGAAGAGTGTAGGGATGCCTTTCTTTTATTGAAGCAGAAACTGATGGAATCACCAGTTTTGTCTATCTATGACCCACATAAAGAAACTGAATTACATTGTGACGCTTGTTCCACAGGGTTCGGTGCAGTACTAATGCAGCGACAAGCTGATGGCAAACTTCACCCAGTTGCATATTTTTCAAAGACTACTTCACCTGCAGAATCTCGCTTGCACAGCTATGAACTAGAGACTTTAGCAATTGTTTATGCTTTGCGTCGATTCCATATTTATGTCCAAGGCCTTCCGTTTAAAATAATAACTGACTGTAATTCTTTAGCTATGACACTGCAGAATAAAACAACTTCAGCGAAAATTTCCCGATGGGCATTGTTCTTAGAGAATTACAATTATACCGTTGTGAATCGGCCAGGGGTATGCATGGGGCATGTGGATGCATTAAGCCGGAGTGAGCTATGTCGCTTATGTCAATGAGGCTGACCTTGATTTTCATCTGCAATTGGCGCAGAACCGCGACGAAGGTATTGTAGCATTGCGAAATAAGCTGGAGCAATCTGAAGTAAAGGATTTCGAACTGCGAGATGGATTAGTGTTTTATCGATCGATTTCCGGACACTTACAGCTGTATGTTCCTGCCGAAATGATTAACAATGTGATTCGACTAATGCATGAGAAAGTGGGTCACTTGGCTGTCGATAAATGCTGTTCACAGATTAAGAAAACTTATTGGTTCCCTTCGATGAAATCGCGAGTCAAAAATTTTATTAGTAACTGCATTAAATGCATCTATTATTCAGCTTCTGCTCATGCAAATCATGCCATCTTACACTCTATACCTAAGAAACCGATTCCATTCGACACCATCCACGTCGACCATTTAGGACCACTGCCGTCCATTAATTCCAATAGGAAACATCTGTTGGTAGTCACTGATGCTTTCACGAAATATGTCAAACTCTATCCAGCAACCACAACGAGTACTCGTGAGGTTCAAGTCGCACTAAGCGACTACTTTCGACATTTCAGTCGTCCACGTCGATGTGTTAGTGATCGGGGAACATGTTTCACGTCGAATGATTTCGCTGCCTTCCTGGACCGAAATAATATACAGCATATCAAAATAGCTACTGGCACTCCACGTGCAAATGGCCAAGTGGAACGGATCAATCGTGTCCTTGGGCCTATGTTAGGTAAATTGGCTGAACCACTACGTCACTCTGACTGGGTTGTCAAAATCCCTGAGGTCGAGTACGCCCTTAATAATTCAACACATCAATCCACTGGTTTCTCACCTGCATTTTTGTTGTTTGGTACGGAACAGCGGGGAAAATTTGTTGACGAATTGACTGAATATTTGG
This sequence comes from Cordilura impudica, assembly GCA_963682025.1. Taxonomy (NCBI): domain Eukaryota; kingdom Metazoa; phylum Arthropoda; class Insecta; order Diptera; family Scathophagidae; genus Cordilura; species Cordilura impudica. The sequence goes on along the minus strand of OY821517.1, from coordinate 75,089,243 downwards.
ACGAAAGGGAGATGGTAACTGAACGGGTGGAAGATATTAGGAAGCAAGCATTTGATAACCTGCTCAAAGCACAGGACACCAATCTGCGGCAGTTCAGCAGTAGACACAGAGCAGCTCCTGAATTCTCAGTCGGTAATTATGTAGTTTTGAAAAATGTTGACATTCGGTTGGTTCAAATAACAAACTCATCCCGCGATTTAGAGGCCCATATGTAATTCATAAAAAACTACCAAATGACCGCTACGTCATTCGCTACATCGAAGGATTCAGAATTACGCAAATGCCTTATGATGGTATTCTGGATGCTTCAAAGTTAAAGCTACGGGTTAATCCAGCATTTGATGAAGTGGCTATGCAACACTTATTAATTTAGAACCAAGATCGTTATCTTAAGCTCTTTTAGAAACATTCATATTATCGTTTTAATTGTACACAACAAGGCACCAGAGTTTAGTAAATCGAGTCGATTTAGTGTCAGGGCTGGCCGAGTTGTAAACGTCTCATAATTTGCTTAGCATGTAAACGCTGCATAACTATTTCTAGCGCTGTCAGTTGCGTTTTGCCCTTCTGTCAAAACTCGCACTAGTGGCAGCACCGTTGTCTACGTCATCTGTTTTTTTTTTCGATAATTGTATTATCATTCTGACTTCACTTCCTTTTTCCTTCTTCCTGTTTTGAACGCCGATCGACACACGTCATAGCGAGAAGAGATTTTTTTTGTAATCTTAATATTTTAAATAAAGTATCAGCCATCACAAAATGTTAACAGGCAAGGTGATTTCTTGTTACCAATGTTTTGTTCTACCGTTTTATCCCGATTTTTAGCCATTTTGCAGATTTACAGATTTTTTTAATTTTTTTCTTTATTTTGAGTAAATTGCATCTAAAGTTGCTACTGACACATACATAAAATTATACATATGCTATGTGTGTTTTATTAAATTTGTTAATGTGTTTGTTTATGAGTTTGTTATCTTCATTCACAATAATAATAAACCAAAAAGTGTTGGTTTGTGAATTGGCTAAGTTAAGAAATAAAATTGCCTAGAAATTGCACTCGAATTTCGAGCGTTGGAATCTGCTAGTTTTAATAATTATGCAGTTTGTAAATTAGAGATTTTCCACAAACGTTATCAAATGCCGCTTTGAAATCTATAAAAAAAAATGAGTAAAGTTTTTTTTTTGTATTTTAAGTGGGCAATTGCTGTTAAATTGTAATAAATTATCTACAAAAGGATACTTGCTTTTCTAAATCCGGCTTGGTGCTCTATTAAAATATTATGCTTGTAGAGCCAAGAATTCAATCTTTTAGTAAAAATACCCACACAAATTTGATTTATTGTATTCATGGATGATATTCCACGATAATTGCTTACTCCGATAAAACTATCAGGTGCATTCTTCAAAAATTCATAACCGACACAATCCTCTCCAGGAGCTTTGTTGTCTTTTGATTTGGTTAAAATGTATTTAATTTCTTGAATATTAATAGGAATAATAAATTTGTTTAAAGACAACAAAGATTGGCAGAACCTTGTTAAGAAAATCCAAAAAAAAAAGAATTGCGTTCAAATCCAAAGATGTATCGTATGCTGCATAAAAAAATGCATAAAAAAATGCAGCATACGATACATCTTTGGGTTTGAACGCAACTCTTTTTTTTTGGATTTTCTTAACAACGTTCTGGCAATCTTTGTTGACTTTAAATAAATTTATTTGATTTTCTATCTTTTATTTGATTTTCTTCCTTTTAACTCATACTCTCTGTAACGGAGAAAAACCCCATTCCCCCTTATCCAATTGAGCTGAAACTTTATCCATAGACTTGTTGTGGTCAAAGATTAATTTTAAGACAGTCACTCACAGTCACGGAGTGATTTAAAACCCATTTGCCCTCAGCCAATCAATCTGAAACTTAGTCCATAGACCTGTTGTGACCAAAGATTAATTTCAAAATAGTCACGCACAGTCACGGAGAGTTTTAAATCTTATACACATAAGGAAAGTAAGAGTTTTAATAAAAACTTTGTTTTTATGGGTTAGATTATTATGATATTAAAGTTTACTTCTTTGGCACACTTCTTCATATTTTTGATGTGTAAACATCTATACGCGCAGGGGGGTAAATTTCTATTTCACAATACAATCACAAAAACAGCGTAACATGGAGCCGTAAGACAAAATCGCTGTGACTTATGATTGTATTGGTGAAAAAATTATGATATGAAATTGTTTCAGTTAATTCAACAACCTTTTGCTGTAAAATGTTAAAAATTTGATATGCATAATTCAACAACCAGAGTCAGGGACTCTGCAGTTGTTTGCTATAAGTGATTTTATAAAAGTAACAGAAAAATGTTTAATTACTATATGTTTACACATCTCCCCTGTGATCGGACTCACATGATTTTTTATTTTCTTTGTTAATTTGTGTTGGATTTTCATGAGAGTTGAAGCATTTGAAATCGAACCATTTATTTTCTCTTTTGAATTGGTTTAAATATATTTGTGCTACTAGGTATGAGAGCTTTATACTGTTTATGAGGTCTTGTAATTGCAATAAATCCGTTAACTTAACTGTTGATTGATATTTTCCTTGAAAACTTATTTTTTCCTCTCATCCCATTTAAGTTTTGGTAGCAATTTCATTGGGTTTTTCCAGAATTCTCCCATTAACATTCATTGTTAATGCGATTGCCATGTGATCAGATTCAGAATCTATAATATAAATAGGCTAGGCGATTTCTTGTGACCAATGTTTTGTTCTACCGTTTTATTCCGATTTTGATCAAACGTATATTATTTGAAAGGTATTTCTTTTTAGCCGTTTTGCAGATTTGCAGATTTTTACATTTTTTTCCTTTATTTTGAGTAAATTGCATTTAAAGTTGCTACTAACACATACATAAAATTACACATATACTATGTGTGTGTTTATTGAATTTGTTAATGTATTTGTTAATGAGTTGGTTATCTTCATTCACAATAATAATAAACCATAAAAGTGTTGGTTTGTGAAATGGCTAAGTTGAAAAATAAAGCTGCCTAGAAATTGCACTCGTATTTTGAGCGCTGGAATCTGCTAGTACTGATTATGGGGTATAATAAAAACACACAAACTAAATTTGACCGATTTCTGTATGATAATTTGGAACTTATGGAAACATAGGTCAATCTTACAGGAATCATTTGTAAGAGGACTAGGTCTGAATATGCACCGCTTTTTACCAATTTCAATAGCCCATAAAATCTTATATAGCAAATTTCATCAAAATATATTCACATTTTCGAACTGCAGTTTGATTACAAGGTTTACATGAAGACACAGACGGACGGGCAATCGAACGGACGGACGGACAGACATCACTAAACCAACTCAGAAAGTGATCCAGGAAGATCGTTATAATAAAAAATGTTTTCCAGTTACAAACATCGGCACAAAGTCATTGACCACATAGTGGTATAGGGTATAAATATAGTGGTGATCAGGTGTCATAAAAAATGTTCATTTTGTTGCGTACAAGTGATTCTATTTTTGTGACTCCTTTATTTTTGCTAAAATACTTGTATTTTCTGGTCCTTACAAAACAACATTTTTTATTGTTTTTTTTTTTTTTTTTGTTGTTGTTTTTATTAGGAATGTATACATAAATTTTTGTTTAAGTTTTTTTGTGGCTTCTTTTACCTATAAGGGACCACAGGACATAATATAAATAAATATATATACAAACACGCAATCAAATTTTTTTCCTACATTTCTATTTACGGTTAAATGTATCTTAGCATTACTCCTACTTACATATGCATACATACATATATACATAATTACATGTATATATAAGATATTCATGTATCATAATATTTATAAATGTGTTTTGTTTATGGCTACCGTCAGCACTTCAAATGAGTGATTTTCTTGTTAAATGTACTCGAGAATAGAATTTTGTTTTTTTATCAAATTAAATAAGTAAAATTGAGAATGAAATTGTGGCCACGCGTAATTCATAAATTATGCCAGAGTAAAGTAGTCTTCTTTATCTAATTATATCCGCAATATACTCGCACAACATCCAATTGTATCGGACACTAGTCAAATTAATTTATTATGTGATAGTAATAATAATCCAAAAAGTGATTTCATTTGAATACTTAATATGCGACAATTTTTTTTTTCCTAAAATTAGTTTAAAGAATAAAGTCTTTCAAATGTCGGCCAACTTAATTTCACGTTCAGTAATAGTTATATTACAATTTCATTACATTACATTACCGAATCGTTTATCAAAATATATCACATATACACCTGCTATTTTTTCAAGTCGTTTTCAACAGAAAAAAAAAACAAAGAAACAGTAATAGCTTAAATGCAAAATTCATATTTTATTGACTTTATTACCTTAATTTTTCAGGCAAGGATAAACATAAAAAATAGTATCAATGTGGATAAAACATTCACATTAGGTTCGTTCCTTACTTTTCGCGATAAGTTTGTTAAAACTAAACTAGACAAAAAATTAACATTCACCTGCCATTTGTTCCAGCTCGTTTTCGGCAAAAAAAAACAGTAAATACAAAGTTCTTATTTTATTGACTTTATTACCCAAATTTTTCAGGCATACGTAGATAAACATAAAAAGTAGTATCAATGTGGATAAAACATTAACACTAGGTTTGTTCTTTACTTTTCGCGAAAAGTTTGTTAAAATGAAACTGAACAAAAAATGAACATTCACCTGCCATTTGTTCCAGGTCGTTTTCAGCAAAAAAAACAAAAAAAACAGTAATAGCTTAAATACAAAATTCTTATTTTATTGACTTTATTACCCAGGCATAGATAAACATAATAAATGGAAGCAATGTGGAAAAATATTAGTAATAGGTTCGTTCCTTAAGTTTTCGCGAAAAGTTTGGTAAACAAAAAAACTAGTACATAAATTATAGTCGGTCTGGACCAACTATACGATACCCTATATCAAATTTGAGTGGCATTGTTATATATTTTTTTTGCCTGCAGCTCTGAAAAAATTCATACCGGATGCTATATTTATATGGGGACTAGGTCGAAAAACGGACCGATACTGACCAAATTTAATAAGGTCGCCTATGTTTTGCAAAACCATATAACGGGTGATTTTTTTGAGGTTAGGATTTTCATGCATTAGTATTTGACAGATCACGTGGGATTTCAGACATGGTGTCAAAGAGAAAGATGCTCAGTATGCTTTGACATTTCATCATGAATAGACTTACTAACGAGCAACGCTTGCAAATCATTGAATTTTATTACCAAAATCAGTGTTCGGTTCGAAATGTGTTTCGCGCTTTACGTCCGATTTATGGTCTACATAATCGACCAAGTGAGCAAACAGTTAATGCGATTGTGACCAAGTTTCGCACTCAGTTTACTTTATTGGACATTAAACCAACCACACGAATGCGTACAGTGCGTACAGAAGAGAATATTGCGTCTGTTTCTGAGAGTGTTACTGAAGACCGTGAAATGTCGATTCGTCGCCGTTCGCAGCAATTGGGTTTGTGTTATTCGACCACATGGAAGATTTTACGCAAAGATCTTGGTGTAAAACCGTATAAAATACAGCTCGTGCAAGAACTGAAGCCGAACGATCTGCCACAACGTCTAATTTTCAGTGAATGGGCCCTAGAAAAGTTGGCAGAAAATCCGCTTTTTTATCGACAAATTTTGTTCAGCGATGAGGCTCATTTCTGGTTGAATGGCTTCGTAAATAAGCAAAATTGCCGTATTTGGAGTGAAGAGCAACCAGAAGCCGTTCAAGAACTGCCCATGCATCCCGAAAAATGCACTGTTTGGTGTGGTTTGTACGCTGGTGGAATCATTGGACCGTATTTTTTCAAAGATGCTGTTGGACGCAACGTTACGGTGAATGGCGATCGCTATCGTTCGATGCTAACAAACTTTTTGTTGCCAAAAATGGAAGAACTGAACTTGGTTGACATGTGGTTTCAACAAGATGGCGCTACATGCCACACAGCTCGCGATTCTATGGCCATTTTGAGGGAAAACTTCGGAGAACAATTCATCTCAAGAAATGGACCGGTAAGTTGGCCACCAAGATCATGCGATTTGACGCCTTTAGACTATTTTTTGTGGGGCTACGTCAAGTCTAAAGTCTACAGAAATAAGCCAGCAACTATTCCAGCTTTGGAAGACAACATTTCCGAAGAAATTCGGGCTATTCCGGCCGAAATGCTCGAAAAAGTTGCCCAAAATTGGACTTTCCGAATGGACCACCTAAGACGCAGCCGCGGTCAACATTTAAATGAAATTATCTTCAAAAAGTAAATGTCATGGACCAATCTAACGTTTCAAATAAAGAACCGATGAGATTTTGCAAATTTTATGCGTTTTTTTTTTAAAAAAAAGTTATCAAGCTCTTAAAAAATCACCCGTTACAAACCAAATTTGAGAAAAATGTGTGTAATATTTTTAACTTTTGATAGATTTGAGTGAAGATCAGCTTCATATGGGGGCTATGACTAAGAATTGTCATATAGGGTTTATTTTTGGACTACTGATGAATGGATGTAATTAAAATATACAAACCCAATTTGACCGAGATCTATATGATAAGTTGGATATTTAAGTCGATCTCATATGGTCATTTATATGGGGATTAGGTCTTAACATGGACCGATTTTCTCAAATTTCAATAGCGTTCTTGCTCATATGCCAAATTAAATCAAAATATATTAATATTTACGACCTGCAATTTGATTAAAAGGTTTACATGGACACACAGACGGACGGACGGACGGACACCGTTAAATCGAGTCAGGAAATGATTCTGAGTCGATCGGTATAATAAAAGATCATTAAACCCTGACCATATAGTGGTATCTATATCTACTAGCAGATTCCAGCCCTCGAAATTCGAGTACAAATTCTAGGAAATTAAATTTTTTCATTAAATAAAGACTAAAGGTATTCTAATCAATTATAGCCAATTCACAAATCAACACAAAAAACAAACTAATTTTTATTATTATTACCAACACATTAACAAATTTAATAAACGGACACATAGCATAGTATAATTTGATGTATGTGTTAGTAGCAACTTTAAATGCAATTTACTCAAAATAAAGGAAAAAATTTAAAAATCTGTAAATCTGCAAATTGGCTTAAAAGAAATACCTTTCAAATAATATATGTTTGGTCAACATCGGGATAAAACGGTAGAACAAAACATGGGTCACAAGAAATCGCCTAGCCTATTAATATAATAGATATATGTGACCTTCTCCGAGAAAAGGGACCTAGTGTGTCAAAAAACGGGTTGTGTCAAAAAAGGTAGATTCTGGTAAACTTTAAATGCATTTTTTTTTTTTCTCAAAACTTAATTTTCACACACTAGGTCCCTTTTCTCGGAGAAGGTCAAAATAAAATTAATTTTCTGTTTGTTTGTTTGTTTGTTTGACCGCAATACAAATTTTTATTTTTTTAACGGATGTCTCTGAAATTTGGCATGTATGGTCTCTGTAATCCAGGGAAGGTCACCATATACTTCTTACCGGCCACGCCTACCCCAATTTTTATATAAAATTCCTTTACTGTTTTTTGGTCAAAAAACGGGTTGTGTCAAAAACGGTGGATTCTGGTACCTAAATGGGTGTAGAAACTTTAAATGCGTTTTTTTCCTCAAAACTTAATTTTCACACACTAGGTCCCTTTTCTCGGAGAAGGTCAAAATAAAATTAATTTTCTGTTTGTTTGTTTGTTTGTTTGACCGCAATACAAATTTTTATTTTTTTAACGGATGTCTCTGAAATTTGGCATGTATGGTCTCTGTACTCCAGGGAAGGTCACCATATACTTCTTACCGGCCACGCCTACCCAAATTTTTATATAAAATTCCTTTACTGTTTTTTGGTCAAAAAACGGGTTGTGTCAAAAATGGTGGATTCTGGTACCTGAATGGGTGTAGAAACTTTAAATGCGTTTTTTTCCTCAAAACTTAATTTTCACACACTAGGTCCCTTTTCTCGGAGAAGGTCACAATAAAATTCATTTTCTGTTTGTTTGTTTGTTTGTTTGTTTGTTTGACCGCTATACAAATTTGTATTTTTTAACGGATATCTGTTAAATTTCGTGTGCAAGATCTCTGTTCTTCAGGGAACGTCACCATGTGCTTCTTACCGCCACCTCCTACATTTACGCCCACTTCTACATATATAAAATCCATTTTCTGTCAGTTTGTTTGTTTGTTGGTTTGATTGCTATGCAAACTTTTATTTTTCAACGGGTTTCTCTGAAATTTGGTGCACGTGATTTCTGTGCTCCAGGGAAGATCACCATATACTTCTTACCGGACACGCCTACATTTATGCCTACTTTTTATACAAAATTCATTTTATGTTTTTTGGTATATTTGTTCGCTATAGAAATTTTTATTTTTCAACGGTTGTCTCCGAAAATTCATACACACGATATCTAGGCTCCAGGGAAGGTCAACATATGCTTCTTACCAGCCACGCCTACTTTTACGCCCACTTCTACATATATAAAATTAATTTTCTGTCCGTTTGTTTGTTTGTTTGTTCGACGGATCTCTCTGAAATTTGGTACACGTGATCTCTGTACTCCAGCGAAGGTCACCATATAACCCCTTCTGGATACGCTTACCTTTACGCCCACGTTTTATATAAAATACATTCTCTCTTTTTTGGTGTAGTTGTTCGCTGTACAAATTTTTATTTTTCAATATTCACAAAACTTGGAGCTGTTCACAATGTTTTTATACCAAGAATACCCCTGATATCGAGCAATATTTTTGATTTTAAAATAGCACAATTCCCAGTACGTCTTGCATTTGCTATGACACTTAATAAACCAACTTGCAATCTCTTAAGGTAGCAGGTATCAACTTGTTTTTCTCCATGTTTTTCTCATTGAGAGTTATATGTCGCATGCTCCAGAGTTAAGAGCCAGCACACTCTTATCCTACATGCACCAGACGGAAAAACAAGAAATTTTGTAACTTCTAGATAACATACACTCAAAATAATCCATGTATAAACTTAGTTAGTTGTAATGGTAAGAGGGCGCTGAGGACTTGGTCACCAAGGAACAAATAACTCCCCCCCCCGCCCCCCAAAAAAAATAAACTTATTCCTTAAAAAATTGTGGAATAACTTCACGATGACAAAATTCCCCAAATTTAAAAAAAAGAACGTGGACGCGACGCGCTCGCGGAGCACAGCTTAGCTAAAATGTCGGAATGATCTGAAAAATATATTTTGGCGATTAAAATAAGTTGACGACAACTGCGCAGTAGCACGGGTGTAGCTGCCAAACGCGGTTACGCGGACGCGACTCGGTCACGGAACACATCTCAGTGAAAAGTCTAAATAAATGGTAAATATTATCTACGTATCACTGTGGCTGCAATTTTGATTTCATTGGCCAAAAGTCTAATTTTTTTTGTCACCGATTTTTAAAATTTTAACGTCTTTTTGTAGCTAATATATCCAGATTAAGGTAGCCAATTAGGTCAAACTATTGCTAATTGTGGGCGTGGCATGCTGTCAAACTCAACTTTTTTTAATTTCAGAAAAGCTGACTTTTTTTTATTTTTTATCAAAAATAAATGGTTACTACTCGCAAGTTATCATCGATAATGACCTGCGGTCTTTTTTATAATGTTGGTAGGATTATAGTCTTTAGTTTTTGTTAGTGGTCACAACTCTACCGTTTAATGTTAGGGGCGTTATGAAATATTTATGAAACTACTATATTTTTCTCAAATTTCAAATTTAGTGGAATAGAACTTCTAGGGAAGAAAAGGGAACAAGAAACGTATACCACCCTGAAAAAGGCGAAAGTGTTCTCTTTAATCCTATATATACTTTTATACCCGTGACGACCCGTGGGTAGAACACTTTTTTCATTTTAATGAAATTACTCTAAAAAAAATTTAAATTACGATAATTTAAAGAGCCCTATAAGTACTCGTATACAGTGGTGTATTAAATTTGTGCTTTGGGAATTTTGTAGCTTATATTAGTCATTATTTGTTCTATTATCAGTTTATATTTGTAAGTAAGAATGTCAATACACAGTCTTCAGTTCTTGTAAGTAGTCACAGCTCTACCGTTTAATATTAGGGGCGTTATGAAATATTTATGAAACTATTATATTTTTTCTCAAATTTCAACTTTACCAACTACCCATGGAGAAATATGTCTACAACAGTTCACAAAATCCTTTATCATGGAGAAGATGTCATTTTAATATCATTTGGTGTCACTTGGAGATCTATCAGAGGAGGCACAGGAAAAAAGGAATAAGGATTACAGATTTTATAGAGAGCACAATACCAGAAAAATTTCACGAAATTCAACAAATGAAGATCTATTTAATATATTATTGGCAACGTCAGATCCGTTCATCTCCAGTATTCGAAATCAATGGAAAGTGAAACATCGGAATTTAGATGAAGAAGTCAAAAAACTACTAAAGAACAGAAATAACACAGAACAAAATATGGCATATTTGCAATCAATATTTGAGTCAAATGAATAATAATTATAATTGCCTTTCATTGTTATTTAAGTACGAAAAACATAGTATTAGTAAAAAAATAATAATAAACAGAACCTACCATTGTTACAAATGCAATTAAAATCTATTGCAGTTTTTATTTTTAAAATGTTTTTTAAAAATATTAAATTTGACAGCAAAAAATAATAAATTTTTCTGCAGTAATAGCAATATTTTTAGATAATATTATTAACGTTTTTTTTTTAAGTGTCAATATTCTTTGAGTGTAAACAAGTTTGCCAATTTGACAACACAAAATTTGTAATTTTTCAGTAATAATAGCAAAATCTCCAGTTAATTTTACTATTTTCTTTTTTTTTAGTGTAAAAATTTTTTGAGTTTAACATTAAAAAAATCACATTATTACAAAAAATGTTTATAATTATTATTAAGATCCAAATATTAAATTTTTTAATAAATAAAAAAAAAAATAAACACATATTTCACTCTAAAAGTTAAAAAAAAAAAATCAAAACTTCAACTTTGACCTAGAATTCCTTAAAAATTCCTCAATCAATTTTAATGTAATTAAAACTGAGTCAAGCTGTATCTATATCTATCAATATCCAATATCTATCCAATAAAAAAAAAATTACTTAAATATTTTGATCGGTTCAAAAGTTACAGAATTTTGGCCAATGAAAAACGATTTTCAGCCACTGTGCGTATGTGCAATAATTACAATACATACATACATATATTATAAGCAGTTGCTTAAAGAAACCTTGCACAATTTTAAACGTCGCATTCTTTTTCCATTTTTGAAACTTCTATAAATTTGACGTCTCTGCTCAATGATAATCACTTATTGAATGAAGTAATTAAATTTTTAAAAGTTCTTATTCCTTTAATTTGCAAACGATTCCGTTATATTTGATGTTTACAAAATAAATGAACTTAAAAAAACAAGTAAGAGTGTTAAATTCGGCTGTGCCGAATTTTTTGATACCCTCCACCTGAGTCTTAAACTCTATATTACACCCAATGTTGAGTATGGCTACCACTTTTAAACTTTTGCCGATATTGAAACATTAATTCCGAATACAAAAATTGAAATGATTCTTGGCTAAAAATTATTATTATTAAAAATAAGCTAATTTTACTATATTTTTATCTGAATTATTTTTTAATTTTTATCTGCATTACATTTAATACAAAAAAAAATATATATAATAATAACAGGTAAGAAACTAAATATAGAAACTTAAACTTTTAATATTTAATTTTTAACTCTTAATTCTTAATTTTTAAGTTTTAATTTTCAAGTTTTAATTATTAATTTAAAATTTTTCATTTTCCATTATTCATTTTTCATCTTTCATTACTCATTTTTCAATCTTAACTTTTCATTTTCCATTTTTCAGTTTTCAATTTTCATTTTTAATTTTTCATTTTTCAATGTTCATTTTCCATTTTTCAATTTTCATTTTTCACTTTTCATTTTCCAGTTTCCATTTTTCATATTTCATTTTCCATATTCCATTTTTAATTTTTCATTTTTCGATTTAATTTTTCAATTTTCAATTTGCACTTTCCATTTTTCAATTTTCATTTTTCATTTTTCATTTTTCAATTTTCATTTTCCATTTTTCATGTTTCAATTTTCATTTTCCATTTGCCATTTTTAATTTTTCAATTTTCATTTTCCATTTTCCAATTTTCATTTGCCATTTTTAAATTTTAATTTTCCATTATTAATTTTTCATTTTTCAATTTTCATTTTTTATTTTTCATTGTCCATTTTTCATATTTCATTTTCCATTTTCCATTTTTCATTTTTCGATTTTAATTTTTCAATTTTCATTTTTAATTATTCAATTCTCATTTTCCATTTTTCAATTTTCATTTTCCTTTACTTTACTCATTTTTCAATCTTAACTTTTCATTTTCCATTTTTCAGTTTTCAATTTTCCTTTTTAATTTTTCATTTTTCAATGTTCATTTTCCATTTTTCAATTTTCATTTTTCACTTTTCATTTTCCAGTTTCCATTTTTCATATTTCATTTTCCATTTTCCATTTTTAATTTTTCATTTTTCGATTTTAATTTTTCAATTTTCAATTTTCATTTTCCATTTTTCATTTTTCATTTTTCAGTTTTCATTTTTCAATTTTCATTTTCCATTTTTCATGTTTCAATTTTCATTTTCCATTTGCCATTTTTAATTTTTCAATTTTCATTTTCCATTTTCCAATTTTCATTTTCCATTTTTAAATTTTAATTTTCCATTATTAATTTTTCATTTTTCATTTTTCATTTTTCATTTTTTATTTTTTATTTTTCATTTTCCATTTTTCATTTTTCGATTTTAATTTTTCAATTTTCATTTTTAATTATTCAATTCTCATTTTCCATTTTTCAATTTTCATTTTTCATTTTTCGTTTTTCAATTTTCATTTTCCATTTTTAATTTTTCAATTTTCATTTTCCATTTTTCAATTTTCATTTTCCATTTTTCATTTTCTATTTTCCATTTTCCATTTTTAATTTTTCAGTTTTCATTTTCCATTTTGCATTTTCCATTTTGCAATTTTCATTTTCCAATTTCCATTTTTCATTTGCCATATTCCATTTTTAATTCCTAAATTTTCATTTTCCAGCTTTATTTTTCATTTTCCATTTTCAATTTTCATTTTCTATTTCCCATTTTCCATTTTTCATTTTCCATTTTCCATTTTGCGTTTTCCATTTTCCATTTTTCATTTTCCATTTTCTATTCTCCATTTTTAATTTCCTATTTTACATTTCCCATTTTCCATTTTGCATTTTCCATTTTTCATTTCTCAACTTTCTTTTTTTTTCATTTTCCATTTTCCATTTTTCATTTTCTATTTTTTATTTTTCATTTTCCATTTTCCATTTTTCGTTTTCATTCTTTCTTTCATATTGGCGATATTTTTTATTATAACGTGATAACGATAAAAAAATATGTGGCAATACTACTAACATGACCTATGTTAGTGTGTTCTTGGTATTGTTAATATATATGCATAATTTCTTTATGGCATTTTTTTATGTTGTTGTACAATTACTATGTTCATCCAATAAACTGTTACAACAAACACACTGGGTTTTATGTTTTTTTTTAGAGGTATCTACATATTTTTGCTCGTATCTAATCACAATGTTGCCCGATTTAGCCCATTTTCAATACCAACCTGCTGGGAATTATGGCAAATGCTATTATTGTAACCTTATCCAGCTATATGGCTTTGTTTGCGAATGAGCGTGATTTCAACAGACAGACGGACAGACGGACATCCCTATATCGACTCGAGCTCTGATAAGGATCAAGATGGGGTCGGAAATTGGTATTTCGATGTGTTACAAACGGAATGACAAACCTATATATACCCTCTGCCACTGACATGTGGAGGGTATAAAAAACGTAAACCGGTTTCGCAGCTTATGTTTGAAGCTGTAGCGTCTTATAAAAAAAACTTCTTAATAAAAAAACCAAAAAATTTTAAATTGGAATAAAAAATAAATTTACTCCCCAAAAAAGGTAAACATTGGAAAATTTTTTCATCATGAACAAATTCCCCAATCCCATACAAATTTTTGGGGAGAAAGTTCAATTTTTTGAGGATTTTGTTCATTGGGAACTAAGTTTTCAGCGCCTGGTAAGCATAGTGAACCATTTTTCAAGTCAAAAGCCTTTGGATCTCGGTCAAAACCGGGTAAAATCAGCTTGTAGGGTATAAAAATCTAGCCATTGTAAAGTGAAATCTAGCCTTTGTTCCCTCTTAGTGTTGACAACTTTAGTTATAACATGGTGTATCAAACACGGCTAGAGGGGATAAAAGATTCAGCATAGCCAAGTTTAACACATTCTCTTGCTTCTTTAATTAAGTATTGTTTAAATTATTTTTTTGCGCTCCAATATGCTATCAGATGGTTTTGCTTGTTTTTCTGATTATTTATATCCTCCACACTAATTTAAAAGTTTTTCATAAATTATCGTTATAACAAGCAAAATCAACTGTACATTTGTCTGTTGAAATCACAATTCCAATTGGAGGGCAGGAATTTCGATTGTTGGTTTTAAATTAAAACCATTAAAACTTTTAATGATTTTTTCTATCCTGAACAGTTTTTTCTTTACTTTGAGAATTGACCAACCATAATTAATTGGATGTGGAAATAATATGGAAATGTGGTTGTCATAATGTGTTCAACAGACACCATAGAAATTAAATTTTTATTTACAAATAATTTTAATTTAATTTTTTTTATACATACAAATAATTTTTCACCTTAAGTTTAATTGGTTACTTTAAATTTTGTTAAACTCAAAATCAAATCAAATAAAATGTTTTCCCTTAACCATAATATGGACCTTAAAAAATGTAATGTTGCTTTATATATTTTTTTTTTCTACTCAGAAAAACTATACAGGGCAAAAGTATTTTTATTGAAAATTTTTCTCATTTTATTTTCTACACAGATTTTATTAGTTACAGTTGCATTTTATCTTTGACAGACATTTTTATTAAAAACGCCCATCTGGTCTATTCAATTTTATGATGTCGTAATGGCAAACATTTAGCTTATATTGGCATTTCTTTCCGATTTTAAAGCTTAGTCTATATCTCTTTTTGCAAAACAATAACTTTGACTTATATAAGTCAAAAGAAAAGGAAAAATGATAAATAAATCCCAATGATATCCTTATTCAAGAAAATACACATAAAAATAAATACATATTATGTATGTAATAGTTAAAGCGTGAAAATCCTTTACTTAGTTATGTGTATGTATTTGCAAAAGTTTGTGTGTATGAAAGAAATATCTCTTAGTATGCATAAATTTTATTAAAGAAAAACATTTCTTCGTTGTTAAGGGTTAAACGAGTATTGTTTGAAAAACATGCATTACGCAAAGTATTTAAGCTTTTTCCTTTTTCCCTGTCGTAGTTGTTATTTTAGTTGTTGGGCTAGGTATGCACACTGGGTTGAAGATAAGACCATAAAAAAATGCCCGTTTTTATTATTTCCTTTTCGATTTTACTACACGTCAGTATATGTGAATTTCTTTTTCACATCGGCAAAACAATACAAAAACCAATTCTACATTTTATTTTTCGCGGAAAAATTGTTTGGTTGTTGCGAACACCTTCCCCCCCCCCCTACACCACTAGACAGAACTGAATAAAATTTAAATGCTTTCGTTGAAAGGTCATGGTTCCTCAAAATTTTTTTTTGTATCTAAACGAATGTGATGGAATTCCATGT
The DNA here is from genome assembly GCA_963682025.1 of Cordilura impudica. Taxonomy (NCBI): domain Eukaryota; kingdom Metazoa; phylum Arthropoda; class Insecta; order Diptera; family Scathophagidae; genus Cordilura; species Cordilura impudica. Next base: position 75,073,430 of record OY821517.1, on the reverse strand, counting down.
ATTTTCAATATGAAAATAAATATTAAAAAAAAATCAACGTGTTCATTTCACTTTAGGCCGAATTATCAGGTATGCTGATTTATTGGATTTATTAGTCAATTTGTTTTTTAAAAAGCTTTATATAAAATACAGCATTTATTGATTCAACGAAAACATTTATATACGTACACTTGTTAGAAAAAGTAGCCGTATAGCTAAAATTAAAATCGTCAAACTACGAAAAAAAAAAAATTGGAAAAAATTAACTAAGTTGAATTATTTTTTTTTTTTAATAAATTATTAAGCTATTTTTTTTATTAATTTATTTAAGAAATATTGCCTTTAACCCAATTTTATGCAGCTAAAAAAATGTGAAGAAAAGAAAATAATTATAAGAAAAAGTTTTCGTATATTGGACATATTAATACACAAAACAAGTAAGAAAATTATAGTTGGTCTACACCGACAATACCATACCCTATTCCATGCATTTCAAGACAGAATCTTAGGCCCAACTAATTAGATATTGAAAATAAGCATAAACCAAAATTTAGTGGAATTTTCATTTTTTTTTTGTCTGTAGATGTGAATAAGTTCATATCGGATGCTATATATATATGGTGACTAGGTCAAAAAATGGACCGATCCTGACCATATTTGGTAAAGGTACTTATTTTTTGCAAAAATATGTAGGAGACAAATTTCTGAAAAATCTGTGCAATATTTTGCTAGAGTTAAATGAAAATCGGGAATCAGCTTTATATGGGGATTATGACTAATAATGATCCTACAGGAAATATTATTAAACCACTGAATAATAGATCTATCTGATAATTTGGTTGTCTTGGAAATTTTAGTTAATTTCGTACGGGTCATTTGCAATGCACCAATTTCCACCAATTTCGATAGCGTTCGTACCAAAACCTTACTTATCCAAATTCAACAAAAAATATTCATAATTAAATATAATAAAAGATGGATCTAAATCAAATATTTCTCCTAGTTACCAATTACAGGACAAAGTCATTATACCCTGACCACATAATGGTATGGGGTATAAAAACCAGAGTTCAAAAAAAAACACACACTGAATAAAAAACTCGTACATATATGTAAACAAACATAGCTCAGACCAACAAACACATATTTTTATTTTGATATCAATTATGTGTGTTTCTAAATTTTGTACGGTGCCGAACACAATCATGACTGTGTTTCGTTTTAATATTTCGTTATGTACACGAACATGTTTCTATCACGTATTTTTTGTTTCGAACACACATAAACCACACAGGTTCGAGTGTAGCTTTATTTTAAGTTCGTGTTCTTGCACGTGTATTGCTACAAAAAAAACAGAACATGTTCTTGAACGCGTACATCTAAAAATTAAAACATTATCCACTCGCGATCGGAAAAATCTGATACTCCCCTATTAAAACGACAACAATTGTTTCAACCAACTTTAATAAAAAAATCTAAAATAATTCATTAGCAGTTATAAAAAAAATAAAAATAATAATAAAGATAATAATAAAAATAAAAAAATAAAAATTAAAAAAATAATAAAAAAAACGAAATTAACTCATAAACAACATATAAAATTTCTCTGTTTCCTATTTTATTATTTTTTTCTTTTTATTTTTATTTTTGATGTGTAAATATCTATGCGCTCAAGGCGGTAAAAATCTATTTCACAATACAATCACAAAAACAGCGTAAAGGAAAATCGGTGTGACGTATATGTAAGTGTATTATGATTTAAATTTATTTAGCTGATTCAACAACCAACGGAAGGCGCCATGAATGTATAGTAAACAACTGCAACCATCAAGTATAACAACCATAGCAGTGGCTTGCTATACATAGACGGCGTTTACTGTTTGATTTTAATTGATGTGTGAATAGATGTTTACACATCTCCCCTATGATCGGACCCACATATTTTTTGTTATAATCTTTTTATTTTTATTTTTTTATAACTGCTAATGAATTATTTAAAAAAGTTTGTAATAAATTTGGTTGAAACAATTGTTGTCGTTATTATAGGGGTGTATCAGATTTTTCCAAGAGTGAGTAGATAATGTTTTAAAATTTATATGTACGCGTTAAAGAACATGTTCTGCTTTTTTAGCAGTACACGTGCAAGAACAAGAACTTAAAATAAAGCTACTCTCGAACCTGTTTGGTTTATGTGGGTTCGAAACAAAAAATACGTGATGGAAACATGTTCATGTTCATAACGAAATATTAAAACGAAACACAGTCATGATTGTGTTCGGCACCGTACAAAATTTAGAAACACACATAATTGATATGAAAATAAAAATATGTGTTGGCTGCTTTAGAACAGAACATTGTGTGTTTTCTGAACCTTGATAAAAACTAAATTTACATTAAATATTGCTTAAGTTAGTAAATTTAGAGGATATCATTTGCGCTTCAGAACCTCTGTGAGCCGATTTGGCATCGAATCGATTTAACCTCTTTACTAATTTTATCCTACTCATCCACAATAGCGTTTTTTAACATTTTCTTTGATGCTATTTTATGGTGACGAATTCTGTGCTCCTGTAAATTCCGCAAATGTTCTATAGAACTAAAATTGGGTGATTGGGGTGGTGATTTTAATTGATTTTCAGTATTGTGGAATCTTTTCCTAGGCCCAGTTGGGTGCTTATCCAATTTTGTACGTTATAGATTCAATAAATACGAGTTTACCAACCCCGTTGCCTGCCATACAACCCCAAACCAAAATGGCACCTTCACCATGTTTAACCGTTGACAAAAGATTTTCTTTATTTAATGCTGTTGCGCCAAAGCAACTTTTTATACTCTTCATAGCAATGTGCAGAGGATATATGTATATCAGTTTGTCATTCCTTTTGTAACGCATCGAAAAATGAATTTGTGAACCCATTAAGTACATATATATTCTTGATAACTCGAGCCGACAAAGCGATCTATGTCTGTATATCCATCTGTCCGTCCGTCCGTCTGTCCATCTGTCTGTTGAAATCACGCTCATTCACAAAACAAAACATTTACCGGGGTAAACTTCAGGCAATATTCTTTGTCGTTATTTCGAGCTGGTTGTTATTTAAAATGGGGTAAATCGGGCACCATTGCGCCAAGATATGACCTAAAATATCGAGTCACCTCTAAAAAATTCAAAAATTCAGTGTGGTTGTTGTGTAATTTTATTATTTTATATTTTTTCAAATATAAAAATAAAAATTCTTTTCGATCCTTTTCACTTTAATGACAACCTGTCATAAGGAATACTGACCAATTTTTAAACAAATATCTCAATGGTTTTTGCTTTATTTGGGCTAGAAACCTTTGATACATATTCCCAAAATTCTGGAGTCATTTTTATATACTCATTTGCAAAATCAATCCATAGGTTGTTATACCCTATACCACTATATGGTCAGTGTATAATAAGTTTTTGCTCATGTTTGTAACTACCAAAATATTTGACCATGACCCACCTTCAATTACACCGATCGACTCACACCCATTTTCTGAGTCAATTTTGCGGAGTCCGTCGTCTGTCCGTCCATGCATCTTTCCGACTGTGTGTCCAAATAAACCTTGTAATGAAACTACATCTCACAAATATGAATATATTTTGTTTAAATTTAATATATCGAGGGTTTACTATCGCAACCACGTAACTTGATTTTTTACGATTTTGGGTTTTACCGGAAAAGTAATTAGTAACTACCGCCGCATAATTATGCAAAGTTATAAATAAAAATATTAATTAGTTTTTTTTTTAATCAAAAAAATGCAAACTCGTATCTCAACTAGTACAAAATTGTCATGCACAACCTCGTATCTTAAAGTAAATCACGGTGGGCTTGAACCAATTTTAACCTCGAAAATCCCGCACTTCTGGTTTCTCACTGGTTTCCTATTTTTACATGCCTACGGAGCATTCCTGTCAAATTTCAGCAAAATCGCCTGAGGGATTTTAGAATAACCTCACTTTTTCGTTTTTTCGAATTTTTTGGACATATTATATTGAAATTGTAACGAGTAATCTCTCCTAACTCGAATTATATAGTAGATTAATTTACCAACACTCGCAATGTTTATCGCAGGTGGCAACGTATTGATTGACCAATGAGCATGGGGGTTTTAAATCCCCACTTAACGAAGTTTCGTTCTGAATTCGTTTAGTTGCTATTGGCCAATCAGAACCCAGCTTCTAAAACTTTGGCGATGTCACTTTAGCTTCTGCTTGAAAAAAAGCAGAGCACTTGAAAAGAAACACATGTAGAGAACAGACGCTCGCTTTTAAGAGGCAAATAAAAAAGATATACTTTTGGTACTAATTCGAAAAGTAGACTTTTATTCTTTTTAACAAAATATTGAAATTACTAATGTTACATACATGAACAAAGCTTTCGTTATCATAGTAAATAAAAAAGACTTCTCGTTTTAAAATACTCGCCGAGAAGTTCTATACGAACTTTTTGATTTCGATAAGTACGAACCACTTTGGCTGGATTATATCAATTTTGTCATAAAATGTAGTTAACTGGTTCTTTTTTTGTGCCACAGCATTTGTTGTTCGAATCAAGTGACACTTTTCCTGTAACCTTACGGCCAACAACGTACGTCAAAATGCCGAAAGCTAAGACGCACGATGAAAATCGGAATCAAATCTGTCTGCTGTGCTTTGGGAAAACAAAAAGTATGTTTCTCGTCAATGATGTTTTGAAAGATTTAGTCAAAAAATATCTGGAGTACGATGCGCTGGATGATCGATTACCCCGTGTTTTGTGCTTTACTTGCAAGAGAGATCTGTACCGAGTGGAAGATGGTTCAGAGAAGTGTGTGAGACTTCCAAAATTCTCAGATCTCAAGGCCATCCGGAAACCTACCAGATCAAGCATCAGTGCTACGTGTGACTGTTTTCGCGATCGGCAATCATTTGCCTAAAAGAAAAAGCATAATAAACGAGTCTTCAGAAGAAATTTCAACACAAATTTCCAGTAAGTGAAAACATATTTTTGATATTATAATTTTTTCCGTAGAGATATCGTTAACTTTTTTGCTTTTTCGAAGTTACAGACGAATCATCGCAATTTCGTTGTAGTACGTGTTTTGCTGTTGTGGATACGGTAACATCACACAAATGCAATCTGACTTCACGTTACCTAAACATTACGGAGGCAGTTGCATCAGCAGGTTCAAAAACTGAAGATCAAGTGGTTAGTTCGCTATTAAAAAAAAAGGCATCCGAATCAGGAAGTAACAGTAAAACTGTTTTGTTAGTGCAACCTCGTGGGGGACGTAATCTCCAAGTGACTATCGGGCAAGTAACGTCATCATCAAAACGTCAGCTATTCTCGGTGGACGAATTTCGGAAACTACAAACGGATTTACACCTCAGTCAAAATAAAACACTCGAAGTGGCAGCAGCTTTGCGCGTGGTTACAATAAACAGGCGAGTAGTTGAACCGCACCTGAAACAAAAACTTTGCCAGCAAAATCATTCGGTGGATGAATTTTTTACTATCAAGAAATTTAATCTAACAACAGTTAAAGGTACGGAGGTTTCAGAAGTAGCAGAAACAGTAGTGTACTGTTCCAATCTCGAGAGTTTTCTGCAAATGATCAAGGACAACCGAAAATTGAACGAGGTACACCTGAAATTTGGAATCGACGGCGGTGGAGGGTTTCTGAAGGTATGTCTATCTGTTCAATCAGTTGGTCTCGAAGAAGAAGAAGTCCAGAAGAAACGCGTTGAACGCGAAAGGTACGAAGATGGTGTCGCAGCAAAAAAATTCAAAGAATCTGGAGTGAATAAGCTACTTGTCCTCGCGATAGCGCCAAATACTCAAGAAAATCATTCGAATGTTGTACAACTATGGTCGTCGATTGGTATCAACAACTTCGAAGGAACAGTTGCGACAGATCTGAAACTCGCCAACATCCTAGTTGGTATCATGTCGCACGCCGGTTTTTATCCTTGTACGTGGTGTTACTCCTCGAAGAATGAAATGGACAAGTGTGGCCTTTACAGAACAGTGGGAAATTCTCTTGAGAACTATTTGAAGTGGCATGCAGCAGGAGAAAAGAAACAAGACGCGCGGAAATTTATGAATTGCATCAATCCTCCGGTTTTTGATACTAGCAAGGACAGAACTTTTCTGGAAATCATTCCACCGCCAGAACTGCATTTGATGCTTGGCGTAGTCAACACGTTGTACAACAACTTATTGAAAGAGTCCGAACAAGACGCTCTTCAGTGGGCGCAAAAATGTAGTGTGGCACGTGAAGTTTATCATGGCAGTTCTGGTTTCAACGGAAATTCGTGCAAAAAATTACTGTCAAAAGTCGATTTCCTCCGTTCAAATTGCTGTATAAGTTCGTTAAAGTACGTGAAAGCTTTTGATGATTTCAACACTGTCGTCCAAGCTTGTTTCAGTATGAAACTAGATCCTGACTTCAAACGAATGATCGCGAATTTCAAACAGACCTATTTAGATTTGGGAATTTCGATCACGCCTAAAGTTCATGCTGTTTGTTTTCACGTTCCTGACTTTTGTGATGAAATGCAAGCTGGACTAGGATTTTATAGTGAACAAGCTATGGAATCAGTACATTCCGATTTCAAACATGTGTGGAAGAAGTACAAAGTAGCCAAAGATCATCCTGACTATGCTCACAAGTTGTACCGAGCGATTTGCGAGTATAACAGCCTTCATTGCTGTTGAGTTTGATTGTAATTGTGCATTTTTATTGTTGTTCGATGTAATTATTTACTATAACTATGTTCTTTTAATAATAATATCGTTTAATCATTCAAACTGGACTTTTATTTAAAATAACAGAACAATTTTTGCGAAAAAAACGAAAAAGTGAGGTTATTCTGAAATCCCTCAGGCGATTTTGCTGAAATTTGCCAGGAATACTCCGTAGGCATGTAAAAATAGGAAACCAGTGAGAAACCAGAAGTGCGGGACTTTCGAGGTTAAAATTGGTTCAAGCCCACCGTGATGATGTTATTTATTGGTGACGAATTCTGTGCTCCTGTAAATTCCACAAATGTTCTATAGAACTAAAATTGGGTGATTGGGGTGGTGATTTTAATTGATTTTCAGTATTGTGGAATCTTTTCCTAGGCCCAGTTGGGTGCTTATCCAATTTTGTACATTATAGATTCAATAAATACGAGTTTACCAACCCCGTTGCCTGCCATACAACCCCAAACCAAAATGGCACCTTCACCATGTTTAACCGTTGACAAAAGATTTTCTTTGTTTAATGCTGTTGCGCCAAAGCAACTTTTTATACTCTTCATAGCAATGTGCAGAGGATATATGTATATCAGTTTGTCATTCCTTTTGTAACGCATCGAAAAATGAATTTGTGAACCCATTAAGTACATATATATTCTTGATAACTCGAGCCGACAAAGCGATCTATGTCTGTATATCCATCTGTCCGTCCGTCCGTCTGTCCATCTGTCTGTTGAAATCACGCTCATTCACAAAACAAAACATTTACCGGGGTAAACTTCAGGCAATATTCTTTGTCGTTATTTCGAGCTGGTTGTTATTTAAAATGGGGTAAATCGGGCACCATTGCGCCAAGATATGACCTAAAATATGGAGTCACCTCTAAAAAATTCAAAAATTCAGTGTGGTTGTTGTGTAATTTTATTATTTTATATTTTTTCAAATATAAAAATAAAAATTCTTTTCGATCCTTTTCACTTTAATGACAACCGGTCATAAGGAATACTGACCAATTTTTAAACAAATATCTCAATGGTTTTTGCTTTATTTGGGCTAGAAACCTTTGATACATATTCCCAAAATTCTGGAGTCATTTTTATATACTCATTTGCAAAATCAATCCATAGGTTGTTATACCCTATACCACTATATGGTCAGTGTATAATAAGTTTTTGCTCATGTTTGTAACTACCAAAATATTTGACCATGACCCACCTTCAATTACACCGATCGACTCACACCCATTTTCTGAGTCAATTTTGCGGAGTCTGTCGTCTGTCCGTCCATGCATCTTTCCGACTGTGTGTCCAAATAAACCTTGTAATGAAACTACATCTCACAAATATGAATATATTTTGTTTAAATTTAATATATCGAGGGTTTACTATCGCAACCACGTAACTTGATTTTTTACGATTTTGGGTTTTACCGGAAAAGTAATTAGTAACTACCGCCGCATAATTATGCAAAGTTATAAATAAAAATATTAATTAGTTTTTTTTTTAATCAAAAAAATGCAAACTCGTATCTCAACTAGTACAAAATTGTCATGCACAACCTCGTATCTTAAAGTAAATACATATGTAGATTTGGCATCACTGATGGTCTGATGATCACGCATATTATGCTAGCTAGTCTTAAGTTCATCCCGATTTAAGTCCATCTCGGCCATCGAAAATTAATTTAAGTGAACATTCAGAAATTGTTTCAAAAAAAAAAAAAAAAATACCTCGTAAGAATCAAGGGGACAACAGTGATTGGGAACGAAATAAGGCAAAGAAATCTCGTGAGGCAAGGTTTATTTTAGCTTAAATCGGAAAAACGGAGATAACCGTTCACTTATTCTGAGAAATGAACGAAAAATAAAATCAAATCAAAAAGTGCAATAAGATTCAAGAAAAGGCAAGAAAACTACTTTTTAATTCATTCTGGAATGATTTAAACTGGGATAAAAAAACAATCGTACGTCATTTCTCTTGTTACCAAAGAAATAATTCCTCGAAAAGTGAACACCCTTATATAGCGAAGAAATTTTACTTTTCAATAGTATCTTGTCGTTAATAATAAAAGATTATTAGTATGTAAAAAATGTTCCTGAATACTTTAGGTTTTGGTGAATCTCAAGTTTTGGACTGGGTTAAAAAAGTAGTGACAATGGTTTCCTAAAAAAAAAAACAAATCAAAGAACACAAGAAAAGACAAAAAAATTAAAGGAAAACAGTCACATGTAGAAGACTTCTTTAATAATTTGCCCAAAATGGAGTCACACTTCTGTCGTAAAGATATAACAAAGTTGTATTTAGATAATTTATATACAAGAATTATATTCAGGAAGTTTACCGTAAAATTCTAGTTATTGAAAGAGCTGGCTATGGGTTTTTACTAAAAAAAATGCAATTGATGAATATAGACATTTTTAAACCTCGAAAAGATTTTTGTGATATTTGCTTTGCTTTTAAAAATAAAAATATATCTGCAGACGAGTATAATAATCATGTAATAGAAAAGAACCCTGCTAATGATAATGATAAAATCAAAGCAATTTCTGGAAAAATAAAAGCTTTCACGGTAGATGGTCAAACTGTGCAGAGGATACCACATTTAACTCCTGGTGCTCCTTCTTTTAAACAAAAACTAAAATGTCATCAGTTTACAACATAGTATTTCAATTCGCTTCAAAAAACAATATCGAGATCTTCCAAAAATATTTGGTTAAGGGTCACACCCAAATGAAATGTGATTCTATTCATTCTGCTATCGAAAGACGTAAGAAAGGCCGAGAAATGTATGCGCCTTGTGACTTTGTAAAAATCTTTGAAGAATCACGACAGAAAAAACCGTACAAAGTTTAGTATCTGGATTATAGTTTTTTCAAAAATTATTCTCATTTGAAATATTTTAAATCAATTCGGCCTGGAAGGATTAAAATACTGAGGATTAAAATACTAAGAGGATTAAAATATTGCAAAGATAAATTAATGTTTAAATTATCTTTCGTTAGTGAATGGGAAATTCATCTCAGCGTTTCAACAGTAAATATCCTATTGACACCGAAATTAAGGATTTATATTTTGAAGAAATTCCATTGACTAATCAAAAATACAAAGACTTGCAGTCTTTAAAATCATTGATACTAAAGGATTACCATACTTTTTATGATAATTTAAAATACATCCGTGAAAAATAAACACATTTTCTTCTTCAACACTAAATATTATTTCTTAACAGTGTTGAAATAAAACATTTAAATTTTTTTTTAATATTTTAAGTTATTTGTTGTGATTAAAAGTATTATTGAAACTATGTAATCCTAATATACTATTAATAAGACTAATTGTTTATCTCAGAAAAAAAGTTATGTTATAATTAAAAAAAAAAAATGTCAGTATTATTTTTATTTGATTAAAAATAATTAATGTAGTGATATATTTTTAAATAAATAATTCTAAAAGCTAATTTATGTGCTCTTATTTCAGAATAACTCAATCGCGTATGAATTTTTCTGTGCATAAAACACGTATCTCAAAAAACGGGCGAAAAATTAAAGGTGGAATATTAAAAATATTGCAGTTGTTTTTAATATCTCCATTACTTTGTAGATTTAACAAAAAAATTGTTTAAAAAATGGCAAAAGCTTATTATAAAACGTTTTTGGTCTCTCCTGAAAAGTAGTAGTTTTTGAGATACGAGGTTGCGTTAGTAAACCCTCGATATGTGACCCTGCATATGGAAACGCATCTTGTGTGTCAAAACCAGTTTTTGAGTAAATCGCAATTAAAGTTTCCCCCTCTGTGTTGCATTCTAATAGTATTTCTTAGTTGAATGTTTATATAATTAATTTATACTAGCAGATTCCATCACTCGAATTTCGAGTGCAATTTCTAGGCAGCTTTATTTTTCAACTTAGCCAATTCTCAAACCAACACTTTTATGGTTTATTATTATTGTGAATGAAGATAACCAACTCATTAACAAATACATTAACAAATTCAATAAAAACACCCACATAGCATTGTATAATTTTATGTATGTGTTAGTAGCAACTTTAAATTGAACTTACTCAAAATAAAGAAAAAAAAACTTAAAAATCTGTAAATCTGAAAAATGGCTAAAAAGAAATACCTTTCAAATAATATACGTTTGGTCAAAATCGGGATAAAATGGTAGAACAAAACATCGGTCACAAGAAATCGCCTAGCCTATTAATATTATAAATAATTGCATTTTTACATTACTTTCCGATGTTTTTGAGACCCGCAAGCCGTTTCATATGAATATTGAAAGGCTTTTACATACAAATCCAAAAAAGCAGGGTCACATATAAGCTTTTCTCGAACATGGAATGAACGCTATTGAAGTTGGTTAAAATCGATGCATGTTCAGACTCCATACAAATAACCCCTATCAAACCAAATAAAATTACCGCAAGATCCAGACTAGCACATGTATATCGATAAAATTTGTTGTCTGTATATGTATTATACCCAGTAATCAGTGCGCCAAAAATGAACCCTGTGGGACCATTTTTAATCATAGCCCCTCATAAAGCTGCTTCGCGATCTTCACTTAAATCTACCAAACAACAAAAATATTTAATTTTTTTTTACTTCATTTATACATATTTTTGAGAAAATTAAGTGACTTTACAAAATATGGTCATGATCAGTCCATATATTAACCTAGTCACCATATTAACATAAGATCATATATGGACATTAGGGTTGCCCTTAATGAAAAAAAGTGTTTCAAGTTTTCGGTCGCACCCCCTAGTAATATGCGAATAGCGAAAAGACTGAGAAATACAAAGTTTTGGGTCAATCAAAGCAATTTAGAAGTGCCTAAACGCGACTGGAAATTTCAAGTGTGTTTATATGGGGAAAATATGATTTTTTTCAGATTTACAAAAATTACGTTCTATAGTTTAATTTTTTCGCCAAGTTGCTATATGAGTCGATTTCAGTACTAAATGGTCTCTTGAAAAAGCTATATAACTTCAAAAAATGATTAAAAGCTCGCCAAGAAATAGCAAATGCCCCATACAACTTTTGTGGCAAAAAACTAGGTCTTGAAATTTGACGGAAATTTTTTCAGCTTAAAGAAATTAACTAAAGCCATAATTTTTTTTTTTTTTTTTTTGTCTCTAAACCTATGAGCACTCAGACATGAAGTATTGTTTTATTACCACGTTTTTAACCTATATAAGTTTTAAAAAATTTTCTTAAACAAAAATTCAAAAACTGGACCTGGCGCTTTAAAGTTTTGTTAAATATATGTTAGAGATTAACTGTGTGAATCTTTAAGTAAATTCCTCCGCCAGAATTTTTTTTACCAGGAATTTTTTATTGCGGAGATCGAGAAAAATTATTTTTTTGTGAAATATTCAGTAAATGTACTCTTTCTAAATACTTTGTATCAAAAACTCATAATTTTTCTACTTTTAAATGTTATATTTTATCCTAATAGCATAGGGTTTCGGAAACAATAATATGACCCCATTAACCCTTTTGGACTTGGGATCACATATGAAGAAGACAATTTATTTTTAAAAAATCAAATTTTTTGTAAGTGCTGTTGAATTTTTAGATGTGATGCATATAATATAATAACCAAATGTGCAAGTCTCCCACGCTAAAAATTTGGAAGAAATCGAACAACGTTAACCCATTCCTTGCCGAGGCCAAACTTTGAATTTTGCCATATTTAAAAAAATTAATTGTTCTACTAAACTAAATGAAATCCTTACTATGGGTTGGGAAATAATATTGTGCTATATTTTACGAAAACTTACCTTTATGTGCTCCTAGGGTAAAAATGATCCAAAATTCAGAAGTATTTGCATAATATTTGATTTTTTGACTTAATCGTGCTTTACTAGCTTGGGGTAATTTGCGGCGCCAAGTCCAAATGGGTTAATGATGTCAAATTGTAAAATCATCATAATCATCAAATCATAAAAATCGGTAAAAATAGAGCACAATTTTATATTCCAACCCATAGTAAGGGTTTCATATAGTTTACTAGAACAATTCATTTTTTTAAATATGCCAAAATTCAAAGTTTGGCCTCGGCAAGGAATGGGTTACCGTTGTTCGATTTCTTGCAAATTTTTAGAATGGAAGACTTACACATTTGGTTATTATATTTTATGTGCCACATCTAACAATTCATTAGCGCTCATAAAATATTCGAATTTTTTTTAATAAATTGTCTTCTATTATCTTGGGGTCATATGTGACCCCAAGTCCAAAAGGGTTAATGGGGTCACATTATTTTTTCCCGAAACCCTAGGCTATTAAGATAATATATAACATTTAAAAGTAGAAAATTGATCAATTTTTGATACAAAGTATTTAGAAAGAGTACATTTAGTGAATATTTAACAAAAAAACAAATTTTTCTCGAAATCCGAAAAAAAAAATTCTTTGTAAAAAAATTCTGTCAAAGGAATTTACTTAAAAATTCACGCAGTTAATTCTTAACATATATTTAACAAAACTTTAAAGTGCCAGGTCCAGTTTTTGAAATTTTGTTTAAGAAAATTTTTTAAAACTTAAAAGAAGAGTTTTCAAAATTTTTTCCAAAAAATTTTCCATATTTGGTCTCATTTCGCAATAGGTTAACAACGTGGTAATAAAACAATACCTCATAGCTGAGTATTTATGGGTATAGACACCAAAAAAAATTATGGCTTTAATCAATTTGTTAAAATGTTCATCACATTTCATGACGTAGAGTTTTTTGGCACAAAAGTGGTCTGGGGCATTTTTCATTTCTTGGCGTGTTTTTATTAGACTTCGAAGTTACACAGCTTTTTGGAAAGATATATTAGTACTGATATCGATTCATATAACAACTTGTCGAAAAAATTAAACTATAGAACGAAATTTTCGTAAAATATGAAAAAAAATCATATTTTCCCCATATAAACACACTTGAAATTTTCAGTCGCGTTGTGGCTCTAAATTTATTTTAATTGACACAAAACTTTGTATTTCTCAGTTTTTTTGCTATTCGCATATTTCTAGCGGGTGAGACGGAGAGGTTTTATACTTTTTTTTCATTAAGGGCCACCCTAATCAACATATCTCTATGCCACAAATTAATAACCATAGCAATAAAATATGGTTAATGCTTATTTTCTATATCCAGTTATTGATCAGCAAAATTGGATCCAAGACTCTCTCTCGAAACACATGGTATAGAGTATCATGTAATAAGTCTAGGCCAACTATAAATTTCTTACTTGTTTTCTATTGATTTTGGAAATTAACGTCTTTCTCGAGCCATGATAGACAGATTTTGCGAACGATATCTTCATGGATGTCTTTGCCAAAGAATGCTTTGATTTGAGAACCAATTTGGGAAGTCCTAATTCTGGGATTCTATTTTAATTATGTCATAATAGTTAATTTTTCGAGCTATCTCACGAAAAGACTTGTCCTGATTTATAAACTTTAGAGTAATTTTTCTCTCATCAGCACCGATTTCATTGATTTTGGGACTCATCTTAAAATATAGTTTCCCAAAGAAATATAATTAAGTCAAATTATCTTTATACGAACAAGTTTGTCTTTTCCTAAAATAAAATCGATGTAACAGACCTATATGTCATTGCATAATCTATAATATTAATAGGCTAGGCGATTTCTTGTGACTGATGTTTTGTTCTACCGTTTTATCCCGATTTGGACCAAACGTATATTATTTGAAAGGTATTTCTTTTTAGCCGATTTGCATATTTACAAATTTTTAAATTTTTTCCTTTATTTTGAGTAAATTGCATTTAAAATTGCTACTAACACATACATAAAATTATACAATGCTATGTGTGTGTTTATTAAATTTGTTAATGGGTTTGTAATAAAAATGAGTTTGTTTTTTGTGTTGATTTGTGAATTGCCTATAATTGATTAGCATACTTTTAGGGTCTTTAATGAAAAAATCAAATTTCCTAGAATTTGCGCTCGAACTTCTAGGGCTGGAATCTGCTAGTTCATATAAATGTACGAGTACTTTTTTTGGCACCTACAGTAGCCATATCCTTTTTATTTATATTGTAAATAAAACATTTAAAGTAGAAACGTTCTGTAAGTTTTTTTTAAAAAACAAATAAAATTCACAATGTGTCAGTGATAATAAAATCGTAATTCATAATATTTTATTAACATTTTTATTAAGATTTAAAGTTTGCATCTTTAAGTCTACGGATACTTTTTCTTTTCTATATAGTGTAATATATGGTTTTCGTTTGAATTTTGTGTTTTTTTTTTTGGTAGATAATTTACCATAAAATTTTAACTTATAAGTTAACATTCCAATAAAGTCATAAATATACTTTCTATAGATTAGACTTTTTATTTATTACCTGCACGTAATGCCAACAATTCTTGGATATATTTGTACCTCAAATAGAAACAAAGCCAACAATTTTAATCCTTTTTTTGTATTAAATTTCAAAATAAAATATGTTGGCAATATGAAAGGAGAAAATAAACAATACCTTGAATAAAAGAACAATGTTACAATAATTAGTTTAATTTGGGTTAAAGGAAAATTTCAAATAAAATATAAATTGCACATGTTGGGTTACAATTTTTTTTTTTTTTTGGCAACACAAAAATAAATTTCTTTGAAAAAAATTTTATTCAATTTGCAATTAATTTGTAAAGTTTAAAAATTTATATATAAATCTAAAACGAAACGAAAAAAATACAAAAATGAGGCGCTCACTCAGTCTATAAAACGAAACGTAATGCAACGACATCAGATTAGTATAAAAAATTCAAAATTCAAATATTTTTCTATAAAATATTTTCTATAAGAAAACGATTTAAAAATATTTTAAAGTTACGAATTTTTTATACAAATTTAAATCGTTTCGTTACGCCTTATTTTAAGGACCAATTGCTAAATTTCCAGTTAGAATCTAACTGGATCAGGGATATCATCGCTTAATGTGTAATATATTCAATAGTAAATTGTGATTTTAATTAGTAAACTAATTAATGCAAAGATGTTTATAAATGTGTGCGTCACAACCAAATCCTCCAGAAACGATATTTATATTGCACCTAAAGCTTTAAAATACTGACTCTCACAAATGCACTAGAGTTTTCTACTTGTGGCAATCAAAACTTATGTACCAAATTCATAATTGATTGAGAAAGTGATTCTGAAACAAATAAAAAAGTTTTGATCGTTCGATAGCCTATACGGGAGTTTCGAGGCCTGCAGCTGATATAAACTTTTACAATAATATTTCCACCAATGATATATCAAACCAACAACATTCGCTTTGCTTTAATTTTATACATATCACACAGGAAGATGTTTTGGAATCATTTCTCAGCATTAAATCGGATGCTATAGGACACAATGGGGTTCATTCTAAATTTATAAAACTAATTTTGACTTATATCTTACCGCATATAACACATATGTTTAATATTATAATCACAACACCTACTTATCCATCTATGTGGAAACACGCAAAGGTTATACCCATACCAAAAGCTGATAAGACATATAGACCAATTGCAATATTACCTTATATATCCAAAGTTTTTGAGCGTTTAATTCATACTCAAATGAGTCATTATTTATTTACAAATAGTTTGCTTACTGATAGACAATCGGGTTTTAGACCAAAACACAGCTGTATATCTGCTCTAATTGATGTTTCGGAGAAGCTACGGACCCAGATAGATGATAATATGATATCATTTCTAATATTACTCGATCACTCAAAAGCGTTTGACACTGTAGATCATTCTATTCTCTGCCTGAAACTGAGAGGCTTATTACATTTTTCAACTACAGCTGTAAAGTTAATTTACTCTTATCTTTGCGATAGAAGTCAGTCTTTATATAATGGATCGAATAACTCTAACAGCTGTTTAATGCCTAGAGGAGTGCCACAAGGATCGATACTTGGTCCATTATTGTATGCTATACACCAATACCCCGGTTTGCGTAGCTTCGATTTGCGTCGTTTCGAAGTTGCGTCGTTTAAAAATGTTCGGCCGCTTCGAAGTTGCGTCGTTAAAAAGAAAAAGGCGATTACCCGTTTTAGTTTAGTTTAAGCAAACGCCATCTAATGGCTACCAGTTGAAAGCCATTAGTAGTTTCAAATTACATTAGTTTAAATAGAGTTGAAGCAATATATGTTTCAATAATGAGTCAAAAAAGAAATAAGTTTGGAAGAAAAACATAACATTTTGAAACGTTTTCAATCAGAGGAAAAGGCTACTGAGATTGGAAGAAACCTTGGAATAGCCCCATCTACAGTAAAATACATTTGTTCCAAAGACGCTGATAAAATTAAAATTTTTCTGAAACAGCCACATCATTGCAACATAAAAAAGTCATAAAAATTAGAAGTCTTTCAATGAAAAATAGGAGTCCCTTCTTAGCATTTGCATAGAAATTCAAATCAGCGAAAAATGCCACTGAGACAAATGGTAATTCAGAACAAAGCTTTAACTTTATATAAAGATCTTCACGACAATTATTCATTACCAAGAGCCGAAAGTGTAGAAGAATTCGAAACGAGTAGAGGTTGGTTTGCTTGTTTTAAAAATCGTCCAAATTTGCATAATATTGTGTTAAAAAGAGAATCTACTATTGCAGACACTTCAGCTGCAGAAAAGTTCAAACTTGAACTAAATGCAATCATTGAAGTAGGTGGGTATTCTGCAAAACAGGTTTTAAATGCTGATGAAACGGGATTCTTCTGGAAGTGGTTGCCAGGAAGAACGTACGTTTCTAAATCTGAAAAATCTGCCCCTGGTTATAAAGCTAGTAAAGATATACTTGCACTTCTTTTGGCAGGAAATGAAGCGGGAGATTTTAAATTTAAGCCTTTTTTAATTTACCAATCTGAAAATCCGAGAGCTTCCTGTTCACTGCCGGGCAAATAAAAAAGCATGGATGACTGCATCCTTATTTAAAGATTGGATTGAAAAATCTGCTGTTCCTGAACTGAAAGCTTATTGTTCTTCACAAAATATTCAGTTTAAAGTGCTCTTGTTACTAGACAATGCACGAGGACATCCTGTTTTTTCTGATGATTATTATAAAAATATCAAAGTGATTTTTATGCCCCCAATTACCACATCAGTGATACCACCAATGGATCAAGGTGCTATATCCAACTTAAATTCCTATTATCTGCGACGAACTTTTAGTCAACTTCTAAAAGCAGCTGATGGAGATGGAAATAAAGATGAAGATAAGCCTACCATGAAGGATTTTTGGAAGAATCATAATATAATGATGTCCATTGAAAATATAAAAATATGTCATGAAAAGAAGAAATTGTAACGTGTATGATGTTCCGAACGTTTGTAAATAAATTGCAGAATCAGCTATAAATGCTAATTTTGCAGGAATGCAAGAAGTAGGTATTATCGAGCTTTTGTTATACGACAAAGAGCTAAAAAAATTAAAATTTGATTACAATTGAGATTAACAATGCGGTAGATGCGAAACACTGACCCTTGAATCCGAAGCAGAACAAAAAAATTTCTGAAGCGATGCAGTTGATATCTCAAGGCATGGAATTTTTTGAAAATAATGACCCGAACGAAGATCGCATTTTAAAAGTCTCTAGAAATGTAGCCGACGCTATTAATTGTAATAAGCTAATTTATTCGAAAAGAAAAGCTCTCTCAATACTTCAAACTTTAAATTTTATACCAAAATCAGCAAGATTGCCAAATCAAACTGAGGAAATGGTAGTAAATTTGGATAACTCAAGCTCAGAATAAAAAACACCGATTTAGACTTTTAATTTTATACGATGAATTCCTTTTTTATGTCATTTTTTTTTTTGTTATGTTTTTCTTATAATTTTTATATTTTTGTTTTAATAAAAATTTGCTATCCAAAAAAGTCAATAAAAATTGAAAATTCACTTAAAAAAAGATGGGACAATATAAAAATAAAATAAATACAAACGTATGTAAAATGGCGTTTCGGTTTGCGTCGTTTCGATTTGCGTCGTATTTCTCCGGTCCCAATTAACGACGCAAACCGGGGTATTGGTGTATATGCAAATGACCTGCCTTCACAAATTCATTTCTGTGGAATACAAATGTACGCGGACGATGTCCAGCTCTACATTAGCTGTAAACCATCGAGTGTTACAGAATGCATTGGGAAGATAAACGATGATCTCAACTATATTTATGAATGAGCATCAGCAAATGGTCTTTGCTTAAATGCTAAAAAATCTATTGGTATGATCATTGGTAAAGCAGAGACCTTACCGACAAATCTACCACCTATACTGATTAACAACACAAAAATTGATCTAGCTGAAACTTCGAAAAACCTTGGCGTTATATTCAACAAAAAACTTGATTGGTCGGATCACATTAAATTTGTCTGCGGTAAAACTTTTGCTATGCTGAGAAATCTATGGATGTCACAGTATTATACGCCCTTGCATATTCGGATGTTACTTGCCAAGACCTACTTATTACCAACACTAATGTATGGATGTGAGCTTTTTTCCAGTTGCGATTCATTAAGCAAACAAAGGCTTAATGTAACTTATAATAACATTGCCAGATACATATATGGCCGCAAAAGACACAGCAGCATCTCAGAATACTCGCAACAAATCTATAATATATCATTCGAAAACTTACTAAAATGCCGAACATTGTTGTATTTACATAAAATAATTTATACAGGTCAACCTGAATACCTTTACAACAGAATAACTTTTTCGAGGTCAATGCGAGGTAAAAAAAAATTAACACTGTACGATATAAAAAGCAAATATCTGAACGCCATTTCTTCCTGAATTCTATTCGCCTTTGGAACCAACTACCCCCCAACATTCAAATTATTAGCAATGCAAGGCACTTCAAAGCAGCTATATTTAGCAACTTAGCGTAATTAAAATATTTTATAATAACTATTATACTTGTTTTACTTATAATTAAATAATTGTCAAGTTATTGTTTTAAATATTTAAAATTGTATAGGTATTAATTTTATTTTATTTTGTTTAACAATATTCTATGTTTGCCTTAATCTACCCAATACTGTAATATAAGACATGCTCTTGTTGTATTGTATTTATCCTCAACAAATAAATAAATAAATAAATAAATAAATATATAAGGACTAGGTCGAAAAATGAACTGAACATGACCATATTTTTTTTAAGTCACTTTCTCAAAAACTTAAATTAAATTAACCCTTTCGCTACAAGTTTTTCCTGGGTTGCTTAAAAAAATCCAATTTTTTGGACTTTTATTATTATTGGCCCTGGGAACAACAATCAATACTCAATTTTTAAAATTATTTATCCTGAATGTGATTTTCGTGTATGGTAAAGAAAAATGCTAGTATATTATGTTTTTATATAATTGAGGTTTTATTTATTTTAGTAGTTTTAACACATAAAATTAAATTTTTTTTTCAATAAAAGTATACATTGTATATACTTACATGCACAAACTAAAAATTATAAATATAAAATTCATATAATTTCAATAAATTTAGACAAAAATAACACATAAATCTATATTTAATAAATAAAATACATATAATCTGAAAAATAAAATATCTTATCAACAATTTATTCATTTGATATATAATGGAATTCCTTGAAGCAATTTCTCGATCCATTGGGAATGCACAGAAAAACATTGCACTTTGCACACTTGTATCTAGTTTGTCCTTTACATCCTTTGACTTTGCATCTACCTTTATCCGTCGAGTGTTCTGCCCAATGCTGATTTCCGTCAAATCGAACAGAAATTGAAGGTGTAGCTTTGCGTTTCTTATCGGAGGTCGTTGGTATGATTGGAATTTCCTCAATTTGGCATAATGCTGGGCGTCCACGCTTACGAGAACATGCCTGTTGATTAGACCGAGCTAAAAGACCATGCGCAGTATCGTTACGAAAGCTTAGTAAGTCCATATACTTATTTTTCAAATTATTGTTTTCGTATAATCCATTCAAAATATATTTTATGTTTTTTTCCTCAGGAACAGTTTTTACAAAATGAATCACAATAGCAGAGCAAAACCCTAGCTTTGAGCCAGTTAATATTATTCCTTTTCCCTGATATATCTCAAAATCATAAACTATGCCTTTGGAGCTACAAAGGCAAAATATCTTCATTCCCCATTTGATGGGTTTTTTTAGGCATGTACTGTCTCAGAGTGGTTCTTCTTTTAAAAGGAACCATCATTTCATCCACACAAAGATTTTCATCTTTTGGAATAGCGTACGATTTTTTTGTAAATATATTTATTATAGGGCGAATTTTGTAAAGCTTATCGCTTCCTGATTGGTCTATTGTGAACTTTAACTTATTTCGAAAAGAATGGAATCTATTCCTGGTCATATTTTCTGGGAATGATGGTATTACGGTGTCCATTGTCCAATACATTTCCAAACGCGGATAGCCAATGGTACCAATCAATATTTCTAGAGATAGAAATTTTAAAAGTTCTTCTTCAGTTAAACTGAGAGATTTCCCATATTTAGTCATTGATGCCTGGCTTGTTGAAGATACAAGTTGTTGAAGAAAGTCTTCTGTAAAGTACTCCAAAAAATACTTGACAGGCAATTTAATATTTTTCTTTGGGTACGTTGCAGAAAATGAAGTCTCTGGATTAGTCCAAGAAACTTTTTTCCAACGAAATTGGTCAGCCTTTTTAAGTGTAACTTGTGGAAATTGAAAAATTTTGGGACTCTCTTGAACGGTTTCATCAACTGCAAGACTTTCTTCGATCTCAATAACCCTATTACCTATATCATTATTATTATCAACATTAATATCTGGATTGTTGATCTCATATGGACCTTCTCTAGAAAGCTCTTTAAATAAAAAGCTGTTATTATTATCAAAAGCATCATATAAGTTGTTTATAAATTCAGATTCTTCCGACTCTTCCAAGTCAGAAATATCGGAATCAGCAAAACTGGTTAAAATTTTTTCTATTTCAGAGTCCCTAATTTTTCTTGCCATTTTTCTAAATAAATTTAAATGGTATCAGAGCTAAAAAAAAGGAACGTCTGCATCAAAGCAGCATTAAACGCAAAATGATTTTATTTGTATTGTGTGTATAATTTTTACAACCACAACATACGTTTGTATCCATATGGATACATACAATTTTAAAAAATTCGCAGAGCCTTTTTTCGTTATAAAACAAAAAACTGTAAATGCAAAATATTAAAATAAACATTTTTCTTTATGACTGACCAGTTTTGAAAAAAAAAATATGGCCCTATACATCTGTAATTTGTAAAATAAAAAAACCTTTTTTTACAAAAAAAAACAAAAACAAAAAGGTTTTCTTAAAATCGCTATATTTTTCTCAGTTTTGTAAATATCCAAAAAAAATGTTTATGAAAATTATTCACAAAACCTTAAAAAACAATTATACGTCGATATCCAAATCGATTCATTGATTTTGAGATTGCTAGATGACTCCAAAGTTGAGTGTATCCATATGGATACAATGTAGCGAAAGCGTTAAAGAAAAATCTATGTAATATTTTTTGAGTTGTTGAAAGAATTAAGTGACTACACACACATACAGAAAAAGATTTGATTGAAATTCAGTTACCCTTAGAAAAATTTTATTAGGTAATCAATTTTTTTGTGGTAATACGTATGTAAATATTTATTAAACAAGCAAATCTATAGTATATATATATAGCATATCTATAGTATATAGATTTTCTCGTTTAACAATCTTCTAAATAAAATTCTTACAAAATTAAAGTTACAACAAGAGCAAAATAAGTTCTCAATGTCAATTAATGTCTTTATACAAACTATTAAACTCATTCAATTAGTGCAACCAAATTAAGAGCAGTATAACATGCTTCAATCCTAATTAATGGTGAGTACAATTGCAAATTCTATTATAACAAAATACTTTAAATCGAAGATGTATTTAGGGTCACTGTTACAAATTGTTGGTTAATCGTATATATATATAAAAATTGAGTTTTGTTTGTTTGTACGTTTGTTTGTTATACCCTATACCACCATGTTGTTTGGTTATAATGACTTTTTGCTGCTGTTTGTAACTACCAAAAATATTTGACCTAGACCCATATTTTATTATACCGATCGACTCAAAAACACTTTCTGAGTCGATTTAGCGATGTCCGTCCGTCTGTCCGTCTGTCCGTCTGTCTGTGTGTGCATGTAATAATTGTAATCAAACTACAGGTCGTAAATATGAATATATTTTAATGAAATTTGGTATATAAATTTATCGGTCATAGAATGAACGCTATTAAAATTGGTGATATTCGGTCCATGTTCAGTCCTAGTCCCCATTCTAATGACCTCCATGAAATCGACATAAATTACCGTATAGATCTCAGTCAAATTGGGTTTGTATGTGTTTATTATATCCATTAATCAGTAGTCCAAAAATAATCCATATAGGACAATTTTTAGTCATAGGCCCCATATAGAGCTGCTTCCCAATCTTCGCTTAAATCTATCAAAAAACAAAAAAATTACTAAGATTTTTCTCAAATTTGGTTTGTATTTATTTTTTCAAAATATAAGTGACTTTACCTAATATGGTCAGGATTGGTCCATATTTCGACCTAGTCCCCATATAAAAATAACATCCGATATGAACTTTTTCATATCTGCAGCCAAAAAAAATTAATAACAATGCCACTCAAATTTGGTTTGAGCTTATTTTCTATATCCAAGTAGTTGGACCGAAGAGATAGGATCTCTAAACCGTGGTGTATGGTATCGTATAGTTAGTCTAGATCGACTACAATTTCTTACCTGTTTTTTTTATTTGTGGTTTATAAGAGACTACACCACTGGACCGATCGTCTTGAAATTTTTACAGTAGGTAACTGCCTATCCGGAAGTAAAAATAGGCTATATTTTTTCTGGATTTTTCGAGTGGGCGTGGCACCTCCCATGTAAAGTGAATATTTAACATATAATATCTGGAGTTTTACAACAGCAAGAGTTGTGAAACTAAGAACATGTACATTAGGGTGGGTCAAATTGTAGGGGGCCATGGGTCCATCGCGATTCTGGTACTCTGAGCTATAACAAGTATATTTGCCCAAGGAACCATACCTCTAAAATCATTTTCGAGCCTGCCAAAATTTCGATGAAGATATTTTGATGATATTTTCCATAATACTCATTCAAATGAAAAAACATAAATATTGAAAATATGTTTACCGGGAGTTTTTTGGGTCGGGAAATCCTTTTTTAATATTTATTTTTATTTTTAATAGCCGCCAGGGGGCGTTTTCGTGCTTTTTTGCGGGTTTATTTAACCTTTTTGTGGAAAATTTACGAAATTATTGCACAAATCGACGAATCTATGATTTCCCTTATTTAAAATAGCTCAAAATATTCATCGCTGAAAATTGTGTGGGATACCCATATACGACCTATATCGATTTCATTCAATTTAAGTCAAAAAATTCGTTTTTTATATTTCTTCATTCAAAGAGTAAATAAAAAAAACGAATTCGTGCAATAGTTTCGTAAATTTTCCCCAAAAAGGTGGAAAAAAAATCCAAAAAAAAATGCACGAAAACGCCCCCTGGTGGCTGTTAAAAATAAAAATAAATGTGAAAAATGGATTACCCGAACCAAAAAACCCCCGGTATACACATTTTCAATAATTTTATTTGCATTTGAATGAGTATTATGGAAAATATCATGAAAATATCTTCATCGAAATTTTGGCAGGCTCGAAAATGATTTGAGAGCTATGGTTCATTTGGCAAATATACTTGTTATGGCCCATAGTACCAGAATCGCGATGAACCCATGAAGTAAAAACAATTGATCCACCCTAATGTATATATTAAACCAATTTAAAAAGTCGCGGAAAAAATGGGCAGAATCGGACCAATGGCCGTGGCACCCACCATACAAAATAAATGTTTAATGTCATATATCTAGAACACTGTAATACAGTACTCTAATAAAGCAAAGTTAATATTTAATATCATATAACTTGAGTAACATAATAGAAAAAGCCTTGGGACTTTGTCTAAGTTCATGAGTTATTAATGGGTGGGATCGGACAAATGGACGTGGCACCTCCTATACAAGATATATGAAGTACTATGAAAATGACAGTTTTGAAAATGTTGACAAGTACATTAATTACCAATGTGAGTAGTCGTGGAAAATGTGTTTGGAATCGCCAAAATGACAAATCGTCAAAAGCGAAAACCGCGAATAAAAAAAATCGCCAAAATCAAAAATCGCCAAAATCAAAAATCACAAAAAACAAAAATCTTCTTTGTCAAAAATCGACAAAACCGAAAATCGCGAATAATGGAAATCGCCAAAACAAAAATCGCCAAAAATCAAAAATGGCTAAAAACAAAAATCGCCAAAATTAAAAATCACAAAAAAAAACAAAAATGTTCAAAGTCAAAAATGGCCACAACCGAAAATCACGAATAACAAAAATAGCCAATATCAAAAATCACAAAAAACAAAAGTCAAAAATCGCCAAAAACAAAAATCCCAGACAAAAAATTCCAGAACCGCAAATTCGCCACATAAGGTACAAGAAAAGATAGAGGCTGAAAACTACAGAGCCGTAACAACAGACATTGAATATGTTCGATCTCACAACAATTGAGAGAATGTAGTTGCTACAAAGCTAAATTGCTGTAGGATGGCAGCGTATAAAAGGAGCGTACAATTAGAGAAAATTCTCTTATTGCGACAGCGGCCCAAGGGGTAAGTTATCTACAGATCAACTGGTAAAACTCTTGAAAAGGAAATCGGGTAAAGGATAATTGGAAGGGTATATATTTTTGCAATAGTTTTTAAAGTGAGAAAATTGGAGCGTACACCTATTCAATAAAGTAAAGGCGAATTATATTCGTCTAATATTGTTGGATTACATCCAAGAAGAGTAGGCCCAGGAAGGTAGTTGCAGAAGCTGGATTACATCCAGCTCAAAGCAGTGGCGGATTATATCCAATCCCAGTTCAGGGGCTGAATTGCATTCAGCAAAAAATTTGGGCGGGATTATATCCATCTAATTTTGTTGGATTACATCCAACCTAAACACGAACATAGGGTGGCTAGGCTAAGGAAAACCATCAGTACCAGCGACACCAGCAACATCAACCTATAATTAATAAATAAATATTCATTTATACAGAAATGAATAATGCAATAAATTTAGTGCAGGCACTCTGGGATAACTTAGTTATCCGAGCTTCAAACCAGGGCAGTGATGTTGGAGTCGCTACAAAAACTCACAACTCCGACTCCAAAAATTTCTCAGTACTGCACGTGCATTCACGGAGAAATTCATGAAGCATCAGAGTCGGAGTCGAACTTTAAAAATTTCAGCGCTTGGAGTCAGAGTTGGAGTCGAAGTTCGAACTAGTTTTTGACGGCGCCACAACCGTGCTCAAACACGTATCAACCGGAGATTTCTCACAGCTAGGGACTAGGTCAAAAATGGGTCAATCATGATCATATTTATAAAGTCTCAAAAACTTAGAAAAAATAAATTTGAAAAAATTTATGCAATAATTTTGTTGTTTTTTTTTTATAGATTTAAGTAAAGAGCGGGAGCAGCTTTATATGGAGACTATGACTAAAAATGGTCCCACAGGATATATTTTTTGACACAAAATTTTATATACATATACATATATATATATTAGAGTGGTCCTTATTAAAAAAAAGTGTTCAAAATCTCGGTCTAATCCCCTTAGAAATATGCGAATAGCACGAAAACTGGGAAAACTGGGGAAAGTTTTGGGCAATCAAAGAAATTTAGAGGTGCATCAAATTTCAAGTGTGTTTAGAGGGGAAAAATATGACTTTTTTGCAGATCTTACAAGAATTTCGCTCTATAGTTTAATTTTTTCGACAAGTTGTTATATGAGTCGATTTCAATACTAGATTCTCTCATTAAAAAGCTATATAAATTCAAAATCGCGTAAAAATTCGCCAAGAAAAAGCAAATGCCCCAGACCACTTTTGTGCCAAAAAAAACTCTAGGTCATGAAATGTGATGAACATTTTTTCAACTTTAGGAAATTTACTAAAGCCATAATGTTGTTTTGGTCTCTATATCTATAAGCACTCACATATGAAGTATTGTTTTATTAATACGTCTGTAACCTATTGCGCAATGAAACCAAAAAAAATTTTTTGATTAAATTTTGAAAACTCCGTTTTTAAGTTTTAAAAAATTTTCTTAAACAAAATTTAAAAAAAGGTCTGGTACTTTAAAGTTTTGTTAAATATATGTGTGAATTTTTAAGTAAATTGCTCTGCCAGAATTTTTTTTACAAGGAATTATTTTTGCGGATTTCGAGAAAAATTAGTTTTTTGTGAAATATTCAATAAATGTACTCTATCTAAATACTTTGTATCAAAAACTTCTCAGTTTTCTACTTTGAATGTTATA
The DNA here is from genome assembly GCA_963682025.1 of Cordilura impudica. NCBI lineage: Eukaryota > Metazoa > Arthropoda > Insecta > Diptera > Scathophagidae > Cordilura > Cordilura impudica. Next base: position 75,046,260 of record OY821517.1, on the reverse strand, counting down.
TTTTATATTAATAGCCTAGGATTTCGGAAAAAAATGATGTGACCCCATCATCCCTTTTGGACTTTGGGTCGCATATGAACCCAAGCTACTAAAAGACAATTTATTCAAAAAATGCAAATATTTTGTAAGTGCTGTTGAATTTTTAGATGTGATGCTTAAAATAAAATAACGAAATGTACAAGTCTTTCATGCTTAAAATTTGGAATAAATCAAACAACTTTAACCCATTCCTTGCTGAGGTCAAACTTTGAATTTTAGCTTATTTAAAAAAATTTGTTGTTCTGGTAAACTAGATGAAACCCTTACTATGGGTTGGGAAATAAAATTGTGCTATATTTTACTGATTTCAAGGTTTACATGGACACACAAAGAGACGGACATCGCCAATTTTATAGCATGAACACAAACTCATTATACTCTGACCACATAGGGTACAGGATGGGCATATACATATATTACGAAAAAGGTGGCTACAAAAGCTTTCAATAGTTTCGTAAATTATAAAAAATTGCGCTAATTATGTTGGGTGTGTGGGAATTTTGCCCTAGAATAATGTTTATGGATAGCGAAGAAAAATCCTCAAAATATTTGATGCATTTTATGGTAAAAAAAAAAAAACAATATAAATGCTGCTGTGACCTAAATTTTTTGGCAAGGATATGTCACTAGAATTTTTATAGTAAAACATTTTAACCTTGTATCAGCCATAAGCCATTTTAGTCGTCTTTAAAAATTTGAAGATTTATGATTTTTTCCCCCTTGTTTAGGAAGTAGTTTTACAATCTATACTTTATCTCGAGTCAGGAACAACAAATATGGTTACTATGTACTTACATCAATATGAAGATAACAAAAATGTACAGTACTTTAAATCGCGCGTGTGCCGATATAAATGCTATTAATGAAATAGCTATAAATGGAATCCCAAACCAACTAATAGAGTTTTGTACATCAAAAGATTCTTTTAAGTTACTTCTCTTTACATTATTTAATTTGTAAATTTTTTTACTTAAATTAATACATATGTAATTATTTTAATCATAGTCTGTAAAGAAATCATGTTCCATTGACTGAAATAAATGAAATGAAATGAAATGAAATGAAATTAATTGAAATGAAATGAAATGAAATGAAATGAAATGAAATGAAATGAAATGAAATGAAATGAAATGAAATGAAATGAAATGAAATGAAAAATGCACAGTCAGAAAAATGAAACAAAATTACTTTATTCGAATAAAGAAAATTGAAAAATCGAAATAGCGAAGAAACAATAATTTTTAATTTCTCGCACATAACCTACATCTCTGTTAAAAAAGAAGCTGTCATTAAAGGAAATCGCTGATTAAAAAAAAGTCGCACTTTAAGTTCATATCGATTTAGAATCACTTTCTGAGTTGATTTATCTATGTTCATACATCCATCTGTCCGTCTGTGTGTCCATGTAAATTTTGTAATCAAACTACAGGTGGCAGATCTAAAAATAAGTTCATGAAATTTGGTATATAAGCTTCTATTGGGCAAAGTACGAAAGCTATTGAAAATGGTGAAAATGGTGTTCAGACCTAGTCCCCTATAAGATCGACTCAAATTGCCATTAAATCAAAATTACCATCAAGCTCTCGTTCAAATTAGGTTTGTGTGTGTTTATTACACTCCTATATAAAGCTGCATCCGGATCTATCAAACACAAAAATATTGCACTGATTTTTCTTAAATTTGTTTTGTATATTTTTTGCGAAAAATAAGTGTCTTTAACAAAAAGGGTCAGTATCGGCCCATTTTTCGACCCAGTCCCCATATACGTATAGCATCCCATAAGACCTTGTTTATATTTATATGCAATAAAATTAATAAAAATTCCACTCAGATTTAAGTCATGCTTATTTTCCATTCCCAATTAGATGGACCCAAGACCATTTCTCTAAACGAATATGGGGTATCCCATAGTCGGTCTAGACCGACTATCATTTTCTTATTTGTTTATTTATTGCGTTTATGTTTTTTGCAAAAACTATTTTTAGCAAATTTACTTTAAAATTTAATGAGCTTCAAAGTCAAAACCAACAATAATCATCAAAGGTTTTTTGAATCAACGTGATTTTTAAATATTTTTTTATTTTAAGATAATGTATGCGGTCATATTGTTATTCAAAAACATCAAATACATGTTGCTTTCTTACCAGGCCTTCGGCACACTCAGAGGTCAGTACAAGTGGCTGACATCAAAGCAAACTGCGAACATAAATTTGATGTCATTTTCAAACAAAGAAATTTGAATGTATATACTGACTCCTGTGGTTAGGAGCAAAAGGATCACTAATAGTTATTTTATATAAATGCTTTTGGGATTACCACCTGCTGGTGCAGAAGTTTTCCACAATATGGCGTACATGATACTCGTATATGACATATTTTGTGACGGGGACAGTACTGGCAACCCTATACAAATTAATAAAATTTTTTGCATTTTATATGCCTTATTGGTCTATTACCCAGCGTTGTTGCTCTTGTACGGAAACTGGTGTAAAATTGTACCATAAATAAGATTGTATTGAGTTTTTGTGAAAGGAAAACATTACTGCCAATTTAACACCGGAAATATCAGTATGTGTTCCTATTCCAATCATTTGCTATAGTGAGTTTTTTTTTGGATTAGAACTAAAACTATTTTATCATGAATGATATTTTTTTATTTTATTAAATTTATTTTAGAAACAAAAATAAACTAATGAAAAATAAAACTACTAAAAAAATATATACACACAGAAAATGGATTTGTTGTGGCAACTGAATTTGTTGCCAACCGAATTTTGATAGTCCCATGTACTATCACATTATTCTGCAGTGATTACTAAATAATATTATCGAAATAACCGTACGAAGTTTAGGGCAACTGAAGTTTTAAGTAAATTCGATCGCATTACCTGTTAAATTATGTTCATGCAACGGATTTAGATTTTCTTTATTGGTGGTTACAGCCATATATTGGGGTAGCCCAATGCAAACCTACAGTAATTCCAACTACACTTTGAAATAATTTTATATATAATTTATTTCTTTTATAGTTATAAATTAAGGATTAATAAGTGTGCACGTGTATATGTTTTTTAGAGAAGAAAAATTATGTTATAGGGAATATGAAAAACCTTAGAAAATGGTTTTAGTATGAAAATGCAGATTTTCTTATAGATGTTGAAGTATCTAATTAAACTTTCATCACCACTGAAACCAGCTTGTGGAGGTTTGGGTCCGCCAGCACATTTGGCCATAACAATTTGGTCAACCTTCAAGATTGTGTTGGCAGCACTAACATCATATTTCATAGTCCAGTATTTTGATTGGAAGAGATCGAACGCTTTCATGGTGGTAACATCAATAGTTTTGGGCTTTTCAGCTTCAATATTGAAACCAATATTTTACCAGACCCTCTTTATGAGCAAAATATATCTGGTTCACCACTTCAGTACCATTGACACCGGAATTTTCAGCTAAGACTTTAGGGAATGCTTCCAAAAGAGTGGCACACTGTTCCAAACCATGTTAGGTATCGGCAAAAGCAGCACTTTGTATCGCCAATTCAATTTCAGTAGCACAAGCTACAGCCACATAACGGACGTCACGTGACAAACCTATCAAGATATTGACAGTGTTATCATTCAATATCGTCCAATAACTATCACAATTCTTTATTGCAATAATCTCATTTTTCCTGGCTGGGTATGGTGAAGCTTGGCAAAGCAGTACCATTGACAGCACTAGCCAGAATTAAAATTATATCACAAACTTTGCCATCGCCAACTGTAGCGCCATTTTGATTCTCCAGCAAATTCTGCTCACCAGCCGAGAAATTTACTAACTCATCAACGGGGCAGGATAAGATAGCAATCTTAGCCCCCTCAGCAAAAGAAACATCACCTTCAAATAAACTTTTAAAAACCATGACATTCACCACCTCAGACTTGGATAAACCACTGCCCAAGATTTTGCATACACGAATGTTGCGCAGGCTTTAGCAACTAAATACGTAAGAAAATCCTCTTGGCCTTGCTGTTTGGACATAATGGAGCATATATAAGCATTCTTTACTTGGGCAACATCAGGATAATCTTTATTTTATGGACATAGCAATTTTGGCAGAATATCTATCTTTTTCCAAAGTTTTCTCAGAACCGTCAGCTATATCCGAGGTAAATGCTCGTCGGCTTTCTCAAGCACATAATCGGCAAATAGACCCACGAAATTGGCGCATCTTCAACTTCATCGTCTTGCCTTGGCCATGAGCTTAGCAGCCCCATTACGGAGCATCAGTGGTTAAAGATTTAGTTCATGCCATTTGTACCGTTGGTCGAGCGCATGAATTTGACAAATTCTTTGCAGGCGGTAATATTACGATAAACTGCCTCTTATAAATCGCTATAATATGGTCTACTTCCTTCATTATTTAATTCTTCAAAAATGACAAATAAATGAAATTATTCGGTTAGGCTTATTATTTCATTATATTTGTTGGTACCTACAATAGAATTTGATTCATGTAATTTCAGTTCGGTTAAATCTACCTGTTGTAAATGTGCCGTTAACTAATATTTTGATCCAGAATTTCCCAAATGTGTTCAATACGGCTAAAACCTGGACTTTGGAAAGGAATTTGGATCCATTGTGTTTCATGTACAAGATTCAGGAAAATGTTTTTTTTTCCGAATGAATATCGTCTCAAGAGACAGACGTGCGGACAGAATGACAAACTGCATTATTCAATGCGTTACAAACGGAATAGCAAACTCTATACAGTGGTGTGAAAGGTATAAAAAAAATCTTTTTGGTGTTATTTTTTAGTGCTTTTTGCATATTTAATTAAAAATAATGGAATTGATGAATGCTTTATCTCTTCACTGACCAAAAAAGAATTTTAAAAGAAAAAGTTACAATTTGTCACAAACGAATAATTACAATTTTTTTCCTTTTCGATTTATTTGGTAGGCTAGAGCCCTTTAGTCTACCAAAGGGATCGAAAATGAGAAAAGTAGTAATTTTTCCCAAAACTATTTTATAAGTCTAAACAACAAAATAAAAAACTCCCTTTTTTTATTCCCATTTGGGTGACTTAACTAATGGGTCCATCCTTAAACTTTTTTTCAACCTAAAACAAAAGAGAAAAACTGCTATTATCTCTACGTTTTTTTTTTTTTTGTTTGCCTTTACATCATGTTATTTTTCATTGTTTACTTTTCATTTTTATTTTTCATTTTTATTTTTTATTTTTCATTTTCCTTTTTTCAATTTTCATTTTTCATTTTCCATTTTCCATTTTTAATTTTTAATTTTTAATTTTTAATTTTTAATTTTTAATTTTTAATTTTTAATTTTTAATTTTTAATTTTTAATTTTTAATTTTTAATTTTTAATTTTCCGTTTTCCATTTTTCGTTTTTCATTTTTTATATTTATATTTTCATTTTTCATTTTCCATATTCCACTTTCCATTTTTCATATTTCATTTTTAATTTTTAATTTTTCATTTTCCATTTGCCATTTTAAATTTTTCATTTTCCATTTTTCACTTTTCATTTTTCATTTTCCATTTTTCACTTTCCATTTTTAATTTTTCATTTTCCATTTATCATTTTTCATTTTCCATTTTCCATTTTCCATTTTCCATTTTCAATTTTCCATTTTTCATTTTTCATTTTTAATTTTTAATTTTTAATTTTTAATTTTTAATTTTTAATTTTTAATTTTTAATTTTTAATTTTTAATTTTTAATTTTTAATTTTTAATTTTTAATTTTTAATTTTTAATTTTTAATTTTTAATTTTTAATTTTTAATTTTTAATTTTTAATTTTTAATTTTTAATTTTTAATTTTTAATTTTTAATTTTTAATTTTTAATTTTTAATTTTTAATTTTTAATTTTTAATTTTTAATTTTTAATTTTTAATTTTTAATTTTTAATTTTTAATTTTTAATTTTTAATTTTTAATTTTTAATTTTTAATTTTTAATTTTTAATTTTTAATTTTTAATTTTTAATTTTTAATTTTTAATTTTTAATTTTTAATTTTTAATTTTTAATTTTTAATTTTTAATTTTTAATTTTTAATTTTTAATTTTTAATTTTTAATTATTAATTTTTAATTTTTAATTTTTAATTTTTAATTTTTAATTTTTAATTTTTAATTTTTAATTTTTAATTTTTAATTTTTAATTTTTAATTTTTAATTTTTAATTTTCCGTTTTCCATTTTTCGTTTTTCATTTTTTATATTTATATTTTCATTTTCCATTTTCCATATTCCACTTTCCATTTTTCATATTTCATTTTTAATTTTTAATTTTTCATTTTCCATTTGCCATTTTAAATTTTTCATTTTCCATTTTTCACTTTTCATTTTTCATTTTCCATTTTTCACTTTCCATTTTTAATTTTTCATTTTCCATTTATCATTTTTCATTTTCCATTTTCCATTTTCAATTTTCCAATTTTCATTTTTCATTTTTCATTTTTAATTTTCCATTTTCCATTTTTAATTTTTCGTTTAACGTTTTCCATTTTTCATTTTCCATTTGTCATTTTTCATTTTTCATTTTACATTTTGCATTTTTCATTTTTCATTTTGCATTTTTCAATTTTCATTTTTCATTTTTCATTTTTCATTTTACATTTTGCATTTTTCATTTTTCATTTTGCATTTTCCATTTTTCAATTTTCATTTTTCATTTTTCATGTTCCATTTTCCATTTCTCATTTTCCATTTTTCATTTTCCATTTTAAATTTTTCATTTCCATTTTCCACTTTTCATTTTCCATTTTTCATTTTCATTTTTAATTTTTCATTTTTCATTTCTCATTTTCCATTTTCCCTTTTCCATTTTCGATTTTCAATTTTTAATTTTTCATTTTCCATTTTTCATTTTCCAGTTTTCATTTTCCATATTTCATTTTTAGTTTTTCAACTTCCATTTTTCATTTTTCAATTTTCAATTTTCAATTTTGATTTTTCATTTTTCATTTTCCATTTTTAATTTTTCGTTTTCCGTTTTCCATTTTCCATTTTTCATATTTCGTTTTCCATTTTTCAATTTTCATTTTTAATTTTCCATTTTTTATTTTTCATTTTCCATTTGTCATTTTTCATTTTTAATTTTTCATTTTCCATTTAGCATTTTTCATTTTCCATTTTTCATTTTTCATTTTTCATTTTTAATTTTTCATGTTCCACTTTCCATTTCTCATTTTCCATTTTTAATTTTTCATTTTTCATTTTCCATTTTGAGTTTTTCATTTTCCATTTTCCACTTTTCATTTTTCATTTTCATTTTTAATTTTTCATTTTTCATTTTTCATTTTTCACTTTCAATTTTCAATTTTCAATTTCCATTTTTCATTTTTCATTTTTAATTTTTCGTTTTCCGTTTTCCATTTTCCATTTTTCATATTTCATTTTCCATTTTTCAATTTTAATTTTTAATTTTCCATTTTTTATTTTTCATTTGTCATTTGTCATTTTTAAATTTTCATTTTCCATTTTGCATTTTTCATTTTTAATTTTTCGTTTTTCATTTTCAATTTTTCATGTTGCATTTTCCATTTCTCATTTTCCATTTTTAATTTTTCATTTTCCATTTTCCATTTTGAGTTTTTCATTTTTCATTTTCCATTTCTCATTTCGCATTTTCCATTTTCGATTTTCAATTTTTCATTTTTCATTTTCCATTTTTCATTTTTCATTTTTAATTTTTCAATTTTCAATTTTCATTTATCAATTTTCAATTTTCATTTTTCATTTTTCATTTTCATTTTTCATTTTCCATGTTCCGTTTCATTTTCCATTTTTCATTTTCCATTTTTTATTTTTATTAATTTTTAATTTTTAATATTTAATTTTAATGATAAAAAAATATGTATGTGGTATAACTTGCTTAGGCCAATGTGACACCTGCAGTATTAATATACACACAACTGTAATGACTTCAACAATACGAAGAAAACATCATACACAACATATCTTAAGAAAAACAACAAACACACTGAAAAATTTTATTTTTTCAAGAGTTTTTTCAAAGTTTCATTTATAGCTCGTGAACCCGTAGACCGATTTTGACGATTTTAAATAGCAACTCCTTTGGGATGTTAATAAACGATTTTATACAAAAACGAACGGTCTAGCTTAGATATTGACGGCGTGCTCGTGATTTCCACAGACAGACGGACAGACGGTCATCGGTAAATCAACTTCCCTTGTTATAAGGATCAAGAAAATATATATTTTTGGGGTCTCAGGAATTTATTTCGATGCGTTACAAACGGAATGACAAACCTATATATACCCTCTGCCACTGAGGTGTGGAGGGTATAAAAAGAACATTTTGTATAAAAAAGTGGTTTTTATATAAAAAATAACCTTTTATATTAAAAATTAGCTTCTATAAAAAAGTAACTTTTATAAAAAAAGTCCTTTTTATACAAAAAATTACCTTTTATACAAAAAAAAGTACATATAATATAAAAAAAGTAACTTTTATACATACATGAAAGTAACTTTTATATAAAAAAAAAATACTTTTTATATACAAAATTACATTTTGTAAGAAAATGTACCTTTTATTTAAAAATGCGCTTCTTATATAAAAAGTATATTTTATGTAAAAAAGTATATTTTATATAAAAAAGTATCTTTTATATAAAAAAGTACCTTTTGTACAAAAAAGTACGTTTTATATAAAAAAGTATATTTTATATAAGAAAGTAATTTTTATATAAAAAAAAATACTTTTTATATAAAAAATTACCTTTTATATAAAAAAGTACCTTTTATTTAAAAATGTACTTCTTATATAAGAAGTACATTTTCTATAAAAAAAAAAGTATATTTTATATAAAGAAAAATATCTTTTATATGAAAAAGTACCTGTTATACAAAAAAAAGTACTTTTTAAATAAAAAAATACCTTTTATAAAAAAAAATTCCTTTTGTTTAAAATTATATCTTTATATTAAAACGGACCTTTTAGATAAAAAAATTATCTTTTATATAAAAATGTTCTAGTTATATAAAAATTATCTTATATATAAAATATTAAATTTTATTTAAAAAAGTACCTTTTATAAAAAAAAAGTACCATTTACATTAAAAAGGACCTTGTATATAAAAAAGTACCTTTTATTTCAAAAAGTATCTTTTCTTTAAAAAAGTATCTTTTATTTAAAAAAGTATCTTTTATTTCAAATAGTAAATTTTATTTAAATATGTACCAGTTATATAAAAAGTATCTTCGAAAAAACGTACCTTTTATGTAAAAAAAAAGTACATTTTATATAAAACAGGGACCCTGTATATAAGAAAGTACCTTTTATTTAAAAAAGTATCTCTTATTTTATATAAAGTACCTTTCATTTAAAAAAGTACCTTTTATTTTATATAAAGTACCTTTTATTTAAAAAAGTATAGTTCATACTTCCGAAAATGTACTTAAAAATTTGTTTGGTCATATGAGGCCAGCTGAGGAAGTCATTTTAGTAGTTTTCAACAATTAACCGCAAGGATTGTACTTTCGAATAAAAACCCCGAATGGAAAAAAAATTATGAGTTTTTTTATTTACACAAAATCAAAATTATACCGTCCAACAAAAAAAAAAAACTTTCTTCACATACGATCTGAAACTAGACACCAAATGGAGAAAAACTGAGTGTATAGTATTTAATTTTTATACCCTATACCACTATGTGGTTTGGGTATAATGACTTTGTGCTGCTGTTTGTAACTACCAAAACTATTTGACCTAGACCCATCTTTTATTATACCGATCGAATCAGAATCACTTTCTGAGTCGATTTAGCTATGTCCGTCCGCCTGTGTGTCCATGTAAAGCTCGTAATCAAACTGCAGATCGCAAATATGAATATATTTTGGCGAAATTGGGTATATAAGCTTTCGTTGGCCATAGGATGAACGCTATTGAAATTGGTGAGAATCGGTCCATGTTCAGACCCAGCCCCCATACAAATGACCCCTATGAAATCGACATAAATTGCCATAAGATCCAAATTGTCATATAGATCTTACTCAAATTGGGTTTGTATGCGTTTATTACATCCAGTAATGAGTAGTCCAAAAATGATCCCTATGGGACAACTCTTAGTCATCGGCCCCATATAGAGCTGCTTCCCGATCTTCACTTAAATCTATCAAAAAACAAAAATATTGCACTGATTCTTCTCCAATATAAGAGACTTTACCATATAGATATAGCATCCGATATGAACTTTTTCATATCTGCAGCCAAAAAAATTAATAAAAATCCCACTCAAATTTGGTTTATGCTTATTTTCTATATCTAGTTAGTTGGGCCTAAGAGATAGGGTCTCTAAACGGATGGTATAGGGTATCGTATAGTCGGTCCAGACCGACTATAATTTTCTTACTTGTTTGAAATTATTTCCTTTAAAAACCTTTAAAGTCCTCAAGATATTAAATATTTCATACAAATATATCAAAATACTTATACTGATCCAACGATAGCGTTATTGTTATCGAATGAATGGAGAGAATATTAACTATTTTCTGTTTTTTTTTTTTTTTTTGTTATTTTATGATTTCAGGACAATAATTTCCTTGTGCAACAGTTTGTTCTTCAATATTATTTGAAATTTCTAATAAATTCTTTGTAAGAAAATTTATTGAGGACTTAAATATAAAGTAAAAAAAACAAAAATTTCATTCTTATAGCTTTATTAATAATAGTTTCCTCAACAAAAATGAAATATGTCGCTCATAAAAAAAATTGAAAAATCGCATTAAATTAAATCTAATCACCATTGTACACAAATTGGACGCCATAGATCTAAAAACAGAATCCATATAGATTAAAACAGCGTTTACAATTTTTCATTGCATAATTTTGTATCCTTTAAAAGGGCTTCAAAGTTTCAAAGAATTCAATTTTTCAAAAAATATATTTTAATACTTATAATCATCCTACGATATCGATATTGATGCCAATTGAATGAATACAAATTTCTAAACTTCATTCATTTTTATATACCATAATATTATTTTATGACCTTAAATAGGATAAAATTTTGAGGTTTCATAAATATCTGCACAATGTAAATTGTAGAACTAGAGCATGATGCATAGAAGCAGTTTCTAAGTAACTCCTGCAATAATGCGACTTAATATTTCAACAATGTTCAAAGAAATTCAAATTGTATCAGTTCATTTATCAAATAATATATTTCATTTCTTAAAAAGAGTAATAAAATCAATAAATAACCACATTTAAAATACACTCATATTGTATTATTAAGTACATGAGTGAAAAGGGAAATAAACAAGGAAAAAAGAAATATTAGGTTCACAGAAGTTTGAGTGAATAACAAAACATCGACAGTGGTTTATATTATTAAAACTTGTAAGCAACATGGAAGGGTTAAGGTATAGAAAAAAAACACAGATTTCTATTATATGAGCCAAATGACTTATACGGGATATAAAATTTTAAATGGATGGGAATTTATCCTCTATTTCAAAATTATTTGTTTTTTTTCTGGCTGTGATTTTTGTTCCAAAATTTAATAAATATATTTATTACAAATATGTAAACAAAAACAAAATCAAAAATAAATCCAAATAATTTTCATCAAGAATTCATTTTTTATACTGCAATTACAATATTGACAAAAAAAATTGCAATAACAATGTTGCACTATTTTTACTATTCTCAGTCTATAGTTCGGCGAATTTTAAGGCTACGTTCGATATTGGAATCAATTTCTAAAACAATAAGTGAAGAATTTTTAAAAAGTGGTCCATTTTGAAAATTCAAAAATATAATTATAATTCTAGTTTATATGGCCAAATCGATTAACTCCATTTTCTGAGATATGAAAATTTTAATATTAAAGCGCTTAATTAACGGCTAACTGTTTATATTCAAAACACATTTCTCTAATTATAAGAAAACTCCCAATAACACCTCTTCATTATTACAAAATATAAATAGTTTTGAATATAAATAGTTAGCTGTTAATTACGCGCTTTGACATTCAATTTTTCATAAACCAGACAGTTAATCAAGTGGGTTGGCAAGTGAGGCATCCATATATTAAAAAATTAAATAAAATAAAATATTTATAATAAATAATTTTTGTAAGAGCCTAAAGGTATGCTAATCAATTTTAGCCAATTCACAATTCACCGCCTATGCATTTATTATTGATGGTTTCAAAGAAGAGTACATTTTACTCGCCCTGTGTTGAATTGTGAATTGTCTAAAATTGAATAGCATACCTTTAGGCTCTTATAAAATTTATTAACATTCCCATTAGTATTTCTTCTGTATGTTCATCAAATATTTATAATGTAATTTAATTCATTTTATTTAAAAATTCACAATTTAATGAATTTTATTTAAATATTCATAAATTTTATATATCGCACATGTACCTCTAAAGTGAGTCAACTCAAAATTTACAAATTTTCAGTAGAGACAAAAATGTTTTTTTTAAATATTTACTATAAAATTTAAAAACAGTTATTTCGTTGCAAAGAATTGCGAATAATAAGTATACGACAGCAGTTGTTTTTGCGATTTTTTCAGTGATCATCAAAAATAACAAGTTTTTTGGGTGGAACTCAAACTATGTCTTTTTAGTGGAAGCTAGTCTTATAACACAAAGAGGGTTACAACTGTATTATTCTTTGCGAAAGACTAGAAAAATCGATGTAAGATTTTTACAGTGGATAGATTTGACCACTGTGTATCGTTTTCTTCCAAAAAGTGAAAACAGAAAAATTTTGAGTTGACTCACTTGAGAGATACAGGTGCGATATATTATACATATGTGTATTATGGTTCAAATATGCATTTATATGCAAAAGCTATCAAAAAAATCATTTTTCACAAAAATTTAACCATTAATAAATTAAATTATTAAATAAACCATAATAAAGAGTAAATTTTCTTTCTAATAAAACAACAAAATCTATTGTCGGTTGAAAAATAGCCAAGTTATATCAAGTTCCCCAGGCAATAAATGCGCCGCAGATCACTTGTTTTCTTGATTAAGAAAACCGAGCTCACATTTTTAAAGACACTGAAATAACTTACAACAACAACATTTTTGCATTTTCCTGATCACAAAATGATCTTATATAAAGTATTTTGCATTTCGTCTATTGTTATGCCGTTCTAAATTAATGTCAAAACGGTACGTATTTTTTTAGCACTATTTCAAAATCTCCAATTTTACTTTTTCAAAAATTTTGTTCAAGAAATTTACCGAAAGCAATGATTAAACTTTAATCTTATTAACAAAATATATGTGATTAAAAATGCGAAATATTGTAGGTATCCTGTTCTTAATTTGGCGACGGCAGCGTTTTTATTTCAGCGGATTTGAAGAAAAATTTGATTTATCATACTTTTTCAACTTTTAGGCTACATCTTTTTGGTGTTTTCATATTTCAAATATCTTTTATCAAAATATTATACTACTTGATATAAGTTCTCAATCTTGTAAATTAAGGTTAAATTGAAATACTATAAACTGTCCCTCTTTAAGCTCATAGGTAAAATTTAAGGAGACTTAAATTTTTATAAATCAAAATATCAGAATAATATATGTTTGTGGACGGATTTCGATAAAACTTGTTGATAATATTTAAATAACTCTAAAAAATAATATTCTGGGGTGCTCTTGATATCAAATTGGCTCTATGAAAATCCATAAATATTTTCTTCATCACGATTTTTTTTAAATAAAACAAATTTTATTTATTCACAAAATTCCTCAAATTTATTAGTTATTTTATGAAAACTAGCAGATTCCAGTCCTCGAAATTCGAGTGCATATTCTAGAAAATATTACTTTTTCATTAAATAAAGACCCTAAAGCTATGCTGATCAATTATAGCCAATTCACAAATCAACACCAAAAAACAAACTCATTTTTTTTACCAACACATTACCAATTTTAATAAACACACACATTGCATTGTATAATTTTATGTGTGTATTAGTAGCAACTTTAAATGCAATTTACTCAAAATAAAGAAAAAAAACTTAAAAATCCTTAAATCTGCAGAACGGTTAAAAAGAAATATCTTTCAAATAATATACGTTTGGTCAACATCGGGATAAAACGGTAGAACAAAACATCGGTCACAAGAAATCGCCTAGCCTATTAATATCATAGATATGTAGATTAATTAGTTTTTATATTTAATACAACATAAACAAATTTGTATATCGAGGAATTATATTCAAAAAGTGCTATATGAATCAATAATTATTTTAAAGAAAGCGATGTCGATGGATTTGCTACAATGTCTATTAAGAAATAGTCGTACTAATCATGTATGATATCAAAATTAATTTTATATTTGGCAGTTATTTCATAAATCAGTTTGAAATCAAAAAATAATAGTGCTGTCAAATGTAGATAACACTTTTTGATTATAAGCCCTCGATATATTTTTATATGAATATAAAAATTCAGAAAAAAATCCCGAAATATATTGAAAAATTTTAAAACTTTTTTATCACAGAAATAAATTAATTAATTAAAAAAAAATACATATATAAATAATCTTATAAATCGTAATCTTTTTGTAGAGATTGTAAATTTGCATTTTTCAGATACTATTGCCTACAATTTTGTACCACCTGTTAAATGAAAAAAAATTAACAAAAAATAAAATTAACAAAAAACAAAATTAACACACATATAAACAAGTAAGAAAATTATAGTCGGTCTTGCCCGACTATACGATACCCTATACAATGGTTATGAAACCCTATCTCTTCGGTCCAACTATAGCAAATAAGCATAAACCAAATGAGTGGCATTTTATAAATTTTTTTCGCTGCAGATATGAAAAAGTTCATATCGGATACTATATTAATATGGGGACTAAGTCGAAAAATGGACCGATCCTGACCATGTTTGGTATAGTCACTTATACTTTGAAAAAATATAAACAAACCAAATTTGAGAAAAATCTGTGCAATATTTTTGTTTTTTGATAGATTTAAGTGAAGATCGGGAAGCAGCTCTATATGGGGCCAATGACTAAGAATTTTCCTATAGGGAGTAATATTGAACTACTGATTAATGGATGTAATAAACACATACAAACACAATTTGACTGAGATCTATATGATAATTTGGAACTTATGGCAATTTATGTCGATTTCATAGGGGTCATTTGTATTGGGGCTAGGTCTGAACATGAACCGATTCTCACTAATTTCAACAGCTTTCATCCCATGGCGGATGAAAGCTTATATATCAAATTTCATCAAAATATATTCATATTTGCGACCTGTAGTTTGATTACAAGCTTTACATGGACACACAGACGGACGGACGGACATGGCTATTTCGACTTAAGTGATTCTGAGTCGATCGGTATAATTAAATATGGGTCTAGGACGAATATTTTTGGTTGTTACAAACAGCAGCACAAAGTCATTATACCCAAACCACATAGTGGTATAGGGTATAAAAATTGATAGTTTCTTTCATTCAATGTTGTTTCTGCTCCTCATCTTTTGTAATTTTGGAGCATTGACGACATTTAAGTTTTGGATAATATTTTTGCGTATTCATCTAAAGCTTTCCAAGAATTCGGGTTTTTTTTAAATCCAGTGGAATGTCAAATCTCTTTAAAACTTTTTTTGTATTTTTTGAGAATAAATCTTCTATAATTTTAGAATAATCTCTGGATATAAAATTTTCCTTCTTAAATACCAGTTTTTTTTGGTACACCTTCATCTTCATCATAACTTTCCTGATGAAGAAAATATTTATAGATTTTCATAAAGAGTCAATTTGACATCACGAGTACGCCATGGGTTAATTTTGGAAAATATGCCAGAATATTATTACTTGTATAATATTTTGATAAAAGATATTTGAAATATGAAAACAGCAAAAAGATGTAACCTAAAAGTTGAAAAAGTATGAAAAATCACACTTTTCTTCAAATCCGCTGAAATAAAAATGCTGCCCTCGCCAAATTAAGAACAGGATACGTACAATATTTCGCATTTTTAATCACATATATTTTGTTAATAAGGCCTTAAAGTCCAATTATTGATTTCGGTAAATTTCTTGAACAAAATTTTTGAAAAAGTAAAATTGGAGATTTTGAAATAGTGCTAAAAAAATACGTACCGTTTTGGCATTAATATAGAACGGCATAGCAATAGACAAGATGCAAAATTCTTTACATAACATCATTTTGGGATCAAAGGAATACAAAAATGTTGTTGTTGTAAGTTATTTCAATGTCTTTAAAAATGTGAGCTCGATTTTCTTAATCAAGTGGTCTGGAACTTGATATAACTTGGCTTTTCAACCGATAATAGATTTAGCTGTTTTATTAGAAAGATAATTTACTCTGGATTATGGTTTATTTATTAATTTAATTGAAACGCAGTTATTAATATCAAAATTTTTGTGAAAAATAATTTTTTTAAATAATTTTTACATATAAATGCATATTTGAACTTTGAACGCAATGGGCGTCCAGAAAGCATTGTTCGATTTGGCTCAAATTTTGCGCACTAAAATTTTCGATCCAGTGTCACAATAATCCGATCCGCAGGTCTTGAAACTCCAAAAAAAAAATGGCTGCCACCCTAATGGGTATATATAGTTTAAAAAATCATTGGAAGAAAAATTAAATTATCTAGAATTTACACTCACATTTCGAGTGCTGGGCTCGGCTAGTTTGTTTTTAATAGTTATATTTTAACTCATATTTTTCTTAAATGATGTATATTTTGGTGACTTTTTCCGTCGTTTTTATGCCCTCCACACCATTGTGCAGAAGATTTTGCATTGCATTTGTAATGCATCGAAAAAATAATTTTATATATTCTTGACCCTTACAACAAATGGAGTCTATATAGCGATGTCCGTCTGTCTGTCTAGCCGCCCGTCTCACAGTGGGTTGAAAAGCATGAAAAGTGAGGATTAATTCAGGGAAGACGTAATTTCAAAATATTGTTAATTTTTTTTAATGGATATTCATAAAAAACCACCATTTAAAAAAAAAATGAAAAAAAATTAAACTTGAAATATCTCGTTTTTCACTTTTTACCACAAAATTAAAAAAAATTGTTGAACTTTGAGAGAGTATAGCAAGAAAAGTAAACAACTTAGAACAATAATTTTGACAGTTAGTGATGACCCGGTATAAAAATTTATTACAAAATACTCATTTCAATTTTTGAATTAATCCTCACTTTTGACCCTTTTCAACCCAATGTGCGTCTGTTGAAATCGCCCTTATTCACAAAATAAAACTTTTGCCTGGATAAACTTAAGATAATATTGTTTATCACTATTTCGAGCACGTTGGCATTTAAAAGTTGGTAAATCGTGCATCGAAATATGTCCTAAAGTGTGAAAACACCTCTAAAAAATGCTAAAAACTATGTGTGTTTATTGTTATAATTTTGTATTACGTTTATCAATTTATTTACTTCTTCAAATATTTTGTTTCTATTTGTTATAAATAGTGCAATAAATACAGATATTAATCTGAACGTAAAACTCAAAGATTCACCACAGCTGAATTTAACAATCCTACTTTTTTTGGGGAGTTTTCTGCTGAAATATATTTAAAATGAAAATTCAGATGCAGATTTTATTTTTTTTTTTTATAATGTGTTTGAGGAATTTTTTTTTAATATATTAATAAAAAATCTTAAAAATATAAATTTTTAACAAAATGATGTTTTGAAGAAAAAAAATATGAAATAAAGTAAAATATGAGCATATTTAGTTACTTTGTTTTTAATTTTTTAAATTTACATAAGTATGTATTTAAAAAAAATTTTTGATGAAGCAGAGTAAAACAATTTCAAAAACAGCAACCATCCCCCTCCCCTCACCCTTACACTTAACTAGACTTAGCTCATTTTTAAAAGTTTAATACATATCTAATTTGAAGCAGATGACGCATAAAATATTTTAAAAAAATTCAAACTTCCATGTAAACTCAGAACATTAAAGGAAGGTAAATCTATTGAATAAAATTAAAAATGTAAATCCAAGTGATTTAAAATTACGACTAATAGCTTTGATTTTTTTTTTTAAAGCAACTTTCTAGTAGATTGTGTTTTTTGAGGAAATCTTTTTAGCAAAATTTTTTTTTTTTCTTTTTTAGTATTTGACCAGCAACTTATTGTTATATATATTTAAAGCATAATTTGGATTTTTTTTCCATATATTTTTTTACATTCTCTTCGTTTCGACTCATTCACAAAAAAAGGTAGGGAAAATCCTTAAAAACCCTTAAACCCTTCAATGAGCATTTTTCAACCTAAATGATTGTTATAAAAGTTTTCACATTAGTTTCTTTTTTTTTTATTTTAATAAGTGTTTCTTGTTACAGAGACTCAGTTATTGATTGAATTTTTTCTTTTTCTCGGTTGGTCATTTTAAAATTTCTTTTAATTACCGAGAAAATATCTGCCAGTTGTATGAGTTACAGTAAATTTACATGTTGTCCTTGACAAGGGCAACCATTGTGTGTCACCTCTAGGTGGTCACTTTATTATTTATATTTTATTTTATCCATTTGTATAAAACATCAGCGTAAAGTTGTTAGATGCGGTCAGCAAAATGGCGTGTTTTTTTTTTTTTTTTTTTTGTTTGTTTTTGGTTAATGAAAAATCCGAAATAAATTGTTAAAAAAAAAAAAACAATTTTTAATTCATAACAACACCATGTAGAGATTACAATAAAAACAAATAATTAGAAAATATTTACTATTTCATATTAAATAAAGATAATTTTAATTAATAGTTATGTATTGTGGGTGGGTGGTCTTTTGTAATAATATTATTTATAAATATGCAATAATTTCTTGTTTTGTATATAAAAAAAGTTAAAACAAGTAAGAAAATTATAGTCGGTCTAGACCAACTATACGATACCCTATACCGTGGTTTAGACAACCTCAGACCTGTTCTTGAAACGTTGTTATTTGAATAAGAGTGAATTTAAAATCACATGAAATTGAAATTTTGCGTTTCTTGAAACCAATTTTTTCATTTATTTAATGGAAACATATGCTTGAGTTAATGAACCATATGTTTGAGTTAAGAACATATGTTATCTAGGTGCCATATGGTTCTTTATTCAGTTTCACAAAAAACTTTTAAGTATTTTGTGCATGTTTTTTCTTAAGTTTATAGAAAAATTAGAAAGAAAAATATTTTCTTTTAAAATAACAACTTATTTGTCCATTTAATTGTTTTTGTTCTTCAATTTCATTCAATTAAAAATGACTTTTCTATTTTTAAAAAGTAAGGCATCACCAAAAAAAATTTCGATATTCAAATAAATTGGATTTGACTGGCATCACTAGTGTTTCGAACATATGTAAAAAAATAAAAATATAAATGCAAAAAATATTCAAAAAAAAAAAAAATTCAAAAAATAACGATTGTTTGTTTGGACAGAGTTGTATCTTCTGAAATTAATACAAAGTAAAGCTGTGTGGTACGAAAACTGAAAACTAACCACACTGCTCGTAGGCCTGACTTTAGGTGAGTGTGTTAAAGCGCTGACCAAAAAGTGCAAGTACGAGTGTATGTGAAGGTTCACGGTTCAAAACCTCACGGCCGCCCTAAGTAGAAAAAAAATTTTCATATAGAAACAATCTATTCAATTAAAACATAACAACTATCACAATGTGCAATAAATCGCTGATGAAGGCTGATTAAGAATACAGTGCAGTTATGAATTTTTGAAATATATGCTTTCTTCTTCTTTACCACGCACCATTTAAACAAAATTAAAAATTGCATATTAATTACAGTAGTAATTGCAATATGTCTGAAAAATGATGATAAATCAAAATAAAAATATGTGATTTGACTAAAAAATTTTTTTTAATTCCCTTATTTGCAATAATAATTAATGTTATAATTGAAAAAATTATAATGGAAAATAGATTGTGTAAATATAGTTATAGAACAGCATCATCGCAAAAAGTGTGTTTTATTAACATCGACCACTTATTACGAGTTTTTTTTTTAAATCAGCGCAAAATGTAGACGTTTTTTAAAATTATTTTTTTTCATAAAATTAATGTCTAATTTTTTAAAATAATGACAAGGTTCAATAAAAAACATGTTAGAGTTTAAACATCAATTAGTTTTTTTATCTCTTAAGACCTGCTTAGAGAAACTCGTAGATTTAAGAATTTTTTCATTTACGAGTTTTTTTTGTGATAGTGGTTTCAAGAACAGGGGTGCCTACGGTCCAACTAATTAGATATAGAAAATAAGCTTAAACCAAAAAGTTCATATCGGGGACTAGGTCGAAAAATGGACCGATCCTGACCATAGATGGTAAAGTCACTTACATTTTGAAAAAATATATACAAACCAAATTTGAGAAAAATCTGTGCAATATTTTTGTTTTTTGATAGATTTAAGTGAAGATCGGGAAGCAGCTCTATATGGAGCCTATTTTTGGACTACTAATTAATGGATATAATAAACACATACAAACTCAATTTGACTGAGATCTATATGACAATTTGGATCTTATGGCAATTTATGTCGATTTCATTTGTCATTTGTATGGGGACTAGGTCTGAACATGGACCCAATTTCACCAATTTCAATAGCGATCATCCTATGGCCGATAAAAGCTTACATACCAAATTTCATAATATTTGCGACCTGTAGTTTGATTATAAGGTTTACATGGACACACAGATGGACGGACGGACGGACGGACGGACATCGTTAAATCGACTCAGAAAGTGATTCTGAGTCGATTGGTATAATAAAAGATTGGTCTAGGTCAAATATTTTTGATAGTAACAAACAGCAGCATAAAGTCATTATACCCAAACCACATAGTGGTATAGGGTATAAACACTCAAGACAAGAAAATCTTATAAAAGATACATAAGTATATTCCTTAGATTCAGTTTTAGCCATTGTTATTTTTATTTATTTATTTTTTTTTTATTGTAAATCTTTACAAGCCAGGAACATGTTCAAATAACTATTCATTCTTTAATTTTTTCTTTGTACGCTTAGAAAAACATTTATTTCGTAGTTTTTCTAACTCGCAATATTTTAACAACGATCTATCTATCTATCTATTTCTTATAACAACCAAGAAGAATAATAACAAGAAAAGAAAAAAAAACAAGAATAAAAAGAAAGATTAATGACTCCGCTAGGCATATTGTTTTGTTAAGATTACTTTAACTTTTCTTTTTTTTTTGGTTTTTTTTTATTTTATTGTGTTTCACTAGCACATTGGCACAGGTTTGCCTATTCAAAATTATAATTGTGAAAAGCGACTAGAAAATAAGGGTGACCTGACACGACCACGTAAGCATTTTGCCCGTTAAAACGTTGTTTCTCTCAAATACACGCACCATGTCAAGTGAGACAGTTTCAATTAGAACATGTTTTATTTCCCCTTGAAACAACATGAAAACAGCTGTTTTTGGCAGAATAAAATCAAAAATTATAAATCGCTTGTAAAAACAACAATTCAGATAGACAGGCGGGGTTATAGATAATTCGAAAAATTGTCAGGTCAGCTGATAAATAAGTATCGTGTTAGGACACCACCTTTAAGAAAATACTGAATGAAATAAAAATTTTATACAAAAAATGTCTAGATGTAAAAAAAATATAACTCGGATTTTTCATATAGAGGATTCTTGACTTGAACTACAAATAGGATGAAATAATTTCCGCATAAAAAGAGACAAAAATGATGAGTCAGATTTAAGATATTTTAAGCAAATTCGTCGTGAGTTTGATTTTGTATAAACAATACATATTCAATACACATTGACTTGACTTTCGGTTCACCTGAACTTCATATACATTCCAGATGGGCTATTGAACAAGATTTATGGGGAAGTGACCATTTCCCCATTATTGTTTCCTTATTTCATGACAACCCTGAAAACTACCAGCTGTTCAAACCCCGTTTTAAAACTGACGCAGCCAACTGTGACCTTTACACTAGTAAATGCATCACCCATGAAACTACTAGAACGATTAACACAAACATTGATAAGGAAGCAGCTAATATTAAAAAAATTATAATCCAATCAGTGAATGAATCCATTCCACAATCAAAACCTAGTGTACGCACCCCAGTTCCATGGTGGAACCAACACCTCGAACATTTGAAAACCGAAAAGAAAAAGTTATGGTATATATTTAGAACGTATATTAATAACGAAAATATGATCAGATATAAAAGAGCAAACGCTCTACTTAAAATAGAAATAAAAGATTCTAAACGTAAATCATTATATAATTTTACCTCTGAAATTAATCCGAATACGCCCCCTAAGAAAATATGGAACAACATCAGAAGGTTTTGTGGCTATAAAACCTCGTATAATATTCTTGCCATACAAAGTGATAATTCTCCTTTTAACGTTCTAACTGATCATGTTGATATTGCAAATGAATTAGGCCATTTTTGGTCTGTCAATTCATCTGATCAAAAATTCCCAGCTAAATTCCAAGAAAACTAAGAAAATTTCAGAAATCGCTTCGTAAATATTAATCCCAACAAAAAGGCAGAACTTATTGAACAAGACATTAACAACACTGAATTACTTTCCACTTTGCATAGACTCAAAAGTAAATCTCCTGGCTTAGACAAAATATCATACAATATGATAAAAAAAAACTCTCCAAACATTACTAAAAATAGAATTTTAAACCTTTTCAACAACATTCTAAAGACACATATTCCCCAGCAATTTAAAACCAGCCTAGTAATTCCCATCCTAAAAGCTAATAGTGACCAGACTAAAACAAAATCTTACAGGCCAATATCTCTCAATTCGTGTGTTGGAAAAATTATTACCAATTTATTATTAGATAAAATTATTGCTAATCGAATTGGTGGTTTATCAATTCCAATAAACTCCTTAACATCAATCAAATGGGATTCAGAAAAAGAAAAGCTACAATGGACACTCTTCTGTTTATTGAGCATTTGGCTGCTAGAAGTCTAACTTCTAAAAATCACCTTACGATAGTTTCATTTGACTTTGAGAAAGCATATGACAAAATAGGAATCCATACAGTTGTAGACCAACTAATTACATGGAATTTTGGACCTAAAATCATAAACTAACCTATATAATGGAAGTCCCACAAGGATCACCATTGTCCGTAATTCTTTTCCTTGTAGTTAGCTTACAATAGATTTTGCGATATCATCTCGATACAAAAAGTGTCAACTTTTGTGCTTATGCTAATGATTATAGTATAATAATAAAATCAACTAAGGAAAAAACCCAAGATATTCTGAAATAGTGCGATGAATCAGGTGCCGTACTATCCAGTACAAAATGTCAATATATGCATACACTTGTGCTCACATAATTAAGTCATGGATAGGCAATGAAATGATTTTGTAGTTTTTCTCTTAAACCTATTTCTTCCGATTCTAACCTTAATATTTTGTGGAACCCTGCTATGTTAGCAGTTGCTTACATTGATTGAAGCAAAATTAAAAATTTGGGTATTCCCCGAAAAATGTGGAAAACGTCAAAAAAGTCATATGCGCTGTGCTCACATAATTAAGTCACCACCAGTATCGTGAGCAAATTAGTGTTTTGAAGATTTTTTTTGCGGTTTAAATAATAAATAAATTAAAAACAAAACAATTAAAAACAAATAACATCAGCTGAAACGCTATGGGTAAACAAAAAATTCGAATTCGGCTGAACGGAAAATAATATGGGATTGTTTCCAAAGATACAAATGCCATTACGCGTTACAAAAAATATGAAACTTTTGAAAATATTCCGCGCCAAAAACAGAGAAAAACGACTTTTAATGATGACAATCTTTTAATGATGCAAACCTGAGTAAAACTGATCCTTTTTTAACTTCGTCGCAAATCAGAGCTAAAATGGAAACGGATTATGGCGTAAATGTTTCGTCGCAAACCATAAGACGACGTTTGCAAGAACACAATTTGCATGGACGAATGGCCAGGAAGAAACCGTTGGTTTCCTTGAAGAACACTACGAAGCGGCTCCGATTTGCGACTGACCATCCTGCTAAAGGCCTACATTTTTGGAATTTAATTGTTTGGAGCGACGAATCCAAATTTAATGTTTTTGCAAATGATGGTAGACCATATGTGCGACATCGTTCACTTAAAGAATTGGATCCACAATACATCAAAAAAACTGTGAAACACGGTGGCTCATCAGTCATTGTGTGGGGTTGCTTTACCGCATTCGGTGTGGGTCCTATAGTCAAGATTGACGGTATAATGAATGGGGAAATGTATAAGAATATACTAAAGGAAAATTTGGCCACCGAAGAGGCTGGCAATTTGCCGCTTGCGTGGATTTTCGAACACGACAATGACCCGAAGCATTGTTCGAAACTGGTTAAGTCGTGGTTGGCAACACAGTCCATCAAGCTTCTGGAATGGCCGCCGCAGAGTCCGGACTTAAACCCTATCGAGAACTTGTGGGGCATAATAAAACGAGCCATTGCAGCATGAAAACCGGCAAATAAGGATATGTTATAGAAAGTTATCCAAGAGGAGTGGCACAAAATCACTCCAGGCCAGTGTGCTTCTCTTGTAGCCAGCATGCCAAAGCGATGCTCCACAGTATCGATGCAAAAGGGTTATCCTACTCAATATTGAGGTAAGCTAATGAATAAATGGGACTCTCGATAAAATTTATTACTTATTTCTACAATTTCAACCATTTTTTTGTCAGATGACTTAATTATATGAGCACCTCTTTTTGGCTAATTTCCAAGTTTTTAATTTTTTTGAAAAGAACCAAAATTTTGTAATTTTTAATTTCACTGTAAATTGATTGCTAACATATTAGAATAATAAAAAAAATTATATTAGAATTAAAAAAAAGGGTTTACGTATTTTTGACAATAATGTCGAGTAGCATACTAGTGACTTAATTATGTGAGCACAAGTGTATGTGTAGAAAACACAATTGCACATGTAACATGACTTCAGGTAACATTCAACTTACAGATACTAATGCATTAAAAATATTGGGCATATATTTCAATAAAACTCTCAAATGGAATACCCACATCGAATATCTAACCAAAGCTTTCCAAATTTAATCCTAACTTAAATATCATCCTGAATATAAAACAATCTTTGATTATATCGAAAATCAGGTATCGACTGTTTCTATATGGTAATGCATCCAAGTCATCTTTGAAAAAAATTAACACAGTTATAAACACAACCACTCGATGTGTACTTGGTGCGCCTCGGACCACTCCAATTAATAACATAATGGTAGAAACCAATACTTTAAATATAAATATTTTATTCCAACTTTAATCAAAGAAAGTCTTAAAATCAATTGTACTCTGTCAGGATACTTCGTTACAAAAGTTTATCACAAACTACATCAAATTAAAACACACTTCTAAAATTAAATCGGCTCTATATAAAGCAATTAGTTTTTCCTCAGAATTCGATCTTCCAGTTCAAATACCCAAATCAAACAATTCGACACATCCTCCATGGCATTTACAAGCCGAATCTATTGACTCGTCCCTCTCAATGCATAAAAAAGAAAACACTCCACCCTCCCAACATCGAATAGCCCACTATATATAGAACACTTCCTTTGTGCTTGACCCAAATTTACAAACCATAGAAATCAAATATTCTCAGGAACAAACCCGCTCACCCTATTCTTCAGCCACTTCAATTAAACAAATTATAAGTTATTTAAAAAGTATTAAATTGTATAATCATATTTGAATTATTCAATTTTATTAATTTCACTATAAATTATGGCCTTCATTAAAAGTACTATCATTATAAATTGAATCCAAATAATAAACTTTTCTGTAAATATTAATAAAAATTGTATAACTATAACTAATATATGCTTAGCTTAAGGCCTAGCTGCTATAGCTAATAATAAAAACAAATTATATTTAGTATGTACATTTATGTAATAACTAAATTTTTGAATAAATAAATAAATAAAAAACATTGAAAATTACTTAAGATCTGATTCGTCTACATTTTGGCATTATATTACAATTAAACGTAAAAATATCGGATATCCCGCTAATATGATTTATGACAATGAGGTTTCAATGACTAGCGATCATCTTGTAATTTATTCGCTACATTTTTCCAATCTACTTTTTCTAATGTACTTTTTTGAATAAATTGTTTTTTATTAGCTTGGGGTCATATGTGACCCCAATTACAAAAGGGTTAATGAGATCATATTATTTTTTCCGAAACCCTAGGCTATTAAGATAAAATATAACATTTAAAAGTAGAAAAGTGATGAATTTTTGATACAAAGTATTTAGAAAAAGTACATTTACTGAATATTTTACTAAAGTCCCATTTTTCTAGAAATCCGCAAAAATAAAATCCTTGTCAAAAAAATCCTGGGACAGGGATTAACTTAAAAATTCACACAGTTAATCTGTAATATGTATTTAACAAAAGCATAAGGTTTTCGATCCATTTTTTTAAATGTTGTTTAAGACAATTTTTTAAAACTTGAAAAAGGAGTTTTCAAAATTTTATCAAAACCAGCCTAGGTAGCCTAGGCCTTCACACGGTGGAACCTTCGGGGAATAATCTTACTATTTTTATATCTGAGGAAGATGTTATTTCATCCATGATGGAATTAAAATGAAAGTTCGTCTTGCATTTATCCAGATTCAATACCTGCAATTTTCTTCAACAAATGTGTACGATCTTTAGTAGGTCCTATTTGAATTCTTTTTAATGCATATATAAAACGAGGCATATTTTTATATAGTTGGAAAAATTGCTGTGTTGTGCCAATTTTTAAATCTGGTGATAAAACCAATGTT
Organism: Cordilura impudica; assembly: GCA_963682025.1. Taxonomy (NCBI): domain Eukaryota; kingdom Metazoa; phylum Arthropoda; class Insecta; order Diptera; family Scathophagidae; genus Cordilura; species Cordilura impudica. Next base: position 75,019,373 of record OY821517.1, on the reverse strand, counting down.
ACTAACTACAGACCCATAGTAAAACAATGTACTATGGCAAAAATTATTGATAGGATTCTAAAAATTAAACCTTATGAACACGCATCTCATAGTATTTCAGTTTTTCAACATGGATTTCTGCTTGCACAAGTTTGGCTGTGATTTCTGTGGAAGAGAAAATGCAATTAGATGTAATTTACTCTGATTTTTCAAAAGTATTTGATAGTGTCAATCATTCAATTTTATTGTCTAAACTTCAAATGTGAATTAATGCTATTTTTTTTTAAATTTTTTAATCAATAGAAAGCTTAAGGTAAAAATTGGCACATCATACTCTGGTTATGAAACAAATGCGTTCTCAGGTATTCCACAAGGTACCCATTTGAGCCCATTACTATTTTTAATCTTTATTAATGATTTGCCAAATTTTTTGCTTATGATTTGAAAGTTTTTGCTGATGTTTCTAATTTATCACATGTAACTATGATTCAAAATGATTTGATAGGACTGGATAATTGGTGTGTTTTAAATAAACATGTTTTTATACCCTATACCACTTTGTGGTTTGGGTATAATGACTTTGTGCTGCTGTTTGTAACTACCAAAAATATTTGATCTAAGACCATCTTTTATTATATCGATCGACTCAGAATCACTTTCTGAGTCTTTTTAGCGATGTCCGTTCGTCCGTCCGTCTGTGTGTCCATGTAAACCTTGTAATCAAACTACGGTTCATGTTCAGACCTAGTCCCTATACAAATGACCCCTATGAAATCGACAAAATTGCCATAAGATCCAAATTATTATATAGATCTCAGTCCAATTGGGTTTGTATATGTTTATTAAATCCGTTAATCAGTAGTCCAAAAATAATCCCTATAGGACAATACTTAGTCATAGGCCCCATATAGAGCTGCTTCCCGATCTTCATTTGAATCTATCAAAAAACAATATTGCACAGATTTTTTCCAAATTTGGTTTGTATATATTTTTTCAAAATATAAGTGACTTTATCAAATATGGTCAGGATCAGTCCATTTTTCGACCTAGTCCCCATATAAATATAGCACCCGATATGAACTTTTTTATATCTGCAGCCGAAAAATTTAATAACAATGCCACTCAAATTTGATTTATGCTTATTTTCTATATCCAATTAGTTGGACCGAAGAGATATGGCCTCTAAACCATGGTATAAGGTATCATACTTGTTAATACTGAATAATGTACTATTTTTTCACACATTGTCATAATCCAATTGTATACAACTGCACTATGGGGGACGTTGTTCTTGAAAGAGTTGTTAAGGTAAAGGATCTTGGTATTATTTTTGATGCCAAATTGCATTTTGATAGACACATCTAAAGCCTACTCAATGTTAGGTTTTATTAGAAGAAACTCTCATGACTTTAAAGACCCCATCACTCTGAAATCTTTATATGTTTCATTTGTCAGAAGTAAATTAGAATTTTGTTCTCTAATATCGAACCCTTATACGGCTACTCATTCTAATAGAATTGAAAAAACTCAAACACTTTTCACGAAAACTTATATATTAAAAAAATTTATAAAAACTAAAGTCAGTCCGTCTGGCCGTTCTATCAGACCGATTTCCTTCATTATACCCTATACCACTATGTGGTTTGGGTATAATGACTTTGTGCTGCTGTTTGTAACAACCAAAAATATTTGACTTAGACCCATCTTTAATTATACCGATCGAATCAGAATCACTTTTTGAGTTGATTTAACAATGTCCGTCCGTCCGTCTGTGTGTCCATGTAAACCTTGTAATCAAACTGCAGGTCGCAAATATGAATATATTTTGATGAAAGTTGGTATATAAGCTTTTATCGGCCATGGGATGAACGCTATTGAAATTGGTGAGAATCGGTCCATGTTCAGACCTAGCCCCATACAAATTACCCTTATGAAATCGACATAAATTGTCATAAGATCCAAATTGTCATATATTGGGTTTATATGCGTTCATTACATCCACTAATGAGTAGTCCAAAAATGTTCCCTTTGGCCCCATATAGAGCTGCTTCCCGATCTTCACTTAAATCTATTAAAAATCAAAAATATTGCACTGATTGTTCTCAAATTTTATTTGTATATATTTTTGCAAAATACAAAAGACTTTACCAAACATGATCAGGATCGGTCCATTTTTGGACCTAGTCCCTATATAGATATAGCATCCGATATGAACTTTTTCATATCTGCAGCCAAAAAAAATTATAAAAATCCCACTCAAATTTGGTTTTTGCTTATTTTCTATGTCCAGTTAGTTGGGCCTAAGAGATAGGGTTTCTAAACGCATGGTATAGGGTATCGTATAGTCGGTCTAGACCGACTATAATTTTCTTACTTGTTTTTTTTTTTAATGAAAGGTATTTTGACACAGATATGTCATCAATCATTGAAATTTACTCAACTTCCGCCTTACTCAAGTTATACTCAAACGCGATTCTTCCCTGTACATTTTTTATGGCCACATTCACTCAAGCAATTCGAATTCTCATAGCTCCTCTTTTAATGAATGAATCTTGATCGTTTCACTCTCAGAACACTCAGTGGATCAAGCTCTTTCTTTTTGAGCTATTAACTGTTTAAATTCGTTGACTTTCAGGAAAGTTATGCGTGCACAATCAACTTTACATTGTGCAACACGAAAGTTAACGTACAGATTTCATTACAATAATTGCATAACACATGCCCTGTGTTGAATTGTGAATTGCCAAAAATTTGAATACTTTCAGGTGGCATTAAAGGTGGCCTTTATTTCTGTGTGTTCAACAAATATTTATAATGAAACAAACTTAATGAATTAAATCGATTAAAAACATTGAAAGAAATAAATCAAATGATAAAACAAAATTTCCTAGAATTTGCACTCGAATTTCGAGGGCTGGGTTCTGCTAGTATGTTTTAAAAAAAATTAAATTGGGCTGATGATATACCTTCTTATGAAAATAGGTGTAAATTTCAAAAAGATCGTAGATCATCTTTCTCTACAACTTTTATTTTTAATATTTTATCAAATGAGATTAAATGTGATTATTTATCTTGTGAATACTCGTTTATATAGTCCGCCTCGTGTTTTGCGTCATGAACGGCTGTTTTGTGAGGATTATGGTACAAATGAAACAATTGCAAGATGTTTAAAACAATTTCTCGCCATTATTGGATTTTAATTTAAATAAAAATAATTTTAAATTAAACTTATTTAAAATATTTAATTAAGATATATCTCAAAGATATCGTCTTTATTATAATAATTTTATATTAGTCTGTAAATGTAAATCAAATAAATAAATAAGTAAATAAAAAAATAAAAAATATGTCTTGACAAACATTGTTCATAGGTCGAAGTATTGTATAGACAGACTATTTCTTTCAAAATTATTTTTAATTAATTTTCATTTGTACGCGCTGGCTACCAAAGGCATTTCTTTTTCACTGTTACCCAGATTTACAGATTTTCATCGTCTGGAATATTTTTTTATAGTTATGATCGTTTAAAGTTGCTACTAACACGTACATAAAATTATACAATGCTATGTGTGTGTTTATTAAATTTGTTAATGTGTTTGGGTTAATGTGTTGAGTTTGTTTTCTTAATTTAAAATGAATTGAATTGTGAAGCATACCTTTAGGGTCTTTATTAAATGAAAAAATAAAATTTCCTAGAATTTGCACTCGAATTTCGAGTTTTTGCGTAATTTAACCCTCGTAATTTTTACCCATATTTTTTCTATAATAATTTTGGCTCTAGAACCACATTAAATTTTTTTGGTTGTTTCGTTTACCCGTTACAGGTAAATATATTTGGAATGACAAATTAGTGAGACTATGATAGTTTTTTCGGTGCTATGAGAGAATCTTTAGTGATTTTTGGCATGAAAAAATTTAAATCTGAATTACTTTTCCTCGTTAAGCTCTTGTTTTTTAGTTAAGCTCTGTTTACACTATATGTATTTTCCATATGTAAAGTCAGTTTTACGATCCATATGGAATTACGCGTGTATGTCAAAATTGGCGTTTTACATACGATTAAGAACTTTTGCGTTCAAACGTACATATGTAATTGCGCCTGACATAGCCGCTGTTTGTTTTGTTTACAACAGCTGATTTTTGTATTTGTGAATTTACAAAATTAATTGTTAATGAACGCTAATCAGCGGCCAAAACGTTCCACTGAACTGGTTGAAGTAGTAAGAGGAAGTGTTGCCGAGAATCCAAATGCATTGTATCGTCACAGCGCGCAGCATTTTGGCGTCAGTCGAACCACTTTGTAGCACATTGTTGAAGAATGTTTTGCATTTATTTCCGTATAGAGAGCAATTAATTGTTAAAAATAAAGTTATATATTCCATATATTTTTTAATTTTTAATCAATATTAAACAATTTATTTTTCTTTTAATATTATTCTTTTTAATTTACTCTGTTTTTCTTTCGCCACAAGCAGTGTTGTATTTTCGTATGTTTTGTCATGTCAAAATGTAAAAATTTACATATGACTTTCCACATGTATTGTAAATAAACAATGTTTGAAAAGGTTCACACGATGTGTAAAAATGGCATGTGCTAAAAACATAAGAAAAGCAAAACACGTAGTGTGAACGCTACTTTATAAGGTAGAGAATAGTGAAAAATCGCTATTTTTGACTTATTTGGGATTCTTTATTGGACATCACTAATATTTGCGGTTACTTCTGAAGGCTGATTTTACTAAAAACTACCACAAAAATTTTAAAACATTTTAACTTTTCAAGACGTTAGGTATACAAATATCGGAAAGTTTCATTTCTGATACGACAGGGAATTTTTGTAAATCTGTATTATTAATAGGCGATTTCTTGTGACCGATGTTTTGTTCTACCGATTTATCCCGATTTGCACCAAACGTATATTATTCGAAAGGTATTTCTTTTTAACCGTTTTGCAGATTTACATATTTTTAAATTTTTTCCATTATTTTGAGTAAATAGCATTTAAAATTGCTACTAACACATACACAAAATTATACATATGCTATATGTGTTTTATTAAATTTGTTAATGTGTTTGTTTACGAGTTTGTTATCTTCATTCACAATAATAATAAACCATAAAGTGTTGGTTTGTGAATTGACTAAGTTGAAAAAAATCTGTAAATCTGTAAAACGGCCAAAAAGAAATACCTTTCAAGTAACATACGTTTGGTCAAAATCGGAATAAAACGGTAGAACAAAATATTGGTCACAATAAATCGCCTAGCCAATTAATATTATAGATTTGTAAAACAATTTGTATTTTTTAATTTATTTTTTTTATAATTAAATTACATATATTACTTTTTATTTATTGCTATTGAATTATAATTTTTTTTACAAAAGTACAAAATACAACTTATATGTTTTTTATACCCTATACCACTATGTGGTTTGGGTATAATGACTTTGTGCTGCTGTTTGTAACAACCAAAAATATTTGACCTAGACCCATCTTTTATTATACCGATCGAAACAGAATCACTTTTTGAATCGATTTAACTATGTCCGTCCGTCCGTCTGTGTGTCCATATAAACCTTGTAATCAAACTGCAGGTCGCAAATATGAATATATTTTGATGAAATTTGGTATATAAGCTTTCATCGGCCATTGGATGAATGCTATTGAAATTGGTGAGAATCGGTCCATGTTCAGACCTAGCCCCCATACAAATGACCCCTATAAAATCGACATAAATTGCTATAAGATCCAAATTGTCGGATAGATCTTAGTCAAATTGGGTTTGTATGTGTTTATTACATCCATTAATGAATAGTCCAAAAACGGTCCCTATGGGACAACTCTTGGTCATAGGCCCCATATAGAGCTGCTTCCAGATCTTCACTTAAGTCTATCAAAAAACAAAAATATTGCACCGATTCATCTCAAATTTTGTTTGTATATATTTTCGCAAAATACAAGAGACTTTACCAACCATGTTCAGGATCGGTCCATTTTTGGACTTAGTCCCCATATAGACATAGCATCCGATATGAACTTTTTCATATCTGCAGCCAAAAAAATTAATAAAAATTTTTATTTTATTTTTTTATTTTCTATATCCAATTAGTTGGGTCTAAGAGATAGGGTCTCTAAACGCATGGTATAGGGTATCGTGTAGTCGGTCTAGACCGACTATAATTTTCTTACTTGTTTTATCTATCTTCTATCTTCTATATATATAAAAACGTTGGTGCATTTGTTTGTAACGAATGATCTCCGGATCCATAAGAGCTGTCGAGCTAAGATTTACACCATAGGTTCGGTTCGAGCTCTTCTGTGTTTTTTTTTTTTTTAGTTTTTACCCTCTAGTTGGAATCAAGTTATAAACAAAATTCTTATTTTCAGTGCGATTTGACTGCAATTCAGAATGTTTGTATGTTTTGTAATAAGAAGTTTTTGTAGGTATAAATGGACCCGATAGGTGGCGCTGGGGTAAAGTTATTTCGTATATTCTTATTTACGGTGCGATTTTACTGAAACTAAGAATATATATGTATGTTATGTTAGATGATGCCAACATTTTTTTTGTTGGACCCGGTAGATGGCGCTGGCGTTCGAAAAATAAAGAGTTGTCAATCCGATGTTTTGTTCTACCGTTTTGTCCCGATTTTGACCAAACGTATATTATTTGAAAGGTATTTCTTTTTAGATGTTTTTCAGATTTACGGATTTTAAAATTTTTTTCCTTAATTTGGAGTAAATTAGATTTAAAGCTGCTACTAACACATACATAAAACTATACAATGCAATGTGTGTGTTTATTAAATTTGTTAATGTAGTTGTAATAAATATGAGTTTGTTTTTTGTGTAGGGTCTTTAGGGTCTTTATTTAATGAAAAGATAACATATCCTAGAATTTGCACTCGAATTTCGGGGGCTGGAATCTGCTAGTTTATTTAAATTTTATAAATTACAAAATTTACAAACATTTTTATATATAAATATTCCAACCAAAAAGTAAGGAAATAATGCATTGGCTATTGCTTCGTCCGGAATAGCCGCAACATTATTGCATGGTGGTCGTACAGCTCATTCAGCGCTCAAATTACCGTTAAACATGCAAACGAATGTAATATCAAAACACATTCCGGTATGGCAAAAGTTCTGCAAAAATGCAGTATTATTATTTGGGATGAATGTAACATGACTCACAAACATTCCTTCGAAGCATTATATAGAACTTTAAAAGATTTGAAAGGCAATGAAAGACTTTTTGGTGGAGCTCTCATTTTATTATCTGGAGATTTTCGTCATTTTTGACAGTCATACCAAAATCAACCTATCATCAATATTATGGAGTAGCGTTCAAACTATAAAATTAACAACAAGCATGCGAGTACGATTCAAAATGATCCAACGGCTGACCAATTTTCAAAACAACTACTTGATCTTGGTAATGGTAAAATCAATATTAACCCAACCAGTCAAACTATTAAAATATCCACAAGATTTTTTTCAATTTATATCGTCACGCGATGAATTAATTGAAAATGTATTCTCCGGCATTCAAAATCAATATCGGAACCATGATTGGTTAAGTGCAAGCGCTATTTTAGCCGCAAAAAATGTCGATGTCGATAATATTAATGTTGTTATTCAGGACATGATTGATTCCGAAACGTTTTCTTTCAAATCTATGGATAGTGTCGTTGAAGAAAATGAAGCAGTCAAATCTCACACAGAATTTTCGAATTCACTTGATGTGCCCAGTCTACCGCCACATTTATTAAAATTAAAACTTGATTCTCCAATAATTTTGCTACGTACCCTCAACGCTCCGAGACCATGTAATGGAACCAGGTTAATTCTTGAGAGAATAATCCCAATGTTATTGAGGCCACAATTCTCAAAGGAAAATTTAAAGGAAAACATGTTTTCCTGCCAAGAATTCCTGTGATTCCTACCGACACACCGATAATATTCAAAAGATTGCAATTTCTGATCAGACTGGGCTTTGCCATGACCATTAATAAATCTCAAGGACAATCATTGCAAATATGTAGTTTGGACCTAGAAAACAGTTGTTTTTCTCACGAACAACTATATGTGGCATGTTCCCGTGTCGGAAAGCCAGCAAATTTATTCATTTACTGCCAGAATAATGAAACTATAAATATTGTTCATTCTTTTTAGAATTACAATAATTATTATAATAGAAATATATTGGTCATTCTTATATGTATGTATGTTACAATTAATATTTATTTTTATTTTCATAAATAAAACATGGTTTTTCTTTAACAGTTTTCAATTAATATTAACAAATGCAAAAACGTTTTTTTATATAGGTAATACAGATTCTAACTAAAATAAAAAAATTCATTGAGGGCAAAACAACGTTTGCTGGGTCCAGCTAGTTTTTACATGCAAAAGACTGAAAATATACTCAATAATAATGACACATTTTAACTTATGACATACAAATGTATATATTTTAGCAACAATGACGTCATAATTCAAAGTAGAGAGGGTTCTCCTTTAGGTAAAACCCATTAACGACTCGTCTGTTTCTTATAGATATATTAATTACATAATAGGTCGGTATTTAATTTCGAAATTATATGATTCCACTTGAAAATTATAAATAAGTTTTCTGCGAAATCGCTTTTTTGAGTTATGACAGTCTTCAAGTAAATGAGCGATATTACTTTTTTTCAAATTCAATGTAGCATAAAATTGGTTCCTCTTTTTTTATATACATCAACACTCAGTGGATGTCCCCTATTAATGCAGTGTACTGTGTTGATATCAGGAAAATATGCTATGGGTAGGTGGAAAGAAGGATACTTGACTTAAATTTATCTATATTGTAAGTGACAGGAAAGACATCAGCAGGAAGTTCATCCCATATACGGCTTGTGCGGCTAAGGAACGATTTTTCGCGGTAATGCGTTGTCCGATTAACTGGACAATAGACTGCTAATGGATGAAATCCACTAGATAAGGAGGTGGTGCGAACAATACTTCCTCTTGTAATATCTATAATACAGTGTAACACAAGCAACATTCCGATGATGCTGCAATATGTCAGCAGAGTTGGTTACCCTACTTTCATTGATAAGCCTCAAAGTCCTCGTTTTTAGACCGCCCAGAAGCTTCAAAATAGACTATGACGCCCCCTGCTCATATGTGGTAGTATGTATTCCATTTTTGGTCTGATAGAGGTAGTATAAATAGTATTGAGATCAGATGAGCTGAAGTAATACTTAGACCAATTTAGGAAACCTTAACACTCGACAATTGAAAAGTGTGTTTCTTCCAAAGGACATAACACTGAATTTTCTTGATTCCTCAATACCGGTACCACCCATAGATACATACAATATTGATAAGTACATAACCCGTCTATGGGTCAATAAACAATATTAAAATCGACGCTATTCACTCTACCCAGAGATTGCCGAAAGGTCTGGATTAAGTGTGTGATTCATATATTGCCTCATGCCCCAATCCCCCTAAAGCTTGGCCTTTTATCCAAGGAATATGAATGAATAATATTGCTTATGCCTAAAAAAGAGTAGATAGGAGTTCAACTTTGACATAAAATGTCATTAAGAAAAATAGGAAAATACTGAAGGCGAAAACAGAGCCTTGCCTTTTCTTTTATCCTTTTGACACTGTTTTTATTTCTGCTTATATTGATGGTAATGTTTTTATAAAAATTTTTCATTACAAAAATTAATAAGCTATATATTCTTCATTTGTAAGAACGTTATTTATTTATAAAATATTTAAAAAACAAAACTAACTATTATATTAATAATACTAGAGAGCCCGATTAAGGGACTTTGTATATACATAAAACAAAAATATTATTGTGAACTATTGTTTATTATAGTTTAAGTTTGTTATATATTGCGAATTAATAAACATTAAAAAAAAAAAAAAAAACAGAGCCTTGCCTTTATCTTCAATTCATCTATCCCATCTATTTATTCCTATGTTATTATCTTTATTATTATTGTTATCTCCTCAGATAGGTTTTACAATACGCACACTCCTTTCGAAACGCCATTTATGCAAAACGAAGAAAAAAACTTACTGGATTACAAAATCATCTCTTTCCAAAATTGCATGCGGCTGCCATTTAGTATCCTATATAAATCTAAAAAATCAGATTCATATGCAATATGTGCCATCTTTTATATCGGCATGGCAACATTTAATAATTTTGATATTTGTCAACCGATATTTTTGAAACGTTAAAACAACGTGTCGAAATAATGACGCTATACATTGAAAATAGTCGTTCAGTTTTGTTAACTCAACGTGCATATCGTCGAAAATACCGTAAAAATATCTTTTAAAGTTGAATTTTGTTGAGCAGCGGACAAGTGGAGTTCGTCCACATGCCGCTCATCAACGGCTAATTCGTGCCAACGAAATGGTTGAAGCGGTAACCCAAATGAGTCATATCGTCACCATGCTCAGCATTTTAGCGTCAGTAGAATCTCTTTGCGGCACTGTTTTGAAGGGCGAGTTGCATTTATTTCCTTATAGAGAGCAATCCACATCGCTTGCAATACGACCAAACAGTTGCTCGAATGGTTGACACTGAACCTGACTTTTGGAAGTAAATTTTAATGACCCACGAGGTCATTTCACACTCTGTAGCGGCGTGAACAAGCAAAATTGGGCAACGGAGAATCCACGAAATCCAGGACATACCATTGCATGATGAACAAAAATGGCTGTTCGGGCCGGCGTTACCACCAAAATGATTATTTGGGCAATTTTTCTCCAGAGAAGGCGAAACTGTCGACGGTAAACGATGTCGGTGGATTTTAGCACATTATTTCTGACTGAAAATATGTGAAAAATGTCTGGACGATTACTTATTTCAACAACATAGTGGACCATGCCACATGCAGTTTCTGCAACATAAATTCCCTGGACATTTGGTGTCAAAAAAAGGCGACATTGACTGAACACTCCGATCAGACCACTCCATAATTCTCTAGGGTTATTTTAAAAACAAAGTATACCCCAACAACCACTGACGAGCTCGAGGCAAACGTTCGTGTTGAAATTATCGCAATAGTGCCCGATAGTTGTAGAAAATGCAGCACAGAGGGCCATTTTGCCGTGGCCTATAAAGGCGGCCAATTTGTTGATCTTGTATTCAAAGGGTAGTCCAAACGAATTGAAAGGAACCAAGTTAAATAAAACCAGTAAGAAAATAAGTAAGGTCTAGACCGACTATACGATACCCTATACCATGCATTTAGAGACCCTATCTCTCAGGCCCAACTAACTGGATATAGAAAATAAGCATAAACCAAATTTGAGTGGGATTTTTATTAATTTTTTCGGCTGCAGATATGAAAAAGTTCATATCGGATGCTATATCTATTTGGGGACTAGGCCCAAAAATGGACCGATCCTGACCATGTTTCGTAAAGTCTCTTGTATTTTGCAAAAATATATTTGAGAAGAATCAGTGCAATATTTTTGTTTTTTGATAGATTTAGGTGAAGATCGGGAAGCAGCTCTATATGTGGCCTATGACTAAGATTTTTCCCATAGGGATCATTTTTGGACTACTGATTAATGGATGTAATAAGCACATACAAACCCAATTTGACTAAGATTTATATGATAATTTGGATCTTATGGCAATTTATGTCGATTTCATAGGGGTCATTTGCATGGGGACTAGGTCTGAACATCGACCGAATTTCACCAATTTCATTAGCGTTTATCCTATGGCCGGTAGAAGCTTACATACCAAATTTCATCAAAATATATTCATATTTGCGACCTGTAGTTTGATTACAAGGTTTACATGGACACACAGATGGATGGACGGGCGGACAGACGGACGGATATCGCTAAATCGACTCATAAAGTGATTGTGAGTCGATTGGTATAATAAAAGATGGGTCTAGCTCAAGTATTTTTGGTACTTACAAACAGCAGCACAAAGTCATTATACCCAAACCACATAGTGGTATAGGGTGTAAATATAAAGATATGCCGTTTTCTTTTCTGACAAAAAATTTCGCATTTTATTTCTACTTTTTTCGAAATGTGTATTTTTTTATGTATATATATTCTGAATTAAGAGCAACGTTATCTTATACATTAATCGAATGGTCTCAAAGTGCTGTGTTCATAAAATGCGCAAAAAAATTGTTTATTATCCTCTTTGAAGTCATAGGGTGAAAATATTGAAAAAAGGGGAACAATGGGGAAATATTTTCACACCATGACCTGAAAGAAGTCAATGGCTACAAAATATTGCGATTTACGAGGGCTCGTCTTTGAGACCTTTCGATTGATATATAAGATAAGGTTGCTGTTAATTCAGAGTATATAAAAAAAAATACACGTTTTGAAAAAAGTGCAAATAAAATGCGACATTTTTTGTCAGACAGCACACTCATTAATCTAGATTCCAGAATATTTTGTTAAGAAGTTATATCAAAACATGTAGACAGTTCTATGTGGCAGCCGCTAGCATTTGAGGGGTTAAACTAGATTATTACCCCAATCCAATTTTAATCTGGTAGATTAGCCAGACAAAATGAAAAATGCCAATCTACTAAAAAAAAATGCCACTATTTCAATACGATATGGGTCTTCATGCTACAAATTGAGTGCAATTCTGTAATTTTGCAATCAGAATAGGTTCTATTATTGTATTGCCACAAAAAATTAAAATTTTGATTAATAAAAAGTATAAGAGATAATTATTTTAACTTTATTAAAATAAATTAAATTTTGATAAATGAATTTCTAAATGCATTTAATAAAAAAAAAAAAAAAGTAATTCCAATCACAGGGCAGATGTGTAAACACCTAGTAATTAAGGATTTTTTATAGCACTTTTTCAAAATCAAACAGAAAGCGTCATCTATATATCACTTATAGCAAAGAACTGCTGGTGCTCTGCTAATATAAAAATATTTATTACAGTATAATCCGTTTAATAACCCCACGCTTAATTACCTTTCACGCTTATTTACCTCGAATTCTAAATCCCCGTTTTTTGCTCACTTTTTCTAACAAACCCCCACGGTTAATTAACTTTCGCTTAATTACCCAATTCGGGTAATTACCTCAAATATTTTATTCAGAAAATAAAATTTCCATTAAATTTCTTTGGTTTAATTACCCAAAGTACTTATTGGCTCACGATATGGTTGAACCAGATGCGCCTGAATAAAAGGAGTTTTGGAGTGGTTGTTTGTGGAGGTGGCAGAAGAGAGAAAACATAAAATTCACAAACATACATGGAGAAAGTAATGAAAATGATCGCGAATGTGTCCCAAATTTTCTGTAAAGTAGCAATTTTTCCTCAAATCTACAAAATTATACTCCTGAAAATATATTTATTGCTGATGAGAGTGGCATTTTTTATAATGTTGTGCCAAGTCGATAAGGCGACCGAGTTGAAGGCAATAAATCTCAACAACATTGTATAACATTATTATTTTTGTGTAACTCTGTGGGAACATACCAAAAAGTGTTTGCAATTTACTTCTTTATGCGATACATATGAATTATTATATAATAAAATGTTTAAGTTATTTTAATAACCCCGTTTTACATATGTTCGGATAATTGCCTGTTTGATATATTTATGTAGAAGTATTTGTCTAATTGCTTCTTATGAGGTAAACGTGTTCGTTTAAATACTTTCCCCTCATAATTACCCAAAAAACTTGTAAATTTTGTCGAGGTAATTCACCGAGGATTACTGTATTATTTATTATTTCAGCTGGTTAATTTTTCATTCTTCATTTTTTATTCTTAATTTTTTAATTTTCATTTTTTATTTTTCATTTTTCGTTCTTAATTTTTAATTTTTCATGTTTTATTTTGTATTTTTAATTTTTTATTTTTTATTTTTAATTTTTTATTTTTTATATTTAATTTTTTATTTATAATTTTTTATTTTTCGTTTTTTATTTTTCATTTTTCATTTTCCATTTTTCATTTTTTCGTTTTTATTTTTCATTTTTTATTTATAATTTTTTATTTTTCGTTTTTTATTTTTCATTTTCCTTTTTTTATTTTTCATTTTTTAAATTTCATTTTTTATTTTTTATTTTTAATTTTTAATTTTTAATTTTTAATTTTTAATTTTTCATTTTTCATTTTTTATTTATAAGTTATTATTTTTAATTTTTTATTTTTCATTTTCCGTTTTTATAACCTATACCACTATGTGGTTTAGGTATAATGACTTTGTGTTTCTGTTTGTAACTACCAAAAATATTTGACCTAGACCCATCTCTTATTATACCGATCGACTCAGAATCACTTTCTGATCCGATTTAGCGATGTATGTGCGTCCATGTGAACCTTGTAATCAAACTACAAGTCGCAAATATGAATATATTTCGATGAAATTTGGTATATAAGCTTTTGTCGGCCATAGGATGAACGCTATTGAAATTGGTGAAATTCGGTCCATGTTCAGACCTAGTCTCCATACAAATGACCCCTATGAAATCGACATAAATTTCCATAAGATCCAAATTATCATATAGATCAAAGTCAAATTGGGTTTCTATATGTATATTATATCCATTAATCACTAGTCCAAAAATAATCCCAACAGGACAATTCTTAGGACCTATATAGAACAGCTTCCCGATCTTCACTTAAATCTATCAAAAAACAAAAATATTGCACAGATTTTTTCCAAATTTGGTTTATATGTATATATTTTTTCAAAATATAATTGAGTTTACCAAATATGGTCAGGATTGGTCCATTTTTCGACCTAGTCCCCATATAAATATAGCACCCGATATGAACTTTTTCATATCTGCGTTATGCTTATTTTCTATATCCAATAAGTTGGACCGGTGACATAGGAGTCTCTAAACCATGGTATAGGGTATCGTATAGTCGGTCTAGACCGACTATAATTATCTTACTTGTTAATTTTTATTTCTTATTTTAAATTTTTTGTTTTTTATATTTCATTTTTTATTTTTGTTTTTCGTTTTTCATTTTTCGTTTTTCATTTTTCATTTTTCATTTTTCGTTTTTCATTTTTCATTTTTCGTTTTTAATTTTTGTTTCTCTTTTTTCATTTTTAATTTTTCGTTCTTCATTTTTCGTTTTTCATTTTTCGTTTTTCTTTTTTTTATTTTTCATTTTTTATTTATAATTTTTTATATTTCGTTTTTTATTTTTCATTTTTTATTTTTCATTTTTTATTTTTAATTTTTAATTTTTAATTTTTTATTTTTCATTTTTTATTTTTAATTCTTTATTTTTCATTTCTCATTTTTATTTTTCGTTCTTTATATTTCATTTTCCGTTTTTTATTTTGAATTTTTTATTGTTCGTTTTTCATTTTTTATTTTTAGTTTTTTGATTTTCATTTTTCATTTTTTATTTTTCATTTTCTATTTTTAATTCTTTAATTTTCACTTTTCACTTTTTATTTTTAATTTTTTATTTTTCATTTTTCGTTTTTCGTTTTTCATTTTTAATTTTTCATTTTTCATTTTTAATTTTCATTTTTCGTTTTTCGTTTTTCATTTTTCATTTTTCATTTTTCATTTTTCATTTTTTTTTTTTCATTTTTTATTTATAATTTTTTATTTTTCGTTTTTTATTTTACATTTTTTACTCTTAATTTTTTATTTTTCATTTTTTATTTTTCATTTTTTATTTTTCGTTTTTCATTTTTCACTTTTCGTGTTTCATTTTTCGTTTTTCATTTTTAATTTTTCGTTTTTCATTTTTCATTTGTAATTTTTCGTTCTTCATTTTTCATTTTTCGTTTTTCATTTTTCATTTTAAATTTTTTATTTTTCATTTTTCATTTTTCATTTTTTATTTCTCATTTTTCATTTTTTTTTCAACAACGACGAAAAGGTTATTACATATCATAATTTGTTCACCAATACAATCATAAGTCACACCGATTATGTCTTACATCTTACGCTGTTTTTGTGATTGTATTGTGAAATAGATTTTTACACCCCCCCACGCGCGTATAGATGTTTACACATCAAAAAAAATATTTACAACAAAACGCATGAAGAATGGTTTTAAAAAACGGACGGCATTCTTAATTTCTTGAGGATACGAGTAACAGCTGTTTTTTGCTATACAAATCTGTCAAAAATGCCAAAGTAAACAATAATGCTTTGATAGAAAATTAAAATCCCGATCTAGTAGATTAAAATCCTAGTGTAAATGAACTATAACTGATTTCTGACATTTGATCTATCACATTCAAGCCAAATTAAGAAAGATAAACTTCTGTCTCTATTACGATTTTGTAGTGACTTAATTTGAATGCTTATGGTGCTACATTCGCACCACAGTAACTCAGACGTTTACTTGCTGACTGCTTCTTTTACTTGTGTTCATTCTTATGAGATTTTCATTTTTTTTCCATTTACTTGTTTTATGATTTTTTCGGACCGTCATCATAAACCAAACTTTGTTGTCGTTTTTTGTTTCTTGCTTTCATTCTCTTTTTTTTTGTTCTTTTTTTGTCTATATATTCAACAAAATAAAGAATTTGTGAGGTTTATTGTTAAGTTAAAAACTTATGAAATTAGTTAGGAAGTGGAAAATATTAAGTAAATAACCGTGTACGAAAAAAAAAAGCCAAAAAGTTTATTCCTTGATTGTAACAAAGCACTTAAGGATGAGGGGAAAGTAAAGTAGACGTCTTAAAGTGATTTTTAATATAAACAATTTGAAAGAAAAATTTAACAAGTCATGGCGGAGTGCAACATTTGGTCTAGTAGATATTTAATATGGTCACTAGAAAATGCTTTTTAATAAATGAGGAATTTTTAAAGCAAATTTTCTGCTTGACCAAGTGAAAATATAAAGTTATTTATTTAAATTAAAGTATTTCAGATACTCATACATAGATACAAGTCTGTATGACCATTTTATTTAGTAATAATGAATGGTGTTATTATTTATGATTTATTTTAAATTGTGATGTTGATGAAAAAAAAGTTTCTAAGAAATGTATTTTTAATTATTCACTTATTTATATTTAGTATATTTGTACACTACTTAATTTTAATAAAGAAACATTTAAGGTTTTTTTCAATATTTAATTAAAATGGAACTTTCAAAGCTTCCTCAGAATAATTAAGTGCTTTTCTACCAAAAAAAAAAATATTTTTCAAATCATTTTGTAACAGAACATTTGTATACTCGTACTTACTAAGGGTCGTTATCTAAGGTTCATTACACTTATTTTAAACTAATATAAAAACCTTAATAGAATTCCAAAGTTAAACATTTATTGTTTAGAATATTTAATTTAAAATGAAATTATTTTATGGTCAATGTTTAAACCTTAATTAGTGATAAGTTAATTAATGCTCCATTTTAATGTTATAGTTACTTGTTATAATGGATATTTCATAAAGTCACTGTTGGAGTTTTATGCGTGTCGACAATTTAATAGTAATGTTTTATATTGCCATGAAGTATTTATAACTTTAATGGATATTTTCATTACAAAACAAACAAGAATATTTATAAGGGTGTTGCAAATTATAGATTGGCTCTCAAACGATACAAATTTAAAAGCTGTTAACGGGAAAACTATTAAAAAAAATTTTAAATTTTAATTAAGGCCGCTTTATGGTTTTAGTTAATATTACACACAGAAACCAGATACGAGTTCATTGTGGCTACCGACTTTATTGCGAACCGAATTACAATGACTACGATTATAATTTGGTCCAGGCCGACTATAAGATGACCTATACAAACAAGTAAGAAAATTATAGTCGGTCTAGACAGATGAGATGCTGCTTCCATCAAGTACCACCTGTTAATAGACCACTGTAAAATTTTGAGCAAGTTTAAGAAAGCTGTCTGCAGATGGGTGCCGCGCTTGCTCTCAATTGACCATAAACGTAATCGTGTGACAACTTCAAAGGATTGTTTGGAGATGCTTGGAATTGGGCTACAAATTGGTACCTCATCCACCATATTCTCTGGATTTAGCCCCCAGTGACTATTTCCTATTTCGAAACCTAAAGAAATGGCTGTTGAAAAATATTTTTTTTTTTTTTGCAAAAAAAAAACTGTTTCATTCTAAAAGTCACGGAATTATTGTTCCGACCTCGTATATTTAAATGGCGACTCACGGTGTTTGTACCGGAGTCGGAGTCGCTACAAAAATTCGCGACTCCGACCCCAAAATTTTTCATTATTGCACGTCATGAAAAATTCCAATAAATATCTTATAATTTGGTGGGCTGAATTCAAATCTGTGATTGTTTTTTCCTCTATAACGTCAGGTTTTCGAGATACAAAAAAAATGTTTTTATTCTTTTTTTACATAAAAAGTCATTAGTTTATTTAAAAATCAATGAATTTTCAAAAGTGAATGGCGTTCTTTGACCGTCGCACATTGGACTATATTTTGAGAAGTCGGCCAAAATTAATTTTTTTTTTATTACCGATTTTAAAGTTATGTTATTCATTTGAAAGTAAATACTAGTGAATCTCGGAAGCCAAAAAATTCTAACTCTATCTCAACTATATCACAGCGAACAGGGTCTTCGAAAATGGGCTTTCTCAGTATTTTGCTAAAATTAAAAATTTCTTTGTAAATTTTTATTTTTGAATGACTGTAACTTTTTTGATTTAAAAGATTTTGAAGTGAAATAAATTTTGTAGAATTTTGTGGCTTCCATACTATTAATGTTAATAACGTAAAATCACTGAGTCATTCCGTAATTCAAAAAAAAATTTTTTAAAAAAGTTCCAAAATTGCCGAAAATCTCCTACTTAATAGAGCATAACTCCTGCCAGTCAAAAGCAGTCAGCAAAAATCTTGCACTCTTCTATAGTCCGAACCCTCCCCTATACTCCTGTACCCCTATACTCCCTATACACGTGCCAGTTTCCGCCCGTGTGCGCCAGAACAATTTTTCTGACCCAAGGTTAGATATTTTCTGCAAAATTTATGAATACAAAAGTTGTCCACTATGTGGTTAGGATATATTAAGCTTGAGGTGATGTTTGTAACTGCCAAAAATATTGGACCTTTATCTATCTTTTATTATACGGATCGACTCAAAAACACTTTCTGAGTCGATTAAACGATGTCCGTCCGTCCGTCTGAGTGTTATGAATACAAAAGTTGGTCGTACCGGTGCACCGCGGTGTATTTTTTTGCGTGTCGGTAGAGTTGTCAGGAGTTGTTATATACTTATCAAAAAGGGTTGAGATATAATGCGCTTAATTGTTACAGGTAGATTTACATAGGTTATGATTCTAAAAGTGGTAATAAAAGATAAAAATTTGTAAATGGTAAAAAAAAAACTATTGTGACATAGCCCTTTAAGATATAAGCAGGTATGTTTCACCTTTTAAAAGGGGTTAGGGTGTGGATTTCTTATGCTTCTAAAAGTGGTAATAAAAGATAAAAAATTTTATTTTACATAATTGCAAGAAAGAGTATTTATAATAATGTTTCCACAATTATTATTCGTTACAATTTGTGCAATGGCTAAGTACTGTTACAGAGATCTGGCAGATATTTATTTTCAACGAAATGATGTAGACGATGTAATTTTGCACATAGTGAGCAACGACTTCTTTAAGAATTGTAACCTAGAAGACATTGAAATGCACAAAGGAATTTGAAAAGATGGTACATTGAATGCTCTCATAGCAAGGCAAAGATGTACAAACGTTACCAAGACTGGTTAATAAAGGAACTTATTTTTGAGAGTGCATCTACAACTGCCAACGAAAGTGGAAAAAAGGGTCGACCAGCAAAACTAATTGACGGATGTAGTGAAAGATCTCGAAGGCGCAAGCTGGAGAATATCAATGAAGAAATTTCTCAAAGAATTATTAAGGATTCATTTTTGCACCAAATTCAACCAACCCAAAATAAAAAAAAAATAAAATTGAAATAATTGAAAAAATAGTAGAAGCGAGCCCAAGGCGCACAAAGGGGATTTTGAAAAGCATTCCTACACCAAATGAAGATAAGAAATTTACGCCGGAAGAAGCTTTCGCCCTATTTTTGAATTTGAAATTGACCAAAAATCAATATAAGGAATTGCGGAAGCGAACCAATGAAAAGAATTGTGAGATTTTTCCAGAGTATCGAGATTTAGTTTCTGCCAAAGAAGAATGCTTACCTTCACAATCTGCTATTAGTGTCATTTCAACATCAGCAGAAATAAAATTGCAATATCTCCTTGAACATACTGCAGAACGATTGCTAAATATGCTTGATACTGATCATTTAAAAAAAATTGGTAATGGCAGCATTACTTTAATTTCTAAATGGGGATGTGATGGATCCTCTGGTCAGAAACAATACAAGCAATTTAATGCCGAAAATTCATCAGATGCTAATTTATTTATGGTATCTTTCGTTCCATTGCGCTTAACAAAAAGGTATAGCGTCTAAGAGCCGTCAACTAGTAGAGCAACAGAAATTGATATATGGAAAAATGAAATTCCTTCTTCAACAAAGTATTGCAGACTAATAAAATTTGCATTCAAAAAGGAAACCAAAGATGTCATAACTGAAGAAGTTAAAAAAATAAAAGATCAAATTAAGGAACTTGAACCAGTAATATTTAAATTTGATGACCAAGACATTGAAATACATTTTAAAATGTATCTCACAATGATTGATGGAAAAGTTGCACAAGCTTTAACTGGAACAAAGTCAACGTCAAGCTGCATTATATGCCAAAAGACATCAAGTCAATCAAGCCAACCCCCACCAGAAGACGATAGTTTTAAGGAAGCCTGCGAATTTGGAATGTCCCCTCTTCATGCTAGAATACGTCTCATGGAGCATATTCTTAAATTGGGTTATGATTTGGAATTTGGTCCGTTAAGCGAAACAGTGAGAAAAAACAAAGAAAATGAAGAAAAAAGAAAGCAAAAAAAAACAAATTCAACAAAAATATCTACAGCTAGGCCTCGTAATCGACCAACCAAAACAAGGGGAAGGAAACACAAATGATGGAAATACTGCAAGGAGATTTTTTTTCCGATCCTGGAAACTGCAGCATTTATCACAGGTGTGATAGATGAATTAATAAGACGATTCAAAATCATATTACAAGTTCTAGCATGCAGCAGAAAGATAAATGCAAAAAAAATTTGGAGAGTACGCCAATAAAACAGCTATACTTTATAATGAAAAATACTCTTGGAGATATATGTCATCCACAGTTCATAAAATTTTGTACCATGGGGAACAAATAATTCAAAACAATATGCTACCAATAGGAGATCTATCTGAAGAGGTGCAAGAAAAAAGGAACAATGACTATAGATTCTTTCGCGAGCACAACACAAGGAAAATGTCCAGATGTTGTACTAATGAAGACCTTATCACTATTTTGTTGTGCGCTTCAGATCCATATATGTCCAACATTCGTCAAAAATGGAAAATTACCTCTATTGAATTAGACGAAGAAGCTAAACCACTTCTAGAACATGAAAATCAAGGCTATTTAGAAGAAATTTTTACTAAAATTGGTTGATTTAAAGTACTTTTTCATTACACTAACAATAAGTTACACTTTTTTTAATATAGTTAAAAAAATTTCTTGATTTAAAAATTTATATATTTTATAAATTTACAATAAAAATTGTTATATTTCATAAATTTACCATAGAAATTGATATAGAAATATTTAAAAAGACAATAAAAAAAATTTAACTAAAGCAAAAACATACGAGTTTTTCTTTGAAACTTCTCTACCTTGAACCAATATAAGGTAACTTTTACGTTCGCTGCTTAATAAATTATATTTTAACTCGGGATCTTTCAAAAAAAAAACAACCTTTGGCCCTTGTGCACATTAGGACTAAAAAGTTTACGGGGGCCAAAGTTTTTATTTTCGGTCGAGAATTACGTTTTATAGCAAAACTTAAAGGCTAAAGTCTCACCTACCAAACAAAAAAACCTCATATAAAAATTCTAATCCAACCGCCTTCTCGTCAAATGGTCCACTGTACGTCGTTTGTATATTGTTGGTTCGGTTTCACGTATTAGAGTCCATCAATAGTCTCCCATCATGCTTTTGTCCCAAAATCCTTGATAATTTCTTTCACTTTTCATTAAATCTTGGTGAGCACGCTCCCCTTGTTCGTCGCTCACCGCACCCAGGTTTTGTGGAAAAAAAATCTAAATGCGAATGAAGAAAATGCATATTGAGTGACATTCGTGCTCCTAATTCGCGATAATTTTTCAATAATTCAGCAACAATTTGTCGGTAGTTTTCATTCTTATTGTTTCCAAGAAAACTATCCACAATGCTTTTGAAAGATTTCCAGGCTGCATATTCTTTCTCCAATAAGCATTGTGAAAAATTGTCATCATTCAATAGCTTCCTGATCTGAGGGCCAATAAATATGACTTCTTTGATTTTAGCATATGAAATTTTAGGAAAACCCGCTAACAAATATTTAAATCCTGCACCATCTTTGTCCAGAGCATTGACAAAGTTCTTAAAAAGGCCCAATTTAATGTGAAGATGCGGAAGAAGACGTCATTTGGATCAATTAATGGTTTATTTGAAATTTTTTGTTTTCCTGGTGAATACTCAGTTCTTTTTGGCCACTCTGCTCTGACGTAATGTGGCACGACTCTCCCATAGACAAAGGAAACAACAATATTTTGTGAAACCTGAAACAGATTAATTTACAGTTATTTACGATGGTCTATACTATATATGTATACAAAGAAATATAAATCACACACCTTCAGGTCACCACAGATATTCCATTCCATTGTATTTGAGTAATGTCAAATTTTCATTGACTAGTAATTTGTAATTTTCCTTTGTATTAATGGCATGAGTAATTGGTATGGATGGTTTTTCATTCCCATTATGTAAAAGAAGAGCCTTTAAGCTGTATTTAGAGCCATTAATAAATAATCTCCATTCAGTTTTGTCATATGGCTGGTTCATTTTTTGAAATAAACCATCAACATTAGTACAGTACAGAATAGTGTTTCTTTTCAAAATATGCAACTAAATCCAAGCTTCTATCTCTATAGATTGTTATTTTGTCCCAACTGCAAGATGTTTCTACTGCTACATGAGTAAAGCTAGTAATTCTGCGTCTTGCTTCATAAAATGTAAATCCCGAATTAGATAATTCAGCTCAGCTCGAGTCACTAAATGGCGTTCCTTATCAGCCTCATACAAACTACCACTACTGGTGAAAGATGTTTCGGACTCACTGCTTGTAGCACTGGGAATGACTGGTAATGGATCATTTGCTCGACGTTGAACTGGTTTGGAAACCGATGGGACATTCGCGTAAGTAATATTTTTTCGATTTTTCATATTGAATCCAGCAACTTTTGTTAAACAGAAATAACAATCGGTTTGGTGGTTACTTGACTCTCTCCAAAGTACTGGAATTGAAAAATCGAAATAGATCTTCTTGCCATTTGACCACTTGTGTAAAACAATTCTGCAACTATTGCAAAACATTGTTGTTGTCCACGGTTTGTCCAAGTTTCTGACACCAAAACCAAAATAATGTAAATTTTTTTTTTTTTTATTAATCAACACTCAGGGGATGCCCCCTACAGATGCAGTGCATTGTGTCGATCTCAGGAAAATAGGTTTAACACGTTGACTGCCATGTGTACCGCCGGTGGTGCACAGGTACCTGTGAATTCAATGAAATATATTTTCTGTGGCAGCACACTAAAGCGAATAAATATTATGCTATGGCACCTTGAAAAAGCCATTTTTTTATTTAATTTTAATAATTTTCACTGTATCTTTTATTTTAAATGGATTAGAAAGGAACAAAAAATTATAATTTTATTACAACGTAACAACTTCTGTAATTTAAAATTCAATAAATAAAATGAGAAAATAAAATATAATTTCACTTTTGGCTTACATATAATAAAAAAAAGGAACTTCAAATTCAATAAATAAAAAGATAGTAATGAGCTCGGTTGAAACAGTCCAGGCAAAGAGCTGGATTATCAACACAGCCATTGCAAAATGTTGTCACTTTTTTGGTTTTTTTACTGCTTCTTTTCGGCCGTCTGTCTGCTTTATTTTACTATAACATCTGCTACACCGTTTTCTGAGAATCATATTTCTGTTATCTCTGACATTATAAATTTGGAAAGAATGAGTTTTAGAGCTGGAGGATCCTGATGCTTGATCTGGTGCTTCACATAGATACTCGCATATACTTTTTCTAAAATCACCTATTTTTGTATTGGGCTTGTATTGTTGTATTGTTTATATATTATCAAACTATTTACTATGGCTGTGTTCAAAAGGAACTCGAAAGCCATCTTGCGGTACCATCGAATAGTTTTACGTAAAGGAGAGAAATAACTAGCCATTTGGTCTGAAAAATCGATACCCTGTTTTGCTGAATTATAGTCAATAACCATTTGAAGCTTCTTGATGTCCTCATTGTTTTTATTCTTTTTTCCAGTGGAAACTACATTCAAATCATGTCTGGTACTTAGCATGAGTACTTCTCTCTTATCTCTCCATTTCATT
The DNA here is from genome assembly GCA_963682025.1 of Cordilura impudica. Classification (NCBI taxonomy): domain Eukaryota; kingdom Metazoa; phylum Arthropoda; class Insecta; order Diptera; family Scathophagidae; genus Cordilura; species Cordilura impudica. Next base: position 74,994,861 of record OY821517.1, on the reverse strand, counting down.
ACTACAATACCTGAACACTCACGGCCGATAATATTACCTTTCTTTAGTTTTGCTCCAGAACATCTTTAGGGTTTCCAAGTCTGTTCTTTCTTAGGGTTCTAAATAAATGCGTTTTGCGAGCCAGCAATGCATTCGCTAAAGAAGTAGATGTATAAAAGTTATTCGTGACCATTGATCTTCCCTTATCAAGATAAGGCTCAGCAAGATCCAAGACGATTTGCGTACTATGAGAAACACCAGGCGTTGGTTGTCCTCTTCTTGAAGCATCATCTGTTTTACCACAATATATGGAACTAGTATAAGTATAACCAAATGGGTCACAAAGTTTATATAATTTGACTCCATACTTATGTGATTTTCCCGGATTATATTGCCGGAATTGAAGTCTACCACGCCACGGAATCATACTTTCATCCACCACCAACATTTCAGCAGGTTTTCTGGCTGCAGTAAAATTTCGTTCCATTATTTAGAGTAATTGACTAACTTTATGCAAGCGCTTATTTCCTCCGGTTTCATCAGAAAAATGAATGAATTTCAGCAATAACTGAAATCTGTTCCTTGACATAATTTTTGGGAGAAAGGAATTTTTGTAAAAATTATCCATGCTCCAATACATCTCGATTGAAGGAAGCTTTACAATTTCCATGTAAATTACAAGTCCCAGAAACTGTTTTATTTCGGAAAGATTCGTGGCTTCCCATTTCTTCATGCGAGAATTGCGAGTCACACGAGTTGCTTCAATTTTAAAAATATCTTCTGGCTTTATTGAATTGGAGTTCATATCGGTTATTTCTGATGAAGCAGCGGAGTCAGTGAATACAAATGTTTTTAGCGAGCATCCACTAACCGATCTCCAGACATTTCTTGGGACAATATCTTCCTCCTCTTCACTAGAAGTTTCTGCATTTTCAAAAAGAGCATTAGGATCATCTGGATCTTCGTCTTCGGCAGCATCGCTCGATGTGTAATCGCTGACAGGAATATATTCATCTGAATCTGACGGTTCGAAATCATTTTCGTCACTTTCACTGTCATTAGTTCTTCGACGCTTCCCATAAAAACAATTTACATCCATTTTATTTTATATCAAATAAAAATAAAAATGTGACTCCCGGCGGTACACATGGCACCGGAATAAAACTGTATTATCTGTGTGCCACGTGTACCGCCGGCTATCACACATAATAACGGTAAAAATAACACACATACACAAAAAACGCTTTTCACAAATAAATATTTATCACAAAAATATTAATTTACACCTATTATTATATATTGGCACTTTACTAATATATTTTTGTTTTATATGATGGCAGTCAACGTGTTAAGGAGGAAAGAGGGAGTGTGTTCATTTTTTTTTTTTTTTTGCAGCGACAGACCAAAGCCTCTGGTGGGAATCGAACCCACGACCCCTCGCATGATAGGCGAGCACGCTACCTACTCACGTACCGGGGCGCTTTGCAGATGTCAACCCTCGAAATTCGAGTGCAAATTCTAGGAAATTTTATTTTTTCATTTAATAAATTATTTTAGAAGACCCTAAAGGTATGCTAATCAATTTTAGCCAATTCACAATTCAACACCTTTTATTGTCATTATCGTCGTTATTGATTTATGTCCAAAATTATTTTTTCGTTATTGTCGTTATTGGTTTATATCCAAAATTATTTTTCAATTCAAAACAGGGTTCTTTGAAAACACATTAACAAATTTAATAAACACACACACAGCATTATATAATTTTATGTATGTATTAGTAGAAACTTTAAATGCATTTTACTCCAAAAAAATTTAAAAATTTAAAAATCTGGTGGGCAGCTAAAAAGAAATACCTTTCAAATGAGATACGTTTGGTCAAAATCGGCATAAAACTGTGGAACAAAAAATCGGTCACAAGATGTCGCCTTACCTATGAATAATATAGCTATGCATATTTTAATAATTCTGATATTGCATATCCTTTTTTCCACACACAGAAAAAAGATTGGTTAGAATTCAGTTGCAACTAGAAAAATTTGTTAAAATAATTAGAACTTTTATTGTAATTCTTGAATATTAAAAAATAAAATAGATATTCTATTAAAACTATCGTCTAATCACAATACATCTAAAATTAAGATATCTACAAAAACAATATTAGTTACGTATACCAATCAATGTCTTTATGTAAATTTCTAAACTAATTTAATTGAGGCAACCTAATAAAACCAAGAATAACATGTTTTGATACTAATTATTGGCGAATGTAACTACTAATTCAGTTATACCAACATATTTCAAACAGAAAATCTTTTAGCAGATATTATAACAAATAATTGTTTAGAGTACTATATATAAAATTTGTAATAAGAACGGTTTTTCGGTAGTAATGAAAGAAACCCAAATTTGTACCCTATTTTGGTATTTCTAACCGAAAGGAAATTTAATTTCTGTTGTAAATACCAAAAAAAAAAGAATATAATTTGCCAGACCGAATTGTTGATTAAATTTGACATTTGTCAAATAAAATAAAATAAAAAAACTAATAAATATATCGTGATAATTTAATTTTATAATTTGTAATCATAACGTGTCAAAAAGTTCTAAATTATTGTTAAAAATAGATGATAGAAGAGTATATAAGAAATACCCGTTATTACGGAACCAGATGGTGTTGTCCAATCACCATGGCATGTGTTTTTCCTGGTATTTATAGTTACAGTTTAGAAAACTTATCTGCCAATCAAGAGCGTACTATCCTTCCCTGCGTCAAAGATACACATATACAGATACAAAAAACATAGTCAGGCTTTTATTTCGGTGAAGTATATGAAAATTCCTCCAACGCCTGTATTAGCGCTACAAATGTTTGTGAGGACATATACATATAACCTGAAACCTTGTTATCGAGTTATCGTCAGCACACCTGCTTTTAAACAGGTATGATTAATCGCAATGTTCTACAAACGAATACAATCAAATTTTTGTTTTAGACTAGGCACATGAAAGTTCCCAGATATACTGAATGATCTGAGCACATCCAGGATGCTTTTCACTGTTTCTTATTTAAGTTAGAATGTCACGAAGACAGTGGTTGTTGCAAAGACGATTATCATACGATTGTTTGAGTAGTACTTGACCTCGACATACCTCTTAATTTCGACCGAAGACACAAAATCATTTTTTTCACTTGTAATTAAACTATCGTTCGCAAAAACAATTATGCTAACTAAATAACATTTTATGATAGAGCCATATAAATATGTTAAAAAAGTGCATGTGATGGCCTAGATCAAATGTAACTGTTCCCTATGAATTCACTTTAAATAAACTTCCTATGCGTTCGAATAGAATGTCTTTAAAATATATAAATAATATTATCTAATAAATGGATACAGCTTTAATAATAACAAAAATTTAGTAATGATAATATTTACTCCTTTAGAAATCTTAGCAGACAATATACAAATGAGAATAATATATAACTTTAAATTGGCGAATTGAATTCAAAACCATTTATATAGTGAAGTCAAGGATAACTATCAAATTGCTTCTATTATATGATACATGCTCTATCTCTTTTAATGTAAAATGTATAAATTATTCGAAAATAAATACTGAAAATAAATAATTATAAATTTTGATTTTTATATATAATATGTATTAGTAAGAATCCCGATGGTTGTAACAACCAATAATTAAAACTAAGAATACCATTGTAGCAACTAAATATCATAATTCATACAATCGAATTCATATATAATGTCAATTGCTTTTACCATTGTACGGTAATATGTGTCATATAATTCAGCAGTCACAACAGAATATTGTGATAGTATATGGGACTACGAAAATTCGGTTGGCAATAAATTCAGTTGCAACAACGAATCTGTTTTCTGTGTGCAACCAAATATTCACCACAAACAAAGCAAAAATAGCTTGAATCAGTATTACACGATCTCCCTGACATGCTTAAACGCTACTTTTATGAAGATTTAGAATGAATGTGTGTTTAATTAATAATTCTGTGGTTTTCTGGATAACCGCGTATGTCCGTTTTTGTCAGTTTTGAGTTAACGATATTAATATATTAAAATATATTAATTTTTAACGCTCTTTAAACGTGTTAAATTTTGTTTTTTTTTTTAAATATTGACCATTTCTGAGTTTTTTCTTAAAATAACGATGTAACTTAATTGTTTATTAAATCAATTTGCAGCACTATCCACGTATGTCAAGCTACGTTTGATCGCTGACAAATTATTTTCCCAGAAAACGACACACAGCGACATACGTTGTTATTAATGAAAAAAAATGCAAAATAAATTTGGATAATTTTTCAGTTTATAACCACTTATAAAAACTTGTGTGTTTATTTCTGTTATTTTTTGTCACTGTTATTCTTGATACGTTGTTTTGTTGACGGACAAAAAAATCCATTTTTCAAGCAACAACAACTTATGTTTACATGGGTGGTTGGATTGGTAGTTTTATTTTTCAAAGAAAACGACGTTTGTCGACATAAGTTGTTTTATCTGCACACACTTTAAGTGTAATTTACATATGGTTTTTTCGTCCTTCTCTAGGACCTAATCCTCTGAAAGTTTTTGACTCAAAATTTTATATACAGTATTTATTGCCCATATCTACAGGACTGTTAAATAAAAAGCTCTAAAAACTTTTTATCGAGCCCATAATTTCAAATACAACGTTTTTTGGCACCCCTGGACATTTTGATTTTATGACATACGCGGTTATTCTAGAAAACCACAGAATTGTGAAATTGTAGTGTCAGTAATAACTGTTTTACAGAATTGCCAGCATGCGATAAAAAATGAATAAGACGTGATAACCCAATTTTTATGCCAGATTCGAATTCAGCACACCCAATTTTTTTTTTTTTTAATTTGTAGACCAGTGTAATTTTTAAAATATTTGCCAAAAAAAAATTCTTCAAAATTGGCAACGTAATATTTTACAGATCACTATGAATAAGTAGATTTTAATTTATTTTATGAAAGAAAGTTCATTCAAGTACTTTAATTAAATACAGTAGTTTTCAATTTAACGAACATTCGATTCTGCCTTACATCACGAACAAAAACTTTTTTTTGTTGTACATATATATCCCCAAGAAATTTGTGATATCTATAACAAAAAACGTCGGAGTAGTATAAATGCTGATTCTGTTGCATTTTTGTTTTGCTTGAGCTTGTTTTGTTTGAAAGGAAAAATAAATATTATTGATGATCACCAAAAAAGTGTTGGCGAGAAACAGATCTGTGCAAAAAGTATGGGTTTGTAACCCGTCCACAGTGTGTACAATTTTAAAATCAAAAGAAAATGTGGAAAATACAAATCTCTGATCCAGAAATAGAAAATCGATAACACAGGGCGAATTTCCAAGAATGGAAAACAATTATTTTTCTTGGTTTCATAGACAGCCATATTTCCATATGCGACTGGCATAGAACTTCATAAAAAGCTTTATGGTGGAGACTTTAACGCGAGGCACGGATGGCTGACCTGATTTAAAAAACGTTTTAGAATACGGCTTTTAAAACAAAGTGGAGAAAACTTTCTCCAAATATGCAAGATGTTGAATCTTTTAAGAGGAAACTATAGCAAGTTATCTTGGAAAATAGCTTACCAATGAATGTACCTTTTAATGGCAACGAAACCGGTATTTTGTGTAAAGAATTACCTGACAAAAAGTATGTCCATGATGGGAAGACTTTGTTGAAATTTTTTCCCAATTCACGTTATAATAAAACGATTTTTTTTTTTAAGAACTAAGCTCAAATTAATCATTTAAAATTTCAAATTAAACTATCAGCCAAACAGATGAAAACATTCCTTCGCCAGAAGAAGAAGATTAAAAAGAAAATCCAGCTGATGAGCAAAATTTGGATGGAGCAAAGAATACTGTCAATCATTTTGTGACCAAAACCAAGGTTCAGAAAATACATACATCAAACACACAACGTTCTGTTCTAAAGCAGCCAACACATATTTTTATTTTCATATCAATTATGTGTGTTTCTAAATTTTGTACGGTGCCAAACACAATCATGACTATGTTTCGTTTTAATATTTTGTTATCTACACGAACATTACGTTCGTTTTTTTGCACGTGTACTACTAAAAAACAGAACATATTCTTCAACGCGTACATCTAAAAATTAAAACATTATGCACTCGCGATCGGAAAGAAACGAAATTAAGTCATAAACAAAATATGAAATTTCTCTGTTTTCTATTTTATTACTATTTTTATTTTTTTTTTTTATTTTTATTTTTATTACTATCCTTTTATTTTTATTTTTCTATAACTGCTAATGACTTATTTTAGATTTTTTTAATCAATTTGGTTGAAACAATTGTTGTCGTTATTATAAGGGTGTTTTAGATTTTTCCGGTCGCGAGTGGATAATGTTTTAATTTTTAGATGTACGCGTTGAAGAACATGTTCTGTTTTTTTAGCAGTACAGGTGCAAGGAAACGAACTTAGAATAGAGCTACACTCGAATCTGTGTGGTTTATGTGTGTTCGAAACAACAAATACGTGATAGAAAAATTTTCGTCTAGACAACGAAATATTAAAACGAAACACAGTCATGACTGTGTTTGGCACCATACAAAATTTAGAAACACACATAATTGATATGAAAATAAAAATATGTGTTTGTTGGCCTGAGCTATGTTTGTTTACTTATGTATATGAGGGCGTTTTTGATTTTTTATTCAGTGTGTGTTTCTTCTGAACTCTGACTAAAACCATGATTTCGAGAGAACTTTAAGAAGATGCTATGAAAAATAACATTTCTATTCCTAAGAAACAAACACTGCTCGAACAATTTTTAAAGTAATCTTTTTCGTGGAATTTGTAGATGAATTTATGTTTACTCTTAACTTATTTTTTTTATGTTTTTTACATTTTTTTTAAGTAAGTACTGTGTACAACGAACTTTTCAGTTTAACGAACATTCCTGACAAGTTACTGGTTAGTTAAATAGGAAAACTACTGTAATAAAATAGCGTTTCATAATTATTATAAATTATTTTGCAATTTTATTTATTAGTGCGGGCAAGAGTCTAAATTGCATTAGCAGAACTTATACTCGGTTATTTATCAATTTGGAAAGAGATGTTTGTGGTTTTTTTAAGGTTCGTGGTTAATTTAATTTTAGCAAAATTCGGCATAAAATTTAAATTGCTTTGTCTGTGTTATAATATATTATAGTTCATATTTTATATTATAGGTCTGGTGCTTTAGTTAATTTATTTAAAAAAAGAAAAAGAATTACATTGAAAACTGAAAGACAAAGTGGAGGTTTCTTCATGTGAGTAGCTATTAGCATACAAATAATTAATTTTAACTCTAAATATTTCATATAATTTTATTTTTTTTTAATAAAAATTAAAAAAAATATTATATACCAGGCATGGGCAAATGCGGCCCACGAACGAATTTTATGCGGCCCCATATAAATTTAAAAAAAAATACAAAATTTAATTCAAAAAAAAAAAAAAATCAAATTATTAATACCAAAATTTCAAAGTATTGTTCAAAAATAGCATTAATACGGGTATAAATTTTTATTTTTATTTTTATTTTTGCTTTTTTCAGTAAAAGCCCTGTTGTCCTGAATGCTTGGGGATATCATCCCGATAATTAAATGTTTCAAACTAGAAATTTTTTATCTTTTGGAACAGAAACCATTAAATTTTTTATACATATTGTACCAACCACTTCATAAAAATTTTTTCATAAAAGCATGTTTTGAAAAATAATTCAATTGAACTTTAAAATTTTGTTTAAAAAATTTAAAAACTAAAAATGGCAAATTGGACGATTTTTTAATTGTATCTCATGTTTATTTTATCTCGTCGGATTGGAGATATCAGCACTTTTATTGAAACAAGTTTAAAAAACGAACTAAAAAGTTCTGCAGCATTTAGTTTAGCTCTTGATGAATCCGCAGATGTTAGCGACGTTCCTCAATTGGCGATCTTCATTAGGTTTGTATCAGTTGAATTTAATATCACTGAAGAAATGTTAGACCTTGTAGCTCTTTCTGAAACAACGCGAGGCATTGATGTAAAAAATACGCTTTTCGAAGTAATTAACAAATTTGTATTGCCACGAGATAAAAGACCTCGAATGTAAAAAATTTAAATTTTTTCCTCTTTTAAAATTGAACGTAAATAATATACAAGACGATAAGCTAGAAGAATACATAAATAATTTAAAACAATTTCATGAAAACTTTAAGTGTAGATTTGAGGATCTCAAACAACTTCAAGCACCATTCTCAGTTTTTGTTAACCCATTTTTGTGTAATGTCCTAAATGATGAATTTTTATTATCCGATATATTTCTTGCAAAACCAGATGTTGGAAAATTGGAGTTGTTAGAAATGAAGGATGATATTGTATTGAAAATGCATCACAAATCAACTTCTCTAGTTGGATTTTGGAAACTTGTTAACGAAACCCAATATCCACAATTAAAAAAAGGTGCTGCTCGTTTATTTTCAATGTTTGGCACAACGTATTGTGAATCTCTATACCCCACCATGAAAAATGTTAAAAACAAAAATCGTTCACGTTTAACAAATCAACATCGTACGGAAGTCATTCGGACAACTTTGACAAACTACACACCTGATTTTAAAGAAATAATCAAAAATTCTTCCTAATTTCTTTTTTATTTTTTGTTACCTATATTTTTATTTTATTTTTATATAATTCCTTTTTTTTTATTTTATTTAAAATGAAATTCTTTGATTTTAAAATATAACATTATTTTTATAAATACTAATAATATTTCAGTATAAAATTTATTTGTAATGTGTATAAAATGAATTAATAAATTTTATGTTTGTTTAAAAATTGTTTTTTTTTTTTTGCTTTTTTGTTTGAAAATGAATATTTGTACAGAAATAAACTAGTGCGGCCCCCCGTTAGACGGTGAAATTCCAAATTTGGCCCAACAAGCCATTTACGTGCCCACCCCTGTTATATACACATGGTGTCGTTGCTTAAATTTAGTAGAATGTAGCGGAGGCCACCAGTCTTAGCTACATTTAAAATACGCTTTTACCAGGGGTTAATGAGGTCAAATTATTTTGTTCCGAAACCTTAGGCTATTAAGATAAAATACATATAACATCTAAAAGTAGAATATTTCACAAAAAACTAATTTTTCTCGAAATCCGAAAAAAAAATTCCTTGTAAAAAAAATTCTGTAAGAGGAATTTACTTAAAAATTCACACAGTTCATCTCTAACATACGTTTAACAAAACTGCAAAGCGCCAGATCCATTTTTTGAAACTTTGTTTAAGAAAATTTTTTAAAACTTAAAAAAGGAGTTTTCAAAATTTTATTAAAAAAATTTTCCATTTTTAGTCTCATTTCGCAATAGGTTAACAACGTGGTAATAAAACAATACTTCATGTCTGAGTACTCATAGGTATAGAGACCAAAAAGAAATGATGGCTTTAATTAATTTCTTAAACTTGAAAAAATTTCCGTCAAATTTTATTTTTTGGTCAAAAGAGGTCTGGAGCATTTGCTATTTCTTGGCGAGTTTTTGTTCGATTTTTAAGTTATATAGCCTTTTAAAGAGATAATTTAGTACTGCAATCTATTCATACAACAACTTGTCGAAAAAATTTAGCTATAGAACGAAATTTTTGTAAAATCTGAAAAAAAAAGTCTTATTTTCCACATATAAACACACTTCGGGAACTTTGGGCTCCGCTAGGCACCAGAGTGCACCGTCGCATCGAGCTAAAAAATGAAGACCGCATTTATGACAGCAAACCTCATATTTTAGACAGCGTATATATATCAATTAGAGAAAAAATTTTTTGCAACGAGTCTATACATTTAGCATCAGAGTCAGATTTGGAGTAGGTATCGGATTCGGAGTCGAACTTTAAAGATTTCAGCTGATGGAGTCAGAGTCAGAGTTGGAACTTTTTTTGACGACTCCACAGCCCTGCCACATTTTGTAAACTCACTTATTTTTTTGCAAAAAACATAACCAAATTTAAGAAAAGTCAGTGCAATATTTTTGCTTTTTTATAGATTTAAGTGAAGATCGGATAAAAGCTTTATATGGGGGCGATGACTAAGAAATCTTCTACTGGGCTTATTTTTGAACTATGATTAATGTGTGTAATTCTATATGATAATTTGGGTCTTATGGATTTTTTGGGAATTTCAATAGCATTCGTTCTATGGCTGATAAAAGCTTATATACCAAATTTGCGACGTGTAGTTTGATTGCAAGGTTTACATGGCCACAGGGAGGGACAGACGGACAAATAGATGGACGGACGGACATCGCAAAATCGACTCAGGAAGTGATTTTCAATCGATCAGTATAATAAAAGATGGGTTACAAACATCAGCACAAAGTCATTATACCCTTGACCACATGGTGGTATACATATAGAAAAATATTCGCCAACCGAATTGTTCTGAAGATTAACAACTGAATTTTCGATAATATCAACAGATATTTTATAGCAACTAATTTTTAAAGTGCTTTGGGCAGTCAATAGGATATTAAAATAAATACGAAATCTCTCGCCAAACTTTTTTTTATTTATTTATTTATTTATTTATATTAATTACAATGCAAAGTAAATTTGTATTCTAATTTGGGTCCAGGGATAAGCCGGATGACAAAGACCATTTGGCTGGTTTTTGCAGCGACAGACCAAAGCCTCTGTTGGGAATCGAACCCACAACCCCCGCATGATAGGCGAGCACGCTACCTACTCACCTACCGGGGCGGGGCAAACTTTTTTATTTTTCTTCAATACTCTGATCACAGAGTGGTGAAGGGTATAAAAATGCATTATTTTAAACTTAGAAATACAGTGGTGGATATTTTATGAATAACTTTCCCACAGTATATTTCACAATTAGCAATTTTTAATAACAATTTTGAAAAATGAAAAATGAAAAATGGTTTAATTGATGTGAATTAATTCATAATTTATGACAAACACTCTACATATTGTTACCAGTACCTAAATATTTATGTTTTAATTCGAACGTATCACAATCATTCTACAATGCAGAAATATATATTTTTGTAATACTTATGAAAGTGGTAATAATGCAACTAAAACAATTATTATTATTATTATTATTATTGAGGGAAAATAAAAATGTACATGTGTAGTTTATTAATGAAAATCTTAATGAAAATGCAGCTTCACAAAATGTCATTAATGATTATGCATGTAACAATCAATGTCACATACGAGGGCGGTCTCAGAACAACCCGACCTGACAAACAAAACACAACAAATTCGGGAACATTTTTCCTTGATGCGGCCTTTTGTCCTTAATTTCATCACTTCAATAAGTTATTGGTGATGAGTTACTGTGGTGCAAATGTAGCACAGTAAGCAAAAATAATATTAATAGGCTAGGCGATTTCTTGTGACCGATATTTTGTTCTACGGTTTTATCCCGATTTTAACAAAACGTATATTTTTTGAAAGGTATTTCTTCTTAGCTGTTCACCAGACTTACAGATTTTTAAATTTTTGCCTTTATTTTGAGTAACTTGCATTTGAAGTTGCTACTAACACATACATAAAATTATACTGTGCTATGTGTGTGTATATTAAGTCTGATAATATGTTTGTAAGTTTGTTTTCTTCATCCAGAATAATAATAAACCAAAAAAGTGTTGGTTTGTGAATAGGCTAAGTTGAATAAAAAAGCTGCTTAGAATTTGCACGGGAATCTGCTAGTATAAATTAAGTCACTATGTTTCTTAAATCAGGGGTTTTTTTTTTAATTTGCCACAAATCAGTTATAGTGCATTTTCACTATAATTTGAATCTACTAAACTATTATTCTAATTTTCTATCAAATCTTTATGGTTTACGTTGTGTATTTCTATCACATCTTTAGATTTGTATTTTTTTACCCTATACCACTATGTGGTTTGGGTATAATGACTTTGTGCTGCTGTTTGTAACAACCAAAAATATTTGACCTAGACCCATCTTTAATTATACCGATCGAATCAGAATCACTTTCTGAGTTGATTTAACAATGTCCGTCCGTCCGTCCGTCCGTCCGTCCGTCCGTCCGTCCGTCCGTCTGTGTGTCCATGTAAAGCTTGTAATCAAACTGCAGGTCGCAAATATGAACATATTTTGATGAAATTTGGTATACAAGCTTTGGTCGGCCATGGGATGAAAGCTGTTGAAATTGGTGAGAATCGGTCCATGTTCAAACCTAGCCCCCATACAAATTACCCATATGAAATCGACATAAATTGCCATAAGATCAAAATTGTCATATAGATCTTACTCAAATTGGGTTTGTATGCGTTCATTACATCCACTAATGAGTAGTCCAAAAATGATCCCTTTGACCCCATATAGAGCTGCTTCCCGATCTTCACTTAAATCTATTAAAAAACAAAAATATTGCACTGATTCTTCTCAAATTTTGTTATACCCTATACCACTATGTGGTTTGGGTATAATGACTTTGTGCTGCTGTTTGTAACAACCAAAAATATTTGACCAAGACCCATCTTTAATTATACCGATCGAATCAGAATCACTTTCTGAGTTGATTTAACAATGTCCGTCCGTCCGTCCGTCCGTCCGTCCGTCCGTCCGTCTGTGTGTCCATGTAAACCTTGTAATCAAACTGCAGGTCGCAAATATGAATATATTTTGATGAAATTTGGTATATAAGCTTTTATCGGTCCATGTTCAGACCTAGCCCCCATACAAATTACCCATATGAAATCGACATAAATTGCCATAAGATCCAAATTGTCATATAGATCTTACTCAAGTTGGGTTTGTATGCGTTCATTACATCCACTAATGAGTAGTCCAAAAATGATCCCTTTGACCCCATATAGAGCTGCTTCCCGATCTTCACTTAAATCTATTAAAAAACAAAAATATTGCACTGATTCTTCTCAAATTTTGTTATACCCTATACCACTATGTGGTTTGGGTATAATGACTTTGTGCTGCTGTTTGTAACAACCAAAAATATTTGACCAAGACCCATCTTTAATTATACCGATCGAATCAGAATCACTTTCTGAGTTGATTTAACAATGTCCGTCCGTCCGTCCGTCCGTCCGTCCGTCCGTCCGTCTGTGTGTCCATGTAAACCCTGTAATCAAACTGCAGGTCGCAAATATGAATATATTTTGATGAAATTTGGTATATAAGCTTTTATCGGTCCATGTTCAGACCTAGCCCCCATACAAATTACCCATATGAAATCGACATAAATTGCCATAAGATCCAAATTGTCATATAGATCTTACTCAAATTGGGTTTGTATGCGTTCATTACATCCACTAATGAGTAGTCCAAAAATGATCCCTTTGACCCCATATAGAGCTGCTTCCCGATCTTCACTTAAATCTATTAAAAAACAAAAATATTGCACTGATTCTTCTCAAATTTTGTTATACCCTATACCACTATGTGGTTTGGGTATAATGACTTTGTGCTGCTGTTTGTAACAACCAAAAATATTTGACCAAGACCCATCTTTAATTATACCGATCGAATCAGAATCACTTTCTGAGTTGATTTAACAATGTCCGTCCGTCCGTCCGTCCGTCCGTCCGTCCGTCCGTCCGTCTGTGTGTCCATGTAAACCTTGTAATCAAACTGCAGGTCGCAAATATGAATATATTTTGATGAAATTAGGTATATAAGCTTTTATCGGCCATGGGATGAACGCTATTGAAAATGGTGAGAATCGGTCCATGTTCAGACCTAGTCCCCATACAAATTTCCCATATGAAATCGACATAAATTGCCATACGATCCAAATTGTCATATAGATCTTACTCAAATTGGGTTTGTATGCGTTCATTACATCCACTAATGAGTAGTCCAAAAATGATCCCTATGGGACAACTCTTAGTCATAGGCCCCATATAGAGCTGCTTCCCGATCTTCACTTAAATCTATCAAAAAACAAAAATATTGCACTGATTCTTCTCAAATTTTGTTTGTATATATTTTTGCAAAATACAAGAGACTTTACCAAACATGATCAGGATCGATCCATTTTTGGACCAAGTCCCTATATAGATATAGCATCCGATATGAACTTTTTCATATCTGCAGCCAAAAAAATTTATAAAAATCCGACTCAAATTTGGGTTTTGCTTATTTTCTATGTCCAGTTAGTTAGGCCTAAGAGATAGGGTCTCTAAACGCATGGTATAGGGTATCGTATAGTCGGTCTAGACTGACTATAATTTTCTTACTTGTTTGTACATATTTTTGCAAAATACAAGAGACTTTACCAAACATGATCAGGATCAGTCCATTTTTGGACCTAGTCCCTTTATAGATATAGCATCCGATATGAACTTTTTCATATCTGCAGCCAAAAAAATTAATAAAAATCCCACTCAAATTTGGTTTTTGCTTATTTTCAATGTCCAGTTAGTTGGGCCTAAGAGATAGGATTTCTAAACGCATGGTATAGGGTATCGTATAGTCGGTCTAGACCGACTATAATTTTCTTACTTGTTTTATTCTGATTTTAATGGAAAAGGTCGTAACCACAATTCCGGGATAAACTCTCCTAGCTCCCGTTTACAACCTTTGCCTTCGCAAATGAGTTTATGTTGAGCTATTCCGTACATAACCTTAAAACTAAACTTAACCTAAGAACTCATGCGGAAAGGTACATAACTTAACTGTATGTGGAGCACCAATCACGAGGACCAAAGAGCAAGAACCGTCATGGGTTTTCTTTTATTCGAGAATAATAGAAGCGACAAAGCGACCTTAAGCCATAAGCTTTAGTTATCCATAGAATGATCGCTATTGAAATTGATGAAAATCGGTGCATGTTCAGGTCTATGAGACCAGATTGGTCAAATTTTGTTTATGTAGTAGTTAGTAGTAGTATTTCTTTATTTACAAATAAAATAAAATAAAAATAATTTTATTTATTTTAAGATAATTAAATTTGAAAAATACAATAATATTATTGCAAATAAGAAAAGAGTAAATTTTCGACAATGTTATATAAAACGTCAGCCTTTTAAATAAAGATTAACCTTTTATTTAGCAAGGATTTGAATTTACCAAAAGTGTAAGAAATTTATTTTATATGAATTTTAGTTGAATTCTTGTACCATTAAGTTGGTGTATTGTAACTATATCTGTAAGTATTGAGCAAGGTTGTCCCAATCTGTTGAGTTTGTACCGTTGAGTATCCGCCCCATTTCCGTTTCACTTAATATAGCCTTTTCAAATGTGGATTGCTGAAACTCCCGTAACACCGGACATACACATAAAAAATGTTCTAAAGTCTCGATCACATTCATGTTATATAATTTACAAAGTTATTCTTCATTATACATTCACTTAATTAGTCCACACCGTTTTCTAAATATCCAGGCTATTTTAGCGGGATTCATGTTGTCAGTGAAAAAATAATTTTTACCTCTCGTATGGTCTAAATGTTTGTAGACCCTCGAACAAATTGATTGGTTTTGTAAATATGTGTAGTGTTGACTTAGACATATACTATTTAAAAGTTGATTATTTTGAGAGCTCCACTGCGTACTGGACCATGATAATGCATCATGGGAATGGCTTTTAGCTCTTTAACCTAAAACAAATCTTTTCGAATAAATATGTATATGCGTTATTTAAATTGGTAGTCTATTGGACTGGTAATGAAATAAGACCAGTTTCAAGCATAAGAGCGAAATTTGGTATTTTCAGGCAGTTTGAAAATTTTGTTCATAAAATATCGCTGTAATTTATCTATTTCTTCAAAATGTCCAAAACCCCACACCTGTGATGCATACGCTTGTATTGATCTGCAAATTGCTAGAAAAAGATTCCACTTTCATTTAAGCTGGATAGCTTTTATTTTTCTTTTTTCAATATGTTTTGTAAATTTAATTTTGGGTGGTTATATTTCCACCATTTCTAAATACCATTATCTCTGACTTGTTAAGATTCACAGCAAGATTCCATAAATCACAATAAACTTCCAAGTTAGCTATCATTTTTTGAAGGGTATCTACATCATCTGCTAGAACAACGATGTCATCCGTATACATTAGCAGTCTGATATTTATATTTTCCATATTCATACCACCTCCGAAACTGTCATATAAATCATTGATATACAATGAAAATAGAAATGGCGATAACAAGCATCCTTGTTTCACATCGGAATTCGTGTGAAAGTACTCAGACAACTCTTCACCATTCCACACCGCAGATTAAGTATCATCAAAAATAGCTTCGATTATTTGAACAGATTTCTAAAGGGTCCGCCATCTAACGTTTTTTTTTTTAACTAGTGCTTATTTCGTGAATGGTAACACTTAGCTCATGTCTGATTTGACAGATAATTAGTTTTATCCTTCCGCTGAACGAATATGGTTGTGTATACGCTTGAACAACGCTGGGAAATATTGCGACATTACTTTGAAAAACATGGTAATGTTGCAGAATGTGTGCGAAAATTGCGTACGGATTTTGGAAGAAGAGAAGCACCGTCAGCTCCGTATGTTCGTTATCTTGTGAAAAAAGTTAAAGAAACTGGCATCCTCATCGATAACCAAAGCGTGAAAAGCCAAAAACAGTGCGTACACCCGAGAATATTGCTGCTGTGGCAGAAAGTGTGTGTGAAGCGCCATCAACTTCAATTCACCGTCGTTCCCAAGAATTTAACATTTCGGAGGCATCATTGAGACGAATTTTGCATAAAGACCTTGGTATAATGCCATACAAAGTTCAATTGGTTCAGGAGTTGAAGCCAACTGACCATCCAATGCGTTTTCGCTTCGCTAAGTGGGCCTGCGATCGACTTACAGAAGATGCCGATTTTGCCAAAAAAAAATCATCTTTTCAGATGAAGCTCATTTTGATCTAGGCGGGTATGTAAACAAGCAAAATTGTCGCATTTGGGGCACAGAAAACCCGCATGCATACATTGAAAAGCCGATATACCCAAAACGAGTCACTGTTTGGTGCGGATTTTGGTCCAGAGGCATAATTGGGCCATTTTTCTTCGAAAATGAGCAAGGAGTGGCCGTTACAGTCAATGGCGATCGTTATCGGGCCATGTTGAACGAATTTTTGTTCACAAAAATTGAAGAGGAGGATATTGGCAACATTTGGTTTCAACAGGACGGCGCTACGTGCCACACAGCCGAAGCTACACTCGATGTTTTGCGCCCTGTTTTTGAAGATCGCATTATCAGCCGCAGAGCTGATGTCGTTTGGCCACCTCGGAGCTGTGATTTGACACCGTTGGACTATTATTTGTGGGGTGCCCTCAAAGATAAGTGTTATGCCAACAAGCCAGAGACAATTGACACTTTAAAGGACAATATTCGTGAAGCCATTGGTGAAATACAGCTGCACACAATCGATAATGTGCTTAAAAATTGGACCGATCGTGGAGGCTACTGCATGATCAGCCGAGGCAGCCATTTGAATGAAATTATTTTCGATTATTAACCGGAAGGATTGTACTTTCAAATAAAAAAAGAAATTTGAGATAATATTTAGTAGTTTTTTTATAGCATTTTCAAAAAAAAAAAGTTATTTGGCGGACCCTTTACAACTTTATTGCAGACACAAAAGAGATATTCCGTACGGTTACCGAGTGATAAAAATCCAACTTGAGCAAAAAAGTTCGTATGACCATTAAATTATAATGGCAGCCAACTTGACAAAACTAATGATGAAGAAGTTCTTAATTTTCGGGATATTTTCAGTTGCAATTCTCAGAATTGAGTCCCAAATCAATGAGCTGAAAAATGTTGTAAAGTGATTTTGTTACCCCCCTGAAAATAAAGCTTGATATGTTTTATGATGATTCCCAAAACATTTTGCTTCTAGCATTGACCATCCGTGAGCTGGACCATTTTTAAAAAAGTTCTTTTTTTCAGTTTTTTGAATTTTTTTGTACTTTGCTCCAAGACGACATAAATAAAATTTGGTATCATCGAAAATAGTTTTTGAAGCAGCATCCAGTGGTATATAAAACTTGACCACTTGCGACCTACTAGTTGAAATATTAACCTAAATACATATTTTCGTTTCGGGTTTTCATACAAATTCTACGTATTTGGAAATAATGTTTTGCTTTTCAAATGGAATCTGTTTTAAAATAATGTCAACTTATTTTTTTTTTTGTAATAATTCACATAAAACGCGAAAATCGCGAAATCAAATTTTTTCATTTTTCAATTATAATAATCCAGTGATAAGCAAAATATCTGTTTTCAAATCTAGGATGCTGTGTGATATATTTAAGTTTCCAAAATATTAATTTTCTAATTAAAAACATATTAATCTATTAATGACAGGTGCAGCATAAATTTATAATATTATACTTAAAAATTAATTTACGAAAACACTAAAAATGGATTTTTCTCCTGTTCAGCTGAACAAAACTAAGCTTCCGACAAACTGTGACATAATCCAGCATTTGTTATTTTTGCGACAATAGTGCAATAACCAGTCGTATGAGCTCTCAAAATTTTATAAAGCAACGATTACGGAGTTGTGTGAGTTATGGAAATTTGTTCAAATTCCGGTAAAAAGTTTTCCAGCTATATGGAAGAAGCTGGAATGCCTCACAAAGAGATATCCCCTCAAAATAAGAGATCCATGCAGGTGTACTGGCAAGAGCAAAATTCCATGATTTGCCTGGAAGTTACACGTAGATCAAGCTGGGCCACGAATAAAATATATTTTTACATGTGGCTTAGTAAGGGGTGGATACCATAATACAAATCATTCAGCTGTATGTAGTGAAGCAGAAAGCGAGAATAGCTATGTCCTAAAATCAATAAATGTAGATGAATCCGACCAAGTTTCATCATCATCTGAGGACGAAGAAAATTCAAAACTACATACAATGGAACTTCCAACATTTAGTGCTGCCTTGGATCGAGCTGGCGTGTCAAATCTGTTTAAATATTTAAATATCACAGGCATAATTATAGATCAGCATAAAATAATAAGAGAGCATAATAAGGCTAGAAAGTATTCAAAAAAGAATTTAATTCTTCTAATTCTTTACTAAAGTATATCGTTTGAGGAAAAAGGGAACGCACCTTAAAACAAATAGTGGTAAATGGGTCTCCACGTTACGTAAAAGTAATGGAGCAGCATGTTACGCTTGTTAAAGAACCAAACCCTTGTTTTATTGGTTACATTACAACAGAGGATGTCAAAGGCAAAGAAATTGCAAAAGGAATTCTCAGTTTCCTATATAATGAAGGCATTGCCTTAGATAACCTGGTTGCAGTTAATTGTGATGGTACTAGTACAAATACAGGCAAACATAACGGAACAATTTGTACTTTGGAAAGAGAACTTCAGCGAACGGTTACAGTGGTTTCATTTTCACGAACTGCATTTTCACGAACAAAAGTCTGTTGGGAAAAGCTACTGGCCCCCAAAACTGGCCAGGAAATATTGAAAACCTCTTAAGAGACTTCGAAAATATACCGATAAATATCACTAGACCATTTTTGAGTTTGTATTTAATTTATTCCTGTATTTAAAATTTCGTTTACTCAAAGCCAATTTCTGATTTTGCACCACCGATATCTATGGGTGAAATGCCCGAAAATATTGACAGTTGGGACCTACGTGCAGACCAAAAATACTTATTTGAAATGGTCAAAGCCGTAGACAGTGGAAATTGCGATAGCCATGTAGCCAGTATGAAGCCTGGATTACTGAATTTATCGTGTTGGTTGACGACAGCATCAAGAATTTTAAGGCTCTATATGTTACTCAAACCGCCTCATCAGAAGAATTAACAAAGTTGGCATTTTTCGTTATGGAAGTTTATACTCCGTTTTGGTTTCTCATAAAAAGTTAGCCTCATGCCATTCACGGAAGCCGCCAATTACTAAAATATATAAAATGGACACGAATGCTTCCAATCGAACTTCAAGAAATTTTCAATCGTTCCATTCAAATAAACGGGTTTTTTGCACATCCAGAAAACATTTTACTCTCAATGGCAACAGAAGTTCGCGCGGAGGCATTAAAATCATTCTCGAAGCACGCGATAGTAATATTGATGATATTCGACAATTCAATATTCCCAAAATATTGTTCGAGTGCGAGTCCTTAAAAGATATGATAAATTGGAATGAAATTGGTCGCATTATTGAACCACCTTGTTTACAATTTTATTCCCATCAGTATTTAAAAGATCTTTGTGATTCTGAAGAAATTATTGAAATACCAGGTAAAGTCACAATTTAAAAACTGTTTATAGAGATATAATTAACTGCTTCAATTTAGAATTCCCATGCCATTCGCAAAACACGGAACGATTTGTTAAGCTAGTAAGCCAATCATATCTTTCTATTATCGAAAGTTATCGACCAGGCCATATTGCAAACAAAATGGAATCGTGCAAACTTTATACAACGATAGAATCGCGAAAAGATTTTTCATAACTTTTATATTTCTTGTTGTAATTGTATTTTTCACATTTCGATAAATTTTTTAATTTGCAGTTTAGTTAACTAATCTAATTTGTTCTGTTAGTAACTATTTTTCTCATATATGTGTTCAACTAAAAAATTAATATTTGAAAACTTAAATATATCTCACAGCATCCTAGATTTGAAAACAGATATTTTGCTTATCACTGGATTATTATAATTGAAAAAAGAAAAAATTTGTTATCCATATTGTCTATATTAAAAAAATATAAAATATATCGTGATTTTCGCGTTTTATGTGAATAATTACAAAAAAAAAATAAGTTAACTTTATTTTAAAACAGATTCCATTTGAAAAGCAAAACATTATTTCCAAATACGTAGAATTTGTATGAAAACCCGAAACGAAGATATGTATTTAGTTAAATATCTCAACTAGTAGGTCGCAAGTGGTCAAGTTTTATATACCACTGGATGCTGCTTCAAAAACTCTTTTCGATGATACCAAATTTTATTTATGTCGTCTTGGAGCAAAGTACAAAAAAATTCAAAAAACTGAAAAAAAGGCCTTTTTTAAAAATGGTCCAGCTCACGGTTGGTCAATGCTAGAACCAAAATATTTTGGGAATCATCATAAAACATATCAAGCTTTATTTTCAGGGGGGTAACAATATCACTTTTTTCTCTCCCATATAAGTTGAGTCGCTCTAATGTTCATATATTGTATTTAACTTAAATCGTTTTCAAATAGAAATGCAAGAGTTTCTTCTGGGGTAAGTGGAACTAATTCCCTGTGATCGGAAGAGATCAGTTCCCTTATCTTATTTGGACGTGATGAAGAAGAAATACACTTTTTTAAAACAAATGACAAATCTTTATTATTTAATTTTTTGGCCGCAACAGTAGCTGCGTGAACCATTAAATCGATATTGTTATTCATTTCTAAGGAAAAATCACTCGCAAGCTTCCTTTTTTGCCGATTCTTTGCCTCGGCGTAAGTGGGTTTTTCAAAATCATTAACACTGATTTCTATTAGAGTACTTGCGGAAACCCACTGTGAGCGTTTATCCTTAAATCCATTTAGCATTCTGTGACATTTTGAAAGCTTTCCATTAACGAATGCACACAAATATTTAATTTTTATTTTTATTTCTTTTCCTTTTTCCAATGTTAAATCATTATTGCCAATGTTTCCAAAAACCCAATACGAAACAAAAGCAGTTTTACGGCAATCTTCTTCCCAAACTGGCAGTATTTCTGCATGTTGAAATTCAAATGATGCTGAAAATGATGATTATAATTAAATGGGGCAAAAACGAGAAAAAGTTACACACATAACATTAAAGAAGATATTATAACCTGTCATTGGAGCATACCGAAGCATACCACCTTACTTTTACTCCAACGAACACAAAAATAAACCAATTTTTATACAAAAAAAAACTTGTTACATAAAACACCGAATTGTGCAAACATTTTACACAGAACTACACTTATTTTATTCTTAATATTTGCATGTATTGTTTTGCATTTAAACTTCGTAATTAACTTTCTTTATTTACTTTAATTACACGATTTCGCTAACGCAATTTCTACTCAGCTGTTTGCAATGTTATTGCAAATTCTAAAACGTCAACTTTGACAGCTCACACAAGGAACAGGGTTACCATCTGCTGTTAATTTTTTTGTGATTCTAAATCACTGGGGTATCTCCGTTAATATTATCTACAAACCACCAATTTTTTTTTACTTTATGCCAAAAAAAAATCGGTTTTGCGACCATAGTGCACCAGAGATATTTCGCCAATATAAAAATATGGATGAGCAACATTGTTTTAAATACATTTGATTCACAACAAAATAAATTTTTAATTTTTTTAATTAGTTTATATGGTTTTTATTTTAATGCGCACTTATTATTTTCTTTCATCTTTTGGTTCTAGGGCTTGCAATACCGGGATCCCGGAAACCGACGTTTTTTAATACCGTTCAATACCGGTATTAATGACCACTTAATACCGGTATCCGGTAAGTTGACATTCATATCATTTTTATTAAACTATTTTATTTTTTATAAGTAATTAGCATATTTTTAGGTGTTGTCATGTTTAAAGAATAAATCTAATTTTTAAATTTACGTACAGGTAGAGTGGCCCTACTGAAGTAATTTGTTTTTTGTGCATTATTTTTACGTTACGTTAATTTTCCTTCAGCTCAGAGGGCGAACAGTGGGACGAATAGCACATGTTTTGTTCAAATTACTCTACACCTCACATAGTTCAACTATTTGAGCTGAGTTCTTTTTTAATGATCTTTTTGAATTTGCCCATCGATCCCTCTTTTACGATTTTTGATTTAGGCTCATAGTTTTCTGTAATTATTCTCCAAAAATTGGTTTTTACGAAAAAAAAAAAATGATTTTTGGCGTAGATGTGACCCTACGGAACTTTTTTTTTTTTTCAAAAATTTTCAGCTGAGAATCTTCGTTGCGATAAGTACTAAAAAACTGTCTGCTTGAAACTACGGTGAAAAATTAAAAATTGATGAGTATTCCGTGAATAATTCTGAACACTTTTTATTCAATACATTTTCTTCCAAAAGTGCATAATCTTCCAGTAAAAACATCGCTTCTCCACGAAAAGCTTTAGAATATTATGGCCGTTTTTTGAAAAAATTCAAAATGTAAAATTTTCCCCCGCAGTTTGACGCAGACAGTTTTTTTAGCATTTATCGTAACGAACATGTTCTCCATATCGTCATCATCAACGTCTCCGAGACATCTGCTGATTCTGAGCCAGTATCCGGGATTAAATTTTTTTTTAATTTCGATAACATGAAAGAAAAATTGTTTCGTTTTTTAATTTTTTTTTTCTTTTTTTACAGTGTAGTTTCGCTTTTTTGCGTTTTTTAAATGCCGGTATTAATACCCGGATCCCGGTATTAATATAACGAAATACCGAAATACCGGTTTTGAAAATTTGGTGCGTATATCAAATGCAGAGATGCCAACATAGTGCTTTTGACACTATTTTTTGTGGTTTTTTATTACCTCAAATGGTTGGCATCAATAATTTATGTTCCTGGTATGTCAAGCAATATGCAGTTGCGACAAAGAATCAAGTCATATGTAACAATGGGCTCTATAAATACCAAAATTTGAAACAGCGTTGAATGAAGACATGTAGCGGATGTATGCTGATTTTTTTTAATGCAGTGAAAAAAAATAGTAACTAGCAGACTCCAGCGCTCGAAATTCGAGTGCAATTTCTAAGCAGCTTTATTTTTCAACTTAGCCAATTCACAAACCGACACTTATTGAGTGTATGTTTTTCCTTCCAAAAAGAGATTTTTTTGTAATTTTTTTAACAAGACAACATATTAAAGATATTTTTTTTTAATATGTAAATACAATGAAATCATTAATATTGATTGCTAAAATCTACAAATTCCTTTTTTTTATAGAATGAAAAAAAGCCAGCCTTATGTATATTAGGGTGTCCCTTCATTATATGGAGGGGGAAAAAACGTGTTCAAACTCTCGATCGCACCCCTAGAAATATGCGAGTAACAAAAAAACTGAGAAATACAAAGATTTGGGAAAATCAAAAAACATTTAGAGGTGGCTCAACGCGATTGAAAATTTCAAGTGTGTTTATATGGGGAAAATATGACTTTTTCAGATTTTACGAAAATTTCGTTCTATAGTTTAATTTTTCCGACAAATTGTTATATAATCATTATTAAATTATCTTTTCATTATTATCTTTTTATTAAATTATCTTTTCAAAAAGCTATAAAACATCAAAATCGAATAAAAAGTCGCCAAGATATAGCAAATGCCCCAGACCACTTTTGTGCCAAAAAAAACTAGGTCATGAAATTTGATGGCATTTTTTTTTTCAACTTTGCGAAATTGACTAAAGCCATAATTTTTTCATGGTGTCTATGCTTGTAGGTACTCAGATATGAAGTATTGTTTTATTAGCACGTTGCTAACCTATTTCGCACTGGGACCGAAAATGGGAAAAATTTTTGATAAAATTTTGAAAACTCCTTTTTCAAGTTTTAAAAAGTTTTCTTAAACAAAATTTATAAAAATGGATCTGGTACTTTAAGGTTTTGCTAAATATATGTTACAGATTAACTGTGTGAATTTTTAAGTAAATCCCTACGCTCAAAATTTTTTAGAAGGATTTTATTTTTGCGGATTTCGAGAAAAATGGGATTTTGTAAAATATTCTGTAAATGTACTCTTTCTAAATACTTTGTATCAAAAATTCATCACTTTTCTACTTTTAAATGTTATGTTTTATTCTAATAGCCTAGGGTTCCGGAAAAAAATAATATGGCCCCATTAACCCTTTTGGAATTGGGGTCACATATGTCCCCAAGCTAATAAAAGACAATTTATTCAAAAATTCAAATATTTTGTAAATGCTGTTGAATTTTTTGATGCGATGTTTAAAATATAATAACCAAATGTGTAGAACTTCCGTTCCTAAAATTTGGAATAAATCCGAGAACGTAAAACCATTATTTGCCATGGCCAGCTTTGGATTTTAAGATATATTTAAATAAAAATTTCCGAAGACGAGTTTTTCTATTAAATTCGATGAAACCACTAATAATATAAACTAGCAGATTCCAGCTCTCGAAATTCGAGTGCAATTTCTAGGCAACTTTCAACTTAGCCAATTCCCAAACCAACACTTTTTTGGTTTATTATTGTTGTGAATGAAGATGAAAAACTCATTAACAAACACATTAACAAATTTAATGAAACACACATAGCACATGTATAATTTTATGTATGTGTTAGTAGCAACTTTAAATGCAATTTACTCAAAATAAAGGAAAAAATTTAAAAATCTGTAAATCTAGAGAACAGCTAAAAAGAAATACCTTTCAAATAATATACGTTTGGTCAAAAGCGGGATAAAACGGTAGAACAAAAAATCGGTAACAAAAAATTGCCTAGCCTATTAATATTATAGATATAATATAAAATTAAAGAAAAGCAATACTTATTGCAAGTCGTAAGTGATTAGAGAAAACAATTTGAATCGCACACAATTCATACTTAAATACACCAAAACAAATAGAATTAATTTTATATTTCATATTCTTATGCATAAATTCTCTTTTATTAGTTTTGGGTCATGTGTGGGTTTTCTTATTTTATTTAGAAAAATATAGTTTGGTTGTATACATAAAATAATTTTATAACAAAATTGATCAAAAGTTGTTGTAATATATTTTCGCGAATTATTTTTCTTAAATTCTAAATTCATTTCATCGAGTTTAATAGAAAAATTCGTTTTCAGTAATTTTTATTTAAAAATATCCTAAAATCCAAATCTGGCCTTAGCAAATAATGGGTTAACGTTCTCGGATTTATCCCAAATTTTAAGAGTGAAATTTCTTTACATTTGGTTAATATATTTTAAGCATCGCATCAAAAATTCAACAGCACTTACAAAATATTTGAATTTTTGAATAAATTATCTTTTATTAGTTTGGGGTCATATGTGACCCCAATTCCAAAAGGGTTAATGGGGTCATATTATTTTTTCCGGAACCCTAGGTTATTAGGATAAAATTTAGCAATTAATGATAGTAAAAGTGATGAATTTTTGATACAAAGTATTTTGAAAGAGCACATTTACAGAATATTTTACAAAAATCCCATTTTTCTCGAAATCCGCAAAAATAAGTTAAAAATTCACACAGTTAATCTGTAACATGTATTTAACAAAATCTTGAAGTGCCACATGCATTTCTTTAAATTTTGTTAAAGAAAATTTTTTAAAACTCGAAAAAGGAGTTTTCAAAATTTTATCAAAAAATTTTCCGATATTTGATCCCAATGCGCAATAGGTTAACAACGTTATAATAAAGCAATACTTCATATCTGAGTTCCTACAAGTGTAGAGACCAAGAAAAAATTATGGCTTTAATCAATTTATTAAAGTTGAAAAAATGTTCGTCACATTTCATGACCTAGAGATTTTTGGTACAAAAGTGGTCTGGGGCATTTGTTATTTCTTGGCGAGTTGTCGTGCGATTCTGAAGCTATATTGCTTTTTGAAAAGATAATTTAGTCCCGATATTGATTTATATAACAACTTCTCCAAAAAATTAAACTAAAGAGAGAAATTTTCGTAAAATCTGAAAAAAGTCATATTTTCCCCATATAAACACACATGAAATTTTCAATCGCGTTGAGCCACCTCTAAATGTTTTTTGATTGGCCCAAAACTTTTTGTTTAATTTTTATTTCTTTAAAACAATTTTACACAAAACATTAATAGTTTCATATTTTCCATAAAAAATAAATTCATACATACAGAGACTAACACTACTCTTAACCCATTGAACATTTCTTACAGTGCAATTCTCATTTTCTTACTAACATAATTCGATTTTTATTTTTGAACACCACTGCTTTAGGCTCTTGTGAAAAGTGAGTTGAAGAGCACAAGAAAGTTGTTCCAAAATAAGGAAGATTTTAAACGGAGATGGACTACCTGTTTCAAAAAAAAAGTGACAGAAATCACTATAAAATGCATAATGAAAGGGTTTACGGAAAAGGTTCCATTAGTTCATAAGCAGTGCTTAGAACTATAAAAATTATCTTTATTTTTTAAGCTTTAATATGTAGATGTAATTTCAATTAAATAAAAAAAGTAAAACTATGTTCTATTTCCTTATTATAACATTTTATGTATGTTGAAAATTTAATTACAAAAACTTTTGATCGTTTTTTGTAAAATAATAATAAAAATCACCAACAATTAATTTTAACAATATTTTAAATGTTTATAAATTAGGAATTACAAGTAAGAGTGAATATTAGGCTGGTTCATATATGACACTTTTTTTTGTTTTGTCGATTTTTTTGTCGGCCAACCCGAATATATATTAAGTACAGTGAAAAAATAGCACATGATTTTTTTAAATTTTTTTCATCAATGTTTAGGGGTCGCTACCGGACCCCAAACTTCAGTGTTTTGAGATAAATTGCTGTCTTTAAAATTTATTCCATGTGTGCGTGTCTTAAAAATAATAAAACAAAACAAATTATGTACACCGTTATTGCATAAGGCATTTTAAATAAATAGAGCACAATTTGTTTTCAGAATCTTTTTCTGAGACGATTTAGAAACTTTTGTCCGTCCGTCCTTCCGTTTGTAAATTTAAATTCAAATTTAAGAAAAGATATAATTTTTATACAATAAATTTTAAAATAATAATTTTATTCAAGATCACGCAAGAAATAGCCCCATATAATTTCCCCAAGTAGTTAATATTTTAGATCCCAGACCATTAATAGCTGTTTTTAGCCCTTGTCACGAAATTGTTTGTAATGTTCTTTTTCTAAAAACCAAATTTGATATAAAAATATATATTTAATAATTCATCATTTAAAACCAATATCAAAAGTTTTTTATTTGACCACTACATCAAGCATGCAATTTTCCGTTACGGTTTGTTTTTTAATGTTAAATAAGAAGGCTTCCACACGCTGCAGCACGTGGATCGTTACAAATAGTGATTGTGTCTTCAAACATTTTGTTTATACACGGTTATAGTTTACTATTTAAATATTGTACGCTGTTCGATAAAATCGTTTTTAATGGAGTGTTGTGAAATAAGCATTATGTTATGTGCATTGTAATAAGTTTAAATAGGTACATTATATATATAATATTTTTTAAATCGGTGACACAAATAAGTTGGTTTAACGAATCTTACAACTGATTTTAATCCTAAGCTGGTGAGTTATAAAAAAACATATATTTAAAACAATATATAAAATAGTGTAACAACATGTACTTCTACTTTATTAGACCAGCTTGTGGATAATTTTTTATAATGTCTTCAAGTTCAACAGCATCGGCTACGCGCAATAGAACCTGTCCGATAAGCCGGACAGGTATCACCACAGATATGCAAGAACAAACTTCCTACAAAAAAAGAGGTATTAAGTGTATTTTTTTACTACAAAATATATGTCAAATTAACCATAAGAGGCTGTTGCTCTTCAACTGCAAACGATGTCTTAGCGATTTGGGAAATGGCCGCAATACCGACACAAACAAAAAAGCGCGTAATAGATAAAATTGATATAATGTTTCATTCTTGGCAAAAATTAAAGAAACTTAAGGAAAACAAAGCAAAGCGCTCAGAAGGCTTGAACAAAAAAGAACAAGACTGGTCAACTAGTTTGGAAGGTCTTTTCGATATTGCTCACGCTAATGCATTAAACATGATTGTAATACAGGAGGATAAAATTTTTTTAAATGCTCAGCGAAAGGTCAGTCGGCATGGAAAAATAGGTAATGTAGACTCAACACTTTTAAGAAGGAATGCTAAATACGAAAAATGGTCCCATATAAAAGAGATTCCCAAAAAAAATGCTGGAGTGTGAGAGCAAGTCTATCGATCGTATTCGTCAAGTGCTGATGACCAAACTTTATCTACTTTAAAAGCTTCTGAACCAGCGGAGAAAAAAAGATATGCAGAGGCAGAAAGAAAATTTTAAATGAAAATTTAGCTGTGAGTCTTGACGTTGCAAAGCTAAGTAACCGAAAGGCAGCTATAGTTTTGACAGAAACAGTTAAACACATTGGTGGCGATCCTTGAAACTATAATATAAGCACTTCTTCTATTCGTCGACAGCGAATTGACTTCCGAGAAATCATGGCCGAGTCATTAAAAAGTAAGTTTAACCCTAACGTTCCATTCACAATTCACTGGGATGGAGAAATGATAGAAGATATCAGCGGAAATAAATTCGTTGAACGTCTTCCAATCCTGGTATCTAGAATGGGAATTGATAAGCTGCTTGCAGTCCCAAAATTATCTGCTGGAACAGGTGTTGCAGCTGCGTCGGCAGTTTTTGACACCTTACTAGAATGGAACCTAAGCGAAAAAATCCAATGCATGAGCTTTGACACAACTGCAACAAATACTGGAAGAAGAAATGGTGC
The DNA here is from genome assembly GCA_963682025.1 of Cordilura impudica. Classification (NCBI taxonomy): domain Eukaryota; kingdom Metazoa; phylum Arthropoda; class Insecta; order Diptera; family Scathophagidae; genus Cordilura; species Cordilura impudica. The sequence goes on along the minus strand of OY821517.1, from coordinate 74,965,394 downwards.
ATGCTTTTTGTTAGAACAAAAGATGAATGAAGTTATGCTTTGGCTGGCATGTCGTCATCACATTCTGGAAATAATGCTTGAAGCTGTGTTTCGCCAGGCACTTGGTACTTCAACCGGGCCTGAAACATTGATCTTTAAAAAATTTAAGTTGGCCTGGAGCAAAATTAATCGGAAAAACTTTCAATCGGGAATTTCTGATCTTTTTGTTTTAAAACAAGTGACATATATTACAGATGAGATAATTTCTTTCGTTCAAATTCAGTTAAAACAGTTTCAGCCTCGAGACGACTATAAAGAGCAATTGAAGCTAACTCTAATATTCCTAGGAGGTGTTCCCGAAAATGGAATTTCTTTCAGAGCACCTGGAGGTCTTCAGCAAGCAAGATGGATGGCTAAAGCCATTTATTGTTTGAAGATTTATTTATTTAGCAATGAATTCAGGCTTAATGAAAGTGAAGCAGAATCAATAAGAGATGTTTGTATATTTGTTGTTACAATTTACGTCAATTATTGGTTTGTAGCCCCTTCAGCGACTTATGCTCCAAGAAATGACCTACAAAATTATGATGAAGTAAATGCGTTAATTGGAACTGTAGCCATTAAAAAATTCCTTGGTCATCTTTGGTATTTATCAGAAGAGCTCGTCGCACTCGCTTTTTTTGACGACCAAGTTTCTGTTGATACAAAAAAGAAAATGGTGGACGCTTTAGATGTTGAAGGACCTGAGAACCCGTCGAAAAGAATAACATTAGACGCCAGTCTAATAAATAAGAAACAACTAGAAGACTTTGTTTCCAAAAATACTTTAAGATTTTTTAGCAAAACCGGCATTTCAACCAATTTCATAACGAAAAACGTTGAAGCGTGGGAAGAAGATGAGGATTACATAAATGGTAGACGCGTAGCTCGTTCTATGAGAGCTGTTAACGATATAGAAGAACGAGGAGTGGCACTGATGGAAGAATTTAATAAACTACATACCAACAATGAAGAGCAAAAGCAGTATTTATTGTTATTGGTGAAAGAATATAGACAAAATTACCCAGACTCAAATAAATCAACTTTGCTCAAATAATTATTTTAATATTTAAAGGAAAAATATAAATATTTTATGTCTATCAGAATAAGTTTCATAAATTGACTGCATTTTTTTTTTTTTTTTAATTAAAAACTTTTTTTAATTAATATTTGTTTCTACTTTCCTTATACATTTGTAATGAATAAATATAACTTAAGATTTTGAATATAGGTTTTCTAAACTATTATTCGAGGGGTTTTAGTACCATTGTATAAATAGAGACCGAAAAACATATATACAAAACTTAAAGGAGGGTTGGGGAGGGGATTGGAAAGGGGATGCGTTTGCGGCATTTTTTTTAAAATAATTTTCTTAATTTAAAAGACAAATGTAAACAGATATCTTAGTATGCAATATTTTAAAATTTTCATCAAGTTTCCTGTAAGAACAGACGGACGGACGGACAAGAGTTGCTAAATCGTTTCAGAAAACGATTCAGAAAAAAATTTTATACGTTCTGTTTTACAAATATCATTCAATAAAAGTGATCATAAAAATATATAAATATATATATATTTTTTTATACATACATATGAAAAAAGGAATAGAGGCGACGATTTTTATCAAAAATTCCAATGTTTAGGATCCGGTAGCGACCCCTAAATTTTTCTTAAAAATTTTGAAAAAAATTATGTGTTATTTTTTCACGGTGGTTAATATAAATTCCGGTTGGCCCATTACAAAATCCAATTTATTATTTTATGAACCGCCCTAGTGAATATGCATTTGACATTTACAATTTAGTGGTTTTCGTTAAAATGTCATATGCCGTGACGTATGAGTGTCATTATTAATTAAAATTAGCACTCATACGCCACGTATGGGCTCCATAAAGTTACATTGTAAACACAAAAATGCATTTTCAACTGAAACATTTTCTTTTATCAAAAATACAATCTCAGATTTTGAAATTAAACAGATTCATAGTATATATTCTAAGATTTTTGATGTGTAAACATCTATGCGCTCAGGGGGGTAAAATCCAATTTCACAATACAGTCACAAAAACCGCGTAAGGGCAAATCGGTGTGAGGTATATGTAAGTGTATTGGTGTATTTAGTAAGCAAAACCGCAGAGTTCGCTATCTGTTTAGCAAAATACAAACCTTTTTCGTTAATTTTAAATATTCAATTGTATATTTTTTATTGACCGCTAGGTGTGCTGTGAGTTTAACATGTTCACAAACTTACAGAGTTGTTTTTTTTAATATCTAGATATATATTTTCTATTGACAGTACTTTTTTAGTTAGCAAAACCGCCGAGTTCGCTGTCTGTTTAGCAAAATCACAAATCTTTTTCGTTAATTTTAAATATTCAAGTGTATATTTGTTATTGACCGCTAGGTGTGCTGTGAGTTTAACATGTTCACAAACTTACAGAGTTGTTTTTTTTTAATATTCAAGTATATATTTGCTATTGGCAGAACTAGTTTAAAAACATTTAAATTTTTATTAATAACTTAAAAAGAAAAACAGAAAAAAGGCCTAGTTAGCCACACGTTGCTATAATTTATCCGTACCGTAAATGTAACGTTGACATTTAGTGCAATTATAGAACGTAAAAAACGGATCAGCATGTTGCTGTGTAAAATTAACCAAACTTTATCAGCTGTTCACAAATGTCACGTACAAACGTAACAAAAATCTATTTTCTACAGATAGGAACGTTCCGGTTACGAGGCAGTTGAGTTCACTAACTGCTCTTATTGCTTTTCGTGTAACAGAAAAAAACAGCTGACACGTTTGGTTAAGGTTACGTGTGGCTAACTTGTCCTTAAGACAAAAACGGTGTGAGGTGCGAATGTATTGGTGCAACGATTATGATATTTTCTTCATTTCTGACATGAGTTTCACTCTATTGTCTGCACTTAAAACATGCAAAAACTTCCTAATTTCATATTTTCTTTATAATTTTATTAAAAGCGCTTAAATTTCTTGAAGAAAAAAGAAGAATAAACCTTTCTCGACAACTTGTCCTCTTTCCACGTATTTTATACTTTTCTATTTGCCTACTTCCATATTTTTATTGTCGTCTTCATTTTACTTGACATTTAACATAAACAGATTTGAAATTCCATTATCGATTGTGAATAGCTGCCTGAAACATTAAAAAACTAAATACTAGGAAAACTCTGAAGAAGTCAAAAATAAACTTAGGTGTTTTTTTTAGTTACTACACCTTTTCCAATTGTATTTCAGAAAACATCAATTGAATTTCAGAAAGTATAAATTGTATTTCAGAAAACATCAATTGATTTTCAGAAAATATCAATTGAGTTTCAGAAATTATCAAATGTATTTCAGAAAATATCAAATGTATTTCAGCAATTATCAAATGCATTTCAGAAAATATCAACTGTTGTTCAGAAAACATCAAAAGTATTTCAGAAATTATCAAATGTATTTCAGAAACCATCAAATTTATTTCAGAAAATTTTAAATGTATTTCAGAAAACATCAAATGTATTTCAGCAATTATCAAATGTATTTCAGAAAATATGAAATGTATTTCAGAAAACATCAAATGTATTTCAGAAATTATTAAATTTACTTCAGAAAATAGGAATTGAATTTCAGAAAATATCAATTGAGTCTCAGAAAAGTAGTCAGAACGCTATCTAAAAACATATTTTTTTAAGTATTACACTGGATTTGTAATATCCGTAACTAATATTTTTATTTTTTTTACAGGAGAAGCAAAAAACATCATAAAACAAAAACTACTTTAAACTTAATACCCAAATTTTAGAATCAAGATTAAAAATAAAGATGGATTTTTATTTATGAAAACTAATTTATGGTGAAATAGTAGTTTTTAAGTAAAAGATCGTAACTACAACACAAAAAGTCAATTTTTAACTTTTTGTTAGTTACGGCCTTTTGCATTTTAGGTGACGATATGAACGTGTTTTTTTCAAAATTATGACTTCAAAATCGATCAAAAGTCTATCCTGGTGTTTATATTGTAGCTGATTAAATAATAAAGTTCTCATCTTCTTTCGATTAAAAGGCCGCCTTTGATAGTTTATTTGCCAGTGCATAACAAATAAGTCCAAATAATGCTAAACATTTTCTGCAACTCCAAATCACTAATAGAAACATTAAAAACTTTTCGGTATTGTAGGGTAAACTACTTTTTAATTCTGAATTTCAATAGATATTTTCTGAAATACATTTGATAATTTCTGAAATACATTTAATGTTTTATGAAATACATTTGATACTTTCCAAAATTCAATTGATGTTTTCTGAAATATAGTTTAGTATTTCTGAAATTCAATTGATGTTTTCTGAAATACAATTGATACTTTCTCCATTTCTTATTTTTTTTTTCAAAGATTAACAAACGAAAGCTTTAAAAAATAACATTTTGAAACACGACATTTTGTTTACATATTTTAAATCGTTTGTCGCCATCACCTGTCCAATAAAATGTACTCGTACAATGATGTTGTGTTGTTTAAATTGACCAAAAACTCATTGCTTCACATTGTTATTGTAGGTTTAGTTTCATAATTTGAAAGGGAACTGTAAAATTATCTATTAAAAATTTTTGAAAAATCTAAGAACTTAATTACTTAGAAAAATATATTTTTAGCAATATGTCAAAATTCATTGATAAGAGCAGAAAAACTGGAATGTTTTCAATAACATTGTACAATAGCCATTCTGAGCGGGTGAGAAATTCCAAGTCAAGGTGAAGGTACTAGGCCAGAATAGTAAAACCTATAAAAGCTTTTGCGTTCTCAGGCCAAACTTTTTTATGACCTTTTACTAGCAGATTCCAGCGCTCTAAATTCGAGTGCAATTTCTAGGAAGCTTTTTTTCAACTTAGCCAATTCACAAACCAACACTTTTATGGTTTACTATTATTGTTGTGAATGAAGATAACAAACTAATTAACAAACACATTAACAAATTTAATAAAACACACATAGCATATGTATAATTTTATGTATGTGTTAGTAGGAACTTTAAATGCAATTTATTCAAAACAAGGGAAAAAATTTAAAAATCTGTAAATCCGCAAAATGGCTAAAAAGAAATACCTTTCAAATAATATACGTTTGGTCAAAATCGGGATAAAAGGGTAGAACAAAACATCGGTCACAAGAAATCGACTAGCCTATTAATATTATGGATACCCTATACAACCTTGTGGTATAGGATATCCGATCGACTCAGACTTTCTAAGTCCTCTTTCTATCTCTCCTTCCGTCTGTCCAACCGTTTGTCCGTCCATCTGTCTGTCCTTCCGGAAATCTTTTAATCACACTACAGGTCGCAAATATGAATATAATTTGATTCAATTTGGTATATAAGCTTCTATCGACCACAGGACAAATTGGTGAAAATCGATGCATATTCAGATCTAGTCACCATACAAATGACCGACTTAACTTGCCAAAAGATCCAAATTATCATATAGATCTCGGTCAACTTGTGTTTGTGTGTGTTTATTACATCCGTTAATCAGTGTTCCAAACATAAACCTTGTAGGAAAAGTCTTCGCCATAGTACCCATATAAAGCTGATTCGCGATCTTCTAACGAATCTATCAAAAAACAAAAATTTTGTAAAAACTTTTCCCAAATTTGGTTTGTATATACATAATTTTGCAAAAATTAAGTGTCTTAACCAAATATGATATGGATCGGTCCATTTTTCGACCTAGTTCCCATATAAATATAGCATCCGATATGAACTTTTTCATATCTGCAGGCAAAAAAATTAATAACAATGCTACTCAAATTTGGTTTATGATTATTTTCTATATCTAATTATTGGACCTGAGACCCTATGTCGACTATAATTTTCTTACTTGTTTTATATATAACTTGGTTTTATGTGTTTTTTTTTCATTTTATATTTAATCAAAATGACTCGGAAAAATATCATTTGGATGAGTCGAATATGATCGTTGACTACTAACAATCTTTGAATGCTCTCCAAATTGCATAATCAACGATACACTCATCCAAAAATTGCCAAAATGATTCGCAAAAGCAACATTTGATAGAATAACATAATTATATAATTAAATATAATTCTACTCCAACAATCATCGAACGATTAAGAAAAGAGTCATAAAGTGATAGCTCTCGTCATATAATCTTGTAAATGCCAACTGGGTTAGATGAGTTGTGATTAAAATAAACTTCTTTATAAAAATGAATTTTAGTGTTTACTTAGCCAACCGTAACAACTCTGCGATAAACTTGTGAGCATAATAATATTTACAAATTAAATTAAAATACAATAAGAAAGTAATAGTCAGTTTGGTCCAACTCTACGATAGTTAATCTTTAGCATGGTGGCAGGTCCAAATTTAAATTGGCTCTTTGCATCCTGACTTAAGGGTTTTTATTAATCAAACACCGGTCTACCTACCAGATAACTGTAACGGGTGATAGCAAAAACGTTCGCACATAAGCAATACCCGAATTAACAATCATTCTAGCAATGAATTTACTTAAATACACATAAATATTCAGTGGTGATTTTTCAACAATCACACCATTTAATTCTTGTCGCGTCTATGTTTTAATTATCGGTCATTTTCATACCAATCATTTCAGATATTTGTTCGTTCGGCCCAGCAATGACTATTGTGCTGAAGAGCAAATAATTTTAAAAAAAATTACTTTATTTTGAGTTTATTCATGTAAAACCTCCCTAAAACAATATTTGTTTGCATATTTTATTTATTGTTTTTACCCAAAACTAAGAAGAAAGTGAGAATAGTATTCAACAAAAAAAAAATAATAAATAAATAAGGAAAAGTTTACAATTCATATTTCATTGTATATTCATCCATAGACCGAAATTAATAAATAATTAAATTATATTAAATGAGAAATAAATCTTGATAATTATTTAGTTTTTTGTTTTAACCAACTAAATGTAAAAAATTCTTTGATTTATTATTACTAGTATAGCCCAGCACTCGAAATTCGAGTGCAAATTCTAGGAAATGTTATTTTTTCATACAATTTATGAATATTTAAATGAACCTATTTTAGCAATTTAACACAGGGCGTATGATATTAAATTTAATCATTCGCATTAACAGGGTGTAAAGAATTATTATAAATATTTTATTTTAATTAATTTAATATATTTTTAAGACAGGTTATACATAAATTTTAACATTCTTAGCTTCATACGAACTATAACTATGCCAATTTTCACACTCCTCTGTTTCCGCATATTGCTTAAAAAGGTAACTAAAAATTTACTTTAACGTATTAATATATAGATATATTATACAACGGCAACGCTCATTTTCTCAAACATGTGAATAAAACATGTTCGATCAGCCAACATGATGCCGATTTAATGCAACGCTGAGTTTTGTTGAGTGATTAAATTTGAATAAGAATTTTAGTGTATAATGAAATCAAGAAAAAAGTGATTTATGCAGTTATCTGATACCTACTTAATTTTTGTGGAGGGCGGTGGGTGGGTGGCATCATGGAAAATCAAAAGAATCGATTTAGCGATGTCCGTCCGTCCGTCTGTCCGTCTGTTTGTCCATGTAAAACTTGTAATCAACTGCAGGTCGCAAATATGGAAATATTTTGATGAAATTTGGTACATAAGCTTCCATTAACCATGGAATGAACGGTATTGAAATTGGTGAAATTTGGTCCAAGTTCAGACCTAGTCCCCATACAAATGACCCCTATGAAATTGACATAAATTGCCATAAGATCCAAATTATCATATAGATCTCAGTCAAATTGGGTTTGTATGTGTTCATTAGATCCATTAATCAGAAGTCCAAAAATAATCCCTATAGGACAATTCTTAGTCACAGGCCCTATATAGAGCTGCTTCCCGATTTTCGCTTAAATCTATCAAAAAACAAAAATATTGCACAGATTTTTCTCAAATTTGGTTTGTATTAATTTTTGAAAATATAAGTGACTTTAACAAATATGGTCAGGATCGGTCCATATTTCGACCTAGTCACAATATAAAAATAACATCCGATATGAACTTTTTCATATCTGCAGCCAAAAAAATTAATAAAAATTCCACTCAAATGTGGTTTATGCTTATTTTCTATATCTTATTAGGTGGACATAAGCGATAGGGTCTGTAAACGCATGGTATAATTTTCTTACTTATCTATAATATTAATAGTTAGGGCGATTTCTTGTGACTGATGATTTGTTAAACAGTTTTCTCACGATTTTGACCAAACGTTTCTTATTTGAAAGGTATTTCTTTTTTGCTATTCACCAGAATTAAAGATTTTTAAATTTTTTCCTTTATTTTGAGTAAAATACATTTAAAGTTGCTAATAAAACATACATAAAATTATACAATTCTACGTGTGTGTTTATTAAATTTGATAATGTGTTTGGGAGTTTGTTTTCTTCATTCATAATGTAATTGTATTGAATTGAAAAATAATTTTGGACTTCAACCAATAACGAAAATAATCGATATTTAAAAAGTCTTTGACTGGCATTTGGCTAAAATTGATTAGCATACTTTTAGGGTCTTTATTAAATGAAAAAATAAAATTTCCTAGTATTTGCACTCGAATTTCGAGGGCTGGGATCTGCTTGTTTTATATATAATATGCTTTTTTCTAATTCATTTTATATTTAAACTAGCTGTTTTTACCCGGTCTTGCCCGGGATAAAAAGGCCTTCGACTTGAAAAATGGTTCACTCTGCTTACCAGGCGCTGAGTACTTAGTTCCCAATTAACAAATTCCCCAATAAAATGAACTTTCTCAACAAAAATTTGTATGGGCAGTAAATTCATTTTTTGTTTCAATTAAAAATTTTTAGATTTTTTAATTTTAAGTTTTTTATAAGATGCTGCAGCAAAAATGCTTCAAAAATAAGCTGCGAAACCGCTATAAGTTTTTTTTTCCGTTTATTTATAAACATCAAATATAATGGATTGGTTCGCAAATTAAAGGAATCAGAACTCTTAAAACTTCATTCAAATTCAAGTTTCAGAAATGAAAGACTAATGCGACGTATAATATTGTGTCGCAATGTTTCTTTAAGCAACTGCTTATAGTAAATGTGTGGCCTATTTTGATCATCAGGTAATTATTTCACATACGTAGATAAAATTTATCATACGTCATTTCACTAAGCTGTGTTTCGCGAGCGAGTCGCGTCCGCTTCCGCGCGTTTGGCAGCCACACCCGTGCTAAATGTATTTTTCAGATCATTGCGATATTTTAGATGAGCGGTGTTCCGCGAGCGCGTCGCGTCCGCGTCCGCGCGCTCCGCGCCGCTTCCTTGCAGCTACTACTCGTGCTGCCGCTTAGTTCTCGTTTACTTATTCTAATCCCTATTTTAGCCTATTTTTTTAATCGCCGAAACATATTTTTCAGATCATTGCGATATTTTAGCTGAGCTGTGTTCCGCGAGCGCGTCGCGTCCGCATCCGTCGCGTCCGCGTCCGCGCGCCTCGCGCCGCTTCCTCGAAGATACTACCCGTGCTGCCGCTTAGTTCTCGTTAACTTATTTTAATTCCTAAAACATATTTTTTAGAGCATTGCGATATTTTAGCTGAGCTGTGTTCCGAGAGCGCCTCGCGTCCGCATCCGTCGCGTCCGAGTCCGCGGTCGCGCGCCACGCGCCGCTTCTGCGCGTTCGGCAACCACACCTGTGCTGCCGCGCAGCTGTTGACATTTTATTTTAATTGTCAAAATATATTTTTCAGATCATTCCGATATTCTAGCTAAGCTGTATTCCCCGTGCGCGTAGCTTCCGCACAACTAAATGATGCTATTGAAAAGAATACTCATTTTAAATGCATTTATTGTAGGACATATATTGAGAGCAGTATGCAAATGTTCACTAAAATAAATATTTAACAAAATTCTTTAAATAAAAATTTGGGGAGTAAGTTCATTTTTTCTTTCGATAAAAAAAGGGGTATTTGTTCATTTCTATTGGGTACATTTTTTTAAGTTTGGGGAATTTGTTCACCGTGTAGTTATTTCCGTTTAAACCAAATTTCAGAGAAATCCGTTGAAAGGTACAAATTTGTATAGGGAAGAAATATACCACACAACAAAATATGAATTGTGTAAGAAAATTTGGCGTAAAAGTAGGCGTGGTCGGTAAAAATCATATGGCGACCTTCCCTGGAATATGTACTAAATTTCGGAGAAAGCCATTGAAAAATAAAAGTTTGTATAGCAATCAAATAAAGAGACAAATAAAAGGAAAAAATAAGTTTTATATACATAGAAGTGGGCGCAAAGTAGGCGCGGCCTGTAATAAGCATATGGTGACCTTCCCTGTATTATAGAGATCGTGTGACCAAATTTTAGACATCCCTTGAAAAATAAAAATTTCTATAGTGAACAAATATACCAAAAAACAGAAAATTAATTTTGTATAAAAAGTGGGTGTAGAAGTAGGCGTGGCCGGCAAGAATCATATGGCGACCTCTCTGAAGTACAGAGATAGTGTGTAGCAAATTTCAGAGAAATCCGTTAAAAAAAATTTGTGTAGTGAACAAATGTACCAAAAAACAGAATATGAATTGTATACAAAAAGTGGGCGTAACGGTAGGCGTAACCGGTACGAAAAATATGGCGACCTTCCCTGGAGCAGAGAGATCGTGTGTACCAAATTTCAGAGAAATCGGTTGAAAAATAAAAATTTGTATAGCGAACAACTATACCAAAAAACAGAAAACGAATTGTATACAAAAAGTGGGCGTAAATGTAGGTGTGGCCGCAAGAATCACACGGTGACCTAGCCTGGGGTACAGAGATCGTGTGTACCAAATTTCAGAGAAATCGGTTGAAAAATAAAAATTTTTATAGCGAACAAATATACCAAAAAACAGAAAATGAATTGTATACAAAAAGTGGGCGCAGAAGTAGGCGTGGCCAGCAAGAATCATATGGCGACCTTTCCTGGAGTACGGAGATCTTGTGTAGCAAAATTCAGAGAAATCCGTTGAAAAATAATAATTTGTATAGCGAACAAATATACCAAAAAACAGAAAGTGAATTGTATATAAAAAGTGGGCGTAAAAGTAGGCGTGGTCGAAAAAAAGTATATGATGACCTTACCTGGAGTACAGGGATCGTGTGTACCGAATTTCAGAGAAATCTGTTAACAAATAAAAATTTTTATAATGAACAGATATGAATAAAACAGAAAATGAATTTTACATAAAAAGTGGGCGTAAAAGTAAGCGTGGCCGGTAAAAAGTATATGGCGACCTTTCCTGGGGTATACAGATCGTGTGTACAAAATTTCACGAAAATCCGTCGCAAAATAAAAATTTGTATAGCGGTCAAACAAACAAACAAACAAACAGAAAATGAATTTTATATATATAGATATATAATAAATTATTTATTTCTATTAGGTCGACTACTAACATTAGTAAGTTCAAGAGTCACCAAGCACCATATAATATTATATGATTTTCACTATGATAGTACATGCATGTACTTGAATTTTGTTCTAAAACCAACCATCTGAGCACTTAGATTTCAAGACAACGTGTATCAGATTTAAAAGAAAACCCGGTGATTCTTGTTGTGCGGTAATGTTGAAAAGAGATATAGATTTAATATAATTAAATTTATAAGTTATTACTTATGGATCAAATGAACACCAAAGTTCAAGTGGTTTGGTTTGTTCCAGGATGTCAATTTGAAGTTCTCGCTGAAACATCCAAAATGGTAGTATTACTTGGATACCACTCTTCTTTTGCAAATTTTACAATATGGTATGTTGGACATAAGTACGTTTGCGTTTCGGTTCTTGTCACCTATTTGCATTAACTTATATGTGTGTTTACTATAGTCTGCGTCTATAAATAAAACCAAGGCCTCGTCAGGAGTATAGGGAAATTAAAAAGGCAGAAAGCAGTGTTCCGCTTTTTTTAATATTAGTTGCGTTAGTTGCTCCTGTCATTTGCTATAGTTGTCATGAATTTATATATAGCTTTGGAACTATAGTTATCATTTAATTTTTTTTTGTATACTTAATAAAAAAGGGAACTCCCAAACTTGAACCAAATACTAGTCATTATGCTTATATATGGTCAATGCTGCCAGCTATTTTAATTCGGTTTGAGTGTGATTACCCGCCAGTTACACAGGCCACTGCCAGTTCGAAAACCAAATTTTTCGTTCGAATAATTGCTGCCACTAACGATGACTAATGTTACCCTGTTAAAAATTTACTGAAAATTTACTGGATAACTGCAAAATTGTAATTAAAATTTTAAGTTGTTAAATGTATTATTATGATTCATTTCTTGAAATGCGCATATAAAAACGCAAGTTTGTTAATTATAATATAATAATATAATATTAATAAAATATCATATTAATAAAATAATACTAATAATAATAAATGTTAACTTTTTCCCCCAAAATGTGGCTATATTATGAACTCGGTAACTCTATTTTGTAAACAAAACCAAAAGTGAATATGGATGCCAAATTGAAAAAGGAGAATATTTTAAAAATAATTTATTTATACCATTCCCACCCTTTTTTGTGGGATATGAACAATGAATCTTAACGATTTAAAGAAAAAAGCCTACGAAAATATAGCAAAAGAAATGGGTATGATGGTGGAAGTTTACGCTTCGACAACATTTTCAGAAAGAAATTGCAGTCGCATGTACATATAAGCACAAATGATGATGGCGAGGGATTTGAGTAATTCGAGGAATTTTTCGTTGATAATACGTACACAACTGAGTGGCAGTGACAGTGGCCTGTGTAGGAGGTGGGTTACACGAAAAAGTAAGTAGGAATGTGCAACACTGAAACATTTAGAGGCAATTTATTTTATGACAACTAGAGTTATCATTTGCTATTTTTAAACGTTTTTTTTTTTTTTGGCAACTATGATTGTCATACACGTCAACGTGTCAAATAACTTTCTGCGGTCGTAAAAAAACACTTCAAACAATCAACACGTTTATACAATATAATAAGAAATAGTTTTTAAAGACTAATTACTCATGTTTATTTGCCTACTACGTTATTGTTTTAGCAATAAACAAAGCAAATTTATTAGCGTTAAGCAAGGTAAGGATATGGTAAGCATAAATGCGATATTAATTCTATTTTGTGAACACCACATTTTCAGACTAATTTCGCCACCAAATTCAATATTTGGTCCATTTTGCAATGGTCTGACTGTGTTTATATTCTAACACATACATATAGATTTATTTATTAAACTTTTTAAACTTTCAATAATTTTATGTTTTCAAATTAAGCCACCATTCTCTTAATCTCAATTGATTTGAAATTTTATCATGATTTTTCCACAAATTTTCTATACCATTGTGAACACTCGTACATTAAAGACTTGGTAGAAAAAAAAAAACCGAAGAAACCCAATAAATGTCAAATTTGTCTATATTGTAGACAAGCTATGTACAACATGCGAGTCTATTTACTTTGCTGCAAAGAAAAACAACCAGTTCATTGTACTACATACAGTGGGTGACAATATATTGGAAACTTTTACAAAATTCAAAATTTGCCAATTTTGTTTTTTTTATATAATTTCCGGTAAGTCCTAAAGTTATGTATATTTATTTTTGCGAAATCACTCTTTGGTGTGTTCTCTGTCGAACGATAACAAAAATTGCTACAAAAAAAATACAGTTAAAAAACAAATAAGAAAATTATACCATGCGTTTAGAGAATTAGTCTTAGATCCAACTAATTTGGTATAGAAAACCAAATCTGAATGGAATTTTTATTAATTTTTTTGCCTGCAGATTTGAAAAATTTCATATCGGTTGCTATATTTATATGGGGACTGGGTCGAAAAATGGACCGATCCTGTTACCATATTTAGTAAAGTCACTCCTTTTTGCGAAAACATATAAAACAAATTTAAGAGAAGTTTTTGCAAATTTTTTGTTTTTGGTAGGGAAGAAGCTTGATATGGAGGCTATGATTAAGAATTGTCATACAGAGTTTATTTTGGGACTTCTGATTAATGGATGTAATAAACACACACAAACCCAATTTAAACGAGATCTATAGAGAGATAATTTGAATCTTATGGCCATCTAAGTCGATCTCATTGGGGTCATTTGTATGGGGACTAGGTCTGAACATGCACCGATTTCCACCAATTTCTATAGCATTAGTTCTATGTCCGATAGAAGCTTATGTATATACCAAATTTCATTAAAATATATTCATATTGGCGACCTTTAGTTTGATTACAAGATTTACATGGACACACAGACGGACGATGGGCAAACAGACGGACGGACGGATGTCATTAAATCGACTCAGAAAGTGTTTCTGAGTCGATCGGTATAATAAAAGTTCGCTATAGGTCAAATATTTTTGGTAGTTACAAACATCAGCACAACCACAAAGATGAACGAATAAAATATATTTCTTTTTCGTGATGCCAAAACAACGGAAACTTTTAAACTTCTGCACCATAGTTGTTTAAAAGAATAAAAATAGAAGATGGTATGAAAGAAAATGTATAATTTTATAAATATTTATAGTTTCTGACATTTTTTTTTTTCAACAAAATTGAATTTTTCGAAAGAAAATTTTTAGGAAATGTATATATGGGGGGTTTCATGTCAAGTGCACCAACTTTTGAAACCGATGTCTTCCGATCGGGATGAAATTTGCAACAAGGTTAGTCCTATTGGATAGTAGCTTAGGCAAAATTTTTCAACAAGATCGGTCAAGATCTCTCTGAGTTAGAGGGGATCAAAATTTGACATTTTGGCCAAACAGGTGTTTTTTATCATCCATGTAACTTCTTACCTATTGTTCTTAGAAAATTTTCTCCCAAATAGTTTAGATAGCAATTTCTTCAATATTTCGGAAAAAAATACTTAAAAAAAAAAAAAATTTAGACCTTTTTTTTGGCAAATTTTTTTTCAAAAAGGGCTTTTTTTTTTTTTTTCATAAGAAAGCTTAGGATTTTTCCTTTAAGTGCTTTTTGGTCGCTTAGTGGGATGGGAGTGGGATATCTATCAAAATAAATGTTTTGTAACTCAAGACAACGGTTTTTCAATTTTTCACAAATGTACTATTTTGAATTTTTGCCTATTTGTGTCTAAAACCTTACAAATTAAACTTATACTGAGAAACTAGACAAATTAACCTTTCCGAAGGTATATAACATACCTTCATAACATAACAGAAGAGAATGGTTATCTGTAACCTGAAAGAGTTATTTGCAACATTTCAATCTGAACACGAGGATGTTAAAATTGGCTTCACGAAATTTACCCAAATGAGGCCAAAACATTGCGTTTTGCCAGGAAGCAGCGGAACTCATACAGTATGCGTTTGCATTTACCATGAAAATTTTAAACTGATGTTGAAGGAAATCAACTTAAAGTAATTAACAGATGATTCGGCAGAAGATTTACACGATTACCGCGATTGCCTTAAATTGACTATGTGTCCTAATGCAACAACTTCTTGCCACTTAGGTGAATGTACCAATTGCCCGAAAACCACATTCATCAAAGAAAATTTAATCAACTCTTTAGATCGAGAATATATAGAGGAGGTCAAATTTGATTCTTGGATTCAGACTGACAGATGCACATTGAAAACAATCATTTTAAATGTGGATGATTTTGTGGAAGAAATGTGTACAGGATTGCTAAACTTCTTCAAGGATTTGAAGATACATTTGAAGTCTGGTGAATTCGTTATTTCATATGATTTCGCAGAAAACTATAAATATGTTCTTCAGGATGCCATACAAGCATTCCACTTCAATAACGACCAAGCAACTATATTCACAGTAGTTATTTACTACATGAAAGATGAAAAACTGGAACACAAAAGTATGGCAATCATATCCGACGATTTAAAACATGATACCGTTGCAGTTTATGAGTACCAGAAGATGATACTAAAATATCTAAATCTAAATTTACAGTAGAGAAGGTATACTACGTTTCGAACGTAGCTCGTCAACATTTTAAAAACAAAAGTAGCTTCGCAAATCTTATGGCTCATGAAAAAGATTTTGGAATGCCAGCTGAGTGGCATTTTCATCCTACTGCTCATGGTAAAGGAGCATGTGATGATATTGGAGCAAACCTTAAAAGAAATGCAGCGAAGTATAGCCTCCAGTGCTCTCATCAAGATCGCATCTTAGATGCGACTGCTTTATTCCATTGGGCAAAGAGTTATTGTAAAGAAACTAAAATAGTTTTTAGTAGCAAAGAGGATCATCAGGAAACATTGAAAACACTGAAGAGCAGATTCGATGCTGCGGTAACAATCGATGGCACCGCTCAATACCATGCTTTTATACCGCTTGTCGATGGAAGACTCAAGTTGAAAAAGTTTTTTGCCTCTATTCAATGCGATTTCTTTCCAAAGCCAACAAATAAACCTGCAGCGAAATCAACAGCAGAACCTAGTAACGCTAAGAAAGGAAAAAACGCAGTAAATAAAGGCGACAAAAAAGCTGGATGAAAGACTGGGTATTTAAAAATTTGCAAGACTTAAATACTTTATCAGCTACAATAAATTAAGTATAAAAAGAGTTATGATATAAATGGATCTAATGTAATTAAGACTAAATTTTATCAAATTATTTTTTTTTTTAATATTATTATATATTAATTTAATTATCATTACAAATAAATAAAAAATAATAATTTTTCAACATTTCTATAGAAAAAAATTGATTTTTTTTCCTGAGGTTAACATATTCTGGGTATTACAGTATCGAGGGTATGAAATATTAGTTGGTTATGTTACATACCTTCGGAAAGTTTAATTTGTCTAGTTTTTCAGTATAAGTTTAATTTGCAAGGTTTTACACACAAATGGGCAAAATTTAAAAATAGTGCATTTGTGAAAAATTGAAAAACCGTTGTCTTGAGTTACAAAACATTTATTTTGATAGATATCCCACTCCCATCCCACTAAGCGACCAAAAAGTTCTTAAAGGAAAAATCCTAAGCTTTCTTATGAAAAAAAAGGCAAAAAATGCTTTGATTTAGCAAAAAAAAAGTCTACAAAATTTTTTTTTTTTTAAGTATTTTTTTTCCGAAATATTGAAGAAATAGCTATCTAAACTATTTGGGAGAAAATTTTCTAAGAACAATAGGTAATAAGTTACATGGATGAGAAAAAACACCTGTTTGGCCAAAATGTCAAATTTTGATCCCTCTAACTCAGAGAGATCTTGACGGATCTTGCTGAAAAATTGTGTCTAAACTACTATCCGATAGGACTAACCTTGGTGCAAATTTCATCCCGATCGGAAGACATTGGTTTCAAAAGTTGGTACACTTGACATGAAACCCCCATATATATATATCCATAATTTCAAAAATTTTCAAGAAATAGTACGTTGACGACTCAATATTTAGGCGGCAAGTACTGTCAAAGACGCGTCAAAGAAAGGATCATTTAATTGCAAGAGAGTTTAACAAATAAAAATATCTGCTGGAATTATTTCCAAACAAAATTTGCTAAAGAACACATGAACTGATCAACACGGAATTGGAATACTTTTCTCTTTTCAGATGAGTCCAAGTTTAATTTAAGAGGCCATGTTGTAAGAACGTTTGTACGACGACCAAAGAGAAAAACGCTAAACCCAAAATATGCACATAAAACTGTTAAGTTTGGCGGTGGCAATATTATGGTATGGAATTGCTTTTCGGACCAGGAAATGGGTCCAATTCATGAAGTAAAAGTTACTCTAACTGGAATTTGATACAGGCAAATTCTAAATGGCGTAGTGTATCTATACGCGGAGGAAAATATGTCCCTGGTGTGGAAGTTCCAAGTCTATTGACTCGTTGGAACATCGTCCAAATGTGGGTAGATCACATCCATTTGTAGTCTATTCTCCAGATGACCGCACAGTCCATTACAGAGAAAATTTGCTTATCAGTTGAACTGGCCGTATTTGGGGAAAGCTCCACACACAAGGCTTTCCCTACAGTTATAATGTAATAAAATTTAGGGCAAATACCCTCTTTCCTCCTTCCCATAACCTATTTTCCTGAAATGCACTGCATTTGTAGGGGACATACCCTGAGTGTTGGTTAGTAATAAAAAAAACTAAATTAAAAAAATTACAGTGACCCACAACAGAACTCCAAAATTTTAACCGAATTGCCACAATCTAATGGAGTTAGTGTTTTGAAATGGCCAGCCCAATCTATGGCAAATTTTAGATCGAGTTGCAAAAAATGTCAATGGATATTATCAACAATTTAGCTGACTCCATGCCTCGGCATTGTGAAGCAGTACCAAAAAATAATGGATACCCAACAAAATATTGAAACCAAAAATAGAGGGCAAGTTTTCAATTATTGTATAGAAAAGATTTCCAATGTTTTGCTAACAGCGTAATAATTAATACTTATAAGTTTTATTATTTTTATTCTTTAAGTTACAAATTTTGGATAAATTAAATCTGGGATTCCACAAGGTTACTTGGTCCAGTACTTTTTACAATATTCACATCAGACATGCCTAATATGGATGGCCTTACAATTGCTACTTATGCAGATGACACTGCTATTTTAGCATCCAATCAATCACCAATTGTAGCCTCTGATTTGGTACAAAATGAGTGAAATCTTACAGAAAATTGGTTGAAAAAAATGGAACGTTAAAGTAAATACAGAAAAGTCAGAGTCCATATTACATTTAAATTAAGAAAAAATGATTGTCCACCTGTATACTTAAACAGTGCTAATATACCGATAAGTAACAACATAAAGTATCTGGGTCTTTATCTTGATAGAAGATTTACATGGAAAGAACATGTTAAAAAGAAACGTGAGCAATTAAATATTAAAACGAGACGAATGTATTGGCTGTTAGGTTCAAGATCAGAATTAAGTTTAGAAAACAAAGTTACCTTATATAAAACCATTCTTAAGCCAGTTTGGACTTATGGTATCCAACCAGCAATTCAAACATTGAAACTTTGCAGAGATATCAATCAAAAACATTACGACTATTAACAAATGCACCCTGGTTTATAACTAATAATAATATACGCAATGATCTTAAAATTCCAAAAGTAAAAATTGAAATTTGCAGTTTTAGCGAAAGATACCTTAATAGACTTAGCAATTACCCAAACATATTAGCTATAAATCTCTTAGATGATATGGATGAAATAAAAAGGTTGCAAAGGTTCCATATACTTGACCTACCCTTTAGAATATATAATGTAAATATGTAAATATTAAAAGTTTTTCTTTTAATCGTTTGTTTACTGAGTTCATTGGAATTCAGTATCTCAGTTAATTATAATTAACGGCTATAAAGAAGTACCTTTCAAATAATATACGTTTGGTCAAAATCTTGATAAAACGGTAGAACAAAACATCGGTCACAAGAAATCGCCTAGCCTATTAATATTATAGATTTACAAAATTTCCCTGTCGTATCAGAAATGAAACTTTCCGAAATTTGTATACCTAACATCTTGAAAACTATAGAAATGAAAGTTAAAATGTTTTAAAATTTTTGTGGTAGTTTTTAGTAAAATCAGCCTTCAGTAGTAACCGCAAATATTTGTGATGTCCAATACAGAATCCCAAATAAGTCAAAAATAGCGATTTTTCACTATTCCCTACCTTATAAAGCAGCGTTCACACTATGTGTTTTGCTCTTCTTATGTTTTAAGCAGAGTTCAGAAAAAAACACACACTGAATAAAAAACTCGTACATATATGTAAACAAACATAACTTAGACCAACACACACATATTTTTATTTTCATATCAATTATGTTTGTTTTTAAATTTTCTTCGGTGCCCAACACAATCATGACTGTGTTCGTTTCAATATTTCGTTATTTACACGAACATTTTTGTATCACGTACTTTTTGTTTCAATCACACATAAACCACACATTTTTGAGTGTTGCTTTATTTGAAGTTCATGTTCTGGTACGTGAACTGAAAAAAAAAACAGAACATGTACAATAAACAGGTTCGAGTTCAGTTATATTTTAAGTCGTGTTTAAAGTATAACTGAACTCGAACCTGTTTATTGTACATGTTCTGTTTTTTCTTAGTACACGAGCCACAACACGACTTAAAATATAACTGAACTCGAACCTGTTTATTGTACATGTTCTGTGTTTTTTTTTTCAGTACACGTACCAGAACATGAATTTCAAATAAAGCAACACTCAAAAATGTGTGGTTTATGTGTGATTGAAACAAAAAGTACGTGATACAAAAATGTTCGTGTAAATAACGAAATATTAAAACGAACACAGTCATGGTTGTGTTGGGCACCGTAGAAAATTTAGAAACGCACATAATTGATATGAAATTAAAGATATGTGTTGGCTGCTTTTGAACAGAACATTGTGTGTTTCATGTGTGTATTTTCTGAACCTTGGTTTTTAGCACAAGCAATTTTTACACATCGTGTGAACCCTTTCAAACATTGTTTATTTACACTACATGTGGAAAGTCATACGCAAATTTTTACATTTTGACATGACAAAACATACGAAAACTCAACACTGCTTGTGGCGAAAGAAAAACAGAGTAAATTAAAAAGAATGGTATTAAAAGAAAAATAAATTGTTTAATATTAAGTAACAATTAAAAAATATATAGAATAAATAACTTCATTTTTAACAGTTAATTTTGTAAATTCACAAAAAAAACAGCTGTTGTAAACAAAACAAAGAAATAAACAGCGGCTATGTCAGGCGCAATTACATATGTACGTTTGAACGCAAAAATTGTTAATGGTATGTAAAACGGCAATTCTGACATACACGCGGATCGTAAAATTGACTTTACATATGGAAAATACATATAGTGTAAACACAGCTTAACTAAAAAACAAGAGCTTAACGAGGTAAACTAGTTCGGATTTAAATTTTTTCATGCCAAAAATCATTAAGATTCTCTCATAGGCACCGTAAAAACTATCATAGTCTCAAATCGCACTAATTTGTCATTCCAAATATATTTACCTGTAACGGGTAAACGAAACAACCAAAAAAATTTATTGTGGTTCTAGAGCCAAAATTATTATAAAAAAAAATATGGACAACAACAAAAATTAAGACATTCGAGGGTTAAATTACAGATCCCAGCACTCTAAATTCGAGTGCAAATTCTAGGAAATTTAATTTTTTCATTTAATAAAGACCCTAAAGCTATGCTTCACAATTCAACTCATTTTAAATGAAGAAGACAAACTCAAACAAACCAGGGATTCTTCTACACCAGAGATTCTTGTACATATTTGATTGTTCTTTCACTATTCTTTTATAACTTCGTTTACTTATAATGTTTTTTCTTTGATTTATTATAAAATATATTTTTATTTACCTTTTGTTTTAAAACTTCAGTTTTTGATCCAACCACGTATTTTTTAAGCAAAACTATAGAAACCAAGAAGAAGCAGAACTCCCAACTTCTCTATGAAAAATTTTTTTGACAGATAAAGCAAAGTTAATAGTCTAAACTCTAGAGTCTAGACGCTTAGTTGACAATGTCAACAAAATAATAGACAAAAGTGGTGACTTGGATACACTTGACCCCAGGCTTCCTGCAAGGCACACATAGCATTGTATAATTTTATGTATATGTTAGTAGCAACTTTAAACAATCATAACTCCAAAAAAATATTCCAGATGATAAAAATCTGTAAATCTGGGTAAAAGCTAAAAAGAAATACCTTTCAAATGATAAAATTTTTCCAAAATCGGGGTAAAACTGTGAAACTTACATCGGTCACAAGAAATCGCCTTGCCTATTAATATTATAGATTATAAGATTTGCTTTTTATTCTAATTTTTGTAAAATAGATTGCAAATAAAGATGAATTGAAAAAAAAAAGTTAACCTATTTTATGTTCACATTTTTATATTTTTTTTATACAAATTTTTGAATTAATAGAAAAGTTGTTTAATAATATGATCCAATTCTTTGATCTTAACCGCTCATGTCATCAAAAATATATATTTTGTTAAAAGTTTCCATTGTATTGTCACTCACTGTATGTATTACTGGCATTTGCTCTTCTACTGCTAGCAATTATTTATCGCAATAAATTAATCTTTTCATCGCTTTTTGAAGACAAACAAAAACTCTGACTCAAAATAGGATACAAAAGACAATTTTACGGCAGACGTTGATAATGAAAAAAAATGTTTGACGTTAACAATAAAAACAAAAAAAAAGCCCTCATTATTAGGTCAGACAAAACACCACAGAATACAAACCAACCTGTAAAAATTATAAATTCAAAACAATTATTTACTGCTTCTTTTAGAAGATTCAAAAAAATTAAAGCAAAAGTCAAAGTACCAACCAACTAATAAATGCCATCCGCAAATCAAAACACTTACACACAAGCCATATAAGTAAAAGTAAAACTTTTTTGACATTTAATAAATCAAAGAAAAAGAAAAGTTTAAGAAATCTAACTTCTATTGTTTATGTAGATCACAGACATGAAAATTATTGCTCACAATCAGTTACATTTAAATTATGACTCTAACACATACACACACTCACACAGATTTCATTCATTCATTTCATTCAAAAATGTTATTTCAATTTGTCACTTCCGTTTCTGCTTGTTTTTCAACTAGACTCTTCATCATGGATATAAAAAGCACACACACACACACATACACACGCCCACCAAAAACAGCATTATATTGTATGAGTCTGTAAATGATTCTATTTGTAGAATTTTAAATCAAACATTTTGTTTAAAAAAAAAAGAGGTTACATTGTAACAAGCTTCTGATATGTGTGCGAGTATATGTGCTTAGTACATTCGTATGGTACGTTTGTTCTACATTTGTCCTCTTGTCCTTGCACTTACAAATACTTGAACTGCTGGTTGTTCCTGCCAGCCTGCTGTTGGTGCTGATTGTTAGTGTTATTTATTTATTTATTTTTTTTTATTTTATATTCACTAAAATTAAAATGACACTCTTTTCACTTTTCTTTTTCTCCAACTCTTAATTTCTATTAAGAGTTTTATACTTCCGCTTTTTAATTAATTTCTTTCTTTTGCATTACGTTTCTTTAGTTGAAATAACTGTAGCTGTAGCAAATTAATAAATTTTGTGTTAATGTTGTCTCCTGCAACTGTTGTTGGCCATTTAAAGCTCTAAGAAATTGTCATTTACATAACTTTTATTTTTTTTATTGTTTCTACAATGCGAAAGTTAGTTGTTTTTTTTTTAATTTTTTTTATTAAATTTGTTTTTTCTATTTTCTATTTTTTGTTTTCTATTTTTGTTTTTTTTTTCTTTTTTTTTGTAGTTTACCGTTTTCAATTGTTTTACCCGTTCATTGCGTTTCTGTTAAGAGTCCCGTCGTGACTGAATTTCTGCTGTAGTCTTGAATCGTTTCTATGTCCTTTCGTACATTGTAATTTACCGCATACGATTATTTTACGAAGTGTATTTTTGTTTAACAGTTTTATGTTAGGAAATTGCAAAATAACGGTTTACTGTAACATTTTCCATATAAATAACTGAAGTCTGGCAATATTATTAATGGCTGGATTACCATATTTCATTACTTTCCCATATTTTTCTTACAAAAATTCCTTTATTTTTAAACAAATGTGTGCTATATACAAAAAAGTTATTTCAATTATAAAATCCAATTTTGATAAAATACGTAGGAACAAGTAAGAGTGTTAAATTAAGTCCATTAATATGTGGTCTTATTGCACTGTTTTTAAAAAATTTAAACAATATTTCTGAAAAGGTAAACAATTTGATAAACTTAATATGTACAAATTTTTTTTTGAAATTTCAATTGGAATTGGAATTTCAATTGGAATTTACTAATTGCGTTTCAATTAAATTAATTAATTAATTAAATTATCTTTCCAATAAAACAACAAAATCTATTATCGGTTAAAAAACTACCAAGTTATATCAAGTTACCCAGGCAATAAATTCGCCGCACAGTGGCTGAAAATCGTTTTTCATTGGCCAAAATTCTGTAACTTTTGAACCGATCAAAATATTTACGTAATTTTTTTTTTAGTGCATAGATATTTAGTACAGCTTGACTCAGTTTTAATTACATTGAAATTGATTACGGACTTTTTAAGGAATTCTAGGTCAAAGTTGAACTTTTATTTTTTTAACTTTAAGAGTGAAATATGTGTTTATTATTTTTTTATTTATTAAAAAATTTAATATTTAGATTTTAATAATAATTATAAACATTTTTTGTAATAATGGGATTTTTTTAATGTTACACTCATAAAAAAATACTGAAATCAACTGGAGATTTTGCTATTATTACTGAAAAATTAAAAATTTTTTGTTGTCAAATTTGCAAATTTGTTTACACTCAAAGAATACACTCAAAAAAACGTTATTATATTATCTAAAAATCTTGCTACTACTACAGAAAAATTTATTATTTTTTGCTGTCAAATTTGATAATTTTAAAAAACATTTTAAAAATAAAAACTCCAATAGATTTTAATTGCATTTGTAGCAATGGTAGGTTCCCTTTATAATTATATTTTACAAATACTATGTTTTTCGTACTTAAATAACAATGAAAGGCAATTATAATTATTATTCATTTGACTCAAATATTGATTGCAAATATTCCTTATTTTGTTCTATGTTATTTCTGTTCTTTAGTACACACAGAAAAAATATTCGCCAACCGAATTGCTCTGAAGTGGAACAACCGTATTTTCGATTGTATCAACAGAAATTTAATAGCATCTGCAAATTTTTTATTATGAAAAAATATTTACTGTTAAGGTAATAGAATTGTAGTCATAGTGAACCCGAAAATCGGTTATTAGCATTATCGCAATTCGGTTGGCAATAAATTCGGTAGCCACAACGAATCTCTTTTCTGTGTGTAGTTTTTTGACTTCTTCATCTAAATCCCGATGTTCAACTTTCCATTGATTTCGAATACTGAAGATGAACGGATCTGACGGTGCCAATAATATATTAAATAGATCTTCATTTGTGGAATTTCATGAAATTTTTCTAGTATTGTGCGCTCTATAAAATCTGTAATCCTTATTCCTTTTTTCCTGTGCTTCCTCTGATAGATCTCCAAATGGCACCAAATGATATTTAATGACAGGTTAATAATGAATTACATCCTATGTGTATTGACATTCTTACTTACACATATATTATGATAATAGAACAAATAATGACTATTATAAGCTACAAAATACCTAAAGCACAAATTTATTACACCATTGTATACGAGTACTATAGGGCTGTTTAAATTATCGTAATTTTAATTTTTTTTAAAGTAATTTCATTAAAATGAAAAAAGTGTTCTACCCACGGGTCGTCACGGGTATAAAAGTATATAGAGGATTAAAGAGGACACTTTCACCTTTTTCCGGGTGGTATACGTTTCTTGTTCCCTTTTGTTCCCTAGAAGTTCTATTCCACTAAAGTTGAAATTTGAGAAAAATATAGTTGTTTCATAAATTTTTCATAACGCCCCTAATTTTAAACGGTAGAGCTGTGACCACTTACAATGACTAAAGACTATAATCCTACGAACATTATAAAAAGGACCGCAGGTCATTATCGATGAGAGCTTGTGAGTAGTAACCATTTATTTTTGATAAAAAAAAACAAAAAAAAATCACCTTTTTCTGAAATTAAAAAAACAGTTGAGTTTGACAACATGCCACGCCCACAATTAGCAATAGTTTAACCTAATTTTTTGGCTACCTTAATCTGGATATATTAGCTACAAAAGGGCGTTACAATTTTAGAAATCGGTGACAAAAAAAATTTGACTTTTGGCCCATGAAATTTCAGCCACAGTGCGCCGCAGACCACTATTTAGCACTATTTAAAAAATGTTGTTCAAGAAATTTACCGAAATCAACGATTGGACTTTAAGGTCTTATTAATAAAATTTATGTGATTAAAAATGCGAAATATTGTACGTATCTTGTTCTTAATTTGGCGAGGGCAGCGTTTTTATTTCAGCAGATTTAAAGAAAAATGTGATTTTTCATACTTTTTCAACTTTTAGGCTACATCTTTTTGGTGTTTCCATATTTCAAATATATTTTATTAAAATATCATACTACTAGTTCTCAATCTTGTAAATTAAGGTTAAATTAAAACACTACAAACTGTCCCTCTTTAAGGTCAAAAGTCAAATTTAAGGAGAGTTAGATTTTTATAAAACAAAATATCAAAATAATATATATGTGTGGAAGGATTTCGAAAAGACTTGTTGATAATATTTAAATAACTCTAAAAAATAATATTCTGGACTTATTATTTGAGATTAACCCGTGGGGTACCCTTGATGTCAAATTGACTCTTTATGAAAATCTATAAATATTTTCTTCATCAGGATTATTTTTTAATAAAACAAATTTAATGTATTCATAAAATTCCTAAAATTTATTCGTTATTTTTAAAAAATATGTAGATTAATTAGTATCGAGGGCTTATATTCAAGAAGTGCTATCAGCATCAATAATTATTTTAAAGAGAGCGTGTAAAACCAATTTACTAATAAGATCTGAAAGTATTTGTCGATAGATTGGCTATAATATCTATTAAGAAATAGTCGTACTAATCATATTTGATATCAAAATTAATATTATATTTGACAGTTATATCAGACAACAGTTTGAAATTAAAAATTAATGTTGCTGTCAAATGTAGATAGCACCTTTCGAATATAGGCCCTCGATATACCTTTATATGAATACTAGCAGTATACCCGCTACGTTGTTAGCGTAATTATTATATCAATTATTACGCCATAATAATATTTAAAAACGACGGAAACAAATATATTTATAACAAAATATATTTTTGACGACTTGGACGGTCAATACCAAAAAATTTTATCATAAAATTAAAATCTATTTTATTAATTTAAACATTTGTATGTTTTATTTATTTAACAATGAAGAAATATTAACATAACTTCAGAAAAAATTAACAAAACTTAAAAGTATTAATTTTTAAGCTGTTGACAAAACAATGGAAACCTTTACTATACAATAACACATGGTCTTGGGGGGTAGATGATTCCAATACCGAACGATTGTATTAATTTATTTTAGTAAAACCCCCAAAGCGTGTACCCGATTTGTGGCCATTTAAATATTCAACTTTTTCGTCAACGCTATTTGCCAACAGTATTCTAATTCCAGTTCATGCGTTTTCTTAGCAAGATTAATGCTAGTCAGACGATTTTATGGATTTATTCATACAATATTTATCACAAACATTCTTTTGCTTACGACCATCACTAAAATCATCTATTATTCAGGTTCTCAACTCGCCATAAAACTTTATTCTTGCTACTATTTTATATTAATTAAAGAAAGTATCAGAATCTATATTTAAATAGAAGAAGAAGTTTAAAAGTTTCCACTGTTTTCGCATCTCTAAAAAAATATTTCTTTTTCTTTTATCTATTTTTTTAATCGTATTTTTTGTAACAAATGTGTTATCCTCCAATACAGCACACAGCAAATAGTGATTTTGTGCGTTTATTACATGCAGTAATCAGTAGACCAAAAATAAACCATATAGGACAATTCACTTAAACATATAAAAGAAAAGAAAAATAGTGCACAGGTTTTTCTCAAACCTGAGTGACAACCTAAGTCACTTTACCAAATATGGTATGATGGTCTTTTATAAGGATATCGCTTTTTACTATAGCGAATGTATTTATGAGGCCGCTCTATAAATTAAAAAGCGAGTTACTCCTTTAAGTTCTGATTTTGAATTAAACCTTATTTTTCAAATTTCCTTACTATTTATACAACTTATGAGATTCATACTTATAATCTGGTAACTTAATTAACCATAACTTAATTATTCATAACTTAATAATTACCAAATCCATAGTGTCTCACTTTCTACGTCATACAAGTCATTCACTTGTATAATGAATTTTGGTTGCATTGACGGTATAGTGTTTTCATAAGATCTCAAATAACCTTTTCAATTCAACTGGGTGGCTACTGGTGTCTTTGATACGCAATACAAAGCAAAATTCATAAATGGGTCAGCTGGTGATCATTATTGCTGACTACCCAATATTGACAAATTATTTGTATTCAATTGTTCTTATTAACAGTGAAATCCCGTATAGTGTGACAACATGGATTTGTATTCTTATACAGTAAGATCCCGTATAGTGGGACAACATGGATTAGTATTCTTATGGTGCTACACATATGTGTGCACATACTACAATGGTCAGGAACGGTCCAATTTTCGACGTAGATTTGGTTTATGCTTTTTTTCTAAACTCAATTAGTTTTACCTAAGACCGATTCTCTAAGCGCATGGTGTAGGGTATCGGTCTATACTGACTATATATTTCTTACTCGTTTTCTTAAAAAAATGTAATTCCAAATAAAAATTTAACAGTTGAAAAATATCAGTTTTCCCCTTAAAGCTCGAATAAAACAAATTTTATTATTCTCCGATGTTTGTGTTTCTGGTGGAATCTACATATCAAATTTCATATTCCTAATTTACTTTCTAAAGAAGATACAAATTACTTTGTAAGAAAAAGATTTCAACTTATTTGATGTTTCTATCCACAAACTATATTTTATATTCGTTTGTTTAGAAGATACCAAATGTACAATTTTTACCCTTTTTGGCCTTTTCCCCCCTTAAATGGCCAAATTTCGAAAAAATTAATCCTGAGCCAAATTTTTTTCCAGGATGGCATCTACACACCATATTTCTACATTCTTTTTATAATTTTCCCCTTTTTTTGTCAGCTTTTTACCCCCTGAAGGCTCGAATTTAAAAAATTTGTATTCTTGGCCGATGTTTGTGTCTCTGGTGGAACCTACATATCGAATTTCATATTCCTAAATTACTTTGTAAATAAGATACAAAAAGGTACCATTTTTACCCTTTTTGGCCGTTTTTTTAACCACCTTAACAGCCGAATTTCCAAAAGTTTTCCTCTCATCTGATGTTTATATCTCTAATGGAATCCGCATACTATATTTGATATTCACAGATTCGTTTGTTTAGAAGATACCAAATGTACACTTTTTGCCCTTTTAGACCGTTTTTCCTCCCCTAGACGTTAGAATTAGCAATAACTTCATTCTGTATTGATGCCCACATATTCGGTGAAGTCTTTATACCAAAATTCATATATATATATTAATATGTTAAGAAGATGCTGAAAGGTACTATTTCTACCCTTTTTGGCCGTTTTTTCCCCTTAAATGGCCAAATTTCGAAAAAATTAGTTCTGAGCCCACATTTGTTTCTCGGATGGAGTCTACACACCAAATTTCATATTCCTAGATTAATTTGTTACCATTTTCCCCCCTTTTTGTCCTCTTTTACCTCGTTAATGTATGAATTTTTAAAGAGGAACCTACAGTCCAAATTTCAAGCTTCTGGGTCGAATGGTTTGGGATGGGCGATGATCATCCTCGCAACTCTTTTATATATATAGATAATAATTCTGGAAAAAAAATTAAAAATAAAATAATTAATTTAAAAAAAAATAAATAATCTTATAAATCGTTATATTTTTTGTAGAGATTATAAATTTGCATTTTTCGAATACTGTTGGCTATAATTTTGTACCACCTGCTAAATGAAAAAAAAAAAATTAACAAATAGCACAAAAATATAAGTTTAGCATGATATTATTTAGAATTAACCATTTAGTAACCTTATATTTCAATTAAGATTTTTAGTTTTTTATAATAGACTAATAATGACCCATAAGTACCTAAGGCTTAATTTAACAAAAAAAAAACCGAGAACCCCACGGGTTAATCTCAGAAAATAAGTCCAGAATATTATTTTTTAGAGTTATTTAAATATTATCAACAAGTCTTTTCGAAATCCTTCCACAAATATATATTACTAGATGTAACCCGGTGTGCTTCGCTACACCCCCCCCTCCCCCCCTCCCTTCCGAATCGTTATGAAAGGACTCACGCAAAGTCCCAAGGCTCTCAGTAATACAGTAATTCAGATATATCAGATTTAATATTGAGTTTATGTGTTGGTACCACGCGCATTTGTCTAATACCGCCCATTTTTTGTCTGACTACTCACGTTAATAATAGATGACCTGAGACAAATTTGCAAAGCTTTCTCTATCATAGTACTTAATATATATGACATTAAAAATTTACTTTTTACGGGAGGTGCCACGTCCACTAAAAATATTTAAAAAAATTAAAGCCTGTAGCACTCCCATATCGGCAGTAAGATTATGTGAAAATTTCAGGAAGATCAGATGAGTAGTTACGGAGATTACCTCCTACAAACAAACAAACAAACAAATATTACCTCTTTATTATGTTAGTATAGATTATTAGTATAGATTTTTTTATTTCAATGCTTGCTGATGCTGATATACAATGTTTTTTGTTTTTTCATTCGGTACAACAATTATCAGATTTTTCGGCGTTCCTACCCTGGAGCAAGGTACATGTAGCTGCCCATGAGAAGAAGATGGATTATCCATATTAGATCTGGCAACACTTAATTATTGGCCTTGAACTTAGAATATCATTTGGCAATTTTTCTTTATAGCGATTTTTGATTTTGCCCATTTTTGATTTTGAATATTTTTGTTTTTGGGCGATTTTAATTTTTTGCGATTTTTGGGTTTGGCGATTTATGATTTTGGCGATATATTTTCCACGACAAATCACATTGATAACTAATGAACTTGTCAAAAGACTGTAGCTTTCGTAGTGCTTCATATTTCTCACATAGGAGGTGCCACGCCCACTAATCCCATCCCGCCCAATTTTTATTTGACTACTCACATTAATATCTGATGAACTCATGCAAAATGTCGAGTCTTTCCATTTTATAGTACACCAGTTATATGATATTAGATATCTAATTTGCATGGGCGGTGCTACGCCCACTGCTCCGACCACGCCCATTTTTGTGTTCGACTAATCACACAAAGAACCTATGGGCTCACGCAAAGCCACAAAGCTCTCTCTTTTACAATACTCCAGATATATGACATTAAATAGTTACTTTTGTGAACCCGACAATTTTTTGTTCGACAACTCATACTAAGATCTGATAAGCTCGTGCAAAGTGTCAAAGCTTCCTTTTTTAGCACACCAGTTATATGATATCATATTTTTACTTTGTATGGGCGGTGCCACGCCCACTGCTCCGGTCACGCCCATTTTTTGTCTATTTAATCAAATGAATAACTTATGGGCTCACACAAAGTCCCAAGACTCTCACTATTACAGTACTCCAGATATATGGCATTTTATATTTACTTTGTATGGCAGGTGCCACGCCTATTGGTCCGATACTGCCCATTTTGCATCCGACTACTCACATTTATAATAGGTGACATCAGAAAAATTTGAAAAGCTCTTCCTATCACATTACTCGAGATATATAATATTGAACTATTACTTGTATGGAAGGTACCACGCCCACTTATCCGATCCCGCCCATTTCCGGCGTAGCTACTAATATTAACAATAAGTGACCTCACACAAATTTGCAAAGCTCTCCCTATCATAGTACTCAATATATGTATATGATATTAAAAATTTACTTTGTGTGGGAGGTGCCACGCCCACAAAAAATATTTAAAAAATTATATCCTATAGCACTTCCCATATCCGCAGTAAGAGTCTGTGAAAATTTCGGGAAGATCAGATGGGTAGTTACGGAGATTACCTCCTACAAACGAACAAACAAACAAACAAACACACATTACCTCTTTATTATATTAGTATACTATAGATTTCGATATTTTGTTTTAAAAAATGTAAATCTCCTTAAATTTGACCTTTGACCTTAGAGAGGGACAGTTCATAGTGTTTCAATTTAGCCTTAATTTACAAGATTAAAAACTTATATCAAGTAGTATAATATTTTGATAAAAGATATTTGAAATATGAAAACACCAAAAAGATGTAGCCTAAAATTTGAAAAAGTATGAAAAATCACATTTTTTTTCAAATCCGCTGAAATAAAAACGTTGCCCTCGCCAAATTAAGAACAGGATACCTACAATATTTGGCATTTGTAATTACATATATTTTGTTAATAAGACCTTAAAGTCCAATCGTTGATTTCGTTAATTTTCTTGAACAAAATTTTTGAAAAAGTAAAATTGGAGATTTGGAAATAGTGCTAAAAAATACGTACCGTTTCGATTTTAATTTAGAACGGCGTAACAATACATGAGATGCAAATTACTTTACATAAGATCATTTTGGGATCAGGAAAATGCAAAAATGTTGTTGTTGTAAGTTATTTCAATGTCTTTAAAAATGTGAGCTCCGTTTTCTAAATCAAGTGGTCTGCGGCGCATTTATTGCCTGGGGAACTTGATTTTTCAACCAATAATAGACTTTGTTGTTTTATTAGAAAGATAATTTACTCTAGATTATGGTTCATTCATTAATTTAATTGAAACGCAATTATTAATATAAAAATTTTTGTGAAAAATTATTTTTTTTTTATAATTTTTACATATAAATGCATATTTGAACTTTGAACCCAATGTGCGTCCAGAACACATTGTCCGATTTGGCTCAAATTTTGCGCACCAAAGTTTTAAGTCCAATGTCACAATAATCCGACCCGCACTCCTCAAAATTCGACCAAAAATTTGTTTTCATACAAACCGCTGTCACCCTAATGTACAGTCAATCAATAAAGTTTGTATGCAAACTGTAAATCAAAATTCAATTTAAACTTTTTCGCACACCCTGTATTACCTTGCCGTCTTTATTTTCTGTTTTGTTGCTTATTATGTTAGCTTCCAGCATCTAGTTAGAAAAACTGATTTTTAAAACACCGCAAGCAATTGTTTTTCCGATTGATGTAAAAATCTAGTCAATAAATTTTGTGTGCAAAACGCACAGTTAATTCTGGTCTTTGAGTGGAAGGTGACAAAGTGGACTTCAGAACAATTATTTTATATATTGATTAGGATCTACAGTGTTTTTGACATTTTTTGTTATATATTTGAAAAAAAAAATACATTAAAAAATACACGAAACGTCATCACGGGGCAAAGAAATGTCTTAGGATCTCAGAGAAGTGATAATAAAACTCTACCTGGAGCACATAACTCAGAGACAAATTGCCGAAATGGTTGGAAAAAGTCATGCAACCGTACAAAAAACAATAGAAAGGTAAAAAAGACAAGGAAATAATAATAAGATCTGGTCGGCCAACCACATTCACACCCAGTGAGAAACGAATAATCGTGCGCAAGGTGCAAAAAAAATCCGAAAATTTCTGCACCAAAATTACAGATAGAAATTGAAAATGAGGTGGGAAAAATTTGTAGTACAGAAACAATTCGTAAGGTACTCCATTCGGCTGGATACCATGGCCGTCAAATCCGCAAAAAGCCGTTTGTAAGCCCTATTAACCGAAAAAAGAGACTCTTATTCTCAAAACAATATGAAACAGCCGCCCAAAGCTTTGGGAACACCATTATTTTTTCGGACGAAAGTAAAATCAATATCCACGGATTAGATGGAAGAGCCAAGGTATGGCGAATACCAAATTCTGAGCTTGAGCCACAAAACATGATAGGCACAGTTAAACACGATGGTGGATCAGTACTCGTTTGGGGGTGTATGGCTGCCTCTGGAGTGGGTAAACTTGTTTTTATAGATGGTATAATGGATCGGTTTGTCAAATAATTTAAAAAATAACTTCCTTATAAGTGCTGCAAAACTTGGGATTGCGGAGTCATTTGTGTTGCAGCAAAACAACGATCCAAAGCCCACCCCGTTTATTGTCAAAAAGTGGCTCCTCTATACAGTAAAAAACAGCTTAAAGCCCCACCTCAGTCGCCCGATATTAATCCCAATGAGCATTTGTGGGACCACCTGGACCGCCAAATCAAAAAACACGATATAAGAGGCAAAGAAGACTTGAAACAGGTCCTTATAGAAGAAAGGGAGAAAATATCACCGATCGTTACCATAACCTGGTGTCGTCGATGCAAAACCTTCTAAAAGCGATCATAACAAATAAAGGTTTTCCAACTAAATATTAAAAATTGGATAATAACTGTTTAACCTACGAAAAATTAATTACCTATTGTTGACTTATATTTCCATATACATATACTTTTTTGACGTATTTTCTAGAATATTATTGTTGTTGTTATTTGAAGACGTTAAGTTGCTCTTTGCTTTTTTTTTTTTTGGTTTCGAAATAACATCTTTAATATTTTTAGTAAAAAAATTAGTTTTTCTTTCATCGTTGTACAGTGAATATATATTTTTTGATGATATAAGTATGAGCTACTCGCTTGCATATAAACTTAATTGACTGACTGTACTACATTATTACAACAAAAACATTGAACTTTTAGAATTTTTTAGAAGTGTCTTCATATTTTTGGACATATCTTAGCAATATAAATGGTTTATTTTGTGAATGAGCGTGATTTTAACAGACAGACGGACGGACGGACATACGGACACCGCTATATCGATTCAAGTTGTTATAAGGATCAAGAATATATATACTTTATGGGGTCACAAATGCATTTTTCGATTCCGTACAAACGGGATGACAAACTGATATATACCCTCTGCACAGTGGTGTGAAGGGTATAAAAACTTAGGAAAATTAAGATATTTTCAAGGCAGTCGAAATTGAATGTGAACAAGTATGAGTGTTAAATTCGGCTGAGCCGAATCTTTAATACCCCCATATGGGTTTTACGTTCACATTACTATCTGAACTTATTTAATATTTAAAAAATATAAACAAATTTGATAAATTTAATACTAAATTATTACAACATGTCTTAGAGGTGTCTTCATATTTTTGAATATACGAGTATCTTGGTACAATGTCGGACATCATTGTACCCATTTCAAATACCCACTTGCTCGAAATAATGATAAACGATATTACCTTAAGTTTTCCCAGGTAAATGGTTTATTTTGCGAGCGTGATTTCAACAGACAGACGGACAGACGGACATCGCTATATCGACTCGAGTTGTTATAAGGATCAAGAATATATATTCCTTATAGGGTCGCAAATCTATAATATAAGATGTTTTGTTCTACCGTTTTATTCCGATTTTGACCAAACGTATATTATTTGAAAGGTATTTCTTTTTAGCTGTTCATTTTGAGTAAATTGCATTTGTAGTTGCTACTAACACATACATAAAATTATGAGTATGCTATGTGTGTTCGTTTGTGAGTTTTTTATCTTCATCCACAATAATAATAATCAAAAAAGTATTCGTTTGTGAATTGGCTAAGTTGAAAAAAAAAGTTGCCTAGAAATTGCACTCGAATTTCGAGCGCTGGAATCTGCTAGTAAAAATTAAAATCTTATTTAAGTAAACAAAAATGTATTGATTCATACGAAGATACTTTGGATTTATATTTTATACAAGTTTTAAGATGATATTTATTATTATTATGACATAGTATTTCTGGTTCACTTCGTAAAATGGCTTGGGTCTCCTGGAGGTAACTCCGCTTTTCTGGGACGGCCTGATTCTTAAGCAAATATGAAACAAGATGGACTGCAATGCACAAATGTAAGGAAGAATTTACAAAATAACATTACATTAGTTGGAATTTTGATAAAAAATATATTGTGGAATATTCTGGCATTTCGGATACTAATGATTACTAGCAGATTCCAGCGCTCGAAATTCGAGTGCAATATCAAGGCAACTTTCAACTTAGCCAATTCACAAACCAACACTTTTATGGTTTATTTTTATTGTGAAAGAAGATAACAAACTCATTAACAAACACATTAACAAATTTAATAAAACACTCATAGCACATGTATAATTTTATTTTATGTATGTGTTAGTAGCAAATTTAAATGTAATTTACGCAAAATAAAGGAAAAAAATTAAAAATCTGAAAATCTTCAATGCGGCTAAAAAGAAATACCTTTCAAATAATATACAATTGGTCAAAATCGGGATAAAACGGTAGAACAAAACATCGGTCACAAGAAATCGCCTAGCCTATTAATATTATAGATATAGTAGCATAAAATACCAGAGACATTCGAAATAAAAAAAATAACCTTTCAATTCTTTACTAAGTACAAATATTCATATATATCTTCTCACAGAAACATTGCTTAAGGTATGACCTGCGGTTCAAGCCCACAAAAATAACGTTTTCTAAAAGTGCTGTAGCTCAGTCGTTTTTCAATTTATCCACTTTGGGCTTTTACGTGAAAGTAGACGCATCGCCCTTCTAGAGCGATGAACATGGGTACCTAAAAATGAGAGCAAAAATGAGGCAAACGAGGTGTCGTTTTCTGGAGAACCAGATGTCGTATCGAAATTCGGCGGGCGGCATGATTACCACCACGTCAGGCAGGTCCTGATCTAGGATATTTCCAATATATCAAAAATTGACAAGGCGCGATTATTTTTTAATGTTCAAAAATAAGCTGTTTTTTATGGGGAAGTTTTTGCCCCACCCCTCCCCCGCTAGAAAAGTTAGCCCAATTATTCCACATGTAATTAATAAAGTCCACCAAAAATTGCAAACTCAACGTTGCAAATAAAAGCCTGGAGCAATATTTTCCAGTTTGGAAACAAGTAATAATGGCTGGGGGTCAGATCTGGGGAATACGGGGGGTGGGGAAGCAATTCGTAATGTAAGGACTTCAATTTTTCTTAATCCAAAGCGTACGAATGTGCCGTTGCATTGTCATGATGGTACAAAAAACACTGGCCATAACCTTTCCAGTTGATTGTTGAGTCATTAGCCGCTTTGGTCAGCCTTCGCACCGCTTGTAACCACTCCGCAGACTGCGGATTGGACTCCAGTGTATAAAATTAATCCACGTTTCTTCCATACTTTGAATCATAAACACGTTTCAGATTTTGTTCAGCTGTTAAAAATCGCGGCACCCATTAATCAGAAACCTTTTTCATATTTAAATGCTGAACTCGCTCTGTTGATATTTTTATGATGCCAGCAACCTCACTCACTTTAATTTTTCGATCATCCAATACAACCTGATGGACTTTCTGCGTTTTCTTCGATAATAGCCTCATTTTTACGACCAGGACGATCTGCATCATTTGTGCTCGTACGACCACATTTAAATTCGGAAGACCACATTTTACCCATTGAATATGACGGCGAAGTTTCACCATAATGTTTATCAACTCATTCTTTGTTTAATCAAAACACGAAACACTTTGCAATAAATTTTTCTCAAACTTTAAAATCAACATCATTTTTATAAAGGTAACTTTTTTTCTAATTAATGAAATGTCAGGAAATTTTGGCATAATTTTTCTACCAGTTGACCCTACTGAATAAACAGAAAAAATTGGCACTGATCACACCATCTCTATGTGAGACCAAGTACTTTTCGCTCCATGCAGTAGACACATATCGTCACCTTAAATACAAACGGACGTAACTACACTTTTATTTTTATTACAGGAGGAACAAAAAACGTTATAAAATCTCTAATAATAAAGTATTCGTTGCAATATTTTCAAATTTTACTTATATAATGGAGACTTATTTATAAAAGAAAAAAATTTTTTTAATATATTTATTTTAGTTTTTTGTTAGTTACGTCCTTTTGACTTGCTTTTTTCTGAAACAAGAAGCCGTAACTACACTAAAGTCATTTTTAGATATACAAAAAATAATGCTACAAAAAATAAAACATCCATGTTATGTTAGTAAAATTTCAAGCTCTTTTAATTAAAATGCTTGTTTATATTTATATTTCTATTTATTTTTTAATTAAATGGTATCTATATATTAATACGTGAAGGTAAATTTTTAGTTCCCTTTTTAAGCAATATGCGGGCACGGAGTAGTGTGAAAATTGGTACGGTTATAGTTCATATGGAGGAGAAGCTGAGAATGATAAAATTTATGTGTAATCTGTCTTAAAAATATTGAAATTAAATAAAATAAAATATTTATAATAATTCGTTACACCCTGTTAATGCGAATAATTTAAATTATATATCAGACGCTCTATGTTGAATTGTGAATTGCTAAAATTTATTAACATACCTTTAGGCTTATTTAAATATTCAAAAATTTTATATATATATAGATTAAAAAAACATTGGAAGACCAAAATTGAATGAAAAAAATAATATTTCCTAGAATTTGCACTAAAATTTCGAGTGCTGGACTATACTAGTATTTTATTAAGAAAAAAAGTGAAAATAAAATTAATCAATTTTATAAATAAAAATTGCAGTCCATTTAAAAGAATCCAAAAGCTAAAGATATGACATTACAAGCTATTTAATATTCGAAAGGAATACTGTCATAGAAATTATGACAATCTGCTGGAATCAATGATTTTAAGTCATGAAGATTTTGCCACTTTTTCTGCGATATTTTAATTTTCTGAGTATGTAATTTGGTGGGTTCACGATCTACAAATTGTCTTTCAGTTCTTTGTGGAAGTAGTTCATAATCATCCGTAATATTTTTTTTTTTTGAAATAAATAAGACCAGTGCCTTCATCACCAGATTTTTTTTACCTGTTTAAAAAAGTTTCAAATTGAATTTTTAAAATAAATTTAAATAAGTTAAAATAACATCCGATACTTTACCTGGTCTTATTGATAAAAACGTTTTATAATGGACTCAAAGTCAAGAAAATATTCATGGCTTAAATGATGCACTTGTAGAGGAAAAGGATTTTTTCGAGCATCTTTTATTAATTCCACCAGTTGCGATGGCAAATTTATTTGCTTATTATTGATTTTTCTCTGAATTTGCGAGTGGGTTGAGTCACGCTCCATTTGAATGTGACCAACTTTTAAGTAATTGTATTCAATTGTAATATTTCTTTCCACGCATAAAGTTAACAAAGCATTAGATAAGATAACATTTCGATTTTGGTAAAAGCACCCATCAGAATAGATAATAATATGATAGGTCTCACTAGATTTTCTAATGGCATTTCTTAAATGTTTTAAAATACATGTTGTAAATATGGATGCGACGAGATTACCCTCTGTTTCATCCCAAACATAACTATCTGCTTCATGAGTGACTACATTATATATTGTAAAATTATCAACTTGTAATTTCATCTTCTAATACGAGGCATTTGATTTTAATTGAGGAACTAGTTTCACTACTTGCATATCTATGCAAAATTGCAGATATATTCCTGACTTCGCATTTTCAATGTCATTTGCCTTCTCATTTCTCATCATTTCTATTTCTTTTCTATGACAATCAAATTTATCCTTTGATATTTTATTTGCCTTGTACGATACACACAAATCACACTGATCATTTCTCGGTTTAAATATTGAATAATTACGTTCTTTCAACTTTTCCATCATCATTTTGTTACTTGCATTCTAATGAATATAGCTCATAGATTTGAGTGTGCGACTTAAAATTTGCCTCGAAATATAATTTGTTTGAGTACTGTCGGCGATAATGTGTCTCCAACTTTGGAATTCCTTCCAACCACTTTTCCAAAAACCTGAGTCGTTTTTCCTATTGGGAATGTTGTTTTCCTTTTTTCGATCAGATCTTATTCCCTTTTGATTTCCATGACTTATTTGGGTACAATGTAAGTCACTGGAATTTATACAGCTTCTCACCATTTTTTCAGAAAGGTCTAATGTTGAGAAAAACATTTTGTTTTAAATAATAGCACTCGGTATTCGAAAGTCTAGGATTTTCTACGCAAATACGTTTTCTATTTGAGCATTCAATAAGGTTTATTACGTAGAGCCTTTTCTGTTCCCACGTCATCTTCCAGAAAAAAGTAAATATTTCCATACGTATATCTTCTGAAAAAACTGCGCAATGTCGAACTGAACTTTTTAGGCAAAGGTTTGATGTACAAGTTTCTCTCAGCTGTCTCGGCATCCTGTCACAGGGAATATTTTCTTTGGACAAACCTTCAAACGTTTTTTTTTGTTTTCAGTCTCTTATTTTGGGTAATTTTCTTAGAGTCACCACTTTCTGAATTATTTTCAGGAATATTTTCGTAATCGGAATTCATTTTACTTAATTTCACTTTTTTATTAAGCTTATATCACTAAAATTACGATTACTTTTAGAAATTAATTCAACTGCTATATTTTTACACGAAAATTTAAGGTTCCCAGCAAAACCTTGGTAATGATTAGTTATTACCGTTTGCATTACATGGTAATGTTAACCCCATACCTTTTGAATTATTTCAAGCTAAATGTAAGGACTTCAAGATAATTATTTATGTAAATACTTACTGGTGATGACCACTGTTTGTTTTAGTAAAAACTATAAATAATGAGTTTAATTTAATGAAACAAACTATTTCGCAGCGATAGTCATCATTGGGCAAACAAACAACGCAACAGAAGCAGTTAAATTTTACATTTCATTATTTACAACAGATTGTGCGGTGCCAATGTGTTGTTTTTACAGAAACTTACTTTACTCCCTACATGTAACGAATTAAAAGCTGTACGCAGCTTGTTAAGGAATCTTAACAGAAAATTTTCATATATTTCTTAAAGAAAAGAAAAAGCACAAAAGTACCTTTCAGTGCAACGCTAGCAATCAGCTGTTTTCTGTCAATTATTAAGAATTATAGAGCTGTACGCAGCTTGTTAAGGAATCTTAACAGAAAATTTTCATATATTTCTTAAAGAAAAAAAAAAGCACAAAAGTACCTTTCAGTGCAACGCTAGCAATCAGCTGTTTTCTGTCAATTATTAAGAATTGTGAAATTGAAAACAAACCAATTCTTCGGTTCTGCTTTATTTGGCCTGCTAAACGCCTTTTAAGCGCAGTATGAAAATTACCCATCCGCTTCTTGTTTTTCTTTGCCGAATTTTGTTCGTTTTTTCCATGTTTGCAACTGAAAAATAACTTTTAATTTTTTTAGCATATTACATTTTGTTTATGCTTACCTCTCCTGTCAAAATTCCGTTCAGAAAGAACGAAAAATTTGATATTCCTGCTCAAAGCCTGGGTTGCCTAACTTAATTTACGTCAAAAAAAAGTAGTAAAAACAATACTACTTTTTTAAAAAGCTGCAGACTATCAACAGAAATTTTTTGACAGAAAAATTCCTTAAGCATTTCTGAAGC
This sequence comes from Cordilura impudica, assembly GCA_963682025.1. Taxonomy (NCBI): domain Eukaryota; kingdom Metazoa; phylum Arthropoda; class Insecta; order Diptera; family Scathophagidae; genus Cordilura; species Cordilura impudica. The sequence goes on along the minus strand of OY821517.1, from coordinate 74,924,243 downwards.
GATTTTTTATATGAAGTTTTTGATTCCTTAGCAAGCTGCATACAGGCCTTTACTCAAAACTCATCTTGTTATCAATAAAGTAACTTTCTTTTGTATCAGTACCTAGTAAAGTGCCGGTAAAGCCTTTCCTTCAATGACACACTGTGGAACAAATTCAGTTTAGCAAAAGTTAGGTCGATTCTGAGAGTGAGGGGTGAAAATAGAGGCTAAATTAGAAGACCCTTATCGCGGCGTTTGTTTATGTTAGTTCGAATTTTTTTTTAATGACCTTCGAACTTTGCAGTCAAATGCCGATTTTCAGCATATTGTTTATATGGTTTTTTGGCTATAACTCGTCGACTAATTGATATTTTTTCAATCTGTAAAAGCCAAATTATTGCTAGAGACCTGTGCAACAATCGCAATTTTTTAAAAAATTGATTTAGAAAATTTTTGTGGTGCTTATGAAGCAAAATGTTGGAAAAATTATTTTTTTTTCATGCTTTTTGAAAATATTTTCCACAAAACTAAGTCTTTTTTGCTCTCTGTTTGATCTATAATATGCTTCTCAGTTTCTTCAATAAATTTCATTTGAAAATAAAATGGTCTTAGTCGATAATTTGCGTTAAAAATCCCAAAACCATTAAATAAATAGCGATTTATGTAGAAGTAATTAAAAAGGGAAGTTCCAAGAATTAGGAATTAGTAAAACAACTTTTTTGTTTTCAACCACCGCACAGGTAGCGATTTTTTTTTATTTCGTACAAGCGAACTAATTTCAAAAATGAAAATTCAGTTAAGACTCGAAACTCAGCCGAAGCTGATGTCTTTTTATTTTCACTCGGTCGTGATAAAATTCGCTATTAATTTTTTTGGAACTTATTTCATTTTGTGAGTGATTTTAGTTAAGTGCATCGGTTTCATAAAAATAACAAAAAAACATTGTATAATATATATTGTATGAAAAATGTCGGAACCAAAATGTAAAATGGACCATTTTTGTAATATTTGTGGACGTTTCATAGCAAGCGATGAAAAATGTGGTAATACGAGTGATTTTTTTTTGGAAGCCTATAAACAAATTTCTCGCAAGAGTTTATCACTGATGTAAACTAAAGTTAAAGGACTTTTGGGTAAAGAACGCAAAGACAACTACAGGCAATCTGTTGCAAACATGTTGGCAGCTTTCGATGAAATTGGGGTTAATATGTCGTACAAAATTCATCTCTTGTATCAGCATCTTGATCAACTCGCTCAACAGTTGCCAACTGAATCTGATGAGCAAGGCGAATGTTATCACCAAACTGCGCTTCCATTTGAAATAAGGTAACTATAGAGTGTGCATATTTTGAATTCCTAGATTTTTCTAATATCTTTGTCAGAGTGCACAATTTAAACATGTTAACGATTGAAACTATTTTCGTTTCAGGTACAGAGGAAAGAAATCTCCAGATGCAATACTCGCTGAAATTTGTTGGTGGAATAAAAACACCTTTGAAGAATAGGAAGACGAGGAAAAAGAGGAAGAAGGGGAAGACAAAGGTGAAATTCCAGAATATCTGTTGGACGAAATTATCGACTTTTCTGATGATGATGACGATGAACAAGGTATTAGAGAGAGCAGTGATGTTGATCCACAGCCGCCTGCTAAACGGCAACTGGCCAAATCATTACTTTAATTTATTTAATTTTTTTACTTAAAACTTTTCATAACTAACATTTCAAAAATATATTTTTTTTCCATATTTTTATGATTTCTTTTTCAATGTTTCTTCAAAACCAACACTGAACAAAATTGGAACATAAAAAATGAGAAGTAAATTAATATTAAGCTGGAAAACGCAAGTTTTGTATTATGATTGTTTTCTTTTCAAATGAAATTTATTGAAGAAACTGAGAAGCATATTATAGATCAAACTGAAAGCAAAAAAGATTTAGTTTTGTGGAAAATAATTTCAAAAAGCATGAAAAAAAATGATTTTTCCAACATTTTGCTTCATAAGCACCACATAAATTTTCTAAATCAATTTTTTTAAAAATTTTAATTGTTGCACAGGTCTTTAGCAGTAATTTGGCTTTTACAGATTGAAAAAATATCAATTAGTCGACGAGTTATAGCCAAAAAACCATGTAAACAATATGCTGAAAATCGGCATTTGACTGCAAAGTTCGAAGGTCGATTAAAAAAAAAATTCGAACTAACATAAACAAACGCCGCGATACGGGTCTTCTAATTTAGCCTCTATTTTCACCCCTCACTCTCAGAATCGACCTAACTTTTGCTAACCTGAATTTGTTCCACAGTGTAATGGGTGTCGTAATGGAACAGTAACTACTTGATTTATTATTCTAATGCTCATTACATGCAATGGAAAGTTTTGCTGGGTTATTAGAAAATAAAATAATATAAAAATATATTTTTTTTCCATATTTTTATGATTTCTTTTTCAATGTTTCTTCAAAACCAACACTGAACAAAATTGGAACATAAAAAATGAGAAGTAAATTAATATTAAGCTGGAAAACGCAAGTTTTGTATTATGATTGTTTTCTTTTCAAATGAAATTTATTGAAGAAACTGAGAAGCATATTATAGATCAAACTGAAAGCAAAAAAGATTTAGTTTTGTGGAAAATAATTTCAAAAAGCATGAAAAAAAATGATTTTTCCAACATTTTGCTTCATAAGCACCACATAAATTTTCTAAATCAATTTTTTTAAAAATTATAATTGTTGCACAGGTCTTTAGCAGTAATTTGGCTTTTACAGATTGAAAAAATATCAATTAGTCGACGAGTTATAGCCAAAAAACCATGTAAACAATATGCTGAAAATCGGCATTTGACTGCAAAGTTCGAAGGTCGATTAAAAAAAAAATTCGAACTAACATAAACAAACGCCGCGATACGGGTCTTCTAATTTAGCCTCTATTTTCACCCCTCACTCTCAGAATCGACCTAACTTTTGCTAACCTGAATTTGTTCCACAGTGTAATGGGTGTCGTAATGGAACAGTAACTACTTGATTTATTATTCTAATGCTCATTACATGCAATGGAAAGTTTTGCTGGGTTATTAGAAAATAAAATAATATAAAAATATATTTTTTTTCCATATTTTTATGATTTCTTTTTCAATGTTTCTTCAAAACCAACACTGAACAAAATTGGAACATAAAAAATGAGAAGTAAATTAATATTAAGCTGGAAAACGCAAGTTTTGTATTATGATTGTTTTCTTTTCAAATGAAATTTATTGAAGAAACTGAGAAGCATATTATAGATCAAACTGAAAGCAAAAAAGATTTAGTTTTGTGGAAAATAATTTCAAAAAGCATGAAAAAAAATGATTTTTCCAACATTTTGCTTCATAAGCACCACATAAATTTTCTAAATCAATTTTTTTAAAAATTTTAATTATTGCACAGGTCTTTAGCAGTAATTTGGCTTTTACAGATTGAAAAAATATCAATTAGTCGACGAGTTATAGCCAAAAAACCATGTAAACAATATGCTGAAAATCGGCATTTGACTGCAAAGTTCGAAGGTCGATTAAAAAAAAAATTCGAACTAACATAAACAAACGCCGCGATACGGGTCTTCTAATTTAGCCTCTATTTTCACCCCTCACTCTCAGAATCGACCTAACTTTTGCTAACCTGAATTTGTTCCACAGTGTAATGGGTGTCGTAATGGAACAGTAACTACTTGATTTATTATTCTAATGCTCATTACATGCAATGGAAAGTTTTGCTGGGTTATTAGAATTCTGTAAATGAAAAGAAAAACAACAGAAAAACAACAAATTCTAAGCACCGTTGTTTTTGAATGTTTTTCACTCAAGTGCGTAGTTACGTCTTTTTGCATTAAGAAATACTTGCACATGTACTTACGTCCGTTTGAATTTTTCTAATAAAGTCGCCGGTTTTGATCGTAAAGGCCTGTATGCAGCTTGCTAAGGAATCAAAAACTCCATATAAAAAAAACGCTTCAGAAATGCTTAAGGAATTTTTCTGTCAAAAAATTTCTGTTGATAGTCTGCAGCTTCTTAAAAAAGTAGTATTGTTTTTACTACTTTTTTTGACGTAAATTAAGTTAGGCAACCCAGGCTTTGAGCAGGAATATCAAATTTTTCGTTCTTTCTGAACGGAATTTTGACAGGAGAGGTAAGCATAAACAAAATGTAATATGCTAAAAAAATTAAAAGTTATTTTTTAGTTACAAAAATGGAAAAAAAAAACGAACAAAATTCGACAAAGAAAAACAAGAAGCGGATGGGTAATTTTGATACTGAGCTTAAAAAGCGTTTAGCAGGCCAAATAAAGCAGAACCGAAGAATTGATTTGTTTTCAATTTCATAATTCTTAATAATTGACAGAAAACAGCTGATTGCTAGCGTTGCACTGAAAGGTACTTTTGTGCTTTTTTTTTTCTTTAAGAAATATATGAAAATTTTCTGTTAAGATTCCTTAACAAGCTGCGTACAGCTTTTAAGAGTCTAAAATTTTCCGTTAACATGTAGTTTGATAAAACGAAACATAATCAATAAACAACTCGATTTCGAATTTTTTTGTAGTTACGTCCGTTTGCATTTGAGGTGACAATACATATATGCATTTATATAAATTTTATTCTGCTGCTCATATTTTAATATTAATTAAATTTCTAAATAACCATCGATTTCTAACCAATTCAAACAAATTATTATCAAGTAATATTATACATTTGATATTCATGGCAGTTTTGTTAACAAATACATATAAATGATATGGCATCACAACTAGTTTACAGCTGATATTAAATACTATTGTAAGTCGTGTTTTGTAAACCGTCAAAGAAGTAGGAATAAATAATGTGTATTTACTTTCAATCTCTTCAACAACAAAGCAATAAAACAATCAAAAGAACTTTAAATCTTTTTTGGAAATATATATATATACAGTTATATAAATATGTTGTTGCTGATATTTTTAATAACAAATTAATTTATAGTGTAAGCGCGGAGAAAAGAAATAGCTAATATATGATTCTTTCCACCATATGGTTTTTAATATCATATAGATTTTATGAGGAGTTTTGACACAACTTACAAACAACTATTGTGAATAAACATAAAATAAACAATTGTTTACACATTTTGTGATTATTTATAAAAGTAACACAAATTTTTTAAGAAAACTTTTAATTTCAATTCCCAATTATGGCCCACTACAAAGGAGCAGCCAGCGAAGCTGGGCGTGCTGCCCAGCTTATGAAAAAACGTGAAATCCAACTGCAGGAAATCGAATTTCGTAAAAAGAAAATTGAGGAAGAATTGAAATTGGACAAAATTGAGAATAAATTTGCCACCCATTATGATGCTGTGGAACAACAACTTAAGACTTCCACCATTGGTTTGGTCACATTGGATGAAATGAAAGCCAAGCAGGAGGATATTGTCAGGGAGCGAGAAAAGAAATTGGCACAGAAAAAAGACGAAAAGGAAAGGGAAAAACAAAAGGCTTTAGAAGCTATACAAGCTGAAAAAAATAAACAGAAAAAACAAATACATGCGTTATCCTTTAAATTTGATGATGGCGACGATGATGAAACTGAGGAAGATGAAGAGGATAAAGATGAAAAGTTAATGGCAAAACAAAGTTCTGAAGAAAAAGATTTGCAACTAAAATTGGAAACAGAAAAGTTAGAAAAGAAAAAATGGACAGAATTAAATCCTGATGAGCCTATACCAGTAATTAAAAAGAAAATATTCAAAAATCCAGATGTAGACACAAGTTTTCTGCCCGATCGCGACCGTGAAGAAGAAGAAAACCGTTTAAGGGAACAGCTGCGCCAGGAGTGGGTTATGCAACAGGCTACCTTGAAGGATCAAGAGATAACCATTACCTTCAGTTACTGGGACGGTTCAGGTCATCGCCGGAGTGTTGTCATGAAAAAGGGCAATTCCATTTATCAATTCCTACAAAAATGCTTAGAATTGTTACGCAAAGAATTTAATGAATTAAAAACCGTTATGGCCGATCAACTTATGTATGTCAAAGAAGATTTAATACTGCCCCATCACTATACCTTTTATGATTTCATAGTAACAAAAGCCAGAGGAAAATCTGGTCCTCTATTTCAATTTGATGTCCATGATGATATACGTTTGACTAGTGACGCTTCGGTGGAAAAAGAAGAATCACATGCGGGCAAAGTTTTACTACGTGCCTGGTATGAACGAAACAAACACATATTTCCTGCCAGCCGCTGGGAACCATATGATCCAACTAAATCTTATGACAAATATACAATTAAAGATAAGAAAAAATAGTTTTGTGTATTTTTATTTTTGTAAATAAAAACAATTTAGAACAAATTTATATACTTCAGTAATATTTTATATTATATTTTAACATTTGTCTAAATTATACTCAAACGGACAGATCTATATTTTAAATCAAAATAATCATATTTAAGATAGTTTTAAACCAATAACCGATTAATATATTTAAAGAGTATTTTCTGTAAGAAATGGTTGGATTATCCACGCATATGTACATTTACCAATGAAATTCTGAAATCCATTTACCAATTATTTTCAATTCCTGCTCACGGGCCTGTACAACCGAAGCAGGATCTTTAGGATTTGCAGATCTTAAGTCCAAATGATGAGCTCCTTCTGGTATAATAATTATGTAAATATTATTATTTTCAGTTTGTAAAACACCACCACCACTCCAGGGATCCAATAAACCATTACTGAAGATTATATTCGAAGTGTCTCGTAGATTTCGACCACCATAGCGTATAGTTATATCGTTTAACTTCGGTTCAAGATGAAATTTCGAGCGACATGTTTCTATTTCCTTTTGGAAACTCCATTCCTTAACACGGAACATCGTATCGGGAGTGTTACACATGGGCATAACCATTTGATTGCAAGTTTGTATATCCCAAGCATCACCTCCAACAGTTGACGGATTAAATGCAGAGTTATAGTTTAAGCATGACACTGAACCAGTAAAATTAAAATAAACATTTATAGCTTGTTTCATGGACTGCAAGAGGGTGTCGCCCGACTGTAACGTTTGCAAATACGAACAAAATTGTCTAACTGGATAACCGGGTAATGGACTTAGAAAATCGTTACTATAAGGATAATTAACCATAGCTAAACTGCCATAAACGTCTTCCAAGTAATCAAAGAACTTTTCTAAATCCAAATCGCTCTTAATAGGATTGCACAGTATAAACTCTGCAGTGAACTTCTTTTTACCATCGTCCGTTGCAGCTAATTGTTTGAATAAATCCCAAGATTTTTTAATATTTTTACTACATGTACCATTTTTATAAGTGTTCGCAAATACAGATGTTGTTATTTTTGCGAAAATATCACATGATGTCATACCATTAAATTGTCGTATTGGGGCAGATGCAGCTAATGCTCCATAAACCAAATGCGGATACTTCATGCGAAACCAGGCCGACAACATACCACCATACGAACCGCCAAATGCTATTACTGGCCCATATTTAAATTTATCCTGTAAATCGACAATCAATAAAGCATAATCTTCCAAGGCCTGCTCCACACTTAAATAACCATAATTCTGAGTAACATTAAAAGTCATATTACCAAATGGCAATGACTTGCCATAATAACGATGTTCAGCAAATACTACACCAGCACGATATCGTTTAGCTAATTCCCACATAAACCCAGTATTTTGAGCAAAAGTTTCAATGTCACCTTCATTGCCAGTGTAGAAGAACAAAGGAATTTTTCCGCTCAGCTTGTCAATATACGAATCGTTGTACAAGTAGCGTATTTTAAAGCTGGTATTAACAGCAAAGTTGAAATGATCCAAGGGTACTTCAAATTCCTTTGTTTCATAGTGGAAATTTTGACCCTCACAACATCCTGTACTAATAAATATAATTAGTATTGATGATAAGGCATAACACCCGAAATACCGTTTGTTGATAAACATCTTTTTCGGATGAGAGATACCGGCGAAATGATTTGATCATTTAGTATTTGCTCATCTTTAGGGTTACCAAACACACTTTAATTTCCATCATCGCCATTTGATTTATCGAGTATTTTTTTATCGATAATTTATTTTTCTTATCTGCTAAAAATCTTGAGTTTTGTAATTTTAAAAATTTACTTTAATAATTTTTGGACAATATATTTTCTAACTCCAATAAATGAATAAGAAGAATCTCTAATAACGTTTAATGTTTTGTGTACATTTATTCAGCCAGTCTATTTTATTATATTATATTATATATAAGATAAAGATGAGAACTTGTCATGTTATTAAAAAAATTGTATATTAAATCAAATTTTTCACTGATGTATGTATAAATTACACATTATTTAAATAATTTTATTTCATAATAATTTTATGTAAAACACATTTATATAATTTTGTTGTTCTCTTGTCTTAATCATATACACTCAAACCTCATTTTATGCGATTAATTCGTTGCGCAAAAATCCGTATAAATTGAATTCGCTTAATATGATACACTAGTTCCATAAAAAAAATCGCATATATTCAAATCAAAACAATAAAATTCAAACAAAACCGCATAAAAAGTCAACAAAAAGAGTTATTTCATTTATTTTTGTCCATGTTATTATATGAAAAAGCAAATATTTTTAGCACAACAACTTAAATGGTAAATATTCTATTCATATGTACTTTGTTCACTTTTACGATAAAAAACACTAAATTCACTTTTAAATATTGTATGTATGTATTTCACTACAACGTGTTGATATATGTACGTACTATTACTTAAAAGGGATTTCCTCTAAATTGTAAGCAAATTCTGCAACTGCTTTAAATTAAAATGTGTAATAATGACGCAAAAAACAAAAAATAAAAATTAAAAACCGCATAAATTCGAATTCGCATAAAAAAATCGTATAAAACGAGGTTTGAATGTATGAAACGCTCAAAAATTTTTTGATGTTTGAAGTCTGTGAACATCATAACTCAAAATCTACTTGACCGATTCTTTTGAAATTTTATACACTATTTCTACGCATAATTCACAAATTCACCGAAATTTTATAGAAATAATCGTGTTTCTTCACTTCAAAATGCTGCTAAAAATAAAAAAAAAAATTAAAAAATTCGTGATTCCTCGGGAAACATCACCTTTTAAACGCATTTCGATTTTTTTTATTTCGTAAGATCCGGTAACGAATCATGACGTTCGCCTATGGAGATTCGCTGTCAGGGACGTATTTATTAAAATTTTTAATTGAACATTTTTCAAAGATACTTCAAATGTTATATTATAACGTGTGTATAAAACAAATAATCCAACATTATTCATATCTTTAAAAATAAGGAAAAAATACGAATTTTTTCGCCTTTAAAACCTTACCCCCCCTTAAATGACATACAAAAATTTGATATATATAAAATTTTCACGACCACGGCTATTAATTTAAACAACAGTTTTGGCATTTCACACAAAATTTGGCGTTGGACGACTCTATTGTGATTAATCTCTTAATCTCACATTAAAATTTCCCCTTTTCTTACTAAAATTTCCTTCTACAAAATGCAACACTGTAGCAACATAAAAATACCCCTACGAATAAGTTGAAAACAGAAAAGCTGCTAGTCAAAGCGATGCCGATTTTTAAATTAGATTTTCTCGCATTAAATGAAAACTATATCTTTTCCTCGGGCGCAAGCGACTCGCTTGCTACTAGCTACTACTAATGTCAAATTGACATTTAATGCGCCCGTTATACAAACAAAATAATATTTAATAATAAAAAACCAGCTGTTCGATTAGTGTTCCTTTATACACAACTATACACAGCATACACAACAGTCTTCTGTCAATTGTCTTTTGAACAACATCTACTTAAAGTGCGAACGAATTCTTATTGGAACTACAGTGCCATAAGATATGTGTACACCATTGTTGCGCCGCAGTGAAGAAAAATATAAATTAATAACAGGAAAATTTTACGAAATAATCTAAAATTACGCATAGTCACTTAAAATAACGAAATTAGTCAACTAAAAGCAAATAATTGTGTGTGAATAATAATTTTTACTGATAAAAAAAAAGTTAAAATGTTAACAAGAGGGGTACAAGTTGTTTAGCAAAAAGTATCAACTTAATTGTTTACTGTGCAAGGGAGGGGTAACAAGATAATGTTTATCATTAATTAAACTCTTCGAGGTTTATTGATTCAAGTGCTTTACTAACAAAAAAAAAAAAAGAAACAGAAAAATACATTCTACAAAAAAGACGATTTTCTATTAAGACCTACGCAGGCAGCCGAAATAAGGTTTGTGCAGTAACATCTACTAAATACATATGTAGGAGGTATTCTATTCTATTCATTTCATATTCTAACAAATTTTTTTTTCATTGTTTTATTTCTATATCATAAATTATGACTTAAATGATGTTTTCTTTTGGTAATAATATATTTGTTGAACTATAATGTATAAATAAAATTAATATAAAACAATTTTTTTTTTGGGTACAAAACAATATTATATTGGAAAAATCAATAAAATTCATATTTGTATACAGCATTTTTGTCATGCTTACTCCCCCTCTTTCTCTCATTCATGTAATTTCCCTTTACAATTTGTTCTTTTCTGATTCCCCGTTGTGTGGACAATGTTGACAACTAATGATGCGGCATAACAGCTGTTCGTGTATGTATTTGTTAATACTAACGTTTTAGCTTTACACTTTGAGTTATTAAAAATGTTTATTAAATTTTATAACTTTTTACAAATTCTTTAAACAACGAACAAAATAAAAATAATTAATTTGTTATTAATATTAATAATTTATAATTTTTTCTGCCTGAAATTTTCGTATACATAAAAGTATATGTCGGAGAACTCCTTCCAAAAATTCTTTGCTTTTTATAATTTTGGATATTTTTTGAGCAGAAATAAAAGTATTTTTTTTATTTTTTTTTGATTTTGATTGGCATGTAATATTAAAAACATCCATACTTACAGTGAGTGACAATACAATGGAAACTTAATGAAATATATATTAGACGACTTGAACGGTCAATACCTAAAAATTTTCTTATAAAATTAAAATAAAAACTCTTATTAGAATATTGATTTTAGACCAAACTTATTTGTTTTATGTATTATAGAGTGTACGTAGGGCTTTTTTGGTCAATTTTATTAAATGTAAAATAAAAATTCTTTATTTCATTATTTCCCGACGTTTCGTTGAGTTTTTGTCAACATCTTCAGGGGCATTTTATTTTGAATATGAATTTTTAACTTATAACATTAATAAAAATTATTGGTGTATTTTGACATCACAAATTGATTGATTTTAAAAACACAGTATATATAAATAAACAAATAAGTAAACTATTGAAAAACTAAAACATTTATATCACAGAATTTAACTCTAGTATCACAGTGCAAACGAATATTAATTTAAAAATTTGCATGGTTTATTTATTTAAAAAATAGCCTAAAATCAGTAGCTGAAAAAAATAAAAATAGTATTATTTTTTCTGCTGTTGACAAAACAATGGAAACATTTACAATAATTCAAAACTTTTCCTCTATTTTTGGTTTCAATACTTTGTTATCCATTATTTTAAATTGTTGATGATATCCATTGAAATATTTTGCCACTCTAAACTAACTGCCACTATGAGATCAGTTTTGTTTGTATATTATTTTTATCTACAATTTCCTATAGATTTTCAGTGGTATTAATTGTTTTGGATCATTGTCACGTTGGAACTTCCAGAACAGGGGCATATTTTCTTCTGCGTATGAATACATTAATCATATAGAATTTACCAGCTAGAGTATATTTTACTACATGCATTGGACCCATTCCGAAAAGCAGCCACATATCATATTATTACCACCGCCAAACTTAACAGTTTTATTATGCATATTTTGGGTCTAGTCTTTTTTCCTTTGGTCGTCGTAGTAACGGTCTTCCCTTACGGCCCTTTAAATTAAACTTGGACTCAACTGAAGAGAGAACAGCATTCCAATTCCCTCTTGACTAGTTCATGTATTCTTTAACAAAAATTATGCGAGGCAGACGATTTTTCTTTGATATCAGTGGTTTCTTAACAGGACGATTACAACCAAGATCTCAGATGCTCGTCGCGAAACAGTTCTAGCATATGTATATTTTTACTTCAGATAGTTAATTACCTCTTTAGGTAGCATTTTTGCTATAAATTATCCAGTCTTTGACTCGTTTCACGATATTCTTCTTGATAATATCTGAAATTATGAATTTATTTCTCACAAATTTTCTTTTGCTTCAACTTCACAAATCATTCAGAATCACTTTCTGAGTCGATTTAGTGATGTTCGTCCGTCCGTCCGTCTGTATGTCAATGTGAATGTATTTTGATGAAATTTAGTATATAAGCTTACATCGGCGAAATGATGAACGCTTTTGAAATTGGTGAAAATCTATTTGTGTTCAGACCTAGTCCCCATACAAATGACCGCTATGAGATCGGCTTAAATTCCCAGAATATCCACATCATCATATAGATCTCGGTCAAATTGGGTTTGTGTATGTTTATTACATCCATTTATCAGTAATCAGAAAATAATCCCTATATGACAATTCTTAGCCATTGATCAAATCCATCAAAAAAAAAAAAAAAACAAAAATATTGCAAAGATTTTTTCTCAAATTTGGTTTGTATATAGTCAGGATCGGTCCATTTTTCGATCTAACTCCCATATAAATATAGCGTCCGATATGAACTTTTTCTTATTCGAAGGCAAAAAAATTAATAACAATGTCACTCAAATTTATTTTATGCTTATTTTCTATATCTAGTTAGTTGGACCTAAGAGATAGGATCCTAAACGCATGTTATAGGGTCTCGTATAGTTGGTCTGGACCGACTATCAATTTTTTGTTTTAATTGATAATATCAGATGAAGAATTCATTTTCCAACATTTTTATTAATTTACTTAAAAAAAAAAATCATATTTGGCACCAACGATGTAACTTGGTTTATAATTTGCCAACATTTTTATTGAATTTGATTATAATAATATTTAAAATATTTAAATTATGTCTTACAATCCTTTTTAATGGAAAGTTCAGAAGCACAAAATGTTTTTATAGATTTAACTCAGAAAGTTAAGATATTCAAAGACTTAAAGCGTAAAGTTCATAGACTTAGGTCGAACAGATAATTGTTTTAAAGACTTGAATCAACTACACAGAATTCTTCAGTGAACCTTAAAAATATAAGCGATAAATAATTAAGTATTTTGATATGTTCCTAATGACCAGTGATTGTAATTACTTGTTGTGATATTAAGCTTCCTATGGTCGTCCTAAGCAGGAATAATTAAAACAAATATGCTGTAATTTTGTTTTCTGTCTGCGACGTTTCGACACAATGTAGTATACCAAATAAAATGCAATGGTAATGTCCACCAACAATGTAACAGAATATATATTGGACAAACGAAAAGACAATTAGAGATTAGGTTGAAAGAACATAAACGAACAGTTGAGAAAGGAATAACAACAACAGCTCTCTCTCAACATGCATTTGACAATAAACACAACTTTGATTTTGACAACATCAAAGTCTTGGAAAGAGAGACAAAAACAAATAAAAGAATAACACTTGAAAGTTTGCATATTAAGAAACATATTGACAAAACAGTAAACATTAAAGAAGACAGTGATCACATTAGTAACACGTACAATTTAGTACTTAATAAATAAAATTAAAATGTAAAATTTAGATTAAGTGTGTAATAATACTATTAAGGTAACAATTATTTTATAAAAAAAAATTCACATAAATTTGTTAAGTGATAATAAATGTATATTCTTAATTATTATTAAATAAAATTAGACGCCTGATGAGGACACCAACCATAGTGTCGAAACGTCGCAGACAGAAAACAAAATTACAGCATATTTGTTTTAATTATTCCTGCTTAGGACGACCATAGGAAGCTTAATATCACAACAAGTAAATAATTAAGTTTCTGATAATAAATTTGAAAGAGAGTTAAATTATTAAAGGAGTAAAATATATTTTATTAAACATTAAGGGCCGTATGCAAAAAAATTAAAGTGTACTTCAAGTAGACTTTATTGTATGTTTTTCATACAAAATTGTTGATAAAGTCTACTTGAAGTACACTTTAATTTTTTTGCATTCGGCCCTAAATGTTTCGTAGAAAAACGCTTACTTAGCATTACTTAGTATATTTTCATATTGGATGCCCCTTTTCTATACCCATTTATTACATTTTTTTATGCTTTTGTAACAATAAAATCTTCGAGATATTTTTTTTTTTTGGTAGATTTAATACCCCACACTTGCTTCTTGTTTTTTAATTTGCTTTTCAACTTTAATTCAACAATACTGGAATCGCTTTATTAGATTTGTCAAATTAAAAATATTTGGATTTCACTTTCTATTTGATCTTAGATTGACTGAGTTACTTACCGAATGTGATGATCAAGCTATTTATTAGCTTGACATTTAACATATTTGCAGATAACTTACCAGTTATCACAAAAACAATAGCGTTATCTTATTGAACAAAATATTGAATTTTTTGCCTTTGCTATTTCGAAATAAACAACAAACCTTTATTAGGCATACCGGTGCCCTGTAATATTTATATTTTAGATATTGCAATTAAACCTTCCCATGGACACAGGTTTACAAAATATTCAAAACAAATACATAGAAGAAAATCTTGTTGAAAAAATACCGTTTTCATTCACTAACTTTTCTCTCACAACTCGCTTTTTACTGGCACATATGTAGGGTATCAAATGGTCGGTATTGATTAGCTGCGATTTTCCTTCTTTTATTTAGGCCAATTTATTCTCACACTAACAATTAAAATTATGGAAAACAAAAAAATCATACTACTACTAACACTATGGTAGTATTAAGTTTAATAATTTGATAGACGTTTATTTGCAACATTGCCAAGTTTTTTCTGTATTAAAATTATGATTTCTTACATTTGAACTAAACTTGGAAATGTTTCATTTTTGTCGGCCCTTTGGTGAAAAATGTAATTAAAGTCGATTTTTACCGGACCTCCTCATTTATTATTTACACTATATTAAATTACTTCTCTTTTGCAATATTGGCAGTCTATATTCATATATATTTTTTTGCGTTTTTTTTTACCTTTTACTTTTGTTATTTTTTTACATAACATTTAAATTATTATAGTATTTTTGTTATTTTTCTTAACATTCATTTTTTACGTTATGTTATTTTATACTGTACATACTTAGTATGTATTTATGTATGTATGTATCATGTGCTCGCTATAAAATAGCACACACTTCATATCAATTTTTGCCGGTTGACGATGATATTTAATTGTGTCGTAAGTACTCGTATGTGTCTTTCGAAGAATAGTGGTCATAATATAGTCTAGAAAAGAATATTTAATTTGAAGTACGAGTATTTAGAGTGACCATATTTAAAAATTTATTTCCACACGTTTAAGCTTTCACAAAAAATAAAATAAATAATAATAATAATAATAGCCTACACCTTGATTTTCGGGAAAGATTCTGAAGATTCTTCAAAAATGTTTAAATCTCAACCACACTGAGCTTTTATTACAAAACAAGGATACACCAAGTTTTGTTTAAGATCATATTAGATGAGATAATAATATGGATACTAGACCGAAGATTGTCAGATCATGACCATACTTGTTGAGGGCACTTATATATATGTACATACTAAAAACATATACTTGTTATATACTAAAAACATACCGTACACCCGAAGAGGAAAATTTCAAATATTAATAAAATATTTTGAATTACGAACGTTTTACGATTTTTACATTGGGAATTTTTCTAGTGTTTCAAAAAACTATCTCCTTAAATTTTTTCATATACAATGCAAAAATCAGAGTATGTACCAGAAAAAGTATTAATACATTTATGCAACGGCGTACAGTATAAAGTTGATTTGACGTAATTATAATTCTTCTGGAACTATATTTTGAGATGAGACCCAAAATCGAAGAAATCGGTGCTGACGAGAAAAAAGTTATCCTAAAGCTTACAAATGAAGGTAAATCTTTTCGGTATTCACTCCAATTCAATTTTGTAAAAACTTCTTTCTATTTGTCCCTCCAAACTAACTGAGCGCAACATGCGAACTCTTTTTGCGCCAGTAAAACAGAATGCCAGAATTACTGCTCCCCATAATAGTTATAAAATTAAAGAAATCCATATTTATATATATATATATATATATAAAGGGTCCGCCAAATAACTTTTTTTCTTTTTTGAAAATGCTATAAAAAAAAACTACTGAATATTATCTCAAACTTCTTTTTTTATTTGAAAGTACAATCCTTCCGGTTAATAATGGAAAATAATTTCATTCAAATGGCTGCCTCGGCTGGCCATGCAGTAGCCTACACGTTCGGTCTAATTTTTAAGCACAATGGTTTCACGAATATTGTCCTTTAAAGCGTCAATTGTCTCTGGCTTGTTGGCGTAACACTTATCTTTGAGGGCACCCCACAAATAATAGTCCAACGGTGTCAAATCGCAGCTCCGAGGTGGCCAAACGACATCAGCTCTGCGGCTGATAATGCGATCTTCAAAAACAGGGCGCAAAACATCGCGTGTAGATTCGGCTGTGTGGCACGTAGCGCCGTCCTGTTGAAAACAAATGTTGCCAATATCCTCCTCTTCAATTTTTGTGAACAAAAATTCATTCAACACGGCCCGATAACGATCGACATTGTCTGTAACGGCCACTCCTTGCTCATTTTCGAAGAAAAATGGCCCAATTATGCCTCTGGACCAAAATCCGCACCAAACAGTGACTCGTTTTGGGTGTATCGGCTTTTCAATGTATGCGTGCGGGTTTTCTGTGCCCCAAATGCGATAATTTTGCTTGTTTACATACCCGCCAAGATCAAAATGAGCTTCATCTGAAAAGATGATTTTTTTTGGCAAAATCGGCAACTTCTGTAAGTCGATCGCAGGCCCATTTAGCGAAGCGAAAACGCATTGGATGGTCAGTTGGCTTCAACTCCTGAACCAATTGGACTTTGTATGGCGTCATACCACGGTGTTTATGCAAAATTCGTCTCAATGATGCCTCCGAAATGTTCAATTCTTGAGAACGACGGTGAATTGATGTTGATGGCGCTTCACGAACACTTTCTGCCACAGCAGCAATATTCTCGGGTGTACGCACTGTTTTTGGCTTTTCACACTTTGGTTTATCGATGAGGATGTCAGTTTCTTTCACTTTTTTCACAAGATAACGAACATACGAACATGATTTTCTAAGTAATGTCGCAATATTTCCCAGCGTTGTTCAAGCGTATACACAACCATATTCGTTCAGCGGAAGGATAAAACTAATTATCTGTCAAATCAGACATGAGCTAAGTGTTACCATTCACGAAATAAGCACTAGTTGAAAAAAAAAAAAAAACGTTAGATGGCGGACCCTTTATAATATATATAATATATATATATATATAATCCTGTAAAATTCCTATAGAAACATAGGGACTCAATAATTGATTTCTTCAATTTCTATATAATGCTGTTATTTTGGCTTCATTCCATGTTATGCCAACTGTTTGTAGTTCCAAAAAGTTCTTATTTCCGATCTATATTATTATACCCTATACCACTATGTGGTTTGGGTATAATGACTTTGTGCTGCTGTTTGTAACAACCAAAAATATTTGACCTACACCCATCTTTAATTATACCGATCGAATCAGAATCACTATCTGATTCGATTTAACGATGTCCGTCCGTCCTTCCGTCCGTCCGTCCGTCTGTGTGTCCATGTAAAGATTGTAATCAAACTGCAGGTCGCAAATATGAATATATTTTGATGAAATTTGGTATTTGATCTTTTATCGGCCATGGGATGAACGCTATTGAAATTGGTGAGAATCGGTCCATGTTCAGACCTAGCCCCCATACAAATGACCCCTATGAACTCGACATAAATTGCCATAAGATCCAAATTGTCATATAGATCTTATTCAAATTGGGTTTGTATGCGTTTATTACATCCATTAATGAGTAGTCTAAAAATGATACCTGGGACAACTCTTAGTCATAGGCCCCATATAGAGCTGCTTCCCGATCTTCACTTAAATCTATCAAAAAACAAAAATATTTCACTGATTCTTCTCAAATTTTGTTTGTACATATTTTTGCAAAATACAAGAGACTTTACCAAACACAATCAGGATCGTTCCATTTTTGGGCCTAGTCCCCATATAGATATAGCATCCGATATGAACTTTTTCATATCTGCAGCCAAAAAAATTAATAAAAATCCCACTCAAATTTAGTTTATGCTTATTTTCTATATCCAGTTAGTTGGGCCTAAGAGATAGGGTCTCTAAACGCATGGTATAGGGTATCATATAGTCGGTCTCGACCGACTATAATTTTCTTACTTGTTTTAATGATTGAGTTTGATATCAGGCTTTAAATAAAGCAAAATATATTAATTTACGTAGGGTATGCCCAACCATCTATATATGCGGATTTTAACTTCATGCTCAATTTTGGCCTAATAACGAAAAACCAGTTTTTTGGGTTTGAAATCAAATTTATTATTCTGAAATGCACTTCTTCCAACGATCCTCTAACATGTTGATACCCTTGAAAAAGTTCGATTTGTTGAACTCTGAAAAATAGGCCTCCGTCTCTGATATGATTTCTTCATATGTGGAAAATCTATTTCCCTGGAGCCATCCTATCAAGTTTGCGAACAAATAATAATCGCTTGGGACCAAAACTGGAGAATACGAGGGGTGGGGGAGGCAATTCTTAATGTAAAGACTTAAATTTTTCTAAATCCAAGATTTTTTTTTCTTAATTTCTTCATCCAATCTGTCCAATAACTCAACTTAGTACTTGGCAGTTATTGTTTTTCCATTCTTCATTTACCTTTCCAGCCGATTGAGTCTTTGGCCGCTTTGATGGGCTTTCGCACGCTTGTAACCACTCCGTAGACTCTCGATTGGACTCCGGTGTATAATAATGAATCCACGTTTTCATCCATTGTTGTAAATCGACTTAAAAATTCAGTTGAATTTTCTTCAAACATCTCCAAAGCATACTTTGAATCAGCTGTTAAAAATCTCGGCACCCATAGAACTCGCTCTCTTGATATCTTTATGATGCCAGCAATCTCACTCCAGCAATCTTCTTTCGATCATCCAATACAACATGATGCACTTTGCTTACGTTTTCCTCGGCAACTGCCTCATTTAGACGACCAGGACGATCTGCATCATTTGTGCTCATACGAGCGCGTTTAAATTTGGAATACCACCTTTTAACCATAAGGTTTATCAATCCATTCTTTGGCTTGGACAGTATTTTTTCCCACCAAAAAACAATGTTTAATCAAAACACGAAACTTTACAATCAATTTTTTTTTCGCAAACTTTAAAAGCAGCAACATTTTTATAACGGTAACTTTTTTCTAATTAGTTGTTATATACAAGCTGTTAATGTGATCGATACAGGACCTATTTGGCCAGAAATTCGGTATATGATTGCATTATACGAGGTGAAAATATGTCTCTTGCTCGAAAGTCGGATGAAAATTAGTGGGGGCACCGTGGTTACTAAGCGAGATGGAAAGTTTTTTTTAATTTTTCTTTGAATTCTTTTGAGTTTTTTTATCTGGCAATAATAAAATATAATTTTTGTTAATAATTTTTTATAACTATTTAAGTTAAATCTGTAAATTAAATAAAAAAAAAATTATAAAAATATTTACATAAACAAAAGTTACAGACGTTTTAATCTGTAATTGCGCTTTGGAAACATTATTTTTCCACATACTGCATTTTTACGCTATCCACATATAAAAATAGAGTCCGATATGAATTTGATTTTTTTTTTTTTCGTTTATTTTGTCCATTTACAACCTCAGCAAGGTTAGATCTAAGACTCTCGAAATCCATGGCAATGGTTATCGTCTTGTCGGTATATACCGACTATACGTATCTTACCTGTTTGTTGTGCCGTTTTTCAAATCATTAGTTTTTTAAAAATCCCAGCATTTATGCAAATGGTCAGTCTATTCAATTTAAACTTTTACTTATTTGTAGGCTTTGTGATGGTCGGACAAACAAATTATTTATTTGCTAAGTTTTTGACTTTTGTAATTCGTTTAATATACACTTAGTCGCAAAATTTTGCATACGATTTAATTAAAAAAAAAGTAAGTTTTTACTTTTATTGGTGCGTGGTAGAGAAGAGGAAAGCATATATATCTAAAATTATGACTACCCTGTATTTTAATCAGACCGAATGTGTTCAATAAAATCACTGATGAAGGCTGAAATGCCACAAACCGGTCTGATTAAAAATACGGAGTAGATATGAATTTTAGAAATATTTTCTTTCTCCTTCTCTATCACACAACTTTAAAACAAAATCAAAATTTGCATATTAATTATGGTATTAATTGCAATATGCCTGAAAAAATGACGTCAAATCTAACAAAAAAATTTACTTTTAACAGAATGACATTAAAATTTGTATTAAACAGGATAAACGATAATTAAAATAAATAATAGAAAAAATAATTGAAAACAAGTAAGAGTGTTAAATTCGGCTGTGCCGAATTTTTTGATACCCTCCACCTGAGTCTCTAATTTTTAATTTTTAATTTTTTATTTTTAATTTTTAATTTTTAAGTTTTAATTTTTAATTTTTAATTTTTAATTTTTAATTTTTAATTTTTAATTTTTAATTTTTAATTTTTTATTTTTTATTTTTAATTTTTAAGTTTTAATTTTTTATTTTTAATTTTTATTTATTAATTTTTAAGTTTTAATATTTAATTTTTAATTTTTGTGTTTTCCATTTTCCATTTTTCATTTTCCATTTTCCATTTTCCATTTTTCAATTTTCATTTTTCATTTTTCACTTTCATTCTCCATTTTCCGTTTTGCATTTTCCATTTTTCATTTTTCATTTTCCATTTTTCATTTTCCAATTTCCATTTTCCATTTTTCATATTTCAGTTCTCGTTTTCCATTTTCCACTTACCATTTTCCATTTTTCATTTTCAATTTTCATTTTCCATTTTTCAATTTTCAATTTTCATTTTCCATTCTCCATTTTTCATTTTCTATTTTCCATTTTTCATTTTCCATTTTCCGTTTTCCGTTTTTCATTTTCCGTTCTTCATTTTCCATTCTCCATTTTCCATTTTACATTTTCCATTTTACATTTTACATTTTACATTTTACATTTTACATTTTACATTTTACATTTTACATTTTACATTTTACATTTTACATTTTACATTTTACATTTTACATTTTACATTTTACATTTTACATTTTACATTTTACATTTTACATTTTACATTTTACATTTTACATTTTACATTTTACATTTTACATTTTACATTTTACATTTCACATTTTACATTTTACATTTTACATTTTACATTTTACATTTTACATTTTACATTTTACATTTTACATTTTACATTTTACATTTTACATTTTACATTTTACATTTTACATTTTACATTTTACATTTTACATTTTACATTTCACATTTTACATTTTACATTTTACATTTTACATTTTACATTTTACATTTTACATTTTACATTTTACATTTTACATTTTACATTTTACATTTTACATTTTACATTTTACATTTTACATTTTACATTTTACATTTTACATTTTACATTTTACATTTTACATTTTACATTTTACATTTTACATTTTACATTTTACATTTTACATTTTACATTTTACATTTTACATTTTACATTTTACATTTTACATTTTACATTTTACATTTTACATTTTACATTTTACATTTTACATTTTACATTTTACATTTTACATTTTACATTTTACATTTTACATTTTACATTTTACATTTTACATTTTACATTTTACATTTTACATTTTACATTTTACATTTTACATTTTACATTTTACATTTTACATTTTACATTTTACATTTTACATTTTACATTTTACATTTACATTTTACATTTTACATTTTACATTTTACATTTTACATTTTACATTTTACATTTTACATTTTACATTTTACATTTTACATTTTACATTTTACATTTTACATTTTACATTTTACATTTTACATTTTACATTTTACATTTTACATTTTACATTTTACATTTTACGTTTTACATTTTACATTTTAGATTTTACATTGTACATTTTACATTTTACAGTTTACATTTTACATGTTCCATTTTCTGTTTTTCATCTTCCATTTTCCATTCTCCATTTTCCATTTTCATTTTCCATTTTTCATTTTCCATTTTTCATTTTTAGTTTTCATTTTTCTTTCATATTGGCGATTTTTTTTTATTATAACGTGATAACGATAAAAAATATGTGGCAATACTACTAACATAAGCTATGTTATTGTGTTCTTGGTATTGTTAATATATGTATATGCATGATTTTTTGCGGAATTTTTTTATGTTGTACAATTATAATGTTCAACCACTAAACTGTTACAACAAACACACTGGGTTTTATGTTTTTTTTAGAGGTATCTACATATTTTTGCTCGTATCTAATCACGATGATGCCCGATTTAGCCAATTTTCAATACCAACCTGCTGGGAATTATGGCAAATGATATTATTGTAGCCTTATCCAGTTAGATGGCTTTTTTTGTGAATGAGCGTGATTTCAACAGACAGACGGACAGACGGACATCGCTATATCGACTCGAGCTGTGATAAGGATCAAGAATATATATACTTTATGGGGTCGGAAATTAGTTTTTCGATGCGTTACAAACGGAATGACAAACCTATATATACCCTCTGCCACTGACGTGTGGAGGGTATAAAAATAACAGCAAATGTCTGCATACGATGTATTTTTGCACACTCCGGGGAGTGCATCGAAAACTTCTTTAAGTCTTTTAGGCAACGAAGAAACCAGGGTTTTAGTTGTTTCATCAAACATTCTTCTTTCGTTTTTAACTGAGAAATACACGATGCCGATCTTCAAAATTGTCTGAGGATATTTAGGTCTAAGGATTGTGGAGAATGTAGAAGCTTCGTTTTTACGTTATAAAGGTGCCATTCTCTTACAAGTCTTGAGCCATGCTTGGGGTCGTTGTCACGCATAAATATTAAATTATCTTTTAGATTTAATTTTTAACACTCGGCTCAAAGTCATTTTTCAGAAAACCTATCCATAATAACATCAATATCTCTTCACTTCTGCAACCCGACGCCACACAGTGGGATCGCTTCTTACATTTCTTGGCAAAAATTATGAGAAGAGCTCGTGGAACGTTGAAATTTGGACCGGAGCCTTGTATCAACTCAGTTAAAACAAATTAAAGTTTCATCAAAATTGACTACGCCCATTGTCCCCCGCCCATATAACCCGAAAAGATTTTTTCGCACCAATTTTTATTTCTCTACCAAAAGTCATGAAACTTAGCACAAGTCATCAATGTTATGAAGTTGAGATATCTGTACAGTTTCATGGAAATTGGTCACGCCCATCGCCCCCTGCCCATATAACCCGAAAAGATTTTTTCGCTCCAAGTTTGTATTTCTTTACCAAAAGTCATGAAACTTGGCACAAGTCATCAATGTTATGAAATTAAGATATCTGGTTAGTTTCACGAAAATCAGCCGCGCCCATCGCCCACAGCCCATATACCCGAATTTTTGTTTCTTCATTAAGTCTTGTAACTTGATTCAAGTCATTAGTAATATGAAGCAAAAATGTTTACGAAGTTTTACAGAAATATGCCTCGCTCATCGACCATATAACCCTAAAGAAGTTTTTTATTTAAAAATTTTGTTTTTGAAACAAACTGAAAAAGTTTTGTAATTCGGCTTAAATTAAAACATTTCCATGAGAAAAAACTAGCTGAAACAAGATAAACGATATAATGACAGATAAATATTTTTACGTGTATGCAAATATAGACTTTTATTCATCTTCTATAATTTCTTTAACGACATCGTTTAACGACATCAAAACATGTTTATGAGGTTGACGTCTTATGCTAATAATGTTTGGATCTGACGGTACAAGAAGGCGATGGAAAACATCAGTATTTGTTGTGACTCTGTTACCTTCTATAGGCCTTATTTGGAACTTCTTCAACTTCTTAAAACACATAGGCCTATATCGTGTCTTTGAATTACTGAAATGAAATTTCGTGTGATTTTTTTATAAAATTTATTTTATATTTATTAAATCAAAAGAATTTTATTTATTAAATCAAAAGAACAACATTTTTTTTGCAACCAGAACACACACGTCGATAAAGCTCACCTTTTTCTTTGTCCAAGAAAAGCTAAAAACACTGAATTTTTGAGTGCCATCATAGAAACCTGAATATTTTGAAACTATTTTGTTATCCAATTATTTTTTTTTTTTTGAAAATTAATGTTGAAATACTATATTTTTCAAATATACTTACATTAAATAGATATGACAAAAAGAAATTATCTACCCGGACCATTGTAATGCATGAAAATGGGAGACGCTTACTGCACAGTTTCGTTTAGGTGTATTTTCCGCGTTGTTCTTGACAAAAAAAAAAAAAAGAATTTCTAGAAAAAAAAAATATGTTGCATTTCTTTAAACAATTCTCTACAAAACTGCATCATTACATTTTTGATATTTTACACTCGAAAAACTGAAAAAATCCCACAGTGCGCCATCACCGAACCACCACCAAGTTTTACAATACTGCATACGACACCATATTCCTTTTTTATAATTTTTTAGTTCTACGCTATTTTGTTTTTATGAATTATCTTCCAATTTTTCACCTTAATCTTTCATCCAGCTTTGATGGATGTACCCTTCGGGACAAACATTCATAGCTTTCAGATCTTTAATAGTTCTTAAGTATTGTTTGAACTGTACATTTTGACATAGATTTCCCTTCATTTCATAACTTGATAACTAATCTTCGAACCTCGGTAGATATTTCATTTCTTTTCGCCATTTTATGTGGATTATGTTAATATTAGTTAAACAAAACCTGACCAAGCAGTCAAAATTAAACTAATGAACTTCAAATTCGAAATCGTCAGCATTTCAATTTAAATACACTTTTGCAACGCTTTCAGAGTTACAAGTACATATTTTAATAATTTCTAATGTACAAAGTAAAAAATCATGCTTTTTAAACTTTTTAAATTTCGTAGGCCCTGTTAAATACATCAAATTAAAATATTCAAATATTTAACGTTAGATGTTAAATTATGGTCAAAATAGATGAAAATCGTATCTATATTTTTGCGAGTAAGTGTAAACGGCATGATCAATTTTATAGCTTCTTGACATACTCACATGTATAAGTATGCGTTGGTTTATACTGATGGATCTCTGTAAAAGCAATCCCTATTGAAAATATTTAACAAGATAAATATTGTATTTTGAAAACCCACACTAACTATATTTAGAACGTATTAAAATTCTTATAAATTGATGTACACACATAAATATGCGTTAGCACAGCTTAACACTTCGCATGCAAATTATTATTGTTTTTGCGCCAAGAAACAAAAAAAGAAATAAATATGTCCAATACTTTGGAATTCTTTTTCTAAATATATGAAACTTCAGTTTGAGTTTAAGAAAGACTTCAGCCACATAAAATCAGTGAGCTGCAAGTGCTTGTGAAATGACGGTCGAATACATATATTGTGCCATTCTAAAGGGCCGAGGGTATAATCGTACTTACATGCATATCTACAAATACAGTTAGTCAATAAAATCTTTGCACATTAAGAAAATATGAAAAACTTCAAATGAAACGTTGATTTCTAACTCAAATAACAAACTTTTTTTATTTTTTCTTTTAAATTGTTATATCTATTATATTAATGACCGATGTAATTATTTTAATTAATAACCAATTTTGACAAAAACTACCCTATTTTAAAGGTATTTCTTTTTAGCTGTCCACCAGATTTACAGATTTGCACAGTCTGTGACATTTTTTGGAGTAATGCTCATTTAAAGTTGATACTAACACATACATAAAACACATACTGTGTGTGTATATATTATAAATATCAAAAGCCCTGTGTTGAATTGTGAGTTGGCTAAAATTGATTAGCATACCTTTAGGCTCCTTTAAAATAGTTTATCAACAAACCCATTTATATATCTTCTGTGTGTTCAACAAATATTTATAATGAAATTTTATGAATTTTATTTAAAAAGTGTTGAATTCTAAATTGGCTCTAATTATTTATTAAATGAAAAAATAAAATTTCCTAGAATTTGCACTCAAATTTCGAGGGCTGGGCTCTGCTAGTATGTTTATAAATATAATATGTTAGTAAAAAAAAAAAAAGTTCAACTTCAATAATAAATACTAGCAGATTCCAGCCCTCGAAATTCGAGTGCAAATTCTAGAAAATTTTTCTTTTTCATTAAATAAAGACCCTAAATGTATGCTAATTAATTATAGCCATTCGCAAATCAACACAAAAAACAGACTCATTTTTATTACAAACACATTAAAAAATTTAATAAACACACACATAGCATTGTTAGTAGCAACTTTAAATGCAATTTACTCAAAATAAAGGAAAAAATTTAAAAATCTGTAAATCTGCAAAACGGCTAAGATGAAATACCTTTCAAATAATATACGTTTGGTCAAAATTGGGATAAAACGGTAGAACAAAACATCGGTCACAAGAAATCGCCTAGCCTATTAATATTATAGATTCTTATGAATATTAAAAGAAGACATCAGTTCAATTTCTGTGCTGTCAAATAAATATTTGCACACTTAAGCTTAATTCGATAAAATGTTTAATGTATTGTACATTTATGGGTTTTTAGTTCCTAATATTTTATGTGCCCACCTGGAGCATCAATTACTAACCGCAAACGTCTACTCATTGAATAAATAAGCTTTGGAATGTTATATTCTGCAAGTATTTTTAATAAATAATTTTTATTTGTTTGTGACCTTTTACAAACCTTTTTGTTAAGATAGACTCACAAATTTTCGATAGGATTCATATCAAGACTCTGGACAGGGGTATCAATAGCTTTGGTAGAGTTGCATAATAATCAGGACCTACACAAATAAGACTTATGTTTCGGGTCATTATCTTGAATTTTTCGGGTCAACAAAACCGAATTAAAAAAATTCTAGATAAATCTCTTTGGTTATTATTTCATCCAAATTCCTGGTTTTACCAACTCCCTTGCTTGATATAAAACCACATACCATAACTGATAGTTTTCCAAATTTTACTGTAGGAATTAATTTTTTATTTTCTAATGCTGTTAGAGGTTTTTGCCAAACTTATTGGAGTCCATCATATTAGTACTGCATCACTTTCTTTTCATCACAGAAAATAGCATCCTCCCAGTACTCTGGAGGCAGTGAAGTGTGTTCTGTAGCAAATTTAAATCGTTTTTCAATATTTTTTACTGAGAGCAAAGATTTTTTCCTAGCCACTCGTAAGGTATATTTTTGTTTTTTTTTTTATTATATTTCAAATAGTTTCATGTGAAGCACTCAGCTCATAATTATTATTCACTTGAAGAGCTAATATTCTTGCTTGATTTCGGCTTATCGTAAATAGTTTAAATTATTTTGCTTTTAACATGCCGCACCACTTTTTTTGGTATGCCCGGTGACCCTTTTAGTTCGAGTCTTCCTTCTTTATCAGCACAAAATATGATGTTGTACACAGTCCATATTAGAGAGAACATAAAAGCGATTTTCCTGCCTGATTTGCCATTATATTAATTGAAATACACTCATTGAATAATATTTAGACCAACTCGTTTTCCGGGCATTTTTTTTTATTTAAATATGCGGGAACTTGTTATACATAGGAAAATTAATTTGTACCTACATAAACGTTATGCAACCTCTTTCACGGGCAATAACGTTCATGGAAAAATCCAAATGCACTAAATTCGCGGAAAATTAACGAATTTATTTTTGTCTTCACTCATTATGCAAAGATTTTTTTTTTGACACCATTCATATTGAGTTTGTATCTTTATTTTTAATGTGTTGGCGTCTTATAGTCCTAAACAAGTGCAGTAGCGGAATGTGTGTAAATTTAAATTCTTAAATGAAAATAGCAAATTCAACTTTTTTTTTTTTACTGTGCAAAGATTATCTTGACAAACTGTATATTATTGTTTTCGTTTATTCTTAATCATTACTTTCGGTCATTCTCATATGAAATTCTTCATTTAACTTGTTGGATTTTTTTTCGCATTATTTACTTAATTTAATTGAGTTGAGTCATCATTATCATACCCACTATTACTGAAATAAATATTCAAACGAGCAACAATAAAGTTGGCACTGTACGTTTTCTTTAATGTGTTGGTTCGGTACAAATGACTTTACATTGTAGGGATGTGATGTATATAGGCGCCGCGCCGTGTGCCTTGTAGTAACATACAACGATTCGGTTAAGTATTAATTAATATTGGAATTTAAAGAGCGAACTTTTGTTTTAATTGTTTTTTAATTTCTTATATTTTACATTAATTAAAAACTACGCTTTTCCATTAGACTTATCTAATGTTTTTCCATGGATATTGTCCAAAATAATTGAAAGTACAATGTATAATTGTTTAGATCCATTTAAATATTATCGTTAACCTATAGAAATAATATGTTTATAAGCTTTCCAATCACCACCACTTAAAAAAAAAAACTCATCCCGCCTTAAATTTGTACCTCAATAAACAAAAATCCGGCTTTCTATTGAACTTTTCGATTTTAACGAACTGCAATTTGTAACGAAATTTGTAGGAAATACATGTCTTATTGAAATTTACTGTAAATTTTACTACTGTAAAATTTTTTTCAGACGAAATTGTAAAAAATTTAAATTAAGCGTGTGTGGAATAAAATTTGTGCCTTTCATTTAATGTTATTTTATTTATTCATCTATTAGATTTTGTTGTATACAATGGTATTCCAAGGCACCATTTGGATGTTCTTGAAAGTTTTGACCTCAGCTCTGACCATTCACCAATGTTTATAACGTATAATATAATACAGTTATTTTATTTCCAAAAAAAATATAAATAAAATAAAAAAAAATAACGCATCGGCGCTGAGTCTCTGTATTTTTAAAAGATATACAGACTATTCAATATTAATTCTGGTTCTTTGGACGAATGTACTAGAATTCCTTGACACACACTGTCAAATGGATCTTCCAATAAGTCCCATAAAACTTACTGAAATACGAAACGAAATCTATAATTGAAACTCAAAAAAATCACCAATTCAATGCTGAATTTATCAAAAATATCCAAAAAAGGTTATTATTTTTAATATATATTTTTAATGCCATATTAAGGGTTAAACACTTTCATCACAATGGAACACTTTTATCACAATGATTATTATGATACTAGAACCCAATAAACAGACATATAAGCTTGCTGGCGACATTCTCTAAAATATTCGAAGGAATATTCATTCGCCCTTGATCGAAACGCGTAACATACAAGCATGGGACACCTGAGCAGTGTCCTTGTACAATATATTATGTATATATACCGGGTGATCCAAGTAGAGATACTTTTTTCAATAGCCTTTTTTTTGACAGATCACGTGTGAGTCGTGTCATGCTGTCATGTTATTTTTGTTTAGTATTGTTTGGCAACTTTATTCAACTTCAACTTTATTACGAAAATTCACGTTCTGTGAAGAATGTGTTTCGTGCACTTCGCTGAACTTATTGTCAACATAATCTGCCTACTGAGCGTACTATTCGCAACACCATCACCCATCTTGAGACCCAGCATTCATTATTGGATAATATTCGACCGAATAGACCACGTCCAGCACGCAGTGAAGAAAATATAGCGGCCGTAGCTGAGAGTGTACACGAAAACCGTGGAGAGCTGATTCGGCGTCGTTCAAGAACTGAAGCCGCCCGACCTTCCCAAGCGACATCGCTTCGCTCTATGGGCTCTTGAAAAGGTCCAAGAAGATCCGACGTTTTCGAGCCAAATTTTGTTCAGCGATGAGGCCCATTTCTGGCTCCATGGGTATGTAAACAAACAAAATTGCCGCATTTAGGACGAAGAGCAACCTGAAGAGATTCAAGAGCTGCCACTTCATCCAGAAAAAACAACGGTTTGCTGTGGTGTGTGGGCCGGTGGAATCATCGGTCCATATTTCTCCAAAAATGATGCCGGTGAGAACGTAACCGTCAATGGCGTCCGTTATCGTGCCATGATAACCGACTATTTGATGCCTGAAATTGAAGCTCGTGATCTCAGCGACATTTGGTTTCAACAAGACGGCGCCACTTCTCACACAGCGCATCAATCAATGGATTTATTGAGAGAACACTTCGATGAGCAGATAATTTCACGTTTTGGGCCGGTCGATTGGCCACCAAGATCGTGTGATATCACACTGTTAGAGTTTTTCCTGTGGGGATATGTGAAGTCTGAAGTTTATGCGGACAATCCCGCTTCGATTCAGGCTTTGGAGCAAAACATCACGCGTGTCAATCGCCAGTTACCAGTCGAAATGCTCGAACGAGTCATCAAAAATTTGACTCAACGGATGGACCATCTGAGACGTAGCCGCGGCCAACATTTGGTAGACATAATCTTCAAAAAATAAATGCCAAAGAATGTTCTTTCAAATGATAATAAACATTCCCCCATTAAATTTGAACTTTCTGTGTTTTGTTTTTTCTTTAAAAAAGTAGGGAACCTCGAAATGGATCACCCTTTACTACGCGTATGGCATACAGGGCTATTATACTATAAAAGCTAACACCATATTATCTTCCGTTAAAATCATCATATTCAGAATTTTTAGAGATAGACTCTGGTGTACCGCAGAGAAGTGTACTGGAATCCGTTCTGTACACTAACGGCCGTATTTATAATGAAAAGTTATGCAGTACCTAGCATGAGTATTATTTATAATGCACTTGCTGCTGCGTTTGCTAAACTCAGATCAACAACCTTTCAAACACTGACTAATTCCGTTTTCTTTTCTGACAAAAAATGTCGCCCTTTTTTTGCCCTTTTTTTGAAAAGTGTATTTTTTACATATTCTGAATTAAGAGCAACCTTATATTATATATCAATCGAAAGATCTCAAAGTGCTCTGTTCATAAATGCAAAAAAATTTTGATTATTATCCTCTTGGAAGTCATAGGGTGAAAATATTCAAAAAAGGGGAACAATGGGGAAATATTCTCACACTATGACCTGAAAGAAGTCAATGGCTGGAAGTTTTTGTGGTTTACGTGGGCTCGACTTTGAGACCTTTCGATTGATGTATAATATAAGGTTGCTTTTAATTCAGAATATATAAAAAAAAATACACTTTTCCAAAAAAGGGCAAAAAAAGGGCGACAATTTTTGTCAGAAAAGAAAACGGCATAAGTATGTTAAACAGCTGAGATGTGTCAAACTAATGCCGTTTTCTTTTCTGACAAAAAATGTCGCCCTTTTTTTGCCCTTTTTCGAAAGTGTCGAGCCCTCATAAATCACAAAAAATTCGAGCCATTGACTTCTTTCAGGTCATAGTGGGAGAATATTTCCCCATTGTTCCCCTTTTTTGAATATTTTCACCCTATGACTTCCAAGAGGATTATAATAAAAATTTTTTTGTATTTATGAACACAGCACTTTGAGGCCTTTCGATTGATTTATAATACAAGGTTGCTCTTAATTCAGAATATATAAAAAATACACTTTTCCAAAAAAGGGCAAAAAAAGGGCCGACATTTTTTGTCAGAAAAGAAAACGGCATAAGCAAAACAAAATATATAAATTATTTTTAAGTGCAAACAAATATTTTTTACTTTGCGGATCTTTTAAACATTTTTTTACATAAGTTTCAAATTAAAATAATATTGTCGTAAACTTAACACTTGTAAATATAAATTTAAAAAAATGAAGGAGTGAAATCACACAAATTGAAATGTAAACAAAGTTGATTTTCACTATATCAGGTGGCATTAATGCAAAAAATATGGTGGCATTACAAATTTCAGAGTTGTTTTTAAAGCTATTAAATAGATGACAACAAAAAATTGATTATGAATAAACTATGTGCTAACTAAAAACTAAGGCTAATCGGTTGACTAGTAAGAACCTCGTTGAGCGCGACATGTAAACAGCAGCTAACTTTTCATTATGAATTCGGGGTAAATATATATGTACATCTGACTTACCAATACATGAATAATGTTTAAGTAGCAGGGCTGTGGAGTCGGAGTCGTGGAGTCGGTCATAAAACTGGCTTACCGGGTGGAAGATGAAAGTCAACTCAAACAAATGCAACCACATTACATTAAAAATTAAAATTACAACACGAAATTATACCACATAATAATTGTGTCAAGTATCTTGGGATGTACATTGAAAACTTTTACAAAATTCTGAGTTCTAAAATGATGTTTTTTTATGTATGAAAGACAATGGTATGAAAGCAAATCTTAACCGTTATTTAAAAATTTAGAGTTTCTGACGTTTTCTTTCAACTGTTTCTTAAACACAATTGTATTTTTCAATGTTTTAATCTTATAATTAATTGTTATAAAATAATGGCAAGACTAAATTTTTGAGAAGAGTAAAAACCAGAATAATAGCTGATTTTACTGCTGATCTTAAACAAAAGAAAATTTGTGATAAATATTCTATGAATAATGATTGAGTTTGAAATTATTCAGGCTCAAGATCAAATGTATTTACTTTAAATAAAGCAAAAAACATTGGCACATTTGTTTCAAAAATTCATCTATATTCTGCATGACAGGTTATACAGCTGTTTCGGGAAGAGTCACCAACCAAACAGTAACCAAAAGCAATAGATAGTTTGGTAAAAAGTTAAATTCATATATATTTGCTGAACAACCAAATGAGAATTCAATCAAAAGTTATACTATTTAATCCTCTTCCAATATAACAAACTAAAATATAAAACAATTTTGAAACAAATATGTTTGTATATGAGTACACATTGCATACTACAATATACATGTTTGTTTTTGTCTTGAAAAAAACAAGAAAAACAATTTGTTCTTGCTAAACATATTTGTTTCAAAGTTGTTCCGTAAAACGAGTCAAAGACAGGATAATTCAATAGCAAGAGTTTAAAAAATGTCCTAAAGAGGTAATTAACAATCTGAAACTAACAATATATGCTTGAACTGTTTTCCGACGAACAATTAGGCTGAGGTTGAGGTTGTTATCATCCTGTGAAGAAACAACTGATATCAGTGAAAAATCATCTTACTCGTAAAAATTTTGGTAAAGAACACATGAACTGGTCAAAGCGGAATACTTTTCTCTTTTCAGATGAGTCCAAGTTTAATTTAAGAGGACATAATGGAAGAACGTTTGTACGACGACCAAAGGGAAAAAAACTAGACCCAAAATATACAAATAAAAACTGTCAAGTTTGTCGGTGGCAATTTTATAGCATGGGTCCATTTCATGTAGTAAACAAGTAAGAAAATTATAGTCGGTCTAGACCGACTATATGATACCCTATACCATGCCCTATCTCTTAGGCTCAACTAACTGGACATAGAAAATAAGCAAAAACCAAATTTGAGTCTGATTTTTATTAATTTTTTTGGCTGCAGATATGAAAAAGTTCATATCTGATGCTATATCTATGTGGGAACTAGGTCCAAAAATGGACCGATCCTGCTCATGTTTGGTAAAGTCTCTTGTATTTTGCAAAAATATATACAAACAAAATCTGAGAAGAATCAGTGCAATATTTTTGTTTTTTAATAGATTTAAGTGAAGATCGGGAAGCAGCTCTATATGGGGCCAAAGGGATCATTTGGACTACTCATAAATGGACGTAATGAATGCATATAAAACCCAATGTAAGTAAGATCTATATGAAATTTGGATCTTATGGCAATTTATGTCGATTTCATAGGGGTAATTTGTATGGGGGCTAGGTCTGAACATGGACCGATTCTCACCAATTTCAATAGCGTTCATCCCATGGCCGATAAAAGCTTATATACCAAATTTCATCAAAATATATTCATATTTGCGAACTTCAGTTTGATTACAAGCTTTACATGGACACACAGACGGACGGACGGACGGACGGACATTGTTAAATCAACTCAGAATCAAACCACATAGTGGTATAGGGTATAAAAAATGTATATATACGCGGAGAAAAATATGCCCCTGGTTTGAAAATTCCAACATGACAAAGACCCAAAACACACCTCCAAAGTTGTAACCGAATAGCTACAATCTAATGTAGTTAGTTTTTTGGAGTGGCCGGCCCAATCACCAGATCTCAATCCCATAGAAAATCTATGTAAAAATAGCGACATGATATTTCACAAATAAGAAAGGTCTCATGGAGACAGTTAATTTAGAGTGGCAAAAAATTTCAATGGATATCATCGGCCTTGTGAAGCAGTACTAAAAAAAATTATGAATACCCAATAAAATGTTGAAACCAAAAATAGAGGAAAAGTTTTCAATTATGGTTACCAATGTTTTGCCAACAGCATAAAAATGAATACTTTTAAGTTTTGTTATTTTTTTTTTTCTGAAGTTAAAATAGCTTAATGTTAATATTTTTTCTTTTTTAAACTCTTTCTTTTAACTCATACTCTCTGTCTGTCTGTCTGTCTGTCTGTCGTGGGTCAACCCCATTCCCCCTTATCCAATTGCTCTGAAACTTGGCCCATATTCTTGTTGTGACTACAGATTAATTTTGGGGTAGTCACGCACAGTCACGCAAAGTCACGCACTGTCACGGAATGATCTAAATGTAATTTCCCCTCATCCGATCGACCTGAAACTTGGTCCATACACTTGCTGTGAAAAAAGATTAACTTTGACTTAGTCACGCATGGTCACGCACAGTCACGGAGAGATTTAAAACGGATTTTCCCTCATCCAATCAATCTGAAACTTGTTCGATATACTAGCTGTTAAGAAAGATTAAAATAGAGAGATTCAAAACTCATATGCATAACGAAATAAAGAGTTTTAATAAAAACTTTGTTTTTTGGGTTAGATTATTAAATTAATAAAAGAATTTTCTAATTTTATGATCCAATTTTTTGGTATTGACCATTCAAGTAATCAAAAATATATTTTGTTAAAAGTTTCCATTGTATTGTCACTCACTGTGTATGGACCGGAGACTGGCTTGAAAAACAAGTAAGAAAATTATAGTCGGTCTAGACCGGCTATACGATACCCTATACAATGCGTTTAGAGGCCCTATCTCTCAGGCTCAACTAACTGGATATAGAAAATAAGCATAAACCAAATTTGAGTGGGATTTTTATTAATTTTTTTGGATGCAGATATGAAAAAGTTCATATCGGATGCTATATCTATATGGGGACTAGGCCCCAAAATGGACCGATCCTGACCATGTTTGGTAAAGTCTCTTGTATTTTGCAAAAATATATACAAACAAAATTTGAGAAGAATCAGTGCAATATTTTTGTTTTTTGATAGATTTAAGTGAAGATCGGGAAGCAGCTCTATATGGGGCCTATGACTAAGAGTTGTCCAATAGGGATCATTTTTGGACTACTGATTAATGGATGTAATAAATACATACAAACCCAATTTGACTAAACTTTATATGATAATTTGGATCTTATGGCAATTTATGTTGATTTCATAGGGGTCATTTGTATGGGGGCTAGGTCTGAACATGGACCGATTCTCACCAATTTCAATAGCGTTCATCCTATGGCCGATAGAAGCTTATATATCAAATTTCATCAAAATATATTTATATTTGCGACCTGCAGTTTGATTACAAGCTTTACATGGACACACAGACGGACGGACGGACATCGTTAAATCGAATCAGATAGTGATTCTGATTCGATCGGTATAATTAAAGATGGGTGTAGGTCAAATATTTTTGGTTGTTACAAACAGCAGCACAAAGTCATTATACCCAAACCACATAGTGGTATAGGGTATAAAAATAAACCCTGGTTCAATCAACAGATTAAGGATAAAATCTGTGAAAGGGATAAAGCTTTTAAAAGTTGGAAACTGTTTAAAACAGATAATTTATATGACGAATATTCTAAAGCTAGAAAACAAGTAAATAAAATGATAAAAACTGCTAAATCTGCATACTACTCTAGCCTATTTATTTCTGCTGCACACTCTAAAAAAAACGTGGAAACTCATACGAGAAATTGGTGTCGGCAAATCTAAGGAAATTGTCAATTCAGACATAAATGTTGATTCGCTTAACGAATCTTTTACAAATATCCCTGACATCCCCATAAACGATGGATATTATACCCGCAATACTGATATTAGTTCAACTTTATCGGAAAATGCTTTTTGTTTTCAATGCGTAAACCAACTGGAAGTACTTTCCACATGCCAAGCTGTGAAATCTAATGCTGTTGGTTCTGATAACATACATCCCAGATTCTTAAAGGAAATTATCCCTCAACTGCTACCTCAAATTACCCATATTTTTAACACAACACAAAAAGTGTATTTCCTCAAAGTTGGAAAAATGCTAAAATTTTACCTATTCCTAAATCAAATAAAGAATATCGTCCCATTGCTATCCTACCATACTTGTCTAAAGTGCTTGAAAGGTTATTGCATCAGCAAATTGGAAAACATGTCAAGAATATGGGCCTACTCTCAGACAGACAATCAGGCTTTCGTCCTAAACATAGCTGCATAACTGCACTCATTGATGTGTCTGAAGATATTCGTGGGTATATTGATAGTGGTAACATTGCATTTCTAGTGCTCTTAGATCATTCGAAGGCATTTGATACTGTGAATCATGAAATACTCTGCATGAAGCTAAGAACTTTTTTTGGTTTCTCTCCTTCCGCAACTCGTCTTATATCGTCTTATTTAGAAAATCGACAACAATACGTTAACGCCAATAATAAAATATCAAATGTGCTTCCAGTAAAAAAGGGCGTTCCGCAAGGTTCGATTCTAGGACCACTTCCTTTCACTATATATATAAATGATTTGCCTAGGCAACTTTCGTATTGTCAAGTTCATATGTATGCTGATGATGTGCAACTTTATGTTTGTAGTCGTTTCGATGAACTAAATAACTGTGTTGCGAACCTAAATGTGGATCTTAATCGAATTCACTTATGGGCTCTGGCAAATGGGCTATGTCTCAATCCTTCAAAGTCTAAATGCATCGTTATTACTCGAAGATCAGTGCCTTACCTTGCTATACCAGATATTATGCTTAACCGTCAAATTATTGAAATTACACAAAAAACCAAAAATCTTGGAATTATTTTCAATAAAACTCTCACCTGGTCTGATCATATAAATGTCGCTTCGGGAAAAACGTATTCATTGCTTCGATCACTGTGGTAAACTCAACATCTTACACCAGTCCATGTACGAGTTCTACTTGCAAAAACCTATCTAATTCCAACTTTGTTGTACGGATGCGAACTATTTGCTAGCTGTGATTCTATTAGCTCTAGGAAATTAACAACTACGTTTTATTCTATATTAAGATACGTCTACAATTTGAAAAGATCATCCCACATAACACCGTATGCACGAAAACTTTACGGTGTGAATTTTTGCGATCTCTTGAAGATACGATCATTGATACTGATGCATAAGATTATATTTACACGTGAGCCTACATATCTTTTTAATTGAATATCCTTTTCTAATTCTAATTTCTATATTTTCATACTGTACTGTACTGTATCACATTATACCGATCCTGTACTTTAATTATAAGACTCCTAGTGCTGTTGTGCAGGAAACCAAATAAATAAATAAATAAATCAATCTGAAACTTGGTCGATATAATAGCTGTAAAGAAAGATTAACTTCGATCTGAAACTTGGTCGATAGACTTGCTGTGAAAAAAGATTAACTTTGATATAGTCACGAATAGTTACGTACAGTCACGGAGAGATTAAAACCTCACTTCCCCTCATTCGATCGATCTGAAACTTTGACTTGTTGTGGCCAAAGATTAATTTTAAGATAGTCACACACAGTCACGCACAGTCACAGAGAGATTCAAAACTCATATGCATAACGAAATAAAGAGTTTTAATAAAAACTTTGTTTTTTGGGTTAGATTATTAAATTAATAAAAGAATTTTCTGATCCAATTTTTCGGTATTGACCATTCAAGTAATCAAAAATATATTTTGCTAAAAGTTTCCATTGTATTGTCACTCACTGTATATGGACCGGAGACTGACTTGAAAAGATCATATTAAAACTAAACAAACAATAAATTTAAGAAGTTGTACTGGCTTCTACACCCGGAGTCGCAGCTAAGCGTAGAAAATAATATACAACTGTACTAAGTGATAATCAAACGAATTTGGACATGCGTAATTCATCTCTGGGGAACTGCGAGCAATTCCAATGTGGAAATATTACAGAGATTTCAATCTAAATCACTTGAAACTATTGTTAACTCACCGTGGTTTGTATAATAAAATAGTATTTTAAAAATAAAAATGTAAAATAAACTGGGAATGGTTATCATAAGCAACATAAAACTGAATTTATCAGTTTGCAACTTTTATTATGGTCAATATTACTAATGTTTTTAATTTTTGTGTGTGCTCAGAATTGTGTTTGGTTGATTGTTGTCTTTTTGAACATTACAGTTTTTATACCCTATACCACTATGTGGTTTGGGTATAATGACTTTGTGCTGCTGTTTGTAACTACCAAAAATATTTGACCTAGACCCATCTTTTATCATACCGATCGACTCTGCATAACTTTCTGAGTCGATTTAGCGATGTCCGTCCGTCCGTCTATCAGTCTGTGTGTCATGTACCCTTGTAATCAAACTACATGTCGCAAATAGGAATGAATATATTTTGATGAAATTTAGTATGTAAGTTTCTATCGTCCATAGGATGAACGCTATTGAAATTGATGAAAATTGGTTCATGTTCAGACCTAGTCCCCATACAAATGACCCCTATGAGATCGACTTAAATTGCAATAATAGCCAAATTATCATATAGATTCGGTCAAATTGAGTTTACGTTTATTACAACGATTAATCAGTTGTCCAAAAAATAAACCCTATATGATAATTCTTATAGTGCGTTTACATCTAAGCAAAATCTAGTATATACGAGATTTCGTGCGAAATCTAGGTAATTTTTACTAGATTTCCCATACAAAACAAAATCTAGCTCGTTACCTAGATTTGTGCAAAATTTCACACAATCTTGTCAAACTTGGGCACTACCAAATGATACTACTGTTTTTTTTTTTAATATTTTAGTAGAAAATTACAACGCAGTGACTGAAAAATTGACATATAAAAACAAAAGCAAACAAGTTGAAAAAAAGAAAATAAAATATTAATTATTAACAAAAAAAAAGACGAATCTATAATAAACAAATATTTAGTAATTGAAAAGTTGTAACTTTTTATACTGACATGTACCCATTCCAATCTGCTAAATAATAATTGTGGAAAATGAATTTGTTTTTGCTGTTCAAACAATACATTTAACAAATCCTGATTTTTTTCGCAAAATTTCAATTTCAGTTTGTGCTTTTTTCATTTTTTATGCATAATATAATTATAAAATCTTTCCCTTTTTAGAATTTTCCATTTTCCTATTGTTTTGTTTATTTTTGGTATTTCTAGTTTATATGTTTTATTTTAATCAGCTATTTATTGTTGTGGAAACAAAATCAAAATGTCAAAAAAGTTAGATGTAAACGGTATAGATTTTGAAATAGATTTCAACTAAAATCTACTAGATTTTCTTCAGATGTAAACGCCTATTAGTCATAAAGCTGATTCCCAATCTTCGCTTAAATTTATCAAAAAACAAAATTTTTTATATGTTTTTGTAAAAAATAAGTGACCTTACCAAATATAGTCAGGTTCGGCCCATTTTTCGAACTAGTCCCCATATAAATATAGCATCCGATATGAACTTTTTCATATCCGAAGGCAAAAAATTAATTACACTGCCACACAAATTTGGTTTATACTTATTTTCTATATCTAATTAGTTGGACCTAAGAGATAGGGTCTCTAAATGCATGGTATATGGTATCGTATAGTCGGTCTTGATCGACTGCAATTTTCTTACTTGTTTTAATTTTAGGTTTTGAGTACATACATTTGTTATAAAAGATCATCATAATTTTTGTGTATTTAACTTGTTTTTTCTTTAATTATTTACAAGCTTTTAAATGTTTGGATGTTTCCATAATCCGTATACAGTAAACGACAAAAAAGTACTAAAGACAGTGATTATACTCGTAGTATGTATTATTTTTACAATAGGTATTTCATAAAAAGTGTTTCGTTACGATAAACCTCAATTTATAAAACTTAACTTAAAAATCAAAAAGGCGTTACAAATTTTTTGGGTTAAAATAATTCAATGTTTTCAATTTATGCTTATTTTTGCTTATTTTTGCAAATACTGGCTTATTTTTGCTATTACCGCTGCTAGTTTGTCTGGAAGTTCGTACAAATTACAAAAATTCACTTTCAAATCAACCGGTCAAAAAAATTATTAAATAATGTGTTGTAATCCACTCTAAAGAAATGATGAATGTTTCAGAGCTCTAGCTAGGAGGAAAATTGATTAAAATTTAGTTACAAGATTCCGCCTCAAGCAAAATAAAATACACACGTTTATATGAAAACGATTATTTTGACACCGACACAGCTACACGGCTACACGACAACTTTTGTCGCTGTAGTCAACTTAGGATAATTTCTATTTGTTTAAAAAAAAACATCGCATAATGAAATGCTATAATTCGATTAATAATCAAAAGGGGTTAAATAAATTTATTTATTTAGTTTTACGTTATAATAATGCGTCATAAATAAGTGATTGTATATTCAAGTCAAGTTTATATACAATCATGCATGTTTTTCTATTTTAATAAAGTAAAAAAAATATAATTGGCACTACTGAAATAAAAATGCATTTGTATAAAAACAGCTGTTTATGTTGTTGTTGCTGTCGTGTTCAAAAAAAATTAAGTAGCTGCAGCCAGCAGCATATGTAGTCGTGTGTTCGTGTAGCCGCAGTCGTCTATGTGTTTCATGCATTAGAGTAAAAATTTTTCTAAAAACGCAGAAAAATACAATTTATTTTCAAAAGTTTTTTTTTTGTATTTTTGCTTAATAGAAGAAAGCAAATCCATCCAGATCGATTAAGGAGTGAGATCGAAAAAATTATTTAATTTTTTTTTTTGATCAAGTTTTTTGAAAAATATGTCCAGTTATTATGTTTAATCACAACCCTGTTATGTTTTTGTGTTTTAAATAAAAGTATTGCCGTCACACTGTTTCCAATATTATTGGAAAATATCAGGAGAATTTGGCCATTGATAGGGAACCTGGTTCGTGAAGAATCAATAGTCCACATGATGTTTGTAAGACCAATGAAATCGAAAGCATATTGAAAAGAGTTCCCAACACATCCGGTATAAAAGTAGCCCGTTTAGCCCACTACTCGGACTATTTTGTGCGAAAAGTTAAAGCTAATACTAGTTTGGAAACATACATGGTCTAAATAGTTTCAGACAGAAACGCTGAAAAAAGTTAAAGGCCAAAAACGAAGCACGGAAATTGAAATTATGTAGCATAATGGACGACGAATAATATGTACTGGCAGATTTTTAGTAGCTTCCGGTTCAAATTTAATATGTTGCTTATGCTCGACGCCATGTTGAAGATAAGTGGAGGACCCAGAAGCAGGTGGAACTTTAAAAAAAATATGGTATTTCAAGCAATATGCAAGATTACTTTCCCTTGATAGGAAGGACTTAAGGACATTGACGGTATTCTTTACTGGACACTGTAATCTTGGACATCATCTACGAATGGAAGGTCAATCTGTTACAGACACATATAGATTCTGTGAACAGGGGGTGGAAACAGCAGAACACATTCTCTGCGAATGTCCAAAACTAAGTGGTAAAAGAACCCAGGCTTAATAAGGAGCCTTAATCTTTAGGACAACCATGGGCTGCACAAAAGATCAAATTGGTCGCAGTGCGTAGAGCCTTCGTAACCTAATCTATCCTAAACAAACAATATACAGTTGTAGCAAAATAAACAAGTTATTTGTTACAACTCGCTTTATAAATTCCGAAATTTATTTTCAAAAAAGACTTCTTTCTTTCTTAAGGCAAAACAATGTGACTACATATTTGGCATCCTGTCACTACGGTAAGAAAGCTCTTGAGTGGTACATGCACAATAACGTATTTTTGAAAAACAAAAAGGTTTAGTGTACCTCACAAGTCTGTAGTGCATACATAGTACATAGAACAGACGATCAATAGTATCAATTACTAGTCAAACTGTTCCATGTACAATGTAATATAATGCAATATTTTTATGGTCAATAAGTAATACAATCCTTCATGATAACGAATAGAACAATAATATGTTGTAATGGTGCGGCGTTGGTGGAAGATCCGCTTCCGTTTCCCTGAGCCTTTGCGGGTCGCACGTGCTGGCGTAGGGGCCTAGCTCGCCGGATGGGTGGGGTCTTGCTCAGGCCCAGGGAAACCGCACTACAGATTTTCACGTGCGATTTAAAAAAAAACTGTCAATTTACACGGATGCTAAATGGATGGATGTTCATACTTACTTGGGGATTGGGAACGAGGTGTTCTGCCCCTTTAGCCCTCCCTACCATGTTACCTCGACTCCATCTCAACTGGAGGTAACCCACTGCAATGATAAGAGTTTGGTTTGGTTTGGTTTTCTACATTGGTTTAAAAAAAATAAAACAGTTTATTTAACCTTCATTTAAGGTTTCAAAATTTAAATTATACATATTTAGCAAAACTTATTTAATTTTTTTATATTTTAGCAAAATTTTACCTTTTAGAAAAATTTTCAGTTTAGCAAAATTTTATTTCTTAGAAAAATTTTAATTTTAGGGAAATTTTAATTTTAGGAAAAAATTTTAAATTTAGCTTAATTTTAATTTTAGAAGAATTTTTAAATTTTAGCTAAATTTTGTTTTAGGAAAATTTTAGCAACATTTCTATTTTAACTTTATGATTAGATAAATTTTATATTTAGTAAAATTTTTTCTTTTAATAATTAGAAAATTCTTATATTTATACAAATTTTATATTTCGAATATTTTATATTTTGCGAATTTTGACATTTCGAAAATTATATATTTATTTAAATTTTATAATTAGAAAACTTTTTTATTTAATTTTAGAAAAATTTTGTATTTAGGTAAATTTTTATATTTAGAATACCTTACACTTAGCTAATTTTTAATGACAAAAATTTAGTTTAATTAGAAAACCTCACATTTAGAAAACTTTTAAATTCTAATTAGAAAAATCTTAAAAAAGCTTCTCATATATAGTTAGACAAATCTTAGGAAATTTTTGTTTTCCTTTTTTTCTTTTAATTTTATACCATAATTAGCAAGATTTAGGAAAAGTTTAATTATAGGACAATTTTTTTTTTCTTTTAGGAAAGTTTTTAAATTTTAGGAAAATCTATAATAGTAGAAAAATTTTAATTTTAGCACCATTTTGATTTTTGCACAATGTTAATTTTTGCAAACATCATATCTAAAAATATTTGATATTTAGTTTAAATTTATAATTAGAAAAAAATTTTGATTTATAATTAGAAAAATCTTTAAAAAATAATTTTAATTTATAGTTAGACAAATCTTAGGAAATTTTTTTTTTAATTTAGATTTAAGAAACAATTTAATTAGTTTCTTTTAATTACCGCCATATGGTTGTAGTTGTTGAGGATGAAGCTGCTGCCGCCAGACGCCGTGGTTGTGTCTCGCTATATGCTTTTCAATTTTGGCATGTGACTTTATTAAAACTCCTTCACCTTTCACTCTTTGTCGGAGTATAACAGCATTTAATTGTTGTATTAAATTATGATGACTGCGATCAATTAAGTTGTAGTAGATTTAGTTTTGTTTTTTAATGTTTTATTATTATATATTTCCACTAGACACTGTATTTTAATTATTGTTGTTGTTATTTGTATGTTTTCATTAAAAAGTTATGTACAAATGTCACTAAAATCTAAAGTTATTTTTTTTTTCTTAAAGTTTATTTTAATTTTTATTTGTTTTTATTTCTAAACTTTTACACTTTCTTTCTTAAATATTTAATTTTTAATTTTCTTAAACTTTCATTTATTTTTATTAAACTTAAATTAAATTTTTTTGGAGGTTTTTCCTCAACCTTTTACTTGCACATCTACATTTCGACTCCCCGATTTAAATTTAATTTTACTACATTAACCTTCTCATCTTCATTCACTCATGTCCAGATAAAAACCTGTTTATTAAAAAACAAAATCACCACCAATTCATTGAGAACATTCATATGCATTCATAATATTCTCTAGTATTTATAACACTCCCACTCATATATGACTATGAGAGCAAGTGAGATCAATACAAGAAAATACGTGGTTTGACCAGCATGATGGCATATGAATGTGTTCATGATTTAATCCAACACAATGAAGAGAAAAAAACGCCATAAATCAGTTTGCTAAAAATAACAAAAAATGCCATCAACCTATTACCATATAAGGTGTTGTTTACTTGTACATACTTGAACTTGAAAATAATTTCAAGATCAAGGTTATTATTTTTTCTTCTTTC
Organism: Cordilura impudica; assembly: GCA_963682025.1. Classification (NCBI taxonomy): domain Eukaryota; kingdom Metazoa; phylum Arthropoda; class Insecta; order Diptera; family Scathophagidae; genus Cordilura; species Cordilura impudica. Next base: position 74,879,564 of record OY821517.1, on the reverse strand, counting down.
TTATTCTGCCTGTACCAGAAATTCTTTTGCTACAGTGCAGAGCAAAAAAGATCACCGTCACAATGTGTAAGCTAAGTAATATACGTATGTTAAATAAGGTAAACCAAATTTAGTATAAAAACTGTTTCAACCCAAAAATAAAACAGATTTTAATTTAGACAACTCAATCAGCAAAAACTGCCTGAGTTTTCTTTTAATTAAAATTTCTCTTTGCCCTTACTCCACAAGAGCGGCAAATACAATAGATCAACCAGTGGCAAACTCTGCCGGTTGAGGAACAAATAGGACCACAAATCACTACATGGCGATCCTGACAGTTTCTATATCACATACCACCACATGGCGATCCTGCCAGTTTCTATATCACATACCACCACATGGCGATCCCGCCAGTTTATATATCACAAATCACCACATGGCGATCCTGCCGAACAAAACGGACATCTCCTACGATTCGGACTTATTTTTAATGTCAGAGGAATATATTCCAGAATCTTTGATAGTTCAAAGATCACTTTTACCAAAATATACTTTGATCATGTATATTTAGTTATAAGCATATTTCTAACAAAACAAAAAAAAAGGAAAATCAATCAAAAAAACAGACAAAAACTTAAAAAACGCAAACAACAAATAAAAAAAATAATATAAAAACGAACAATTATTATAAAATAAAAATATAAAATTTTGAATTGTTAAATCTAAGAAATATTAAAAAAAAATAATTTTTTTTTGTTAGCAAAACTTAAGAAAATAAAAATTTAATTTAAGAACATATAGAAAATAACATAAGTAATTTTATTGCTGCAAATAAGAAAAATAATTGGAATTAAAATAAGATTTTTTTAGCAAATTATTATTAAAAAATTAATAATATTATAATTAAAATTAAGATTTTAAAAAAGTTTATGCATGATAAAATCTATTAATAATAAATTAAAGTTTTATAAAATTAAAGAGCATTAATATAGATTAAATCTTGGCAATGATAATGGTAAGAATGAGAATAAATTTGAAATAATAAAAACGCTGGTGATGACTGACGAACTGAGACAGGAAATGACATATCTGAAACTAATTATATAAAATAACAAGTAAGAAAATTATAGTCGGTCTAGACCGACTATACGATACCCTATACCATGCGTTTAGAAACCCTATCTCTTAGGCCCAACTAACTGGACATTGAAAATAAGCAAAAACCAAATTTGAGTGGGTTTTTTATTAATTTTTTTGGCTGCAGATATGAAAAAGTTCATATCAGATGCTATATCTATAAAGGGACTAGGTCCAAAAATGGACCGACCCTGATCATGTTTGGTAAAGTCTCTTGTATTTTGCAAAAATATATACAAACAAAATTTGAGAAGAATCAGTGCAATATTTTTGTTTTTTAATAGATTTAAGTGAAGATCGGGAAGCAGCTCTATATGGGGTCAAAGGGATCATTTTTGGACTACTCATTAGTGGATGTAATGAACGCATACAAACCCAATTTGACTAAGATCTATATGACAATTTGGATCTTATGGCAATTTATGTCGATTTCATATGGGTAATTTGTATGGGGGCTAGGTCTGAACATGGACCGATTCTCACCAATTTCAATAGCGTTCATCCCATGGCCGATAAAAGCTTATATACCAAATTTCATCAAAATATATTCATATTTGCGACCTGCAGTTTGATTACAAGCTTTACATGGACACACAGACGGACGGACGGACGGACGGACGGACATTGTTAAATCAACTCAGAAAGTGATTCTGATTCGATCGGTATAATTAAAGATGGGTCTAGGTCAAATATTTTTGGTTGTTACAAACAGCAGCACAAAGTCATTATACCCAAACCACATAGTGGTATAGGGTATAATGAAATAGAGTATGAAGATGAACCCCAGAAAAGAATAAAAGAATGATAAAGAAAAATAAGGAAAAAGAAAAGAAAAAGGAAAGAAGATAGAAACATAATAATATAGAAAAAAGGAAAATACAAATAACATTATAATATCATAAGAGATAATCCTTAGGACTGTACAGAATAGAAGATTTTAAAAGTATTAAGAACACATAATTAACAAATTTGATAATTACCTTATCATTGACCACAATGAATATATGAAATAAATTGATGTAATAGAATAACGAAATAAAAAAAATGTTGATTTGCTACATTCAAATTAAATTAATAAATTTTGTATTTAATATGAATCATCAGTAAAATATCATAAAAAACAAGTAAGAAAATTATAATCGGTCCAGACCGACTATACGATACCCTAAACCATGGGTAAGAGACCCTACCTCTCCGGTCCAACTAATTGGAGTGGCATTATTATTAATCTTTTTGGCTGCAGATATGAAAAAGTTCATATCGGGTGCTATACTTATATGGGGACTAGGTCGAAAAATGGACCGATCCTGACCATATTTGGTAAAGTCTCTTATATTTTGAAAAAATGTATACAAACCAAATTTGAGAAAAATCTGTGCAATATTGTTTTTTGATAGATTTAAGTGAAGATCGGGAAGCAGCTCTATATGGGGGCTATGACTAAGAGTTGTCCAATAGGGATCATTTTTGGACTACTGATTAATGGATGTAATAAATACATACAAACCCAATTTGACTAAGATTTATATGATAATTTGGATCTTATGGCAATTTATGTTGATTTCATAGGGGTCATTTGTATGGGGTCATTTGTACATGGACCGATTTTCACCAATTTCAATAGCATTCATCCTTAGGCCGATAGAAGCTTACATACCAAATTTCATCGAAATATATTCATATTTGCGACCTGCAGTTTGATTACAAGTTTTACATGGACACACAGACGGACGGACGGACGGACGGACATATTTAAATCGAATCAGATAGTGATTCTGATTCGATCGGTATAATAAAAGATGGGTCTAGGTCAAATACCACATAGTGGTATAGGGTATAATAAGAGGGATTAATAAATCGACAAATAAACCATGTAATCGTTATAAACATTACAATTTTATCATCCAAAATTTTATAATAAAACAATTTTTTTTAGACAGAATAAAAACTTAAACATATAATATTACAACAACTGCCTGTTTTCTTTTAATTAAAATTTATATTTGCCATTACTCTGTAAGAACGGCAAATATAATCAACCAGTGGCAAACTCTGCCGGTTGAGAAACAAGTAGGACCACAAATCACTACAAACATTAAAAAATCGAAAGAATTTGTAGGAATAAAATTGGTCAAATTAGCAAAAAAAAATCACGAGTTTTCATTTTTTTTTTTTTTTTTTTGATTTGATAAGTGAAATCTCAAAATGTCCCCATAAATAATTATTTTTAGCCTAACGCTCCCAATTGCTACAAAGTATTTAAATGTTAGGTCATTCCTGAAAAAATTACATAAGGAAGACTCAAAACCGATGAACGATATTGGTAGCCTGTGCTGCCAATATCGAATTTTTATGCCAGCTTTAGCCTTTTTTAGTTTTTTTTTTTTAAGTTTTATTTAATGTGTTATCATTATGTTTATTATTATCAGTAGCAGTACTTAAATTTGAACAAAATCCTACCCATATATAAGTAGAAATGCAGAAACCATAAAATGTGTCAAAAATATTTAAATGGCGCCGTCATATTGTTTCGTCAGACGCCCATGAGATGAAACATTTATAACTTTAACACCTAAAACATGTTCTCATACCAAAAATAAAAATAAAATATTATAAATAAATAAATATGATTCAACTAAAACAAAAACAAAAAACAAAAAAAATGTAAACTCAATTTTTATTTTATTTTAAGGGCCAATTGTTTTTTTTTTTTTCATTTCCTATTTTACAATTTCATTGCATATCCGTTCATTTCGTAATATATATTTTTTTTTTGAATTTCCAATTCAAAATTTCAATTTAATGGTGGAATCATTAAATTATGATTTCATTAATACGACAAAAATTACATTAAGTGTACAAATTATGTACTTAAAAAGTTCATTGTTCAAATAATGAAATTCAAAGTACAATATTAACAAAGTGAACAACCTCTTGTTAAATCTCACATAAAATAACTATTTGTCAAAAAAATTGAACAAAACGAAAAAAAAACTAAAAATAACAAAACATAAACAACAATTCTCAAATAACAAGATTATTCATTAAAATGCAATCCAAATTTCGCTTTAAAAAAAATAATAAAAATAAAAATCGTGTTAATAAAACATATTTATTCAACATATGTACATGCAATATAATATACAATTCGCCATCTCAGTATAATTCAACACAAACAATATTTCTGTATATATGTACGTACGCAATCTCTTTTTCTTCTTCTGATTTACCTTGAACTTAAAAGAGTTAAAGTCTATAAAACTACCAGTATGTACTAAAGATGTACTAAGCACAACCCAAGTTCTTTCTACCTACTGAAAATTTAAAATAAAAAAATAAAAACTAGGTTGTTTTCTGTATAACTTTATTTAATTTTTAACTGCAAGTAGGTACAATTGTTTTGAACTTGAATAGTGGTGCGAGTATATTCAACTTTTTATTTATTTATTTTTTTTTTAGGTAAAAAATACTACTATAATTTTCCTTCATATAAAATATATGGAATTGAAATGCAACAAGTGCTTTATGCTGTGCAAAATTAATGGCATAAAAATGGAATAATATACAGTGGAATATGCTTATAGCGAACACACTTTTTCTAAAAAGTTAAATTTATTAGCGCTTTTTTTAAATTTTAATAAAATAGAAAGGGGAAAAAACAAAAAAGGATAAAAGTCAAATAAAAGAAAAGTTTTCAGATTCTTAAAACACAAGTTAGAAATATATTGTCGGCCTAGACCCTATACCGTGAGTTTCAAAAAAATGTCTTAAATCCAACGTTGCTGTGGTCATCATTGGATAGAGAAAATAAACCTAACCAAATTTGCGTGGCATTGTTATTAATTTCTGGCCTGTAACTCTCAAAGAGATCATATCGTATGTAGTTTATATGAAGGGACTAGATCAAAAAAGGGACCGATATTAATCATATTTAGTAAAGTAACTTAGTTTTCTCAAAAACATATATAAACCAAATATGAAAAAAAACTTTGTAATATTCTTGTTGTTCATAGATTAAACTGAGGATCGGGAGCATCTTTATATGGGGACTATGACTATAAATAGTCTACATTTTTGTACAACTGATCAATAAGTGTAATAAACATATACAAATTAAATTTAACCGATATATATGTGATAATAGGAGTTATTTGTATGGGGGCTAGGTCTGAACACACCAATTTTCGCCAATTTCAATAGCAATCGTCCTATGACCGACAAAAGTATATACCAAATTCCATGAAAATATATTTATATTTGCTACCTGCAGTTTGGTTACAGACGGACGGACGGACGTTTCGTCTTCGCTAAATCAAGTCGTCCACATAATAAAATTTGGCTCTAGATTAAATATTTTTGGTATTTAAAAAAAAATTAACATTTGCAAAAATGCAAATTTGACAAGTTAGAATTTTATAGTTGACCCACTAAAATGATTTTCAAAAAACTTATTGAAATAAGAACCGCTTCTGCCAAAAAGCAGCATAAATCAGACCTGGAACAACTTTTTGAACAAGTGGATAAACTACAGCTTTACTTTTTAAAGAAATTATTGAGGATTCATAAATTTACACCAACATATACGCTAGGACTTGAAACGCGAATATAAAATGGTCATCTGTATAATTTGGACTTTGACAAGTTAGAATTTGATAGTTGACCCACTAAAATGATTTTCAAGAAACATATTGAAATAAGAACCGCTTCTGCTAAAAGCAGCTTAAATCAGACCTGGAACCACTTTTTGAACAAGTGGATAAACTACAGCTATACTTTTAAAGAAAATATTGAGGATTCCTAATTTTACATAAATCAGACCTGGAACAACTTTTTGAACAAGTGGATTAACTACAGCTATACTTTTAAAGACAATATTGAGGATTCCTAATTTTACACCAACATACACGCTAAGACTTGAAACGCGAATAGAAAATTGTCTTCTGTATAATTTGGACTTGCACCTGAGGTATATAAACAAAGCTTTGTTCTATTATAATCAGGACAGACTTCCCTATCAACTCTCCAAAATCCTTATTAGACGTCAAATTTTATGAGGTGAATGCTATGAATAGAATAGAAGCTGATTATGGCATCTCATGGACAAAGCAAAATCTCAATCAAACACAGTGGTCTGAAAATCAGATTAATTTATTATATGCACTACTAGCAGTATATTCGCTACGTTGTTAGCGTAATTATTATATTAATTATTTAATCCATAATAATATATAAAAATAATAACAAATAAACTTTTAACATAATATATAAATATTTATTTGGACTTGGACGGTCAATACCAAAAAAATTTATCTTAAAATCATAAACTCTTTTATTAATTTAAACATTTAACTTAAAAAAAAATAACCAAATTTAAAACTTTCATGTGTATGCTGTTGACAAAACAATGGAAACTTTTACTATACAATAAAACTGTGGTATAAATGATGGTCATGGTCTTGGGGGTGGGTTTTTATACCGAACAATTGTATTATTAGGTTATTACAGTAAAACCCCTAAAGCGTTTGGTCCTGTGTGGGTATAGGTAAATTTTATGACCGTTAAAATATTTCATTTTTTCGCCAACACTATTTGTATTCTAGTTCCAGTTCACGTGTTCTTTAGCAAGATTAATGCTAGCCAGGCGATTTTTCTCTGATATCAGTGATTTCCTCATAGGACGATAACAACCAAGATCAGCCTCAATTGCTCGTCGGGAAACAGTTCAAGTACATAGTTTTACTTTCAGATTGTTAATAAGCTTTTTAAGTAGCATTTTTGGACATTTTTAAATTCTCTTGCTGTTAAATTATCCTGTCTTTGACTCATTTGATGTGGCCTGCGCCATAAAATGAAATTATGGATTTAATCATAGAATATTTCTCACAAATATTCTATAAAGTCTAATGCAATAGGAATTGACGGTATTCACCCTACTTTTCTAAAAATGCTGCTTCCCTTCATTTTGCCGTATATCACGCACATTTTTAATGAAATAATTACGGTGAGTGATTTTCCCCAACGATGGAAACAAGCTAAGATCTTACCTGTACCAAAGTCGGCAACTGAATATCGGCCCATAGCTATATTACCATATCTGTCGAAGGCATTTGAACGGCTCCTTCATTGTCAAATAACGTCCTTCATAAATGATAATAACCTGCTTACCGACCGTCAATCTGGGTTTCGTGCCAAACACAGCTGTATTACAGCTTTAGCTGATGTAACAGAAGATATAAGGAGAGATATTGATGATGGCCGCGTGGTAATATTAGTGCTGTTAGACCATTCAAAAGCTTTCGATACGGTGGATCACACAGTTTTGCTACAAAAGCTTAAGAACATGATGCACTTTTCACCAACTTCTGTTGCACTTATGAAGTCTTACCTAGTAAATCGTTCGCAATGCATAGAAACTAATAAAATTGCATCGACGTTCCTTCCTGTGGTAAGAGGTGTACCACAGGGTTCTATTCTTGGTCCCCTCCTTTTCTCAATTTATGCTTCTGATCTACCTAAACAGTTAATTCACTGCAATATAGGAATGTATGCTGATGACGTACAGCTATATATTAGCAGCAAGAAAGAAAAAATTGAAGATTGCGTTAGAAATTTGAATGATGACTTAGAACGTGTTTCTCGTTGGGCAGCTGCAAATGGACTGAGTCTCAATCCACAAAAAACAAAGTGTATTTTGGTGCGTAACAGATTGACAAGAATCTCAGACAATCTAAACATATATATAAATGATCAACAAATCGAAATCGTTGAACGAGCAAAAAATTTGGGTGTTATCTTTAATAAAACATTGACTTGGTCAGACCATGTCGCTGCTGCCTGTGGTAAAACGTATTCGATGTTACGAACACTTTGGCCTACCCAATATTGTACACCAATTAATATACGCTTGCTACTTGTAAAGACATACTTAATACCAACACTACTATATGCATGTGAAATATTTGCAAGTTGCGATACTAAAAGTAAGTCCAGGCTAAATATAACGTTTAACAATATCGCAAGATACGTTTACTGGCTCAGAAGGTTCGATCAAATTTCATCTTATTCAAAGCAAATTTTCGGTGTCAATTTTGATGACTTATTAAAAATAAGATGTCTTACTTTTTTACACAAAATAATTAGTAACCAGAGACCAGAATATCTTTATAACCGATTGCGTTTTAGTAGGCTTCGGAGAAATAACAATTTAATTCAATTTCGGCACCATACGTTGGTATCTGAATGGCAGTTTTTCATACATGCAGCACGTCTTTGGAATGGTTTACCTTCTACAATTAAAGGAATCAACAACGGCTCAATTTTCAAAAAGAAAATTTTACAACAATACATTTTGAAAATTTTTATTTTTTTACAATGCACATATACTAACTTGCTGTTAACAAATATATATTGAAAATTTTTACTGTATACTTTTTATTTGTTTTTTAAATTATATATGCCACTTATAAATATCTATTATTTGTATATAAATCAATATTTTATTTTTTATTATTAATATTTAATATTGTCACAGTAATGTTAAGTTGTATTGTAAATCAAACTCCAACTAACATATTTAAACCTGTTCTGTTTTGAAGATTTCATGTCTTGTTGAACAGGATACCAAATTTAAATAAATAAATAAATATTCTTTCGCTTATAAAACTTTATTTTTGCCATTATTTTATAATAATTGCAATAAAACGCCAGCATCTTTAAATATTTAAATAACGGTTACGATTTTTTATATTTACATTTATTCACACCTTCTTCTATTTTTAAGTTTAAAAGTTTCCACTGTTTTGGCATCACAAAAAAATATTTATTTTTTTATTTTTTTTTTTTTTGTAGTTGTGTTTTTTGTAACATATTTGTTGTCTTTCAATAGAGTGATTGATAGTTTTAGGACTAACGCGAAATTATTAAAAACCAAAAAAGGCAAATTTAGAATTTTGTTTCCAATGTATTGCCACCTACTCGAAAATTATTCAAATTATAAAGATCAAAAATAAGATTTATTTGTAAAAATAAATGTTCGGTCTAGACCGACCACAATTTTCTTTCAAATGAACATTTACCAGCTGAAAAATACCAGTTTTCCCATTTTTGGCCGTTTTTACCCCCTAAAAGCTCTAATTAAAACAAATTTTATTCTTGACCGATGTTTGTGTCTCTGGTGGAATCTACATATTAAATTTCATATTCCTAAATCACACTTATGGGTCGTTTCCCCCCCTCCCCCCTTAACATCCGAATTTCCAAAAGTTTTCCTCTCATCTGATGTTTCTATCGCTAGTGGAATCCGCAAACTATATTTTATATTCGTTTGTTTAGAAGATACAAAATGTACAATATTCTCCCCTTTTTGCCGTTTTCCCTCCCCTAGACGTAAGAATTACCGATAAATTCATCCTTGACTGATGCCCACTTATTCATTGGAGTCTGTGTACCAAAATTCATAAATATCCTTGACTGATGCCCAGTTAGTCAGTGGAGTCTGTATACCAAAATTCCAAAAGTTTTCCTCTCATCGAGTGTTTCTATCTCCAGTGGAATTCAAAAACCATATTTTATAATCGTTTGTTTAGAAGATACCAAATGTACACTTATTACAATTACCAATTAACTCATCCCTGACTGATGCCCACGTATTCGGTGGAGTCTGTATGAGAAAATTCATGACAGATTAATATGTTAAGAAGATACAAAAAGGTACCATTTCCCCTTATTTGGCCGTTTTTACCACCTTAATATCCGAATTCCAAAAGTTTTCCTCGCAACTGATGTTTCTGTCTCTAGTGGAATCCAGATACTGTATTTCATATTCCTAGATTCGTTTGTTTAGAAGATACCAAATGTAAAATTTTTTCCCTTTTTGGCCATTTTTCCTCCCCTAGACGTTAGAATTAGCAATAAATTCATTCATTCATTCATTCATTAAACGGCCGGATTTCGAAAAAATTAATCCTGGGCCCATGTTTGTTTTTCGAATGCAGTCTACACTCCAAACTTCATATTCATAGACTCATTTGTTACCATTTTTCCCCTCTTTGTCCGCTTTTACCCCCTTAGTATAAAAATTTTTAAAAATTCCTTCTTAGTGGATCTGTTCGCCTCTCGGCGAGCGATTATGATCGGTCACGCAACTCTTTTATATACATAGATATAAGCCCTTCTTATGAAAGCAGCTGAAACAAGCAGAATATATATAGGCAGGAATCAGATACATGATAGACGAGTTACAGTTAGAAGACATAACGTGGATTTTTAAGGCAAGAAGTGACCTCAGTAAACTTAATGGTAATAATCAGTTAATTTTTTCAGACTTATGTTCACTTTGTAATTTGAAGGAAAAAGAAGACATAGAACATTTTATAGGCCGTTCTAATACTCTGAAAGAGTTAAGAATTTTTCATTTTGGAAAATCTGTACTTATAGGCTGGCAATCTGTATCAAATTATATAAAATCATGTGTAAATTATAGAAACTATTTAATAGCGGAGTTTAATCCTTAGGAAAATTAAAATTGTAAAATTGTTATTTGTTTAAATAGTCTTTCGACTGACGACATATTGTCAAAGTCGAATATAGATATATTCCTAATTTAATCCTTTTTATAATTACTAGCAGATTCCAGCGCTCGAAATTCGAGTGCAATTTCTAGGTAGCTTTATTTTGCAACTTAGCCAGTTCACAAACCAACACTTTTATGGTTTATTATTATTGTGAATGAAGATAACAAACTCATTAACAAACACATTAACAAATTTAATAAAACACACATAGCATATGTATAATTTTATGTATGTGTTAGTAGCAACTTTAAATACAATTTACTCAAAATAAAGGAAAAAAATCTGTAAATCTGCAAAACGACTAAAAAGAAGTACCTTTCAAATAATATACGTTTTGTCAAAATCGGGATAAAACGGTAGAGCAATCTATTAATATTATAGATGTACATATATTGTTAAATTTAAAGCGAGAAAAAGTAAATACTACTACTACTAGTCGGCCCACTATACGATACCCTATATGTTGAAAGGGTCTTAGATCCAACTAATTGGGTATAGAAAATAAGCATGAACAACATTTGTGTGGCATTGCTATTGATTTTTTTTCCTGTAGATATGAAAAAGTTCATATCGTATGCTAAGTTTATATCGGGACTTGGTCTAAAAATGGACCGATCCTGAAATAAAGTTGCTTATTTTTTGCAAAAAATATATACAAACCAAATATGAGAAAAATTTTTGCAATATTTTTGTGTTTTTGATATAAGCATCTTTATATGGGGGCTATGACTAAACATGGTCCTACAGGGTTTATTTTTGGATTACTTATTAAAAGATGTAATAAACACAAACAAACCAAATTTGATCGAGATCTCTATCATAATTTGGATCTTATGGCAATTTAAGTACTCTAGATTTCATAGGGGACATTTTTAAGGGGACTAGGTGTGAACACGCACTGATTCTCGCAAATTTGAATAGCGTTCTTCCTATGGCCGTTGAAAGCTTAAGTACCAAATTTTATCAAAATACATTCATATTTACGATCTGTAGTTTGATTACAAGGTTTATATGTCAAATATTTTTGGTAGTTACAAACATCAGCACAAACTCAATATACCCTCACTACATAGTGGTATAGGATATAAAAATAAGCGTTTACAACAATATCGCACATAAAACGTGTTGTTTTTCTGAACATTTCTTTGGGAAACATTACTGTTTGTGCAATATATGTTCCCGCCTAGTTCGTTATAACCGTAATCGACTGCAGCAAGTAACGTTTCAAATTCATTCATTAAGTTTTGTGTATATTTTTCTTCTGTATTGTTTAAAAGTCATGCACTGGAAACTCGACCAAAAACTGAGAAAAAGATAAAGTAAAAATAAAACTTTCTAATAAATGAATAAGATTTTTGATGGTAGAATTGCTGCCGTTGATTATTTTTTTCAGAGTTTAGAGCGTTAACGTTAAAGATTGCAATTGTTCAACGATTAATATTGATATCAAATCTGCGCTTTGTTGCATTCGCTCCAGCTCTTTTTATTTTTACAGCTACTGACAGCTGCGCTTGATTTTTAGTGGCTTTATTGTTTAAACATAAAAACAATATACTTACAAGTTAAGGCCTTCAATATTTATATATTTTTGTTTTGTTTTTTACTTTACTTTTTGATTGAAAACTGTTAAGTTTAATTTAACAGAGGAGAACAGCTTGTGGTCCTTTGTCTTAGGATAAACATTTTATAGACATCAGACATCAATAAAAAGGAATACAAAGAGTTCATATTATATGTTTGTTAAAACAAGGGACCTTGTCGATGTTTAAAATCTTTGTATTCAAAGTGGAATCTTTGTATTCAAAGTGGAGTTTAAATAACCATAATCAACTTAGTAATCTTAATTAATTTAAATCCGAAGTTATTGTAGGCACCAATCTTGGCGTTACATCAGAGCAAACTGTTGGGCCAATATTTTTTTTTAACAATATCGATATTATATATCCATGCGAACACACACATATTCCAGCAACTGCAAATAGGTAAGGCTCCACCTTGGACCTATTCCTAACGAATTTATCAACTATACTGTCTGCTGCAATAGTATTAAACGATTTAAGCTCCGATCATCTACCCGTTAAAATCTCTTTGACTAGTTCCTATAACACAGTACGACAGTGGTTGGTACACATGAGAAATGTAAACAGAATACGAAAATAGGCTTAAAATAAAGAAATACGTGTCTCGGCGTTTTGCTGTAGCACGTCAGAATTTTGAGAAAATCGATTGATTGGGGCTGTACCATATTTTATATATGTATTTGTTTGATCTGGAGTTGTTTATAATTGAATTTCAACGAGCTAACAGATCGGGTGTCGTCTGTAACAGCCACACGAAGTAACTTAACAATATACAGTCCACTAAAAATAAAAATAAATTAACAAAGTGAACCATACCTTATAAATGACAGCTAATGCTGCAATTTGATGAACATTTTGATTTATATGAAGATGAAAAAAAAAATTGGTTACTGCAGTAATGTTGATGAATTGTTGAAAGAAGTGGGACAACGACATATTTCAAATGAATGGCGCCTGTTCATCGATTCATCTGTGGAAAGCCTAAAAGGAGTGTTATTGCACAATGGAAACAAACATCCGTCAGTTCCAATCGTTTACTCAAGAAATACGTCAGAAAATTATGGTCCTTCGAAGCTTAAAAATCGATTTTCTCAAAATTCTGACGTGCTATTTTAAGCCTATTTTCATATTCTGTTAACATTTCTCATGTGTACTGTGTTGAGAAATTTAAAAACAAATCTTGGAATTATTTATTGTCTGGATTAGATCTCTCTTCCTTTTTGGAATTTAACTAAAATCTTGAATAAGAAGTCTAAAATATTCCAATACAAAAAATTAATAACTCGATTTACCACCAACCAATAGAAATGCAAAATCTTGGCTCGAACTTTTGCTTTAAACCATTCGATTTCTTTAAAAAATTTTGGTGACCCTATTTCAGAATCTCTAGTCAACGATGCTGTTGCATCATGCACACAAATGGTTCCCAAATTTCGGCCTTTTTTAAATTTTTAAAAAGTAAAAAATCACCTGGAATTGATGTCTAAAAGCTCTCCCTCGAAGAGGCATTAAGTTTTTAACAATTTTTTTTATAAACTCTTGCTTCAAATTATGTTATTTTCCTTTAGAATTTAAAGAATCTGGGGTTATCCCAATCAAAAGACCTGGTACGGATTCCCCTTTATTATCGTCCTATTATCTTTATTATCGTCCTATTATCTTACTGTCATCGGTGAGCAAAATTCGTGAAAAGCTCATCAAATGTAACTTGCTAAAATTTAATGAAATCAATAATAGCATCCCTTCTCAACAGTTTGGTTTTTGTAGAGAGCATAATACCTCACATCTACTGATCCAAATAATAACTTCAGAGACCAAAAATCGACTGGAATGGTACCGCTTTTGATTCAGTATGGCACAATTTTTAAAATAATAAACTGTAACTATCCTGTTCAGCTGACTAAAATAATCTATAGTTTTTTATCCTGTGGAACATATAAAGTTCACATTGGTTCTACTTGTTCTGAACTTTTTTCTATCACTGCAGGGTGCCTTCAATGTTCTTGTTTGTCACTTATTTTATACAACTTGTATACATCTGACCTTCCATAATTAGATTATTGCTCTATGTCAATATTTCCTGACTCAGAAACTCTGGCTTCTGATGTTATAGCCCATCTCCAAAATGCTTTAGTTGAATTACAACGTTATCTATAATATTAATAGGCTAGGCGATTTCTTGTGACCGATGTTTTGTTCTAGCGTTTTATCCCGATTTTGAACAAACGTACATTATTTGAAAGGTATTCCTTTTTAGCCGTTCTGCAGATTGCATTTGAAGTTGCTACTAGCACATACATAAAATTATGCATATGCTATGTCCCAATAAACATTATTGTTTGCTATCAACTTGAGGTGCATTTGAGATCAAATATATTTCTCAAATCTCCAACGTTAATTCTCAAATGCACCTCAATAGTCGGATTATAGTCTTCTCAACTTAAAAGGCACATTTTTTATATGGTGATTTTCTTAGTTATCAAATTGAGAAATTTGTGATTCTCAACTTGATAGCAAAGAAATTTCTCCAATTGGTATCAAATGGAATTGGAATTGCCATATTAATTTTAAAAATGGAAACATTGTACTTTTTTCTGAATGTTTCAATTTAATTTTATTACATATTTAATATGTATTATCATGTACATGTTTTTTTTTAATTTAGAATTAAAAATAAATTAAATAATTATTTGTACTTTTTTGAATATTAATATTATATACATAGGACATAAGTAAGAATTTAAATTAAAAAATGCAAAAAAAAAATAGAATTAAAAATATAATAATTAATTATTTGTACTTTTTTCGGCAATTTTTAATTTAATTTATTATTTATGACATACTAAATAGTATAACATGTTAAAAATTGTTTAAATATAGAATTAAAAGTAAATGAATTACTTATTTGTACTTTTTTTGACTATTAATATTATATAGGACATAAATAAGAATTTAAATTGAAAAAGGAAAAAAAGAGAAATAATTAAAAATATATCAATTAATTATTTCAACTTTTTTCGGCAATTTTTAATTTAATTTATTATTTATGACACATTAAATATTATAACATGTTAAAAATTTTTTAACTATAGAATTAATAATAAATTAAGAGTATTGTAAGAGGTAAAATTTGGGGACGGTACGGCAACCTTAAAACGTAAGTCAATATTGGCAAAAGCACCATTTAAGCAGGTAAGTTTGACAAAAATATAAGCAATATTCAAGGCTAATTACTCAACTTGTTATTAGGTTGCCGGACTTATGGCCCTAATTTGTGGCTATTAAACAAAATTTCTAAGAATCGCATGTTAAATATTGAAATTAATATTAAATTAAATTAATATTAAAAAATTCAAAAAAGTAGAAATAGTTAAAAATATATCAATTAATTTTGTTTCCATCCTTTTCATTTAAATAGTTCACCTTTTTTGTAGGCGGTTGTTGGCATGCTGGAAAAATGAAATTATCGTTCTCGCTGTCCGAAGAAGCAGCACAAAATTTTTGATTGTAGGCATCTGGAAAGATTAATTAGATTTAATTAATATCAAACGGAATCAAAACATAAAAATATAATCACGTTTTAATGCCGCCGTTACGCTGAGAGCTCGTACAGGTTCTTTGGAATTTGTTCCTTGCCAGCAGTATTTGTTGGCTACTTCATCAGTGACCAATTTCCGCCATGCAATTTTTAGAAATTTTGTAGGTTTGCAACCTAATAACAAATTAAGTAATTAGCCTTGAATATTGCTCATATTTTTGTGAAACTTACCAGGTCGCTTAACTTGTTTGTACTTGATTGTACTTTGGACTCGAATTCTTTAAATTCAGAGGCCTGCTTAAATGGTGCTTTTGGCAAGATGACAACACACTTTTCACTTTTTTGTTCTATAATGTATATCACAAATTTAATTATAGATATATATCATTAATTATATAAAACTTATACTTTTACCTCCCTTTTATTTATTTAATTTTTCTTTTCTGCAACAATTCCTTTTTAAATCAAGATAATTAAAATTTACCACAAAGCTGAAAACTTTCACAATTATTATTATTTCTAGAAATTAGAACATATGATTCGCAACGTTAAGGCCGAGTTAGCCACACATTTTTAAAATGTAACCGTACCGTAAATGTAACGTTGGCATTTAGTGCAATTATAGAACGTAAAATTAACCAAACTTTGTAAGCTGTTCACAAATGTCACGTACAAAAGTAGCGAAAATCAAATTCAGCAGGTTGGGACGATCCAGTTACGTTGCAGTTCTGTTCGGTAACTGTTTTTCATGTGAAAAAAAAAACGGCTGACACGTTAGGTTACGGTTACGTGGGGCTAACTCGGCCTTTACTGTGAGAAATGAACAGCGCTGCCATACGAGAATACAAAAGTTGTAAATAATATCTCAAACTCAACATAAATCGTACTCAAGTTGAAAAAAAGTTTGGTCTCAAGTGGAGAAAAGTGTTGGTTATCCAATTGATGTTAAAATATTTCTCAAAGATTGGAAAAAAATTTTAAGTCTCAACTTGATATCAAGTTGAAAGCAAACAAGGAGAAAAATTGTTCAACTCAAGTTGAGAATTATATTAGATATCAATTTGAGAACTTAACTTTTCTCCAACATTGGAGAAATAATTTTTCAATGCATACTGGGGTGTGTTTTATTAAATATGTTAATGTGTTTGTTAATGAGTTTCTTCATTCACAATAATAATAAACCATAAAAGTGTTGGTTTGTGAATTGGCTGAGTTGAAAAATAAAGCTGCCTAGAAACTGCACTCGAATTTCGAGCGCTAGAATATGCTAGTTTTAATAAATGGAAAATAATGCTCAACTATAATAAAACACAATGTATATATTTCACTAGAAAACGTAAATCATGTTTTTTTATCACAACAAAATTTAATTAATAATAATTCAATTTCAGGGAAAAATGAGGCGTTGTACTCGATCCTAAAATGAAGTTTTAAAACCACATTTCATATGTAACAAGTAAGAAAATTATAGTCGGTCTAGACCGACTATACGATACCCTATACCATGCGTTTAGAGACCCTATCTCTTAGGCCCAACTAACTGGATATAGAAAATAAGCATAAACCAAATTTGAGTGGGATTTTTATAAATTTTTTTTTGGCTGCAAATATGAAAAAGTTCATATCGGATGCTATATCTATATGGGGACTAGGCCCAAAAATGGACCGATCCTTACCATATTTGGTAAAGTCTCTTGTATTTTGCAAAAATACATACAAACAAAATTTCAAAAGAATCCGTGCAATATTTTCGTTTTCTGATAGATTTAAGTGAAGATCGGGAAGCAGCTCTATATGGGGCCTATGACTAAGAGTTGTCCCATAGTTATAATTTTTGGGCTACTGATTAATGGATGTAATAAACACATACAAACCCAATTTGACTAAGATTTATATAATAATTTGGATCTTATGGCAATTTATGTTGATTTCATAGGGATCATTTGTATGGGGGCTAGGTCTGAACATGGACCGATGGATTATATACCAAATTTCATCAAAATATATTCATATTTGCGACCTGCAGTTTGATTACAAACTTTACATGGACACACAGACGGACGGACGGACATCGTTAAATCGAATCAGTTAGTGATTCTGATTCGATCGGTATAATAAAAGATGGGTCTAGGTTAAATATTTTTGGTAGTTACAAACAGCAGCACAAAGTCATTATACCCAAACCACATAGTGGTATAGGGTATAATAAACAAAGTTAACTTACATACCTTTTATTCTTTATTCTTTTATAAATCGGAATTCAAGCCTTAGCATTGATAATAAAAAATTAATATTAAGGGCTATTTTTCATGCTGTAATATTTTACGCAGCTCCAGTTTGGTCTGCTAGTGTTAAGTGTCATATACAAAAATTACAAGTTTCTCAAAATAAGTTATTAAAGTTCTTCTTCTCTACAGAGCGCCTTCATGCGCTTGCAGTTGTAGAACTAGTTAAATTTAAGATTGAAAGATTTACTCAAAATTTTAATATCAGATGTCTAAACTCTGATTATACTCATATTAATGAGTTGACATTTTTGGTTCTAGTCAATATAAGATCAAATCCGATATGATATGTAGGGAATTTGATACATAGGGAATCCAAAATGAACTCGAGATATTGTCTAAATATTAAAACTTGTTCCATAAATTTTTTTTTGTTGCCATTTTTGAGTTGAACAGTCGCACTTCACAGGCGCATTTTGGTTCTTGTCTAGAGTAATTACAATTTCTGGCTTCGATGTTGTAGTAATTTTTGACAGTTTCACTAATGAATTTAACATTGGCTTGTCGTAGGAGCGAAGTTCTTGTTAATTTTATTTTCGTTTCTTTTCACCAAGTGAAAATTATTTTTTTTTGCTTTAGTTTGCAATATTTAAAAAATTTTTGGTCTTGAACTCGAACTTTGACCTACTTGAACTTTTTGACATACCGTTATCAGTGAAGACCGACTTAAGGAAACTAGTTTGTTTTTGTTTTTGAAAATAAAAAAAAACAAAACTGGATTTAGGTTTTATTTATATATGGGCTAGATCTGAATTGTATAGTCGATAAAAACTTATATACCAAATTTAATCAAAATATATTCATATTTCCAACCTGTACATGGACACACAGCCTGACAGACAAACAGACCGAAAGACGGGAGGACAGACAGACGAACGGAAGGACATCGCTAAATCGACTCACAAAGTGATTCTAGGTCAAATTTTTTTGGTAGTTACAAACATAAGCACAAACTTACTATATCTTGACCACATAGGGTATAAAAGTTGTAAAATTAACATATAGGAAAATGGACTAACTAAAAACAAGTAAAAAAATTATAGTCGGTCTAGCCCGACTATACGATACCCTATACCATGCGTTTAGAAACCCTATCTCTTAGGCCCAACTAACTGGACATAGAAAATAAACAAAAACCAAATTTGAGTGGGATTTTTATTAATTTTTTGGCTGCAGATATGAAAAAGTTCATATCGGATGCTATATCTATATGGGGACTAGGTCCAAAAATGGACCAATCCTGATCATGTTTGGTAAAGTCTCTTGTATTTTGCAAAAATATATACAAACAAAATTTGAGAAGAATCAGTGCAATATTTTTGTTTTTAATACATTTAAGTGAAGATCGGGAAGCAGTCTATATGGGGCCAAAGGGATCATTTTTGGACTACTCATTAATGGATATAATGAACGCATACAAACCCAATTTGAGTAAGATCTATATGACAATTTGGATCTTATGGGAATTTATGTCGATTTCAAAGAGGTAATTTGTATGTGGGCTAGGTCTGAACATGGACCGATTCTCACCAATTTCAATAGCGTTCATCCCATGGCCGATAAAAGCTTATATACCAAATTTCATCAAAATATATTCATATTTGCGACCTGCAGTTTGATTACAAGGTTTACATGGACACACAGACGGACGGACGGACGGACGGACATTGTTAAATCAACCCAAAAAGTAATTCTGATTCGATCGGTATAATTAAAGATGGGTCTAGGTCAAATATTTTTGGTTGTTACAAACAGCAGCACAAAGTCATTATACCCAAACCACATAGTGGTATAGGGTATAAAAACGCCGAAGTCAGAAATTGAATCGCCTACTACACCTTCACACAAAAATCAAGCGTATTTGAACTTGTGTAAAAGTTATTTAGAATTACATTTTTAGAAGCGAGAGATCGGCATACATCGACATTTAGTATGCAATAATAATGTTGTTCGTTTTGTATAATCCCATTTATTTTTTGCTTCGAATAAATTATAAAAATACTTAAATACACTATACCACAAAAGTCTACGAACGGCCACAAATTTTTATATAACTATAATTTCCACAACTGTTAAAGCATTTTGTTGAAATTTGACATTTATGTTTATTGTTTTATTAGAATGTAAAAATGGTAGTGTGCTAGTTTTGTATAGGAAACTTTGAGAACGATTGGATACAGTTTCGGGAAAGAATTTTTGGGGCCGTTATCGTAAAATAATAAACATAAATATCAAATTACAACAAAAACCATTCATTCGTAGACTTTTGTGGTATGTATATAAATCCATTATGAATATCAAACTAAAGAGGACAATCTCAGCAAATTAAACCACAAAATTGAAAAGATTTCATGAATAAAACAATTCAATGATAAAAAGTATATTCCTTTGATACACAATTATTGTTAATGATTTTTGCCAAAATTAAATTTTCAATTAATTTTTGGTACAAACACATTAACAAATTTAAAAAACACGCACAGAGCATTGTATAATTTTATGTATGTGTTAGTAGTAACTTTAAATGCATTTTACTCCAAAAAAATGTTCCAGACGGTGCAAATCTGTAAATCTGGTGGACAGCTAAATAGAAATAACTTTCAATTAAGGTACGTTTGGTCAAAATCGGGAGAAAACTGATGAACTCACACAAAGTTTCAAGACTCTCGCTATGATATGTGATGAATAAAATATTTACTTCGTATGGGAAGTGCCATGGTCATTAATGCCATCGGGTCCAAAGTGTGCAGTGAGTGACAATAAAATGGAAACTTAACAAAACTAGTATAGCCCAGCACTCGAAATTCGAGTGCAAATTCTAGGAAATATTATTTTTTCATTCAATTTTTTTCTCTCATTGTTTTTTAATCGATATATGTGTATATATAAAATGAATATGAATATTTAAATGAGCCTAAAGGTATGCTAAACAATTTTAGCAATTCACAATTCAACACAAGGCGTGTGATATAAAGTTTAAATCATTCGCATTAACAGGGTGTAACGAATTATTATAAATATTTTAGTTTATTTGATTTAATATATTTTTAAGACAGATTAAACATAAATTTTATAATTCTCAGCTTCTCCTCCAAATGAACTATAATTATCCCAATTTTCACACTCCTCCGTGCCCTCATATTGCTTAAAAAGGGAACTAAAAATGTACCTTCACGTATTAATATATAGATATATTTTTGACGACTTGAACGTTCAATACCAAAAAAATTAATCATAAAATTAAAAACTCTTCAAAAAAGAAATAAATATTCAGCCCAATTTCTCACTTCTTCCCTATTATGAATAAAAATTCCTTCGGAAAAAAATTCGATGGGAAACAAGTAAGAGTGTTAAATTCGGCTGTGCCGAATTTTTTGATACCCTCCACCTGAGTCTTTAATTTTTAATTTTTAGTTTTTAGTTTTTAATTTTTAATTTTTACTTTTTACTTTTTAATTTTCCATTTTCCATTTTACATTTTACATTTTACATATTACATTTTACATTTTACATTTTACATTTTACATTTTACATTTTACATTTTACATTTTACATTTTACATTTTACATTTTACATTTTACATTTTACATTTTACATTTTACATTTTACATTTTACATTTTACATTTTACATTTTACATTTTACATTTTACATTTTACATTTTACATTTTACATTTTACATTTTACATTTTACATTTTACATTTTACATTTTACATTTTACATTTTACATTTTACATTTTACATTTTACATTTTACATTTTACATTTTACATTTTACATTTTACATTTTACATTTTACATTTTACATTTTACATTTTACATTTTACATTTTACATTTTACATTTTACATTTTCCATTTTCCATTTTCCATTCTCCATTTTCCATTTTCATTTTTCATTTTTCGTTTTCATTTTTCGTTTTCATTTTTTCTTTCATATTGGCGATTTTTTTTATTATAATGTGATAACAATAAAAAAATATGTGGCAATACTACTAACATGAGCTATGTTCAACCACTAAAGTGGTACAACAAACACACTGGGTTTTGTGTTTTTTTTTTAGAGGTATCTACATATTTTTGCTCGTATCTAATCACGATGATGACGATTTAGCCAATTTTCAATACCAACCTGCTGGGAATTATGGCAAATGATATTATTGTAGCCTTATCCAGTAGGATTGCTTTTTTTGTGAATGAGCGTGATTTCAACAGACAGACGGACAGACGGACATCGCTATATCGACTCGAGCTGTGATAAGGATCAAGAATATATATACTTTATGGGGGTCGGAAATTAGTTTTTCGATGCGTTACAAACGGAATGACAAACCTCTGCCACTGACGTATGGAGGGTATAAAAAGTAGTTATTCTCAATACACTTGAATTTTTTTTTTTCCCTCAAAAAATTTTCCTTGCAAAACAGACGGGAGTTTACATAAAAATTTAAGAAGTATTTTGATAAAACAAAATTTAAATTAAAAAAATAAATGTTTTTTTGCTCTTGTAGGTCGAAGATCACAAATAAAGCCCAACTTCAACTTTTGTTAACTTTAATGAAAGCCAATTCGGGCATTGAATACGGTTTCCATAGATTCAGCCCACAATTGTCTTCTAGCAGTCCTTTGACTATTTTTGTTGTTGTTATTCTACAACACAATTTCCTCCACAAGTGCTCGCATCATAGCTGTGCTATTCACATTTTATTTAATTTTTCGTTAAAATAAATTTATTTGCGTTTGCAAACAAGAAAAAAATAAAAAAATTATTGTCAATAAGCAAAACAACTGGCTTCGAAATTCGATGATGCAACTTATTAATTTTTTTGTTCACGACGAATTTATAATTGGAGGATTTTTTCTCGAGAAAAGTATTTGGCGTGAGAAAGAAATTCCTTGAGAATATTCGTAATTAGGCTGATTAACAAAAAATAGCTTGACTTCGGAAAAAATAACAAAACTCAAGAGTATTCATTTTTATGCTGTTGACAAAACCATTGGAAACCTTTACTATACAAATAATTGAAAACTTTCCCTCTAATTTTGGTTTCAACTTTTTGTTGGGTATCCATTATTTTTTAGTACTGCTTCACAACGCCGAGGAATGGAGATAATTAAAATGTTGATGATATCCATTGAAATTTTTTGCCACTCTGAAGTAACTGCCTGTGAGATCTGTGTTGTTTTTTGTAATTTCGTGTCCGTATTTTTCGATCTATAATTTCTCATAGATTTTCTATGGCATTGAGACCTGGCGATTGGACTGGTCATTTCACTAACTAACAATCCCTTATCATAATATTGCTACCGCCGAACTTAACAGTTTTATTTGCATATTTTGGGTCTTATCTATTTCCTTTTTGTCGTCGTACAAACGTTCTTTCATCATGGTCTCTTAAATTAAACTTGGACTCATCTGAAAAAATAAGAACAGTATTCCAATTTTGTCTTTAGAAAAATTCATGATAATGTTTGAAATTATGGACTTATTCATAGAACATATTGAATATATAATCATCTAACATAATATTCTGGTTTTTAACTCTTCACAAAACTATTATATTTTATAATAATTAATTATAAGATTAAAACATTGAAAAATACACTTGTTTTAAAAACAGTTGAAAGAAAACGTCAGAAACTATAAATATTTAAATAATGTTTAAGATTTTATACATTTTCTTTCATACCATCTTCTATTTTATTGTTTCAATCAACTATGGTAATGAAGTTTAAAAGTTTCCATTGTTTTGGCATCACTAAAAAAACTTTTTTTCGTTTATCTATTTTTTTTTAATTGCATTCGATAGAGAACACACCAAAGAGTAATTTCGCAAGAAAAATATAAATTTAGGAATTATTAAGAAACAAAATTGGCAAATTCAGAATTTTGTAAAAGTTTTCAATGAATTGACACCCACCGTAATAGGTGATATTAAATATTTACTCGACTTCGCTCATTTGTAACTAATGAATTCACACAATATTTCAAGACTCTCACTATGATAGTACTCTAGATATGTGACGATAAATATTTATTGAAAGTGACACGCCCAATAATGCCATTGGGTCCAAAATATAAAGAATGCAGAGGAGCTCAATCCAAACATATGTTGACAATCTTAGCTCGATAGCAGCTTTTATACTTCCGGGGTTCATTCGTTACAAACAAACGCACCAACGATTTTATTTACAGTATAAAGATTTAACATTTGAGCATTCCCGCTCAAATATTTAGCTTGTACTTCACTGTAATAAGTATATCATCTATAAATCATGCACACAACACAATACAATCAAGTGACCAGCAGTCAGTCAGTCATCTTCATTACTTACTTTCAACGAATTCGCATTCGTACGAGTATTTTGGCCACACACTTGAAAGCATTGTAAACAGCCACTAATTGTAGTACAACACACATTTTTCTTCTTCTCACATTTACTAACACACACACACCTCTAACACACTAATCTTTCATTTCTAGTAATTAGAAACATATATAAAAATAAAAATAAAAAATAGTTCAAGTTAAATTTAGAGCCAACATCAACACGCATAATGTATTGCGATTTGTATTTCTCATTTGTTTATTCCTGGGTAAGCAGCCAACGACCCAGCCAGCCAGCCAGTCCAATCAACCAACCAACCAACTAGGCAGGCAGGCTAAAATAATTGTTCACAGTCTAGCTGTTTTTATTAGCCGAAAACCAAAATATGATATTTCCATTGATTTGTATCAATATGCTAATGGTTTTATTTTTTATTATTAACCAACACTCAGGGGATGCCCCCTTCAAATGCAGTGCATTGTGTTGATTTCAGGAAAATAGGTTATGATAAGGAGGAAAGAGGGAGTAGTGTTTGTGGATATTTGACTTAAATTTTATTAGATTGTAACTATTAGATAGTAGACTACAAAAGAATGTGATCTACTGGAGAAGGGGGTAGAGCGAACTTGAATGAGTTCGGTCACTTGGAATGAGTTCGCTAATCTCAGAAAAGCATTTCCCGTGGTAGTATCTATAGAACAGTGTTATACAACCCACATTTCGACGATGTTCGAACGAGTCAATAGAGTTGAATACCCTACTGTCATTAATGAGCATCAACGCCCTTCTTTGCACACGGTCGACTAGCTCCAAAATAGACTTTGAAGTTCTTGTTGTATTCCATTTTCTGTCGGATGTAAGTGATATAGATTTTAAGGAAATCGGAAGGAGTGAAGTAAATTTTGGACCGTTTTAGAAAACCAAGACACTTGAATGCTTATTTCGAACATCACATTGAATTCTTATGCCCAGAATATCAAGAGTATCCGACTAATTAATACCTATACCCCCCACGCATGAAGTCAACCCTATTCGCTTTACCCCACTCTGAGAATATAGAATTGATGATTTGACCAAGAAGGTCATTCAGAAAGATAAGGGAAAGAGAAGGAGAGAGAGAACAGAACCTTGGGGGACCCCTGAATTAAACTGAAACTCATTGGATGAGACCCCATCGATAACAACACGTACTGTGCGGTCTCTGAGAAAACTCGATATAAATCGAATGGATCGACTCCAGCACTCAGAAAGTAGAGCTAACAGGTCTCCCTTAAAACGATTTCTACGGAAGCCATACTGTCGATCATTAAGAAGTGAGTTGTCCTCTCGGTAGTTGACAAGATGGTAATTGATCATGCACTCCATCATGATCACCCTCATCCTTTTTGAGATTGTTTGGACATTGGCAACCTTCCAGCAAGAGGGAAAGACTCCCGCACGGTACGAAAGGCTGAAAAGGTTGGCCAATGGTTATAATTGGCTTGAATTATGAAATTGAATTTTTGTTATATAAACATACATAATTTACAACAACTAAGATCAAATAACTAAAAGAAGCAGTATTTAATATGATTCGTTTCTCATGAATATAAGGATTGAGATCGAAAAAATCTTAACATAATGCTTGCGAAAAAAGTTAAGAGGAAAAACGTGTGTTAAGATTTTTTCGATATCACTTCTTATGTACATATGTAAATGAACAAACGAGCGGAGCTACACAAATTATTTTTTGAAACTATTTAAAATTTTTTATTTATCTATTGCAGAAAATCCTCACGTATTTCTTTATGTTTTTCTTTTCAGGATCTCACCAATATGAATTTTTAAAAAATAACATAATTGAAACATTTTGCAAGGCTTCATACAGAAAGGCTGTGCCGTCCGTCTGCATAGCATCTAATTAGGTGGGGGTTGGTTGAAGAATCGTCACAATGTATCGATCAACAATTGAAGATAATCAATCACAGGCAACAACACCGGATTTAGATGATTCAATAAGTTTCTCGGATGATGTTAATCCAGATGTTGATGTTGACGTTGATGTTGAATCTGTGGCCACTAAGAAACCCCACTTTTTAGACTACGATGCGGTCGCACCACCAGATTTTATAGAACATTTTGATAGAGCCATGAATTTTGGTAATTCAACCACTTCGCAGTCATCAAATGTTATCAATAGTAGTGGTGCGGCGGGGGGTGGTGGTGGTAGCGGTGAAAAATTGAAATTGGATAAAAAATATGAGAGAGATGGTGAGATTAGTGATTATGAATTGGCCGCTAGTGGTTATACGAAAAAAGAATTCACACAAGACGACAACACTTTGAATATAACGGGAACAGGCAATTCGGGAAATCCACGAAAACATTTCTTAGATGAGAATCCCATACCACCCGATTATATGTTGACTGATCATCAGTTGCGAGAACATCGAAGTTTGGATCGTAATTTCGAACGGCATAATGAGCAAAGATCAGCCTTAGATTTACATACAAATTTACCAGGATTCCGCTCATCGAGAGAACGTTTTAAAGACATGCCGCTAGCAACACGATTACCTAAGGGCTCTGCATGGACTCAAAGTTTTGACAGCCGTTATGATGGAAATTTATCAGCTGACAAATTGGATGATTTTGGTCCCAAAGTAGAATGTGTTTACTCTTTACTGTCCATGTTGGGCTCGAATGATCCATTGGAAATGTCTAAAAAGTTTCACGAACTCTCCAAGACCCCGGAGACTTGCAACACTTTGAGACGCTCTGGTTGTATTCCTCTGCTAGTGCAAATTATACACGTTGAGGGTGGTCCGGATGAACCAAGAAAATGGGCTGGTATGGCTTTGCACAATGTAGTTCACTCACACCCGGATGAAAAGTGTGGTAGACGAGAGGCAAAAGTTTTACGTTTATTAGATCAAATTATGGATTATTGTAATTTCTTGCGGTCTTTACTACAAAGTGGTGGTGAAGCCATTGCTGATGATGCCGATCGTCATCCATTGGCCGCCATGTCTTCATTAATGAAAGTTAGTTTTGATGAAGAACATCGTCATGCTATGTGTGAATTGGGTGCTTTGCAAGCTATACCCAGTTTGGTGCATCTTGATCATGCAGTGCATGGTCCGAAGCCAGAGAATCAATGCTGCAATTCCTTAAGGAGATTTGCTTTAATGGCTTTGACCAATCTAACGTTTGGTGATGAAAATAATAAAGCTTTACTTTGCAGTCAAAAGCTTTTTATGGAAGCGCTGGTCGCTCAATTAGATTCAGCACCCGATGATTTATTGCAAGTGACAGCCAGTGTTTTGCGTAACCTCTCCTGGAGAGCTGATACTCAAATGAAAGCCGTTTTAAATGAGATTGGGACTGTCACCGCTTTGGCCAAGGCAGCCATGAAAAATAAATGTGAAAATACTCTTAAGGCTATACTATCAGCTCTGTGGAATCTTTCAGCACATTGTAGTACTAATAAAGCCGAGTTTTGTGCCGTGGAGGGTGCCCTTTCTTTTATCGTTTGTATGCTAACCTACGAAGGTCCCAGTAAGACACTAAAGATTATCGAAAATGCAGGTGGTATTCTGAGGAATGTATCCAGTCATATAGCTGTCCGAGAAGATTATCGTCAAATCTTAAGAGAACATAATTGTTTGTCAATATTATTGCAGCAACTTAAATCGGAAAGCCTAACAGTAGTTAGTAATTCTTGTGGTACTTTATGGAATTTATCAGCTCGTTGCCCAGAAGATCAACGTTACCTGTGGGATAATGGCGCTGTACCGATGTTAAGATCTCTTATACATTCAAAACATGCCATGATCTCTGAAGGCAGTGCTTGTGCTCTTAAAAATCTTTTGAATTTTAGACCTTCCTCCCAGAATACCAATCATATGGATAATATAGCCAGATCGCTGAATCTGAAAAAGTTACCCACTCTCAATGTACGCAAACAAAAGGCCTTGGAACAAGAATTAGGAGCTGCATCAAAATCCCACAGTGAAACATGCGACAATTTAGATTCAATAAATCCAAAGGAGAGGCCGACTTATGATGCTTCTGCAGCAGTAGGATCATCTGTACAACGTCATCGTTTTCCATTACATGGTGCTTTGGGATCAGTTGTTGCCGCTGGAGCCACCGGACGTTTAACACGTTCAGCTATGCTAACAAAAAGTGAAAGTCGTGATTCAGTATTTTCAGCCAAATCTGATGGCGCTGTTTACGATCATCTTATGCGATCTCATTCAGCCTCTGACGCTAATCGTAAGTTACCTCAAAACTCGAGACCTGCACCTACGACAGCGTATCCTTTAGAGACAGATGTAGAACCGGCTGAAGAACAACCAATAGATTATTCTCAAAAATATAAAGAGCACATAATAAAACACAGTGACCACCAGGAAGATGAAGAGAACTTAACTGCTACTTATCAAGAAACTGATTTGGATCAACCAACCGATTTTAGTTTGCGTTATGCCGAAAATCAACTTGAAAGTGAAATTCATTTATTGCCGCTTGTTGGTAATGCAGCAAATATTATTGTCACCGATACCCGTGTGAATCTGGTTGCAGCAACACAAAAACCTAACGTACGGCCAGATAATGCCACAGAAGGTACTGAAATATTACTAATTCTCGAGGACAGTGTGAAATGCTATCAAACTGAAGACACACCGTATGTTATATCTAATGCAGCTTCGGTCACTGACCTAAGATCACAACCAACATCAAGTAAAATTGAGGAAAATGATTTGCCTTCAGGCATAGATAACTCTGAAACTGCGTCCACTACAGGAGTTGGACCAATTCCAACACGTAAACTTAATCGAGCAAATCCTCATCTTCCCCAATTAACACCGCATTCATCCAATCCATATGGTTCCGGATCTTATACGCCCGAGAAACCAGTTAATTATTGTGAAGAAGGTACACCAGGTTACTTTAGCCGCTACGAATCTTTAAGCAGTCTAGATGAATCACCACCACAAGGTGAACATTCTCAAAAAGAATTACCAAAAGTTTCTTCCAAGACTAGAGAAGTTTTACCCTCAGAAACGAAAAATAGCAGAAATTCTGAAAAATCTAACTCACCACCCGAACCTCCACCTACGGTTCAAACTCCTCAAGTGAATTCGGCATTAGAAACACCTTTGATGTTTTCCCGTCGTTCCTCTATGGACTCACTGGCTGAAGAAGATGTTGGACCTTTGGATGATAAAAGTTCTGTGGTTAGTGATTTTAGTCGCTTAGCTAGTGGGGTTATTTCACCATCAGAAATACCCGATTCTCCTACACAAAGTATGCCACAATCACCCAGGCGTAACTCTGGATCTGGAGCAGCATCAAACGCATGTTTTTCAGCTGGAGTGTCACCAACTTCACAACGCATTCAAAATGCACGTTCTTGTGAAAGTAGCAAACGTTGTTTACGTAGTGTTTTTGAAGATAATCTGAATACGTTTAATGTCGAAAACACTCCAGCGCAATTTTCGACAGCCACTAGCTTAAGTAATTTATCAATTTTGGATGAAGAGCCTTCGACTCAATACTCACCACAACAGCAACAATCCAATATGCCAGCTACTACCAACACCATATCAGAAGGTGAAGAAGAGGAGGATGCAAACGAAAATAATGATGATATACTTTTGGCTTCCTGCATCAACATTGGCATGAATCGTGCAGCCCTACCTTCAACATATTCCCATAACACAGATACTACCTCATCGGTGAATCATCCAACTGGTATGACACATGATGAACCACGACAATATTATACCGAAGATACTCCAGCTTTGCTATCTAAAGTTGGCAGTAATACAAATCTATCGGCCATTTCAATATGCTCCAGTAACCATGATCCGAAAGAAGACTCAGTCTATGAAGTATTAGGACGTTCTTCAGGCAATACCAATACACACCACCACTCACTGTCTATGAATAGACGTTCATTGAATTTGTCCGATGATATGTCGTCGAATGCTTCAGAAAGTGGTGCTGCCGGTATTGATATATTACAGCAGTGCATCAGAGATGGTATGCAAAAACCTTCGACTAAGGAGAATAAGCCAGATATTCCAAGAAATGCGATGATATCTAATCTTATGGATCCAATAGCCATGTTGCGTAGAGGTGGAAATCTTTTACCACCATTTAGTGTTGGCAATGATGAATTGAATAAGTATCGTGTTGAAGATAGTCCTTGTAATTTTTCCGTTATGTCGGGCTTGTCAAATCTCACTGTTGGTTCTAGTCTCGTTGGACCAGCTGTTATTTTACAAGGCGCATCAACTACAACGTAAGTCTCTACTGTTTCTCTGTTCTTTTAATGAGTTATTGCAGTAATTTTAAAAACTCAAAGCCAAATAATACAAATAATGTGCCATTGAATTTTTCTATAACAGGTCCAATAAATTTGAGAACTCCGAGCCCGTTAATAAAAAATCAACATATACTTCTATAACGCCTGCTGCCATACGTGATGATAAGCCTCCTAAAGCTGCTGCTGTGCCTGTAGAGGTTGTTAGAAGGGAGCCGCCGCAGTGGCATGATGATTCGTTAAGTTCTCTTTCAATTGAATCGGAAGATGATACAAACCTATTAAGTCAGGTAATATTGTATGATGTAAAAAATAACTATCTTAAAAAGCTATAGCAATGGTGGTTTAAAAGTCGCGAACAATAAAAACAGCACCTCGACAATGTAGGTGTCCACGATTAGCCAAACCTAACAAAAGTGGTGCAAACGACATCGGGCAATTCTGAATGTTATTCAACAATGACTGCGAAAATAGCTTAAGTCACATGTCATTCGATGTTTTTTTATAAAACTCGATAATTCTGTGGTTTTCTGGAATAACCGCGTATGTCAATGTTTGTCAGTTTTGAGTTAACGATGCCAAATATATTAATTTTTAACGCTCTTTACATGCGTGGAATTTAAAAAAAAAATATTGACCATTTCTGAGTTTTTTCTTTAAATAACGACATAACTTAAATATTTATTAAATTAATTTGCAGCACTATCGACGTAAGTCAACCTACGTTTGATCGCTGACAAATTATTTTCTCAGAAAACGACATATAGCGACATACGTTGTTATTAATGAAAAAAAAAAATGCAAAATAACTTTGGATTATTTTTCAGTTTATAACCACTTGTGTGTTTATTTCTGTTATTTTTTGTCACTATATTTCTTGATACGTTGTTATATTCTCATCCTAAGACCCGTTAACTTTTTATTGACGAAAAAAAAATCCATGTTTCAAGCAACAACAACTTATGTAAACGACGTTTGTCGACATAAGTTGTTTTATCTGCACACACTTTAAGTGTTATTTACATATGGTTTTTTCGTCCTTCTCTAGGACTTATTCCTCTGAAGATTTTTGACTCAAAATTTTATATAAAGTATTTATTGCCCATATCTACAGGACTGTTAAATAAAAAGCTCTAAAAACTTTATATCGAGCC
This sequence comes from Cordilura impudica, assembly GCA_963682025.1. Taxonomy (NCBI): domain Eukaryota; kingdom Metazoa; phylum Arthropoda; class Insecta; order Diptera; family Scathophagidae; genus Cordilura; species Cordilura impudica. The sequence goes on along the minus strand of OY821517.1, from coordinate 74,847,679 downwards.
CATAATTTCAAATATAACACGTTTTTTGGCTCCCCTGAACATTTTGATTTTATGACATACTCGGTTATTCTAGAAAACCACAGAATTTACGATCATTTCCATCATCTATCAAAATTTTGTAGGCGCTACGAATTTAAAGCAAAAACAATTTTAGCTTAAATGTACATTCTTAGTGTGTTAACATACTAACTATAAAGATAACTGTAAAGATAATTTAAAAAAAAAACTTTCTCCTGTACAATTTTGAGTTTGTCACTTAAGTTATTTTTGCGGTAATGGCTCAATGTGTTATGAGAAATTTTTTGAAAAATTAGAAAACACAACCAACGACACAGGATTATTCCTCACTATGACAATGCATGGCCAAACTAGTGGAAATAGTGGGTCATCCGCTGTATAGCGTTGATTTAGAATACAACAATCGGAATAAAAAAATAGCTATGAAGATTGATGCAAATTTACGAAAAACACCAAATATATAGTAACTGCCATTAATATTCGGTTTTTTTTTAAATTTTTTTTAATGAAAATTTTTATAGTAGTTATTGAAATAAAAGACAAACTTTTTTTTATAAAATATGGCATACATTTACAGATCAAAATAAGGTCATTTCAAAATTCAGAATATTTAAAAACTAAAAAATATCAACAAAAACCTTAGAATATCAAAAATGCGCAATTCATTAATATTCGGTTTTTTTTAGTACATCTATAATATTAATAGGCTAGGCGATTTCTTGTGATCTATGTTTTGTTCTACCGTTTTATCCCGATTTTAACCAAACGTATATTATTTGATAGGTATTTCTTTTTAGCCATTTTGCAGATTTAGAGATTTTTAAATTTTTTCCTTTATTTTGAGTAAATTCCATATAAAGATGCTACTAACACATACATAAAATTATACAATGCTATGTTTGTGTTTATTAAATTTGTTAATGTGTTTGTAATCAAAATGAGTTTGTTTTTTTGTGTTGATTTGTGAATTGGCTATAATTGATTAGCATACTTTTAGGGTCTTTATTTAATGAAAAAATAAAATTTCCTAGAATTTGCGAATTCGAGGGCTGGAATCTGCTAGTACATATAAATAAACAACGTTTAATTGTAAATTAATATATCGATGGATAGCCATTATTTTTTACTTCCGAAAGACGATTTGGCACGTTGAAAATAATGTTTTATAAGTACTCAGTACTGATTTTATGTCATTCTTCCTAGAGCCTATTCTTTTAGTTTACTTATCGAAGAAACGGGGTTCAATATCACATCACCCCACACCATCAGACTTCCACCTCCGTGCTTCACTGTGTTTGTGATATTTTTTCCCTTTATCTCCTCATTTGGTTTCCGCTATACCATAGTTTTTATATCGCTACAAGAGACAGAATTTTCTTTCATCAAGAAAACGTCTTCCCACCATTTTTAAACGGTAAGTCCTATTATTTAAATTAATGAAGGGCTTTTTAGGGCCGTTGTACCCTTTTTATTGTTATTTATAGTGATTATGAAACCAGTCTTTCCCATTTCTCTGTGACCTTTTTATCAGCGAAGATTAAATTTTATTTTTTTACAATAAGGCATTCTTCCATCTCGGTTAACTTTTTTGGTTGGCCAGTCTGCTTCTTAATTTCAATTCTTTTCTCGTTTTTATATATTCAAACAATATCGAGAGGCTTCATATTTAGCATTTCAGAAATATTTTCATATGTTTTTCCTTTTTCATTATGAAAAATAACTAATTTTCTGGGATTTTTTTTTTTTTTTTGTTTACATTGTTACTACACTTTAATAAATATGGGATTTACCATTTTAGAAAAAATTGAGGTGGGTGTGTACATGTTACAGGAAATATAAAAAACCGAATATTGGTAAAGCATGTATTTACTTAGAGTAATAGTTAATTTTTTTTAATTATTTATTTTCCTCCGAGAAAATAAAAATAAGCCAAAAAAGCACTAAATTTTTATGTTTAAGTATATAAAAACTGAATGCATTCAGCATTATCCTTACTGCAAATTTGCTGATTTCAAAAATTTAATTATAACCGAATATTAATGGCAATCACTGTATTCTACTACAGTAGTTCCATAATTTATTCGCTCACCAGAATTTTTATTTCCATAATTATTAATCCCAACAAGTTAAAAAGTTATTATTTTCCAATTTTAGTAATATATATTAAATTTGAAAGTAATCGATATATTATTTTCAACTCTAAAAATTATTCATTCTTTACGATTGTAACACAAATTTAAATTATAAAAAAATTCCTAGAGTTGAAATTTTTTCGAAAAATCAGCGGGCATTTGCATTTTGAAATATCACAGTTTGAAGCAAACAGAACAAACATTTTTAGATGATTTATTATTATTGAAATTTCATCATCGAACGAAAGGATCGTGAAAGAAATATTATATTAAAGCTACGTTAAAAAGAAAAATATATTAACGAAATAATGAAAATTGGCAGAATAACTTATTCCAGTATTAAAAAGCATTTCAGGCAGATCAGCGATGCCATCTTTTTCCAAGCAAAAAGGACAAAGTCGTACCCCAAAACGCCAAATTAGAATGAAATTTAAATTATTTTACAAAATTTATAATCATAATAAATTATGAGTATAAATATATTTATTTTATTAGGTTCAAACGACAGAGGGAAAAAAAGTTATTGTTGTTAATTTAAAATATATATATATATATCCATAATATTAATAGGCTAGGCCATTTCTTGTGACTGATGTTTTGTTCTACCGTTTTATCCCAATTTTTATCAAACGTATATTATTTGAAAGGTATTTCTTTTTAGCCGTTTTGCAGATTTACAGATTTTTAAATTTTTTCCTTTATTTTGAGTAAATTGCATACATAAAATTATACAATGCTATGTGTGTGTTTAGTAAATTTGTTAATGTGTTTGTAATAAAAATGAGTTTGTTTTTTGTGTTAATTTTGTGAATTTGCTATAATTGATTATCATACTTTAAGGGTCTTTATTTAATGAAAAAATAAAATTTCCTAGAAATTGCGCTCGAATTTCGAGGGCTGGAATCTGCTAGTATATATTAATATGTGAAGGTAAATCTTTCGACCAGTTTTTAAGCAAAATGCGCGCACGGAGGATTGTGAAATTTGGAATAGTTATAGTTTAAATAGAGGAGAAGTGCTGAACGATAAAATTTATGTTTATGTATTAAAAATATATTAAATAAAATAAAATATTTTTAATAAATGATTTTATAAGAGCCTAAAGGTATGCTAATCAATTTTAGCCAACTCACAATTCATCGCCAATTTCGTTATAATTGTACATCACACGCCCTGTGTTGAGTTTTGAATTGCCTTGAATTGATTAGCATAAAATTATTTATTAACAATCCCATTTATATTTCTTCTGTGTGTTCATCAAATATTTATAATGAAATTTAATAAATTTCATTTAAAAATTCACAATTCAATACATTTTATTTAAATATTCATAAATTTTATATACATATGTATATCTGTGGTCGATATATCTCGATTCCTAGACGAGACCCAGTGAAACGCCGGGACACGTATAACTTTTATTTGACCGATATAACTTTCCCCGATGGTTTCATCCCATCCCGATTTTGGCTGTCGCACAGTGTAATTAATGCAGCAGACATTTTTAATCTTTAGTCCATATTTAATATGTATTTAAAAAATGTACAGTGTTTCAAGATATTCTATCCTTCATTAAGTACAGGATCGATCTCATCCTTCAAATAATGAAATTTACGCGTAAGTGAAATTATTCTATTTGTAAAACCTTTTAATAACCGACATAAGTCATCAAAAAGTTTTGTGTGGTCCGCATGTAGTTCTTCGAATGCCCGATTCACTTTTTGTACTTCTGATAAAATTGAGTCAAGTTCGTTATATAAACTAGCAGATTCCAGCCCTCGAAATTCGAGTGTAAATTCTAGGAAATTTTATTTTTACATTAAATAAAGACCCTAAAGGTATGCTAATCAATTATAGCCAATTCACAAATGAACACAAAACACAAACTCATTTTTATTACAAACACATTAACAAATTTAATAAACACACACATAGCATTGTATAATTTTATTTATGTGTTAATAGCAATTTTAAATGCAATTTACTCAAAATAATGGAAAAAATTTAAAAATCTGTAAATCTGCAAAACGGCTAATAAGAAATACCTTTCAAATAATATACGTTTGGTCAAAATCGGGATAAAACGGTAGAACAAAACATCGGTCACAAGTAATCGCCTAGCCTATTAATATTATAGATATAGTTTTTGGAATCATCATACACATTCTTTAACAGCGTTGAGAACTCGTTAACAACGTTAAACTGAGTTTTTAACTCTAGCTTTTCATAATTGCCCCAGCCTCTTTCTATAGAAAGCCATCTGGATGGCCATCGGAATTTTAGCATATCGGAAACTTTATTAATCAATTTGTCTTACTGATGAATAAATGAACCAATTTTGAGTTTCTTTGACCAAAAAGTTTAAATTTGGAGGGAACTTGTTTAAATAATTACAATATTGTTTACCATAAACTGTTGTTTTTAAAACAACAAACGCTTTTTGGGTAATTAGTAGGCATAAAATCTAGCGGAAAAAGCTCTAATTTCGCATCGCGGAGACAGACATTCTTAAAGCAATAACTTTACAAACAGGATCAGATAACATCATAGCAAAATAAATGTTAAATAGACCAATGAGTTTTAGATGGATATAGCTCTTAATATCGTGTGCAAAGTGATCTATGAACGTAAACTATTTGCTAAAATTTATTTAAAAAAAAAACAATCCTGCCCAGTTTTTTTAGTAAGGCAATATTCTTCAATGGAAGTAAATGTAATATTTTTGGATTAGACGGACGTAAAATGATCTGGCGTCAGAAGTATACAGAGTTGGGACCGACCTCGTAAATAATAAAAAAAATAATGAGTTTTTGTTTTATAATAAAACATAAGAGCGAATATTTAATGAAGCCACTGTATTTGTTTTTGTTTTTTATTTCTTATACATAATTAGCAAAGCTCATACATAGTAAATGATTAAATAGTAATTATGTATTTATACAAATGCATATTTTTTGTATTAAGAGAAATTGCATATTAAATATTATATTAGCTTGATAGCACTAATTAAAATTTTTATCTTTTCAATTATTGGCCAATATTTTAGGCTATTGCCGCTGGTTGCAATAGACCAAAATCGAATTTGGGTTTTACAACCTCAATTACGTCAACTGGTAAACATACAATAACCTCGTTATCGTCATCTCAGCCTATTCCGATTAATACGGCAACCTCAACATCCTCTTTGACATCACAAGCTACAGCACGTAATTTCGGAAAGCAACATCAGCAACAAGAACAGCATAATAATCATACGAAACATAATTATCGTGATCCCTTACAAACCGGAAATGAATCGTATAGTTCTGTGGATTCTAGTGACTCTAATGATAACCAATCGAAATCACTCTTTGAACTTTGTATTTTAACGGGAATGCATAAAAATCGCGATTCCAACATGGTGGGTTCTTCGAGTGGTAGTACAACATCGCGTAAACATACCAGAAGTGTACAATCGCATAGATCAAAATCGGGACACACTGAACATAATACATCGCAATCGAATCCGAACTTGAAAGAATTTGAGTCTTTACCCATGCAATTGACACCCAATCGTCATGTCAGAGAACGTGATAGACGGGATGAAAAACTCCTAATGGAATGTATAAATACGGGTATAATGAAAAAGATAGGAGAATCAAATAATAAACAAACGTCAACATCGTCGTCGTCGTCGTCACATCTGACCCGTGAAGCTTTAGTTTTACATAATACACAGCCAAAAAACGGGCAGGCTACGTCTGCAGCTGCTCAAATGGAAGAAGCAACTCACCCAACAAGTGCCAAATACACACACAACAACAGCAGTTCCAACTCATCCATTATCACAGCCAATACAGTCATCAGCACCATCACAGCAGCTCCAGACGTAGAGAAGATAGACATCCGCCAACACGTCATAGTCCCAGAGACTTTGAACAAAATCCAGCAGCCGACAAGCAATTTCAAAATCAACATCAACATCAATCTAGACGAAGACATAAAAGATCGAAAAAATCTCAAAATGCTCAACCAGCAACGGGAGGAGAATCAAACAGTTCCACAAGAAGAATATCGTCAAAATCACGAGAACGTTCAAGAGATAATGAACGGTATTGGGTGTAAAATGGATATAGATAATTGTGATTCCATGGGTAATGATGGCAACACCACCCAGAGTGATGAATCCAATCAATCGTTTATAATGGAGACCACTGTATCATTGGAAACTAAAATAAACGCAGACATCACTACGTCTCTAAACAATTGTACAGAGAAGCACAAAGATCCTGATTTAATGTTAAAATCAGTAGAACGTTTAACTTTGGAATTTGTTTCATCAGCTGAACAATTGAGAACAAACAGCCATACGGCAGCTAATGTAACACAATCTTTAAGTTTAGATTCTTGTGAAAATCAAAAGAAAATCAATGCTTATTTAAACGCTAACGGAGGAGGAGGAGGAGGAGGAGGTGGTGGTGGATGTGGATGTGGAACAAATAATTCCACTTCCAATAATACATGGAATGAAGATACTTGTCCGAATGATGTTAGTTTCCCCAGTGTTAGTGTGACAGCTCCAAAGGTAGCTTCTCTATCATACGACGATGAAGATGATGAAGATCAAGCTACTACGGCAGACTATAAAGAACTTAACGACTTTGCTGAAAATACTCCTATTAATGAAGAGTTACCCACACCAGATATGTCTTTAGATTTTGATAATATTGGTATTCAGCAGAATGGTTTCTACTTGGATACATCACAACCAGTCTCCTTGGACTGTTTAACGGAAACAGAGAAAACCTTAGTTAATGCTGACTGTAGTCGGGAGAGTAGTTTCGCTATTAAAGAAAGTGGACAAGAGATATGCAATGGTATACACTTTAAACTGGGTGGTATAGTGCAGACAGCAGCTGCTACTCCTTCGTTGTTTTTCAGTACTAACTCTATGACAAATTCTACTTATATGGCACAAGAAGCTAGAAAACTAGCTGCTAATCTCCATTGCTCCGATGTAGAGGAAGAAGAGGAATTGACATTCAGTGTTAATAGTTTAGATTTGGATAATATAAGACCTCCTTCTGGCATGGATTCGTTAAACATATCCGGTTATTATCAAGATTCTACACAACCTAATTCATTGCAAAGACTGGCAAGTTCACCACACAGTCCACAAATGTCTTTTAAATCTCCTAAATTTCCAAGGAAAACATTACCAGCTGGTTTGGTGGCCCGAAGGGCATTGGGTCATATGCCTCCTCATTTAACTGGCAGTGTCGAAAGTATAAATTCCTCCTGCAATCTACTTTTGGATAATATAAAACCGCCTTCTCTAATGGATGAACTATTAGACTCTATGATAAGTGTGTCAAGTATACAATCAGAAATTGCCGATGACTGCACCAGTATGGCCACAACAGTAACAGTGTCAAATTATGAGACATGTGCCGGAGGACAAGAAGATGCTGACACGGTAACACTACAAAGTTGTTGTGATAATTTATTGCCCAAAGACGATGATCATACGTTATATGAGGGCAACACCACTCCGTTACCGTCCGATTATGACTTTAGTTCGGCGGAGAGTACACCCAAAAAATCTTCACCCGCTTCGCCAGCCTCTGGCTATAAACGAACTTTGACCCCTAAACAGAAAAGGAAAATGATCAAAGATCGTTTCAAAACCTACACCATTGAAGCTGATATGATCATGAATGAGGAACTGCAACGCAAAATGGAAGCGGCTCAACAAGACGAGACTTTAGCCATTGAAATAACAAACCTAGAACAAGATGATACGCTACAACAAGAAACTGACTTTCACAATACTCCTCGCAGTAGAAGAAGATCCAGTCAAGATCGTTATAAAACACAAACTATAGTCTATTCGGATTTACATCATCAACAACTACAACTAAGCAGTTTGGATTCAAATAATGATGGAAGCATGGATATATCATTTGCATCCATTAAAAATATGACACAAAATTTTAAATTTATTAGCACAAATGATGCCACTAGCGGCGACGTGCAGCCAGAGGAAGAGGTGGAATTGACAAGTTTAGAATATGATCAAAACTCTGAAACAGAATCTTGTCATAATTTTGGCAACAATCTTCAATCACTAACCGATAATGAGGGTGATGAAGAGGAAGAACAAGAACGAGAGCAACAACAACCAGAAATGGCTAGACCTAGAATAATTAAACCCGGAGATAAAGACTATGAAGTAAACCAATGGAAACCCGAAGAAACCGAAATTGCATCAAAGACAGTAAGAGGAGGTAAAAAACCACAATATATATCACCCTATAGTATTAAATATCAAAAATCAAATACAAAACTACAAACTCCAGCAGCGACCAATACAAATTTCTTAAAAAAACGAACTGTTAATGTGGCAGCAGCTACACAACCCAATTCCAATACAAAAATGGCACAAAAGAAAACTATTAAAGAAGCGTCTAAGAAAATTGATATCGCAACACCTTCTGTGCCCGGGGATGAACCTGAACCGCAACATTTGGAACGTCAGGGTACCTTTGTGAAAGATGTACCCTCTTTAGACTCATCTGCTGTTCCAGTGGTCGATACAAGTCCTACAAAAAGTAAAATTTCAAAATTACCCACCAAAAGGCAAACTCCTACATCAAATCATACATCTCCACAAAAAACCGCCAACACCCGTAAGTTACCTACATCCTCTACCATGCAAACAACAAGCAACAAACGACACTTGGGATCCATAACAAAACCCCAAAGAGCCAATAGTAACGTCAATATCAGAGTAACAACAAATGCTGCCCGCATAGCCGTATTATCCAATAGAGTTTCCACTACCACTCCACCATCACGAAGTAATTCCTCTCTCAACTCATCAAATCCAGCTGTAACAGCAGCCAAAAATGCTGCAGCAAAAATTAATCAGGCCCAATCACGTATTGCTGGTATCTGGCGCAAAGTGGATGATGTCAAGAATAAACCGCAACAACCACAGCCTCCGTCGAAAATGCTTAAAGGATCTCATGTGAAATCTGCTAATCTTCCTCCACAACCAGGAAAGCTAATACGTAGTACAACATTTGATAATGCCCCGGCATTGTTAGTAAAACCGGCCAAGACTACCTTGCCGCAAGTAAATGGTATAAAACATCCCACAACTGGTGCAACGAAAATTGCTATAGCACAAAGACAAACTGCTGGTAATCGAAAATAATTTAAAAAAACACTGTAAGCATTGAACTTAATAATAACCTCATATTTAATAGAAGGTTTTAGGGATTATAACTGTTTTATAGGACAAATTTTGTACGGAAATTCGTTTTAAACATTTGTTATAAAGCTTTCACAATTTTTATGAATAAGTTTGCTATTATAAAAAATTTTTACAGAATGTGACACAAATTTAATTGTGGACATTTAAAGTGGTTAACCAGCCCATGGTCATATGGTATGAATAAAAATAGTAATTTAAAGAAATTTCTTAAAGAAAAAATTTCTGGAAGAAATCCCGAAAAAAGTTTGTTACTTTTATAAGTGGACTAAAAATCTTAATATTTTTTTATCCCCAGCAGTATGTGCGGTAAGCTCTTCCTTTATGTTATATGGCTGAAATGCTAAAAGTCCTGGCTAGCCGAGCACCGACGTTATGTAACCTTACCGTAAACGTAACGTTGGCTTTTGATGCAATTTTATAACATTAAAAACAAACCGTTTTTTATTTGAGTTAAATAAACCAATCAGATTTTTACAAATTTCACGTACAAATATTATAAAATTCCTTTCTAAGCGGAACGTCCCATTTCCGGTTACTTGACATTTCCATTCGGTAATTGTTCTATAAATGCTTTTCTTACAACAATATCGATCAGCTGATATGGTAAGTTACGTGTATGGTACATTTTATTTTTTTATGTTTATCTTTTTTTTTATAAAAATTCTAATTAATTAAAAACTTCTACTGTTTGAGCAATTGCTCGGCGAGTCCATCGAATTAATGTTATAGTGCGTTTACATCTAAGCAAAATATAGTATATACGAGATTTCGAGCGAAATCTAGCTCGTTTTTACTATATTTCCCATACAAAACAAAATCTAGCTCGTTACTAGATTTGTACAAAATCTAACAAAATCTTGTCAAACTTGGGCACTACCAAATGATAATACTGTGTTTTTTTAATATTGTGCCCATTCCAATCTGCTAAATAATAATTGTGGAAAATTAATTTGTTTTTGTTGTTCAAACAATATATTTAACAAATGTTGATGTTTTTTTATCACAAAATTTCTATTTCAGTTTGGGCTTTTTTCATTTTTGATGCATAATACATATAATTATAAAATCTGTTCCTTTTTAGAATATTCCATTTTCTTATTGTTTTGTTTATTTTTCGTATTTCTAGTTTATATGTTTTATTTTAATCAGCTGTTTATTGTTGTGGAAACAAAATCAAAATGTCAAAATAGTTAGATGTAAACGGTATAGATTTTGAATTAGATTTCAACTAAAATCTACTAGATTTCCTTCAGTGTAAACGCACAATTAATTCTTCATTCAAACTATGGTCAATCTCAAGCGATTCACAATTTTTATGTTCGCAGGCACATACGTAAAGCGACTGATATACGACATCAAACTAGCGTCAATGTTTTTCGTTGTTTGTGTGAAAAATATTGAAAGATGTGATAGACGCTGTCCAACTTTCTCATCAATATTCATTTTTAATCGGTCTTCGAAGTGTCAATACGTAAATTATTCTGCGCGCAAGAAAGAGAAAAAGTATTGAATTATAAAAAAAAAATGTTGTGGTGCTATAGCAATTGCTCATTTTGCACATGTTTGTTAGCATATTCCTTACATTTTGTATCCCACAACGCCGGTAAAGAACGATACACTTCTAGCAGTTCTAAAATGAAATTCTGCTCCATTTTCCGTGCGATGTGCATATCACGCCACGCAACACAAAATGAACATTGACGAATTTTGATGATAGACGACGTCAAACCGCTTTAATATATTGACGAAAATCAAAACCGTTTTCATTCACACACAACTTGTACGTGAAATCATAACACGCACACAACCAAAAATATTGACGCTAGGTTGATGTCGCGTATCAGTCACTTAAGTGGCTGATACATGACATCAAACTGCCATCAATATATTTGATTGTGATAGACGCTGTCAAACTCGCTTTTCAATATTCATTTTTAATCGGTCTTCGAAGTGTCAACATGCGGAAGAAAGAGAAAAAATAATGAATAATAAAAAAAATGTTGTGTTGCTATTGCCTTAGCAATAGCAATAAAAAAAAATCGTATTGCTCATTTTTCTCATATTTGTTAGCATATTCCTTACATTTTGTATCCCACAACGACGGTAAAGAACGATACACTTCCAGCAGTTCTAAAATAAAATTCTGCTTCTCCATTTTTCCGTGCGATGTTCACGCCACGTCACGCAACACAAAATGAATATTAACGACTTTTGCTGATAGACGACATTAAACCGCATCAATATTTTGACGAAAATCAAAACGATTTTGATTTTCATCAAACTCACACACAACGTGTACGTGTTACCAAAACACGCACACAATCAAATATATTGACGGCAGTTTGATGTGTATCAGCCACTTAACCAAAACACGCACACAATCAAATATATTGACGGCAGTTTGATTTCGTGTATCATCCACTTAATTGCGCGTGACATAAACACTGTTTATTTACAACAGCTAACTTTTCAATGTGTTGTGTCGAAATAGAAAAGGCTCTAATTTCAAAAATTACATAAATATGAATGGCATCAATATTTGGAACGGATCATGCGACGTGTAAAAATATGCACTGTCGTCTGTTACCAGACAATGAACCCTTGGTGCTCTAACTTCTATTTTTTTTCTTTTGATTTTTCTTAGTGCAAGTTTTTTCGGCGTCAGTTAAACTTAGTTTGATTAAATTCAAGTTTTTAACTCTAGTCAATAAATGTAATGCCGAGTTTTTGGGAAGTCAAATAAGCTTGGTTTAGTTAAATTCATGATATTAATGCTTAATTGAAATATTTTGAAAGTTGTTAGTGTTTAAAAATGTAAGTTTAACTAAATTAAGTTTAACTGACATTCCAAAAACTTGGTCTTAAAATACATGAACTCCAAATTGTTGGTCAATTTTCAAAATATTTTTTTTTTTAATATTTTCGAAATTTTTATTTTTTTGTTTTTATCACGTTTCCTAGATGAACTTTTTTCACAACCAGGAAAAAGTAACATCTTTTTCTTTAATAATTTTTATTGGCCTATTCGACTATATGGATCATAGTTCATATTGCAATATAGTTTTAATTTTACAATTCTTACGAATCGAGATTTTACTGGTTCTATAAAGAAATATTTTAATTTTATATTAATTGAAATAATCGTCATTATACTAAAGAAAAACATTTAGGGTTAATTACAAATGTTAGCGGAAACTTTAAAAACCGCCATAAATAAATGCAACTTTTGATTGTCACAATTTTGCGGATGACTTTTCAACCTGTCATGCGTTTCGTTTTTGTAGGCGAATGGGGTAGTTGCTAATCTTTGTAGAAAAAAAAGTTTCGTTTTCCGAAATTGAAGATTTTTTTTATACCCTATGCCACTATGTGGTATATTTGTAACTATCAAAAATATTTGACCCAGACCCAGAATATTTATTATTAACGATGCCCGTCCGTCCGTCTGATTGTATGTCAATATAAACCTTAAAATTAAATTACACGTCGCAAATATAAATATATTCTGATAAAATTTGGTATAAAAGCTTTTGTTGGCCATAGGACGATCGCTATTGAAATTGGGGAAAATACAGAACTATCCTCCACAAGATCCAGATTGTCGTAAAGGTATCGGTCAAATTTGCTTTATGTGTGTTTATTATACCCATAAATAAGTATTCCAAAAATAAATTTTAACCATTCTTAGGCCCCATTCTGTAGGACCATTCCCATGTAAAGCTCTTGCCCAAGTTTCACTCAAATCTCAATTTTAGTTTATGTATGTCTTAGAAAAAAATAAGTGCTAAATAGTATATGATATGATCTTTTACTTATCGGCGTGCAACTAATTTATAACAATGACACTCAAATTTGGGTTATGCTTATTTTCTATATCCAATAATTTGGAGCTAAGACCCTTTCCCTAAATCTATTTTTTTTTTTTTTTTTTTTTTTTGTAATTGTACCAAAAGGCACTGTCATAAGTTTTACTCCAAAGTACTCGCATTTTAAACTGCATTAAGATTCCTCCTAATGCTTTATTGCGGAAAACGCATAATAACCGAAAATGATTTTTGAGTAATTATTTAATATATATTAATCTCTGATAAATTTGATTTGTTCTCAATTTACTAGTCCATTAATATGTTTGGGATCTGGCTAGTCTAGCTAGGTCGGTTTGCATTTTTAACTAATAGAGACTTTAAAATTAAAGTAATTGATCTTAAAAAGACAAAATTCCGTAAAAATTTCAAGTAACTGTTTTTTTACAAAGTTTTTATTTCAATAATTTAACTTAACAATAATAAGACTTGTAACTCTATTAAGCGTATGACATAAAATTTATTTTAAAAAAAATTAAAATCTTCCCATATTTAATATTATTTAAGGATATAAGTTAAGCATAACAAATTATCGGTTGGCAAAAACGCACATCTTAAAAAAAACAAGATTGAAATTAATGGAAGGTATAGACTTGAGTTTTGACAATTACCCAGAAAGCACAAAACTGCACATTATCCTGTGTATTTATGATTAAAGCAAATTTTGAAGCACAATATATGAAAGTGCGTTTGTGGTTCAAATTATCAAGTTGCAACATTAGTATCCTAAAACTAAAAAAAAAAAATAAAAAATAAATCAAAAAAACTTAATCCACCCTAAAAACGTAACAAATATATAAACCATTTAGACAAAACAAAAATCCTAAACATTCATTTCAATTTAGAAATACTATAGCATAGATGTCCTAAAAAAAAAACAAAAACTAAAATAAAAATAAAATATAATACATAAAATCAAATATTTTTAAAGTCAAAAATAAATATAGAAACCTTCTTTTCTTTTTGTGAAACTTCAGCCAAATGTATTTAAAATTATTTTTAACAACTATGTTATTATATCTTACGAGCTATTTAATAAATATTTATAAAATAAAAAAAAAAAAACAATACAAACTATATCATTTATAAATGTTACCTTAGATTTTAGTTTTTACATTAAATTCGATAAATTAACTTATTCTTGCGTTCAAACATATTTCTTTTCTTTTGTTAGCTGTAATATTCTATTAAATTTTAGTTAACAAAAGTTTAACTTAAAACTATTAAATCGCCAATAAAGTTTAACTATATTTTTTTCGACTTTACTTTCTTATGCCAAAAAAAATCATTTAATTTTACTTAATAGTTTTCAACCAAGAGCTTTATATTTTCAAAAAAAAAAAAAGCAATAATCTTTTAATTACACTGTCATTTTTTAGGCTTATAAATTCATTTTTATTTATTATCTTATCATCGTATTATAATTATATTTTTTAAGAAATTTGTGTGTTCTAAAATAATATTTTTTTCATTACAATAAATATAAATAGTTATTAAAAACGAATATTAATAAAAGAAATAAAAAACAATATTTATTCGCCTTTTCTTATGACGAAAACTTAAAAGATGATTTAAATAAACCTTGATTTTAAATTAATTCGGTATTTAAAAAATATTTTATTAAACTCTGCAACTATAATTTTAAACAAATTCAATTTTACACTGTTTTCAAACAAACATTTTTTATCACTCAAAGATAATAGCTTTATGTAGGGACCGTAAGAGTTGTATCGTTTATCATAAAAGTTAGTTTATGATTTTTATTTCGATAGAAATTAGTTATTTTTTGATTTTTTTTCAAGCAGAAAAGATATTTATTGAATTTTATTTCTTCGAGCAGAAATAACACGTAATTTATTATTTACATATTTTCGGGCAGAAATAAGAGTTATTTTTTGATATTGATTTTTTCCAGCATAAATAAAATTTTTTTGGTTTTTATTTTTTTTAGAGAAATAAAAGTAATTTTTTAATTTTTATTTTTCCAGCAGAAAAAAAGTAAAATTTTGGTTTTTATTTTTTCGAGCAGAAATAAAAGTTATTTTTATTTATAAAAGGTATTATTTGATTTTTATTTTTACGAGCAGAAACGTTATTTTTTATTTTTTTAGCAGAAATTAAAGTTATTTTTTTATTTATATTTTTTGAGCAGAAATAAGTTTTTTTTTCGAGCAGAAATAAAAGTTATTTTTTAATTTTTCGAGCAGAAAGAGATTCTTGGTTTTTAGTTTTTTTTTTTTTTTTTTTTTTTTTGACAGAAATACATTTTTTTCATTTTTATTTTTTCGAGCAGAAATAATTTATTTTTATTTATATTTTTCCCAAAAGAAATAAGTTATTGTTTGAATTTTATTTTTTCGAGCGGAAATAGGTCATTTTTTAATTTTTATTTTTTCCAGCAGAAAAAAAAATTTATTTTTTGATTTTAATTTTTTCCAGCAGAAATAAATTTTTTTTATTTTTCCGAAAAAATAAAAGTAATTTTTTAATTTTTATTTTTTTTTCCAACAGAAAAAAGTTATTATTTGGTTTTTATTTTTTCGAGCAGAAACAAAAGTTATTTTTTAATTTTATTTAGTTATTTTTTTATATATATTTTTTGAGCAGAAATAAAAGTTTTTATTTTTATTTTTTCTAGCAGAAAGAGATATTTTTGTTTTTAGTTTTTTGAGCAGATATAAAATTATTTTTTGGTTTTTAATTTTTGAGCAGAAATAAAAGTAATTTTTAATTTTTATTTGTTTCAGCAGAAATGGAAGTTATTTTTATTTATATTTTTCCCAGAAGAAATAACAGTTATTGTTTGATTCATATTTTTTCGAGCAGAAATAAAAGTATTTTATTAATTTTTATTTTTTTCCAGCAGAAAAAAGTTATTGTTTGAATTTTATTTTTTCGAGCGGAAATAAAAGTCATTTTTTAATTTTTATTTTTTCCAACAGAAATAAGATATTTTTTGGTTTTTATTTTTTCGAGCAGAAACAAAAGTTATTTTTTAATTTTATTTAGTTATTTTTTGATATATATTTTTTGAGCAGAAATAAAAGTTTTTTATTTATATTTTTTCGAGCAGAAAGAGATATTTTTGTTTTTAGTTTTTTGAGCAGATATAAAATTATTTTTTGGTTTTTAATTTTTGAGCAGAAATAAAAGTAATTTTTAATTTTTATTTGTTTCAGCAGAAATGGAAGTTATTTTTATTTATATTTTTCCCAGAAGAAATAACAGTTATTGTTTGATTCATATTTTTTCGAGCAGAAATAAAAGTATTTTATTAATTTTTATTTTTTTCCAGCAGAAAAAAAGTTATTTCTGGTTTTTATTTTTCGAGCAGAAATAAAAGTTATTTTTATTTATATTTTTCCCAGAAGAATTAAGTTATTGTTTGAATTTAATTTTATCGAGCGGAAATAAAAGTCATTTTTTATTTTTTCCAACAGAAAAAAGATATTTTTTGGTTGTTATTTTTTCGAGCAGAAACAAAAGTTATTTTTTAATTTTATTTAGTTATTTTTTGATATATATTTTTTGAGCAGAAATAAAAGTTTTTTATTTATATTTTTTCGAGCAGAAAGAGTTATTTTTGTTTTTAGTTTTTTGAGCAGATATAAAATTATTTTTCGGTTTTTATTTTTTGAGCACAAATAAAAGTAATTTTTATTTGTTTGAGCAGAAATGGAAGTTATTTTTATTTATATTTTTCCCAGAAGAAATAACAGTTATTGTTTGATTCATATTTTTTCGAGCAGAAATAAACGTATTTTATTAATTTTTATTTTTTCCAGCAGAAAAAAAGTTATTTCTGGTTTTTATTTTTCGAGCAGATATAAAAGTTGTTTTTATTTATATTTTTTCGAGCAAAGTCATTTTTTGGTTTTTTGAGCAGAAATTGGTTATTTTTTGATTATTTTTTTTTTTACTTCTATAACTATTATTTTCAGTCCCTGGTTTTATGTCAAAAACATACTGCCCTTATTTTACACATGTATTTAAAACTAGTGTGCAAATTTTTCGCATCTAGTTAAGGTGCTATTACATGATGTGTTTTTTACATATGTACTGTCAAATTTTCCCTAAACAAAAGTTGTACACATCGTGTAATACATATGAAACATTGTTTATGTACAATACATGAGGAAAGTCAAATGTACATTTTTCAATTAGAGCAGGTTCTATTTTTGTATGACAAACATATGAAAATACAACACTGCTTGTGGCGAAAGAAAAACAGAGTAAATTATAAAGATTAATATTGAAAGAAAAATAAATTGTTTAATATTAATTAACAATTAAATAATATACAACTTTTTTTTAACAATAAATTTTTGTAAATTCACAAATTAAATCAGCTGTTGTTTACATTTAGAGGTTATGTCATACGGAAATACATATGCACGTGTGATAGCAAAAATTATGAATAGTATGTAAAAGACAATTTTGACAGACATGAGGAATTTCATATGGATAAAAAAAAGTGACAGTACATATGTAAAAAACACATCGTGTAATAGCACCTTTAATCAACGCCAAAAACACAAGGTAATTTATATCAATTCTCTTTGGAGCTAGCTATAATTTATCTGGAACTACTGATCAGGTTTTACTTAACTAAAACATGAATATTTGATATCATTTGCATATTTTATTTGTGGCTTTAATCCATTTTTTAAGTTATATTTTAAAAAGAAACTTAAATCTTTTTGTGAGATCTGTGTCAGCTGTTTTTTTTTCCCCCGAAAAGCATTAAGTACAGTTACCGAACTGAACTGTCTCGTAACGGGAACATCCCAATGCTTTTCATCTAACAAAAAAAAAAAAAACAGCTGACACGTTAGGTTTCGGTTACGTGTGGCTAACTAGGCCTTAAGACAACATATTACGGAAAATATACAGACAGAATTCGAAAAGTTTCCATCAATATTTCGGCGAAAATTTCAAAAAAATAAAATGAGTCCACATTACCCGAACTTTCCATATGATATTTGGTTAAACGGTATAATAAAAGGTGGGCCTCGGTGCATAATTATTTGAAGTTACAAGTCTAATACCACAGTCATTTTACCTCCGCCAGTAGCTTTGTCTACTTAAATTTTTTCATCAAACTGGATCAATTCCATTTAAAAACAAGTGGTGATCCACTTCACGTAAATGCTGAAAGTTTCAGAGCTCTAGTAATAGGGAAGTTGGTTAAACTCCGCCAAAACAAACGGACAAAAAGAGAGTAAAAACAAGGCATGAAATACAATTTTCATTTTACTAACATTACGTTGTTGCCTAAAATTACCTCAAATTGGCTCTAATCAGAAAGATGGACAAAAAAAATTAAATTGTAAAATAACACATTTTTCGTAAATCGGTTTGATTTTTTATTGCAATTTTTTTATTTTTTATTTATTATTTTCTTTTATAGTAACAAAAAATTTTTTTTAAATTCTTTTACACATTTAATTGATTTTCGAAATTCTATGTAATTTATTTATTACTCTTTGTTTAAAGTTACAAAATATATATATATATTTTTTTGTTATTTTTAATTTTGTTGAGGGTTTTTTTTTTTGGCTATGTTAATTAAAATCCCAATAACCTAAATAGTTAACAGATGTATGTTAAGGTGTGTTTACACTATGTGTATTTTCCATATGTAAATAGAGTTTTACGATCCATACGTAATTCCGTGTGTGTGTCAAAATTGGGGTTTTACATACAATTCATAATTTTTGCGTTCAAACGTACATATGTATATCCGTATGACATAACCTCTAAACAACAGCTGATTTAATTTGTGAATTTACAAAAATTTATTGTTAAAAATAAAGTTATATATTTTATATATTTTTTAATTGTTAATTAATATTAAACAATTTATTTTCTTTCAATATTAATCTTTATAATTTACTCTGTTCTTCTTTCGCCACAAGCAGTGTTGTATTTTCATATGTTTGTCTTGCCAAAATAGAACCTGCTCTAATTGAAAAATTTACATATGTCTGCCAAATGTATTTGTTTATGTGCAATACATTTGGCAGATGGTATTAACTATTTTTATATAATTAATACAACTCTGTAACATTAAATCTGGCACCTTTTTTGTTTTCGCATTATTTCCTGTCATTCGTTAAAGAAGAAGCTTAAGGGAAAAAAAAAAGTTTGCAACGATATCAAAAAAAAGCCGACAAACAACATTAAAAGTTAATACTAATATCTTAATATAATACAAATAAAATGGTGTTTAAGGAAACAGTAAAAGCGATATTAATATTGCTTGGTATGCTGGTGGCAGAATGTGCAGTTAGCACTAATGAGTATATGAAAAGGGAGCACTCATTAGTGAGGCCGTTTCAAGGTGAGTCAGTAAATCGAATGGTACTTCGGACTAAAAATTTTCATTTATATGTACTTAGGTGTTGGTGTAAATTTACCAAATTGGGATTTTTTGGGACATACGGTAGTAACCAGTAACTATATAAGACTGACAACAGATTTACAGTCAAAAAGTGGAGCTTTATGGAATTATGTGGTAAGGCGAGAATGATTAAAGTCTGGGTAATAAGTATACTAAAAAGAAAGTGTTACATTTTTTAGCCATGCTTGACGAAAAATTGGGAAATTCATGTCACTTTCAAGGTGCATGGAAAAGGCTCAGAATTGTTTGGCGATGGGTTTGCGATTTGGTATGCCAAAGATAGAATGATTACTGGTCCCGTATTTGGAAGCAAAGATCATTTCTCGGGTTTAGCTATAATTTTGGATACGTACAGCAATCATAATGGTCCACATAATGTAGTTATTTTATTAATTCCAGAGTTATGATGGTATAAGATTTTTTTATCTTTTAGCATCAACATCCTTATCTAAGTGCTATGGTCAATAATGGATCATGGAGTTATGATCATGATCGTGATGGAACTCATACTCAATTGGCTGGCTGTGAAGTCCGTTTCCGCAATGTTAATTTTGATACGCACGTTGTCATTCGCTATGAAAATGATATTTTATCGGTATCAACTGATATGGAAAATCGTGGCGAATGGAAAAATTGTTTTGTTGTCAACAATGTAGAATTACCCACCAATTATTTCTTTGGCTTATCCGCCACTACTGGTGATCTGTCAGATAATCATGATATATTAGGATTTAAATTTTATGATTTAGATACGAACATAACGGTTAGTACACTCGAATTTTTAAATTTTTTTTTAATTCTTAAATTTACCAATTTTAGCCTGAAGAAATAATGGCCCGTGCGAATATCATACCTAATGCTAAAACATTTGAGGCTCCACGT
Source organism: Cordilura impudica (assembly GCA_963682025.1). Lineage (NCBI taxonomy): Eukaryota > Metazoa > Arthropoda > Insecta > Diptera > Scathophagidae > Cordilura > Cordilura impudica. The sequence continues at coordinate 74,827,123 of OY821517.1, read as the reverse complement.
GAACATAAAGATGACCCTAAACCCGGCATGTCGAATACTAAAATCTTTTTCATTTTATTATTTGGCATGTTGGCTGCTGTTGCTGTTGCGATTTTTGCCATTTCGTATTTTAAAGAAAAAAATTCGCGTAAACGTTTTTATTAGTTTCAAATTTTAGTCTTCGAACCTCCATAATTTCTTTGAGAGAAAATAGACATGAAGTTAATTACAACAAAGAGAGAATATAAGTATTTTTAAGCAATTTTTTTTTAATTCATTGTATTTGGGTTATATCGAGTATTTTTTTTTTTTTTAGTTATGGTTTATTATATTTATTCAGTTGGTAATTTGTTTTTTATATTCCCTCAGATATGAAAACCTTAAAATTGCAATTTCCAGTGATCTTGGCATCACAATATCAAATTTATATCTAGCAAAATGTTTTATTGAAAAAATTTTATGTAATAAAACGAAAAAACCTATGGATGATTGTAAATAAATAGTTAAATGTAAAAAATATATTGTAAGCTATTGTTTTGTGTTTAGTTGAAAATATGACACTAAATTTATCCATCAATCTGGGGTGCTAATCGCCGCATTTGATAAAATTCAATCGAGTAAATTGAATCGAAATTCAATATTTTGGTTTATTATTTATTCATTTATTTATTTATTCAAGTATTGTAATATAAAGCCATCCAGGCCAAATAAATCTATATTACATAGCAATAACCCTGAGATCAAGAGACAAATATCTTAACATATTAACAAAAAAATATCATATATCAGTAATTCAACATATCGGCTCCCCAGCCGTAATGCGAGATAAAAAGAAAACAAAGTCAATATTAGAGTACAAATGTCCCAATTAGCGATAGCCATAAAACAAACAATTTCGCAATGAATTAGAAAATTCAAGAAAAGAATAACAAGCAATAGGAGTAGCACAATCTTAGCAATGTATGTGATAGCTACAAAAATATATAACAAAACTAGCAAACTGACCACAAAAGACCTTACAATCCTAGGAATAAACACTTGAGGGTTCCTAGTAGATCGTGAAAAAATAAACACATCACATAATTTAATAGGTCTGTCAGTTTTTATGATCTTATGAAATAAAATTAAATTGCGGTATTTAACAAAGTTTTCAAATGAACATCCAAGGAAGCGATGAACATAGCTCGAGATATTAACCCGTCTTCCCACACCATAAATAAATCGCACAATTGTATTGACTATACATTTCAGTTTTCTAAAATGTATGCCAACTGTACCTGATATCACCTCAAGTCCATATAACACCTGCGACATCAAGAGGGAATGAGCTAATCTTAACTTGATTCGAAATGGTAGGAAAACATTAATGGAATAAATCCTACGCAATGAGCCCCAGATTCTACCAGATAGAGCATCAATATGAGGTTTGAAAGACAGCTATTATCAAGCACAACCCCTAAACACCTTAGTTGGCTACAAAATTCAAGCACAGACTCAAGAAAATATTAAAGTCAATTAAGAATCGATTTGTTTTAGAGGATAATGAGTTGTCAAAGTCCACTGGGAGACTCACTCCAGGCAATGGTTTATGTCATTTTCTAAGACGTCAGAAAAAAAAGCGGCTGCCTTTAAATAGCAAAAAAAAACATCATCAGCAAATATGAACGTATCACAGGTCCTTGAGTCAGTAGTCACATGGAAATCATTTGTATACAAAATAAACAATAGAGGACCTAAAACGGACCCTTGAGGTACATCAGAGTAAAGAGAGAGTAAGCCAGATCTAAGACCATTTAGTACCACAAACTGTGATCTACCACTCAAATAGGATATTATTAGTTTACAAGCCGAATTTGAAAACCCAAATTCATATTTCATTCTCATATGGTTAATAGAGTTGAAGGCCCTAGAGAGATCAAGTGAAATCAAAACACTCAATTTATCACTATTCCCATTTCTCTAATAGCATCAGTGAGTTTAAGAAGAGGGTCGTAGTGTAACCCTGACGAAAAGCATACTGACATTCAGAAATACGACTAGATGTAAACTGAAGTATCTGATATTTAAGGAGATGCTCGACAGCTTTGGACAGTACAGGAAGTATAGAAATGGGTCTAAGATCATCAGGACTATTTACTGCTCTCGATTTAGGAATGGGAACAACACGAGCAGTCTTCAAGCAATGGGAAATTTCGATGTAGTCAGAATAGTATTTACCAAGTTCAAAATAAGGGTCGATAAGTACAGAAACAATGATTTTATAAATTTAATAGGAATTCCGTCAATGCCAACCGACTTTGACTTCACTTTATTAAGAGCTTCTAGTAGTTCCATCTCACTCACACAACGAATGGAAAAAACCTCAGCAACATCATCCAAATCATTAAGGTCAACATGTTCCTGATTACCCAGATCCATACCACCTGCAAAAAAGTTATTAAGAACCTCAACATCACCATCCCAAACCACATCATCATCCCCTATGCACCCAGAACGCCTCAGTACTCTCCACAAACCAGTAGAATCTAATCCCCAAAAAAATTTTAAAAAGTGCTTCCTTTTCTCTCTCCGAATCACATTTTTAGCCCTATTACGAAGCCTACAATAATTTGACCAATTCTGATTTGAACGCTCAGATCGAAAAGTAGCATACGCTAAATCACTCAATGATCTTGCTAAGACAATATCTCTTGACTCCATCCAAACATCTCTTACATTATTAATATTTTCCTTACAACAGGCACACAAGCAAAAAGACTATCAAAAAGCGAACAAAGTAAAGAGCATTTATTATCCACATCACCAGTATTAAAAAACTCAAAAGAATCAAAATCATTCAACAAGGAAAATAAGCCATCCCAATTAATGTTACTAAAATCGCGGTATTCAAAAAAATTCCGGAATAGCTGTCATATTAAAGCCAAAGGAAGCAAAAATTTATGCATGATCGGATATCGAAGGGCACTGTATCTGATCCGAAAAGGAAATCAATGAAATATGGCTAAGTATAAGTCTAGAGGTGGAATTGTTGGCCATATCAAAATGAGTAGGTCTAGAATTGTGGGAAATGAATAGGTAAAATCTCTTACATAGGGATCGAAACAAGTTACCCTTAGTAACATTAAATAAGTTACAATTGAAGTCACCAACCACTATAATATTGGAATATTTCTAAAAAAGCTCACCATGTCTATTTTCAAAAGTGACCGGATTACCAGATTAAAGAAGACGGAAATACATCAGACCTCATTTCACTTTTACTCTTCGTTAACTCTGACAGGCTAAAATTATTCTTAGTATTTTATTTTGGAAAATAAAATAATTCTATGCTGAATGCGACGATTATAAAAATTTTCATAATTTTTGATTTCTTCATGAAACTAAATATTCTAGCTAAAATCTAAGATTGTAAATACGTAGTATTTTATATTTATAATGTAATTAAAAACTTTAATAACAATTGCTTTCAAAATATAATTGTTAATATTATTCTAGCTAAAATTGAAGATTTTGTTTTTTAATATCTATTGTGCCATATTTACAATGTATTAATATTTACACAAATTCATTATTTTACCAGAGCCAATGTTGTGGAAATTAATTTCAAATGAAGCGCCAACGTTATTTTAAATGCATGTGGAATTCACTAGCAAACTTTTAATGTAATCGAATTTTGGAATATAGACATTTTTATTAGATCGTTAAACTTGTATATTTTTTCCAGTTTTAAAGAATGGAAAAAGCTGAACTCTGGTATAACAGTTTTGTATAGACAGCTGTGATAGTTTTTTTTTTAAATTCTGGCAACTCTACACTTGTTTGGATTTTTTTTTATAGTACAAAAATTGTATCTAAAAATAATTCAAGCTCCTCTGGACCAGCAAAGTAATCCTCCTATCCTTTTGATAGAAGGGGGATGGAGTAATCCCAAATCAACAAAAAAAAAAATATTTCAAAATAGAAAATGACTACAGATGAAAGAAATTTTCGTTCCTCGTATTACGAAAAAGTTGGCTGCCATAGTGTTGAAGAGAAAAAATCATTAAATAAGCTGTTACAAGATAATATACGCAATCATGTAAAGTTAAAACAATTTTGTCTGAGCTACACCGTGCCTACAACTCATCGAAGCCTACTATGGAATATTATACTGGGAGTTATGCCACTGCATAAAAATTCCACAGAATACATTATGGAACAACGTAAAGCGGTTTTTGATGATCTTTTAAGAGCTGTTACAATAATGCAATACGTTAATCAAAGCACACCTAAATGTAAAGTCCTGTTGAGCATGTGGCAATTGGAACAAAATCGTCTACTGCATCCCAACAGTGACAAAATAACAGAGAGTGATCAACATTTTATAGATATAGTTAAGGTTTTGTTACAAATATTTGAAGATGACGTTGAGACGTATTGGTTAGCTAAAGAGTTTTATGCTTGTACGCGGGAGATTCAACAGGAATGTGGTAGACTTAAAGATTTAACTCTGACTTTATTAAGGAAAGAAGAAGCGCATTTATGCAGGTACGAAAAGGAAGCAAGATAATATATGTTTAAACATTATATCTTCTTTTAGCCACTTGGAAAATTTAGCTGTTTTCAGTTCGGAAGATCTGTTGGATAAGTGGTACATAACTTGCTTTGCTGGTGTCATTAATGAATCAACGTTAGTCAGAGTATGGGATAAAATTTGTGGTGGCTCTAGGAAGATAGTAGTCTTTATATTCTTAGAATTGGCCAAAGCTTTAAGTGAGAAGGCCTTAAAATGTAACACTAGACAAGAGTTTAAAACTCTAGTAGAACAAGTAAGTTTAACTGATGAAAATATATAATCCAACAATCCCAACAAATTGTATTACTGTTGGTTTCATTCTATGAAACGAGACGTACGAAACGTTTAAAATTTAAATGAAAAATTCAAATGATATTAAAGTTTTAAATTTTTAATGAATTCGGTTCGATTTATAAAATCAGCCCCTAAAAATGAAATTATGATATATAGAAATACTCCAAAACTGTATTTTGATAATTTCAATCTTTATTTCAGATTAAGGATCCCGATGCTCTCATTGTTAACAAAGCCATTAAAGCTTGGCAAAACAGTAATCAACATAGTGAAAAAATAACTGCACACTGAAAATAATTTTAAAAATATTTTTATTTGTTAAACTTCTTAAATATATTTGAAGACAACATCTTTTCTATCTTGTACTGTTTGCAATTCTAATGTTACCGGACACTGTAGCCAATATGACAATAATTCTTCTGTGTAACCTATAAGGAAATACATTTTACGTGCACTAATAGCTTGCCTAACAATAGCCGAAATGCGTATCATATTATATTGGCGCTTGATAATAACCTCAGAGCATACTAAAGAGTGCCAAGTTCCGGTAATAAACTTGCGTACAAAAACATCTTCAATAGCAGTTTGAGAAGGACGTAAACCATCCAACATGGTGGCTATATATATTTATATAAGAAAATAAGTTAAGTATGGTTTAATTAAACTGTTATCAACTTACAAGTATTCCAAGAATTCCATGATTTACGATGAGCTATATAATGAGGAGGATTTGCCATTTCATAAGTGAGAGGTTTATCACGTTTTGTGGTTATGCGATAGCGGCCAGCCTGAGTTTTTAAACAAACGGCTGTTGTATGTAACGCAGCAGCATATTTTATATTTTCCAGAGCTTCTGTTACTAGCAAAGGTGAAATCTGGAAGATAATGAAAACTACATTGAAATATTTATATATTTTCAGAGAATTTTTAATTACTTTTTGTAAAGCAAACATATTTGCTGCTACTTTGGATATTTATGAAAAACACTTCTGTCAGCTGTTAATGACATAACTTTGCAAAGAGTGTGTTCAGTGTATGCTTTCATTTTTTCTGACATCGAATGTAACTTATAAATACGAAGTGGCATATTACAAGAAAATTTGTGTTTTTCTAATATTGTTTGTTAAGTTAGTTTTTTATATTAATTTTCTATACAAATTTTTATATACAAATGTTAAATATTCCTACTATTGGTGTTAAATTACGTGAAATATACATATAACGCTATAAATAAATTTGGTTTAAACAAGGTATTATGCAAAATAGTTTTCTAAAGTCTGCATCATGTAACTATTGACCTGTAACAATTTTAGGTTCATGGAAAATATTACTGAATTTTTCTTTTAAAATTGTTTTCTATGTAATTAAAAATACATTTATTTTAATTATTAGTATTATATATGTATATATATATATATAATGCATGTTCCTTGTAAGAACAAAACCTGGACTTGAAAAGTGTTTATATACAAATTTTCATATATTTTCTCAGGTTTTTCATTTTATACCTAAACATAAAATCGATAATTTTTCAATCAAAAGAAAATCAAAACTCAACAATGTTCAGTTATGTTATGTTATCTAAGGTTATGCTAGTTATGCTAAAGAATAATAAAATTATGAAAAGAAAATTATTATTTTTGTTTAAATTAAATGTATAGTATTTTGTATTATTTTATTAAAAACATTTATAATATGTTACTAATCTCTACTTTTTCCATAGAAAGCTTTATTTTACATCTTTACCTTCATCATCTTAACCTTCAAACTGTTTTTAATATGGAACAAGAAATTGGCACTTGGGACTCTGTTTTATTAGAAAATATTTCAGAAGATAGTTTCATTAGTAATATACATCAACGCTATAAGCGCGATCATATTTATGTGAGTTTTCTATAATTTTAACTCTAGAATATAGTACTTAATTTTCTTGTTTGTATTATTAGACCTACATTGGAACCTCTGTGGTAGCTGTTAATCCATATCATCACATATCAGAACATTCGTTGGAGTTAATACACAATTATGGCAGCAAGGGTATTTTTCAGTTACCACCTCATATGTAAGTTTATCTTTTTCATTTTTGTTTGGTTTAAATTCGGTTTAAAACGTTACAATATTTTTTAATCTGTGTAAAAAAGTAAACCAATCCATTAATCGGATATTTTGAAAGTATGCTGCCAACTTAGCGATTATATTTTATAAAAGTTATTGCAAAAATTGTCCAAAGTTGTAACAAAGTTTGAGTTGTTAATTGTTATAAAATTAAAAGTTTCTAGAAGACCTCTATATCTTTTCTGGGATTATGGAATTTGTTTTAAGGATAGTTGTTAGTTAGGAAAACATTGAAAATTAGCTATAAAATTACTCTTTAATTTTGTGTGGCCAAGAAGTTTCAATAATGATATTAAAATGAATTCTCATATAGCAGAAATTGTGAAAATTATGCAAAACAAGTTGCTTTTAACGATGAACTTTCATGTGTCGCGAATTACTATTGTACGTATTTGGAGATCTTATAAAATTTAAAATTTTTGGACCATAATGTATGTAAGTTTTCGGTCTTTTGCTAAATAAAATATTACCTTTATTTTGGGATGATGGTAGTATCAGTAATCATTTCTATATTGTGCGGAAATTTTCTATAAAATTAATAACTTATTTATATATTAATTTTACAGAAAATTTTAAGTACATATATCTTATTCTAAGTACATATATCAAAAGAAGAAAAAACTCAGATTATGAGAACTGCTTAATTGGGGAAAACCAGGGCTGTTAGAAGAAAAAATTTGTGTGTTTATATTCGTATATCTATTATTTTTTTTTATTTATTTATTTAAATTCATATTGTGATAGAAAGCCATCTTTTCGTTTTAGTTCAGATAAATAAGGCTTAGTAAAATGAAAATGAATAGGCTTTATTCTACTTAGTTTAAATGTTTTTTTCTATTTATATTTGGAATTTTTAAGAAACATATTAAAAATTCCATAACTATGTGAAGAAGTGCTGCTTTGAAGATAGATTTTTTTCATTTAAATAATACAGATTTTTTTTATCACCCGTGTTTTATGATTCACATTCCTATGATAGTGAAACTAATACCAATGGTTTGGTTTATCAACTAATGGGTCCGCCATCTAACGTTTTTTTTTTTCAACTAGTGCTTATTTCGTGAATGGTAACACTTAGCTCATGTCTGATTTAACAGATAATTAGTTTTATCCTTCCGCTGAACGAATATGGTTGTGTATACGCTTGAACAACGCTGGGAAATATTGCGACATTACTTTGAAAATCATGGTAATGTTGCAGAATGTGTGCGAAAATTGCGTACGGATTTTGGAAGAAGAAAAACACCGTCAGCTCTGTATGTTCGTTATCTTGTGAAAAAAGTGAAAGAAACTGGCATCCTCATCGATAAACCAAAGCGTGAAAAGCCAAAAACAGTGCGTACACCCGAGAATATTGCTGCTGTGGCTGAAAGTGTGCGTGAAGCGCCATCAACATCAATTCACCGTCGTTCTCAAGAATTGAACATTTCGGAGGCATCATTGAGACGAATTTTGCATAAAGACCTTGGTATGACGCCATACAAAGTCCAATTGGTTCAGGAGTTGAAGCCACTGACCATCCAATGCGTTTTCGCTTCGCTAAGTGGGCCTGCGATCGACTTACAGAAGATGCAGATTTTGCCAAAAAAATCATCTTTTCAGATGAAGCTCATTTTGATCTTGGCGGGTATGTAAACAAGCAAAATTGTCGCATTTGAGGCACAGAAAACCCGCACGCATACATTGAAAAGCCGATAATCCCAAAACGAGTCACTGTTTGGTGCGGATTTTGGTCCAGAGGCATAATTGGGCCATTTTTCTTCGAAAATGAGCAAAGAGTGGTCGTTACAGTCAATGGCGATCGTTATCGGGCCATGTTGAACGAATTTTTGTTCACAAAAATTGAAGAGGAGGATATTGGCAACATTTGGTTTCAACAGGACGGCGCTACGTGCCACAACGCCGAAGCTACACTCGATATTTTGCGCCCTGTTTTTGAAGATCGCATTATCAGCCGCAGAGCTGATGTCGTTTGGCCACCTCGGAGCTGCGATTTGACACCGTTGGACTATTATTTGTGGGGCGCCCTCAAAGATAAGTGTTACGCCAACAAGCCAGAGACAATTGACGCTTTAAAGGACAATATTCGTGAAGCCATTGGTGAAATAAGCTGCACACAATCGATAATGTGCTTAAAAATTGGACCGATCGTGTAGGCTACTGCATGGTCAGCCGAGGCAGCCATTTGAATGAAATTATTTTCCATTATTAACCGGAAGGATTGTACTTTCAAATAAAAAAAGAAATTTGAGATAATATTCAGAAGTTTTTTTTTATAGCATTTTCAAAAAAAAAAAAGTTATTTGGCGGACCCTTTATTACGTACGAATATTTTTTCGTTTTACTTTCTTTTATTTCTTGGAGAAAGTTGATAATCTTGATAAACTTGATTAACATTTATAACTAAAAATTTAAAATTTCTGTACCCTAGCTATGTCCGTCCGTCTGTCTTTGGATGTGTTTAATACACCCATTAATCAGTAGTCCAAAAATAAACCCGGTGGGGCAATTCTTAGTCATAGCCCCCAAATCACTATGTTTCCCGATCTTTACTTAAATATATATAAAAAAAAAAAACAATATTGCACAGATTTTTATCAAATTCGGCTTGTATATGTTTTTGCAAAAAATAAGCGACTCAGCATCGGTCCATATTTCGATCAAGTCTCACATAAATATAGCATCCGATATAAACTTTCATATCTGCAGTCATAGAAATGAATAACAATGTCACTCTAATTTAGTTTATGCTTAATTTCTATATCCAAATAACTAGATGGACCTGAGGCCCTTTCTGTAAATGGCATAGCGTATCGTATAGTTAGTCCAGACCGAAATAGTCTACAAGCTTTAAATTTTCTTTATTTGAACACCATTTTAAATTTAAAGAAAAAATTCTATCTGAATTTTTAAATCAAAAACGAGCTTGTTTATTAACTATTAGTACTAAAAAACAGTCTAATAAAAATAATTAAAAAATGCTTAGAAATTTTTCAACACGGCGACCATAGTTTTTCTTCGAAATATAGGCAAACCCGATAATAGCTCTGTTCGTTTACGTGATAATTTGTAACAATTTGTACAAATTATCACAAAATTTACTGGATCCTGTTCGTTTACTTCAAAAACCAAGTAAAAGAGAACAAATGAGAGATAAAGTGACATTTAATTTTTTGAAAACTTGCTAGATTTTACTGGATATATTTCTGCCAGTAAGAATTAAAGCAAAAATATTACAATTCTATTGTTGTGCAAAAATTTTAAATAATAATTCTGATCATTAACGATAGAAGAAGTAAGTAAAAATTTACATAACCAGGTTCTATTAAATCTGTGTATCTGCCAATTTCTTTCATAATAAATGTTTAGTTTCAAAAGCAATATGTAATGATATTAGTTTCAATGAATATTTTTACATGTTAAATAAAATAAATTCTTCTAATTAAGGTATATATCTTTTTTTTAATTTAGAGTTTCACTTCTTCTTCACTTTTTTTTGTGCTTCTCGGATTACTCCGTTCCCCTTTAAACTAGTAAGGGATAGGTGATTATTTGGCTGCTCCCTAGGGATAAAACGCCATCAATATTATCTGAAGATTTTCGGTTACAGTTTCACTTCCACCAACTTGAAAAAGTCCGTTATATTTCGTTAATGAAAAACAAAGTAGTATCTTTGTATCTTTCCAAAACTGAGTACTTGATTCTTTGATGTGCGTATTTTGCACACTTGAATTTAATGTGAGTCATCTTCAACTTCGTTACACAATGAGCAAATATCATCATCCTCTTCTTCACTTTCAAATGTGTTAACAATCAGCTGTTTCTATGAACTTGCAAAACCCTACAATTGCTGTTCGTTTACTATTTTGGATATTTATGTTTTTGAGAACTAGTTTTTCGTACTCCCTGAAATTTCATTTTTACTGGTTTTGCTGGGAAAGTAAACGAACAGAGCTAGGTTAGGTTAGAAGTGACTGTTAATCCAAAGGAAAAGCACACTTAGACTCTGAGGTCCATTGTGATACCACGGGACGAATAGGTGTTCCCCTCAGTCCCCACCGTAGAACCAGTTTGAGCTCTTGATGAAGCCCCTGATATGTGAAATTTCCAAATTTGAGAGATCAGAAAGATCGTGAAGAAACGGCGATCCCAATGTTCGAAGTCTCGTTCTGGGGAGCGCCGGGCAATAGCAACGGAAGTGTTCTATGCTCTCCACTTCCTCCACATCCATGCAGCTACGACAGAAGTCATTTGACGAGACCCTGAGGCGTTCAGAGTGTCTCCCTATGAGGCAGTGCCCAGTGATAACAGCACTAGTGCGCTTATGATTCGGAGCCGGCCAGATTTGTCTCGTTCCTACACGTTGATCCATTAGCCCATCTGTTATCCGTTATTCCAGCGGTGTGAAGTCGAAGTTCAAGCTTGCACGATTCCAGGGGTGTACCAACACATTCCAAGTCCGCTGGAACCCATCAGGTAGTGCCTTGTCATCAGCTCATCAGCTTTACAGTTTCCCGGCATAATCCTGTGCCCTGGGACCCATATAAGTCTGATGTCAAACTGTTGGCCATCTCATTTAAAGACGTGCGAACAGAGCTAATAATAATCAATTATAAATTAAAAAAAGTATACCAGCATTTATTATTTATAAATGACAAATACAATAAATAAATTCAAATTAAGTTTTAAATTGAAATACTTATTAGAATAATACTAAACAATAACGGAATAAAAAAAATCTTAGATTAATGAATTTTATTAAATGAAAATTAATATAAAACTTTGTGGTATCTCTGAAACTGGTTAAACTTATGTTTATAAATTGATTAACAAAGAACATGTTTGAAATTTACTTGGAAATTTCACCTAATGATGGATTTTTGTAACACCAAATGTCAATTTCATGGGGAATACAATTCCATTCATATTTAAAAAGTTTAATTTCACAGATTATAGGCGTATATTTGTTTCCGTCATATTAATTACTTTTCAAAATTTAAAAAAATAATTAATTTCATAATTATAGAAAAACGAAACTGTTGTTGAACAGGGGCGAACATCTTTCAATTTATAAGCTAAAGGGATCATTCTGTAAAACGAAACGAAAGAAATTGGTGTGAAAAATAAAAATATTTTTCAAATTATTTCATATAAATTTTAAACGTTTCGTTTTATATAAAACGAAAACTATAAAAAAAACTAAATCGAATGCCACCTAATGAAATCGAATTGCATTTATTTTTTTAATTCTTAATTAGCTATGGTCTCACTAACCTGGCATTTCAGTCACTCAAGGAACAAAGTGAGGATCAGTGTATTTTATTAACAGGTTTGTTTTGATTTTTAATCCTTAAATATAGCATTTCTATAAAACCTATACGAATTTTTTAAGGTGAAAGTGGATCTGGCAAAACAGAATCATTTAAAATGATTGTCAATTTTTTAACACACATCCAAGAAAGATCCAAAAATATTAGTTCCAAACAAAAACAATCATCCGAAAGCTCTGCTACCAAAGATGTAAGCGTAGATAGTGGTTGTGCAACACCTAGCAGTCAACAAAAACATCGTCGTGCTTCTAGTTCATGTTCTATCGGACCTACAACGAATTATATGCTATGTAAAAATACAACTGCTACTGCCAGTACCACAACATGCTTAGCCATGCAACAAAGACGTCAATCACCTTCACCCGGACCCACAGCAAAACGATGTGATATAACATTACAACATCGTTCTCGTGCTGAAAGTTCTGAACGTCATGGGAAACAACGGACTCATATTGGGCGTGAAAAAATTGTTGATTTTGATTTTTCCCATCATAAAAGTACCGAAAACCTTACCACTTTGGATAGTTCAACATATACAACAGCAGCATCGGTACATTACAGCCAAGTGCAGGCAACACCATCAGGTCTAACGCTATCACCACATCCTCCGAAATCATGTTTTAAATATAATCAATCAACACAAATGCCCTGCAATACTGCCACTCCCTTAAAATCTGCATCTTTATCATCAGCCGCATATACCAGAAATACTTCTCCAAAGTATTTATCATCATCAACTGGTCTTGGTGGTAGTACTGGTAGCTCTGGTTGCCGACAATGCGGTCATAGCAAATGTACGCGTGCTCAAAGTTTTGAAAGAGAAGATAACGACTTTAATTTTCCGAATCCATCAAAAAGCCGAAGTCTATCTGCCTATCCCGCTGTACAACTACAACGTGGTAGTTGCTCTAATCTAGCTCGGCAAACATCAAATGAAAGTTATACTCGGGATGAGCGTTCATCGTTAATGGGCTCTATGCAACGTATTTCTTTATATGATGCACATAAATTAAGTCAGTCGGCTGCACAAAAATCATCCTCGACAACTTCAAGACGATATAAAAACCCTATGAAAAGATTAAGAGAATGTGTTTCATATGCTGATGTTTTCTTAGAAGCTATGGGAAATGCTGCAACACAGAAAAATAATAATTCAAGCCGCTATGTAAGTTTTAGCATTTAGTTTGTTGTTACATTTTATTAAAAGTTATTTTTTTGGTATAATTTTCAGGGCAAATTATTTGATATAGAAATTGATTTCAAGGGTGATCTTATTGGAGTTCACATAACACATTGTAAGTTTCAAGAATATCTATATATATATATATATATATATTTCATTTTGTCTAATACCCGATTAGGAACAAACATTTTGAATCTAAATCTCTATATAAACGGTTCGAAAATAAAAAAATATTTAATAAATTCTACGAGTTTAAATAAATTTGTATAGGTTAAAAGCACGATCATTTAAATTTTTACGATAAGTTCCACAGTGGGCTGATATTCTATAACGATCGACCAAAAATGGCAGGAGTATCCGTAGATACATGAAATTTTGCAGAAATTATTTGTTGAACAAATTATAATTCTATACTGAATTTGAAAATCTGAAACCAAAAACATTTAAAATCGGGAATATGAAAGAGAAAGAAATCGGTTCAGAGAAAAAAAAAATTATCTATATTATATTAAGGGGGACAATTTATAGTGTTTCAATTTAACCTTAATTTAAATAGTATATTTTGACAAAAGATATTTGAAATATGAAAACACCAAAAAGATGTAGCCTAACAGTTGAAAAAGTATGAAAAATCACATTTTTCTTCAAATCCGCTGAAATAAAAACGCTGCCCTCGCCAAATTAAGAACAGGATACCTACAATGTTTGACATTTTTAATCAAATATATTTTCTAATAAGACCTTAAACTCCAATCGTTGATTTAGGAAAATTTCTTGAACAAAATTTTTGAAAAATTAAAATTGGAAATTTTGAAATACTGCTAAAAATACGTACCTTATTAACATTAACTTAGAACGGCATAACAATAGACGAAACGCAAAATTCTTTACATACGATCATTTTGGGATCAGGAGAATGCAAAAATATTGTTGTTGTAAATTATTTCAATGTCTTTAAAAATGTGAGCTCGATTTTCTTAATCAAGCGGTCTGCGGCGCATTTATTGCCTGGGAACTTGATATAACTTGGCTGTTTTTCAACCGATAATAGATTTTGTTATTTTAGTAGAAAGATAATTTACGCTAGATTATGTTTATTAATTAATTTAATTAATATCAAAATTTTTGAGATATGCCACGCCCACTTGTCCAATCACGCCCATTTTCACTTCGTCTGCTAATGTTAATAAATTTATGAACTCCTACAAAGTTTTAATGCTCTAACTATTATATAACTATAGATATATGATATTAAATACTTATTTTGTATGAGAGCTGCCACGCGCACTTGTCCGATCCCGCAAATTTTTGTCCTGATTACTCATATTAGTAACATATGTACTATTGCAATGCTTCGAAACTGTTGCTATCACAATAGTCAAGATATATGATGTTATACAATTTATGTGGGAGGGGCCACGCCCACTGGAAATACAAAAAGATATATCAAACTGGTTTGGGTCACATCGGTTGGGTAGTTTCAGAGTCTATAAAGGACAAATATACATACATTGTATTTTATATATGTATATAGATTCATAACCAAAAAAAATATATTTCTCATTAATATTGGTTACGGTGACCAAAATACTATATATCTCACGATAATGATTAAAAATTCCCTAAAATAGAAAAAGGGAATTTTGACGTAACCTTTTCTTTCGAAAGAAAAAATAACAATTATTTTCCGTCCCTGGTTATTTATAACTTTAAATTTCAACTATTTTTAAAAATTATTATTATTTTTTTATTGTAATTTGCTTCATTAAAGGCAAAGAACAAATTTATTTATTTTATTCTATAAATAAGATCTCATAATGAACAAATTTATTGAATTCGAAAAATCGGTTTTCCTTCCTCTTCGATATAATTGGTTTCGATTAATTCGAAAAATCGAACTGAGTTCAAATTAAACCGAAATAAATGTTCATAATTATTTTTGTTAAAAACAAAAAAATAGTTTAAAAACACTAAAAAAGAAAATGTGTGTTTTTAGTTTAGATTCATACAAATAAAGTTTTTAAATAAAACTAAAAATGACGAACCCTATCTAATAACATATACGAGTTTTATACCCCATACCACTATATGGTTAGGGTATAATGAGTTTGTGCTGATGTTTGTAACTACTACAAATATTTTACCCACCTTTTATTATACCGATCGACTCAGAATCACTTTTGACTTTGCGATGTCCGTAATTTGATTGACCAAATTATTATATTTGGTTTATGAGTGCTTGTTACACCCATGAATCAGTAGCCCCCATATAAAGCTGCTTCCCGATCTTCCTTAAAATTTTTCTTCGGTTTGTATATGTTTCTGCAAAAAATAAGTGACTACCAAATATGGTCAGGATCGGTTCATTTTTCGGCCTAGATCCCTTATAAATATAGCATCCGATATGTTTCAATATTTAGTTTATATTTGGTATATGCTCATTTGATTTAGCTTATTTTCTATAACCGCCGCCGCCTAAAATTTTCTTACTTGTTTTTTTAAAAATTTGTAACAAAATTGTTTATTTTCTTACATGACTGTATCATAAAGATATGTTGGAAAAGGTTTGTTGATGTATTATATTTTTAAAGCTAGAAATTAATTTATTGTGTATAATAAAATAAAAATCATTTTTAGATGCGTGTTACAGATACTGCTTTTGGAGAGAGAAATTTTCATATATTTTATCAATTACTATTGGGTGGCGATCTACAGTTATTAAGTAAGATTTAACAGTTAATAAATTTCCCGCATGGAAATTGACACCTAAATCTAGAGTTAGTTTTTATGTTTTTTATTATGTGAATAAAAAACTTCCAATATATTATTATCATTAAAATATTAAAAATAATATTTTATTTCTTTAACAGAGTCCTTAAAATTGTATCGCAATGTGGAAAAATATAAAATTTTGAAAAATACTACTGTCATGGAAGAAGATCGCACTAATTTTCATTACACAAAGGTATAACAAATACTGAAAGGTATAACAAATACAAATATTTAATGAGTTTATCTTGTTGTTGTTTATAGAAATCTTTAGAGGTTCTAGGCTTATCATGTGATGAAATAAATGGCATATTTCGTGTTATAGCTGTAGTACTTAAATTAGGTAATTTTATTTTTGTACCCGTTACAAATATTGATGGCACGGAAGGATGTCAAGTATCAAATATTTATGGTAAGTTTTGTTAAAAAAAAATGTAAATAAAAGTATCTAAAATATACTGTAGTATAAATAAGGAGATAAAGTTACCATTATCACAGTACAAGCAGAAAAATAACTAAATGTTTTGGTCATATTTCCCTTGGTTATTCTTGGTACTTTTACCCATATGTGATATTTTAAATTTAAATCGATCACACATCAATCATTTAAGATCATTTTCTATGTAGAATGATCTTCATTTATTCTTAAATAAAAAAAAATAATTTTTGGAATTTACGGACACGTTTTCGCCCTATGCTGGGGCCGAACTCAGCGTTCCCAGGGTCCTTTAAAAGCTATTTATTATTTTCAACTGAGAAAATAATTATTTTATCCCCAGATTAGTTTTGCTATGTGTTTCAATTACGGAAGGAATTATTTTTATAATAACTAGCAGAGCTCAGCCCTCAAAATTCGAGTGCAAATTCTAGGAAATTTTATTTTATCATTCAATTTATTTATTTATTTATTTATTAACAAAATATTTTACAAAGTAAATTCGTAAAATATAGGAAAAAGGGCGCCGGTAACAAGACCATATGCGCTCGTATCACAAAAGATAAAATTAGAAATTATATTTACATATTTACATTTTAATAATCAAAATATGATTCGAAAATGAATCATAATTACTAAAATTTAAATGGAATAATAATAATAATTTTTAAAAATTATAAAAGCAAATAAACTTGTTATGAAAATTGGACCTAGACATTTTGAATGTTGTGTTGTAGCAGACTTCTTTTGATCATAGTGATGTTATTGGTAGTTGTACAATCGAGTATTTCATCAAGCGATTGTTCTATCTTCGATACTGGACAAATTGTTAGCAAATGAGGCACGTCAAGTATAACATTACAATTGAAACATTTTTGCGGATCAGTTTTCTCATAATAGTGTTTTGAGTTAAATACACATTTACCAACTCTTAGGCGGGCTAACATAATACATTCAGACCTGGTTAAATTGCTGTTGTATCTAGGTCTGGTTGAAGACATGTTCTGTAAATCTTGGGTTGGCCTAAACGGATTTGTTATGGCTTTAGAGAAACAGGGAGTTTCTGAGTTTCAGTGCCTTTTTAGCACTACAATCAGGTCTTTCATTACCTTCAATTCCAATGTGCGAGGGAATCCATAGAATTAAAATCTGTTGAGTTCCATTCTCCAACTGTAATATATCATCATAAACACCGTTGTGATTTTTAATTATGGCCTGGGTTGCACTTAGGCTATCGGTACAAATTAACGTTTTTCCACCATGATCAATGGCTGTTTTAATAGCCGCAATCTCCGCCGTGAAAATCCCCGTATGATCTGGTAATCGAGACTCTTTAATAGTTTCAAATTGTGTGGTTGATAATTGTTTAACTATGGCATAAGATGTTGTACTATTGTTAAAGGATCCATCTGTATAGTAAATCATATTTGGAGAAAAAGATGACATTTTCTGAGCGAACATTCTCTTGAAACACATTGGATCGTATTGTTTTTGATAAAATGACTCAAACTATTATCTGCCTGAACAAAAGCATTAGAAAACCTGGGTGTTATTGGCTTCTGTGGTAACGAAATGTTTGAGTTTCTCAAAATAGAGATAACGTTATCAGTGGCAGATGGTGGACAGATTGTTGTAGAGTTTAGGTTATTCCAAAAAGATTTATGTAAGTCATCAGATGATATTGTTATCGCCCTGGATGCTACGTTGACAGCAGTTCTCTCCAAAAGAGTACGAAAATCCGTGAAATTAGCCTCAGCTCTCAATTTTTCTATCGGCGTTGTACGAAGCAGACCAGAGGCTGTTCTGAAGAAGTTATTGATGGAGGTATTAATTTTATCTACATTTTTATTTGTAGTCCAGCCGTAAATGGTTATACCATGCAAAATTGTTCCGATTGTTAAAGAACGACATATGTTAAGGGCTGTTTCTATATGAGGACCTTTATTCCTTGAACAAATCAGCTTCAGCAGGTTGTTAATTTTACTCAGTTTATAAGATAACTGTTTGACGTGACTGTTCCAAAGAAGATTTTTGGTAAAAAGCAAACCCAAAATTCGTATTTGATTCGAAAGTTCAATATTAACGTCTCTAATATAAAACTACGGACAGTGGGAAACCCTGAGGCACTCCATTATCCAGTGAGTGCGTCATTGAGAAGTATCCATCTACTTTAACGGTTACCGTGCGGTTTCTCAGAAACGAAGCTAATAATTTAAGGATATTTTTCGGGATACCCCAATCATGAAGCTCCATTATGATGAACGTGGACACTACTCGGTCAAAAGCTTTCTCAATGTCTTCTGAAAGGACTAAATTATGCTTACCATTTTTCAGGTTTCGACGCAGAATTTCCTCAAGTTGATGACATATGCTGTGAACTCCATGTCTAGGTATAAAGGCGTGTTGTAAACTTGACAAATTCTGTCTTGTATACTTCCAAAAGCGTCTGGCCAAAATTTTTTCAAAAATTTTTGATAAAACTGGCAACAAAGAGATCGGCCTGGCCTATAACCTTCAAGACTGTTAGGGTTTTTACCTGGTTTTGGTATAGGTGAAAGCACAACAGTCTTCCAATCCTGTGGGAATATTCCAGTGGATAGTATATTGTTGTAAAGTTCACAAAGGCGCAATTTTATAATGTGTGGAGCATTTTTTATCATGGCATAAGTAATTTTATCACGTGCTGGAGTCGATCCTTTTAAAGTTTTCGTTATATAATTTAGTTCAGATATTCGAATTTTATGGTTTATTGGAACAACCTGTTGATCTGTTGGAAGTAGATTTTCAATATTCAAATTATTTTTGGTAGCTATGACCTGAGGATCGAAAGCTATATCCGAGCTAAGAGAGGACCAAAAACGTGCAAACCCTTCAGCAATGTCCAAGCGGTGTGTTAGGCTATTATTATCTATATATATGTTAGGAAAACTTGGAATACGATTTGCCTTTATGTGGTTGACTTTACCCCAAAGAACTCTAACATCCATTGCTGGATTTAGGGAGTTAAGGAAGTTATCCCATGTTCTTCTCTTTGCGATTTTACATTCCCTCTTAATTTTTGCACATAATTTTTTATAATAAATTAAATTATCATTATTACGAATCCTTTTAAATGTTTTCCATGCTTCTTGTCTCAAAAAAATTAATTTAGAAATATCTGAATTAAACCATACGGGGTTATTTTCTTCTTTAGGTTTCCGGCTGAGCGGGATGGATTCGTTAGCTGCTTTTCTAAAAATTCGTTTCAATTGAGCTGCCTCTTTGTTGATTTTATACGACTTTTCAAATAGACTTTCAAATAGAGCTGCCCTCTTTTCAAAAAGAGGCCAGTCAGCTTTTCTGTCCATAAAACGTGATGAAAATTTTCTATTAACAACTTCGAATAGGAAAGTGATCAGCAACTTCTGGAATTTGCAGACAAGTCCAGGTCAAGTTTGGAGCAAACTCAATGGATGACATAGATACATCGACAGCTGTTAAAGTATTTCTAGTGTTAAGTAGAGTGGTTGATCCATCATTCAATATTACCAGATTGTTGTCATTTGCAAAATCTTCAAAAATTCTACCATTTGGGGAGTTTGAGGAAGAACCCCATAATATATTATGAGAGTTTAAATCCCCTAGTAATATATGATGGACATTTTCATCAATGGATATATTGTTTACAATTGATGTAGATAGGTTAACATCATGTTCTTTATAAATATTCATGATATGAAGTTCATAATTGCTTTTAATTATTATTGTTTGGAAGAGTAAGTTACATGTAGATATTATATGCCTAGTAACGTTCAAATTTGTTTTCACTAGAACTGCTATACCTGATTTTGCATAGTTATAATCCATGTTGTTGTGGTGAAAAACTTTGTATCCCGGCAAATGTAACAAATGTAGTGTTTTCTCAATGATATGCGTCTCCTGCAGTACTATGATGTTTGGTTTATGTCTTGCTACCAAAAGTTCGAGAGCATATTTGTTGTTTATTTAACTCATTAAGTTTATTTCATTATAAATATTTGTTGAACACACAGAAATAAAGGCCATCTAAAGATATTCAAATTTTTGGCAATTCACAATTCAACACAGAGTATGTGTTATGCAATTATTGTAATGAAATATTTCCGTTAACTTTCGTGTTGGATAATGTAAAGTTGATTGTGCACGCATAAGTTTCCTCAAACTCAACTGTACGTTAACTCGCGTGTTGCATAATGTAAAGTTGATTGTGCACGCATAACTTTCCTCAAACTCAACGAACTTAAGCAGTTAATAGCTCAAAGAAAGAGCTTGATCCACTGAGTGTTCTGAGAGTGAAACGATCAAGATCCATTCATTAGAAGAGGAGCTATGAGAATTCGAATTACTTGAGTGAATGTGTCCCAAAGAAATGTACAGGGAATAATCGCATTTGTGTATAACTTGATTAAGGTGGGAGTTGAGTAAATTTGAATGATAGATGACATATCTGTGTCTAAATACCTTTCATTAAAAAAAAAAAAATGAAGGAAATCGGCCGAATAGAACGGCCAGACGGACTGACTTTAGTTTTCATAAATTTTTTTAATATATAAATATGAAATGGAACTCAATATGTTATTTTAAATGCAGATTTTATTTTCGATTTAATAAATTAAATTTTGTTTCACATACATAATACTTTCTTCGTCTGATCTATTATTAAATAAAAAATTTATTGTAAAGCCAAAGTGTGGGCAATATATTTTGTTTCTCCATTTCTGGCTTATACGAACATATCGATTGGCTTACCAACTCTGAAGCCGGTTACATATAATTTACCATGACTGAAGCATGAATTTTCTAAATCCAAGCCACAAACTAGCATTGGCCAGACGAATTAGGAATTGTAAAACTTTAAATTCATTTGGAGAATCTGTTGGAATCATCATGATTCTTGGCAATATGATATGCTCTCCTTTGAGCCCGGTAGGTGGGTAGGTAGCGTGCTAGCCTATCATGCAGGGGTCGTGGGTTCGATTCCCACCAGAGGCTTTGGTCTGTCGCTGCAAAAAAAAAAAGAAAAAAACTACCCAAATTAGAATCTGCAGACAAGCCACTCGGCTTCGCGGAACTAGGCTTTAAAAAAAAAAATAAAAAATTTGCCATTTTTAAGTGTCGCTTCAATAATGTTACCCAATATTTTCTTGATAACGAACCTTGCATAATTTTGGTGCAGTATACTTGGAGCATAATGGTATATAATAGAGCATAATTGCGTATAATTCGGAGCAGTATAATAAGTGATCCTGACAAATCAAGTGAATTTAAAAAGTCAGTTCGAAGATTCATTACAATAACAGATGATGTAACACAAATTTGCACACTCTCCATAGCAAAGTATTCGAGATATGTGATATTGAGTGTTTACTTCGATTCCGCCCATTTTCAGCAAGGCTTCTTTTATTAGTAATAAATGACCTTAGACAAATTTGCAAAGCTCTTCCCACCATAGTACTCGCCAGATGTGATATTGAATATTTACTTTGTATGGGATGCGCCACGCCCCGTGAATTTTTAGATATTTATTCAGGGCGGACACGAATCCAACAAATCAAAAATCATTAAAATCGATCCAACCGTTCTTGCTTTAAAAATGGTGTAACTAAACCGACTTTGTTTTCAATGGTACGTGGTAGAGCAGAATAAAGCATATATTTCTAAAATTCATAACTACACTTTATTCTTAATCGGACCAGTTTCTGGCATTCCAGCCTTCATCAGCGTTTTATTGAACAATGTGATAAATTGTTATGTTTTAATTGAATAGATTGTTTCTATATGAAGTATTTCTACTTAGGGCGGCCGTGAGGTTTGAACCTGCATCTCAAATACACTCGTACTTACACTTTTTGGTCAGCGCTTCAACACACTAACCAAAAGTCAGGCCTACGAGCAGTTTTCAGTTCAGTTTTAAGAATCAGTTTGCATACCGCACAGCTTTTACTTCGTATTAATCTCAGAAGATACAACTCTGTTCAAACAAACAATCGTTATTTTTTGAATTTCTTGAATAAGAGTCGCTTTGTTTTATATATAAGATATTATCCACACGACACGATCAAGCCGACGGCATTTGGATTTTCGTTGTGTCAAGAGTGGCCAATGGTATGTTAAAACCGTGAATCTCCCTTTCAATTATCTATCGACAAAACTTTTAAAATATATTGTTTAAAAACTAATTTAATTGGTGAAAACAAATCTCTTTCAATTACCGTTCCTCAACTCATTTAATTGATTTAGTTTAACTGTCACTAACTATCCATATTTAATAAAAGTTGCATCGGTTAGTTTCTGATTCAGATGAAATTTTCATACAGGTCAGGTCCTGATGGTGTTTCTGCTTGTATTTTGAGAAATTGCGCTCAAATTGTGTCTATAACGTGTATTTTCAACAGTCTTTTGCAAATTGCTTATTTATACCTTTTTATAAGTCAGGTGGAAGGGCGAATATACTTAACTATAGGGGAATAGCAAAGCGTTATTCCTAAGTTATTCGACCATGTCTTCATTTAACATGGCTTTTTGAAATCAATAGTTACTAATCTTCTAGAATTTTTGACTCATGTTTTCAAAAGTTTCGTCCGTTGTGAGCAGACGGATGTGATATACACTGATTTTAATAAAACTTTTCATAGGGTGGATTATAATATTTTACTTCTCTAACTAACACTCATTGGCATACATGAATCTATTATTTTGTGGATTGAATCGTATCTTACATTTAGAACTCAAAGAGTCATGTTTCGCAATACTGAATCTAAGATTTTTTGGGCCCGTTATTGTTTTTTACTATTCGTAAATGATCTTCCGAATGTAATTTCGAAATGCAACGTCGTTATGTATGCAGATGATGTTAAGTTATTTCACAGTTTCAATCACCTAAATGGTAATATTACTCTTCAGCGTGAGCTTGATTTTTCAGTTGAATGGTGTAATGTGAACGTGATGGAACTGAATCTTAAGAAATGTAAACATATGGTATTTTAAAGAAGGGGGATAATTTCTGACGAGTATTGTATTTATGGAATAGTATTGGATACCGTTCAAACATTTCTGGATCTCAGTCTAGTTATGGATAGGAAACTTGTCTTTATTGGTCATATTTGTATGATTATTAATAAAGCAAGATCTACTCTTGGTTTCGTTAAAAGACGGGCTAAGGAGTTTTCTGATCCATATGTTACTTTTTTTTAAAATTAACCAGCACTCAGGAAAATAGGTTATGGGAACGAGGAGAGAGGTAGTAGTGTTTGTGGATATTTGTCTTAAATTTTATTAGATTATAATTGTCAGGAAAGAACTCTGCGGGGAGTTTATTCCACATACGGCTAGTTCGACTGATAAACGAATTCTCTCTGTAATGCGTTGTGCGGTCAACTGGACAATAGACAATAAACTATGGGCACTTGGAATAAGTTCGCTAATCTCAGAAGAACATTTCCCATGGTAATATCTATAGAACAGTGCTACACAACCCACATTCCGACGATGTTCAAATGAATCAATAGAGTTGGATACCCTACTGTCATTGATGTCATTTGCACACGGTCCAGTAGCTCCAAAATAGACTTTGAAGCTCCTGCCCATATATGGGACTTGTATTCCATTTTCGGTCCGATGTAAGTGGTATAGATTTTAAGGAGATCAGGAGTGAAGTAATTTTTACACCGTTTTAGAAAACCAAGACACTTGAATGCTTCTTTCGACACTTGAAAAACATGCTCGTTCCAACGAACATCACATTGAATTCTCATGCCTAGAACATCAAGAGTATTCGATTCCTCAATACCTATACCACCCATACAGATGACATTGTTGATTCCATGGCCCTATGGGTCAACATACAACATTGAGTCTTCAGCGCATTAAAATCAACTCTATTCGCTTTACCCCACTCGGAGATTGTTAACAGGTCTTGATTGAGTATGTCATTCATTGTCTGTCTTCTGCCTTCTGCCCCCAACCTCCAAGAGGCTTGGCCTACAGTTAAGGGAAAATGAATGACAAATGCTATTGTCATCTGCGAAAGAGTATATAGAATTAAAAGTTTGACCAAGAAGGTCGTTGAGAAAGATAAGGGAAGAGAAGATAAGAAAAGGAGAAAGAACGGAACCTTGGGGTACCCCTGAATTAAGCTGAAACTCATTAGATAAGACCCCATCAATAACAACATGTATTGTTCGGTCTCTGAGAAAGCTCGATATAAATCGAGAGAAGTCATTACCGCCCCCAAATGCAATAAGCTTTGATATCAATGCACCGTGCCACACACGATCGAATGCCTTGGAAATATCCAGAGCAACCACTTAACTTTCACCAAAATTGCGAATGGATCGACTCCACCGCTCAGAAAGTAGAGCTAACAGGTCTCCCGTGGAACGATTTCTACGGAAGCCATACTGTCAATCATTAAGAAGTGAATTGGCCTCTAAGTAGTTCACAAGATGGAAATAGATCATGCTCTCCATCACCTTTGAGAGTGCAGAGCAGATTGCAATTGGAAGGTAATTTTCAGGGTTATTAGCCGCACCCTTTTTAGGGATTGGTTGGACATTAGCAACTTTCCAGCAACAGGGAAAGACTCCCGCATGGTACAAAAGGCTGAAAAGGTTGGTCAATGGACTAGCTAGCGTCGAAGAGCACTGTTTCAGCACCAGTGCTGGTACACCATCCGGTCCCGAAGACTTATTTATGTTGAGATCCGCACTTGTAAGACTAATTTTGGAATTTGCGTCGGTAATATGGAATACATATTATCAGGTTCACGCCAATGCAATTGAGTCTGTGCAGAAAAAGTTTTTGGTATTCTGTGTACGTGGTTTAGGTTGGAGTTACCATCATATACTAATAGACTAAGGCTTAATGGACTCCCAACCCTTGAGAGTAGGAGGACCATGCTGGGTGTTATCTTTGTATTAAAGCTTGCGTGTGGTGATGTTGACCCTGAGTTTCTTTTATCAAATTTAAATTTTAACATACTTTGTAGATTCACAAGACATTTTAATCCGCTTCATTTGGAATATTTTATGACTATGCAAATTCTTATCCTTTCTGCAGAGTTTGTCGTGGCTATAATGTGTTACACAATTTCGTTGATTTTAATTGTAATGTGTTGAAAGTAAAGCGCGATATAATTGAATACCTCAATTAACTATTTTTTATTCTTTATGTTAAAATTTGTCTGTTACTTAATATCAGCTGACGACATAGTTCTGTAGCCGATTTACGGCCACACAATTTTCTTGCCTGATGATATGCGGTCTCCTCGTTAAGGAGACATACCCCCTCGGGCACGGAGTTCGGTCGTTCAAAAAAAGATCAAATCTCTTCCAGCCTGGTGAATAGATGAAATAAATTAATTATATTTCCTCGAACTCATTCAATTGGTGAGATGAAATCTCTTCCAATTACTCTTTCCTCAAACTTGGTGAATAGATGAGATAAGATTTCTTTTACTTACCTTCCCTCAATTATTTCTGGTAAATTGATTTGGTAATTGATTAGATACAATTCTTTTCTCCAATCTTGTTTATTTAATGAGATAAAACATCTTTCAATTAGCTTCCCTCAACCTTTAATTGGTGAATTGATGAGGTAAAACCCCTTATCAGTTACCTCTCCTCAAACTTATTCAATTATTGAGATCAAATCTTAGCTAATTGAGAAGAATAAATCCCTTTCAACTACCTTTCCACAACCCTGGTTAATTGATGAGCCTCTTTTAATTACCTCTCCTCGAACTTATTCAATTGATAAGATAAAATAAATCTCTTCCAATGAATTTATGTCCTACCCTATGGCCGTCCACTGGCTAACAGACTGTTTTTGACGAATTTCTTATATATTAAATGAAATGATAAAATATAAATATATAGGGTGACTTTTATTCTCTGCAATACTATTCACGAATGAGGTGAATAATTTGTTTATTTCCATATCGGTCATTTAGAATTTTCATAAAAAATTTATTAATTGAATACATCATACACTCTTCTGTATTTCATTATAACACTCTAACCATTCTTTTCGTATCGTAGAAGTACAAGAAACTGCTCACTTACTTAATTTGGAAGCTCAAATTTTAATAAATTGCCTTACAAGAGCAAGTTGCTCAAAAAGTACCGAAGAGGATATTGGTATGTATTGATGATAATGTGAACTACTTAAAATAACTTCACTTCATTTACATATTTTATTAATTGGTTTTTAAGGTTGCGAATTAGATGCTAGACAAGCTTCTGTTGTACGCAATACTTTATGTCGTACCCTTTACGGACGACTCTTTACGTGGCTGGTGAATAGAATTAATGAGAGCCTTAAATCAACACAACGTGAAAAGAATTTAGCTTTATTAGATTTTTATGGTTTTGAATTATTGGATCATAACTCCTTCGAGCAATTCGCCATTAATTATAGTGCAGAAAAGATCCATCAAAATTTTGTTCACAACGTACTCAGGGTTGAACAAGAGCTATATGCCCGTGAGGGTCTTGAATGGTCACGTATTGATTATTTTGATAATGAATCGATATGTGAACTAATCGACAAACCGAATTATGGCATATTAAGTTTAATAAATGAACCTCATCTAACCACCAACGATGCACTATTGCTGCGCATACAACAGTGTTGTGCTGGCCATCCAAATTTTATGATATCTCAACCGAATTCCATGTCGTTTCGTATACGGCACTATGCGAATGTTGTCCAGTATTCGGTGCAACGGTTTTTAGAGAAAAACTCCGATATGCTGCCAAAATATATAAGTTCAGGTTTATATCATAGTAAACTGCCACTCGTACAAAGTCTTTTTCCCGAAGGGAATCCACGGAGACAGGCCACTAAAAAACCCACCACCCTAAGTTCCAATTTACGCACTCAATTACAAACTTTACTCGCCATAGTTAAGCCACGACATGCACATCATGTATTTTGTATAAAGCCCAACGAATGTCGCCAGCCAAAAAATTTTGACATGGCCTTGGTACAACATCAGGTTCGCTATATGTCGCTAATGCCGCTAGTTAATTTGTGTCGACAGGGCCATTGTTTTCATTTGTCACATGCCAAATTCTTTTTACGTTATAAGTTATTAAATACCAAGACATGGCCTCACTATCACGGCGGCAGTTGTGTAGAGGGTATAGCCGTAATAATACGTAATCTGCCTTTGCCATCCGCCGAATTTACCATAGGCACAAAAAATGTATTCGTACGAAGTCCTCGAACCGTCTACGAATTGGAACAATTCCGTAGGGGACGTATGAATGAATTGGCAGTGCTCATACAAAAGACATTTCGTATGTATAAGGAGAGAAAACGATTTTTACGCATGCGTGACAGTCAAATTGTGATATCAAGTGCTTGGCGTACCTGGCGGGTAAGTTGTTGAAATATGAACTAAAATGAATTTTCCATTGGTTTTTGCACGATTTACATAGTTGTGTTATAATTGCATGCTTTTTTTGTTACTAATTGAAAACAGGAATGCCGTTTCGGTATTCCATTCACTGGACGCAGACATTTATGGAATATTTATTTTATAGTAAGCATGTGTTTGTTAATGGTTAATATTATAATACGCTAGTTTATTGCATTTTATTCAATAGTTTTGAATATTGTTTGTAAATAGTTATGATAATGCATTATGCCAACTATTTATAAAGCTACTATGTTTAATTGATTTTTATACCCTCCACACCACTGTGCGGAGGTCATCAACAATTTTTTTTTGGGTCCCCATAAAGTATATATATTCTTAATCCTTATAACAACTCGAGTCGATATAGCGATCCGTCTGTCCGTCCGCCCGTCTGTTTGTTGAAATCTCGCCCATTCACAAAAACCATTTACCTGGGTAAATATTGTTTATAATTATTTCGAGCAGGTTGGTATTTGACATAGGGAAAATCGGACATCATTGTACCAAGATATGTCCTAAAATATGTAGACACGTCAAAAAAAATGCTACAAGTTCAGTGTGTTTGTTGTAATAATTCAGTGTTAAGTTTATCAAATGGTTTACTTTTTCAAATATTTTGTTTACGTTTGTTACAAATAGAGCAATAAGTCTAGTTATTAAAGTATGCGTAAAACCCAGGTCGAGGGTATCAAAGATTCGGCATGGCCGAATTTAATACTCTTGTTTTTTTACAGAATACAAAGGATAATTTGAAATTATTATTATCAATATACATGACACCGTTGTAAAAATTTCTTTTCTGGTGCCACTTTTGTTTAAATTTAATAAAAACAAGTAAGAAAATTATAGTCGGTCAAGACTGACTATATAATACCCTATACCATAAGTTCAGAGAAACGGTCTTAGGTCCAACCAAAGTGGATATAGAAAATAAGCTTTAACCAAATTTGTGTGCCATTGTTATAAATTTTTTGCCTGCCGATATGAAAAAGATCATATCGAATGCTATTTTTATATTGGGACTAGGCCCAAAAATGGATGTTTGGGCGAAGTTACTCATTTTTTGAAAAAACATGTACAAACCAAATTTGAGAAAAGTCTGTGCTATACTGCTGTTTCTAGGGAGCTATTGGTGAAGATCGGGAATCAGCTTTACATGGGGACTATGAACAAAAATTTATTTTTTGGATACTAATTTGCGACTTGTAGTTTGATTATAAAGTTTACATGGACACACAGACGGAAAGACAGACAGACAGAAGAAAGACAGACAGAAAGAAAAAGCTCAAGGAGCAGATTACTTCAAATCGCGAAATAGCAAAAACTTAAATTGGTCCAGTTGCTTTATAAATAATGTTATAAACAAAGAAAAACATTGCGGAACTTTAAAGACACCATAAAGCCTCCAGTTTTGGCTGACAGATAAAACAGTCAGTTAAAACGTATTGTACATAAAGAAAATTTAAGTACGCGTTATATTGTAGACAAATTGGATTTGAAAGTTTGTGAGCGTAGGCTATAGCAAGTAATGAGTAATGATTTGAATCTAAAATATTAGAAAAAGCTTGAAAAACTGTTGCCAACATTAACACTGAAATTGGCTAGATTATTTTTTGTCTTAAAGTACACTTAGCAGACAAACTATGCGTACAAGCCAAGTCAAAACTTTTTAAGGTAGAAAAATATATGTATGTTGTAGTTTATATAAAATTCCAATTATCTATATATATAAAAGAGTTGCGAGGATGATCATCATCGCCCAGCACAAACCATTCGACCCAGAAGCTTGAAATTTGGACTGTAGGTTCCTCTTTCGGCGTAAAGATCCACTAAGAACGGATTTTTAAAAATTCGTACATTAACGGAATACGAATATGTAATTTGGTGTGTAGACTCCATCCGAGAAACAAACATGGGCTCAAGCTTAACCTTTTCGAAATTCGGCAATTTAAGGGAAAAAAACGGCCAAAAAGGGAAAAATTTTATCTTTTTAACATATTAATCTACATATATGAATTTTGGTAATTTTGGTGCTATTCTTACATTTAGGGTAGGAAAAACGGCGAAAAAGGGGAAAATTGCACATTTGGTACCTTCTAAACAAACGAATATAAAATATAGTTTGTGGATTCTACTAGAGATAGAAACATCAGATGATAGGAAAACTATTGGAAATTCGTATATGAAGGGGGGTGAAAGCGGCCAAAAAGGGGGAAAATGGTACCAAATGAATCTAGCAATATGAAATTTTGGTGTTTAGATTCCATCCGAGAAACAAAAATTGGCTCAGGATTAATTTTTCCGAAATTCGGCCACTTAAGGGGAAAAATGTGTAAGAGTGTACCTGACCATGTTTGGTAAAGTCATTTATGTTTTGCAGCGAATTTGTGAAAAAGCTGTGCATTATTTTTGTTTTCGATAGATTTAAGTGAATTGTCCTATACGGTTTATTTTTGGTTTACGGATTAATGGATGTAATAAACACACACAAACCCAATTCGACTGAGATCTATTTGATAATTTGGCAATTTAAGTCGATATCATAGGGGTCATTTGAATGGGACTTGGTCTGAGCATGCACCCATTTTCACCAATTTCAATAGCGTTTGTCCTATGGCTTGATAAATAAAATACAGGAATACCTAGCATACTACTGCTTCGATCAGTACGGTTTCGCTATAGTACGATTTTGAAATTTTCAAAAAAAAAATTGTTCTTGGAAAAAATTGTTCAAAAAAAAATAAAATTAAATTTTCAAAATAAAAAAAAATTTTTTTTAAATAAAATTTTTGGTATTTTCACTTTATTATAAAAACATAAAATTTTCGGTTTTTACCTTTGTTAAGAAAACATGATATTTTCGGTATTTTCCCTAGATTATGAAAACATACAATTTTCGGTATTTTCCCTTTATAATGAAAACATGGCACGCGCTCGCTTATGTATCCGATACGTTTAATATATGATTTGTAGTTTAAGCAGCTAATTCAAGAAAAATAACATGTAAAACAGTGGTCGGCATTTCATAGCACAATTGTGCAGAGACCACTTCACACATATACTTATGCTCTTTCATTTAGTCATCGTTGAGACTAACATCGTTGATCCTAATAAGTTGATCCTAATATCGAATGTAGCATTACAATTCGTCGAACAATAAACAATGCATTTCGTTGTATAAGGAGAAACGACCAAAAAAGATCCAGACATTGTTATTGCAATTTTTTGGCAATAAAAAATGAATTAAAACATTAGAATTTAAAGTGAATTGTTTTTGTTTATCTTTTTTAAATTAACTTGTTATTTATTTAATTAATTTTATTTTCTTGTTTTTTTGTTCAGTTATTTTTAATAGTTTTAAAATGAAATGAATTGTTTTTGTTGGTTTAGTTTTAAAATGAATTGTTTTTGTTGGTTTAGTTATTTTAAACAAATATATGTTTGAATATACATACATATGTACTACAAAGTCTCTCGTTTTTTTTTTTATTGAAAAGCAGAAAAACAAATTATATGTAACAAATTATCGTTTTTGACACGATTATCATCATCGTGTCCTTTAACCGCCTTCATAAGGGTATAGGGCCTGTTAATAGGCGCATAGGGCCCGAGTGCCTCGATTAGTCCGGTTTCAATAGTACGGCAAAATGGTGGAACCGATTAACCGTACTATCCGACGTATTCCTGTAATATTATTTTTGGTCTTTATAATTTGAATAATTTTCGAACCTATTATGAATAAAAAAGTGGTACTTAAATAGAGTAGGTGGCAATACAGTGGAAACTTTTGGTGTGTTCTATATTGGAAGATAACACATTTGTTACAAAAAATACGATTAAAAAAAAAATAGATAAACGAAAAAGAAATATTTTTTTACTGATGCCAAAATAGTGGAAACTTTTAAACTTCTTTACCAGAGTTGATTAAAATAATAAAAATTGAAGACGAGTGAAAGAAAATGCAAAAAATCTTAACCCATTATTTAAATATTTATAATTCTGACGTTTTCATTCAATTATTATAAACTAATGGCAATAATAAGTTTTATGAAGTGTTAAAAACAAGAATAATAGTGATATTCGTAAGTGATGGTCGTAAGCAAAAGAGTATTTGTGAGAAATATTTTATGAGTACATCCATAAAGTCGTGTGGCTAGCATTATTAATCTTACTAAAGTACACATAAACTGGAATTAGAACACTGTTGGCGAATAGTGTTGACGAAAAAAATAAATATCTAAATGGCCATAAAACGGCCAAACGCTTCGGGAGTTTTACTTAAATTAATACAATCGTTCGGTATAGGAATCATCCACCCCCCTAGACCATGACCATCACTTTATTCCACAGTCTTATTGTACAGTTAAGGTTTCCATTGTTTTGTCAACAGCATAAAAATGAATAGTTTTAAGTTTTGTTAACTTTTTCTGAAGTTATGATAGAATTTCTTCTTTGTTAAATTAATAAAATATACAAATGTTTTTAATTTTTGGTATTGACCGTCCAAGTCGTCAAAAATATATTTTGTTAACAGTTTCCATCGTATTGTCACTCACACCATATTTCTTATTGTTTTAAAATATTATTATGGCTTAAATAATTAATATAATAATTACGCTAACAACGTAGCGGGTATACTGCTAGTTCTTGTAATATTTTGTATAAATTTTGTGTTAATAAAGTTTTTTGACTTCAAAGTTCAAAGTGTACAATGGGTAAAAAACAAAAGAAATTGACCCCGACGAGAGGAAATTCATATTAAATCTGCGATGAGAAGGACTCTATTCTCTCTAAGCATCTCTAAGATAACCATTCAAATTAACTCATAGCGAAAAAAAGACATCCTAAAATGGTTAGGCTCAATTCTCGGATTACTGCAGTGAAAATTAAGGAAAACGCGAGGATATACTTCGGAGAGCAAGTTGTTTTTAGAGAATTAAAATTTTGCTGGTGATCACTAATGGTATACGCCGGTATTACCTATCGGGCAACTACTCAAATATGTTTTGTGTCCACTTAAAAGAACTCAGATTATTATATGGATTTATTGGAGAATGATTTAATCTACTACGCAGGAAAAGCGACTGTTTGAACTCTTGTGGAATAGAAAAATTAGAATGGTCAGCCAAAAGTCCGGATCTCATTCTTGTACAGAACATGGGCCAACGTTTTTGCGAATGGATATATATTTTCCACGGTAAAAACCCTAAAAGCGGCTATTGTTCAGGAATGGCATAGCCAAATTCCAAGGCATTTAGAGAAGGCGATAAATCATAATGGAGGCCATATTTCATACTAATTTAGTGATTTTTTTTATTATTTTTTTTATATCACTTATTTCGTATGAATGTTAATTGTTTTAGCTATTTTTTTTTACTAAAGTATTGATTGTTGTTTTTGTTATTGAATTATTAAATTTCATTTACACTTGTAAAACCTTAAAAAATAAATGTTTTTGTAGCTTAATATTCGAGAAATTTCAGTATTTATATGTGGCTTTATAAATGTTTCGCATAGTGTACATAATTTCTTTAAACCATGTTTGTAGGCTCGTGAAGAATATCGTACAATTAGATACAAGCGACAAATTAAATGGGCTGTTGATGTTATATCACGTTATTATCTTCGCTGGAAAATAAGTCAATTTTTACTGACCATACCTCTAAGACTACCACCAAATACTTTAAGTCCTTTGTCCATGGATTGGCCAACAGCACCGAAATTTTTAACCGAAACCTCACGCTTATTACGTGCCATATATCATCGTTGGAAATGTTATATATATCGCAATGCATTCGATCAAACCGCAAGAAATCGCATGCGAGAAAAAGTTACCGCCAGTATAATTTTTAAAGATCGTAAAGCTTCATATCCCAGAAGGTAAAATTGACTCTTTTTTTTTTGTTTTTTCGTAAATAATTTGTAAGTTATTAAACAATCACTTCCATTTAGTGTGGCTCATCCATTTATTGGTGATTACGTGCGTCTACGCCATAATCAACTGTGGAAGAAGTTATGTGCTGATACAAATGATCAATACGTAGTATTTGCTGACATTATAAATAAAATCACTAGATCAAGTGGAAGGGTAAGATAACAAATTTTGATAATGCTCATATAAGTATTAAATTGAAATAATAATCATATAAGTATTAACTTGAAAATATCTTAAAAAAGTTTTTCCTCTACGAGTATATTTGATGTGATACTGCATATGTCATTAATTACAAAACATAATTTTACCTTAAAAAATTTGAAATTGTTTTGCAGATTTTTTTTTTTTTTTGCATTAATTTTAACTATCTAAAATTTACCCTTAACATTTATTATCACTCCAATATTTTTGACTGAATTTTATAATTAGTTGTGTTTATGTTGTTAACTTTTTTATAATTTCCTTCTATTTAAAAGATTGTGCCTATTTTATTAGTGTTATCAACATCTGCATTGCTCTTATTGGATCAAAGAACTTTACAAGTAAAATATCGTGTGCCGGCAGCAGAAATTTATCGTATGTCTTTAAGTCCATATCTTGATGATATAGCAGTGTTTCACGTAAAAGCTGTAAGTTTTTTCACAGAGCTCTATATGAAAAATTATTCTAAATATTTTCTTGCAGTCTGAGTTTGGACGAAAAAAGGGGGATTTTGTTTTTCAAACTCGGCATGTTATTGAAATTGTTACAAAAATGTTTCTGGTCATACAAAATGCTACAGGAAAACCACCTGAGATACATATAAGCACAGAGTGAGTGCTAAATAATATATATGTTTTTCTTTTTTTTTTTTTCTAACAATTTTAGTGAAATTTTATTTTATAGATTTGAAGCAAATTTTGGTCAACAAACTGTTATATTTAATTTTAAATATGGTGGCATGTCTGATTTAGCACAAGGACCCCCAAAAGTTACTAGAAAAGCCAATCGTATGGAAATTATTGTATGATCCGCAACAAAATCTTATCGTTGGACCTCTCTTACTTTTTTAAATGCCTATGAGCTCGATGCCGTAGCAGATTAAAATTAATTGAATTATCTTCCTCCACAAAACAAAAAACCTGACAATCATACAGATTCAGTTGCTCTTTGCAAAAATAAGAAATTGAAGAATATTGTTTAAATTATAACAAATGAGTGCCAACAAAAAGAAAAACATTTTTTCAAATATTAAAAGGCAGCCAAAGCAAAATCTGTTTATTTCTTTAACGAAATTATACATATTGTATATTAAGAAGTATTTTATTATTAATTTTTCAACTAATTTTAATTATAAGTATATATTAGTTAGTTGTTAGAACTTATGTTAACATTTTTATCCTAACAAAGAGCATTTAAATTATATTAAGTTTTTTTTTTGTTTTTACTTGTACTAAGGCAATAGTTTTCTTCCAACCGGTTTCTAGTCCACTACTATTTCACCATCATACACTTTATAAAAATACAAAAACAAAACAAATATTTACAATAATTGCAAACGGAACAATATTTAAAAACACAAAAACTTTAATGAAAAATTGTTATTCTTATCTATAATATGTTTAATAATAATTCTCTATTAAAAAAACAAAAACAATTTGAAATTAAATCAAACTAAAAATATATATTTGTATACACTAGAGAAACATAACACAATACAAAGAAAAATTATTAAAAATCTAAATCCTAAAACTGTTTTATATTTAATAGGATCCTAAAAAAAACTACAACAATATCTAATTATCCCATAACAGAAAATATAAATCAAATTCAATTATTAAGAATACATACTTATATGAAAAGTAGTAAATTTTTGTTGTATTTAAAGAAAATAGGTTTAATATATAGTGCTATTCAAATTTTATGAAAATTATTAGTTATAACTAGTTAAAATTAAAAAAAAAAAAGAATTAAATCTATATATTTAGCACATACAAATTAATAAATGCATATATGTATATGTATATATACATATAGAATTCGCTCATGTTAACATAAATAACATTCATAGTTTAATATAAATATAGATTTTATGTAATACATAAAAGGATGAAGAGAACTTTGAGTAAAAAAGAAAATATTACATGAAATTATATAAAAATTGGAGTTGTTATTATTTTAATTAAAAAGAAGTGGCAACGCAAATGAAATAATGAATAAAGCAAGAAAATATTGAGCCATAATCGTCATAAAGGCGAACGGGAGTTTTTTTAATTCTAATTAGTTGCTTAACATTTAGTCTAAAAACATTCTAAGAATCTACTTTACATTCGTCAACATTAGGTTCTCTGTAAATACGTAACGGATACGTACGTATTGAATTTCATCAAAACGGAAAATCGAAATTTGTGTACTTAGGTTTTTTTTTTTGGCGTTTATAACTTTAATATATATATTAAAGTCTACCTAAAAATACAAAACAAAGAATAATTAGACAACATTCTAATGACTGCAACATTTTCAATAAAAAATTAATATTAAATTTTTTATGTTACATTTCAAAGATATATGTATATATATACACTAAATTCTTAACCTTTAACTGTGGAGGTGTTGGTAAATTTTACCAATCAATTAATTAATAAATTAATAAAAAAAAATTCAATTATTTAATTTTTAATTTAAGAATGTAGTAGCTTATTTTTAAAAAACAAATAGTTATTAAGAAATGTTTTTTATCAATATTTTTTAGTAAAATTAAAAGGGGTAAAATTTTCCACCATGTCACTGGCTATGTCCCAAATTTTCACCTTCATATCAATTATGGAAATTTTTGGTAAAAATTCTTTTAAAATATGTATCATAATATAACTAGAGAACAATATCACAATATTTTAATTGCGTTTTTCCACATTTACTAATCTTCAGGGATTTTAACTCTTTTTTTTTTTTTAGCTTTTATTTAACTCTGTCAGTTTGTTTGAGGCGGATTTTTGTAATTGAATATTCATAAACTTCCCGACTAACAATAGCTCTGAAACTTCCAACACTACACTAATTTGAATCAAATTTTTACTTCACCTTTAAATGAAAATAATTCTCTGATTATAAGTGAATATATTCTAGAATATTAACGGTTCTCGAGAAAAATATGATAAATATGGCAGCTCTGTCCTGAAATAACTTTGACCAAATAGTTTTGGCAACTCATGACAATAGTTCCGTTTGAATTTTTTTAATTGTCAAGTTTTTCTTAAATATTTGTGTTGTGTTAAAGCAAAATAGAGAAAAATGGATAATTTAACTACAGAAAACATAAAAGTGGGTAAATAAACATAAAAATTTCAAAAAAAGTTAATGAATTTAATAATTATGTGTATAAAAGTTTATGCAACAAAAACAATGTGCCAAAAAAACTTGTTTGAACATGTTTGTAAATTCGGCTGAGAAGTTGGAAAAAGTTTGTGTTTAAAAATGTGAAGAAATGTGTGAAAAACAATTTATATATTTAAAACAAACCAATTGGTTGCAGCTTGTCTTAAGAATGTATACATATTGAGTCTCTAAAATATATTTTATGTTTCATCAAGAAATTGCGAGTGATTATCAAGTAAGTGGAATGTTTTATGTACAAAACTTTTATTTTAATTTAAAAAATTGGCCATTTCATACTAGAAAGCTTTTTATTTGTATTGCCTTTTTCTTGCACCATTACTAAATATACATATTTGCATATATCTCTTAAATTATAAATTGCAATAGACAAAAAAAAATTATGCTATAAGACTTTTTACATATTATTTTAAAAAGATTTGAACTAGAGATAAATTTAACTGTAAGACTTTGGTTAAAAGTGGAAGTTTAAGGAATTAAGTCCTTTTACAACTTTGATTTCGACTTCTTTTTCATCATGTCACGTAAAACACGTCTTAAAATCTTGCCGCTGGGATTTTTAGGTATTTCGTCAAGAAACATAACACCGCCACGTAATTTTTTAGCAGGTGAAGCACGCTCAGCCACAAAATCAATAACATCTTTTTCAGTGAGCTGGACATTAGCTTGTTTAACTATAAAAGCCATGGGCAATTCGCCAGCTTCTTCATTAGGTATGCCAATAACAGCGGCGTCCTTAATTTTGTTGTTAGTCAAAAGTAAAGCTTCAATTTCAGCGGGTGGTACTTGGAAACCTTTGTATTTTATTAACTCCTTAATGCGATCAACAATAAAGAACTCGAAATCATCATCAAAATAGCCAATATCACCAGTATGCAACCAACCATCCACAATAACACTTTGTGTAGATTTAATATCACCAATATACCCCTTCATTATGCAATCACCTTTGAAGCAAAGCTCGCCCCGTTGATTTGGTCCCAAAACTTTGCCGTTATCGGGATCGATAACTTTGGCATATAGACCAACCTTCAGAGCACCTACACTACCTGGTTTGCAGGCATTATCATCTTGTACCAACAAACTTAGAGTTGATTCACTCAAACCATAACCTTGACGAATAAATGGCACACCAATGCGTTCCTTAATTTGATCCTCCGTTTCTTTGCTTAATGGAGCAGCACCGCATAGCAATACCATTAAAGAAGACAAATCGTAATTATCCACAATAGGATGTTTGGCCAAAAATACCATCAATGGTGGAACCATGAAAGCCATTATAACGCGATATTTCTCAATAGCATTTAAAAAGAGATGATCTTCAAATTTGGGCAAATAAACCAAACATGTACCCAAACAAGCAGCGGTGATCAATGACAAGCAGCCATAAGCATGGAACCAAGGAATAACAGTTAATATTGTAACCTCACCCAAAGGAATAGCAGTAGGTTTCAATTGTGCATCTAATGTAGACATAATATTAGATTGTGTCAATTGCACACCCTTGGGCATACCAGTGGTACCAGAAGAACATACAATCAAGGCAACATCATCTGTCTTCTTGGACTTAATACATTCATAAGTAGCTTGCGAAGGAATCTTACTGCTTTCCATTAAGTCTTTAAAGGAATAAATGTTAGAACCGCTTGGGTTGGTATCGAAACTAACAATTTTCTTTACAAAAGAATTGTTCTTTGCCACTTTGGCAATGCGATCAATTGTCATTTTAGATGCAAAAATCACTTTAGGTTTTGATAAATTGAGGGCATGGTGTACTTCACCTATATAAGATAAAAATTGAAATACATCTTTCATTTATTTAAATCTCTTCTCTATTATATTTACTTACGTTCTGAATAAGTAATATTCAATGGAGCTACGGTAGCGTTGACAGCAAAAGATGCAAACAAGGTAATTGCGAACTCTAGACTATTTTCACTGGATAGACCTACAACATCATTACTTTTAATGCCCATGTGTTTTAAAACATGTGCCAATCTTACAATTGATTCATACATGTATTGAGCCGAATATTCTTGACCGCTGACAGCATCGATCTGTGAAAGAAAACAAGTAATTAATAGTTTTATAAAGTTGTTTAAGAGTGGTACGTAAATAAGTTACCAGGACTATTTTGTTTCCAAAACTCTTGTATTTTTCCATAACATAATGACCCAATGATTTGTAATCTTGGGACTCTGAAGCGGGAATGGGACCGGCATAGACAATATTACCAGGTAACAAAGTAGCCATATTAAAATATTATTAAACTGAAATAAAATAAAGTTTATAAATAAGTTGATAAAATTATAATATTCAAAACGCGGGTTTAAAGTCGATTAAACTTTGAGATCTAGCTATTTAGAAATATACCTTTGTATTTTCAGTTTTAATCTTATCTCAAGATTATTATATGATAAAGTTAGAAGAGAATTGAAATATATTTTTTGTACGCTCCCTAATTTAACAAAAGTACTTAAAATTATTAAACTTTTATTAAACACAAACTCACAAAGAATACCCAGGTTATTAAACTTTTCCCAAAGTTAAACTCCCAAAGAATAACCACTAGAGTCATTCTTATAAGAACACTTTTCAAACTGCAGTATATTGGATTTAGTTCAAAGTTCAATATTATGTATGGAAAGTAGTACAAAATTAACACTTTACATATGTGCAGTGTTTGTGTTTATCCACGAACTTTAGATTTGTGTTCAAATACTTGTGTGACACAATTGTTATAACCATATTTTTGAAGAAAATATTTTAAAATTAATGTCACATTAAATTAATTTTTTATGTAAACTTTTTAATACATTTCAACGTTAAAAATGCATTTAATACAGCACACCATAATCCATGTACTCCTACTAACCTGTTGTTCGTAATATATACTCTTGTGTAAACAGTTGAATGAAAATCTCACTCTCCTAAATATGAGAAAATTTTTGTGGAGTATTTGTTTTTTTTTTTTTTACTTTTTTTTAATGTGAACCGTTTAAGTCGATGTCCAGAACACAACTGATAATTAATTTTTACTCATTGTTTTAGGAAGTGTGCGAATTTTTAACATTATTTTTTTTTAATTCTGTTAAAATCGTTAATAAATTGATTTTGATAACAAATAATTCACAATTTTCAATGACAAAAATAAATCTTTTATCTAAAAATTAGGAATTATTTTCAAACACTAAATTTAATGTAATGTGATGGATTGTTATAACCATAGCTACATAAACTACGAGTATAAAATTTACATGATACCTATGTAGGTGTTATCGATAATAGAATGTCGTTGAGTTGTATTTTTTTCCATTTAGAGTTTTTTTTCATAGTATATTGTCTGAATAGGGGGTTATTAAGTGGGGTGTAAGGTTTGGTAGTGGGTAAACAGATGATTATATTGTGTGTACAGTAATCCTCGCTTAATTACCTCGTCAAAATTTACAAGATTTTGCATTTAAACGAACACTTTTAATTACCTCATAAGAGGCAATTAGGCAAATACTTTTAAATACATCAAAAACCAATTATCCGAACATATGCAAAACAGGGTTATTAAAATAACTTAAACATTTTATTAAATAAAAATAATTCATATGTATCATTTAAAGAAATAAATTACAAACACTTTTTGGTATGTTCCCACAGAGTTACACAAAAATAATAATGTTAGACGTTGTTTTTGAGATTTATTGCCTTTGACTGGCTCCCCTTTTCGAGCTAATGTTCCACAACATAAAAAATGCCACTCTCATCAGCATTAAATATATTTTCTGGAGTATAGTTTTGAAGAATTGAGAAAAGATTACTACTTTCCAGAAAATTTCGGTCACATTCACGATAATTTTCATTACTTCCTCCATGTATCTTTGTGAATTTGATGTTTTCTCTTCTCTGCCACCTCCACAAACAAACACTGTTCGATTCAAAATCTGAATTAATTTTTATAGCAAACTCTGCTTTATTCATTACCAATTTTCTAGAAATGACAGCACTATTCAGGGGCATCTGGTTAAACCATATCGTGAGCCAATAAGTACTTTGGGTAATTAAACCAAGGAAATTTAATGGAAATTTTAGTTTCTGGATAAAATAATTGAATTGGTTATTAAGCGAAAGTAAATTAACAGTGGGATTTTGTTAGGAAAAGTGAGCAAAAAACGGGGATTTAGAATTCGAGGTAAATAAGCGTGAAAGGTAATTAAGCGTGTGGTAATTAAACGGGTGATACTGTATTTGGATGTTCATTTATCTATGTATGTTTGTTTCATTTTATTATAAACATCTGATTACGGTAAACAAGTATTGTATTTGCATTAGCTCTGTTCGTTTACGTGATAATTTGTAAAAATTTGTACAAATTATCACATAATTTACTGGATCCTGTTCGTTTACTTCAAAAGCCCAGTAAAAGAGAACAAATGAGAGCGTAAAGTGACAGTTCGTTTTTGGAAAACTTGCTTGTTTTTACTGGATATATTTTTGGTGTCTGTGAAGGTTGCATCTCAAATTTTAGCATCTCACTAAAAACATGCAAATTTACTTGCATCCAGCATAGTTCTATAGTTCCTGCAATAGTTCTTCAATAGTTCTATTGATTTGACCATAAAATCGCGATTTAAAGATTTAAAGGTATGAAATGCCAACTTCGCAAAAAAATCTCAGCATCTCATCAGATTTTGAATATATGACCTTAGAGAAGTTGCATCCAGCATAGTTCTATAGTCTCCGATGGTTTTAACAATAGTTCTGTTGATTCTGCCTTAAAATCGCGATTTGAAGCTATGTGATGCTAACTTCGCAAAAAAAAAATCTCAGCATCTCATCAGATTTTGAATATATGACCTTAGAGAAGTTGCATCCAGCATAGTTCTATAGTCTCCGATGGTTTTAACAATAGTTCTGCTGATTCTGCCTTAAAATCGCGATTTGAAGCTATGTGATGCTAACTTCGCAAAAGATATATCAGCATCTCATCAGATTTTGAGTATATGACCTTAAAGAAGTTGCATCCAGCATAGTTCAATAGTCTCCGATGGTTTTAACAATAGTTCTGCTGATTCTGCCTTAAAATCGCGATTTGAAGCTATGTGATGCTAACTTCGCAAAAAAAATCTCAGCATTAGCAAGCAAGAAAAAACATATGTTTGAAAAACATATGATTGAGTTTTGTGGTAAATAAAGCAAAACTACCACAATTCTATTTGTGTGTAAAAATTTTAAATAATTCTGAGGAAATTAACGAGAAGTAAATATTCACATAACCAGGTTTCATTAAATTTAATCTTTTAAAATCTGTTCCTGTCATAAAAATATGTGTATCTGCCAATTTCTTTCATAATATATGTATATTTATTTTCAAAAGCAATAGGCAATGATATTAGTTTCAATGAATATTTTTACATGTTATATAAAATAAATTCTTCTAATTAATGTGTATCTCTTTTTTAATTTAGAGTTTCACTTCTTCACTTTCAAATGTGTTTTCAATCAGCTGTTTCTATGAACTTGCAAATTCTTACAAATTGCTATTCGTTTACTATTTTGGATATTTATGTTTTTGAGAACTAATTTCGGTTTTTACTGCTATTAATATATATCGAAAAGATAACATTTTAATCCGAAATCAATAGAACAACCAAAATATTGCAATATTGCTTAAATAATTTAAAACAAAATATTTTTCCAAAACCTTCAAAAGTCATGTTCTCTATACACTTAGCAAAAAAAAAAAAATATGCGTAGAAGCACAGTCAAAATATTTGAAGTCAAAAAATATGTACATACAGCTGTTGTTAAAATAATAGCATGGCTCATTTTATAAACGTTATAAAAGTAAATTTATTCAAAAAAATTATAAAAAAAAATTGTTGAAATGAATGACAGATAAATAGAAAATATAACAAAAGTAAAAAAAACATCATTTAAATTCATATTAACACAAAAAATTAAACTTTTCCTAAAAAGTTAAAAAAAATTTTAATGTTGTTTCTGGACCAGATTTTATTATTGTTGATTTTTTGATTTTTTGAAAAACCATCAATTCGCCTTTTCTCCTACGCGTTTCGGATGATATCCATCCATCTTCAGGGAGCAAATAAAATAAATTTTTCAATACAAATTTTTGTATGAAACAAATTTATACATAAGTGTTACGTCGTGTTTTAAACTATTGTCTGTGTCGTTTTCCTTTTACAAAAGGAAACAGCATATTCTGGTGAAAATAATATGAATATTAATTTTTATAATAGTTTTTTTATTGAACTATCCTTACATTTTAGTATCAGTACTTAGTGGCGTTTCCCTTTTTGTAAATAACGGCTGAGCATCGTCTTCCCATGGAGTTGACCAAATGCTGAGTCCATTCTTTAGAGATTGAATACCAGGCTTGTTTAACTGCCTTCAAAATATCGTTATTATTGGCCGATTTGATTTCGGAAACTGTTTTTTTCAATCAGCCCATAAATTTTCAAAGGGGTCATTGTCTTGTTGCATGGCCCAAATCAGTGGCATTTCCTCAGATGCATAACTTCCACAATTATTTTGACGCATACGGATGCATCCCTGATGTTTTTGATATGGTAAATAGGGCCAACACAATAGAACGAAAAACATCCCCATACTATGATACTGGAACCTCTGTACTTGACTGTCTTTGCGGTAAATTTTGGATTGTATTCAGAGTTTGGTGGTCTTACGTATGATCGA
The DNA here is from genome assembly GCA_963682025.1 of Cordilura impudica. Lineage (NCBI taxonomy): Eukaryota > Metazoa > Arthropoda > Insecta > Diptera > Scathophagidae > Cordilura > Cordilura impudica. The sequence goes on along the minus strand of OY821517.1, from coordinate 74,783,004 downwards.
GAATAAATCTATTTGAATAAAACTATTTTGGACTCATCAGTTCAAAGAATGCTGCGCCACTTTTGCATTGGCCAGTCTAAGTGGGTTTTAGCAAATATCAATATTTTTGCTACATGCTTCATAGTTAAGAGTGGAACTCGTCTTGGACTGTGAGCTTTAGGCTATGCTCTCTAAATCTTGAGCATATGGTTTCAATGCTTACAAGCAGATTTAATTACTTTCATTCAAACAGCCGACATAAACGGAAATTTTTATTTCTCGTACTATGCGGTTGGCCATTAAAGGTGGTGTTACTGTTTTTCGTGCACGTGTTTCGGCTTTAAATTTGTAGGTAATTGCATTTCTTATCATTTAATTGGGACAGCCAACAATATTTATCATTTGAGAGTACGTTTTTCCCTCCGAATTAAGTTTTTTTTTTTATGAGATTAAGTCTCTCACTTGAACAGTGCTTAACACGACCCATTGAATAAAATATGTTAAAATTATTTAAATTATTTAAATTTGAATATGAGTATTAATAATACTAATTCCAAAAAACCTATTTTTATTGTCCAACAAAAAGATTTCAGCTCTTCGTGGCTAATTTTTTAGCTTATAATTAGGTTGGTGCTAGCTTGAGCTAGTACATAATGCCAGGTTATTCCGACCTATGGATCCCCACGCAAGAGATTTCGAACCTTAAAACTATCAAACAGAATTGTTATAAAATATAACCAGAATACATGCACATATGTACATAATCTAACTGCATGCTGATCAGTAACCACGTGGATCATAAAATAACCACCGAAACTTGGTATCCCTACCCGGAAATAATAGAAATAACCAAAACGACATTTATTCGTTGAAACGTAAATTACTGCAGAAAGCATTAACTTAAGGCCCATTTACACGATACCACTCATTCGTATGATTTTTCGAAATAAAAATCCGATGAAATTCATCTGCATACTACGCCATTTAACCCTTTGACGACCAAAGTTAAACCGCTGGAATATTTATCTTTTTTTTTGCGGATTCTTGCTATGATATGTACATTATTAAAAAAAAAAATTTTAAAAAATTTATTTTTTTACTCCTTATATGAAAAAAAAAATGGGACATATATGTCCCATTGGTCGGTAAGTGTCAAAAAGTGTGAACATTTTTTTTGCACTGACCAAAGCGAAAATTAATTTTTTTTTCTTTCACGTTTGCTTAGCATGCGTTGCAAAATAACAAAAAAATCTTAAATTATTAGTCCCTTATGGTCAGGAAAGAAATTCCGTGTCACGGATTGTACATAAAGTTGTATATTTCAAAGTATATGCAGAGAAGTAGTAGGGTATATTATTACTATTTCTAACACCTGGTGTATTACGACTTAATTAAATATTTGTTATTGTTTTTCTCTACTCCGAGATATTTCCAACGGTATTTTCTAGTATGTACACTAGAATGCTTTTGAGTAACTTCTTATTGAGTACCTTCGTGCTCAATATTATGCACCTGCAAAAGCTCAATGTAACTTGTGCTCTATTTTAAAAATTTGAGTTAGAATAAAGTTTAGTAACTAATTTAGTGTCATATTGATTGTTGAAAGGAAGAGTGCTGATCGCAAGTTTTATTTTAAATTAAACACGGATAATACAGTGTGTTCGGTATGAAGAGAATTCGTCGTTTCTGTAGAACTGATGATGAAATATTACAGGTTATAGATGCATCAGCTAGTGAAGATGATGAAAATCAGTTTGAGTTGGATGACGAAGATATTGGTTTTCTTGAAAACGACATCGAAGACTTAGAGTCTGATGAAGAAATTGAGATTGAAGATGTGCTATCCTCTGAGGAACCATCAACAAGCAAAACGACTGTGACTAAAGGGCCAAGAAATCAAATTCCGCTAAAGTCTGCAACTGTTCAGGAACGGCAAGTGACATTTAAATGGAGAAAAACAAAGGACAATTATGTTCCACCTACATATGAGGATCCAGACTATGAATATGGAAAGGTTTTACTACCAAATTTGGAAGCTGTTGATGAAATGCCCGAGATCTCAGAAGTCTTCAACGCTGTTTGTGATTTTGATACTCTGATGGATATGATCATTCAACAATCAAATATCTATTGTCAGCAAAAAGGCATCGTGTATTCGATAAATAAATATGAATTGAAGGCATTTTTTGGTATTATCCTTGTAATGTCTATACACCGATTGCCAGAAACCAGACTTTATTGGTCAACATTACCAATATATTCAGTACCAATGGTTTCAAACGTTATGACTCGTTCACGTTTTGAAGAAATTCGTTCCAACTTGCATTTTGCAAACAACGCTGTGCAGCCATCCCGTGATGACCCATCGTATGATCGAGCATACAAAATTCGATCAGTTTTAAACCATTTCAATGTGGCATTCGGGAATTCTGTGACTGAAAGTAAACGACAGTCAATTGATGAGCACATGGTGAAATTTAAAGGTCGAAATATAATGAAGCAGTATATGAAAGATAAACCAATATCTTGGGGCTTCAAACTGTGGTGTCGTTGCGATGCCAGCACTGGTTATTTACATAAAATTTTGAATATAAATAAAAAAAAAAAAAGTTATTTACTAATAAACACTCTCATATCAGTCATATTATGAAAACAGCCGAAAATCGAAGATTAAATTCTATCTTCGCCTCTTTTTTGATTTAATTGATTTAGGAGTGCTAAATTCCTACATTATTTACGACAAATTATCTACAAATAGCTCATCTCCATTTTGGATTTCACTCCTGGAATTTCGCTCACAGCTCGCATCACAGTTGATCAATTCTTTCTCTAGCCGTAAATATGAAACCAGCACAACACCACGAGATGGATCCAAACGAGCAAGACTGAGCACTGCTAAATTGCCTTTATCTGGTCACCATCTTACCAGAATGGATAGTGGAGTGCGAAGGCGATGTATTGTTTGCACCAAAAATGGCATAGACAATCGAACAAATTCAATTTGCTCCACTTGCAATAAGCCATTTTGCTACACAAATGAACGAAATTGCTTTGAAATCCACCACCAATAATTTCTGTGCCAACCATATTTTGACATCTATTTTATTATTTTATAATGAATTATTGTTTTAGTTTCTATTCTTGAAGTTACTTGATTTTGTTTTTAATGAAATATTTAAGTTTTTTGTGCAATTGCATTGAAATAAAAAATAAATTTAAAACTAAAAAAAATTCCTTTATTTTTACCTTTGTCGACCAATGGGACACATATGTCCCATTTTATTTTAAGGTCTCCCGGGAAAACTACAAAAGCAAATCCAAAAGTGTTGAATGTTCTGGTTAGATGAGGCATTGGTCCATATAATTCTAAAAGATTATACTAATGTGTTATTTATTTTCCGAGATTTGAGGAAATAAAAATTGAAAAAAAAAATCACATATTTTTGACTTAGAGATGACTTAAAAATCAATTCGAAGAAAAAAAAACTTAAATTTTTAAACGCCTTTCAAAAGACACATTTGTTTTTTATCGAATAAAATTAATTTGGGTAAAATCCGTTGAAAAATGTGACTGTCAGAGGTAAAAAAACAAATGGGACATATGTGTCCCATTGGTCGTCAAAGGGTTAAACCATCACACTCAAGTCTTATGAAACTGTTTAGAATAACAAGCAAATTTATTTCGAAATTTATATTTTATTTCCACATTCTTTGATTTTGTTTACTTTGTTTACTTTACCAAAAAAAAAAACAACGTGAAAATGGCAAGTTTTTAGAAATGTTTCTACAACAAACAAACAATTTCGTAACATAAGCTTTTTACATTATACGACTTTTTCATAATACTCGAGTTTTTGACAGGTCATATTACAAAGTGTGATAGTGTAAACTGGCCTTTAGGAACATAACCCAATATTAGGCTAAGCAGTAACTACGAGGATCAACAAACAAAAACAGCAACGTTTTTCCTTTTACCCATAAGATTGACGCGACGAAAACTTTGTTTATTCGTTGAAGAGTAAATTACTAATGCTTTTTTTTTAGCAACTATTGAAATTGGTGCTACTATTTTGACAGCTTTCTGTAAGCCGTATTATGCAGCTTTTCTTATTTCTGTAAATATATTCATAAGATTATATAAAAAATTTTACTCATTATGAGCACCAAATATAAGTAACGGGACTGCGAATTTATAGACAAAAATATAAATATAACTCTTTGTGGTGCTATTATTTTGACAGTAACTGTATAGGTTTTAGTCTACATAGTGATCCATTTTTTTTTTAATAATATTACTATTGTGTTAATTTTAAGAATTTTTTCATATTTTTGAAAAATTTAATTTGAAAACTACAACTCTACCTGAAATTTTACCAGAAAACTTATGCTTACAAAAGTAAAATAGTTGAAATAAATTATAAATTCAATAAAAACAGTAATTTTTAATAGATGGTGGGATATCCCTTTGCGATGAAGAAATTCTGATAAGCGCTTGGACATGGCCAGCTTTTTGAATCCACTCCCAATATTTTCCCCATTCCTTAGAAATAAAATTCTTCAGCTTTTCTTTTGAGGTTATGTGGTGCTGGCGAATCTTCCCCTCCAGTAAATCCCACAAATGTTCAATAGGGTTAAGGTTCGGGAGTTGTGGCGGCGATTGTAGCTGGTTTTTGGTGTTATAAAGCATCCAAAGCTTAACATTGTCTGTGGTATGTTTGTAATCTTTGTCCTGTTCAAGTCCCAATTTTTGAGAGCTTTGTCTTAAGTTGGATTTCAATATGTCCCTATAAAGTCTTTGGTTCATAACCGATTCGATGAAAACCAAATTACCCTCCATACCACCACCACCCTGTTTTACTGTCGGTAATAAGTTTTGCTTATCATCCGCCACACGAACTTTCGTTCTTTGATACCAAATATGTAGAATTTACTCTCATCACTTAAAGGAACTTGCTTCCAGAATACTGAATGTTTCGAATTAAATTTGTTGGCAATTTACTTTCTTTTTATTTACTTTCGAAATATGTGGCTTCCTACGTGCAACATGGCTATAGTATTCGGCCTTCTTCGTAATTTTCCGAAGTGTATCCGCGTGGATTTCTTTGCAAAATTTTTCTTTAATGTTTCCTTAATTTTGGCTGCAGTAATCCAATGATTGAGCTTCACCATTTTTAAGATGTCCTTTTATTTGCCATCAGTTAATTTTGATGGTATCGTCCGGTTTTGAAATGATTTTCTTTTCGTGAGGGATAATTTTTTTGTTTTTTTTTTACCAATTGTAGACTTAGATTTTATTAACTCAAAATTTATACCATATCTTAAACTCACTAGCACAATTTCTCGCTTGTAAATACCATGGTTAAATTAAAGCCGAAGCTGTGTTTTTTAATTTGTATTAATGTTTTCTAACAATTTTAATATATGGAAATATGCTTAAAATATTACAAGAACAATAGGAATTTTATAGAAAAAAACTGGACCCCTAAACTAAAACACATATATTTGTTGACCTTTAAAAGTTTTTGCTGGGCTTGTATGCATAGTTTTTATGCTAAGTGTATTTTTAATGCAGTCCGATAAATGTATTATTTTATTATTTATAGACTAGAAATTAACATTGAGGTTTTACTGGAAATGATGGATAATTGTTTTATCTGTGGTTATCATGGGTCTAAAATTTTTTTTTAAAGCATGGACCAATATCTAAATTTTCAAAAAACGATGTAACTAATATTTTATACTGAGCCCATAATTTCAAATATAGTATTATTTTGGATCTCTAAAAAAATTAGATTTTATGAGAAAACCGGAGAAATTTGCTTTATTTTGTTTGGTTATTTTAGGTTCTAAATTATTTTCATTTCTGTTCTAGGAATTTACTATGCTGCTCAGCAATGAATTTATGTTTTCTGTCTGTTTGTAAACTTATATACAGTCGAGTCTGGTTATATTTAACTAATTATTGCAAGGCTTGTTTACAATATCCAGGTTGTTCACTATATAATGGCTGACATTTTTTGTTCAAAAACTCATTTTATTTACTGAAAATATATATTTATATTTGTAAATTCAAGAGATCTAGGAATAAATTTGAAATTTAAATATGTATGTATGTATGTAAGCTACAATATCGCGAATAGATATTTGCTTCTTGGGTACTAAAATAGACTTTTGGACCGCTTTTTCGCGGCGACTTCGCAGTGCTAGTATAGCAGCAAAATCAGTAGTATTGGCATCAGCCCATGTGATAGCTTTATCGAAACTTTCAACAGCTTCTGTAGCTTGTACAGGATTTGAGATCTGTTTTTCCCTTGGTCATCATCATCATATTCTGCAATATCTTCGGCGGCTTTATTAAAATGAATCGGTTCGTAGTCTTCGATTTCATTCACTTTTTTAATATCGATTTCAGTGCAGGTTTCCTAAAATATGCGATTCTCATTTTGATCCATGAGCTGAATGAAGGGCGTAAAAGTAATAGGAAAGCTTTGGTTTGTAAACCCTTTTGTTGCAAAAACTTTTGGATCTACAAATAATTAAAATCGAAAAAACGATCTAGGAGTGTATTATTCATTGTATCGGAGGGACGAAACAATGATGAAACCGTTCTCTGAAGATGTCTGCGGTCAGCCTTACACTCTTAGAGTTTGGGTAGTTTACTGGCATGTCATACGCCTTAAATAGATAATTGTTAAGATCGGTGAGTGCTGTTTCTAAATTGGCTATGTTAAATGCAAGAAAGTCAGAACAAAGAATTGAAGTATCGTCGGCAAAGATTGACGTAATGCAATTGGAAAAAGAAGGAATATCTGCGGTAAAGATGTTATATAAAATAGGTGACAGGCATGATCCTTGGGGGCAGCCATTTTTATGTTGGCTTGTTGCGAAATAGTCGTACCTATGTATGCATTATATGAGATGTTTTTAAGGAAGCTTTGGATAATTTTTATAATTTCCATCGGAAGTTAAATTTTTCACCTTGAAGGGAACCCCGTTATGCCAAACAGAGTCAAAAGCTGCTTTTATATCTAGGAGAACCATTCCCGTTGATTTTCCTTGTTGAACATTATTTTCGACCAGTTTTCTAATTTTGAGCAAAGGTTGAGTGGTGTTATGTTCTTTCCTAAAACCAAATTGTTGTGAAGGAAGGATGTTGTTGGTATCAATAAAAATATTGATTTGTTCTTTTATGATTTTTTCTAATATTTTACTTATATAAAAAAGCAAACTAATTGGTCTAGAGGTTGATGGAAAGTCAGCAGGCTTATTTGGTTTTATAATCGGTATAGTTTTCGATATTTTCCATAAACTGTTTTTTTTTTTGTAGTACCGATCACCAAAAAAATAGCTACAATGTGTATAATTTGTCACCTATTAGCATTTTGCAAGCAAGAATTGTTCGTTATATAATCGATGTTCGTGTACGTGATCATGACCGAGTTTGTGCAGTAGCCCCAGACTTTTTACGTTGTGAATTTCATAATTACTTGCATTTACGTCCACTGCTCTGTAAATATAAAATTATGAAACTAGGACGGCCTATTTTTCTAGTTGATGACTTTACTTTTATTAATTCTATGCGAAATATATAAATTGGGATACCTCGAATACATCTTTCAATTCTTGAACGATCATTTAAAATTAGAGTATGTCGTATTTGGAATCGTCTTCCACCAACTCTAAGACTGTTTTCATATTCTTTTTTGACATACAAAAAAAAAGCTTCTGAGTTGGTTTGCTTTAAATGTTTGGTAATAAATTTGGTCTCTAACATATAAAAGGATATAGGTTTATGTTGTTAATAACTTTTTTTACTTTGGAAATATGCATTTGTGTGGTTGGGGGGTCATTTAGTTATTTACATATATTTAAAGTATTTTTAAGTTGCCTTTTTTAAGATATATGCATATTAAACTACAATCTATGTATAATTCGCCTTGTTGGAAGCCTACAAGACCAGGTATTGAAATAAATAAAATAAACAAATAAATAATTTTTTTTTTATATTCGAGCTGAAATAAAAGAATTTTTATTTTTACGTGCAAAAAATAACAGTTATTTTTATTTTTTCGAGCAGAAATAAAAGTTATTTTTTGATTTTTATTTCTTTGATCAAAGATAAAAATCACAAAATAACTTTTATTATTTGTGAGAAAAATAAAAATCAAAAAAGTAAGTTTTATTTCTGCTCGAAAAAATAAATATATAAAATTTTATTTCTCTTAAAAAATATCACAAAATAACTGTTATTTTTTATTAGAAAAAATAAAAATCATAAAATAACTTATTTTTACTCGAAAAATTCAAAATCAAAAACTTTGATTTGTGTTCGAAAAAATAAAAATCCAAAAACTCTGATATCTGCTTGAAAAATCACGAAATTACTGTTATTATTTGTTAGAAAAACTAAAGTTCAAAAAATAACTTTTTGTTAGAAAAAATAAAAATTAATTATTTCTACTCGAAGAAATAAATCTCAAATAAAAACAAAAAAAAAAACAAAAATAATAACTTATCAAAAAAATAAGTTATTTCTTCTCGAAAAAATAACTAAATAAAAGAAGAACGGTTCGTGTTTAAAAGATGTGACTTTCCTGATGTTCTGAGCGTATCTTGTTTTGGGCTTTGAATCCATTAAATCGACTTCATAATTTTATGATCCAATATAAATTTAGAATTCTTGTGTAAGATTTTAAATATTAATTTGCCACTGTATACTCTACAATTATGCCAAACATAAAATAACAAGTTCTCTCTCTGTTATAATTGAAATCTTTCTGGAGGTAATGTTGGCTATCATACATATATGCATAATTTTATTAATTTTTTTAACAACTCTGAAACCCAACAATAAAGTGAAACAATAAAATTTATTCACAACTCAAACAAACATCATATGTTTTCGAATTTTATGAATGTGGGAGGTGATGGTGGTGGTGCGCAAGTAGTTTCGTGGATTGGTGAACGGGCAGCGGGCATTGGCAAATTCAGAAATGAATTTTAATGATATTATGGTTATAATAGTATGCGTGTTTATTTTTATATTCATTTCTTGCATTTTGTTTTACTCGTGAAATAGAATTTAACAAAACACACATAAAATCGAAAAGAACTGCTTCTTTAGTTAAACCACTTATATATCAACTATTTTCCCAGTAAAGAACGAACAATAAAAACGTAGATAAACATAATCAGTATTTTTTTATTGGAAAAAAAAGTAGAAAAAAAAAACGAAGAAAATTAAATTATTTTATATTAACAAGATATATTTTTACAGAAGTACGAAATGTTCAAATTCTATAAAGTAGATATAAATCGTACAGAGTGGGAAATTCCAGAAATTTATCAAAAATTACAGACGGTGGGCTCAGGTGCTTATGGTCAGGTATGCAAGGCTTTAGTTAAGGGCACAAATATGTATGTGGCCATTAAGAAGTTGGCACGCCCTTTTCAATCAGCCGTCCATGCTAAACGTACTTATCGAGAGTTGAGACTACTCAAACATATGGATCATGAAAATGTTATTGGTTTGCTTGATGTGTTCCATCCTCATCCATCGAATGTAACATTGGAAAATTTCCAACAAGTTTATTTGGTTACTCATCTTATGGATGCCGATCTTAATAATATTATAAGAACGCAGCGTTTGTCAGATGAGCATGTGCAGTTTTTGGTTTATCAAATTTTACGTGGCCTAAAGTATATACATAGTGCTGGCATAATACATCGCGATTTGAAACCTTCCAATATAGCGGTTAATGAAGATTGTGAGCTGAGAATTTTAGATTTTGGTTTAGCTCGTCCCACCGAAAGCGAAATGACCGGATATGTGGCCACACGTTGGTATCGGGCACCAGAAATAATGCTCAATTGGATGCATTACAATCAAACTGTTGATATTTGGTCTGTGGGTTGTATTATGGCTGAATTACTTACCGGCCGTACTTTATTCCCTGGCACTGATCATATACATCAATTGAATTTGATTATGGAAGTTTTGGGAACTCCACCAGATGATTTCATGAAAAAGATTTCCTCTGAAAGTGCCCGAAACTATATCAAATCATTGCCACCCATGAAAAGGCGTGACTTTAAAACGTTCTTTAAGGGTGCTAATCCTTTAGCTATAGATTTATTGGAGAAAATGTTAGAGTTGGATGCTGAAAAACGTATTACTGCTGAGCAGGCCTTAGCACATCCCTACATGGAAAAATATTCCGAACCAAGTGATGAACAAACATCAGCACTGTACGATCAAAGTTTTGAGGATATGGATTTGGCAGTTGAAAAATGGAAGGAATTAATATTCAAAGAAGTTATCAACTTTAAACCACCACCATCATTTGCTCAAGTTTTGCAACAAATTAAGTAAACGTTTAATATAATTGTTTAGAACAGTTGATTACAGTTATATTATTTTAGATTACGAGTTGTTTTCAATATTAGTTTTTTTTTTTATTTCAACTAAAAGTTTTTGACTAAGAGTATATGTGTATGTACTCGTATATGTTAATCTCAATCTTTGCGATTGATTGATTGTATGCTAAAATTATTTAAACGTGAATATTTTATATATTTTTTTTTTACCACACGGTTTTAACAAATATCAATTATATTTTATATAAAATTTTTAATTAATTAAAACAAACTTGTTAAAGTGTTATATTCGTCTGTGGCAAGTTTTGAACCTTATACGAATTATGCAAACTATTATAACCGGATATTTTTCTATATCCTTATTAAATATGAGTAGTCTCTACGAATTAAAAATTTTAGCAATTTGTTTTTATTTGAATAATATTAGTTGTGTTCAAGTACTTTATATTGGCAAAATTTTGCAAAAAAAAAATTTTTTTTTAATTAAAATTTTACTACAATTTTTACTATTTTTCAAGTACCTGAACGCTTTTGGGGAGGTGAAAGGAGTAAAGTGTAGCAGGCCACAAAATAAAAATTTTAACATACATTCTTTTTTTGCCATCAAAAATTGTTTTTATCTCCAAAAGTAGTGTGTTACTACTGCCACCATAACGGTGAATGAAAAGAATTTTAAGCCGAATTTAACGCTTTAACTTGTGATTTATGTACATCGAATTATTGACTTTATATTTGTTTAACATTTTTATGGTATTGTTTGATTGATATTTGCTTACGTTAAATTGCTTCAATGCTTGTGTTACATATATAAAATATACATATCTGTAATTGTTCTTGCTCACGTTCAAAGTGCCTTAATATACGTATACCAAAAATTAAAAAAAATATTGCCTCAATTTTTTCTTAAAATATAACTAATTGTTGATATTTTTATACAAAAATTCGCCTTGTGATGTTTAAATGTTTGTGCAATAAAATTGTATTGATAATGCAAAAACCATGAATCTGTTTAATTTTATATAAAATAGAACAATTGTTTAAAATGTTCTAAATGTTTTACTTGTAATATACATACAAAGACCACACTGGAAATACATTTTTTAATGAGGTCATTTTTTCTTATTCTCCAATACAATGGAGACTTTTAACAAAATATATTTTTAACTTCTTAAACGTTCAATACCAAAAAATTGGAACATAAAACCCTTACTAATTTAAAAACAAGTAAGAAAATTATAGTCGGTCTAGACCGACTATATGATACCCTATACCATGCGTTTAGAGACCCTATCTCATAGGCCCAACTAACTGGACATAGAAAATAAGCATAAACCAAATTTGAGTGGGATTTTTATTATTTTTTTTGGCTGCAGATATGAAAAACTTCATATCGGATGCTATATCTATGTATATGGGGACGAGGCCCAAAAATGGACCGATCCTGACTATGTTTGGTAAAGTCTCTTGCATTTTGCAAAAATATATACAAACAAAATTTGAGAAGAATCAGTGCAATATTTTTGTTTTTTTTGATAGATTTAAGTGAAGATCAGGAAGCAGCTCTATGTGCGGCCTATGACTAAGAGTTGTCCCATAGGGATCATTTTTGGACTACTCATTAATGGATGTAATAAACACATACAAGCCCAATTTGATTAAGATCTATATGACAATTTGGATCTTATGGCAATTTATGTCGATTCATAGGGGTCATTTGTATGGGAGCTAGGTCTGAACATCCTATGGCCGATAAAAGCTTATATACCAATTTTCATCAAAATATATTCATATTTGCGACCTGCAGTTTGATTACAAGGTTTACATGGACACACAGACGGACGGACGGACGGACATCGTTGAATCGAATCAGATAGTGATTCTGATTCGATCGGTATAATAAAAGATGGGTCTAGGTCAAATATTTTGGTAGTTACAAACAGCAGCACAAAGTCATTATACCCAAATTACATAGTGGTATAGGGTATAACAAGTAAGAAAATTATAACCAGTCTAGACCGACTATACGATACCCTATACCATGCGTTTAGAGAGCCTATCTCTTAGGTCCAACTAATTAGATATAGAAAATAAGCATTAACCAAATTTGAGTGACATTGTTATTGTTTTGTTGCATTCGGATATGAAAAAGTTCATATCGGATGCTATATTTATGTGGGGACTAGGTCGAAAAATGTTTTTGCAAAACATATACAAACAAAATTTGGGAAAAACCTGTGCAATATTTTTGTTTTTTTGAAAGATTTAAGTGGAGATCGGGAATCAGCTTCATATGGGGACTATAAATAAGAATTGTCCTATATAGTTTATTTTTGGACTACTGACAAATGGAACATACACAAACCCAATTTGTAACTACCAAAAATATTTGACCTAGACCCACCTTTTATTATACCGATCGACACGGAATCAATTTCTGAGTCGATTTAGCGATGTCCGTCCGTCCGTCTGTGTGTCCATGTAAGCCTTGTAATCAAACTACAGGTTGCAAATATGAATATATTTTGATGAAATTTATAACCACATAGTGGTATAGGGTATAATTAGTCGGTCTAGACCGACTATACGATAACCTATACCATGAGTTTAGAGAAAGGATCTTAGGTCCAACCAATTTGAGTGGCTTTGTATTAATTTTCTGCAGATATATTTATATAGATCCAAATTTGAGCAAAATCTGTGCAATATTTTTTTTTTTTTGATTGATTTAAGTGAAGATCGGGAAGCTGCTTAATATGGGAGCTATGACTAAGAATTATCCTCCATGGTTTATTTTTGGACTATTGATTAACGGGTGTAATAAACACCAAACCAAATTTGACCGATATCGATATGATAATGGCAATATAAGTCGATTTCATATGGGTCATTTCTATGGGGATTAGGTCTGAACATGCACCGATTTTCACCTGTAGTTTCATTACAAGGTTTACATGGACACATAGACAAACAGACGGACGGACGGACATCGCTCAATTGACTCAGCAATCAATCGTTATAATAAAATGTTTGTCTAAGTCAAATATTTTTGGTAGTTACAAATATCAGCACAAACTCATTATAACATGACCACAGAGTGGTATAAAAGTATTATTTTTTATGCTGTTGACAAATCTATTTTTTGTTTCAATATTTTGTGGGATATACATTATTTTTGAGTTCTGCTTCACAACGCCGAGGGTTAGAGTCAATGAAATTGTTGATGATATGCATTGAAATTTCTTTGCCATTCTGAATTAACTGCCTCTATAAGATATATCTTGTTTGTGTAATTTCGTTTCCGTATTTTTCGATCTACAATTTCCCATAGATTTTGCATGGGATTGGGCTGGCCATTTCAAAACACTAACTGCATTAAAATGTAGCCATTCGGTTACAACTTTGGAAGTGTGGGAATTTCCAGATCAGAGGCATAATTTCCTCCGCGTGTGGATACATTACGTCATATAGAATTTGCCTGTATCCAATTTCAGTTAGAGTATAATGTTGCAACCGCCAATCATAACAGCATTATTTGTATATTTTGGGTCTAGTCTTTTTCCCATCATGGCCTCTTAAATTAAACTTGGACTTATCTGAAAAGATAATAGTATTCCAATTCCGTCTTGACCAGTTCATATGCCGCCAAAATGTTGAGTCGTCACCGTATCTCTTTCATGATATTTCTTAATCATTTTTGAAATTATGGATATTTATTCATAGAATATTTCTCATATATGTCTTAAAACCAGCAATAAAATTATCTATTATTCTGTTTTTTAACTTTGCTCAAAACTTTATTCTTGCCATTATTGTATAAATTATATAATTAATTAATTAAAAAATAAAATTATGTTGAAAGAAATCGTAATAAACTATATTTAAATAACGGTTAAGATTTTATACATTTTCTTTCATACCATCTTCTATTTTTATTGTTTTAATCAACTCTGGTATAGAAAGTTAAAAAGTATCCATTGTTTTGGCATCATTAAAAAATACTTTTTTTTCGTTTATCTATTTTTTTTGTATTGCATTTTTTTAAAAAAAATTTGTTATCTTTCGATAAAAAAAAACGCGAAATTATTAAAAAAAAATTGGCAAAATCAGAATTTTGTAAAAATTCACAAAGAAAACGATTTAGTTTTTGTTAACTTCGTTTTAAAGTTACTTTATTTTTATTTTTGTTTAACAATAATTTATGTAAAAAAAAAGACTGTATGGAGACCATTTATCTACGATATCTATAACGTTTGAAATGAAACCACAGTTGGAAAATATTATTATGAAATTGACAACGAAATCCACGCTTATAACTGAACTCCCACTCACGATGAACAATCTTGAAAGCAATATCTTCATAAGGTGGTCCGGCATGAAAGCGTAAAATAGCAAAATCGGAATTATCTTCACATTGTGTTAGGAAATATTGTGGTGTTTTTGACTTGTCTATTAGATCTGGATAGAAAATATTAAATTTATAACCCTGAACAATTTTCGGTGGTGGATTATCCATATCATAATGTGTTTGATTGTATTTATTCCATTCAAAGCCGGTGTGAACACGATTAAAGTATCGTGGTTTACGGGGACGATATTTATCGGTGGCCAATTGAATGGCCAACGAATTATCGCATGGCATTTCAACGCTAAATTCAACTTCATCATTAGACATACCCTTACGGGCTTCTTGACGCATAATGACTTCATCTTGCGAATAAATTATCTGCTCTTGACTTTGTTCCATAAGTTGTTCTCTTTGATATTTTAAATTATCTTCATCTTCTTCTTCGTCAATGATATTAAATGAGTTGTGTAATTCGGCGGATATATACTGGGGACTGTAGTTACCTTGTTCATAGAGGGTAAAACAAACATTTTCGTAATTATCTTGCGACGTTTCGACTGTTTCCTCTGTTGGACCCTCTTGAGAGTCTCTTCGTTCATTGTGGTGTTGTGGAGAATCTTCATTAGTTTCTTCTTTAATGGAGGATGTCTTTAATAAATCTAATTTTTCTCTTAATTTCTTTTGATGATGATCTCTTAGTCTGGCTCTAGCCATATGTGCTTTTAGTTGTGATAAAATATTTTCCCAATAACTAATGTCGACTCCTTCCATCCGCACTTCTATTTTTCCTTCTATTTTAGCTCTCATTTCATCTAATTGTGTGATGGTTTTATTACGAAAGATACCCGTAACATCTTTAACCACACTTTCGTGTATGCCTTCACGCCGAGAACTTGTAGCTTCATCATGTTCAGCCTGTTTTCTTTGTTTTTGCAATTCATCTTCCACTATGATCGTCATGTCATTCCAAAAATCAATGTGTTCGCCTTTCTCTAATTCTATATAGACTTTAATATCCACCAGAAGATCTTCCAAATCTTTGCTACATAAACCATTGAGTATATAGTATGGTTCATGCATTTGCATTTCAATAGCATCTTCCAATTTGGAACAATTTACATATTGAGCTAAGAGATCTATAGGTTTAGCTCTGCCATCTTGAATGCGAATTTCACTTCGCAGTCGTGCTTGTTCCAAATGGAATTGATCTTCTTGTTTTTCCCATTCATGGAATTGTGCGGCTTCCTTTTGCCGTTGTTGCAATACCATCTCTTCCTCTCTAGCCTGTTTCTCCTTTTCTCTTTCGAGCCTTCTCTTTTTAACTTTTTCCAATTCTAATTTATTTTCCATTTGCTTTTGTCTGTTAAATGCCTCCACTGTTTGAATGGGAACATCTTTAAATCCCTGCTTTTGCAGCTTTTTATCCCATACAAACGTCGAAGTTAAATTGGAATCACCAAAAGGATTGTCTTGATCAGTATATGTTTGATATTCATTATCCCAACCCATGCGTTCCTTTCTTCTTATTTCCTTGGCTTCCTTCTCTCTTAAACGTCTTTCACGTTTTTGTTCTGGTGTCTCTTTGGACTTGAGTTCTTCTTTTAAACGTTTTCTCTCCAATTCATCTTTTAAACGTCTATCTTCTAATGCCTTCAAAAGTTGTACATTTTTTGGTAGCGTTTCTTCGTCACTTGAAGAGGATGAAGATGAGCGATACTTTTTCTTTGATTTTGTTTTGTGCTTATGTTTGGATTTGTGCTTGTGATGTCGTTCTTTATCTTTTTTATGTTTTTTATCTTTTGGCATTTTATTGCAGTTGAATATTATAAAACAAATATACTTAAATATGTGTAAAATCACAAAATACAAGAAATTGAATTTACAATAAACGTTTTTGTTTTATTTGCGTAGAAACGTTTTGGGATTAAACAAAACTATCTCACGAAGAAGATGCCAGACTTTTATCATTTGCTTGTGAAAAATTGTGTATTTTAAATCTTAGAAATCCCCGAAAGCATATTGAGGAGTGATACATAATAATATTTCTTGTAACATTTTTATACTTATAAAAAAAAAGTAGTTTACTTTTATAAACATAATACCACAACCGCAACCTTATAAGATTTGGTTCCTCAAGAAAACGAAATTAATTTTTAAAAAATTTTAAATTAAAATGAAATTGTGGAAATGATGTTTAGCTTTAAATTTTTACTTATTATTTGGTTATCGAACTAAATTCGTATAAATTATATTTTGCATTCCAAGAATGCTATAATTTGTTTTGCGGTTTGTTGTTGTTGTTAACTGCGTTTAAGGCGTAAGATAAAGTTATTTGTCTTGAACGTTTATATCTTTCAAAAATGGTTAAGCAAATGTGCTTAAATTTCATAATGAACATTTCGTGAAATCGCCTTCTTTATTATCAGAAGCGACAATTCTGTGAAAAAATAATAGATAGATATAAAAAGTTCAGAAATGTAGACAATCTGCCGAAATACGGTCAATTGTACGAATGCTAAAGAATAATCCGAACCAAAGTGCAGTGAAAATACCGCAAGATGTTTCTGAAACATCGGACACTAAGCGCCAGTACGTACGTAAAAGGCGAAAATGCATCAAAATAAAAATTATCCGTTCTGGAACAAAGTTCTTATTAGTGACGCGAGCAAATTTGATGTTTTTGGAAAAAAACAAGCAAAAATTTGGAGAAGTGCGTTTTCTGAAAATAACATCGTCTCTACAGTAAAGCATGGAGGTGTTCGGTAATGGTGTGTGGATGTAAGGCAGCAAGCGGGGTAGGCAAATTGGTCTTTATTAACAATATAATGAACAAAATTGAATACCTTAACATTTTAAAAGACAATTTTCAACCCACCGTAAAAAGCTGTGTACTTTGGATCTTTAGATAGCGCCGGATTTTTTTTTTTTTTTTTTTTTGAAAAGTTAAATTTATATTTCGAAACTTAAATCTTCATGGGTTTCCAAAAATTTTTTTATAATATAACTTTTTTTCTTAAACCCATAATATTTCCGAATCGCACTTTGCTCTTCAATACACCATACTTTTATTAATTTTTAAACAAAATTTTAAATAATTAGCTGGATCTAAAAGATTTAATTACGTGTTTTTTTTCCATTGAACACGTGGAACTGCTTTCATCAACTGCCGCTTTCGAACTGGCTGCGAAGCTATGTACATAATAAAGCATAAACAATAATAATATAAACAAATATGCATAGAAATGGGCATGCATAACGTTGCTTTTTTCTATTTTGTCAGATGTTCTTTTAAAAGGACGGTTGCGCTATCTGTGTTAAACAATAGACTGTAAAAATTGTGAAAGAACTGTTGCTCCATTACGTGCTAAAACAACATTACCTTGATCACCAAATCCGTAAACGGACAATTACTTTCACAGATATGCTTAAATCTGTTTTAATGGATGAATCGCACGCAATTGCTCCGGGAGTAGTAGAAAATCGAGTTGAATCGAAGCCTAGACGATTAGAAGCTGGCATTAAGCAAAAGGAAAACGAAGTATTGAAATCTTTTACTTCAATTTAAAATTTAATTTAATATTTAACCATAGACTTTCTTTTGACTCGTAATACTTGGACTAATTTTAGTTTTTGTTATAGTTTTTTTATTGTAAGAATTTTTTTTTTTGTAGATAAAGAGAGAATTAAATACCACTTCTAAAAATAATAAAATGTTGAATTAAAAATAAATGCAAACACCTTATTTGTGACTCTGGCTATATATGTATATAAGATCTTTAGTAACTAATGTCACCGAAGTGAATTTAATTAACTAAAATAGAATGAATTCACAACAAAAACTAAAAATTTGTTTAATACGGGATTCTATAAATAATATGCTTTCTAAAGTATTTTCGAATTAATTTGGTTTGTACTCAAGGCAGTTTTTGAGGTTTTATTTTTTGGGACTTAAGTTAAGGAAAATATAAAAGTAAAAAAATTACTGGTATTTTCGCATGAAAGAGATAAAATTCAAATAACTTGTTTTTGTTTAAAAAAATTAAAATAAGAAAAGTAAGTGTTATTGTTGATCAAAAGAAATAAAAATGAAAAAAATATTTCTGCTCGAAAAAAATCAAAACCAAAATTATAAAAGGCGCAGAATTTTCTGAAAGATTATTTTACAAGAAACAATATTATATACTTGAATCAGTCCTTTGATACTTCTATATGCTTTTTGTTCAAAATTTTGAAAATAACTTGTTCCCTGGCTATCCCTTTCTATAATTAGCTATGAAACTAATTTCTATATTACGAAGTAATATAATCAATGAAATAACTAATTGCTCAAAAAATTTGTATGAAAGGCATAGCATTTTAAAGATGACCTTTTTAATGTGCCCCGGAGAGAATAGTGGGCTAAAAATCCAGCAGTTAGCTGTAAAAAATGCCTCTTATGCAACATTTTTGTCTTAAAAGGTGGCAATAACTACACAGCTGTTTTAAATTAGTAAACAGCTGACAAGGTAAATAGTGCAATATACATACACTTGAAGCAGCTTCACTCCAAAATAATTTTTACAATCGTTTTTTTTTCATATTGTGAATTAAATTTAACACAAAAATGTTTAAAATAGCGTCAACATTAACGAAAAGATTTCATTGTTTTGGAAATTCTTTAAAATGTTATAAACACAATTCACAAACACGGAAAATATCAGCATTATATATTACCGGTGATAAGGCCAAAGAAAACTGTGTTACACTTCAACCGTATATGGATTTCAAACAGTCATTTGAAAATGTCGAAGAAATGGAAAATATCATTCAAAAGAGGAAATTACCAATTGATATGAAGAATGTAACGGAAATGTTTGGAAAGTATAAGCAACATCTTAAAGATGTAAAAAAATTGGAAGATGAACGTGAAATGGTTTCAAAGCAATTAAAGGAATTAGCAAAGTTACAAAGCAAGGATGATAATTTAATAAATCAACTAAAAGAAAATGGCAAAAAACTACGAAATGAATTAAAAAGTCTAAAAGACAATTTCTATCCTATAGAAGATGAATTTATGCAAGCATTTTTACATTTACCCAATTCTTTACATAAACAATGTCCGGATGGAGATTTTGAAAGGATCGTGTATCGTAGTCAACAACCACCAATCGGAAAAGTTAAATCACATATGGAATACGAAGATTTAGTATATTTCATAGACAAATCCCGTTACTATATGATGGGTGAAGCAGCTGAATTTGATATTAGATGCAGTCAGGCACTAACAAAATACTTTCTACAAAGGGGAGGATTTACCCAAACTGCCAATCCAGATTTTACACGTTGTGTTTTACTTGAAGCCAATGCAACACCCATGGAACATTATCATAAAGTAATGGAAGATCATTTAAAAAATAAATTAAATGCTGCTTATTTAACGGGAGGTGCATCATTTGAAAGTTTCCTAGGTGCAGTTACAAAACTGTGTGTTTATCCATCTGTGCTGCCTTTAAAATTTGTAAGTTGTGGCCGTTTATATGAAAGGGATACGTCCAACAATAGACCATCCCTTTATACGGCCACCCAAACGAATGCTGTTCAAACATTTGTAGCAGCCACAGATCAAGCAGGAGCTGAAGAACAAATGGATAATATATTAAATCTATGTGTAGATTTTTATAAATCTTTCAATATACACTTTCGTGTGGTGTATGTTAATGCTGCCCAACTAACGGCAGCAGAAAGTTTAAGAGCACAAATTGAAATCTATTCACCTCATGAAAAACGTTATATTTGTGTAGGCCGTATTAGCAATTACAAAGACTTCGTTTCAAAACGTATTCTCTTTACTATGCGCCAACAAAAAGATTATAAGTTCTTGCATATAGTGGGAGGTCCAGTGCTTTACACCTCACGTTTGATAGCGTCTTTAATTGAACATCAGGAATCCTTAGATTACAATAGAGTTTTAGAAGCTTTAAAGTTGAATTCACCACCTGAAGAGGTAGCTGCTACGAAGGCTGTTAATGAGTTTAAATCTTTATTTAAATAAATGATCTATATTTATTAAAAATTAGTTTTAATTTTTCTTTATTATTAAGTAAAAAAATCGTATTACACTATTTTATATGTTAACACTTAATATTAGCTTTTGGATGACTTTTACGAAAATTTTCACATTTCGGTGTTGTAAATGTTAAACCTTTTATACTATTCTCCACTGTGATGGAATTACTGCGTGGTTTAAAATTGTAGGTGGTATTGTAGCTAAGTTTACTAAAGACCAATGAATCTTTCTGGAAATAAAAAGAAAAAAATATTTATTTATTTATATCAAAGATGTTTTACAAAGATTAATATATAAAATACATACACTTGCAGACATACAATTAGGTAATACTTTTTACTTTTTAAAAATAAAACAGTTTTAATAAAAATTATATTAATTTTATTTAGTTTATATGTATACCTAACAGTTAATTAATTAAAAAAACTTAAAAAATTATTTATTGTAAATACTTTTTTTTAACAAAGCAAATGTCAGTCTTATATTTTGTGTGGACATATAATTAAGTAACCTGAAAAGAAATTGTTAAAATTTGTTTAAATTATTTTATTTTTTATTCAAATTATTTTGAACCTTATGCAAAAAAAATTAAAGTATGCTTCAAGTAGACTTTATCAACAAATTTTGTATGAAAAACATACAATAAAGTCTACTTGTGGTACACTTTAATTTTTTCAACAAATTTTGTATGAAAAACATACAGTAAAGTCTACTTGAAGAACACTTTAATTTTTTTTTTGCATACGGCTCTTAGTATTTCGTTGGGTACCATTTTTGCAGAATTACTTCGGCACATCTGTTTGGCATTGTTTTAGCTAAATCCTAACACTGTTGAGGAGTAATAGTATTCCAATCTGCTGATAACATCCCAGAGTGAATTTTTATTTGTAGGTTTTCTGGTCGCAATGCTCGTTTTACGATAGATTCTCTATGGGGTTCAAATCAGAATTTTGAGCTGGCCACTGAAGAACCTTTATTTTTGTTTTCATCAAACCAAGTCTTCATGCATGCTTCGGGTCGTTATCCTACCGAAATATCGATGCTAGTGGTAACTCATCGGCGTAAACATTGTCTAGATTATTCTGCAGGATATCTTTGTACATTCCCCCAGTCATTTTCCCATCGATTTTAACTAAGGAATCATTCCCGGAAGAGTTAAAACATCCCCTTACCATTACTGGCAACCCTTTGTGCTTTACGGTTTTTTGATATATTTTGGGTCCAAACATTTGTTGACTGGTCATCGCAGATAGGGTCTGCTGTCATTTCGAAAACGTTGAACTTTGATTCATCACTCCACTATTAATTTCCAAAAAGTTTGTATCCTTATGGAGGTGGGTTTTTGAAAACCACAAGTGCTGCTGAATATTTTTCTTTGAAACATTTGGTTTTTTTCTCGCTATGCGGCCATGAATATTATATCCATGCACGATCCAATCTGAGTTGATGTGAAGAATGGGTCAATATTTTCACCACTTTAGCAATTGAAACACAAATGGTCTCCCTTTCAGCGGGAGTGGAGCTATAATTTTTAACCATAATTTAACAACGTCAAATGGAACTACTAGCAAAAGGTGCTAAAACGTTTTAAAAGACTAATAAAATCCTTTTGGTTACCATCAGGGCTGCGGAGTCGGTGATCAAAACTCCGACTCCAACTCCGATTCCGACATTTAATTTTTTCATTTGGCGACTCTGACTCTTTCCGAATCCGACTCTTCAATATAACAGGTTTTGCACAATATATTTTATAGTTTGACTATAATAGCAAATAATGAAAGTACACAAACTTTAAGGTTTGTTATTAATGAAATAATTATTTAAATTCAAAAATTATTTATTTTTAAATAAATAAAGAAGCGAAAATACACCTCTCAGAAAAAGAATTGCGTCAGCCAAATCCTCTTTCAACGCTTACTTGTGTCGGAGGCATTGCAGTCACAATTCTAGCTGCATCACGAATTATTTCTGGATAAATAATGATTGCTTCTTCCATATTCAATTTTGAGGAACAATCATATTTTTCTATTTCTTTACTGGTTCATTTTCTATTTGTAAACTTAAACGTCGTCGCTTTACTTCAAATCGTTCTAATCTATCTAAATAATCTTCGAAAGTAGAGTGATCATGTAAGGAAAATGATTCGGATTGGTTAAACATTTCAATTTCGACTAACTCTGATTCATGAATTTTAGGTGTCTTAACTTTTTCATGCGAATTGCGACAAGTTTTTCTTTTGTTTTGGCAATTTGATCGCTGTCTAACAAAATACGATTCATTGGATCAACGTAAACAGCAGCTAACAGAATATTATTATTTAATAACTGATCCTCTCTCTTTTTCATTGAAGATACAATAGCATGAGCAATTGCTCCTCCTGTTTTGTTTAGTTTATGTATCAAGCTTTACCATTCCAAAAAAAAAAAAAAAAAAAATCTCAGGTGTCAATTCCTCGGCCTGCATCATTTTGGTGACAACATAAGGGATTGACAAGACTCTTTCTAACTGTCGCGGTTGCTCCCATTTGGTTTCAGTTAGTGAAACATTTTGATTATCTAAATCGTCAAAAAATGTTTTAAGTTCAATCAAACATTAGACCATCAAGTAAGTGCTCCCCATCGCGTTGCTTGATCTAAAACAATTCCTTTTCCTTGATCTAAAACAATTCCTATTTTTGGAGTTCTGCCTGCACCAGCTACTTGTTCATGATGTTCATGGTTTTATTTTTAATTAAGGTTAGATGGGCGGATGATTTGGTTCTGAGCTCATTTGCGGGGATAATTTGATTCGGATCCCAAAAAAGTGTAATTTTTATTTAAATTATAAATTTTTTTCGAGTAGGGTTTTTAAATTAGATTTTTTTTGGAAGCCGGAGCAAAATAATTAACGACTCCTCGACTCCGATTCGGAATCCGACTTCGCAGTCCTGGTTACCATAAAGTTTTCTTAAATTAAATATGTATTTGTCTTCGCCAATCAAAATGACTTAATTATTTGTCCACTTAACTTCGGCGATGTTTAAGAAATGACTAATTGTTTACAAAACTAAACATTGAAATGCTAAAATTTTTCTATGTTTTCAAAGAATCATAACGGTACTGCATATTTGGAAAAATTTGAATGAATCAACAAATAACGTAACGTTATTTTTTCACTCAGAAAAATTTATTGCATGAGGAACTTAATTGTACGTCCACAAGTGTATAGGAAAAATAGTGTGGGCTACTGGGCCATGGCAGTATGTATGTGGAATATAAATTTCATTTAATACATTGGCAGATTATTCCATGTACTTAATTTTTTTTCCATGAATCTTTCCTGTTGCAGTTAAAGATTTCTTCTAGCGCTTCGTCTGTTGCGGTTACTGGGCATTCTTTGAAGATGTGGCATATTGTGAGGTCTTCCAAGCAGTTCTCGCATTGCATTGGTTGTTCATATAAATGCTGAGTACTGAATTTTGTAGTTCCGAGCCTAGTTCTAGCAAAGGTTATGCAGTCTTTCCGGCTGAAATGCATATTGTAAGGCGGCTGGTTGTGCTCTTATTGTGCGATCTGAATTATTCCATACATACATGTTATAGTTGCGCTTGCAACTATAAGTGTAAGTGCTGGCACCTCTATTCTTAGGGCGGCGATTGCTGCTGCTTAATCGTGTTCATTCCCTAAGATACCAAAATGTTGATGCCGTAAATATTGATACGTTCGCATTGTAGTTTTCTTTTTCTTCTAAGAAAAGTTCTTGGAAAATGTGTGGGTTTGTTCCTTCTTTTTTTACTGAGGATTTTTTCATTGAGGTTTTAATTATTAAATTTGTTTTAATTTGTTAAACTTGTTTTCGTGCCCTCGTGGATATGCGGAGGTATGTTGATTTTTTTACGTATGTATATTTGGACGTATATTTTGGAGACCACAAGGGTAACATAACTCGAGTTGATTCTATAATTACCATAGTTAGTTGTGAAGTACATGGTCAGGATTGATATCAATCCCTTAGAGAGGATTTTGATGCATTGTTTGTTTAATATAACCTCAAATTGATTTATTGTTCGTTCCACTACTAGGGCTCGATGGGAGTTGCCTGAAGTATGCACGCCGCTGTGCGAAAATACCTGTTTACCTGTGATGTCCAGCAATACAGTGTTATACAGTGTTGGTTAGATCCTTCTACTAGTGCACGGAAGATTGTAATACCTGTTTACAGGTATGAATGGTCTTTTTAGTGTGAACATTTAAGAGGAAATTTTTGTTTAAATGTGATTTCAAGAATTCTCATTTTCTTTTTTATTGGGATAGAAATTTCTTTTGTACATATGGGTGACAAGTTACATTTGTATTTTTTGTAAACATGAAGAGCTTCGCATTTGTTTATTGGAATAACCGCTCCTACATGGTTGAACCATTCGCTTATGATTGAGTCACAAGAGCTTAGATTTGAAGTGATTTCTTCATTCATCTGCCTAGATGAATATGTGGTCAATTCCAATGACTTGTGTAAGTTTATCGAACAATGAATTGCTGAATTGACATATAACGTGGAGAGCCCTGTTATATACTCAATTATTCAGATTGCATTTATTGGAGAGGAAAACGTTAACTCTTACTGCTATTCTTCTATTTTATAGAAGTCTAGCTTTTTTTTTTTTTTTATTTATTAACCAACACTCAGGGGATGCCCCCTACAGATGCAGTGCATTGTGTTGATCTCAGGAAAATAGGTTATGGGAAGGAGGAAAAAGGGAGTAGTGTTTGTGGATATTTGACTTAAATTTTATTAGATTATAACTGTCAGGAAAGACCTCTGCGGCGAGTTTATTCCACATACGACTAGTTCGACTGATAAACGAATTCTCTCTGTAATGCGGTCAACTGGACAATAAACTACAAATGTATGTGATCTACTAGAGAAGCGGGTAGAGCGAACCGAAACTCGGGCACTTGGAATAAGTTCGCTAATCTCAGAAGAACATTTCCCATGGTAGTATCCATAGAACAGTGATACACAACCCACATTCCGACGATGTTCCAATGAGTCAATAGAATTGGATACCCTAATGTCATTGTTGAGCATCAACGCCCTCCTTTGCATACGGTCCAGTAGCTCCAAAATAGACTTTGAAGTTCCTGCCCATATATGGGAGTTGTATTCCATTTTCGGTCGGATGTAAGTGGTATAGATTTTAAGGAGATCAGAAGGAGTGAAGTAATTTTTGCACCGTTTTAGAAAACCAAGACACTTGAATGCTTCTTTCGACACTTGGAAAACATGCTCGTTCCAACGAACATCACATTGAATTCTCATGGCTAGGACATCAAGAGTATCCGACTCCTCAATACCTATATCACCCATATATACAGATGACATTGTTGAATCCATGGCCCTATGGGTCAACATACAACATTGAGTCTTTAGCGCATTAAAATCAACCCTATTCGCTTTACCCCACTCGGAGATTGTTAACAGGTCTTGATTGAGTGTGTCATTCATTGTCCGCCTTTTGCCCCCAACCTCCAAGAGGCTTGGCCTACAATTAAAGGAAAATGAATGACAAATGCTGCTGTCATCTGCGAAAGAGTATATAGAGTTAAAAGTTTGGCCAAGAAGGCCGTTCAGAAAGATAAGGAAAAGAGAGGGGGAAAGCCTCCTATAAGGAGGCTAAACCATTGGACCGATCTTCCTGAAATTTTTACAGGGTCTGGAAGGAAATACAGGCTATAAATTTTGTTTATATTTTTAGTGGGCACCTCCCATACAAAGTGAACTTTTAATAGCATATGTGTATATTGAGTTTTATGACAGGGAGAGTTATACAAATGTGTGTGAGGTCAGAAATTATTATTAGTGTTAGTAGCCATGCCGAAAATGGGCGGGATCGGATAAATGGGCGTGGAACCTCCCATACAAAGTTATTATTCAATATTATATATCTCGACTACAGAGACAGTATTGACAATTTGTCTGAGGTCATCTGTTATTAATGTGAGTAGTCCGATAAAAATTGGCCGGGATCGCACCAATGAACGTGGCACCGCCATACAAAGTAAATATGAAATGCCTTGGGACTTTGTGTGAGCCCATAAGTTATTCCTGTGATAGGTCGAGCAAAAAATGGGCGTAATCGGAGCTGTGGGCGTAGCACCGCCCATGCAAAGTAAATATTTAATATCATAAAAGCCTTGACACTTTGTTCGAGTCCATCAGATTTTATTGTAAGTAGTCAGATATAAAATGGGTGGGATAGGTTAGTGGGTGTGGCTCCTTCTATAAAAAATTTAAGTACTATGAAAGCAACAGTCTTGACACTTTTCACAAGTACATTAATTACCAATGTGAGTAGTCGTGAAAAAATGGGCGAAAATGTCATATTAAAAAATTGCCAAACCGAAAATCGCCAAAAACAAAAATCGCGAAAAACCAAAATCGCCAAAAACAAAAAATTTTCAAAATCAAAAATTGGAAAATCCATGTTTTTCTCATTGGCAGCTATATGTAGCTTGCTCCAGAGTAATAACGCCGAAAAATTTTATAATTTTTACACCGAATGAAAAAACAAAAAAATTGTATATCAGCAAGCATTGAAATAAAAAAATATAAAATAAATAAAATAAAATGGTAATTGCACAATGGAAGCTTCGTACGAAGAATTGATTATGAAAACATAAATTTCAGTGAAGGTCTGATTAGCCACACGTAACCAGAACCAAACATGTCAGCTGTTTTTTTCTGTTACATGAAAAGCATTTAGAGCAGTTGCCGAACCCAATTGTCACGTAACTGGAACGTCCCAATCTGTTGAAAATAGATTTTTGCTACGTTTGTACGTGATATTTGTGAACAGCTGATAAAGTTTGGTTAATTTTACACAGCAACATGCTGGTTCGTTTTTTACGTTCTATAATTGCACTAAATGCCAACGTACGGATAGGCCTTAAGTCTCGGTAAGTCGTAGCGAAGCGCGGCAGGGCATACAAGTGATTTTATAAGGTTAAAAATATTTTTTTGTACGCCCCATTTTAATATATCTTATATTATGGCAAAATTTACAACATATCGAAGGCCTTTTCTAAATCTTTTGATAAAATTATAGAGTGTCTTTTTTCGTCATATTTTGTTTGAGTCACAATTTGGTATCTTCTATTCGGCAAGTGTGCATGTTGTTGATTGACAAAGTTTATTTTACAGTGTTTCCACAGCCTTGGGAAACAATTCTGTCCATTACTTTACGATACCGGAAGCAATAATATTAGTCTGTATCCTTCCTTGCTGTTTGTGGTTTTTCCCGGTTTTGGTTTTGGAGATAGAATCACTTTTTTCCATTAGAATGAATTGTTCTGTAAAGTTAGCATAATCTACTTTTAAGGGTGACTGATGAGTTCATGATCATTGGAGGTGTTATTTCATCCCATCCCGGTGTCATACTTTTACAATTTTTTCGAGCTTTTTGAATATCTTCTAATGATTTGTTTTGTCAAGTCTTATTATTTCATATGGGTGGTTTACCAATTGTTCAATATTTAGTTGGTTTTCTTTTGTTGATTATGTACGGATGTAATAAATATTTGACCCAATTGAGCACCATGTTCTTGCGAAAGCATCTCCAATCTGTTGAGGGTGAGACAAAATTTAATTTTCCAGGAATATTGTCGGAAAGCTAATTGACCTTCAGCTTATTATGGTTTTTACTATGTTCCACAAAGTCCTAGAATCTGCTAAAGGGTCAATAGAATTTGAAGAATTTGTTAAAGTTTTACGTTTTGCTTTACGTTTATATGCTTTTCTTTCTTTGCGCGCATAATTTCTTTTAATTTACTATCTCTAATACAAGCCTCGTTGTTTTATATTTATAAAAAATATGTTTAGCAATGATATTTTTGTTAGTTTGATACAGACTTTTTAAGACATAATTTTTTTTATCAGATTCTCAAAATACCTTTTGTAAAAAATTCTTAGGATATTTGAGTAAATAAAAACCTTGAGGTAAAAACATTTTCATAGAAAATCTAATACATACATACATATGTAGGAAAAAATTGATATTTTTTCAATATTCATACTTTCATTGACTGGACAAATTTTTAATTGTTTTTCCTGACATAGCAAATTAATTTTGTTTGTAATAACAAAACGCGTTTTACTATTGAATCATATATACATACATTTTACACTAAAAGGTTTAATTGTGAAATAAAACGTGAGCCAAAAACAATTATAAACGTATCGACTATTCGTCGTCGTACGATACTCGTATTACATCAATTGGATTTACTTACATTTACACGTATTGCATTGTATTCGCCTTCTCCGCAGTTTGTTTCAATGGGACAAAGTTCATAAATTCTAAAATTAAAAAAAAAAAAACAATTGACAATTTTCCAATCTACTTACATGTACTTAAGAGCTTATGCCACCCTTTTTATGCTAGAAAACAAAGCTTAAGTTTTAATATGTTTACCATGTGAATTGAAACAAAAAAGAAGTCAATATATGGCGTTAGGGTAAAAACTGTTATGTAGCCAAATATCAGGGATGGGTAAAATGAGTAGAACATTATCTTCATTACATATTTCATTTGATAATCGTTTAACCAATACCTTAAATGTATTTTAAATTAGATTTCAATGCAAAAACAGTTAAAATTATTTTGATCGGTTAGATTTGTCAAAGAAATTTAATAACGTCTTGTTAATTTTTTCATTATTATTATTATTAGTATTTCCAAAGAGTCTAAGTTTGGTTTATATTTCAGACCAAATAAGTGATTGCAATATCCGTTTAATCGGACAAAAATATTATCGATAATTCGATAAATCCCAATTAGTTTTACCTTAAGAACAGATTTATCTATTTTTTTTTTATAAATTTTTAAGGTACCCAAAAAAAAACTGTTTTATTGAAATTGTTGGCAAATCTGTCCAAAAGGTCTAAACTTCATCACATATTTACAACTAATTTCTTATCTGATTTATAATTTATAATCTCAAAACGTGATGACTGATATAAATCGAACGAATTTAGTGCTGACATTACTTTAAAATTTATGCAGGAAAAATTGCCTCAATAAATCAGCCGTTTAAGTAATCAATTTAAATCAGAATTGATTTTACATATGTATCAACGATAAAAAACAACTTTTGCAGATGTTTTTTAATATTTGAATAATCTATACGGCTACATTGCATAAAACGAAAAAGATTACAGAATATTTTAACAAACAAATCAAACTTCAATATCTGAAGCTGTTGTCATAGGGATAAAAATAATGAAAACTTTGTGGAAATCACAGATGAAATTAAATAAAAAAAAAAACAAAGAATATTTGAAATAAATTTAAATACATTGTTTTTATCGATAATTATCTATAAATCGATAAAAAATAATTTAAAAAAAATCGAATTATCGGTCATATGTATAGGTATTCTCTTTTATTTGTAAGAAAAATATTTTAGGTTAATCACATTAGCATGTTCAGACGGCAAAATGAACCACTTGGTTCGTTCTCTGAATCACGATTGCGAACCTTGGTGTTCAGGCGATTGTTCTTGTTTCATTTTGACGTTTATATTTTTTCTGCAAATATTTGAAGACATCCTTCTTTTATTTAAATATAGATATATATAAATATATACTTTTTATTTGTTAAATGTTTCTATTTATTTGTTAAATGTTTCTATTTATTTTATTGCATACATTAATTTTTTCTTTTTTTTTTTTCTTTGTTTATATTTGACAGCTAGTTCAGATAAACTAGCGATGTTGTTTTATCAAAATTGTAGATGACAGTAAATTCTTCGTGGTTCGCAACTAGATTCAAAATGAACCAACTTGGTTCGCTCTCAAAATTTTGTATGGCGAATCGTGTAAATTCAATCATGATTAGGCCGTGAACCGTGAATAAGAGAGCGAACCTCTAATATTGCTGTCCGTCTGAACTTAGCATTAAAGAGATTGTAAAATTTTCAATTCAACCAGTCACAATATCTAAACTTAAACAGAACTTAAAAACATTCAACGAGTGATATTTTTATTTATATATTTAAGTAGTTTTTTTTAATATACAGTGGGTGACAATATATTAGAAACGTTTGCAAAAGTCTAAATTTGCCAATTTTGTTTTTTAATAATTTCGCGTTGTCTTAAACTTATGTATTTCTTTTTAATAGATAAACGGAAAAAAGTATTTTTTAAGTGATGCCAAAACAATGGAAACTTTTATACTTCGATATCAGAGTTGATTAAATCAATAAAAATAGAAGATGGCATAAAAGAAGATGTGTTGTCTATCGAAAGATAAAAAATTGTTACAAAAAATACAATTTTTTTTAGTGATGCCAAAACAATGGGAACTTTTAAGCTTTGATTAAACCAATAAAAATAGAAGATGGAATAAAAAAAATGTATAAAAGTTTAACTGATATTTTAATAATTTTAGTTTCTGACGTTTTCTTTCACCGGTTTTTTAATGCTTTTACACATCGTGAAAGATGTGCGGTGATAGATAGGCGGCAGGCCCCGTAAAACGAGTCAAGAAAAGATACTTTAATAGCAAGCGAGTTTTAAAGATGTCCAAAAAATGCTACCTAAAGAGCTTATTAATAATATGAAACTAAAAATATATGCTCGAACTGTTTCTGGACGAGCAATTGAGGCTGATCTTGGTTGTTATCGATCTGTGGAGAAACCACTGACATAAGAGTAAAATCGTCTGGCTCGCATAAATTTTGCTAAAGAACACATGAACTGTTCTCTTTTCAGACGAGTCCAAGTTTAATTTAATAGGCCGTGATGGACTACGTTTGTACGACGACCAAAGGGAAATAAACTGGACCCGAAATATACAAACAAAACTGTTAAGTTTGGCGGTGGTAATACTATTGTATGGGGTTGCTTTTCGGGCCAAGGAAAGGGTCTAATTCATGTACTAAAATTTATTTTAACTGGATTTGGATATATGCAAATTCTAATGCATTCTTACGCGAAGGAAAGTATGCCCCTGGTCTAAAAGTTCCAACATGACAATGACCCAAAACACACCTCCAGAGTTGTAAGTGATTACAATCTAATGCAGTTAGTGTTTTGGAATGGCCGGCCCAATCACAAGTACTCAGTCTCATAGAGAATCTAAGGGAAATTCTATATCGAAAAATACGGACACCAAATTCCATTAACAAAGACAGATCTCATAGAGGCAGTTAATTCAGCAGAGTGGCAAAAAATTTCAACAATTTATTTGCCTCAAAATTTAATTGCCTCAACAAAATATTGAAATCAAAAATAGAGGGAAATCTATCAATTATTTTATAGTAAAAGTTTCCAATATTTTTTCAACATCATAAAAAAAAAATACTTTAAAGTTGTGGTGTTTTTTTATTCTGTAGTTAAGCTATTTTTTCTTTTTTAAAAAAACAGTAAATAAAATATAATAAAGAAAATTTTTTAAATTTTTAAAAGAGTTTTAAATTTTATGATAACATTTTTTGGTATTGACCGTTCAAGTCGTCAAAAATATATTTTGTTAAAATTTTCCATTGTATTGTCACTCACTGTATATATATGTATATATTATATGTGTTACCCCTCCTGGAAACTTACTTTTCTTCTCTTGGATGGAAACCGGATATAATAACCAATAAACCCAATTTTCGATTTGGACGATATTTAACATCAAATTGTTCGAATTTTGTGATATAAGTATTGTTATTTGTATGGTAATTGGACGATAATATTGCTTCATCATTTAGAATGTGTTTTTTCGAATGAAATCTCTCGTCGTTAAATGAATTACTCCAACCACCATCTCTTGTTATTTGATGATGGTCTTTGCCACATTTTAATGGACTAAACGATTGTGTAGGTGTGATGGTTGTATTGTAGAGTATTGAATGTTTTTCTGATTTTAAACGTCTTCGTCCGTTTATAGACATCGCTTGTACTTGTATATAGTAACTGGAGTCTGGTAATAAGTTAGGTATTTCGAATTGATGTCGCTGTAATAGATTTTATGTAAATTTAGCCTGATTAATTAGTTATTCTTTTTTTCTTCTTTTCTATAACTTACATCCTTAACAAATGCTTCATTTGATATATATGATTCATCTCTTACATTATTTATATAGAGGGACCAAATAATTTTATATTTTTCAATGGGCAAATTTGATTTGGAAGCACACCATACCATTTTAATGTTCACATATATACCATCGAAACGTGATGATACAATTTTTAAATCCGCAGGAGCTTTTGGTGGTTTAGGATCTAAAAATTAAAAAAAAAAAAAAACAATCGAATGAATAAATTTGAAATATCATTCATATTTATAATTTAATATAGCTTCAAAATTACACTGTGAAACATTTGTGGAGTCATTGACCTCCAAATGGTTTGGCATTTTCAAACCACATTTTTTTATGACCTATAATATGAATTTTTTTTTTTGGTTAATCATTCATTATCCATAAGAAAAAATATAAAAGACATTGAAAAAGTTTGGCCTGAGAACGACAAACTCTTTAGAAGTTTTACTATACTGGCCTAGTACTTTGACTTGGAATTTCTTATCCCCCAGTATAGCTGTTACACTGTGTAATTGGTAGCACGAGGAAAAGTCAATGTCTTTACAAAAAAAAAAAAAATGGCAAAACACATCTTTTCGGATATTTTTTTTTATTTTTCAACATAGTCTCCTTTTTGCTCGATACACTTCATCCAGAGATTCTCCAACTTTTTTTTTTAACTAAATGGAGCCGTTTTTTCTTCTTGATTTCTTCGCTTAATAGTCCAAAGAATGTTGATTAATATTCTCAATTTTTTTCTATTTTCAAGTAGTATATAATAGATAATGTTTGCATATCCCGAATTCACTGTCTTCTTCGTTACGGATTCACCTGGTAAAATGTATTTATCTGACTGTTGTTTCATTTCTGATGTTTCATGTTTCATCAACAGTTATGTATCGTTAAATAAATTCATCAGGATCGCGACGGTATCACTCACACAATTTTGTTTATTCTCGATTGTCATCCATCCTGCCGATAGCTTTATCATATCCAATTTTTCGTGCAAAAATTTAAATCATTGAACCATGTGATATGCCCGTGGCTTTAACAGTTCACGCGCTTTAACTCGTCGGTCACTCAACTGGACGTCCAGAACGCAGTTCATAATATGTGGATGTACGGCCATGCTTAAATTCATGTACGCAATTGCAGATAGTCTTAAACGCTGGTACAGATGTGCCATATACGAGGGCGGTTCCAAAAACAACCCGACGACACAATCTCTCTTTTAGCTTGATACACTTTTCCCACTGATATTCAATTGCTTCGATACGCTGTTTATAGTAACTGTCTAGCTCCTTAAAATATCCATCAATCGCAGACTCAACCTCTTCATTGTTGGCAATTCTTTTACCAACGAGTGAGTCACTCTTTCAAGTTTGCAAGTAGAAAATTATCCGAGGGAGCTAAATCTAGTGAATAAGAAGGTGCGTGATGAAGAAATTTGAAATTTAATTCATGGATTCTGGCCCTCGAAATAGTGGATGTATGAACTGGTGAATTGATGTAACAGCACTTTTTTTCCGCAAAATGCGGCCTTTTTCCTAAATTTCATTACTTAGCATAATACTCACTGTTGATTGTTTTTCCTTTTTGAAGACAAGCAGATGGAACTGTCCGCATTTGGATACGATTCTCCCATTTCAGTCCACTGTTTTGATGGTTCAGGTGTGAAGTGGTGGACACATGTCTCATCCATGTTAACGAATCGACGCATAAACTCGGCTTTATTGCGATGAAACAACGCCAAACACCATTGAAAAATCATCGCGATGCTGTTTTTGTTCTATTGTGAGCAAACGAGGCACCGATCTTGCAATGTATAGCACTTTTTGATATGCCTATCATTTCAGCTAGCTCACGCATGTTTAGTTGACGATCATCCAATATCATTTTGTGGATTTTCTTAACCTTTTATGCAGTGGCCATTTCTAATGGTCGACCACTACGGTGTTTGTCTTGGCAGCTCGTACGGTCTCGTTCAAACTCTGCCCCACAATATTTTATAGTCGTGAACAAAGGAGCATACTCCTCCAGGGTAGAATCTAGCTCGGCTGTAATGTTGGTTCGACCGAGACCTTTAAATGGAAGTATTGGTTTACAAATTCACTGAGATCACTTACTTTTCACCAAAGTAATTTTTTCAAACTATTGACACCATCTATACGTCAGGTCGGGATGTTTTGGGACCGCTCTCTTACTTCGTCTAGCTCATTTTTTGATTTCTTTAGATGCTTTGCCTTTCAAGTTGAAATGTTTGAGATAACAGAACGAAATTAATTTTTTATCCATATTTCAAAAAAAAAAAAAAAAAAAACAACCAATCGATTGTTCAAAAAGTAATCGAGTGTTAAATTTGATATCACAACCAATGTTGGGTTTTGGTACGGCTACTACTTTATAACTGTTGCCGAAATTTAAACCTTAAATTCGAATACCAATTAAATTTTAAGTTAATTGCTTTTTTTTTTTACCAGTTTCTATTATGATTTCTTATTTCAAAAAGCTCGTCTTTTTAAAAAATGTACTTTTCTAAAAAATAGTACTTTTTTAAAAAAGGTAATTTTAAAAAAGCGTAATTTTTTAGAAAAGGTACTTTTTAAAGAAAATGTTATTTTTTGAAGAAATTTTACTTTTTTAAGAAAAGCTATTTCTTTGAAAGGTACTATTAAATAAAAATTCTTCTTCAAAAAAATTTACTTTAATCATAGATAATTTTTTAAGAAAATTTACTTATTTAGAAAGGTACTTTTTAAAAAAGGGTACTTTAAAAACCTCTTTTTTTAGAGAAAAGGTAATTTTTTAAGAAAGATACCTAAAAATGTGTATTTTTAAAAAAAGAAACTTTGAAAAAATGGTTCTTTAAAAAAGAATACTTTAAAATAAGAGTACTTTATTTAAAAAAATGAATTTTTTTAAATGGGATCTTTTTTAAAAAAGATACTTTTTTTAAAAAAGTTTACTTTTTTGAAGAAAGGTACTTTTTTAATAACTTTTAAGCAAAGGTTTAAAAAGGTTAAAAAAAGATACTTTAAACAAAAGATCACTTTAAAAAAGGGTTCTTTAAATGGTATTTTTTAAAAAAGATTATTATTTACAAAAAAGGTACTTTAGAAAATTTACTTTTTTTAAAAAAGGTTACTTTTTAAAAAGGGCACTTTTTTAAAAAATATTTCTCTTTTTTTTTAAAAAGGGTATTTTTTAAAAAGGTACTTTTTCGAAAAAGGTAACTTTAAAAAAAAAATGTACTTCAAAACGGGTACTTTAGAAGGTTATTATGAGTTTGTGCTGATGTTCATAATTACAAAATATACCAAATATGATCTTGACATATATTTTATTAAATCGGTCCATTACAATTAATAAAATAAATAATTATATTGTATCAATTAATGTCACGATTCATACAATCGAATTTATATTCATTATCGATTTTTACGATAATTCAGTAATCACAACAGAATAATGTAATGGTACTAGGCAACAAATGCGGTTGAAATAAAGAATCCGTTCTCTGTGTGCATAATTTCAAGATTTAATTTCGCAGAATTTCTTGTCTGACTTATTTTCTCATAAAAATATTCACTTATTTATACTAAAGCTTGTAAATATTTCAAAGAATTTCATTGAGATTTTAAAAAATTTTTAGCTCAAAAGTTTAATACATACGGTTTGGTAAGGTGAATGCTTGTGAAGGTTCCGAGTAACCTCTAAATCCATAAGCATTTATGGCTGCCACCCTAACTTGATACCATCGCCCGGGCCTTAAGTAAAATCCAACTGTTGTCCTGAAATTATATCAAAAAACATAATACACATCTTACTGACATTTACTTATATATGTATCATCTTTTCGCGCTCTTCTCTATTTACTTACAACATGCTATTTAAGTTTAACATTTCTGCTAATTTGTCGACTGGTTGATATTGCCAAGGCCCCAGTTTTCGTGGTGATAACAACGATCCTATATGATAACGCACCTCCACATGAAAGTAATACGATGAATTCGATTGTATTGTTAATTCAACTTTCTGTTCCCGCGGTATGAGACCACATTTTGATATCTTTGGTATTGGCGGTAAAAGACTGTCGTCACGCACACCAATCGGTTGCATACACACTGGTCCACATGCAGAATTGCAACATTTTTGCACTTCAGGACAATCAAAATCATAACTACAATTATCCAGACATGATAGTTTTTGCAATGGTTTCACATTGATATTTTGAAAAATGGCATTTTGCATGACTGGACAGTAACCCCGCCTCGTTGCTTTGATCATGTCGTTTTGACATGTCTTAAGGCAATCGCCATAGCTTCTTAATATTTCTTCACATTTTGCATAACATTGCAATTCTAGTATTCTATCACGCACATCAATATTTGTTAATTGTTGTATTTGTGAAGAACGATATCTACCACCACCGCCGCCGCCACCACCATTACGATTATGGTGTCGACAATGAACAGCCAACGGTATGTGTATTAGCCATAATGTGATGCTTACTAATGTAAAGATTTTGTTGATCATTCTGTTTTCTAGTATAATTTTGATGATGAATTTATTTTTTAATTACTACATGTTTAAAAATTGCATTAGTACTGGGAATATGATTAAAAACATTTTGATTATTTATTGAATGATTAAATCGAAAGGATTAAACAACGACAATAGGAGGATTTTTGATGAGTTTTCTATAAAAAAAAATCATGTGAGTACGATCACAGGGGAGATGTGGAAACATCTAGTAATTAAAGATTTTTTTATGGCACTTTTGTAAAATCAATCATCAATTATAGCAAACAATAATTTTTAATTTTTCATGTTTTATTTTTCATTTTAAATTTTTTTTTTTATTTTTTCACTTCCCAATGAATTGTGCCTTCATTTTATCTCCAAACACTTCCTTTTTACTTTCATTCATTTATTTTTTATTTTTATTTATGTTATTATTTTTTTATAAAAATAAAAAATCTTATTTTCGATCTTTATCAAATTATTGATTGAGTTTGAAATTGTTCAGGCTCAAGATCAAATGTTTTTACTTTAAATAAAGCAAAAGCATTAGCACATTTATTTCAAAAATTGATCTATATTCTGCATGACAGGTTATACAGCTGTTTCGGGAAGTGTCACCAACCCTCATCAGTAACCAAAAGCAGTAGATAGTTTGTTTGGTAAAAAGTTAAATTCATATATATTTGCTGAAAACAACCAAATGAGAATTCAAGCAAAAGTTATACTATTTAAGCCTATTCCAATATAACAAACTAAAATATAGAACAACTTTGAAACAAATATGATTGTATACGAGTATACATTGCATACTACAATATACATGTTTGTTTTTGTCTTGAAAAAACAAGAAAAACAATTTGTTTTTGCTAAACTTACATTTAGCCTGAACAATTTCAAACTCAATCATTAAATTGATAAAGATCGAAAATAAGATTTTTTAATTTTATAAAAAAATAATAACATTAAAATACGGAGGGCACGCCGTTAACGCTAAATGTAAGTTTAGCAAAAACAAATTGTTTTTCTTGTTTTTTCAAGACAAAAACAAACATGTATATTGTAGTATGCAATGTATACTCGTATACAATCATATTTGTTTCAAAGTCGTTCTATATTTTAGTTTGTTATATTGGAAGAGGCTTAAATAGTATAACTTTTGCTTGAATTCTCATTTGGTTGTTTTCAGCAAATATATATGAATTTAACTTTTTACCAAACAAACTATCTACTGCTTTTGGTTACTGATTAGGGTTGATGACTCTTCCCGAAACAGCTGTATAACTTGTCATGCAGAATATAGATCAATTTTTGAAATGAATGTGCTAATGCTTTTGCTTTATTTAAAGTAAAAACATTTGATCTTGAGCCTGAACAATTGCAAACTCAATTTTTATTTATGTTTTATTAGCATTAATATTAAATCCAGTGATAATTGTGTTATTGATATGGAATAAACTATAACGTTAAGAATACTTTTAAACGATTGAGGAATTTATTATAAATGTTTATAAAAAGTGAAGAAATTTAATGCAGAAAACAGCGACAGAAAGGTTATTACATATCATAATTTGTTCACCAATACAATCATAAGTCACACCGATTTTGTCTTACGTCTTAAATCTTATGCTGTTTTTGTGATTGTATTGTGAAATAGATTTTTACCCCCCTGTGCGTATAGATGTTTACACATCAAAAAACATCCATGTCTCCTTAGAATTTGAGGTGTTTTTTTTTAACACATTCGGCTCAAATTAAATTTTCCAGGTGCCTGCCAGTGAAAAATTTTTTATCATTGAACTATTTTTTATACTGAATCGAATAAATGACGGGAATTCCGGCTTTTCGTTTTGAGAATATATAATTGCGGGGCATCCCATTATTAATATAGGGGAAAATAAACAATATATCATTCCCCTAATTGGAATTTATAGCAACTCTAATTCTGTTTGATCTTCAGGTGTTATGGTTGAAAAATTTGATTTGAATATTAGTGAGTATTCCCGCCATTTATTTATTTAAAAACAAGTCAATGATGGGAATTCACGCAATTCAGCCGAATGTGTTAAGGCAAAAAGAATTGATGAACTTCGCAGGGTCTTCTGTAGAAGAAAAATTTGTCAGTGTCTCTGGAAGAGTTTAAGATTTTTTCTGTGCCACGACGAAATAAATTCAGAAAGTGTTAAACCCAGAAATACAGTGAGTGGCAATACAATATAAACTTTTAACAAAATACTAGCAGAGCCCAGCCCTCGAAATTCGAGTGCAAATTCTAGAAAATTTAATTTTTTCATTCATAAAATAAAATAATTTTATAAGAGCCTAAAGGTATGCTAACCAATTTTAGCCAATTCACAATTCAACACATATTAAA
Organism: Cordilura impudica; assembly: GCA_963682025.1. NCBI lineage: Eukaryota > Metazoa > Arthropoda > Insecta > Diptera > Scathophagidae > Cordilura > Cordilura impudica. The sequence goes on along the minus strand of OY821517.1, from coordinate 74,743,315 downwards.
AAACACACACACAGCATTGTATATTTTTTTATTTGAAGTTCAAATATGTGTTTTATGTATGTGTTAAGGCCTAGTTAGCTACACGTTAATAGAATGTATCTGTACCGTAAACGTAACGTTGGCATTTGGTGCAATTATAGAACGTAAAAAACGAACCAGCATGTTGCTGTGTAAAATTATCAAACTTTATCAGATGTTCACAAATGTCACGTACAAACGTAGCAAAAACCTATTTTCAACAGATTGGGACGTTCCGGTTACGTGTCAGTTGAGTTCGGTAATTTCTCAAAATGCTTTTTTATGTAACAGAAAAAACAGCTGACACGTTGGGTAAGGTTACGTGTGGCTAACTATGCCCTTAGTAGCAACATCAAATGAATTTTACTAAAAAAAAAAAATGTACCAGATGGTGCGCATTTGTAAATATGGTGAACATCTGCGAAGAAATACCTTTCAAATGGTATTTTTTTTTTTTTTTTGTCAAAATCGGTTGGTAATGGAAGGTGTATATTTTTGACGACTTCAAAGATCAATGCCAAAAAATTGGATCATAAAATTAAGAACTCATATAATAATTTAAAAATTTGTGTTTTTTATTTATTTTAACTTCACAAAAAAATAACAAAACTTAAAAGTAATTATTTTTATGCTTTGACAAAACATTGGAAACCTTTACTATACAATAACTGAAAACTTTTCCTCGATTTTTGGATTCAATATTTTGTTGGGTATCCATTATTTTTTAGTACTGATTCACAAAGCCGAGACGTGGAATCAATTAAATTGAAAATTTTTCCCACTCTGAATTAACTGCCGCTATGAGAGACCGTATTTTTCGATTTACAATTTCCTATAGGTTTTTTTATGGTATTGAGAACTTATGATTGGGCTAGCCATTCCATAATACTAACTGCATTAGAGTGTAACCTTTCCGTTGTTTTTGGGTCATTGTCATGCTGTAACTTCCAGACATGGGGCATATTTTCTTCCGCCTATGGATACATTACGTCATTTAGAATTTTCCTGTATCCAATTCCAGTTAGACTATCTTTTACTACATGAATTGGACCTATTCCTTCTCCCGAAAAGCAACCCCATACCATAATATTGCCACAACCGAACTTAACAGATCTGTCTGTATATTTTGGATTTAGTCTTTTTTCCTTTGGTCGTCGTACAAAGGTTCTTCCTCTTAGGCTTGGACCTCCTATGATTAGACTTCTTTGCAAAGAGAACAGTATTCCAATTCCGTCTTGACCAGTGCATGTGTTCTTTAGCAAAATTTATGTGAGCTAGACATTTTTTTTTTATCAGATATCAGCAGTTTCTTCACAGGTCGATAACAAGCAACGTCAGAATCAATTGCTGGTCGGGAAACAATATGAGCATATATTTTTAGTTTCAGTTTGTTAATGACCTCGTAAAACGAGTCCTGTCTTTGACTCGTATTACAGGACCTTTGCCTAAATGTTGATTCGATATTTCCTGATCATTTTTGAAATTATGGATTTATTCATGGAATAAATCTCAGAAATTTACTTTTGTTTAAGATCAGCATTAAAATCATCTACTATTCTGGTTTTTAACTCTTCACAAAACTTTATTCTTGGCATTACTTTATAATAATTAATTAAAAGAATAAAACATTGAAAAATTGAAAGAAAACGTCAGAAACTATAAATATTTAAATAACGATTAAAATTTTATTTTCTTTTATCCAATTTTCTATTTTCAGTGTTTTAATAAACGCTGGTACAGAAGTTTAAAAGTTGTCATTGGTTTGGCATCATTAAAAAGTATTTTAATTTCCGTTTATCTATTTGTTCTTTTTTTAAACTGCATTTTTTTGTAACAAATTTGTTCTCTTTCAATAGAGTATTCGTTAAAAATACATAATTTTAGGACTTAACGAGATATTATTGTATAATAAAATTGCCAAATTTTTAAGTTTGTAAAAATTTCGAATGTATTGTCACCCACTGTATATTCATAATTTGAGGTTTTTCCGCTTCTCTGATATTTTTTTTAAAAATAGTTTTCTATGAAAAATATCCTCGGAATTAAGAAGAAAAGAATTTTTTTGCGGGAGAAACTTTGATCAGAAAGTTATTTATGTTTTGCCATTTATAACAGTTTCTTTAAGAAGTTTCTGTCCACAATATTCGAAGTTTATAATATGAATAAATACTGATATTTAATATTTTCCTTTTCGATATTCTTTTTATAATTTTTGTGTCTTTAAGTTATAATTGAATGCTAAAATCGAAAGAACTAAACAACGCAATATGTGGCTTCTGTTGAGTTTTCCAATAAAAAAACGTCCATAAAATTTTTCTTCAGAAAAAAGTAGCCATACATAGTGCTGTCTCCTTAGAATTTGAGTGTTTTATAAGGGAAAAGAATTGGCGAGCTCGTAGGTTCTTTTGTACGAGGAAAATTTGTCAGAGTTTAAGATTTTTTTAGTCCATATACATAATTTGAGAATTTTTGTTAAATTTAACATTTTTTATAAATTGTTTTCTCTGAAAAATATCCTTCAAATTAAAAAAAAACAATTTTTTGGGAAACAAGCGATAAATTATTGTTTAACTACGCATTACTTTACTCAAACTTTTACCAAATTGACTGGGATTGTATTTACTGTATGACATCTGTTGATGATGAGTTAACCTTTCTACAGAACAATTTATTACAACTTTTCGACGAAGCGGTACCTCTGAAAACAAAATCCAAAACAGTCAGTATTAAACCTTGGTTTACTACTACTATAAAAGACTTGATCTCTCGAAGGGATATTGCGTACTCCAGATGGAAGAGGTTTAAAACACGTGAACTGCAAAACGAATATCAAACGGCTAGGAGAGATGTTAATCGAAAAATCAAAAATGCTAAGTGCAATTTCTAAACAAACGTGGAAGACAATTAAAGATATTGGCATTGGAAGATGCAATAATAATACCTGTTCGATAGACGCTGACGAATTGAACTTAAAATTTAGGAATCTACCTTCGGTAGAAGTTGATCATGAATTTTACAATAATATACGAAATACTCCAAATTTTGCCGAGCAAAATTCCTTTGAATTTAAATGCGTTAATCAACTTGATATTATAAAATGCTTTTCTCTGGTAAAGTCAAACTCTGTAGGATATGATAATGTAAATCCGAAATTTATTAAAATACTTCTTCCACTTTTACTGCCTTATATAACATTTTTCTTCAACTGCATTATAACTTCAAGCAGTTTCCCTACCATATGGAAACATGCTAAAATAATACCTATCCCAAAATCAAATTCTGAGCAACGACCAATAGCCATTCTATGTTATTTACAAAAGTTTTTGAAAAGATAATTTTTTTTCAAATGAATGAATATATAACTCAACACAACTTAATGTCCCACAAACAATCCGGCTTTCGAGCAAACCACAGTTGCGTGACAGCCTTAACTGACGTTTGCGAAAACATAAGACGTGACATAGACGACAGCAAAATAACCTTCCTTGTACTTCTAGATCATTCCAAGGCGTTTGACATAGTTGATCATCAAACTCTCTGTATGAAATTAAGACGTTTCTTTAATTTTTCCTCAACATCAACGCTTTTAATTTCCTCTTATCTCACAAATCGCACACAATCCGTATACGTAAATAGTAACTCATCTGAAACTTTACAACTTATAAAAGGTGTACCGCAAGGATCTGTATTAGGGCCACTTTTGTTCTCAATCTATATCAATGATTTACCAGATTATCTTTCTCATTGTAAGATACACATGTACGCTGACGATTTACAACTCTTTCTGAGCACGCCAATCGAGTCAATAGATGAAAATATAGACAAAATTAACTATGACCTTAGTCAATTGTACAGATGGGCGTCAGCAAATGGTTTATGCATTAATCCTAGCAAGTCAAAATGTCTGCTAATACGCAAACGAAATGCAAATCCAGAGTTTGGGAATGAAATAGTAATGAAATGAATGGAGTAACTTTTAATAACACTCTAACTTGGTCGAACCACATAAATACGACTGTTGTTCAAATTTACATGAAGCTCAGAACTCTATGGCACACTCAATCTTTCAATACTTCTAGCCAAAACGTATTTAATTCCTGGTATTTTATACGGGTGTGAACTTTTTGCAAACTGTGATTCTGTTAGTAAAGGCAAACTTATTGTTTTATATAACAGCATAATTAGATATGTTTTTAGACTAAGAAGGTCTGCCGGAACTTCTTCTTTCACGAATAAACTTTTCGGCGTATCACTTGAAAATCTAATGAAAATTAAAGTTCTTTTGTTTCTTCATAAAGTAATTTTCACCGCAAAACCACTTTACCTGTATGAAAATCTCCGGTTCGCCAGATCAAACCGAGGAAAAAATTAATTCTACCTCATCATCGTTATTTGGTATCTGAATGGCATTTCTACGTCAACGCTATACGTCTTTGGAATATGATTCCACAATCTCAGCAACTTAACAGCAACGCTTCAAATTTTAAAAAATTCCTTTTTGAATATTTTGCATAACAATTTTATTAATTAATTAAATTAACTTATTTTATTTTTTTCTTTTTTGTAATCTTGTATTATTTTCTTGGTTATTGTTTACCATTTTTTCTTTAATATTTTCTGTATTAAAAATGTATGTATTTTGTAACTAACAATTCTCATGCCTTAGCATTATTATTCCTGTACTGTAATTATAAGATTTGTTCTTGGTGTATAGGAAAGCAAATAAATAAATAAATAAAAAATAAATAAAAATTTATATATATTTTGTCGCCGCATTTGTGAAAGTTTCATTAAAAATATTAAATTTTTTATAATATTAAATTTCGTTATCGGTTCTTAAAATTTTCTTTTTCGATATTCTTTTTAGAATTTTTGAGTCTTCGAGTATTTCAAAGTATTTTTGTTAACTAAAAACAAAAAAAAAAAAAACTATCAAAACAATAATTTTAAAATTGTAAATTCTAAAAATATTTTTCAAAATTATGGCTCCCAAAAATAAGAATATCACGAAATTGCGGCCAAAAAAAGTTTATCATATTGGTACTCAAGTTACTCATTGTGACTTGGATGAAACTTACGAATTAATGTGCGAAGATCCCCAAACAAAACTCAATATACACAATCGTAACATCTTAAAGCGAAAGATACAAAAATATCGGAATCTTTTTGTACGCAGTTCACTTGCCAAGTTATCATCTGAAATAATACGCCAGCAAGTGACATATAACTTTGGACCACAAATAATATGTAAAAATACTAGAAGTCTCAGTTAAACCACAATGATAAAGACTTTTTTAAACAACTTAATGAAAAATCTTCAATGCCTTCGTTGCAATCATCAAGGGTGTCAGATTTGTTGTTGCTATTAAATATTTAAATATTAATGTTGTTTTGCTGTTGTAAATTGTAAAAACTTTATCTCTTTGTATAAAGATTTAAACAGAGATTTTATTATTTTTCTCTTTGTAAGTAGAGGTAAAAACTAAGAGATAAAATTTTACTTTTGTGAATTTGTTTTCATTTTGTGGCCAAGTGGGGGTTCTACTCGTATAAATCTTTTAAATAAATGAAACATTCATTAATACATATTTTAATAAATTGAAAATATTTTGGCTTATATAATTTTATTAATATTGATAATTGAAAATTTATTATGAGTGTGCAATTTTGATGAATATCGTATTGTTTAAAAAGTTTGAATTGCCATTTCCGAAATTGACTGAATGACTTCAAATACATATATATACATATAATATACATATAGCAGGCATGTCACAAAATGAAATTCCGTTCGAAAATGGAATTGAATTGCTTCTTTAAAAAAATTCTTTACCATAATGAAGCCAACCAATTTCAATTCTCTAAGCGAAATTGATGTTTACTTTTTTAATAAAGTTAATTAAGTTGAGCATTCTTCTAGGCTTCTATAAAAAAGAAAATTTCATTTATTTTAAAAATTTTGTTTAAGAAGAAATATTATCTTAATTACGATTGGAATTTGTCACATGTCTGTATAAATTATTTTTTAAAAAGTAAAATAAATATATATTGAATTGATTTTGTTTTAAATACTACCTGGAGTGAATACTCCTTGGCCTAAGAATAAAAATCTGTTTTTTTTTTTTTTTGGATTTGAAATCAATTTTATTCTTCAACGTAATCTCCGTTAAGTGAAATGCACTTATTCCAACGATCCACTAACATCTTCATTCCCTTTAAAAAAATTCGATTTGCCAAACTCTTCAAAATAGGCTTCCGTCTCTGATATGACTTCATTCGTGGAAAATTTCTTTCCCTGGAGCCATCTTTTCAAGTTTGGGAACAAATAATCGCTGGCGGACAGATCTGGAGAATACGGGAGGTAGGGAAGTAATTCGTAATGTAAGGACTTAAATTTTTCTGAAGCCAAAGCAGATGAATGCCCCGATGCATTGTCATGATGGTACAAGATATTTTTCTTATTCAAATGGGGTCGTTTTTTCTTAATTTCTTCATCCAATCTGTCCAATAACTCAACACTGTGCTTGGCAGTTATTGTTTTTCCCTTCTCTAAGTAATCAATAAATATTATAACACATGCATTCCAAAAAACACTGGCCATTAGCTTTCCAGCCGATCATCCAATACAACCTGATGTACTTCTTTACGTTTTCTTCGGTAAGTGCTTCAGGACGATCTGCATCATTTGCACTCGTTCTAAATATCACCTTTTAACCATTGAATATGACGGCGAAGATTCACCATAAGTTTTATATTCAATCCATTCTTTGGCTTGTACAATATTTTTTTCCACCAAAAAACAATGTTTAATCAAAACACGAAACTCTTTGCAATCCATATTTTCTCAAACTTCAGTTGGCCCTACTGAAAAAATAAAACAATTTGCATCTCTCTGTTAGGCCGCGGATTTTTCACTCCATGTAGTAATGTGGTATTAGGGTGGCCCTTCGTTATATGGAGGGAAAAAAAGTGTTCAAACTGTCGGTCTCACCCCCTAGAAATATGCGAATAGCAAAAAAACTGAGAAATACAAAGTTTTGGGCCAATCAAAAAACGTTTAGTCGTTGCGCAAAGCGATTAAAAATTTCAAGTGTGTTTATATGGGGAAAATATGACTTTTTTCAGATTTAACGAAAATTTCGTTCTATAATTTAATTTTTCCGACAAGCCGTTACATAATTCGGGATCAGTATTAAATTATCCTTTCAAAAACCTATAAACCTTCTAAATCGTATGAAACCTCGCCAAGAAATAGCAAATGCCCCAGACCACTTCTGTGCCAAAAAAAACTAGGTCATGAAATTTGATGGCATTTTTTTCAACTTTGAGAAATTGATTAAAGCCATCATTCTTTTTTGGTCTCTATACTCATAAGTACTCAGATATGAAGTATTGTTTTATTACCACGTTGTTAACCTATTGCGCATTGAGACCGAAAATTGGAAATTTTTTTGATAAAATTTTTAAAACTCCTTTTTCAAGTTTGAAAAAATTTTCTTAAACAAAATTTAAAAAAATGAATCTATCACTTTAAGGTTTTATGAAATACATGTCGCAGATTAAGTATGTGAATTTTTAAGTAAATCCCTCTGCCAGAACTTTTTTGACAAGGATTTTATTTTCGCGGATTTCGAGAAAAATTGAATTTTTGTGAAATATTCTGTAAATGTACTCTTTCTAAATACTTTGTATCAAAAATTCATCACTTTTCTACTTTTAAATATTATATTTTATCTTAATAGCCTAGGGTTTCGGAAAAAAGTAATATGACTCCATTAACCCTTTTGGAATTGGGGTCACATATGACCCCAAACTAATAAAAGACAATTTATTCAAAAAATCCAAATATTTTGTGCTGTCCAATTTTTAGATGCGACACTTAAAATATAATAACCAAATATGTAGAAGTTTTGTTCCAAAAATTTGGGATAAATCCGAGAACGTTAACCCATTATTTGCCAAGGCCAGCTTTGGATTTTAAGTTATTTTAAAATAAAAATGACCTAAAAGAAGTTTTTCTATTAAACTCGATGATACCACTATTAAGAATTGAAGAAAAATAATTCGGTTAATTTTTATTTATTTAACCATTCAGTGCTCCTGGGATCAAAATAATCCATTGTGATATATCTTTGGTGCAATTATCTGCTTATTGCTCGCGAATATAAATTAAATCAACTTTTAACCAATTTTGTTATAAAATTACTTTATGTAATAAAGTAATAGTTGAATTTATTGCTGTCTCACCCACCAATTTGGTGGATATTGATAAAAAACGCCAAAAAAAATTCAAGTCAATCGATGAAGATGCCATTACTTATAATGGTTGACATTTTTTGATTTTTTATAATCGGTCGCTTTATATTATCTTCAATGTCATCTACATGTTTTGAAACTTCTACCATTTTATTTCCCAGTTTTAAATAGTTTATTAAATAAAAGTAAATTTCAAATATAATAATATATATAAAAGGTAATATTAAATTAATACTACTCTTAATGGAATAAATTACAAAATTAAATCAAAGTGAATTTCAAAAAACGTCCTATTTTTTAGACATATGACTTAAGTTGTTTTAATTTATATTCGCGAGCAATAAGCAATTAATTGCACCAGAGATATATCACAATGGATAATTTTGATCTCAGGAGCACTGAAGGGTTAAATAAATAAAAATTAACCTAATTATTTTCCTTAAATTCCAAATAGTGGAATCAACGAGTTTAATAGAAAAACTCGTTTTAGGTCATTTTTATTTTAAAATATCTTAAAATCCAAAGCTGGCCTTGGCAAATAATGGGTTAACGTTCTCGGATTTATCCCAAATTTTTGGAACGAAACTTCTACATATTTGGTTATTATATTTTAAGTGTCGCATCTAAAAATTGGACAGCACTTACAAAATATTTGGATTTTTTGAATAAATTGTCTTTTATTAGTTTGGGGTCATATGTGACCCCAATTGCAAAAGGGTTAATGGAGTCATATTATTTTTTTCCGAAACCCTAGGCTATTGAGATAAAATATAATATTTAAAAGTAGAAAAATTATGAATTTTTGATACAAAGTATTTAGAAAGAGTACATTTACAGAATATTTCACAAAAATCCAATTTTTCTCGAAATCCGCAAAAATAAAATACTTGTCAAAAAAATTCTGGAAGTGGGATTTACTTAAAAATTCACACAGTTAATCTGCAATATGTATTTCATAAAACCTTAAAGTGATAGATTCATTTTTTTAAATTTTGTTTAAGAAAATTTTTTCAAACTTGAAAAAGGAGTTTTAAAAATTTTATCAAAAAATTTCCAATTTTCGGCCTCAATGCGCAATAGGTTAACAACGTGGTAATAAAACAATACTTCATATCTAAGTACTTATAAGTATAGAGACCAAAAAAAAAATGATGGCTTTAATTAATTTCTCAAAGTTGAAAAAAATGCCATCAAATTTCATGACCTAGTTTTTTTTTGGCACAAAAGTGGTCTGGGGCATTTGCTATTTCTTGGCGAGGTTTTATTCGATTTTGAAGTTTTATAGCCTTTTGAAGGGATAAGTTAATACTGATCCTGAATTATATAACAGCTTGTTGGAAAAATTAAACTATAGAACGAAATTTTCGTAAAATCTGAAAAAAAGTCATATTTTCCCCCTATAAACACACTTGAAATTTTCAATCGCTTTGCGCCACGACTAAACGTTTTCTGATTGGCCCAAAACTTTGTATTTCTCAGTTTTTTTGCTATTCGCATATTTCTAGGGGGTGAGACCGACAGTTTGAACACTTTTTTTTATTAAGGGCCACCCTATGTGGTATACAATAATTTAGACCACGTTCATAATTATTAGGATTTGGAGAGTAGGTAACAGGTAAAAAGACAACAAATTTGCAACGTCTTAATTATTGATTAATTATTGATTATTTAAAAATTTAGGTGATACAAATAAATTAAATTTTTTTGTTGAAAATATTCAGTTAATACAAACTGCTGTTAGCCAGCCAATTAGTACGTATTATGGTGTGCAGAATCCGAATCTACCCTTAAAAAAGGATAGATATTCTAAACTAAAAGTGCAAGAAATCCGCAAAAATTATAGATTCGGATATGTTCAAATATTTGCAAATATATGACTCATACTGTGAACCCTATACATTCACCAATATAAATTTATGTTTTATTTGTTGATCTGTTTTTTCTATATTAATTTAAAACCGAATTTCATCAATTTTTTTTGTAAAAAAACAAGTGAGATAATTGTAGTCGGTCTGGACCGACTGTAAGATACCTTATACCATACGTTTCGAGAGAAGATCTTGGATACAACTTTGCTGAGGCAGTAACTGAACAGAACAAAATCATAATCCAAGTTTTAGTGGTATCTATAATATTAATAGGCTAAGCGATTTCTTGTTACTGATGTTTTGTTCTACCGTTTTATCCCGATTTTGACCAAACGTATATTATTTGAAAGGTATTTCTTTTTGGCCGATTTGCAGATTTACAGATTTTTTAATTTTTTCCTTTATTTTGAGTAAATTGCATTTAAAGTTGCTACTAACACATACATAAAATTATACAATGCTATGTGTGTGTTTATTAAATATGTTAAATGTGTTTGTAATAAAAATGAGTTTGTTTTTTGTGCTGATTTGTGAATTGGCTATAATTGATTAGCATACTTTTACGGTCTTTATTTAGTGAAAAAATAAAATTTCCTAGAATTTGCGCTCGAATTTCGAGGGCTGGAATCTGCTAGTTTTTATTAATTTGTGACGTGCAGATACATATGAAAAAGTTCATATCTGATGATATTTTTATATGGGGACTAGGTCGAAAAATGAACCGATTATGGCCATATTTTTTAAAGTCACTTATTTTTCTCAAAAACATACATATGTATATAAAATAAATTTAAAAAAAGTCTGTAATATTTTTTCTTTTTTTTTATGGACTATGACGAAAAATGGTCATACAGAGTTTATTTTTGGACTACTGATAGATGGGTATAATACAAACAAACACACAAGTTTTAATGATATACATATATACATTAGAGCGCCCATGAAATACATAGAAAAATGGAAAACTGTTATTTTTTCCGCTCCCCGCTCATTTTCTTGTATATTGGGCATAAAAAATAATATCCGTGCAAAAATTTTTTCAATCGGATGCAAACCAGCCAGTCCGTCACGACTTTTAGCCCTAAAAATGGAGTAAAACTAGTTCCAAGCTTTGATGAGCTATAACTCGTAAGCCAGACGACTTTCGGAGATTCACCTTAAGCATTTGTATTGCAAATATATAGGCAAAAATTTTTCTCCTACAAATTTTTGATGTAGCTATGACCCTTCATGGTGTTTTAAGAGGTCAAACTTCAAATTTGAAGTCAAAATTTTTTTCAAACGTTAATTAGTAAATTTATTTATAAATCTATTTAGGTTTGACTATTGGTTGAAGTTCCTTAATTTGATCTTTTATTTTTTGAACTTCTTCAGTTATGACATCTTTGGTTTCCTTTTTGAATGCAAATTTTATTGGTCTGCAATACTTTGTTGAAGAAGGAATTTCATTTTTCCATATATCAATTTCTGTTGCTCTACTAGTTGACGGCTCTAAGACGCTATTCTTTTTTGTTAAGCGCAATGGAACGAAAGATACCATAAATAAATTAGCATCTGATGAATTTTCGGCATTAAATTGCTTGTATTGTTTCTGACCAGAGGATCCATTACATCCCCATTTAGAAATTAAAGTAATGCTGCCATTACCAATTTTTTTTAAATGATCAGTATCAAGCGTATTTAGCAAGCGTTCTGCAGTATGTTCAAGGAGATCTTGGAATTTTATTTCTGCTGATGTTGAAGCGAGCATTGGGCTCGCTTCTACTATTTTTTCAATTATTTCAATTTTATTTTTTTTATTTTGTGTTGGTTGAATTTGGTGCAAAAATGAATCCTTAATAATTCTTTCAGAAATTTCTTCATTGATATTCTCCAGCTTGCGCCTTCGAGATCTTTCACTACATCCGTCAATTCGTTTTGCTGGTCGACCCTTTTTTCCATTTTCTTTGGCAGTTGTAGATGCACTCTCAAATATAAGTTCCTTTATTAACCAGTCTTGGTAACGTTTGTACATCTTTGCCTTGTTATGAGAGCATTCAATGTACCGTCTTTTCAAATTCGATGCAAAGTTAGTAATTTTTCCTTTGTGCATTTCAGTGTCTTCTAGATTACAATTTTTAAAGAAGTCGTTGCTCACTATGTGCAAAATTACATCGTCTACATCATTTCGTTGAAAATAAATATCTGCCAGATCTCTGTAACAGTACTTAGCCATTGCACAAACCGTAATGAATAATAATTGTGGAAACCTGATTATAAATACTCTTTTCTTGCAATTATGTAAAATAAAAATTTTTATATTTTATTACCACTTTTAGAAGCATAAAAAACCCACACCCTAACCCCTTTTAAAAGGTGAAGCATACCTGCACATATCTTAAAGGGCTATGTCGCAATAGTTTTTTTTTGCCATTTACAAATTTTTATCTTTTATTACCACTTTTAGAAGCATAAAAAACCCACAACCTAACCCCTTTTAAAAGATGAAGCATACCTGCTCATATCTTAAAGGGCTATGTCGCAATAGTTTTTTTTTTATTATTTACCTGTTATTTAAATTGTTTCCCATTTTGTCAGGTATTTAAACTATATAACTCTAATTCAGACTATTAATGTTTTTTAAAGATACCTATGTAAATGTACCTGTAACAATTAAGCGCATTATATCTCAACCCCTTTTTATAAGTATATAACAACTCCTGACAACTCTACCGACGAGCAAAAAAATACACCGCGGTGCACCGGTACGACCAACTTTTGTATTCATAACACTCAGACGGACGGACGGACATCGTTTAATCGACTCAGAAAGTGTTTTTGAGTCGATCCGTATAATAAAAGATGGATAAAGGTCCAATATTTTTGGCAGTTACAAACATCACCTCAAACTTAATATATCCTAACCACTTTTGTATTCATAAATTTTGCAGAAAATATCTAACCTTGGGTCAGAAAAATTGTTCTGGTGCACACGGGCGGAAACTGGCGGGTGTATAACGGGGTATAGGAGTATAGGGGAGGATTCGGACTATAGAATAGTGCAAGATTTTTTCTGACTGCTTTTGACTGGCAGGAGTTATGCTCTATTAAGTAGGAGATTTTCGGAAAATTTGGACCTTTTTTAAAAATTTTTTTTTTTTAAATTTCGGAATGACTCAGTGATTTTACATTTTTAACATTAATAGTATGGAAGCCACAAATTTATACAAAATTTATTTCACTTCAAAATCTTTTAAATCAAAAAAGTTACAGTCATTCAAAAATAAAAATTTACAAAGAAATTTTTAATTTTAGCAAAATACTGAGAAAGCCCGATTTCGAAGACCCTGTTCGCTGTGATATAGTTGAGATAAAGTCGCAATTTTTTGGCTCCCGAGGTTTACCAGTATTTACTTTCAAATGAATAACATAACTTTAAAATCGGTAACAAAAAAAATAAATGATTTTTGGCCGCCTTCTCAAAATATGGTCCACTGTGCGGCGGACGGACGGTCGGACATCTCTAAATCCACTCAGAAAGTGATTCTGAGTCGATCGTTATAATTAAAAATTGGTCCAGGTCAAATATTTTTGGTAGTTACAAAGACATTATACCCTGACCACATAGTGGTATAGGGTATAAATATTGCACAGAGAAATAAGTGAATACTTAATATGATCCTGATCAGTCCATTTTTTAACCTAATCCCCATATAAAAATAGCATGTGATATGAACTTTTTCATATCGGCAGGCAATATTTTTATAACAATGTCACTCAAATTTGGATTATGCTTATTTTCTAAATCTAATTAGTAGGACCTAAGACCCTTTCTCTAAACTGATCGTATAGGGTATCATATAATTTTGTTGTTTTTTAAATTACTTTAATAGACAACTTTCAAAATCCGTAGTTTTACTAACTCCATTAATCGCTTTTCAAATACATACATGCTACACTATTTAATTGTAGTGGTTGTTCGGAGCTGGTCAAAGGCTGTGATGAAAATCTAAGAAATAAAAAAATCAAATGCGTTTATTGGCATTTTTATTGCATGTCATTTAATATTGGCTGGACTACGCAGCGGTGGTATTGATAAAAAATATGCAGCTTTTTATAGTCTTTGGCGGCAAATTGTTATAATGTTTAGATGATTGGTGGTAGTAATGAAAAAAAAAAAAAGAAAAAACAAAATTAAAATAAGTCTTAACCGGTTGTAGATGCTCAATAATGTTTAGACATTTAAAAATGTGCTGGGAAAAAAAGAAACCTTTAAGGATTAATAGCCGATTTGAAATGGTCAGTGCAAAAACAAAAACTGATTACAAATGGAATGCAAACCTTGCTATTAATGTTTGATGTGATGAAATTTACCAACATGTGATGAACTTGTCCACATATTTAAGATGTATGCATTCTTTATTTTTTCGTTTTTTATTTAAGAAATTTTTGTTTTTTTATACCCTATAGCAGCCTTTGGTCAGATTATAATCAATTTATGCTGATATATGTAACTACAAAAAATATTTGACCTAGACCCTCATTTTGTTATATTAGTGTACTCAGAATCATCTTTTTAGTCGATGTGGACATGTCCGTCCGTCCGTTTGTCTGTCTATGTAAAGTTTCTAGTCAAACTACAGGTCACAACTTTGAAAATATTTTGATAAAATTTGTCAGCCATAGGCCGATCGGTATTGAAATCCGTGAAAATCGATGCAATTTCAGACCAAGCCCCCATATAAATAACCACTATGTGATCGATTAATATTCCATATTATCATACAGATACCGGTCAGTTTAAGTTTATATGTGTTTATTACACCCAGTATTCGGTAGTCGAACAATAAACCCCGTAGCACCATTCTTAGTCATAGTCCCGATATTTACTTAAATCTATGAAAAAAAACAAAAATATTGCATAAAATATTCAAAAATTTAGTTTATATTACACGTTTTTGCGAAAAATTAAGGACTTTACTAAATATGGTCCACTAAATATCGGTCAATTTTTTGGCCTAGTCCTCATACAAAATTAACATTGGATATGAACTTTTTCATATTTGCGGGCAATAAATTTATCAGAAGACCACTCAAATTAGGTTTGTATACTGTTAGTTGGATCTAAGGTCTGCTATCGCTATAGGGTATCGTATAAAGTCGGTCTAGACCGATTATAATTTTCTTACTTGTTTTATTGGCATTGATTTTATATCTTTTTCCAATAAATCTGTTTTACTTGTTCTAATAGAATATCATACCATAATTTTTTTTTATCAATCTTAATTGCATGTTTTTCGTTTTGTGGTGTGTTCTTGTCGCTCTTCTTTAATGTTTATCGCTCCTTCTTAAATTTCATGTTGTATTTTATAATTTTTGGAAAAAGTCTTTGACCTTTTCAATGCTATTGGCTCGTTTCCAATTAGCAATATTCAGAGATTCTCAAACTATTTTGGTTTAAAACAATTTCAACTTGAATTTTTTGTAAAGCCTTCTAAAAATCTACTGTTATGACTTTCTGTTTACTCTTAGAGTAATATATCGACGGTTTTATTTAGAGAATTCAAAAAACACAGGCTTTTGAAATAAACGGTTTTTAATTTATTCAAAAAATCGATTTCTTTAAAAAACGAAGTTCGAGTAAAAAAACCATACCTCAGTTTTCTTTGTTTTTTTTTTTGTTTTTTTGTTTATTAAAAACAAAGAAAAATTTTTTAAAGTCAACACTTTTGCTATATTTTGTAAATAATTCAACTACTGTATAGTCCACTGGATTCAAATATTTGTTTTAAAATGAGGCCGTAGGGTAGAAAAATGTAAGTATCTATGCACTAATGGTTTAAATAAAAATGTTGAGGTTAATTTGTAAAACGTTAACGTAAGAAACAGGAAAAGAGGTGTTTAATTATAGTTCATGCAAAAAGATCGTTTATCAGTAAAAATTTAAATAATTTTTAAAATAATTCTTTTGCTTTTTAAAATATGTATTATATTATATATTATATGTAATTTAAATGGTTCATTTTCATAATTGTGTTTTCTACAATTCTTGAAGTTTAAAAATAATCTTTCACTAATTATATGTACTCGTATGTATGAGAATTTGTATTTATACACTATACCAGGGTACAATGAGTTTGTGCTGATGTGATGTTTGTAAATACCAAAATTATATGACCAGACCCATCTTTTATTATACCGAAATTGATTCTGAGTCGATTTAGCGATGTCCGTCAGTTTGTCTGTCTGTCCGTCTGCTTGTCCATGTAAATTTTGTAATCAGACTGCAGGTAGCAGATATGAATATATTTTGATGAAATTTTGTATGTACGCTTTCATCGGTCATAGGACGAACTCTATTGAAATTGGTGACAATCGTTGCATGTTCAGACCTAGTCCCCATACAAATAACTCTTATGAAATTGACTTACATTGCTATAAGATCAAAATTATAATATAGACATCGCTAAAATTTGCTTTTGGATGTTTATTACACCCATTAATAAGTACTCCAAAAACAAACCCTGTAGGACCATTTTTTAGCTATAGTCCCCATATAAAGTTGCTTTCCGATCTTCATTTAAATCTAGCAAAATAAAAATTTGTTTTATATACAGTGCCAGACAAAAATATTGACACTTTAATTTTTCTCAGATTAAACCGCTTTTTTAATACACTATTTTTGTGGTTTGCTTTTAGTATGTTCATGTAAACACTTTTGTCCATTATACCTTCAACAAAGACAAGATCCCCAACACCGGCAGAGGACATGCGACACCACACCATAACCCCTCCGCCATCATGCTTTACTGTACCTACTAAATTTTTTCTTGATACTCAGTATTAGGTTTTCGACAGACCGTTATTCGTCCATAAGATTGAAATATATTATATCTGCTTTGTGCCAAAAATCATTTGATTTGTTTTTATATTGATTTGCGAACTCCAATCTCTTCTTTTTGTTAACTTTACTTATATAAGGGTTTCGTCTTGATTGAAATCCAGCACGTAAAAGAACTTTATAGTTCCTGGGCTGATATCCTTTTCAAAATCTTTTATTACATTAGCCGCAATTTCCGTTGATGTTTTTTTTTTGATTCTCTTCTGTTGAAAGTTCTAGCGCGACCCGATCTCTTTTTAGTTTCGAATGTTTTGCAGTTTTTAAAACGATTTACAATACTTCTTATAGTGGAACCACTTCTTCCCATTATATATCCAGTTTTCGCTAAAGATTTGCTTTGAGAATGCAGATGCACAATGATTTTTCTTTCAGCAATTGTAGTATCTTTAAGTTTTGGTGCCATTTCCAATTAAGCAAACGATTGAACAAGTTTATTGAAACTAAAGCAAATAAATTCCAAATTTGACATATATTCCACAATTTAATTGTGCCTAAAGTAAGGTCCAATTTAAATCATTTATTTATTTATTTATTTATTTTATTTATTAATCTATGGAATAAATCCTTACAGACTATTTACAAAAACATTTAACAATGAATGAAAAATTACAAAATTTAATTTAAAGTGTTCAGATAAATTATTATTGTACTTTTTTTGACATTTGTAGTTAAAGAAAAATCAATAAATCTATAAAGCTTATTAAATTCAATACACATTCGTCTAAGCGGATCACCGTTCGCATAATTTGATCTATAAAACTGGACAGATAAAGGTGAAAAGAAACGTGTTGGCCGCTGGGGGATGTTAAATGAAATATTGTTGATCAGGAAACCAGAACAAACATCGCCATTAATTATGTTCAAAAAAAAAAAAAACGAAACGTTTAGCATAGATCTGCGGCTTTTTAAGGTTGGCAGCTTAACAAGAGTGAGTCTGCTGTTATACGACGGAAGATTTAATTGTTTAAAATTTAAGCTGCGAAGACAGAATAGTAGGAATTGTTTTTCCACCGAATCAATGCTATCAATATGAGTTTGATAGATAGGGTCCCATATAATAGAGACATATTCCAAAATCGGTCTCACAAGTGACGATCATTGAACTCTTTAGACCAACGTTTTATAAAACCAAGTACTCCTCTGGCTTTGTTTACTGTAATTGTAATATGAGGAACGAAACTAAGCTTTGAATCTAATAAAACACCAAGATCTAAGAAGTTATCGACTTTTTCCAGTTGAAAGCCGCCCAACACATAATTTACAGATATTGGTCTTTTTCGAATAAAACGCATATATTTGCACTTTTGAAGATTCAGCTGCATTAAATTTAAAATGCACCATGAGTGAAACGAATCCAAATCATTTTGAAGATAAGTATGGTCGGTATATTGGTTATAACTCGTAAAGACTTTTACATCGTCAGCATACATCAGGATATTTGAAAACTGAATAACCTGCGGTAAATCATTTATAAATAATGAAAATAAAAGCGGTTCCTTGCGGAACTCCAGATCAAACGTTAATATTTCTCGAAGATATATTATTAAAACGTACATTTTTGCTTTGTTTGTTAAATATGAATATATCCACTTTATGCTAAGATCCGAAAATCTTATTAGGTGTAATTTCTTTATAAGAAGTTTATGATTGACTTTATCAAACGCCTTGCTGAAATCAGTGTAAATTGCGTCAGTTTGCTTTCTTTGATGAAAACCACGATTGACTATTGTTATAAGATGTAAAAGGTTCGTTGAAGTTGAGCACCGTTTTTGAAAGCCATGTTGGAATGGAGAAATTAATGTGTTGACTTGATGACATAGTTGATCAGTTATAATTTTTTCAAAGAATTTACGTATAGTAATTTTGCAATACCACGATAATTTGTAATGTCAGACTTGTTTCCGGAATTTAATAACGGAATAATGAAAGAGTCCTTCCACGTATTTGGAAAGTATCCGTATTTAATTAATGAGTTAAACATTATTGTCAATGGAATAGCTAAAGCATCCACACGTTTGATTAAGATACTGCTAGGAATTTTGTCAGGTCCACTATTATATGAAAATTTTAGTTTTTTCAAACCATTAGAAACCATATAGACATCAAGGAATGGAATAGATATGGTTCTATAAGCAGTCAGTATAGATGGGTAAGTGACAGAATCATCAAAAGTTGAATCGGAATAAGGTGTTGAAAAAAAATCACCAAACAAATTACTTATAATAGTATTATCATAAGATTCAGTATGTTGAAATTTCATAATAGCAGGATAACCAGTTGTTTTTCTCTTAGTGTTGACAAAATTGTAAAAAGACTTTGGATTACTTTTGAAACTATTTTTCATTTTTCATGCTTAAAAATATTATAGCTTCATAACAGTTTCTTTTTTGTTTTGTTTGGTAATACTGCGCGCTTTTTGCATTTTATAATGTCTGGGGCCATCTAAATAACTGTGCCAAAAGTTTTTTAAATTTTTGTGTAATTTCACTTTCAACTACGTGAAATTTTAAACGAATTTTTTGTATCTACTTCGCTTTTTACATTTAATTTTTTTATTTCATTTGTTTTACTTTCAAAATATAATTTCTTATAAAACATTATATATCTATAATATTAATAGGCAAGGCGATTTCTTGTGACATCTTCTACACCTTCAGTTATCAACCGATTTTGTCAAAAAATATATCATTTGAAAGGTATTTTTTTGTAGATGTGCACCATCCTGTAAATTTTTTTGGAGTAATAATCATTTAAAGTTGCTACTAACACATACATAAAATACATATTTAAGCTTCAAATAAATAACTATACGTGCTGTATGTTTATTTATGAATTGGCTAAAATTTATTAGCCTAAAGACAGGCTTTAATAAACCAATTATATATCTTACAAACCCATTTATATATCTTCTTTGTGTTAAACAAATATTTATAATGAAATTTAATGAATTTTGTTTAAAAATTCACAATTTAATGAATTTTATTTAAATATTCATAAATTTTTTATATATACATATGTAGATTAAACAAACATTAAAGAAAAAATTTAATGAAAAAATAAAATTTTCTAGAATTTGCACTCGAATTTCGAGTGCTGAGCTCTGCTAGTAATAGAGATGGTTAACATGCCTTACTTCCATAAAAAAAGTTTTCAAATGAACAATACGCAAATGAATAGTAATGAATTTAATCGGAGAAGGGAAATTCTTAGTTATGTTCAGTAAAGCATTTTGAAAATTCAAATCGCTGCCTGAGATCAAGTAATTAAGATAACCACATGTTAATAATTAAATAATGAGTAATAATTGCAATTTTAGGACTTTGTCTCTTCAAATCATTTAGTTTGGTTGTTTGGAAATTCTAGTAAATTTTAGGGTAAAACATCTTAGTGTGGAAAATCCAATTCTTGACTTGATTTTGACTGTTATATCTTGTTACCTCAGAATTATGAACTGTTGGATTATTTAGATGATGACATTTTTCTGGAAAAAGTTTTTTTTTTATGAAAATTTGTTATGAGGTGAAATTATTATTTTTTTTAAACTACCATTATCTAATTCATCATATAATTTTTATCTTTTGTTATATCCCAGTAAACAAAATAAGAATTTTAGAAACAGGAAGCAACGAAAGCATATATATATATAACTGATTTCTGAGAAGCAGCAAAATACACGAATACCTTTCAATTGAATTCATACCAAAAAATTGCAAGACCTTAAACTTATCGCTTAAAAATTTCACCTTTGCACCGAAAAAGAGCCATCAATTCTCAGCTCTATTAATATTATGAAAAATAGTGGTTCTAAGTGGGAATTGGCCATATAACAGTCCTGCTTTATGTGAGCAGGTTTGTACAAAATACTTAAATATATTCGTGTACAAACTTGGGTATTTATTTTTTATTGTATACATACATAAAATTCAAGGGCGCTTCCAGAACAAGCCGATCTGACGTATAGATGGCGGCAGTAGTTTAAAAAAATACTTTGGTGAAATGTGGCAATGTTTTTTGTTTTTGCATCGATTCTCAACCATGGATGAGACATGGGTTTACCACTTCACACCTGAAATTAAGACCGCTTTTGGCGTAAAAGAAAGACCATGCACCAGTTCATACATCTACTATTTCGACGTCCAAAATCCATGAATTAAAGTTCAAATTGCTTCATCACGCACCTTTTTCGTCAGATTTATCTCCCTACGATTATTTTCTATTTCCAAACGTGAAAAAATGGTTCGGTGGTAAAAGATTTAACAACAATGAGAAGATGAAGTGTGTGGTTGATTTTAAGGAGCTAGACAGTTCTTACTATAAACAGGGTATCGAAGCTATTACATATTGCTGGGAAAAGTGTGTCGAGCTAAAAGGAGATTATGTTGGGAAGTAAAGAAATTTTTCGCAAATTTGTTGCGTTTTTTTTTTAATTTAACTTAAAAAAATAATTTCAGAAATAGATAATTGTGCAATTTCGAATGATTTTGTAAAATGTTGTTTCTTGTGGGGGTGACAACACTGGCACAGTGTGAAGATTAGGAGGGATATCAAACGCGATCAATATTTCTAAATAAGGAGATTAGGGATTTTTTAAATTAAGATCCCAAGTATTTCGGGATTCGGGATTTGGCGTTTAGCATCTCTAGTCAAGATACACGAATTCGCCGTGCATGCAAATTTCTTAAGCTTTAAGCCCAGAGTGACATCGAATTATCTAAAGATAAGTAATTCCGGCCACTACGCACCTGCTAATTTATAATTTACACACCACACACACCAAAAACAAATACAATCACAATATAGTCTCTAAAGCTTTTGTGAAACAAAAAATTGCTAAGACAAAATGCAGAATACTTTATTGTGTGTTTTTGGTTGTTATTGTTGGTATTGTGGTGGTGGTTGTTGTTGTTGTTGTTGTTACTCACTGTGTTGTTATTAATTCAACAAACATTTTTCTTTCTTTTTCGGTTTCGTAATTTAAACATTTTTTAAAGCGTTTAATTGCTCTGCAGCATCCACATCAACAACAACAACGAATGATCATCACACCAACGAACTAACTAACCTAAAGAAGATTTAAGTGGAATACAAGTCTTATGGTCGTTTTTCTGTCATCAATAAAAATGTGTATATATGTCCTTCTATCCAATAAAAAATGTTCATTCTTTGCGCTTTGCTCTGATACCCTTCGCCATTAATATTAGCTCGTTATTTTATTTGTAACAGTCATAAATAATATACGACAAAAGAACAAAGCTTTAAAATTTGTGCGAAACTCGAATCTTAAAAGTCATTAATTCCATATGATGACCTGTCAAGTGGTTTGGGCCGATGACTGAGAGCTCGAATTACCGCATTGCTAAAGAATGATCCGGCGTATCTGGTGGTTTTTCTAATTTCTCCAATGAGCAAATAGCAACCAAATGGCATTGTCCATTCTACGATGCTCTAGTGGCACTGTAACTTCATTTTAATTTTTCTCAAAAAATTGGCAACCATTTTTTTTCACCAATTAATTCGATTGTTTTTTGAATGACTTTTAAATTATGTGCGACATTGACAAAATTGTGGCAAAATCTTTACGACGATTATTGTTTATGGTTAACAACCAATAAATTATTTATATTCAGGGATGACTTGATCATCTCACGGTATGTCACATGATGAACTTGAAGTTTTGGAAGACCATTAGTTTGATATGCCTGTCAACGAACCAAGCCCCAAGTAATCTATGTGATTAGGAATGTGTATGTGTGCGTATGTGTGTGTAGATTATTATGTCAGTTAACAGCAACAATACGTGTAATTTAAATTTTTTATATTTATCATCGCTTTTGTGAGAAGTGTAGCGATTTTGTTTAATTGCAATAATGAAAGAACGAGATCATGGACCACATGTTTTGTACTTTATTGAAGAGTAAATATATGAATAATTGTGTTTTGTCTTTGACATGTTCGGCATTTGCTGCATAAGCAAACATGCTGTTGCTGCCACAAAACAAGACATACAGGCGTTCAAGTGAACCGACCAAACCAATATATTCAAAAAATGATGCTTAAAATGTGGAAAATACGCATTCATCTTCATCCCATTCCAAATACCATCCTCATCATCATCATCATCATTATCATCATCATCATCATCCAAATTACAACGACTTCAGCTGCTTACCATCCTATCCACTTGTTATATATACTCGTATGTATGTATGTATGTACGAGTAAGTCATTCATTCTATATTATGCTCGATTTTGTTAACGGATCGTCTGACAGACGCACTACACTGACGGTATCGCATGGTGTGGTTGTTTTTTTTTAGTGGTCACTTAGTTTAGTTTTTTTTCGTTCATCTCTTTCGCTTACTGCAATCAGCAGTAGAGGAAGGGACATTTGTTTAAATTTTTTATGCCTTTTACAGTAGTACGTACGCGATACTTCCCTCATATCATATCGTTTATGTTATGTGCGTGTGTAATTTGACTTCGATTCTTGGCGTTTTTTTTTATTATTTTTTTTTTAATTGAAATGTTTTCTTAATTTTGTTTAGTGTGTGGGTCTCCTATGTATGTATGATTGTGTATCTGTTTGTAGCGAGCAAGAGTTTCCACCACCACCACACACCATATTGTAGGCATTTAATAAAGTTTTGCTTTGATCTGTTTGATTTCCTCGTTTTGTGTTTTGGCTGCTGTGCTCGCTCCTCTGTGGTTTGTGTTACTTTCTTTCGAACTCGATCAATTTGCCTTAAGAATAATGGGTAAACAAGATGATTTTGTTATTCTGCATCCATCTTTTTAGCCTAGATAAAATAATTGATATGGGGTCCAAATATACTATTTTTTTGCTAATGTTTGCGATACTGTTTGTGGTGCATTTATTAATTGTGATGCTATCAAAGGCCAAACATTTGGTGACACCGTTTTCTGGAAAAGTAGTATATATGGAAATTGAGAATAATTTTTTTTTTTTTTGTGATTAACGGTTTAATGTTAAGTTCATTAAACTTTAAAATTGCAACAAAAAGGAATTGTTGAACCTCATCTTAACACCTCAATTGTCAGATATTTACATTCATAAATGTTTGTAAAATAAATAGAAAAACAAAATGGAAATCTAGGATAATACCAACAGTTAAAAACGGAACAGAAATTAAGGATAAGGCTATTAAAACTTCTCGGAATATGCAAAGGATACGACGCGGGTTTCATTAGATAACTTCAATACGATTTTAAAACTGGACTAATTTGACAGGAGGGCTTTGGTAGACTTATGATGGCACGGTGTGTGCCACTAAAAAATGTCAAATCTTAGAATCATCCTTCACCATGATAATTATTGGATATTTACAAGGCAATCATATTTAAAAAAAATAGCGCAGCTTAGATTATAAACCCAACAAAATCTTTTTTTTCCCTAACAAACCGAATAAGATACTTGGAATGTTGTGTTCGATTAACCCAGTTTCAAATGAAAAAAATTGCTCCATCACTTTATAATCTGTAGATTATAATAAAAAACTATCGTTTCAGATTAGAACAGCCAGTAAGAACTGAGATCGCACTAATCTTAATATTCGTTTTTCCCCTTAGCTTTTTTCGCAAGCATTATTTAAATTTTTTTTTTTTTGATCATGTTATCTTTGAAAAATATGTCAGTTATTAAGTTTAATGACAACCCTGTTCATTTGTTGTTAGTGTGAATAAAATGAGTAATGCAGTAGAATTACGTGCTAAATTTATTGTTTATCAAACTGTTTTTAACGTTATTAGAAAGTATAAGGAGAATTTGACCATTGAACTGGTTCGGGAAGAAAGAAAGGTCCACATGGAAAAACATATTATACAGCTGTTTCAGGAAGAGTTTGGTAAAAAGTTAAATTCATATATATTTGCTGAAAACAACCAAATAAGAATTCCATCAAAAGTTATACTATTGTTATGCTTTTGGTTACTGACTCTTCCTGAAACAGCTGTATAACCTGCCATGCAGAATATAGATCAATATTTTGAAACAAATCTCGAGCCTGAATAATTTCAAACTAAATCATTAAAAAAAAAATTTTTTTTCAAAAAAATATATATTTAAAAAAAAATTTTGTTTTTCACTGTCCGCAAATGATCTTATTCACAGATGACTCATATAAACAATTAAGTCATTCCGTTTAAAATAAGAGAAAATTTTCACACATTTGTATAGAAAGTGGGTGATCTTTTTCGAGTAGTTGTTCGCCCAGAGCACAATTTTAATCGGACACAAAAAATTCTAGCGTACAATGCACGAATTTTGTTATGTTCACTGCTAGTTTCATAGCGAAAATCGGGATAGTGCGCATTTATAGCATTGATTACAATGTGTTTATAGCAGTTAATTATTGCAATGAATATTATGCTTCTAGCTTTTAATAGTGGAACAAAACTACCGTGTATCGCTAGAAAACTGCAGCCGGTGCAATCCATACTGCACCGTTTTGTAGAAAACGTTGGCGGTAGGGGCAAATAAAACTAGCGTTTACTGCTAAAATATTTTAGCAGTATATACACACACAGATTAATAAGAGCTAAATGGATTTGTTTAACTTCATATATTTATTAACAGTTTTTATTAAAGAAATCTTAAAACTATGTAAAATGGAATATTATTTTTAAAAATTCACACTTCTCTTTCAAAATAAAATTTAAAGTCTTTCATTTGGTTTATTATTAAAAAACCAGTTGGAAAGATTTTTCCAATTTCATCCCTTAATTTAAAAAATCGTTCAGTGGATATATTGAAATTGTTCGGAAAATTTAAAGATTCATATTCCTTATGAATAATAAGATTTGTCAATTTAGTCCGCAGTGCTGAGTCTAGAAAATAATGTTGTTGTAGAAGCTTTGGATCAGTTTCCCAACCGTCGAATTCAAATAGTCCGAAACACTAATTTCAGATTGCGGAGAATAAAACTCATATACTATATTTCTATTTTTTGATTAAGTATTCCAAGTGTCGACGTTGCGACTGAAGAGGTTAATGCTGTTCCCACGATGGTGTCCGCAGAATAAGTTGGATGCGACGGCTGAGATATTTCCTCGATTATGGAGGCAAAAGAATCTTCCAGACAACCGATTTGAAGTGTTTCCAAAAAATTGCCCGTTGCCCCTGCTTCGGAATAAGGGAAGTTATGCCTTGATAATCAAGGCTCTCAAATGCTTCCTTATTAAAGCCCTCGTCTGAAAAATTTTAAATTTATTAATTAATTACTTATAGAAATAATGCATTAATTAATTCACAAGCTTTTGCTATCAAATGTTTGTGTATTGATTTTTTGATTTATATTTGCGGTTGATTAGAAAAAAAATTACTATTTTGCAGTCTTTGCTATATTTATAGCAATTAATGGAATTAAATTAGCGTTGCACGCAGTTCATCTGCTACCAGTGGTAATTTGATTGAATTAATTGCTGTAGGTGTTTAGCAAGTTATGTAGCACGGCAACGCAAATGTAAATAGAAGAAGCCCGAATAAAATTGATTAAACGCGCACATGACTACAGATAATAATTTCTTTTTGGTAATTTAGAATCACTTCTTTTTTTATTATTGTTTATGGCAACAATACAAAAGCACAGTAAAATTTCACTAAAAACTTACCATACCAACCATGCAAATTATAAAGGGTGATTTTTTAAGAACTATAGGAAAGTTTTCCAAAAAAAAAAAAAAACACATAAAATTCAGAAAAATGCATGAAATCTTTATTTGAATCGATAGTACGGTCCATATAACTTAATGTTTGAAGATTATTTCATGCAAATGTTGACCGTGACTGCGTCTCAAATGGTCCATCCGCTTAGTTCAATTTTGGCATACTCTTTCCAACATTTCGGCCGGTATCTCACGAATAAATGCTTCAATGTTGTCTTCCAATGCGTCAATTGAAGCGGGATTGTCTGTATAGACATGAGCTTTAATATAGCCCCACAAAAAATAGTCTAAAGGCGTTAAATCGCACGATCTAGGCGGCCAATTGACCGGTCCCGAACGTGAAATAAAATGTTCACCGAACTCGCCTCTCAATAAGTCCATTGTTTGCGCGTGCTGTGTGGCATGTGGCACCGTCTTGTTGAATCCACATGTCATGCAAGTCAAGATCTTGCATTTTGGGCAAAAAAAATTTGGATATCGTCTCTCGGTAGCGCTCACAGAGGCCCAATTGCTGCGAACGGCGACGAATCGATAATTGATGGTCATCATTAACACTGGCCGATACAGCTGCGATATTTTTTTCAGTTCGCACTCTACGTAAGCGTGTTGGTGGTTTAATGTCCAACAATGTAAATTTGTTGTGAAATTTAGTCACAATAGCCCGAATAGCCGCTTCAGTGGGTCGATTAAACTGACCATAAAATGGAAGAAGCGCGCGATGAACTTTCTTAACATAGCACGCATTTTGATAATAAAATTCAATAACTTGCAAGCGTTGTTCGTTTGTAAGACGATTCATGGTTAAATTATAGACCAAACTGAAGATGTTTGACAATGAAACAAAACACGAAACGTGCTTCAGCTGTTTAAACCAGTGTTACGTAAATTTAATAAAAATGTTACTTACCTTTAAACAATTCAATCAGGTTGGACAAATTCCAACTTTTTAATGTTTCTTGAACGAAATCGTCCATATTGTCCATTACTAGTTTTACTAGTTTTGTCACTTTCACTTGTTGAGTTGAGCGCGCACTGACTAATGCCTGGTTTTCATTATGTCATTTTCAATGGCAATTGTTGTCAATTATTGTCAGCTGTATGAAAACGGGTTTTAATGTCTTGTCATTTACAACCCCTGGCAACATTTGACATCTGAAATGAAATTGCCAGCATTTTGGCAATTTGTTTGTGTTTGACAGCCGGATTTTTTGTTCGTTTATAAGATGTTATGAATACGTAATGAATAGAAAATTACGAGATGTCAGTTGAGGCAATTGTTTGTTGTCAGCTTATATGACATAGTAAAAACAAGGCATAAGAAGACTATTTGTCGACTGACATGACAATTGAGTTACTATTACCTAGAGTGGAATTTGAAGAGATTTCAATGCAAAATAAACGTGAACTAAAATTTTTCACTCACACATAGGTCTTTTCGTATATACGAAATTGCAAACCCCCTAGACAGCTAGGCAGTTTGGGACTAGTGAAAGAAATACCTCGTGCTTCAATGCGGTGAGCACGGCTCACCGTTGTTCCGGAATTAAGCTATACGAGTTCCTATTGGTTGATCTCTATGAGTGCCAACAAAAATATTTACAAATTTTTGAATCCCAGTAAGATTTTTTTTTTTTTTGACATTTTACAAAGATCCTTATATGTGTTAGTGAAAAAGCCCATGTGATCAATCCAAAACAGTTCACGTTTTTATACCCTCCACATCTCAGTGGCAGAGGGTATATATAGGTTTGTCATTCCGTTTGTAACGCATCGAAAAACTAATTTCCGACCCAATAAAGTATATATATTCTTGATCCTTATCACAGCTCGAGTCGATATAGCGATGTCCGTCTGTCCGTCTGTCCGTCTGTCCGTCTGTCCGTCTGTCCGTCTGTCCGTGTGTCTGTTGAAATCACGCTCATTCAAAAAAAAAAGCATTTACTTAGGTCAGGTTACGAAAAAATTATTTGCCATAATTCCCACCAGGTTGGTATTGAAATCGGAGTAAATCGGGAGCCTCTGCGCTGAGAAATGAACAAAAGTTTATAGATACCTCTAAAAAAAACATGAAACCTAGTGTTTTCTTGTAATAGTTTAGTGGTTGAACATACAACAACATAAAAAAAGCCACAAAAAAAATGTGATTCATACATATTAACAATAACAAGAACACAACTACCATGAGCTATGTTAATAGTATTGCCACAAACCGAGGTGGAGGGTATCAAAGATTCGGCACAGCCGAATTTAACACTCTTACTTGTTTTTTTTAAATTTCTTCCACTCTAGGTAATAGTAACTCAATTAACATGACATTGACTTTGACAATTTTGTGGTTATTGTTTAATATGTAAAATGTTGTGTAGCTAGCGGATACTGCGCGAAAATATAGGGTACCCTGCTATAATCTATAGTAGAATCTGTAAAGATTTGTGGTAGTTACACCTTCTTGGTACTTTTTAGTGTTTACACAAATATATTCAGCGTGCAAAAGTGTATTTTTACCCCTCAACGCTACATATTTTTATAGTAATTTCAGCTAAAAAATTATCAATGTTATTGTTGTGCATGCTAGAATTCTAGTAGCTAAAGTGAAAAGTCTTACACACAAGGCACATAAGTATAGTAGAGTGTGTAGTAAAATTTATAGCATTCGCAAATTTTAAAATTTTTTTGTGTGGAGTGACTTAATTTTTTATATGAGTCATCTATAAAATAAAAAAAAAATTTTTCGGAAATTTTTAAAAAAATTTTTTGGAATTTTTTTTTAATTTCTGTTTTTTGTCAAGTAGTAGTTCCTCCAAGCTTCAATTTTTGGGGGAATGCTTTGAAACTTGAAGGAAGTGTTCTCTTTATATACACAGCTCTAACGAATATAATTTTTTATTACGTCATTGTGGAAAATTTTCTGAAAAATATCATCAAATAAGAGCATATTTTCACCCATTTGTATAGAAAGTGGCCAATATCAGTCGAGTAGTGCTATACCGACGCCACAATTTTGGTCGGAATGGTTTAAAATTTTTTATGAGTAATCTATGAATATAGTCAATTACAGACAGTGAAAAAATTTAAATTTTTTTTTTTACTCTTTTTGCAAAATTTCCGATCTTTTTCGACAACATTTTTGTCGAAATGCTTTGAACTTTTGAAACCTTATTATCCACATATATTCAGATTAAAATACTGAGAGCTTTTTCCAAGTGTGCTTGAAAAGTTTTTTTGTAAATAGGCATCAAATATATACGAAGATCATATGTTCATACATTTGAGTGGAAAGTGGATGATCTTTTTCGAGTAATAGTTAGCCCACACCATAGTTTTTATCAGAATGTTTTAATATTTTAGGAGGGTAATCAATTACTACAACTGACTTCAAAATATATAAAATCATACCATGTATTTTGGGAAAAAATTTTTTTAAATGAAGTCAAATATCTATGAAGTTAATATTTTCATACATTTGTATGGAAAGACGACGAGCTTTTTCGAGTAGTAGTTTGCCCGCGCCAGTAGGACAGTCCGATTCAACTTGACTTGTACGATTCCAAAAAGTATGGATTTGTTATACTAAATACTAATATTTATCTTTTTACATGCTTGCAAACATGAAAAATGTTAATTTTTACTACTCGAGCTACTCGTTAAATACTCGAGCAGCTTGAGTAGCTCGAGTAATGGGGAGCTCTGATTAGAACTATAAAAATTACCTTTTTTTGTAGGTTTTAATATAATTTCAATAAACATAACATAACATAGTCCACAAAAAAATGATGTTAGTGATTTTTCAAACACCATAAATAAATATCGTTCTCTCGGGTAATTTTGAAACAAAAACCTACCGCATGAAAAGCTATTCTAAAATTTTCACAGAGATTTTTATACCCTATACCACCATGTGGTCAGGATATAATGTGTTTGTGCTGATGTTTGTAACTACAAAAAATTTTTGACCTCGTCCCATCTTTTATTATACTGATCGACTCAGAATCACTTTTTCAGTCAATTTAGCCATGTTCGTCCGTCAGTATGTATGAAAACCTTATCATCAAATTACAGATCGCAAATAGGAAATTTTGTAAGCTTTTATCGACCATAGGCCGAACCGTATTGAAATTGGTGGAAATCGGTGCATGTTTAGACTTAGTCCCGATACAAATAACTCAAAAGATTTGGTTTGTGTGTGTTTAATACATTTATTAATCAGTAGTCGAAAAATAACGGTGTAGGATAATTGTTAGTCACATGCAATAGTTGAACCTAAGGCCCTATCTCTAAATGCATGGTATAGTGTATCGTATAGTCGGTCTAGACCGTTTTGTATTTAGAAGCAAATTGTATAGAAACAGCGACTTTATATTACAACTAATGGACATGAAATATATTTTTCATCAGTTCATTAATTCTTAATTATTTCTTTTAATTAATTAATAAAATCATTATAAGAAACATTTGAAAAATACGCTCTCAAACAGACAAAGAAAATAGTTTGTTTTAGACTTTTTTAGAAATTGTCTCCAATGGCTTCGCGACCAAGTTCAAGATATTTTATTCAAATTAACAAAGGTACAAAAATATTAAATCTAGTTTAGTTTGAATGAATAATAAAATAGTTGGTGCAAAGTCAGAAAACTTATACGCAACATTAGTCATGAAAGATGGTGCATTAACCCTAACGGTAACTCGCTATAATAATCGTATTTATTGTAGTCAGACTTGACATTTATATTTAAAACCAATACTAGAGGTGTATAACTTTGTAATTCAATATAAAAACTGTTCGATGGGAATTAAAGAATTCATGTTAATCTAGGCATTCTAGGACTTAAATTGATTGATCTTCTGTTCTTATTTGATAGACTTCCTAATTTCGATTTTTATTTTAATAATTATTGTATTTCCCCTCTGTATAAATGTTTTTTGCGACCCACCCTTCTGCTCCACCTAAAAAGCAAATTGAAAAAGTCTTGTAAATAAATATAAAAATAACAACAAAATCTAGAGTATAAAAGCCGGGTTACCCATACGTTCAATACATACATGCGAGTATGTACATATATTCGTTTGTACGTGTCTTCAAATTATAATGAATGTTTTGTTTGTGTACGCCAATGTTGCCAACTTATGAGATGATGGACTACGGCCAGAAAAACTTGTATTTTTATGCGAATACAGAATGAAGTACAAAAATTTTAATAAATACACATACACACATGTTCTGTAATTTACATCTCCATGTTTATTATATATTGTTTATTATATATTTTTGATGTGTATACATCTATACGCGCAGGGGGGTAAAAATCTATTTCACAATACAATCACAAAAACAGCGTAAGATGTAAGACGTAAGACAAAATCGGTGTGACTCATGCATTATATATCTTCACTTTTTATAAACATTTATAATTAAATTCCTCAATCATTTAAAAGTATTCTTAACGTGATAATTTATTCCATATAAATAACACTATTATCACTGCATTTAATATTAATGCTAATCAAACATAAATAAAAATAAAAAATAAAGGAATGATAGTAAATAGGAAGTGTTTGGAAATAAAATGAAGGCACAATTCAGGGGAAGTGTTTGGAGAATGAAGGCACGATTTAAAGTGTGTGGAGATAAAATCAGTGTGCGAATAGCGTTATAAAAACGTTTCGAAAAATTAAAAATTAAAAATTAAAAATAAAAATTAAAAATTAAAAATTAAAAATTAAAAATTAAAAATTAAAAATTAAAAATAAAAAATTAAAAATTAAAAATTAAAAACTAAAAATTAAAAATTAAAAATTAAAAATTAAAAATTAAAAATTAAAAATTAAAAATTAAAAATTAAAAATTAAAAATTAAAAATTAAAAATTAAAAATTAAAAATTAAAAATTAAAAATTAAAAATTAAAAATTAAAAATTAAAAATTAAAAATTAAAAATTAAAAATTAAAAATTAAAAATTAAAAATTAAAAATTAAAAATTAAAAATTAAAAATTAAAAATTAAAAATTAAAAATTAAAAATTAAAAATTAAAAATTAAAAATTAGAAATTAAAAATTAAAAATTAAAAATTAAAAATTAAAAATTAAAAATTAAATATTAAAAATTAAAATTTAAAATTTAAAATTTAAAATTTAAAATTTAAAATTAAAAATAAAAATTAAAAATTAAAAATTAAAAATTAAAATTAAAAATTAAATATTAAAAATTTAAAATTAAAAATTAAAAATTAAAATTAAAAATTAAAAATTAAAAATTAAAAATTAAAAATTAACAAATTAAAAATTAAAAATTAAAAATTAAAAATAAAAAATTAAAAACTAAAAATTAAAAATTAAAAAATAAAAATTAAAAATATTAAAAAATTAAAAATATTAAAATTAAAAATTAAAATTAAAAATTAAAAATTAAAAATTAAAAATTAAAAATTAAAAATTAAAAATTAAAAATTAAAAATTAAAAATTAAAAATTAAAAATTAAAAATAAAAAATTAAAAATTAAAAATTAAAAATTAAAAATTAAAAATTAAAAATTAAAAATTAAAAATTAAAAATTAAAAATTAAAAATTAAAAATAAAAAATTAAAAACTAAAAATTAAAAAATAAAAATTAAAAATATTAAAAAATTAAAAATATTAAAATTGAAAATTAAAAATTAAAAATTAAAATTAAAAATTAAAAATTAAAAATTAAAAATTAAAAATTATAAATTATAAATTAAAAATTAAAAATTAAAAATTAAAAATTAAAAATTAAAAATTAAAAATTAAAAATTAAAAATTAAAAATTAAAAATTAAAAATTAAAAATTAAAAATTAAAAATTAAAAATTAAAAATTAAAAAATTAAAAATTAAAAATTAAAAACTAAAAATTAAAAATTAAAAATTAAAAATTAAAAATTAAAAATTAAAATTAAAAATTGAAAATTAAAAATTAAAAATTAAAAATTAAAAATTAAAAATTAAAAATTAAAAATTAAAAATTAAAAATTAAAAATTAAAAATTAAAAATTAAAAATTAAAAATTAAAAATTAAAAATTAAAAATTAAAAATTAAAAATTAAAAATTAAAAATTAAAAATTAAAAATTAAAAATTAAAAATTAAAAATTAAAAATTAAAAATTAAAAATTAAAAATTGAAAATTAAAAATTAAAAATTAAAAATAAAAATTAAAAATTAAAAACTAAAAATTAAAAATTAAAAAATAAAAATTAAAAATATTAAAAAATTAAAAATATTAAAATTAAAAATTAAAAATTAAAAATTAAAAATTAAAAATTAAAAATTAAAAATTAATAATTAGAAATAAGATGTGAAAAATGAAAAAATAAAAATTAAAAATAAAAAATTAAAAATAAGATGTGAAAAATTAAAAATTAAAATTAAAGAAAATGAAAAATAAAAAATTAAAAATAAGAAATGAAAAACGAAAAATTAAAAATTAAACAGCTGAAATAATAAATAATAATAAATATTTTTTATATAAGTATAAGCCCCTGCAGTTGATGCATAGATGACGCTTTCTTTTTGATTTTAAAAAAGAGCCATAAAAAATGTTTAATTACTAGATGTTTACACATCTCCCCTGTGATCGGATTCACATGATTTATTTTTTTTATTAGTTTTACTTTCAGGGGGATGTGAACTACAGAACATAATTGACGAATATTCTCAAGGAATTTCTTTCTCACGGAAAATACTTTTCTCGAGAAAAAAAATATCGAATTTTTTTTGTGTGCAAACACAAATAAAAAATTTTAAAAGAAAAATTAAATTAAAAAAAAAATTACTTTCATTGCTATGATACTAGCATATGTGGAGGAAATTGGTGTTGAATAATAACAACAATGAAATAGCCAGAGGATTGCTAGAAGACAATTCCGGGCACCGCAATTAATGCCTGAATTGGCTTCCATTAAAACTAACAAAAGTTCTAGTTGGGCTTTATTTATGGTCTTCGAACCACAAGAACAATAAAATAAATAAATTTACATTTTTATGTTCACTCCCGTCTGTTTTGCAAGTGAAATTTTTTTAGGCAAACATAAATTCAAATGCATTGAGAATAACTAGTTTTTTCCTTCACACGGCTGGTAAAAATCCAATAAAAACGATAAGCGACGGAATTTTTATTCATAACAGGAGAAAAAGGAAAAGTGAGAAATTTCATGCGAATTGGGCTGAATTTTAATAATATTCTAAGTAAAATTTCCAGAATAATATTTCACATTGTAATCCTACATATGCTTATTTTAACAAGTAAGAAGATTATACTCGCTCAAGACCGACAAACAGTACTCTATACCATGCGTTTCGGGAGAGGGTCTTTAATTCAACTTTGCTGAGGCAATAATTGGATATAGAAAATAAGCATAAATCAAATTTTAGTGCTATTGTTATGAATGTGTGGCACGGAGATATGAAAAAGTTTACTTCTCTCAAAACCATATATGAACAAAATTTGAAAATAATCTATGCAATATTTTTTTATTCTCCGATAGATTTTAGTGAAGATCGGGTATCAGCTTTATTTGGGGACTATGACTAAAAATGGGCCTTTAGGATTTATACTCCTTTTATCGATATATATGTATATAAATATATATAAATATATATATATATATATGTATATATATAAATATGTATATATGTATATTATATATATATGATGATCTCAATATTACGACCATTTTAGGTCTGAAATTATTTGTGTGGGGGCTAGATCTGAATATACATTTATTTTTATCAATTTCAATACAGTTCGTCCTATGATTGATAAAAGCTTATGTACAAAATTTCATGAAAATATATTCATATTCGCGACCTGTAGTAGGACAGACAGGCGGAAGTACGGACATCATAAAGTGATTCTGAGTCGATCAGTATAATAAAAGGTGTGTCTAAGTCAAATATTTTTGTTAGTTACAAATATCACCATAAACTCATTACACCTTCAGGGTAAAAAACGTTTTGTCCTTAAAAAATCTAATTTTTCCGTTCAGAAAAAATCGCTAAAATAAACAGGAAAATGGCTTAATTAGCAACCTTATTGAACACATGGTGCCAATGACAATGCCGCCGCTGCTGCTATTGCAATTTCAGTTTGTTGCTGTGATGTTGCTGTCATTTCTGCTTACTTGTTTACTATTGTTTAAATGTTGTTGCAGTGTTTTATGTTGTTACATTAATTTTTTTTATATACAAATGTATGCGAATCGATTAACACTTCGGCACAAAAATGAAAACAAAACCAGCAACAACCACAAACAATATAAAAAAAATAAATGTGAGAGATCTTGATGCCTTACTCTTAACGCATTTGATAGTGACGATGATGATGTTGTAGCTGTAGACGATGTTAATGCTGATGAAATTAAAGTCAATGATACGCTTGCACTACACCAAATCTACCCTACAACAATATTTATGTTTATTATTAGTGAAAATCACAAATAAATAGTCGTAGCAATAATGTTTTATATTATTTTTTTTTTTTTTTTGTACAAATGAAATTTTTTGGTAATTAATATTCTACAACAAATCGAAGTTTAAATTTTGTAACAATATTTTTAGGAGCTCTATTTTTATAGAAAATATACTCCAGAATCTAAGAGTTTTTTAAAGAAAGGTTTTTTTTTTCAAGAATATAAAAATAAGCTTGAAATCTGTCCCATAATAGGGAATTCACGATTCGTCCCATCTGATTATAACACTTTTACTTGTTGTATAGAAAACATATGAGAGGAGGAGTATGTGGTGAAGATGCAAGCAACAACATCACAAGCTATAAAATTGCGTGCACGCGTCTTTTAATGCGGGTCACGATCACGACCACGAACCAAATGTTGTGAACACATTTTTTGCGTTTTTTTTTTTTTGTAAGCATGTTTATTTATGTATATGAATAATGATGATAATCATTATTATGCTTATGAAGATTGCGCGAAAATTTAAATTTGAAAAAAAAATATATATATATAAATAAGTATAGAAGATACAATAATAATATAGAAAGGAAAATTAATGTGTTCAAATGTGAAAGAGTGGGGATGCAAATATGCACATTTATAAATGAGCTAAATGTTTTATACAAATTCTTTAGAATATACGAATTTTTATTGTAACAAAAAAAAAAAAATAAAAAATATTTCAATTAAACATGCAAATATAAATGACACGCAACGTACTCGTACAGTGTGCAGTATGCAGTGTACAATGTCTGTGTGTGTGTGTGTGTGCAACAGTTTGAGCTAAAGAATATGATTCATGATTTTTTATGTGTGGTACCTTTAACTTAAGTAAATACTTTGGGAAATTGGAACACCCACTCACGCGTATATACGCACATATGCACATAAGCACCCAGAGAGAAGCACACATATCGATATTTAAGCTTAGCCGGCATTTTGTCATTATTATTAACATATTCCCACTAAATTCACCCTTTTACCACCTCACACTTCTCTCCATTACTCTTATTTTGATCTTGTAAACACTTTTAATAGTTGCAGTTGTTGTAATAGAAGACCACCACCATAACAACCCATGTGCAAATCTTTAAAAGAATTTATTCTTGAATAACCAAAACATTTTTTTTATTATATTATTCCGATACGATAAAATAATCACGTCCGCTTTGATTTGGAAATACAGTGGGTTACAATACATTGGAAACTTTTACAAAATTCTAAATTTTTAAATTTAGTTTTTTAACAATTTCGCGTTAAGTCCTAAAATTATGTATTTTTTTTTTGCGAAATCACTCTTTGGTGTGTTCTCTATCGAAAGACAACAAATTTGTTAACATTTTTTTTTTTTTGATACCAAAACAATGGAAACTTCTAAACATCTGTACCAGAGTTGATTAAAACAATAAAAATAGAAGATGGTATGAATGAAAATGTATAAAATATTAAACGTTATTTAAATTTTTATAGTTTTCTTTCAACTGTTTTGTAATGTTTTAATGTTATAATTAATTACACGGTGTTACAGAATAGAAAAACTTAAATATACTTTTAAAATTACCTAATATAAATTGTAGGCCTGGTTAAGGAAATCACCTTTAAATTTTCAGAATTTTTAATACACCCTCAACATCTGAAGTTATCGGCAAAAACGTTTACTTAACACTTCACGGACGAAAATATTTTTTATTAAATTAGGTTTGAACCGATTTTAAATCTAAAATTTTTTTTTCAAAAAATTTAAATAAAATACTACTTGAGACGCAAACAATTGTGTTGTATCTTTTTACTTATTATTAAAAAAAAAAAAAACGTGGCCTATACTGCGAAAAATTAATTTTATATATAAAAAAATTTGGCTTTAACAATTTTTAATCGATTCTAACCAACAAGGACTTATTTTACTCACTAATATATGTACTTAAAAATCAAAATAAGAAAAAATAGGTTTTCAAATGAGGTATTAGAAAAAAGGAGCCAAAGTTAAAAAATTAAAAAAAAAATTGAAGTTTTAAATATTTTAGATAATATTTTCACATGGTCTTGTCAAAATTATAAACATGTATATATATTTGGAAAGCTTAACTATTTATCTTTCTAAAACCGTTAAAAATTTTAAAATCGATTCAAAACTGGTTTAGTTAAAAATATTTTAAGCCGCGAAGTGTGTGAGGGTGTGTAAGGGTGTGTGAGGGTGTATTCAAAATTCTGAAAATTTAAAAGTGATTTACTCACCCTAGCTTGCAACTTACACTAGTTCATTTTAAAATTTTATAGGCACAGCAATACCTTGTTATCAGAGTTAAAGGAGTTAAAATCCAGAATAATAGATGATTTTACTGCTGATCTTAAGAAAAAGAAAATTTGTAAGAAATATTTATGAATATATCCTTAATTTAAAAATTTATCAAGAAATATCGCGTAAGAGGTACGGGGATGACTACATATTTAGGCGGCAGGCAAAGTAAACTGAGTCAAAGAGAGGATAATTTAATAACAAGAGAGTTTAAAAAATGTCCAAAAATGTTAACTAAAGAGGTCATTATCAAGCTGAAACTAAAAATTTGTGCTCGAACTGTTTCCCGACGTCAATTGAAGCTGCTCTTAGTTGTTATCGTCCTGTGAAGAAGCCACTGATATAAGAGAAAATTGTCTGGCTGGCATAAATTGGAACTGGTCAAGACGTGATTAATTTTAACTTAAGAGGCCATGATGGTATAACGTTTGTACGACGACCAAAGGAAAAAAGGCTAAACTCAAAATATGCAATTAAAACTATTAAGTTCGGCGGTGGCAATATTATGGTATGGAGTTGCTTTTCGGGCCAAGGAATAGTTTCAATTCATGTTATAAAAGATACTCTATCTGGAATTGGATTTAGGCATATCCAAACATACGTAATGTATCCATGCGTGGAGGAAATTCTGGATATTCCCACAAGACAATTACTCATAACACACATCCAAAGTTGTAACCGAATGGCTAAAATTTAATGCAGTTTTGGAATGGCCAGCCCTATCTATCACTGTAGATCAAAAAATACGGACCCGAAATTACACAAACAATACAGATCTCATAGAGGAAATTAATTCAGAGTGCCAAAAAATTTCAATATCATCATAATGATTACTCAACAAAATATTGACAGCAAAAACATAGGGAAGGTTTTCAATTATTGTATAGCAAAGGTTTCCAATGTTTTGTTATCAGCATAATAATGAGTCCATTTATGTTTTATTATACCCTCCACATCTCAGTGGCAGAGGGTATATATAGGTTTGTCATTCCGTTTGTAACGCATCGAAAAACTAATTTCCGACCCAATAAAGTATATATATTCTTGATCCTTATCACAGCTCGAGTCGATATAGCGATGTCCGTCTGTCCGTCTGTCCGTCTGTCCGTGTGTCTGTTGAAATCACGCTCATTCAAAAAAAAAAGCATTTACTTAGGTCAGGTTACGAAAAAATTATTTGCCATAATTCCCACCAGGTTGGTATTGAAATCGGAGTAAATCGGGAGCCTCTGCGCTGAGAAATGAACAAAAGTTTATAGATACCTCTAAAAAAAACATGAAACCTAGTGTTTTCTTGTAATAGTTTAGTGGTTGAACATACAACAACATAAAAAAAGCCACAAAAAAAATGTGATTCATACATATTAACAATAACAAGAACACAACTACCATGAGCTATGTTAATAGTATTGCCACAAACCGAGGTGGAGGGTATCAAAGATTCGGCACAGCCGAATTTAACACTCTTACTTGTTTTTTACTCCCTTTATTTTAACTAAATAGTAGTGTCTGTTTGTCTGCTAGTCTGCCGAAAAAAACGTTGGATCGATTTTTAACACCTTTCCCGTGATCCAATCGAGCAGATTGCAGACAGTCTCGTGGCGGTGATAAAAATTATCTAACAAATTTTCGTTTCAAAAATTTAATTATAGTAAAATTTTGGATTTTTCGAAATTTTAACGGTTTTTTATTTTCAGTCAATCGATTATTTAATTACATGATGTTAAACT
Organism: Cordilura impudica; assembly: GCA_963682025.1. Classification (NCBI taxonomy): domain Eukaryota; kingdom Metazoa; phylum Arthropoda; class Insecta; order Diptera; family Scathophagidae; genus Cordilura; species Cordilura impudica. The sequence goes on along the minus strand of OY821517.1, from coordinate 74,703,120 downwards.
TAATTTACGAAGAAAGGGAGTATAATAAAAACTTGGTTTTTATGGGTTAGTTTTTCTCTGAATTTAAACTATTTCATGTTAATATTTTTAGTATCCAAGTCGTCAATAAATATATGTATTTTATTAGTAGTTTCCATTCTATTGTCACTCACTGTATATCCCAGCAATAAAAACATGGCAACGTTACTCAAATTTGGTTTGGGCTTATTTTTTATGCTTATTAATGGATGTGATTTGGCATTTTTTTAATTTTGACTTTTCCCCAAACTCATTTTTTAATTTAAGTTTTTGATTATTTAATTGACTTTTTTCACAAATGAAATATTCAGATGCATCAATAGCAATTTTTTAAAATTTTTAAAATTTTAAAGTTTCAGAATTTTCCGTTTACCGAAAATATAAATTTCGAAAAATAGATCAATGGTTCATTTTTAAAAACAGAATGTATGAAACTTAAATATTTTGAAATATTTTAAAAATTTGATCATATAAATTTTGAATGTTTCGTTTTATTAAATCTATAATATTAATAGGCTAGGTAATTACTTGTGACTGATGTTTTGTTCTACCGTTTTATCCCGATTTTGAAAGGTATTTCTTTTTAGCCGATTTGCAGATTTACAGATTTTTAAATTTTTCCCTTTATTTTGAGTAAATTGCATTTAAAGTTGCTACTAACACATATGTACATAAAATTATACAATGCTATATGTGTGTTTATTAAATTTGTTAATGTGTTTGTAATAAAAATTAGTGTTTTTTGAGTTGATTTGTGTATTGGCTATAATTGATTAGTATACTTTTAGGGTCTTTAATTAATGAAAAAATTAAATTTCCTAGAATTTGCGCTCGAATTTCGAGGGCTGGAATCTGCTAGTATAAAGTTAATGTTTATTTAAATTTTGACAAATAAATATCGCATATATTTGATTTTTCGAACACTTCAAAATAGATGTCTCATACAGGCATAAGCTTTTTTAATAAACGCAAATTTTCTAAAAAATGGTCCAAATCTGGAGAATATTCTAAATGCCTAACGGTACCTAAATTGTTTAGATAGCCAGATTAATACATTGCATTCCTCTGAAAAACGATTTTAAAAAATTTTTTGTAGTTTCTCCATTATAAAAATTGAAAGTTGCTGTTTGAAAAATTGAAGAATGTAAGGAAATGGGTTAAAGCAAAAAAATAACATATGTATATTTGGATTTAATTATTTTTTAAAAACTAAATTTTATTGAATTTTTACCAACAATCCCACGGTATTTTTCGGAAACTTTCAACATTTACGAAATGTAAGTGACAATATATTATTCAATCACTTTTTATATGATCTGATGATTATTTCTTTAACCTGAAATCGTATAAAAGGTTGTCTTCCAATATTTAATTTTTTTTGATTTATACGTGTTTTAATGTTCAAAGTTTCCAAATAAGTTCGTGTTTTTTTAAGTCCCAGGTGGAGGACATAACCGAATTTAACACACACTCTTAATTTATCTATTTTTTAAATTTTTTTATTGATGTTTTTGATTATTTAATTCACTTTTTGTCACAAATGGAAAATTTTAATTTCAAATGATGAATTTTCTGATGTTCATGTTTGTTTTTATACCATCCACACCACTGAAAAATTAAATAAATTTTGCGACCCCATAAAGTGTATACATATACCCTTGATCCCTATAACAACTCGAGTCGATATATGTAGCAATGTCGGTCTGTCTGTCTGTTGAAATCACGCTCATTCACAAAATAAACAATTTACCTGCAGGTTGTTATTTAAAATTGGGTAAATCGGACATAATTGCGCCAAGATATGGCATAAAATGTGGAGACACGGCTAAAAAACAAACTCAGTGTGTTTGGTTTAATAGTTTAGTGGATAATAATTTTCCGATTTTTTATTTTCGAAAAATAGATATATCGAAAAATGGAACAATCGCTCATTTTATAAAAAAATAAAACCTAATGAACAATTAAAATTTTTTATGAAAACTTAAAAATGTTGAACTATTTTTAAAATTGTATCATTGTAAAATCATTATAAAAATTCAAAGTTGCTGTTTGAAAAAATTAACAATGGAAAAAATGTGTTAAAGGCAAAAAATATTTGGATTTAATTGTCTAGGCTGACACAGTTTTTGAAAAACATGCCTTCAATTTCTTTTTAATGTCCAAAGTTTCCAACTGAGTTCGTTCGAGTTCTTCCATGTTAAAATTTTTTAAAATATTTTTCGTACTTTCTGAATTTGAATGTTAGGCTATAATTAACAAGTAAAAGTTGATCTAGATATATGTTACCCTATACCGTAACTTTAATAAAAGGGTTTAGGTCCAATTAATTGGATGTAGAAAATAAGCATGAACCAAATTTGGGTGGCATTGTTGTGAATTTGTGTTCTGCATATATGGAAAAGTTAATTTCGGATGATATTTTTATATGGGGAGTAGAACGGAAAATGGACCGATCATAGCCATATTCGTAAAAATATATACATACAAAACAAAATCGAAAAAAATATTTTTTTTATATCATATAGCACTCTGTGATAAAGGTGTAATGAGTTTATGCCGAAGTTTGTAACTACCAAAAATTCTTGACCTAGGCCCACCATTTATTATACCGTCCGGCCCTTTTTTGTAGAATAACGACAATGTCTTCTGTGGCCAAAATGTTGTGGTTATTTTTTTTTTTTATTAATATTTAATTTCTTTTAAATTTGTCATTTGTGAATATAAAATTATTCACAAGATTTTAGGTATTTCAATCATTTTTCTTAAGATGCAAAAGTTTTCGAGATTTAAGCAGTCGTTTTACGATCTGGCAACCCTTAAAATAGTTAATGAACAATGGGGTCTTCCAGAGAGTGGACAATATATCTCCGACCCTTGTTTTCGAGTTTTAGCGTTTTTTGTTCATCGCCAAAATTTTACATTTTTATGTCGAATTGGGTTTTTAAAGAGGGATGATTTTCAACCATTTTGATCTACGGCGCTTAGTTCTCGAGTTATAAGTCCGAGTTCACACAAGGCAACTTTTGTTGCGCAATTCTTGAGTTTGTAGGAGAGAGGAGAAAGAAGAGTGGTATTTGGTACGGAGTTGCTTGTACTCGGCAACTCGTTTTGTTGTGCAATTCGTAATTATAAACACGAAGTTAGCTGCAGCTTATTATTTGACATTTCTTTTTATTCTTTGCTTCGCTGTGAAAAATTATTATTATTATTTTATTATTTTTATAACCTCCACTCCAGTGTGCAGAGGGTATATATAAGTTTGTCATTCCGTTTGTAATAATTAGAAAAAAATTTTGGACCCCATAAAATTTATATATTTGTGATCCTTATAACAACCGGAGTTGATATAGCGATGTCCGTCTGTCCGTCTGTCTGTGGAAATCACGATGACGGCATCAATCGGGCAGCTAGGGTGCTCGTTGGCATAAAAAATGATTCATTAACATCCTGAAAAGTTTGCTATTTAAAATCGTCCAAATCGGTCGATTAGGGCCCGAGATTTGAATGAAGAACTAAAAAAAAGTCTTGAAAAAAAATAATTTTCTATGTTGTTCTTGTCGCGATCACGCCCTCAATAGTGCAGCTACAGTGATCATTTTTAGTGAGAATGATTCACCAAATTCATGGGAAGATTTCTACTTCAAAAATCATTAAAATCGGTGGAACAGGTCCAGGGAAATCTCTGAAAAAGTAAAAAAAAAAATGAAAAACATGATATTTCTATATTGTTCTTGTTGTTATTCTAAATGTTGCATTGTTTTCATAGCTGTGGTCGTTATGGTAATAATATAACAAAAACAAACCCTTTCTACATTTTTTTATCAACTCTGGTAGAAAAATTTAAAAGTTTCCATTGTTTTGGCATCACTAAAAAAATATGTTAGATCATTTCCGTCACTGCCACGAGCCTGCCTGCAAAATTTCAGATCGATTGGGTCACGGGAAAGTGGTTAAAATCGATCCAAAATTTTTTCGACAAGCAGACACGAGTTAATATAAAGGGAGTAAAAATTCACCAACATCTAAAGCAAATAATGCTAAAATACCTAGTTGTTAATAAAAAAAACAATTGGGCAATTCACAATGGGTAATGTATCGTTGTATCTGTTATATCGTGTATCACTTTACAATAGTGTAAAATTGTTGTTGGTAATTTTCACTGACAAATCTGATACACAATCCAACTTCATTTGCTATGTTTAGTAAATGTTGTATATTGTATCATAACATATCAGTTCCAAGTGAATGCCAGTTTTTATGAAAAAGAAAAAACAAATACATAGAATTTTATCAGCATAAATAATTATAAAATAAAATATGGCAAATAATGCAAATAACGCAAATACATCGATAAGTTTATTTATATAAAAATTAATGTTTATATTTTTTTAGTATGTATTTTCTCTTTCAGTACCAACCAAAATATTTAAAAATTTTTTTTCATTATAAATTAAAATGCAAGAGGTACGTAACTAAAACTCCAGGGTATATCTCACGACCAAAAAGCAAACACTGACAAGTGTTTTCTCTTATACAAAATAGCAGAAGCGACGAAGCGATCTTTCCTCGTTGGATCGAAAATTACTAAAGAAAGCGTTTTACAATATGAAAATACAACTGAGTGTTCACAACAAATGATTGTATTGTGTATTTCAATACAACATACAATATACAACACCTGTTGTGAATTGCCCAAATGTAAATTTAGCAAAAAAATTTGTGTATTAATTTATTTAAAGAGAAAAACACAAAAATAACGTTTGATGTTGTATTTTTTGTGTGTAATATTTAAATATACATACATACACATATTAAATAATACAAAAAATATACATATATTATATATATGTATGTATGTATGTATATTCATAGTAACTGCATGTTAGAAATAAATCGGTTATTTTATTTACATAAAATTCTGCAGTATTTTGTTGTGGGGAAAATACATTTCTTTTGCATTAACAGAGTGTCACTTCATTTTGCTCAGCGTGACTATGCCACAGTAGATGGCGCCATAATTTTTGTTTGTTCTAATTAGCTTTGCAATAGTTATTTCTATTTTTGATGTTAATATTTTCAACTAGATATCATACAGAACAATGTTAAGAGTATACACGGGCTGGTCTTTTATTTCATACGTTTTTTCATTATTCTTTTACAAATATGAACATAAGTTTGGCATATTAACTTTTTGTTGTCTTTACAAAATAGAGTTACCGAGTTCGTCAATGAGTTTTTTGCTTACAAAACAGTTCTACATAGTTATATAGAATTATTATTCTGCTTTACCTATAAAATATCTGATTGCGATTGCATCTAATTTTTAAAAATTGTTTATAATTACTAAAGCATTATTATTCACATAAATACAAAATTGCACTTTTTAAATATTCCATTCAAATTTAAGAAAATATCAATTCTAAAAACTTTAATTAAAATTTCCAATTATAAATTAGAAAATATTAATTGAATTTCAGAAAATCATATCACAACGTCGGAAATAATAATTTTAAATTTAGAAATATGTTTACATTTAAAAATGTTTACATTTAAAAAAAATATTGCCATTCAAGAGATATTAATAACTTTTCAGTACCGCGATTCAATAACTTCTTTTAACGATAGTCGAATCGTAAAAAAAAAAGAAAATTGCAAAATTATCAGTAAAATTTTTAAACGATATTCGCTATTGTTAAAGTCAGCTGTTGTTGTTATCTAAACGACAACCATTTTTGTGTTGTTTATTCAATCGATAAAAACTTAAATTTTTAGGTTGAAATGTCGTCATACATAAATAAAAATCATGAAATAGTGAAAATATTTTGCTTTAATTAAAAAACTTTTTTATATAATAAAAAAAATTTAATTCATTATTTCATTTTCAAATAAATAAACAGAAATATTAGTAAAAAAAATAAACTTAAACATAAAATCATCCTGTCAAACACGAAGTAATTTGTTTTTTTCTATTCTTTGTGTTTTTCGCTTATTTTGACAGAGATGCCACTCCTTTACAATTTAAATAAATAGAAAAACAGATTTGTCGATATTAATTTAAATTCAATGAATTTAAGAAAACCTCAAATGATATTTAAGAATTGCTAACATAAAAATTGTTACATAAGTAAACGTAATTTTATGAGAATGTTATTTTTTATATATAAATTTTCACAATTCTTTTTGGATGAAAATTTGATGTTTTTCAGAAAATAAAGATAACATTAAATTATTTTATTTAAAATGTTTGGGACTTTTCGTTTTTTGCGTTTTTCATCCCTAATTTGATTATTTATTATTATAAATTTATTCTCTATGTTTTCAAAATATGTTATTATTTTGTTACTCCATCCGACCTATATGGCCACAATGAAGAAATATTTGGCCAGTTAAAAGAAGCTATACAGCCACCTCCAATTAGCACGATTTAATGCATATAGCCACTCTACACAACCATTACCTTTGCAATGGAGGTTAGGGCGAGCTATTTAATTAGCAAAAACTAAATTAAACGAGAAGTTATGTCATATAACCGGAAACGCATGCATATAGGTATATAACCTAAATGCATGCCGATCAGCAACTACGATGACCAAAAAGCAAACACCGAAATAAATCCGAAATAATAGAAAAGACGAAAACCAACCCAAAGAATTTTCTTAAAAAAATTGGTATTAAGTTTAACAAATTGTTTACTTTTTCCAATATTTTGTTTACATTTATTATCAATACTCAAACCGAGGTGGAGGGTATCAAAGATTCGGCACAGCCGAATTTAACACTCTTACTTGTTTTTTATTTCATTTTTTCTTCTTTTGACTTCCATTTTTTCACACAAATAGATTTTTCACTTTGGACCAATAATAAATTCTTTTTACACAAGCTAATAAAGTGAACTGTCAAATATGTAAGAATTTGAAAGCAAAAGAAAACGAAAAGTTGCGGCAATAAATTTCCCTGTGTGAACATTAAGGCAACTTTAAAAGAGATTTTATATTCAACGCCAAAAATTTATGTTTTCCAACCTTTCCTTTGCAGGGAGTTAAAAAAGGGGGGGGGGGGGTGGTAATTTCAAGCATTTGCTCTACAACGCTTAATTTTCGGTATTTTGTTTCCCGTCAAATCTGATACGTAGGCGTATGAAGTGATAATTAATCGAACGCATACGTACATCGTTACAGAATCAGCAGTTCATTGAGTCAGTGACGGGCATAACTATTATAATAATTTAATTTTTTTTTTAAGTAAAACTTACATATGAGTTTTAAAATTAAAATCAGGAACTGTCTAAAATCTACTGAATTCGTTTAAGAGTTAATTTAAATTTCCGCTGGTTGAAAAGCAAGTGATATTACCTTAACTTCAAGGATGAGAAAAATTTTATTTTTCGGATAAAAACTTTTATAAAAAAATTTAAATTCATTCAATATATATATATATACATATATTTTTATTTTTTAATTCTTTTCATTTAAAGAATTAGTTTTTTTAGGCCCTGGCCCATAAGTCATAGATAGATACGAGACACTCAATTAGAATGCAAACGCACTTATGTTTTTGCGTTACTAATAGTTGTCGGTCTTTACGATTCAATGATGATGAAACGTTTAAATATTTAAAATATTCAAATATTTTTTTCGTCTTGTTTTCAAATTTCACTTGAGAAATAAAACTTAAACAAAAGGATTGTTACACATTATTTGAAAACTTTTGTTGTCTTATACGAGTATTCTTCTTCATATCTCTGTGAAGTATTTTTTCTTTTTTCACACTGCCTTCTTAAAACAAAAAAAAAATCGATAAATTGCGTTTAATTACATGCAATTTGACAGAAGACACACAATTTTAAACGTTTATTTCGGGTTTTTTTTTTATTTTTTTTACTGATATGTATCCGTTTAATATTTAAATACGTTTCTAGTTGTTTTAATTCGCGCAAACTTTAAATTAGATCGGCTTATATTTTGTTTAGCCCGGTAAAACAACCAATTTGTTGCTCCTGCGAAAACAAACTGATCGATCGCAATTTTGAAAACAACTGCGTTTGCCGTCAACAACATTTTATTTAGCCAGCTGCGCGTCTCTGCCGATGTCAGTGTGCTGCATTGTATGCTAGCGCTGCACTCATTATGTTGCTGTTAATTAAAAATATACATGTACTGTTAAGTAACAGTAAGATGTTGTATGTAGTATGCAGTTGTTAAGATGTTAAGAATTGAGCTGTAAATTGTTAGTAAATTGATATAAAGAAGAAAAAAAAAAAAACAATATGAAGAAATTATATGCGATTCAAGGACTTCATCGATATTAATTTACTTTTGTGGCATTAAATTTTCGTTCATTTTGTATTATAGTGATAATTAAACACAAGTTTTGTGATTTTCATAACAAAATTTTGGAAAGCCAACTCTATAAAAAAAATTACCGTACTTTTTCTTTGAGAACATTGGAATTTCAGTGGAATTTTTATAGACGCAAGTTGTAAATTATTTTATTAGAGTTGGTGTAAAGATGCAGTTTGAAGTGTTTTTTAATGTTTTTATTGTGGGAAACAACAAACATAAATACTAATTTAAATTTAAAGTACTGAAAAACATGGGGTAAAAGAAAAGATACAGTGGGTGACAATACAATACAATACAATACTTTTATAAAATTCTGAATTTGCCAATTTTGTGTTTTGATGTGTAAACATCTATACGCGCAGGAGGGTAAAAATCTATTTCACAATACAATCACAAAACAGCGTAAGACGTAAGACAAAATCGGTGTGACTTATAATTGTATTTGTGACAAAATTATGATATGTAATAAATTTGTTGTCCCTGTTTTCTGTATGATATTTCTTCACTTTTTATAATCATTTTTAATTAAATTCCTCAATCATTCTTAACGTTGTAATTTATTCCATATAAATAACACAATTATCACTGCATTTAATATTAATGCTAATCAAACCAAAATAAAAAATAAACGAATGACATTAAAAAGGAAGTGTTTGGAGATAAAATGAAGGCACAATTCATTAGGAAGTGTTTGGAGACAAAATGAAGGTACGAATTCATTAGGAAGTGTGTGGAGATAAAATCAGGGAGCGAATAGCGTTATAAAAACGTTTTGTTCTACAGGGACCTAATTTCGGTATTCCATATGGAATGTTGCTATTTGATTAAACATTTCTTTTATAAACATTTATAATTAATTTCTTCAATCACTTAAAATTATTCATAACAGTACAATTTATTCCATATATATTAAACAATTATCACTGCATTTAATATTATGTTTTTCGAACAAATAAATGAAATAATAAACACTTACATGTATACTAGAGTTTAAAAAAGATTTTGAGCAAAATCACGAGATTTTAAACCAATTTCACACTTTATAAATATCGCCCGTGTACCTCTAAAGTGAGTCAACTCAAAATTTACAAACTTTCAATAGAGGCAAAAAACGGTTTATTTAATATCTACTATAAAATTTAAAAACAGTTGTTTCATTGTAAAGAATTGCGAATAATAAGTATACAACAGTAGTTGTTTTTGCGATTTTTTCAGTGATCAGCAAAAATAACAATTCTTTTGGGTGGAACTAAAAATATGTCTTTTTAGTGGATTCTAAAGAAGCTACTCTTATAACACAGAGAGGGTTACAACTGTATTTTTTTTGCGAAAGACTAGAAAAATCGATGTAAGATTTTTACAGTGGATAGATATGACCACTGTGTATCGTTTTCTCGCAAAAAGTGAAAATTGAAAATTTTTGAGTTGAATCACTTTAAAGGTACAGGTGCGATATGTGTATATTTTTCATGTGTACACATCTATGCGCTCAGGGGGTAAAAATCTATTTCACAATACAATCACAAAAACAGAGTAAGACAAAAACGGTGTGAGGTATGAGTGTATTGGTGAAAAGATTAGGAAGTGTTTGGAGATGAACTGAAGGGACGATTTCATTAGGAAGTGTTTGGAGAAAAAATGAGGAAGTGAATAGCTTAATAAAAACGTCTTGAAAAATGGAAAATGAAAAATAAAAAATGAAAAATAAAAAAAAAAATAAAAATGAAAAATAAAAAATTAAAAATTAAAAACTAAAAATTAAAAATTAAAAATTAAAATCATGTATATATTTTTCTAATGAAAGAAAGATAATAACAGCTCTTTGTTTTTGCCATTGTCCTCTAGATGGAACTGTAATGGCATGTGAAAACAAAGAGCTGTTCACATTGCAAGACTTGTAATTGATCTGGCTATGTTAATGTAGAGAAAGCTAAAAATTGGAAAAGCTCAGCTTGTTCATACAAACTCTCGTATATAAAAAGAAAAACATTTCTCATTCTTTTCTTTCAAATGTTGAGTTAAATAGTTGATTAAGCATGAGTTGAAGTAATAGGCAGAAGGATGCTGACGATGAACAAGTCGCTTTGTTCGAAAGTAGCTACTCCATCTAGCGCTGTCTTCAATTTTTTTCTAATATTTCTCTTACATTACAAAAATTATTATCTTTCTTTCATTAGAAAAATAAATACATGATCTTAAACCGAACAATAAATGACTAATTATTCCAATACAGATCAACAATACATAACAATAATTAAAAATTAAAAATTAAAAATTAGAAATTAAAAATTAAAAAAAAAAATTAAAAATAAAAAATAAAAATAAAAAAGAAAAAACGAAAAATTAAAAATTAAGCAGTTAAAATAATAAATAATAATAAATGTTTATTATATTAGTAGAGCCCCTGCAGTTGCTTGCTAAAATTAAAAATTAAAAGTTAAAAATTTAAAATTAAAAATTAAAAGTTAAAAATTAAAAATTAAAAGTTAAAAATTAAAAACTAAAAATTCAAAATTAAAAATTAAAAGTTAAAAATTAAAAATTAAAAATAAAAAATAAAAATTAAAAAGAAAAAATTAAAAATTAAAAATAAAAAATAAAAATAAAAAATGAAAAACGAAAAATTAACAATTAAGCAGTTAAAATAATAAATAGTAATAAATATTTATTATATTAGTAGAGCCCCTGCAGAAGCTTGCTATAAGTGATACATAGATGACGCTTTCTGTTTGATTTTAAAAAATTGCCATAAAAAAATCTTTGCTAGATGTTTACACATCTCTCCTGTGATCTGACTCACATGATTTTTTTTTATTAGAAAATGTGATATAAAGTTTTAACCGCTATTTAAATATTTATAGTTTCTGACGATTTCTTTCAACTGCTTCTTAAATACAATTGTATTTTTCAATGTTTTAATCGTATAATTAATTACTATAAAATAATGGCCAGACTAAAGTTTTGTGAAGAGTTAAAAACCAGAACAATGGATGATTTTACTGCTGGTCTTAACCAAAAGAAAATTTGTGAGAAATATTCTATGAAGAAATCCATAAATTTCGACAATTATTTTATAGCAATAGACAATCGACAGGATTATTTTATAGCAATAGAGTTTAAAAATGTTCCAAAACTGCTGCTGCTCTTGGTTTTTATCGCCCTGTGAAGACATCATTGATATCGGAGAAAAATCATCTGGTTTGCGTAAATTCTGCTAAAGAAGACATGGACTGGTAAAGGAGAAATTGGAATATTCGGGTCAAATCGTCGCATTCTTTATCGAAATTTTTCGTTCGAAATTCTTTTTTTATTTTTTCCAAAATAAAATACTTAGAGTAATTTTACTCTGTCACAGCTAACGAGTTATGGCCCCTAGTTAAGAGTAATAGTGAAACGAGGTCTGACGTTTGTCCATCTTCTTTAAATAATAAACCACAATATTGAATTTCGATTGATTTTACTCGATATTGAATACGGCAGGGGCCTACTTCTCTCTTTTCAGATGAGTCCAAGTTTAATTTAAGGGGCCATGATAGAAAAACGGTTGTACGACGACCTGTTAAGTTTGGCAGTGACAATATTATGGTATGGTTTTCCTTTTCATGTCAAGGAATGATTCCAATTTATGTAGTAATATATATTTTAACTGGAATTGGATGCAGGTAAATTCTAAATGATATATTGTCCATACGCGGAGGAAAATATGCCCCTGGTCTGAAAGTTCCAACATGACAATAACCTACAACATACCTCCAAAGGTGCATAATCTAATGCAATTAGTATTTTGGAATTGCCCAGTCACCAGATCTCAATAAAATAGAAAATCCATGGGAAAATACGGACACAAAATTAAAAAAACAATATAGATCGCATAGAGGCAGTTAATTCATAGTGGCAAAAAATGTTAATAAATATAATCAAAAATTTAATTGACTCCATGCCTCGGCGTTGTGAATCAGTACTAAAAAATAATGGTTACCCAACAAAATATTGAAACCAAAAATAATTATTTTTACTCCCTATATATTAACTCGTAGTGTCTGCTTGTCTGCGTGTCGACAAAACTTCGGATCAATTTTAATCCTTTTCCCGTGATCGAATCGAGCTGAAATTTTGCAGGCAAACTCGTTGCGAAAATGATCTAACAATTTTTTTTTTTTTTTTTTCAAAAATATGTTTGTAAAAAAAAATTTTTAATTTTTGACACAGATATTCAATTATTTAATTACATGATGGTAAAATAATTTACAAATAAAGGGAGTATAATAAAAACTTGGTTTTTATGGGTTGGTTTTTTTCTATTTTAAATAAATAAAACATACAAATTTTTAAATTAATAAAAGAATTTTTAATTTTAAGGTCCAATGTTTTGATATTGACCGTTCAAGTCGTCAAATATGTAAATTGTTAAAAATTTCCATTGTTTTGTCACTCACTGTATTTCTACTGAAGAAAATTTTTATTGAACAAAGGTTCTCTCATCATCGAGAAATAGGTAGAAAAACAAAAAGAAAACTTCAACATAAAAAAACTAAAGAATTTGAAGGAATAAAATTAGAGATCCTCAAAAAGTAAACCATATATCTGTGGTCACAAGCGATAACCGCCTAAGTCGACTTAAGAACGATTTGGGTTATCTTTGCTATCATGTTCTACTAAAAACGCTTACGTGAAATCCCCATTTCTCTAACACTGTTTATTAAAAACTTATTAATGAAAACAAGCCAAATTAGAATCTGCAGACAAGCCACTCGGCTTCGCGGAACTAGGCTAAAAAAAAAAAAAAAACTTCTAAGGAGTGAGACCGAAAAAATCTTATCGCACTTTTTTCCTCTTAACTTTTTTCGCAAGCATTATTTGAATTTATTTTGATCAAGTTATCTCTGAAAAATATGCCAGTTATTAAATATAATGACAATTCTGCTCATTTGTTGTCAGTTTGATGAAAATGAGTGATGAAATAGAAGTACGTTCTATAATTACTAAGGGGGTTAAGGTTATAAAACCTTTGTATGCATTGTTTTCTGAATCTACGTACAACATGTCGAGAGTGTTTTGTCAAAATTTCAATAAAATTGGACCAAAGCGGCACGGTATACCGTATATAAATCAGTTTTTAAAAAACTTTAAATCGATTTTCTCGCCATAACATGTTTAAAGTCCATGAACATCATAACTCAAAATCTACTTGACCGATTCTTTTGAAATTTTATACACTATTTTACACATAAATCACCAGGTAATCACGAGCTTTTTTTTTCTTTTATAATTTTTTCCCATTTTTTAACAACAAATACACTGAAATTTTATGACAAAAATCGTATTTTTCCCTTCGAAATGCTGCAAAAAATAAAAAAAAATAAGAAAAACTCTTCGTGATTACCTCGGGAAACCTAGTAAACCTTTTAAACGCATTTCAATTTTTTTATTTCATATGATCCGGTAATGAATTATGATGTTCACCGCAAAACAACGTCTTTTTCGAGGCGCCTCCAGAGATTCGGACTTATTTATTAAATTTTTAAATGAAAATTTTTTCAAAGATACTTCAAATGTTGTACTATAATCTGTATATGACACAAATAATCCAACATTATTCACATCTTCAAAAAAAAAAAAAAATTTAAAATACGCAAAACCTTTACCCCCCTTAAATCTATAATATTACTAGGCTAGGCGATTTTTTGTTACCGATGTTTTGTTCTACCGTTTTATCCCGATTTTGACCAAACGAATATTACTTGAAAGGTATTTCTTTTTAGCTGTTCACCAGATTTACAGATTTTTAAATTTTGTCCTTTATTTTGAGTAAATTGCATTTAAAGTTGCTACTAACACATACATAAAATTATACAAATGATATGTGTGTGTTTATTAAATTGTTAATGAGTTTGTTATCTTCATTCACAATAAACCAAAAAAGTGTTGGTTTATGAATTGGCTAAGTTGAAAAATAAAATAGCCTAGAAATTGCTCGAATTTCGATTGCTAGTATCAAATTATTAAGGAATCAAAGGTCTGCCGTAAAACTGTTTCCAAAACCTGTTATTAGAAACTATCAAGAGAATATGACCGTTGATATAAAAATTGTAGGAGCAGAAAGAACGGTCCTGAAGAAAATAGAAAGCATATGGAAAAGAGCCCTCAACACATCCGATAGAAAAGCAGCCCGGTTAGCTCAGTGCAAAAGTTTTTGTCTTGCTAATGCTAGAGGAAATGTTGACGATAAGTTCAGGACCCAAAAAACAGACGAAAACTCCTAAAATGTTCCTGGTATGCAATATGCAGGTGGGGCAACAGAAGCAAGTCATTTGTTACAACGGGCTCTATGATAAGGGAGTGATAAGGGGAGTTAAAGAATACAAAAAAAGAGTCCCAAAATTTGGGAGATATTAAACGGAGATGGTCTACCTGTTGCAGAAACCACTATAAAATCCCTAATGGAAGGGTTTTCGGAAAAGATCCATAAATTTAAAAATAGTGATTATAACTGTAAAAATTATATTTTTTTGTAAGCTTTAATATACGATTTTTTCGATCCCACTACTTGTGTGCTTTTTTTTGTTAAACATTTTCAAAATAACTGTTATTTTCAGTCCTTGAATATAACACTCGGAAAATATACTATTTTATTACTGACATGATATGAAGAAGCTAAAAGCTTCAAAAATCAACAGAAAGTAATGTGATGGTTTCGTGACGTTTTAACTACTACGGCTAAGTATGACTTATTCCCTCAAAAATCAATTTGAAGAGTTAGTAGAAATGTTGGACTACGTATTTGTCAATTATTTTGAGGAAAATATGGCGACAAATTTTACATTACAACAGAATAATGCAAATATCCATGTCTCCAAGGTCACAAAAACTTTATTTTATCAGCTTCAGTCTCAATTCTGGACAATTCCACTAAAAGCCCGGACTTGAATAAAATTGTGAATGTGTGGGGAATGATTCCAAGAACGGTTAATGGAAACGAAAAGCAATGCAGAACTGTTAAAGATTTAGAAGTGACACATCTCCAGATATTGAGATTAGCACAGCTCAAAAACTTGGGGAATCATTTCCCAACCTGAGTGTTCGATGTCATATAAAATAGGGAAGGAATAACTAAATACACAGTGCAACAGCCATTGTGAGGGTGGTGGCAAATTCCAAGTCAGGATGAAAGTACTAGGCTAGTATAGTAAAACTTCCAAAGAGTTTGGCGTTTTCAGGTTAAACTCTTGTTGTGATCTCTTCTATTTTTTCCTTGGAAACAACTTAGTTTTTCAGCTATAACTCGAGTTCCATTGATGATTTCTTTAACACAATCACATTTTTTTGTTACAAAGAGCGTCTATTTATATTTCGTATTATTAATTAATTTTTTTTTTATAATTTTTATACCTTATACCACTATGTGGTTTGGGTATAATGACTTGGTGCAGCTGTTGGTAACTACCAAAAATATTTGACCTAGACCCATCTTCTTTATACCGATCGACTCAGAATCAGATGCTTCCTGATTTTCACTTAAATATATCAAAGACAAAAATATTGCACGTGTTTTCTCAAATTTGGTTTCTATATATTTTTTCAAAATATAAGTGACTTTACCAAATATGGTCAGGATCAGTTAATTTTTCGACCTAGTCCCCATGTAAATATTGCTTCCGATATGAACTTTTTCATATCTGCAGCCAGAAAAATTAATAACAATGCCAAATTTGGTTTATGCTTATTTTCTATTTCCACTTAGTTGGACCGAAGAGATAGGGTATATAAGCCATGGTATAGAGTATCGTATAGTCGGTCTAGACCGACTATAATTTTCTTACTTGTTGTTATTGTGTTCAGTTTTGAAAACTAAAGTTGTAATTTCTTGATTGATGCAGAAACTATTTAGTAAAAGAAAAAAAATTAAATCATTTTATTTCGTTTTAGTCAATAATTCAAAAAAACTATATGCGTTTATTAAAATTCCTCTCACTGTAATATTTAACTGAATTTAAACAATCTTAATGTTGAATTCATGTACTAAAACTCTTCCCTTCGCATTCAAACTAAAAATCAAATTTTCTACAATAATTATATATAATATTTTTTTTATTAACAATACATTTTAATCACTAATCAGTCAGTCTTTTAATTCAGCAACAAAAATTTTATTTAATCATAATTGTATTTTGAACAAATTATTCTTAAATATTTTCTATAACAACGGGAACTTTAAAACAAATAACTTTACGATTATATTCATCAACCGCTTCCCACAGCATAGAGCCAGATATCTGAAAATAATTATTATAAATATTAAAATTTTAAACATAAAAAATTTAATTTTTGTGTGCCTTACAACTGGCAATGTGCTATTTACTAAAACGGTAGCCCAATAGAATTTGCTATCATTGTCAGATTTCAGACACTGTTGAACTCCATCACAGGGATCGGGTGTGATATGGGCCTGAGTTCTGATGGATTTGAATATCCAACTTACTTGATGTTTCAAGTAACTGGTATCGTTGCCTTGGAAAACACAAAAGAAAACATAAATCAGTAAATTATTTAATATCAAATATTCGTATCAAAAATAATATTTATGATCAATTTAATAAATTTTAAAAATGTTTGTTTAAAAGAAAATAAATCAGCATTTTAATCAGTGATGCCAACTTTTTTCAAACAAAAAGCACAAAACAGGCGGTAAATTTGAATGAAACAGTGTTGCCATTTTAGCATTTTAGTTGCTAGATTTAGCAACTTTTTTTGTCGTTTAGCATCCAAAATTTATGAAAAGATGCTAGATGCTAACTTAGCATCTTTTATTAATAAAAAGTTGCTTTTAGCATCTTTTTTCATTATTTTTCAATATACAATTTTAATTTTAATGGTGTTGATATGTTTTAATTTCTCAAAGTGTAATACGAGAATTTCGTGTACTACTCTTTTTACCACTCTGCTCGTTTCTTTTCACAAATATAACAAAACATTTTGAAATAGAAGAATGTAAACACCAACAATAGCTTTTAATGAATTAAAAAGTCGATTGTCAAAAATATTATTGTATTAAAAAAAGACAAAATTTGCAATACAAAACACATTAAATCCGGTAAAAGAACCGATAACCAAAATATTAGAAGAGTTTAAATTTAGATCATCTAAAAAATTCAAATCCAATGGAGTTATATCATAGAACAATATTGGGATACAACACCTAATACAACCTCCTTATGGATTGAAGTTAACAAAAATTCTATTGGCGAAAATCCATTTAAAGAGTTATTTGTATTGCCTTTATTAGTTTTGTCTCTCTCAAAAGCCGAAGTTGAACGTTTTTTTAGTTTGATGGCTTTAGTTAAAAGCAAACTTTGAACAGAATAAAATCTGAGTTGTTATGTTCTGTATTACGTACAAAAGAAGGTTTGAAATTGAAAAATGGGTGCTGTGACACTTACAATATACCGAGTGATGTCGTTGATAAAAGTCGATCGTCAGAAAAATATCAGAGCCAAGAAGAACTTGAAGATGAAGATATTACAGAAATATTAGATTCCATAAACCAATTATTGTAATATAATCGTATCTTTTGATAGTGTAAATTCTGTTATATTTGAAATTAAAAAAATATCTCAAAAATTAAAAATATTTAATTTAAGATTAAAAAACTCAATTTAATGTTAAAAAAAAATTACAGATGAAATCCAAAATAATTTTAATTAAAATTTAAAAAATATAAATCAAAACTTCTGTTTTATATTAATTTTTCGGTTTAAAAACCAAAAAATTTATTAATAAGTATTTAATTTTTCAATATAAATTTGAAAAAAAAAATTTTTGCATAATTTTTTTTTGACTCCAGTACGTTTTAGCATCTTTTTTTTTTTTGCAATTTAGCATCTTTACAATTTCAAATTATGGCAACATTGGAATAAAACGAAAAGCTCAAAAAATAACTGGTATTTGATGTTACTTTTTACTCCCTTTATCTTAACTCGTAGTGTCTGCTTGTCTGCGTGTCGACAAAACTTTGAATCGATTTTAAAAACCGTGATCCAATCGAGCTGAAAGTTTGCAGGCAGATTCGTGGCGACGACAAAAATGATCTAATGATTTTTGATAGTCAATCAATTATATAATTACATGATGGCAAAATTAATTTACAAATAAAGGGAGTATAATAAGAGCTTGGTTTTTATGGGTTGGTTTTTAAATATATATTAATAAAATTATATAAAATATGTGAAATATTTTTATTGCAACTGTTAATTTTTTAACTCATGGTAATACATTTTACATAAAATTTTGATTTTTTATATATTTGAAGTTAATTAATTTATAATTGGTACAACATTCAGTTTAAACTTTATATTTAATATGCATTAAAGAATTACCGGTATAATAATAGTAACTAGCAGATTCCAGCCCTCGAAATTCGAGTGCAAATTCTAAGAAATTTTATTTTTTCATTAAGTTATGCTAATCAATTATACTTAGCCAATTCACAAATCAACACAAAAAACAAACTAATTTTTATTACAAACACATCAACAAATTTAATAAACACACACACAGCATTGTATAATTTTATGTATGTGTTAGTAGCAACTTTAAATGCAATTTACCCAAAATAAACGAAAAAAATTAAAAATCTGTAAATCTGCAAATCGGCTAAAAAGAAATACCTTTCATATAATATACGTTTGGTCAAAATCGGGATAAAATGGTAGAACAAAAAATAGGTCACAAGAAAACGCCTAGCCTATTAATATTATAATATAACACTCTTTCGGCTTCGGCTTAATTTTTATGCTGTGGTTACAAATCGGCGCAAAAACTCGGCTTTATTGCGGTGTAACAACGCCAAACACAATTGAAACAACTTCACCATGCTAAAATTTTGATTTCATTGGTCAAAAGTACAATTTTTTTTGTTACCGATTTTTAAAATTTTAACGCCATTTTGTAGCTAATATATCCAAATTAAGGTGGCTAAAAAATTAGGTTAAACTATTGCTAATTGTGGGCGTGGCATGCTGGCAAACTCAACTGTTTTTTTAATTTCAGAAAAAGTGGGTTTTTTGTTTTTATCAAAAATAAATGGTTACTACTCGCAAGTTATCATCATTAAGGACCTACGGTCCTTTTTACAGGTTTGGTAGGACCGTAGCCTTTAGTTGTTGTAAGTGGTCACAGCCCTACAGTTTAATATTAGGGGTGTTCCGAAATATTTGTTAAACTACTATAATTTTGTCAAATTTCAACTTTAGTGCAGTAGAACTTCTAGGAAACAAAAGGGAACAAGAAACGTTTACCACCCGGAAAAAAAGTGAAAGTGTCCTCTTTAACCCTATATATAAACTTTTGCACCTGCGACGACCCGCGGGTAGAACACTTTTTTCATTTTAATGAAATTACTCAAAAAATTTTAAATTACGGTAATTTAATCAGCCCTGTAGGTATACAATGGTATGTTAAATTTGTGCTTTAGGTATTTTATGGCTTGTAATAGTCATTATTTGATCTATTACCGTGATGTCATTTACAAAGAAAGAAGGCCCAAATCGCAACACTGCAGCCATTACAATTAAAGTTAGATGGGCAACAAATTGAAGTAAAGTAGGCCAGGCTTTCACTAACACGAAATATTTGATCTAGACCATGATGCCATTGATATCAAGGCCCAAATTGCAACACTACAGCCATTACAATTAAAGTTAGATGGGCAGCAAATTGAAGTAAAGTAGGCCAGGCTTCCACTAACTAGAAGACTGCATCCAGCTGCATCATATGCCAAGCAACATCAAGCCAATTAAACCAAGTCCCGACAAAATCATCATAATACTGATGCATATGAATTTGGATTATCATCACTACATGCAAGAATACGACTTATGGAACACATACTAAACATCAGTTATGATTTGGATTTCGGGTCTTCAGGTCTTCAATGAGAAACAACAAAACCACCAAGGAGTTAAGAAGTTCAAAAAAGAAACATGTTCAAGATGAATATCGCAAATTTGGATTGATTATAGATCAGCCAGAACAAGGGTCAGGCAATACAAATGATGGCAAGATTCTTTTCAGATCCAGAAACAGTGGATTTAAAACTTATTTTCAGATTTAAAATAATCCTAGAAGTACTTGCATGCAACGAAAAAATTGACTCTAGAAAACTTGGAGATTATGCTAAGGAAACTGCAAAAATATGTACTACCAAGTTCCATGGAGAAATATGTCTGCAACAGTTCACAAAATCCTTTATCATGAAGAAGATGTCATTAAATATCATTTGATGCCACTTAAAGATCTATCAGAGGAAGCTCAGGAAAAAAGGAATAAGGATTACAGATTTTATAGAGAGCACCATACTAGAAAAATTGCACGAAATTCCACAAATGAATATCTATTTAAGGTAACGTCAGATCCGTTCATCTCCAGTATTCGCAATCAATGGAAAGTGGAACATAGGGATTTAGATGAAGAAGTAAAAAAAACTACTAAAGAACAAAAATAACACAGAACAAAATATGGAATATTTGCAATCAATATTTGAATCAAATAAATTATTCATTATAATTGCCTTTCATTGTTATTTTAGTAAGAAAAAAAAATTGTATTAGTAAAAAAATAACAATAAACAGAACCTCCCATTGTTACAAATGCTATTAAAATCTAGCAGTTTTTTTAAAAGGTTTTTTTTTACCCACATATGTGTTAAATGTTTTAATAAATAAGAAAAATTCAAAAATAAAAACCCTTTTTTTCATATCCAAATCAGAATCATTGCGCTAATGTTCAGCAGATTTATTTTGCTAAAATTAACAAATTTGACAGCAAAAAATGATAAATTTTTCTGTAGTAATAGCAAGACTTTTACATAGATAATATTACTAACGTTTTTTTAAGTGGAAATATTCTTTGAGTGTAAACAAATTTGCAAATTTGCCAGCAAAAATTTAAAATTTTTCAGTAGTAATAGCAGAATTTCCAGTTGATTTTCCTTTTTTTTTTTTTGAGTGTAAAAATTTTTTTGAGTGTAAACATTAAAAAAAATCCCATTATAACAAAAAAATGTTTATAATTATTATTAATATCCAAACTTGAAATTTTTTAATAAAAAAAATTTTTTTTTTTAAATCAAAAGTTCAACTTTTACCTAGAATACCTTAAAAATTACTTAATGAAATTAAAACTGAGTCAAGTTCAACTTAATATCTATCCATTAAAATTACTAAAATACTTTGATCGGTTCAAAAGTTATAGAATTTTCACCAATGAAAAACAATTTTCAGCGACTGTGCGACGCTGTTTTTGTTCTATTGTGAGCAAAAGAGGCACCTATCTTGCGCATAGTTTTCTCATCTCCAAATTTCAGGTCAATATGCGATGTATAGCACTTCTTGAAATGCGAGCTCACGCACCTTCAGCCGGTGATCACCGAATAACTTTTTGTGGATTTTCTTTACTGTTTCTGGCGCTGCCACCTGACCACTACGTTTAAACGCTGCCACCCAATATTTTATAGTGGTAAACGAAGGAGCAGACTACCCTGAAGTATAATCTAGCTCGGCTTTAATATTGCTTGAACGGGACACGAAAAAATTGACTTAAGATTCTGATTCGGCGACTTCGAAAATATTAAAAACCGCAATGAAATTCTACGAGATTTTCAGACTGGAAAACATATTTCATCATATTTCATCAATTTAATAATTTTTATTGATTAAACTTTTACAAGTGAAATTGTATGTTATAGTTTTTTAGTGCGCAAACCTTAATTTAGAATTGAGTCTTTTAACAAAAAAATTCATAATTAAGTATTCACAAAGTGCGTATAAACGAAACCGAAAAATTTCTAGAGTGTAAGTTTCTTATTTATTACTCATCGATACGTAAAGAAGTTTTCCTGATAACACGATGTTCACCTTTCAATTGAAATTACAAAATTGCTGTGGTCAGAGTATTTTTATACTATATTTAAATTACCAAAATTACTTGCCCCATCTTTTAATATATGTACTCGTATGTGATCATTTTCTGACTTATATTGTATAATATCTAGTTTGATTTACATCATTTTTCTGAGAGATATTAATTATTAAAAAACAAAAAAATTATTTGAATGTGAGAGTAAAAAGTCATAAAATTAAAAATCTTTTAATGAAGACATTTTTCAAAATATTGTTTTATTTAGAAATACAAATGACGAATACTGTCTTAATAAGCCAATACTTAATAAACGCATAAGTCTAATAAGGTGTTATCTTACCTAAATTACATTGTAATTGTCGAACAGGAAAAATAAATTTATTTTCATTTTTTTTTAAGTTTTAATCAATTGATTACTTATTTATCTAAAGTTTCCAATTACAATGGCGGCGTCAAGCGTTAAGCGCCACAATTAAGAATAATGTTTGAAACACATACATAAATTTTCAAACTAGAATGAATCATATTCAATTATATCTATAATATTAATAGGCTAGGCGATTTTTTGTTACCGATGTAAGTTTCACAGTTTTACCCCGATTTAGACAAGCAATTTATCATTTGAAAGGTATTTCTTTTTAGCTGTTAGCTGGAATATTTTTTTGGAGTTATGATCGTTTGTGTTAATGTGTTGAGTTTGTTTTCTTCATTTAAAATGAGTTGAATTGTGCAGCATACCGTTAGGGTCTTTATTGAATAAAAAATAAAATTTCCTAGAATTTCTACTTGAATTTCGAGTGCTGGAATCTGCTAGTTACTTTTATTGCATTTAAAGCAAAGATCGAAAATATTTTTTTTTTTTCGTTTTAATTTTGAGTTTTTGAACAGAAATAAATTATTTGGTATTTAGTTTTTCCAGCAAATATAAAAATCAACCACTGCCAAAACAATTTTGAGAAATATGATAAAAAAATTTAATTAAAGCTCAGTCCTTTTTGCGTGGATTTCTCACTTTTTATACCTTACACCACTATGTGATCAGGGTATACTGACTGCTAATGTCTGTAACTACCAAAAATATTTGATCTAGACCATGATGCCATTGATATCAAGGCCCAAATTGCAACACTACAGCCATTACAATTAAAGTTAGATGGGCAGCAAATTGAAGTAAAGTAGGCCAGGCTTCCACTAACTAGAAGACTGCATCCAGCTGCATCATATGCCAAGCAACATCAAGCCAATTAAACCAAGTCCCGACAAAATCATCATAATACTGATGCATATGAATTTGGATTATCATCACTACATGCAAGAATACGACTTATGGAACACATACTAAACATCAGTTATGATTTGGATTTCGGTTCTTCAGGTCTTCAATGAGAAACAACAAAACCACCAAGGAGTTAAGAAGTTAAAAAAAGAAACATGTTCAAGATGAATATTGCAAATTTGGATTGATTATAGATCAGCCAGAACATGGGTCAGGCAATACCAATGATGGCAAGATTCTTTTCAGATCCAGAAACCGCATCTGAAATAACAGGAGTGGATTTAAAACTTATTTTCAGATTTAGATAGACTCATATTTTATTATACCGATCGAGTCAGAATCACTTTCTGTCCGTCCGTCTGTCTGTCTATCTGCATGTCTGTGTGTCCATGTAAACATTGTAATCAAACTATTGGTCGCAAATATAAATATATTTTGATTAAATTTGGCTAAAGGACGATCGCTCTTGAAATTGGTGAAATTGGTGCTTATTCAGCCCAACCCCCCTTACAAAATACTCATATGAGATCGACTTAAATTGCCATAAGATCCCGATTATTGTTTAGAAATCGCTCAAATATATTTTATATGTCTTTTAGTGTTAGTCAAAGCAGAACTATCAAAAACTAACAATAATTTTGCATCCATTTTTCTCAAATTTGGTTTATATATGTCTTTATGTACTTTTTTGGAAAAATATAAATGTCTTTATTAAATATGGTCACGATTGGTCCTTTTTTTTTGACCTAAGAATACAAAACAATGCCACACAAATTTGTATCTTGCTTATTTCCTGTATCCAGTTATGGTATAGGTTATCGTATAGTCGGAGACCAATTGCACAGTACAACAGCCATTCTGGGGGGGTGAGAAATTCCAAATCAGGGTGAAAGCCCTTGGCCAGCATAGTAAAACCTCTAAAAGGTTTGGCGTTCTCAGGCTTTTTTTATAACCTATCATTCATTTCATTCTTCAGCAAAGCAAATAGATTGAGCTAACGAAATCTTCAAACAATTTTAATTTTTCCCCCTTTTTTTAATAATTTTTTGAAAAACATAGTGTATACGCATGAGTGATATTTTAAATATTAAATCAAATACATCAGTATTTTTATTCTATTTTTTAAACTCTTTCTTTTAACTCATACTCTCTGTCTGTCTGTCTGTCTGTCTGTCTATCATGGTGCAACGCCATTCCCCCTCATCCAATTGATCTGAAACTTTTCCCATAGTCTTGTTGTGACTATAGATTAGTTTTAGGGTAGTAGCGCACCGTCACGCATAGTCACGCGCAGTTACGGAGTGATTTAAAACCGATTTCCCCTTATCCGATCGATCTAAAACTTGGTCGATAGACTTTTCGTGAAAAAAAAGATTAACTTCGACATAGTCACGCGTAGTCACGCAGAGATTAAAACCTCACTTCCCCTCATCCGATCGATCTAAAGCTTTGTCCATAGACTGTTGTGGCCAAAGATTAATTTTAAGATAGTCACACACAGTCACGCATAGTCACGGAGTGATTTAAACCCCATTTCCCCTCATCCGATAAATCTGAAGCTTGGTCCACAGACTTGTTATCACCAAATATTAACTTAAAGATAGTAACGCATAGTCACGCCCAGTGACGGAGTGATTTAAACCCCATTTCCCCTCATCCTGAAACTTGGTACATAGACTTGTTGTGACCAAAGATTAATTTTATACCAGTCACGCAAAGTCTCGCTCACTCACGGAGAGATTCAAAACTCATATGCATAAGGAAAGAAAGAGTTTTAATAAAAACTTTGTTTTTTTGGGTTAGATTATTACATGGATGTATTAATAAAAATTATTTTTTTGAGCCTTAGCTAAAATTTTGCTGAAGAATAAAATGAGAAATCATCAATGGTTATTGAGTTATAGCTGAAAAACTAAGCATACAAACATCAAGGAAAAAACATGAAAGATCATAAAAAATTAGGCCTTAGAACGCCAAACCCTTTGGAGGTTTTACTGTTCTGGCCTAGTACTTTCACCACGATCTGGAATTTCTCAACCCCCACAATCCCACCTCTTCTCCAATGACACCAAAAACTTGTTTTGCCTATGTTTGTTTTTTATATTTGCTCGTAAAAATAAAACTCAAAAAATAACTTTTATTTTGTGATTTTTATGATAAAATCACTGATTTACATACTACTTTCTTCAGTTAAATTTGGACAAAGCCTGTCGCTATAATTGTGTTTGTTATGTTCCAAAGAATGTAAACATAAATATTTGTATTAATTTCATCAAGGTCTTACGCTTAACTTTAAATAGTTTTTTAATTTCAACCAATTTGTTGTCATGTAGAGAACTCAAAGTAAAGTCGAGAACCTTTATGACGAACTCGAACGACCGAACAATTTTTTCGTTATGGTCATAGTTCGTGAAATCCGCCGTAGAGTAAAATTTTTTTTTCAAAAACATTTTATTACAATTTTTTTTTTTAGTTTTCAATGTAATAAAAAGAAACTAAGAATAGTGGAAATTAGAAGCATAAATGCATAAATATTCTAAATTCAAAAATAACGATTCAATGTTTGACTGTGTTGTATCTTCTGAGATTAAAACTAATGCCGTTTTCTTTTCTAACAAAAAATGTTGCATTTTACTTGCACTTTTTTGAGAAATGTATTTTTTAATGTATTCTAAATTAAGACCTACCTTATCTTATACATCAATCAAAAGGCCTTAAAGAGCTGTGTTCATAAAATGCAAAAAAAATCTATTATTATCTTCTTTGAAGTCATAGGGTGAAAATATTCAAAAAGGGAAACAATGGGGAAACATTCTCACACTATGATCTGAAAGAAGTCTATGGCTGCAATTTTTTGCGATTTGCGAGTGCTCGACTGTAAGACCTTTCAATTGATGTTTAAGATAATGTTGCTCTTAATTCAGAATATAAAGAAAAATATACTTTTCGAAAAAAGTGCAAATAAAGTGCGACATTTTTTGTCAGAAAAGAAAACGGCATAAGTAAAATCTGTGTGGTAGGCCTGATTTTAGGCGAGTGTGCAATACCAAAAATTGCAAGTACGAGTGTTTGTGAGATGGACACAGGATCAAACCTTACAGCCGCCCTAAGCAGAAAAATTTCATATAGAAACAATCTATTCAATTATAACATAACAATTATAACAATGTTTCATGATTAAGAATACAAAGAAGTTGTGAATATTATATATATATATATATTAGGGCGGGTCGATTTGTAGGAAGGCAAAAAAAATTGCTCAAGTGACAAGGAAAATCATATTCTAGGGATTAAAATAAGAAACTTTGCCCAAGCAATCATACCTCTAAAACGAACTCTAATGTCCCGACTTTTGACCTGTCTGTCTGTCCGCCATGGGGCAACTCCATTCCCCTCATGCAATTGATCTGAAATCATACAGGCGTATGATTATTATATATTAGCAGAGTAGAAGATACGTATACGTATGAGTGTTAATTTTAATATTAAATCAAACATAATCAGCCCAATTCTAAACAAAAAATGGTGTTTTTGAAATGTTTGTATGTTGAACCCTCCAGGGGTGTTCCAGGGGGTGTGCCACTGGCATGGGAGGGTCTGCCCTCCAAAGTTATTGGGGGTCGATCATACATTTGGACTCGATTGGAGCACTCTAAATGGGTCAAAGTGAGACAGATAGACAGACAGGTCAGAAGTCGGGACATCAGAATTCGTTTTAGAGGTATGGTTCCTCGGGCAAAGTTTCTTATTTTGATCCCTAGAATACGATTTTCCTTGTCACTTGGGCGATTTTTAAATCGACCCGCCCTAATTTATATACATATATATATATAAACAGTTCGCTATAGACATAATTTTTTGTAAGCGGTGTTCGTTTTAAACGTTCTCGCCTGTATATGATATGTATGTATGTGTTGTTGACCATTACGAATTTGATATTCTATTAATAAAAGTAGTACATTTAGTGGGTTTATTGCTCTTCCATATTTATTTATATTCATAACACTTATATTTATTTATTTCAATTTATTTTGGTTTAGCTACTCACCATCGTCGTCAAATAAGACATTAACCTCAACTGTGGTTCCAAGATTCATTACACATGGTATCGAATCGCAACTGGATATACTCAAATACATAATAAGATATTTAGAGCCTGCCAAAAAAAAAAATAAATAAAAAAAAATGATGGGTTATTAACTTATTTACATATATTTTATAATTATTAGTAAACATTTTATAGGTTTTTTTTAAGTTAGTTTCGAAAGCGAACGTCTATACGTTAAAGAATTTGCGAACGGCTATTAATTTTCTTAGGAAGTTTAAAAATCAATAACAAAATTTTTCTATGTACACCGACGTGGCTATTGCCCGTCTGGTAAAATGACCCATAAAATATTGCTTGTTTTGATTATAATAAAATCTCACAAACCCTGAGAAATTTCTTTAGTAAAAACTTTTGATTACATTTCACTTTTCTTTCTTCTGTATAAATGAATAAAAAGTGTTTTAAAATTTAAAAAATTTATAGCACTATTATTTTTAGAAAATTCTTTGTACTTTTTTTTCAATAAAAACCCTGTAAAAACTTTACTGTAGTGAAACAAAGATTCTGAGAGAAAACACAATTATCAAATTTTTTCCTATTGGCCTATTTTTACCCAATAGCATTATGTGGTTACGGTATAGCGAGTTTGAGCTGATGTTTGTAACAACCAAAACCTAGACCCTCCTTTTATTATACACATCGACTCAGAATCACTTTCTGGATCACTTTCTGAGTCGATTTAGAGATGTCCATCTGTCTGTCTGTCCGTCCGTCTGCGTGTCCATGAAAACCTTGTAATCAAACTACAGGTCGCAAATATGAATATATTTTGATGAAATTTTGTATTTTTGTATTTTGTTATCGACGATAGGATGAACGTTATTGAAATTGATGAAAATCGGTGCATGTTCAGACCCTATACTAACAACTCTTGCCAGACCGACTGAAAGATCCAGATTATCATATATATATCGATAAAATTTTGTGTATGGTAGTCCGAAAAAAATCCTGTAGGACCATTAGTAGTCAAAGTCCCCATATATAGCTGATTCCCGATCATCAATTAAATCTATCAATATACCAAAATATTGCATAGATGTTTTTCAAATTTGATTTATATATGCTTTTGAGAAAAGTAAGTGATTTTACTAAGTATGGTCATGATCGGCTCATATTTTCTCCTAGACCCCTCATACAGAAAAAGAATTGGTTGGATTTCGGTAAATAATATACTATGAAGTTAGAATTTTTATTGCAATTATTTAATATTTTTAAATGTAATAGAATTATAAACTTAACTCTTATAAAATTAAAGTATCTACAATAACAAAATTTTTTCGGTTTATCAATTGCAGTCTATACACAAAATAGTAAACTAATTCAAGCGAGGCAACTAATTTCAATCCAACATATCTGTGGTCACAAGCATTAACCGCCTAAGTCGAAAATTATGCTTTCGAGAAAAATAACTTTTTATATAAATGTAATGGGGCTTCATTACGACTTAGGTCAATATATTTTTATTAATATCTTTTTAATAAACAGTGTTAGAGAAATGGAGATTTCACGCAAATATAAAGCGTTGTTAGTAGAATATGATACCATACATAATTCAAATTGTTCTTTAGTCAACTTGGGCGGTTATTGCTTGTGGCCATAGATATTAAGCTTCAATCCTAAAAATTAGTTATTGCAACAACTAATTTAATTATATCGCAACAAATTTTTGGTTAAAATACTGCAATTAACCCTGTATTTAGAATTATTTTTCGGGTACAACAATCAAAATCCAAACTTTAAAATTGTTTCGAAATTGCATGAATCATATTCTGTTGTAAATATCAACAAAATATAATGAAATGAGCAGAGTCCAGCCCTCGAAATTAAAGTGCAAATTCTATGAAAATTTATTTTTGATTCAATTATAAATATTTGTTGAACACACAAAAGATATATAACTGGTTTTGTTAATAAATAATTTTATAAGAGCCTAAAGGTATGTTAATCAATTTTAGGCAATTGCCAATTCAACACAAATTTAATAAATAATCACACAGCATTGTATAGTTTTTTTTTAAGCTTAAATTTGTGTTTTATGTATGTGTTAGTAGCAAAGTTTAAATACTCCAGAAGCTGCAAATCTGTAAATATGATGGACAGCTAAAAAGAAATACCTTTCAAATGGTGTATTTTTGGTCAAAATCGGTTGGTAACTAAAATTTTTATATCGGTCACAAAAAATCGCCTTGCCTATTAATATTATAGATAAAATAAAATGAAATCAAATAAAATAAATTAGAAAGAACTTCAAAAAAGATTTTTAAGTTTTAATTTTTTTGTATCTGTATACATTAATATAGTTAAATATTGTACACATTGGACGAACACCAATCAAATTTTCGGAAAGATTTAGATCAAAAAGAACTGTGAACAAATCGAGCAAAAAGTGGAAAACAGTCATTTAATTGATATTGGAGATTTTTTCATGGTTCACATAATTTAATCGCATAATTTAATCGCGGTTTATATATCATTTACTTTTTTTAAAACTCGTCACAAAAAACCTGACATTTTATTATCTTCCGACATTCATTTGGTTTTTAAATGAAAAATAGGGATATAGTTGAGATATATTTGAAAATACTAAATCTCAAAAGGAAATTGCGTGATTGTCAATTTAGAGATTTCTTATCCTCAATCTATTCTTAAATACACGGGGTTAAAAACGCTCTCTATACCCTATACCACTATGTGGTCAGGGTATAATGACTTTGTGCTAATGTTTGTAACTACCAAAAAATATTTGATCTAGACCCATCTTTTATTATACCGACCAACTCATAATCACTTTCTGAGTCGATTTAGCGATGTCCGCCCATCCGTCCGTCCGTCTGAAATTGGTGAAAATCGGTTTATTTTCAGACCTAGTCCCCATGCAAATGACCCCTATGAGATCGAATTAAATTGCCATAACATTTATATTATATCATATAGATCTCGGTCAAATTGGGTTTGCGTGTGTTTATTACATCCATTTATCAGTAGTCTAAAAATAAACCCTATACGACAATTCTTAGTCATAGCCACCATATATGAAGGTAATTTCTGATCTTCACTTAAATCTATCAAAAAACAAAAATATTGCACAGATTTTTCTCCAATTTGGTTTGTATAAGTTTTGTAAAAAACCTTATTAATATGGCCAGAATCGGTCTATTTTTCGACCTAGTCCCCATATAAATATAGCAACCGATATGAACTTCTTCATATCCGATGGTAAAAAAAATAACAATGCCGCTCAAATTTGGTTTATGCTAATTTTCTAAAGGGTCCGCCAAATAACTTTTTTGAAAATGCTATAAAAAAAAACTACTGAATATTATCTCAAATTTCTTTTTTTATTTGAAGGTACAATCCTTCCGGTTAATAATGGAAAATAATTTCATTCAAATGGCTGCCTCGGCTGGCCATGCAGTAGCCTACACGATCGGTCCAATTTTTAAGCACATTATCGATTGTGTGCAGCTGTATTTCACCAATGGCTTCACGAATATTGTCCTTTAAAGCGTCAATTGTCTCTGGCTTGTTGGCGTAACACTTATATTTGAGGGCACCCCACAAATAATAGTCCAACGGTGTCAAATCGCAGCTCCGAGGTGGCCAAACGACATCAGCTCTGCGGCTGATAATGCGATCTTCAAAAACAGGGCGCAAAACATCGAGTGTAACTTCAGCTGTGTGGCACGTAGCGCCGTCCTGTTGAAACCTAATGTTTGTGAACAAAAATTCGTCCAACATGGCCCGATAATGATCGCCATTGACTGTAACGGCCACTCCTTGCTCATTTTCGAAGAAAAATGGCCAAATTATGCCTCTGGACCAAAATTCGCACCAAACAGTGACTCGTTTTGGGTGTATCGGCTTTTCAATATATGCGTGCGGGTTTTCTGTGCCCCAAATGCGACAATTTTGCTTGTTTACATACCCGCCAAGATCAAAATGAGCTTCATCTGAAAAGATGATTTTTTTTTTTGGCAAAATCGGCATCTTCTGTAAGTCGATCGCAGGCCCACTTAGCGAAGCGAAAACGCATTGGATGGTCAGTTGGCTTCAACTCCTGAACCAATCGGACTTTGTATGGCGTCATACCAAGGTCTTTATGCAAAATTCGTCTCAATGATGCCTCCGAAATGTTCAATTCTTGAGAACGACAGTTAATTGATGTTGATGGCGCTTCACGCACACTTTCTGCCACAGCAGCAATATTCTCGGGTGTACGCACTGTTTTTGGCTTTTCACGCTTTGGTTTATCGATGAGGATGCCAGTTTATTTCACTTTTTTCACAAGATAACGAACATACGGAGCTGACGGTGCTTCTCTTCTTCCAAAATCCGTACGCAATTTTCGCACACATTCTGCAACATTACCATGATTTTCAAAGT
Organism: Cordilura impudica; assembly: GCA_963682025.1. NCBI lineage: Eukaryota > Metazoa > Arthropoda > Insecta > Diptera > Scathophagidae > Cordilura > Cordilura impudica. The sequence continues at coordinate 74,671,079 of OY821517.1, read as the reverse complement.
AATGTCGCAATATTTCCCAGCGTTGCTCAAGCGTATACACAACCATATTCGTTCAGCGGAAGGATAAAACTAATTATCTGTCAAATCAGACATGAGCTAAGTGTTACCATTCACGAAATATGCACTAGTTGAAAAAAAACGTTAGATGGCGGACCCTTTATATCTAATTAGTTGGACATAAGTGATAGGGTATCTAAGCGCATGGTATAGAGTCTAGACCGACTATAATTTTCTTCAATTATAAGTTATAACGCATTTAAAATGTGTTTTGAGATTTGCATTGCAATTTTTTGTATCATGTAAATTTTGTGCCTTTTCTTTTTTATTTTTCAATTGTTACTTAAAAAAAAAATAAATAATAAATTAAAACAAATATCGAATATTATGTTTTTCTAAATCTACTGCAGTTACGTTTTTAAAATAGTCTACACCGAAAAATAAATAAAATCTAAAATCTTAAATATGAACTTAATTTTAAAATTCGGACAATCTAATTTATTTCGAAAATATACTTTAGTAACAACTTTTTGGACTATGATTTGTGGGGATCTATTAAGGATGAGTGTTAAAAAAGAAATTAGTGTAGTCATCGGTAAAATACAGCTTCGTACTGTCGAAATTGTATTGAAAAATTAGGTTGATCGTATGGGCTTATGCAAGGCCAGCCGACAAGGTCATTTGAATGAAGTAGTATTCCATAATTTATCGCAAGGATTGTACTTTCCAATAAAAAAAAAAACACGAATGAGAAAAAAATTATGATTGTTTTTATTTATAGAAAAATCAAAATACAAAACTTTTATGGTTCACCCTGTACGAGTATATTACATATAAGTACGTTAATGTGTGCAAGAAATATTAAACTTAATATATATATTATTTAAATGTAAGCATTAATGTATAAAGTTTTTCTAATGACTCAACGCATACGCACAGTACAAGTGATATTTATTTATTTGTATTTTATTCTCTCATACACACGTCTATTATTTGTTTTGTAATCAGTATCATTGGAAATATCAAATTAAAATCACAACATTTTATTGGATTATTTTTTATAACACTTTTTTAATGGTTTTTTGCTTGCTCCTACTATTTAATCAATAACAGTAATAAACTTGCAGAAAAAAATATTAAAACTCCAACAAAAACGTTAATGATAAATGGGTCGGGGTTTTAATGAAACTTATTATTTTTTTACAAAAATTCTTAATTGCAGTTATTTTTGGGAAATCACTGTGTTGAAATCTGATTTCATTTATAACATGTGACCAAGTTTATAATTAATCAATCGAACTACAACAAAAATAAAAAATACAGTCTGTCAAGAATGTGTTTTGACATAATAAAAATTTTGTCGGTTTGACTTTTGCGTTTAAAAATATGGTTTTCCTTCTTTTGTTTTAAATAGTTTTTAATTATTAATTTAGTTAGTAAATACTAACACACAGTAACAAGGTTTTGCGCTTCATACACGACAAATTACATAGCACACGTTTTTGCTATTTCTACACTCAATATTTCTTTTTGCACACACAACAACTTTGTTTTTTTATTTTATTTCATTTAGATTTTCATTCATACTTTCAGAATATAATTTTAATTTTATATTGGGCACTTCATAACGGGTATTGTATCATTGTATCTGTTGTATCGTGTATTACTTTACAGTAGTGTAAAATTGTTGTTGGTAATTTTCACTTAAAAATCTGATACAACTTCATTTGCTATGTTTAATAAAATATTTTACGTTGTATCAGTCTCAAGTGAATGCCAGTTTTTAACAAAAGAAAAAAGAAATAAAATAAAGATCAACTTAGCAATTTTTATTCTATATTTGATTTAGCCGAGTACATATATTTTTTTTAATATTCAATAAATAGTAATTATTTTTCAGTCGTTTATTTTTACAAAATTTGGTTTCTATTTTTACATAAAGTGGATTACATATTGGAAATTTTTGCGATTCGCTTTTGACCTTCCGAAAAAATGTCAAAAATATAAATAAACGCGATTATAAAAAAATTATAAATTTCCCCGCCGAAATCAATTACAGATTATAATTTGACTTTTTGGTGTAAAAAATCTATACACCTTCCTTCGCTTAAAAACTATTTTTTTTTCACAATTTTGTGAAATTTCACGAAAGCTGCATCATATTTATTATTTTTTATATGTTTTTAGATGCGCCTTCAAAAGATCTTTCATTTGATACTCCTTTTGTATACAGTTTCTTGGAACGAAAGAAAATATCTTAAAAAGCTAAAAAGTATACCTTTTTTAGAAATGGTCCAGCTCACTAGCGGTTATCGCAAGGGGCCACTAATATTTTTCTTTTGAAACGACCCTCCTTAATAAACCTGCGATGTAAAAACATTTTCTTGTCAAAAAATATTCTGAAGTTTCTTTAGTGCTTGTTCTATGAATAAATACTTATTCTTAATTTTATTCACTTTTGTTACTGTTATCGGTAAATACATAGACTATGTAATAAATATAAAAAAAAATGTAGTGTATCTATCATAATGACATACACTATACCAGAAATGACATTAAATTATTCATTATTGCAATTTATTATTTATTAATGTTATTTTAAACCATTAATGGAAAGTATGTATGTCACTCTTATTAAATTAAGCTTAGATTACATGAAAATATTTCAACATGTTATAAAAACTCGAAAATGTAAACTGAGAAATATATTTGAACAGACAATTAACTAACATTGAAATAACATTAGTCACATTAAAAAATTATAATAAATTATTTCATATAAATACCACCCAAAATTGTAAATAAATTTAGAATCAAATTTTTTAGCAAACTAACAACTTGTCTTCCAATTTTGATTCCCAACATTCTAACTGAAAACCTTTTCTTTTATTTTTTGCTCCTCCTTTTTAATAAAATTAATGAAATAATATAAATTAAAACTTAACTTAATATCATTAACATAACTTAATAAAATATTAAACACAAAAAAGGAGAACTATACGCAATAATATTTGTATTATGTCAAAACACTTTCTTGACAGACTGTATAGATAATAACAGCAAATTTTCCCATAATGTAGTCACACGTTCATATATGACTTAAAATCAATATAAATAAAGAATAATTTGATAAGCATAAATACATTTTTTTTTATATTTTTTTTATTGATTTATAAACTAATAAACTATTAAGATTAGGGTTCTAAGGGTCCTTATAAATGTTTTTTTTTTAAGTAGGCAGCTAAAAATAGAATTTCAGCATATCCAATACTTATTTGATCACGTGTTAAAGAAAGTTGAATTCAGTATTTGTAGTTATTTGTTTATGTATGTAGTCCTAAATGTGTGATGACATTTTTCGTTGTTCGGGGTTTAATATTTTTCTACTGCGATTCTCTTCTGATGCTGCGCGGAATTTGAAAATTTAATATATCCAAAAAATAAACCTGCATTTTCAATTTTGAATTTATTAAAATTTTAAAATTTTTTTATTTACACTCCGTGGCCACATACGTGGCAGTCGTACGTCTTCAATATGAAGAGAAAAAATTAATTTTTCCCTTTTTTTTGGTTTGAGTAGATAGCACAATATTTACTGTAAAATCAAGGATCTCTCAAAAGTATGGCGTTAAGATATTATCATATAAAAAGGGTTACGTAACGTGACAGAAAATACATGGTGGTCTCTACATGGTCTCCATTTTTAACAAATGGTTATTTAGAGCAGAGGTCGCCAAAGTACGGCCCGCGGGCCATAACCGGCCCGTTATAGCAACCCACCCGCACCCGAGTTAAAATGCGAAAGTAATACAAATATTTAAAAAAAAATTGTTAAAGCATTACTAAATCCAAATTTAATTTTTTCTAATATTATTATTAAATTTTCTAATATTAAAAATTTTTATACTTCCTTTTTTGTGTTTTTATTTTCAAGTACATATTACATGTTTCTACTCTCTATAAAAATTTAAATTGTAAATCCTGTATATATTACGACACTAAAAACTCTTAAGTGTGCCATGAAGTTAATTACTATGTTTAGTTTTTTTTCGTACATGTTAGTCTTTGTGATAATAAATATTTAAATATATTTGTACCAATGTCGTCAGCCAAAATAAGAAAAATTGATAGCGAGTGTCGAATGTTTAACGAAAAATGGACAATAAAATATTTTGTTGTACAATTTAAAGACAAAATGATGTGTCTTATTTGCAAAGAAACAATTGCAGTTTTTAAAGAATGTAATGTGAAGCATTCTGAGATGTACTTAAAATATGATGGGGAATTACGTAAAAACGAAGTTGAAACTCTCAAAAAACTCTTTCAAACCAGCAAAATATATTTAAACAAATGTCGAATCAAAATATATCTTCAGTACGAGCAAGTTATCATGTTGCTAAGTATATTGCTGACACAGGGCGGCCATTTACAGACGGGGATTTGTGAAGAAATGTGTATTGAAAATAACAGAAGAAGTGTGTCCAGAAAAATTTAGTGCATTTAAAAATTTAAGTTATCTGCAAACACAATAATGAGAAGAATTGAAGATATTGGTACCAGCGTTTTTTCGCAGCTAAAAGAAAAAGCAAAGAAATTTCTATTTTTTTCAATTGCACTCGATGAAAGTACAGATGGGTCTGATACCGCTCAGCTTCTTATTTTTATTCGAGAAATAAATGATACTTTTCAGATAACTGAAGAATTAGCTGCTCTCAAGAGTCTTAAGGGAACAACCACTGGAGAGGATATTTTTCTTAAAGTTTCCGAAATAATGACAGAACTACAATTAAATTATAAACAGTTGATGTATGTAACTACGGATGGTGCAAAAAATATGATTGGAGCAAATATAGGTCTCATTGGACGGATTAATAAGGAGTGTGAAACACTGGGGATAAAAAAACCTATGCACCTTTGTTGTGTTATACAACAGCAAGCATTGTGTGGAAAAATATTAAATGTAAAATCTATTATGTCAGTGGTTATTTCAACCATAAATTTTATTCGGAGACATTGTTTGAATCATCGTCAATTCCAAGAATTTCTAACATCAATTAATGCTGAACATGGCGACGTTCTTTATCATAGCGAAGTTCGCTCGTTGAGTAGAGGGAAAGTAATAAAACGTTTTTTTTATCTTTGTCATGAAATTCACATTTTTATGAACGAAAAACAAAAGCTTATTGCTGAATTATCAGACGATGCATGGTTATGTAAATTAGCTTTTTTAACCGATATTACTGCACATATAAACGATCTGAATTATTAGCTCCAAGGTAAAGGAAAGACAGCATATTCTTTATTTTACGATGTAAAATCTTTTGAAGTTAAATTGGAATTATTTAGAAACCAGCTCGTCAATAAAAATATAGTACATTTTCAGTGCTGCTCAAAATTGTTGGAGACTCAGCAATATAAAAATGTTTTCCCTTATGTAGAATTTGAAAAATCAATAGAATCACTGCAAAATTAATTTATTGTTAGATTTAGTGACTTTAAAAAAAGCGAAAAAAAATTTTTATTTATTTCGAAATCCATTTGATGTAGAGGTGAATACTGTTGAAGAAAATATGCAACTAGAACTGATTGATTTCCAGAGTAACGACATTCTGAAGGATGTACATAAGGAAGGAAATTTGATTGAATTCTACCAAAATTTAGATGACACTATATTTCCAAATATTAGAAAATTTTCAAGTGAGCACATATCAATATTTGGAAGCACTTATATTTGCGAACAAACATTTTCTCGTATGAAATATAGTAAAAGTCAATTTTGTGAGAGATTGACTGATTCTCATTTGGCGGAAATTCTGAGGATATCAGTTTCTCAAGAACATATAAACATTAATAATATTATAAATGCAACTAAATCCCAGTTGCATAATTCTCATTAATGCTTTTTTTTAAATTACTTTTTCAATAAAAATAAAAATATAAGAAAATATAAATTATTAGTGTTATAAATTTATTTACAAAATCTTGTATACGAAAACTTTTTTTCTTCTATTAGTGCTTTTTATTTTTGGCCCAGTTCATATTTTTTAAAACTATATTTGGCCCTTCGTTCAAAACCTTTGGCGACCACTGATTTAGAGTATGGTTATACCAATTTCAGCTATGTTATGACAAGAAGTTAGTATAATATATGCGGTTCTCTAATTGGGCTACGGGACGCTTGGAAGAAGATGAGCATTTTTACTGAAAAGTCATATTTTCTGACGAAGCTTATTGCTCATTGATGAGGTTTTTGGGCCAGCGGTTTCATTGAGCCATTTTTTCGAAGTTGCGGATGGCAGATACGTTATATTGAACGGTGAGCACTACCGTACAATGATAACTGATTGTTTGTGGCCCATTTTCGAAGATATGGATATGGTCAATATTTGGTTTCAACAGGATGGCTCGAAGTGGCACGCAAACCGTGAAACAATCGATGTTTGGCGATGTACTTTGGCCACCGCGCAGCTGCGGTTTAACCCCGTTGGACTATTATTTGTGGGGAGCTATGAATGATAAGTGTTACGCTAATCACCCAGCGTCGATTAAGACACTAAAAACAGAAATAAGTGCAGTTATCGGTAAAACACAGATCCATACTGTCGAAAATGTATTGAAAAATTGGGTTGATCGTATGGGCTACTAAATGAAAATAATAATAAAAAAGCTGAATGAAAATTATGACTGTTTTATTTATAGCAAAATCAAAATGCGAATGCAAAATGTATAAGTTGTTTTTGTCTGCATCTATAAAAACCCTAAAATCTCCGAAAAGCGCCCGAGTTTCTTAATATAACTGATTTTAAAATGGTCTGGAATAATGTTACTTTATATTTATAATTGTGTCGTTAAATACTTTTTTTTAATTTTTTATATTAAAAGCCATAGTATGGTACGTGACGTGACATACGTTACGTGCCATGCTATTAAGAGCTACTAATATTGATAAAGACATTCATTTTGCAGTCAGTTTTCTTAGCATGGGAACTGAGTTAGCTGTAATAAAATTTTTTAGATAACATCAAATAAAAATGCTTTTCAGTGGAAATGAGTTGACCAACTGTGTAGAGGAGCAATTTTTATTCGCTTTTTATTATTTTTTTTAACTAGTAAATTCTATTCAATCTGCGATTTTTGTACCCTATACCACTATGTGGTCAGGGTATAATGAGTTTTTGCCTGATGTTTTTAACTACATACCAAAAATATTTGACCTAGACCCATCTTTTATTATATCGATCACTTTCTGTGTCGATTTATCGATATCCGTCCGACCGTCCATATGTATGTCCATGTAAACCTTGTAATCAAACTCCATGTCGCAAATATGAATAGATTTTGGTGAAATTTGGTAGACACGCTTTTATCGGCCATAAGCATGTTCAGACCTAGTTCCATACAAACGACTCCTATGAGATCGACTACAATTGCCATAAGATTAAAGTTATTATACAGAATTCGCTCAAATTTGATTTGTTGTGTTTTTTACCCCATTAATCAGAAGTCTTAGTCATAGAACCCAAATAATGCTTCACTTAAATCTATAAACAGTTTTCCAAACTAGTTTCTATCTAACACAATTGACTTTACGACTGGGTACAATGGACTTTAAGGATTTGTGCGATTTTAATTAAAAACTAGCCGGATTTAATAAAAATTGCAGCTAAGTGATGGGAATGTTAACTAAACTAACATATTATATATTACTAGCAGATTCCAGCCCTCGAAATTCGAGTGCAAATTCCTAGGAAATCTTATTTTTTCATTAAATAAAGACCCTAAAGGGTCTTAAATCACAAATCAACACAAAAAACAAACTCAGTTTTATTACAAACACATTAAAAAATTTAATAAACACACACATAGCATTGTATAATTTTATCTATGTGTTAGTAGCAACTTTAAATGCTTTACTCCAAAAAAAATTTTTAAATTTAAAAATCTGTAAATCTGGTGGACAGGTAAAAATAAATACCTTTCAAATGAGGCTTGTGTGGTCAAAATTGGATTAAAACTGACACAGTAGCATCGGTAACAAGAAATCGCCTTGCCTATCCTATTAATGTTATAGATTTTGCAAAGCGATTTTTTAGTAATTTATTCATCCTCTTTCTTTTTACAGACAATTACCGAGCAAGAATTGTGGTTTTATTAGCAAGAGCCCAATATATTTCTATAGGCCTTAGAGGGGATTTAGACGGTGCGTTTCCAAGTTGCGGGAAAAGGCTTGCGTTTCGTGTTTGTAGGCGAACGGGGTAGACAAGCAAGCGGTTTAGAAAAAAAGTCTCATATTCTGTTTTTGAGGATATTTTTTTTACATTTCTTTCTACACTCTTTCGTTTTCTTGACAAATTGTTTTATTCCTATTCTAGTCTCAACAAAGTTACAAGTGATTTTATAAACCGCCATTGAAAAAAATACGTTTAAAGTGATTTTATTAATCGCCATTTAAATTTTAAAAAATAATAATAAAATACTAGCAGATTCCAGCCCTCGAAGTTCGAGTGCAAATTCTATGAAATTTAATTTTTTCATTAAATAAAGACCCTAAAGGTATGCTAATCAATTATAGCCAATTCACAAATCAACACAAAAAAACAAACTCATTTTTATTACAAACACATTAACAAATTTAATAAACACACACATTGTATAATTTTATGTATGTGTTAGTAGCAACTTTAAATGCAATTTACTCAAAATAAAGGAAAAAATTTATAAATCTGCAAAACGACTAAAAGGAAATACCTTTCAAATAATATCATTTGGTCAAAATCGGGATAAAACGATAGAACAAAACATCGGTCACAAGAAATCGCCTAGCCTATTAATATTATATTAATGTGTTTCAACAATATCTTCTTTATATAAATTTCGCATAATTTTTTCATGTTATTAAAAAGTACAAAATGGTTCTTAAGTTGTTTATTTGTTGTAAATGAACAATAAACGTCAGAAAGAATAAACGTCAAAAAATCAAGAGTAGCTGCAACCAAAAACACTCAATGTAAATGCACGGGGATTTGTTGTTTATTTGTTGCAAATTAACAATAAACGTCAGACAGAATTAACGTCAAAAAAATCAATAGTAGCTGCAACCAAAAACATTTAATGTAAATGCACGGATTTACGTAGCATGTTCAAAAGAGACTTGAAGAAAAAGCGAGGCTAAAAAGCCCCCGTCTAAATACCCTCTTAGTTCTGGACAATTGGAGGAAATTCCCATTAGGCCAATATAAGGAATGGCAGTAGTCTCTTTCGCAAGCATTCTTTAATGTACAAATCGGTATTAATCGTACCCGTTTGTCACATACGAACTGCTTCTTTTCCAAACTAACTTTTTCGTAAACTTTGTTTCTGTCTAAAATTGTTCGTGCACATTCCACTCCTGGTAGTTGTGAAAAGTTGCCAAGCATGTATGTTTCATCGCCCATAAGTTTTTTAGCACACTGTTTTGCCTCGATATTCTTCTTGGAGTTTCGATCCGACTGCTCCAATTTGATTGTAGCTGCTTTTTCACTTTTCTTAAGAAAGACTCCGAGAAATAGATTGTTTGAAATATTCGGATTTTTCTTAAAAAATGCAAATATTTTTGTAACCTTGTTAGCGTCAGTAAAACCCTTTTCCTGCTACTTTTTGGATTTTTCTTCATTCTAAAATGATCGTTGTAATTTTTATTAAAAATTCGAATAATTTGTTCACAGTCCATTCTAAAGACAATAATTTTGAAATTTGTTAGTATATGAAAAACATATTTCATCATATTTTGCTAGGGTAACATGCACTACCTGGTTTTCTTTTTACATTTTTTCTTAAGCGAAATCGTGATCAATACGTAATACAGTGGATTTATTTACACTAATTATAGCCATTATGCTATCAGTTGGCAACACTTGCTAATATAAAATTAATATTGTACGAATTTTTAAAAAAACTTTTATTATTTTATTTATTTATTTTATTTAATTTAACTTCCTTTTCTGTTAATTCCTTAAATTGCGTTTCTTGCTCGCTAAATTTTTCAGTAAAATTTTTCAGTATAAACTGAAACGAAATACTGTTTGTTTATTCTCAAATAAAATAATAAATAGCCAAAAGAAGAGATGAATTGGTTGCCGTTATTTTGAAACAGATTAATTCAAAGATCATATCGCAACTGCAACTGTATTTATAAAAATCAGAACTATTATTCTAACCGATGTCTGGTATTAAGCCTTCATCAGGGATTATATTAAACATTTTAATAATTATGTTGTTACAATTGATTTTGTTAACTGATATTTTTAATCTTTTTCGGTTTATATTTTGTTGGGGAATTTAAAGGATTTGCTAATTAATTTTACTACTTTTGTCAAAATTTTTGGTTAAAAATTTTTGAAACATACTATTGATACAAACGAAAATGTAAATGTCCGATTTTTTTTATTTAATTTCATTTATTTTAATGTGTATTTTGGGTTGATCATAAAAGAGTGATGTTGTCATACTTTATAAATCTATATAATTTTAATGTATTTAATACAACTATGTATTGGAACACATTCGTCAAATTATAAATTTGCGTTTCTTTCAAGTTTATTACCTACAATCAAAATTTACATTCATTAACACAGGTCAACAATAATCTCACCACTAATATCTGAGGGTTGGTACTCACGTAGATTTCTGCTGTGAATCCAATTCTGGCAGCTAAGTTTTTTTAACACGTCTGGACTTGCATTTTCTGGTTAGGATAAAATTCGTTAATTGTGTGTGGTAAAGAAGAAAGCATATACAAAGGCGGTTCCAGAACAACCCGACCTGACGTATAGATGGCGGTAGCACTTTTAAAACAATTACTTGAGTGAAAAGTGGCAACCTTTTCAGGGAGCCACGTTGTTGACTTTTTTTTGCGTCATCAAAAGTAAATGATCTCAGTGAATTTGTAAACATGGAAAAAATTTGTCGGCGTTATGTAATCCAATACTTTGAAAGGTCTCAGTCCAATCAATTTTAAAGCCGAGCTAGACTCTACTCTGGGGGAGTCGGCTCCTCTTTTCAACTATAAAATATTGGGTGGAAGAGTTTGTAGTGGTCAACCAATTGAGGTGGCCACGTCAGAAATGGTCACGAAAATCCACAAAATGGTATTGGGTGATCACGGGCTGAAAGTGCTATACATCGCATTTTGACCGGAAATGAGAAAACTGTCCGCAAAATGGGTGCCGCGTTTACAATAGAACAAAAACTGCGCCGTGAGGAAGTTTCAATAGACTGTTTGGCGATGTTTCACCGCAATAAAGTTTTTGCGTCGTTTCGTAAATATGGATAAGACTTGGATGGGCCCACCTTTTCACATCTGCGACTAAGGAACTGAAATGGGACAGTTGTGGCGTCTGTTTTTTGGGGCTGCGCTTGGGATAATTTTTATTGATTATCTTTAAAAAAAAAAAAAAAATCAACCGCGAGAATTATAACTTATTTCAGCGTTTAACTGATGAAATTAAGGGAAAAAAAAGGACGCATTTTATGAAAAGGACAATGCACCAAATCACATATTCACTATTGCGATGGCTAAAATCCATGAATTAAAATTCGAATTGCTTCATCCTGCACTTTATTTGCCACATTTAGCTCCCGCGGATTATTTTCCATTGCCAAAATTGAAAAAATGGATCGGTGGTAAGAGATTTGCCAACAATGAAGAGGTGGTGTCATACATAGTGTATCACAGCTATTAAATATGGCTGGGAAAAGTGTATCGATCTAAAGGGAGATTTGTGTTGAGAAATAAATTTTCCCAAATTTATGTTTTCTTTGTCACGTCAGGTTGTTCTGAGAAAGCCCTCGTATTACTAGAAAACATAACTATTCTGTATTCTTAATTAGACCGGTTTCTGGCATTGAGCCTTCATCAGTGATTGTGTTTTATTTCTATATGGAAATTTTTCAACTTAGGGCCTAGTTAGCAACACGTTGTTAAAATGTATCCGTAACGTAACATTGGCATTTAGTGCAATTATATAGCGTAGAAAACGAAGCAGCATGTTGCTGTGTAAAATTAATCAAACTTTATCAGCTGTTTACAAATGTCACGTACAAATTTAGCAAAAATCTATTATCAACAGATTGGGACGTTCCGGTTACGTGACAGTTGAGTTCGGTAACTGTTCTAAATGCTTTTCATATAACAGAAAAAAAAACTGCTGACACGTTTGGTTACGATATCATGTGGCTACTGTATGAATTTTGGTGATATAAAAGATCCTACAATAGTAATTATTCGACCATAGCAGAAATCATGTGTAATCATTTCCCGAAGGAAAATTTTGCAAAAATCTGAATTTGTTGGCCGAATTATGGAATCTAAAGTTAAGAAGCCGAAAAAATTAAAAAACGTGTCAGAAAAATTATGCTGTCAGACTTTCAGGTCTCTATGGCGAAACAATAATCTTAATTTTGTAGGCCTGTGTAATTTAAAATGGCTTTTTGTAAATGATTATTTGGCGTTAAACATTTTGTAATAAACTTTAAATGGACCATAAAAGAAAGTCAATGATCTTTTAGTTTGATTTAATTTCAATTACTTATGTCCTAAATCATGCGTACCATAATTTGTATACCCTATATCACAAAATGAGTTTGTGCTGATGTCTGTAACTACCAGAAATATTTGACCTAGACCTTTTATTATACCCACAGACTCAAAATTACTTTCTGAGTCGGTTTAACGAAGTCCGTCCGTCCATCAGTCCATCTGGTTGTCAGTGTAAGCTTTGTAACTACCAAAAATATTTTACCTAGGCCTTTCGTTATACCGAGTCGATTTAGTGAGGTCCGTCCTTCCATCTGTCCGACTTGGTGTCCGTGTAAACTTTGTAACTACCAAAATTATTTTACCTATACCTTTTATTATACCGAGTCGATTTAGCGATATCCGTTCGTCCGTCCATCTGTCTGTCCGTCTGGTTGTCCGTATAAATCTGGTAACCAAATATGAAGATATTTAATGAAATTCGGTGAAAATCTGTGCATATTCAGACGTGGTCCCCATACAAATAACCCCTATAAGACCGACTTAAATGGTCGTAAGATCCAGATTATCATGTATATATCGATAAAATAAATTTTGGTGTATATGTATTTATTATACCCACTAATCAGTAGTCCACAAATAAACTCAGTAAGACCATTTTTAGTCATGGGCCCCATATAAAGTTGATTTTCGATCTTCACTTAAATCTACCAAAAAATAAAAATATTGCATAAATTTTGGTCTATATATAGTTTTGAGAAAAGTGACTTTACTAAATATGGTCATGGTCAGTCCATTTTCTGACCTAGTCTCTATATAAAAATAAAATCCGATATGAACTTTTTCAAGTCTGCACGGCATAAGTTAATAACAAAAGCATTAAAATTTGGTTTATGCTAATTATATTTATGCTAATATATTTAGTTATTGCCTCAGCAAATTTAGAACCAAAACCCTCCCTCGAAACGCATGGTATAGGGTATTGTATAGTCAGTCTAGATTGACTATAATTATCTGAATTTTTTTCTTCTCTCAATTTCCTTTCGTAAGAATACGTGCCATGCTATGCACTGCCGTTTTTGTATTAATAAATCTATAAATGAAAATTGAAATTGCGATATTATTTTGAAATAAAAATTGCCTGTTTATTTTGTTTTTTGTTTTCAAGAAAGTAAACTAAAAACATTGTATACATAATATTTAGTTTTATTTGATATGTTTTCAATAAAATTGAACTATGTATATATATATCACGTACTTTTTGTACATTGCAACATGTTTTGCTTTAGAATAAACAAAAAGTGTGTTTTGAAATAATGTTTCGATTTCAATTTATATTATCGAGAATCTTGCATAATCTCCAGCACGAGTATTCTAAAACCAAACAGTAAAATTGATAACAGTTAATCGGGTGTCGCGTTAGCCACTTTCTTTAAAGTAAAAAAGTACAAAAACTTAATTTTTGTGTCAAATAGTAATTAGTTTACATTATTTTACTTTTAAGGCCGAATGAACGAAAAGTAAAAGTTGTTTCATGTACTACAAGTATTAGGAAATATTTTTGTACTGGTTAGCAACCATCTAATGATAAAATTTTGAACTATTCAACGAAAGTGAAAACACAACAGTTTCTAATGTTCGTTTTTTAAATTTGTTTATTTGTTTTTAAATCTTTGGATAAAGTACTAAGCAGTGAAGACGAAAAAATATTAACATACACACAGAAAACAGATACGTTGTTGCAACCGAATTTGTTGCCAACCGAATTTATGTAGTCCCATGTACTATCACATTTTTCTGTTGTGATTACTGATTTATATAATATATATGGTAATAGCAATTAATATTATATAAATTCGATTGTATGCATTGTGGTATTTAGTTGATACACTGGTAACACTAATTTTAGTTATCGATTGTTGTAATCACAAATCGAGATTTTTCTAATACATAGAAATATAAAAGTCAAAAATTATTATTACTTAAGTATTTATTTTTAATAATTTATAAATTTTACATTTGACAAAAAATTTAAATAATTATACCTGCCTCACTAAATAATTCCATGCGATAAAAGAGTTTTGAATTGAAATATATTGTTGAAATATATTATATTAACATGTCTAAAAAAAAAATATTATTAATAAATATATTAATATTGTTATTATTATTAAAAAAATTTATTATTATAATTTGATTTTAGGTTACAAAATGGTTAGATCATAAGGCAATGGTATTAATTGACATTGTTACCTGGCAAGACATATGTATGTATGCATATCCAGTTTCATATAAGATGTGGACATAATATGGGATACAAAATTGGTTTTAAATAACGTCTTTTATATATCCTAAAGATATTTACTGAATAATAATATAAACATTACATCCAATATTTTACACATTTAGGGAAACTGTGGACACTATGGCTGATAAAGTTTCTATATTGGTTATTTTTATACCAATGACAAATCGTTGCAAAATCAATTCGAACGCATAGGAAGTTTGTAGAAGTGCTATTTAGACCGAACTAATATGGAACAGTAATATTTGGCCTAGACCTTAAATGCACTTTTTAATAAATTTAAATAGCTGTTCGTATGCCCAATATGATGTACTCTGTATGTAATTTAATTAGCACATACGTCGACATTATAAAAAGTATGGATAGACTAGTACGTCAGCACAAACTCGTTACTTACCCAAGCCTATAATAATCTCCTTGGGCAATTGACCAACTTTACAATAACGACTGCTTTTGTGACATTCTAACCGTAAAATGAAAGCAGTCCGATCCTTGAATACAACTTAAAACTATTCATATGTAGACTTGATTTTATTAGTTTGTAGAACATTGCGGTTAGACATACCTGATGACAACCAGAAAACCCGATTTTAGGTCACTTGCATCCTCACAAACATTTCTGCCGTTAATACAGGTGGGGGAATTTTTCATATTTGAGTTTCTGCCGCAATAAAAGCCTGACAATCAGGAATGTACTAAGTACCTTTACATCTGCTCAAATCTGTTCTGAGTACATGCAGATATCCACCCTTGCAGAGGGAACGGGAATGTGATTTTGAATGGCAGATTGTTCTTCTAAGCTATAACCGTAAATACCAAAAAAAGAACTCATACCATGTGGACTGAATAATACATCTATAGGTTCCATAATAACAGATAATTCTTGTACACCATTCAACAATCACTTTTTTTTAATAATTTGACACTTTAAACGTTATGATAGATTTTTAATTGTTGAATTAAATTTTCACGTTATATATAAAAGTTTTCTTTATTACATTTTATTTATTTATTTATTTATTTTTTTTTTTTTTTTTGACAAATACAATATAAATCAAAGAATTTGGTCTGGCTTATCATATTCTTACTTTTTTTTTGTATTTTCAACAGAAATCGATTCACACAAATTCCTTTCGGTTAGAAATACCAACAGAGGTTAAAAATTTGTGTTTCTTTTGTTATAACCGAAAAATAATTCTTAATGCTAATTTTATGGGAAGTACTCTAACCAATTATTTCTTACAATGTCTGTTAAATAATTTCGGTTTGATATATGTTGGTATAATTGAATTAGTAGTCACAGTCGCCAATTATTAGGATTAAGCCATGTTAATCTTGGTTATATTAGGTTGCTTCAATTAAATTAGGTTAGAAATTTGTATAAAGAATATGATTGGTAAACGGAACTAATTTTGTTGTTATAGATACCCTACATTTAAATGAATTGCATCTATAGGGTAGTTATAAGAGAATATCTGTTGTATTTTAAAAACTAAGGAATTACAATGAAAATTCGTATTACTTTAACAAATTTTTCTGGTAGCAACCGAATTCCAACCAATCTGTTTTCTGTGTGTACATAAAATGTATTAGTAAGGATGGTTTCCTTGAAGCTAGAGTTTTGATTTTATGTATTTAATTTAAAATATATTGAAGCATCCAACAAAGGATAATTTTAATAGTTCTAATCGCTAATTATGAACTTATGGCCCTTTTCCGGAAACCCTTCCATTGGTGATTTTATAGTAATTTCTGTCACTTTTTGAACAGGTAATTCATCTCCGAATAAAATCTTCAACATTCTATGTAGAAGGTGTCACTCCATTTTTAGTTGGATTACTCACATCAGTAACTAATGTATTCGTAAAAAATTTCATACCTTGCTATTATATTACTCCAAATATATGATGATAAATATTTACTTTGTATGCGATAAGCCACGCCCACATTTTAAATCACACCCATTTTTATTGAGCTACTCACATACATAAATCATGGGTTCACACTAAGTTTCAAGGCTGTCGTTTTCATAGTATTACTGAAATTTTTTGTATGGCAGGAGCTGATCTAGTGGGTGTGGCTCTCACTATTATAGTACTCAAAATATATGCTAATAAATGATCACTTTTTGTGGAAGTTGCCACACCCACTGCTCCGATCCCGCTCTTTTTGTGAAGCCTTTTCACATTGGTAATTAATTTACTCGTATAAAGTTTCACGACTTTTGCTTTTATAACACTATTGTCTACATTGTCATCCAGACAATAGCTCAAATGAGAAGTTTATTTAAAATCAATTAACCTCTCATACCTTACAGACAAACGGACACTAAACCGTTGTTTTCAACAAAATCCAAACTCTAAAAAAATCAAAAAGCAAAATTTTTCGGCCTTAAATATTAGATTTGTCAAAAGAATCATTACAGCCGATTTTATTTTATTTTCAAAATTCGAATTTTTAAAAATATTTTATCAATACGGATTTCCTTTACCAAATTCAGGTTCAATCCTAAAACGAATTCATTTCAAATTCATAAATAATCGAATTAACTACTGCAGAAAGTACTAAAGATATAAAAATCACCATGTTTTGTATAAATCTATAAGCAAGCGAAAAAGACTTAATTATCTATATATTAATACGTGAAGGTAAATTTTTAGTTCCCTTTTTAAGCAATATGTGGGCATGGAGGAGTGTGCAAATTGGTATAGGTGTAGTTCATATGGAGGAGAAGCTGAGAATAATAAAATTTATGTTTAATCTGTCTTAAAAATATATTAAATTAATTAAAATAAAATATTTATAATAATTCGTAACACTCTGTTAATGCGAATAATTTAAATTGTATATCAACACCTTGTGTTGAATTGTCAATTGCCAAAATTGATTAGCATACCACACCCCCCCCCCCACAACTACTCACCACCCAAAAGTGCTGGCAGCTCTGATTTTTTTTATGGATATATATATCTCTTGTGCCCTGGAATACGGAACAAATTTTTTTAAATCTTTCAGCGTCCGATTTTGATGTGCGTACGAAATACAAAAAAAGGTACTGCTTACTACAGTAAATTAAAGATAAAAGATAAAATGTTTAAACGGGAGATTCATCATAATCATGCGTTATAGCACCATGAAAATCGCGAAAGAATTTGCTTTGTATTTTTTAAAAAGTCAAAGTTAATGTTTCATATAAGTGGAGCTTTATAAAAACATTTAGACACCATACTTCATTGCAATTTATCACTCTATTTAAATGATGAACGATTGCCAAAAGTTCTATGTACGTCGTGCAAAAGAAGCATTTATAAAGAAATAAAAAGTGTTAAAAATAATGTTAACTACATCCAAAAACTAAAATTACCAGATTTTTCAAAATTTCAATTTCAAGCAATTGTAACCAGGTCTAAGGAAAACATGAAATGTAATTGTTTATATGTGAACTATCAAGATCATCTATTAATTCTGAAACAAAAATTTAAAAAAAAGTTGTTGACATAAGTGAATCCGTAATTGTAAAGAATATGGTTAATAATCCATTTGAAAATGGCGAAGACAAAATAATAAAAGGAGCTGTCAGTTTGTCACAGATCCAAAGTGTTGAGCAGATGAAACTATTTGTAAACATGCCAAACATTATGGAAAATAAATCTAAAATTACAATTTACAATTTTTGTAAATTGAAAACGAAATTTAACTACAGTACTACTGACACACTTGCGTTAACTGGTGCATTGCGAGTAGCAACAAATAATAGAAAAATAATCGAGCCCGGACTTAGTGTTGCTCTTAAGAGAAAAAATTAAACTTATTATTTTGCTGCAAAAGATTTTGACTGTATCAAAACTATTTCAAATCGGGCTATTAATCAAAAAAAAAAAAAAAACCCAAAGATGTAAAGATGTAAAGATGCAAAGATGTTAATAATTTTATTTCTTTTGTAAACGTATACAGGAATAATAATGTTGTCCATTTAAAATTTGGCATCGACGGAGGAGGACATTTTTTATTCCTCCTCCTGAACTCCACTTATTATTAGGAGTGGTGAATACGGTAGTAAAACATATGAAAATTGAATTCGAGCATTGTACTTTAAAATGGTTACACTTATGTAATCTTACGAGACAAGTGACCCACGGAGGCAAACTTTAAAAAAAAATTAGATTTTCCGATTGAATGTTTAAAATATGTAGATGTACTGCAATCCTTTAAGAAAGTTGTTGAAGACTGCTTCTCGGTCGAATTAAAGACATCGTTTGAAAATAGCATTGAGAATTGAAAAAAAAAATTATCTGAGTTGTGGAATTTCAGTAACTTCGAAGGTTCACGGAGTTTTCTACCATGTAAAGCAATTTTGTGAGTGAACAGGCTGTGGAGTCAGTTCATTTTACAAAATAATCTTTTAAATGCAGTTATTGAATATAACAGCAACCATTTGTAATATTATTACATATTAATAACAAAAATTGTTTAACCTTAATTTCCTTTAGAAAATAGTTTTTATTGTTTAAATGTATATTTTCCTTAATCTAAAATAAATAAAAACATTGCTGAATATTATTCGTGTGAAAAAATTTATAAATATATTTAAAAAAATAATAGAATTTTTTTTTACTTTGTGATTTTTGTACTTCGTACGCACATCAAAATAGGATGGTGAAAGATCTTAAAAAAATTGCTTTCGTATTCTAGGACACAATAGATATATCCATCAAAAAATCCGAGGTGCCAGTACTTTTGGGTGGTGAGTGGTTGTGAGGGGGTGTGATACCTTTAGGCTCATTCAAATATTTATAAATTTTTTATAAAAAAATATTGATAGAAAAAAATTTAGTGAAAAAATAATACTTCCTAGAATTTGCAGTCGAATTTCGAGTGCTGGGCTATACTAGTTTATTTAAATTTATCATTTTTTTTTCTACAATTAGAAATGCCAACAATTTTGGTTTCATTTGAAATTCCTATTTCTTTTGGTAATAATTTTGAACGGCAGTTGAAAATTTTAATTGCTTCATAGCAATTATCAAAACTTATTTTTCTTAACTTTTTTAGGAAGCGTTATTTGAATATTTTTTTTTATGAAGTTACCTTTAAAAATGATGTCAGCTAAAATTGTTAAATATTTTCAACACAATTCAACTAGGACCTATAAAACGTTGGCCAAATAATCAGAGATCTGTCGTCAAACTGTTTCCAAAGTTATTAGAAACCAACAGGAGAATTTATCCTTGGATAGGAAACATGCTGCGGGAAGAAAGGTCCACATAATGTCTTTAAGGCCAAGAAAATAGAAATCCTATTGAAAAGGAGCCCGTTTAGCTAAGTGCTCGGACTATTTGGTACGAACATTTAAAGCCAATGTAGGTTTGAAAACATACAAAATTCAAAAAGTTCCAGACAGGAACGCTGCACAAAGCACAGAAATTGAAATCATGTTTTATAAAAAATACTCCTGCTGCATAATGGACGAGACATCTATGTTGCTAATGCTCGAAAAAAAGTCAAAGATGAGTTTAGGACCCCAAAAAGCAGGCGAACTTTCAAACAAAAAAGATACAGCCAAGCAACATGCAGTTGAGGCAGAAGAAGCATGTTATTAACTACAACGGGCTCTATAAATACCGAAATTTATATTAAAGAGTGGTTGCAAAAAAGACTCCCCCCTTTCATAAGCCAACACAATGTGTCCACATCGTCTGTCTGTCGCTGTATTCACGTAATCAGGCTATATGCCGCAACTTTGAGAATATTTGATGATAACATTTTGTATATAAGCATTTGTTAGCCTCCATACAAGTGACCCATTTGAAATCGACTTAAATTGCCCTCAGATCCAGATTATTATAAAGATCACGGTCATATTTTGTGCATATATGATTATTACACCAGGGCTGCGGAGTCGGAGTCTGTAGTAACTTTGCTTGTGTAGATCTTAGTAACTTTATGATGAAACCACAGGTCGCAAAAGGAAATGTATTTGAATTTAATTTAGTACATAAGCTTTAAACGGCTAAATTGGTGCATGTACAGGATTAGCTGCAATACAAATGTCCCCTCTTTTTTAGACATAAATTACCCTACGACCCTTGATGTGTGTTGGTCCTTTTATAAGAAAACCAACTTTCTACTCAGATTCATTAAATTATTTTAAATTCTCAATTTGCTGTTAATCAGATTGATTTCTAAACATACTATGTATATACATATGTTTCCATCTTTTTTAACTCACCACAATCTTCAAATGGTAATGACCTGGTCATTAATATCTTTCTTGATATAGAAGTAACATATTTGTTTAGAGCGGCACCTTCCACTAAGGTCACAACACTGGAGTATACGGCTAATAAACACAACAATATGATTTTTAAATAATAAACAAAAACCATAATTACTTTACAGTCCGAACACTTTTTAAAGAATCAAGTATGTTTTTTTTTTCTTTTAAAGTTTTTAGACAAAATATATTGATTTATCGGTTATGTGTGCATTAATAGCCACTTGAAATAATCATTGTCACTCGTACACACACTTGTGTTTGTTTAAAAATGATTTTTATATACAACAACTATTTAGAAATAATAAAATATTTTTGAAAATGTTTACAATATATGCACTATTCTGAAGTGGTGTGTGATATTTAACATGAACGATCCCGAAACAACTGTCGTATATATGGTACTAATTTGGTATAAGGAACCCGATATTTCTTATTATTGATGACACTAGTGTTAGTTCAAATAGCACTCGTAGTCTACGCCGTCGTCTTCGGTTTTTCAAGTACCAGCCTACTTTCAATTGATTAGTGGATTGGTTAGTGGATTTTTTAGTTTGTTTTTTTGTCGATCCCAGCAAAAAATTAAATGAAAATAAATAATATTAATAGGCAAGGCGATTTCTTGTTACCGATGCTACTGTGTCAGTTTTAATCTTTTTTTGACCACACATGCCTCATTTGAAAGGTATTTCTTTTGAGCTGTCCACCAGATTTACCGATTTTTAAATTTTAAATTTTTTTGGAGTAAAGTGCTTTTAAATTTGCCACTAACACATACATAAAATTATACAATGCTGTGTATTTATTAAATTTGTTAATGTGTTTGTAATAAAAACCACCACCATTTGGTTTGGGTATAATGACTTAGTGCTGCTGTTTGTAACTATCAAAAATATTTCACCTAGACGCATCTAGACTACCATCTAGACCGACTATAATTTCTTACTTGTTTTTTCGTGCTGATTTCTGAATTGGCTATAATTGATTAGCATACCTTTAGGGTTCTTATTTAATGAAAAAATAAAATTTCCTAGAATTTGCACTCGAATTTCGGGGGCTGGAATCTGCTAGTTTTAATAAATACAACTGAAGACCTCTAGTTGTCATTTTCCTGATCAATTAGTATTTGAAAAGTCAGTCAATGAATTAGAGAATCATAAAATAATGTGTAAGTTTTGTAAAGAAAAACCATCCTTAACCCAAAAATTAGAAAACCAAAACAATTTCAAGGATATTAGATTTATATTGGTGGATAACACAGGGCAACACAAATTCTGCGGCATAAGGATTGTTAGTCAATTTTGCAACATATGCTGATGAAGACCTATAATTCACTTTTTGTGGATTGACTCTGGTTCTCGCGATAAACCGCTATTTAAAAAATGAAGGAGGCTTCACCACATGTTTTAGCATAACTCAAAAACGGTTTGTCCGATTTGGTTAAATAAAAAATATGAAAATCCACAGCCGGATTATGTCCAAGTTATTTCTACACTATTTTTTAATTAGGGCTATAGTTTCGGCAATATTTATAAAGTTTTTCCGAAAAAAACATTTTTTGATGTAAAATTTAAATATGTTTGTTGTTTTAAAATTCATAAAAAATAAAAAACATCAAAAGTGCTCTTTTTTAATCTTAGGTTAAAAACATAGACATGTTGCAAATAAAACAAGCCATATTTAATTAAAATCGATTAACAAGTTCTGATTTAATTTAGAATTTAGTGATGGTATCTCATTTTGATAAAAATTTCTAGATTAAATTTTGTTCAATATTACCCAAATTTACTGGATTACTGTAAGTTTAAAAGTGTTGAGAATCAGTTTGTTTAAATATTTATTCGTTCATACTTTGCAATAAAACACGTATGTTTCTGTTTTTATAGACACATATTCATCGATTTGTATTTTAGTTTAGTTTAGAACGGTTCCACCAGGAAATCAGGATAATGGAGGAAAGATACCAAGGACGAAGGGATCGCCACATGCTGGCAGAATACTGTTGGACTTTAATAAGGGATTGTTCGGAGCAAAACCATCACAGAAAAGCTTACAGAAAAATTTTTTTGTAATTTTTTTTTTATTATAAGATGAACAAGATGTATCTTTTTTGTTTTTAAATCGTTATTATAAAGGATATTAACATATTGGTATATAGTATTCAGCATATTAGTCTTATACATAATTGAAGAAATCATGATAATACATTTAACAAGTTAAAACTTTAATTACAATTTTACAGTAATCCAGTAAATTTGGGTAACATTGATTACCATTTTGACATTTAGTGGCACGATGTTAACTTTTTCTGCAGTAATGTTTGTTCTTGATGAAATCCCATACAAAATTTCATTTACAATTTATTTTATCAAAATGAGATACCATCACTAAATTGTAAATTAAATCAAAACTTGTTAATCGATTTTAAACAATAAAAATATTACATTAAAAAAATGGATTTTCGGAAAAACTTTATGAATATTGCCGAAACTATTGCCCTAATTAAAAAATAGTGTAGAGATATCTTCGAGGTAATTTAGCTGTGGATTTTCGTATTTTTTATTTAACCAAATCGGACAAACCGTTCTTGAGTTATGCTAAATTTTTTAAATAGTGGTTTATCGCGAGAACCAGAGTCAATTCAAAAAAAGTAAATGCGTACTGTGTATGTCTAATACAAGTGTATACAAAAACCATTAACAAAATAAATGCCGCAGATTTTTTTTTTGTTCCGCAGTGTAATAATATCAGGTTTACAAAAAAGATTCCGAAGTTTTTTTTAATTGTAAAAAAACGGAACCTTATGTTTTATTTATTTATTTATTTGTAGTAATATTTTATAAAGTAAATTTATAAAATATTAATAATAAGGCACAGGGTGACAGAGACCAAAATGCGCGTATTTATATTAACTAGCAGATGCCAGCGCTCGAAATTCGAGTGCAACTTCTAGCAACTTTATTTTTCAACTTAGCCAATTCAAAAAACAACACTTTTTTGGTTAATTATTATTGTGAATGTAGATAGCAAACTCATTAACAAACACATTAACAAATTTAATAAACACACACATAGCATATATATAATTTTGTGTATGTGTTAGTAGCAACTTTAAATGCAATTGACTCAAAATAAAGGAAACAATTTAAAAATCTGTAAATCTGGTGACAGCTAAAAATAAATACCTTTCAAATAATATACGTTTGGTCAAAATCAGCATAAAACGGTAGAACAAAATATCGGTAACAAAAAATCGCCTAGCCTATTAATATGATAGATCTTTCGCTAAAGTTTATAATCGCTAATATTAATTTTTGTTCTAATGTAGGATATTAATATAATCAATATCCATATTTATAAAAAAATATAAATTTTATTTCGTACTATCTTCCATTATGGAAGATGGTTGATAGTAATTGTTATCTCTGTGGTTTTCTAGAATAACCGCGTATGTCATAAAATCAAAATGTTCAGGGGAGCCAAAAAACGTTATATTTGAAATTATGGGCTCGATATAAAGTTTTTAGAGCTTTTTATTTAACAGTCCTGTAGATATGGGCAATAAATACTTTATATAAAATTTTGAGTCAAAAATCTTCAGAGGAATAGATCCTAGAGAAGGACCAAGAAAACAATATGTAAATTACACTTAAAGTGTGTGCAGATAAAACAACTTATGTCGACAAACGTCGTTTTCTTTAAAAAAGAAAACTACCAATGCAACCACCCATGTAGACATAAGTTGTTGCTTGAAAAATGGATTTTTTTTGTTCGTCAACAAAAAGTTAATTGGAATTAGTATTAGAATATAACAACGTATCAAGAATAATAGTGACAAAAAATAACAGAAATAAACACACAAGATTTTATAAGTGGTTATAAAGTGAAAAATAATCCAAAATTATTTTGAATTTTTTTTCATTAATAACAACGTATGTCGCTATGTGTCGTTTTCTGAGAAAATAATTTGTCAGCGATCAAACGTAGGTTGACATACGTCGATAGTGCTGCAAATTAATTTAATAAACATTTAAGTTATGTCGTTATTTAAAGAAAAAAAAACTCAGAAATGGTAATTTTTTTTTTAAATTGAAGACATGTACAGAGCGTTAAAAATTAATATATTTGGCATCGTTAACTCAAAACTGACAAAAATTGACATACGCGGTTATTCCAGAAAAACACAGATCTGTGTGACTTGTACATGGCATTTCTTCGTCTTCTTCATCGAAGTCTTCCAGGGATGTTGTTATTATTCTTTGTTGATTATTCTTGTTTTGTTGTGATGATTTTGTAGTTTGAGTTTTTGTTGTTGATGAGTTGGTTGTTATATGTGTTGATAAATTTGATCTTGTTTTTGGTGTGGTTGTTGTTGTGGTTGATGATTTTGATGTTGCTTCTTGTGTTGTTTTTCTTGGCTTTATTGTTGTCATCTTCGATTGTTTTTTTGGTTGACGTTTATGCTATCGATATTTGTTGAGGGTGCTGTGTTGAGGTTTTGTTTCGGTTTGTCAACGTTTTTGCACAAAACATCGGCAAATGTTTGTTTTTTTTTTTTTTGAATGGTTTAGTGGTGTGTAGGGATGGATTTTCGTTGAATATCTTCCATGCATTTCGTGCTGTGCATCTACAATCAGCTTTAATTTTGTTTAAGGATTTTTGTTTTAAAAAACTACGTCAGTTGGTATCGTAAGACGCATGGGTTTAATTTTCGCAGTTTATGCAGTATTTTCGTGTGCAAACTTCGTGGGGTAGTAAAAATCCACATTTCCTACAAATTTCGACTCTTTTGCAATGTTTTTTTGTGTGGCCGAGTTTTTGGCAATTGATTCATCTCATTGGGTTTGATACATATTCATCAATACGAACACGCAAATTTATAATGAAAAATGTATTCCACCTCTTCAGAAATTAAGAGAAAAATGCCACCGGCAAGCAATATTATTTTCTGGCACGATTTATATCAAGCCTAAGCTACAATTGAAATGCTCCCCAACTAAAACCAATTGAAACTCTTTGGGTAGATTTGTAGGGAAAAGTTTATAGATACGGCTACTGTACAAAAACTGATAACTGGTTTATTAAAAAATAAATACCGATGTGCAGCATCTTTGATACCCTTCATCTCTGTCTTACTCTCAATATTATAACCAATGTTGGGTACAGTTACCATTTTAATACAGTTACTTAAACTTTAAGTTTTAATACCTATTAAATTTATTGAAGGGCGCGAAGTTAAATATCGAAATAAATATCTGTTAAGAATTTTAACAGAGAATTTCAATGTTAACATTTTCTGTTAAGTACTTAACATCAGCAAACGAAACTTTTTATTAAAGTAAAAAACAATTGTCTAAATATTTTAATAATTAAATTTAGAATAACTTTTTTCTTGAGAAACAATTTAATATAGGCGGTATGCCATTAGAATTAACTCCTGTGGGGGCTTTCACCTGATATAGACAACCCTCATGCAGGTCGGCTAGAAATAACCGTTTTGGCCACTGGAAAATTATGTGATGTTATATGCGAATATACATTATTTTTTATATGAAATTAAAAAATAATAATAAAACAAATTTATTATTTGCCAGATATATATTTATAGTCTAAATTTAATTGTTAAAATATTTAGATTTGTATCAGTGAGCTTGGCTTATCGTAATTTTACCCCTAACTTAACTTTATTGTTTTATCTTAAATTTAGAAATGTACATAAAGGTTTTTTGAAAATTTTTGCTTTACTTTTTTAATATAATTTAAAGTCAAATCTACTATAATATATCGTTATAATGTTTAAGTAGAAAAGGATAAAAATCCTAAACTCTTTATCAAAATTGTAAACAAACTCACATGTAAATATTATCTATAATACTAATAGGCTAGGCGATTCCTTGTTACCGATGTTTTGTTCCACCGTTTTATCCCGAGTTTGACCAGGCGTATATTATTTGAAAGGTATTTCTTTTTAGCTGTTCACCAGATTTACAGATTTTTAAATTTTTTCATTTATTTTAAATAAATTGCATTTAAAGTTGCTACTAACACATACATAAAATTATACATATGCTACATATGTGTGTGTTTATTAAATTTGTTAGTGTGTTTGTTAATGAGTTTGTTATCTTCATTCACAATAATAACAAACCAAAAAAGTGTTGGTGTGTGAATTGGCTAAGTTGAGAAATAAAGTTGCCTAGAAATTGCACTAGAATTTCGAGCGCTGGAATCTGCTAATGTTAATAAAGAAATGAATTGAATTGAAAATATTTAGATAATTGTTTTTTACTTTAACAAAAAAATTAATTTGCTGAAGTTAAGTATTTAACGGAAAATGTTAACATTGACATTCTCTGTTAAAATTCTTAACAGATATTTATTTCGATATTTAACTTCACACTCTTATAGCATGTTCAGACGGCAAAATGAACCACTTGATTCGCTCCCTGAATCATGATTGTGAACCTTGGTGTTCAGACGAGTGTTCTTGTTTCATTTTGACGTTTATATTTTTTGTGCAAATATTTGAAGACATCCTTCTACACTTTACGTTTTACTATTTCACTTTTTCCATTTTTATTTGAATAATATATATAAATATATACTTTTTATTTGTTAAATGTTTCTATTTATTTTATTGCACAAATTAATTTTTTGTTTTTTTTTCTTTGTTTATATATTTTTGACAGCTAGTTCAGATAAACTAGTGATAATTTCTTATCAAACTTGGAGATGACACTCAATGTTTCTAGGTTGACAACTAGGTTCATTTTGAACCAAGAAGATTCGCTCTCAAAATTTTGTATGGCGAATCATGTAGATTCAATCATGATTGGGGCGCGAACCGTGAATGAGAGAGCGAACCGCGAATCTGGCTGTCCATGTGAACATAGCATTAGTTTATTGTTAATTGTTTTTATTTTTTGATAAATATTATAATATCGTATTGTATTTTTTTTTTATAAAGACAATGATGGTTTTTTTCATAGAAAGAATTAGCTGGGATCTGAAAAATTGCATTATTTTTCTGTTACTAGAGTAGTCTTTCCACGATAGAAAAAATGAAAGATATTTTTTTTATTAGCAATATTTTTAATTTAAATACATTACCTCTTGGCGCCGGCTGCAGCGCAAACACGGATTTGACCCATACGACTTGGACCTCTTGACACGGAGTATATCAAAACATACACATAAAAATTCTACAAACACAACGACCACGACAGCAAAATCAATTACAGCTACCACATATAAGATGCAAAATTTAGAATAACAACAATAACAAGAACAACTTAGAAAAATCATATTTTTTCAAGAGTTTATTTATATATTCATTGAAATCTCGAAAATTATTGAACCAATTTTGATGATTATAAACAGCAACCTGCCAATGAATCATTTTCATTAAAAACGAGCTACCCAGCTGATCTTATTCAAGGCGTGATCGTGATTTCCACAGAAGGACAGACGGACATCGATATATAAGCTCCCCTTGTTATAAGGATCAAGGATATATATCTTATGGGTTCCAGATTTTTTTTTTTCTCTAAGTAATAATTATAATAATAAATAATAATAAATAATTTATCAAAAATGCTTCAATCCATTTTTATTTTTCAATTTGATTAGGAAATTGGTGAACATTTTTTTGATCCTCATAAATCTTCATCATAATTGCAAAACCACGTAACTAACAAAATATTCAAAATTGATTCTGTTTTTCAAGATTACATTTGCATTTTATTAAAAGCCAAGTCCACACATATTTTTTAGTCTCATACCATAAAAAATAACGAAAATCAGGAGCACGTAACTAAAACATGCATTACAACAACGAATTTTTGCTTCTCCTGTCAAAAAAAAAGTGATAGTTACGTGATTTTGCATCTAAGTTAATAAAATAGCCATTCTAAGTTGGACTTAAATTACCCCTAGACTCAGATAAAAAAAAATATATCGAGTCACACATATAAAGCAGACCTTCAATATTCAGTAAAATCTGTCTTATGTTACACTAATAAGATATATTGAACTGTTTGAACCTAACCCATCCTAACCCCAAAGTTTGCCTTAAGACAAAAAATACATTATTATTCGAATTACGTTATTTCAATTTTTTTTACACACTACTTTTATTAATTGTTTTATACTTTTTTTTGCTGGGATAATATTAAAAAAATTAATCACTTTATTCTCAGTGATTTTGATTGAATGCAATTTGATATTTCATAGACTTTTTGTTAGTATTCAATTAAATGCGAAATTGTTTTGGACGTCACGTTCTTACCCGTTATCATTTAAAAATTTTCAACATTTGTCTTTTAATAACTTTATGGTGATAAAGTTAATTAACTATACAGTGGGTCTTAAATTTAATATTTAGTTGTCATATTTTTTAAAACTATATTGTTTGACATAATTTGACAAGGCCAAGGACTTGTGTTAGAAGCGTAGCACCTTTGAAAAATATTTGGTTCCTTATAAAAATAATAACATAACTAATCTCTTAAAATGACGACTTGCTTTGTTGTGTTACGATTTGGTGTTAAGTTCGAGCCCAGATAGAGTTTACCAATCAGTGGTTAAATAAACACATCTACAGAAGCAGTAGTAAAAGGTAAAAAAAAGCAAGCAAAATTTAGAAGGTCTATAGCGGCTATACGATACCCTACACCATGCTTTTAGAGGCCTTTTCTCTTAGGTCCAAATTTGAGTGACATTGTCATAAATTTTTTGACTTCGGATATGAAAAAGTTCATATCGGATACTATATTTATATGTGGAAAGCACAAACTTATTATAACCTGACCACATATAAGTAGTGGTATCTATATATATCTATAATATTAATAGGCAAAGCGATTTCTTGTGACCGATGTAAGTTTCACAGTTTTACCCCGATTTTGACAAAAAATGTATCATTTGAAAGATATTTCTTTTTAGCTGTTACCCAGATTTACAGATTTTCATCGTCTTGAATATTTTTTTGGAGTTATGATCGTTTAAAGTTGCTACTAACACATACATAAAACTATACAATGCTTTGTGTATTTATTAAATTTGTTAATGTGTTCGTGTTAATGTGTTGAGTTTGTTTTCTTCATTTAAAATGAGTTGAATTGTGAAGCATCATACCTTTAAGGTCTTTATTAAATGAAAAAATTAAATTTCCTAAAATTTGCACTCGAATTTATGTGTATGTATGTGTGTATGTTTCAGGGAATCTTCAGAATTGCCTGGCGGGTGGCACTGTGAAGTCTAATATTTTATTTTTGGTCTGTGGTCGGAGGGGCGTAGCAAAATCATATGTAATTATCATAACATATGTAAAATGGATGGACTGATTTTAATGAAATTTTCAGGGAATCTTAAGAATAGTGTGGCGGGTGACTCTGTTAAGTGTGATATTTGATTTTTGGTCTGTGGGCGGAGGGACGTGGCACTGCACCCATATATCTTTGATAAAACTTTCGGGGGTGTTCGTGCTTTTCTTTTGTCCGATACTGTGTATTAAAATATGCAATATAAAAACAAGATATTTTCTTAGGGCCAGCAATGCGGACCGGGCCCTGCCAGTGGAGTATAATAAACACATAAAAATTAGTTTTGACCGAATTTTTTGAATGAACATTTAAATCACATAGTTATACCATATACCACCTGAGTTCAGTGTATAATAAGTTTGTGCTGATGTCTGTAACTACCAAAAATATCTGATTCAGACACACCTTTTATTATACTGATTGACTCAGCGACCTCGATTTAGTGTTGTACATCCGTTTCTCTGTCTGTCTGTCCGTCCGTCTGTGTGTCCATATAAACCTTGTAATCAAACTACAGTCGAAACTGTGAATATATTTTGATGAAATTTTGTATATTAAGCAAAAGACGAACGCGATTGAAATTAGTGAAAATCGGTGCATATTCGAACCCATATCAGATCGACTAAAATAGTCATAAGATCCAGATTTCCATATATAAAATTTAATGTATGTGTGTCTATTATACCCACTAATCAGTAGTCCATAAATAAACTAAATTTTTAATCACAGTCCCCATATAAAACTATTCCCGATCTTCACTTAAATCTACCAAAAAACAAAAATGTTGAATAGATTTTTTTTAATTTGGTTTGTGTATTGTTTTTCGAAAAATATGGTCAAGTTCTTGCCATTTTCCGCCTTAAACCAATATAAAAATATCATCCGATATGAACTTTTTCATAGCGGCAGGCAACAAATTTATAACAATGACACACAAATTTGGTTTATGCTTACTTTCTATATCATTTCCTTAAACTCATGGTACAACTTTTCTGCATTGGCAGTTAGACTCATGTCGTCATATCTCACAAACAGATCCCAATCTATTGCTAATGGTAGCTCTATCTCAAACTCACTGCAAGTTATAAGAGGGGTACCACAGGGCTCAACGCTTGGACCACTCCTACGAATTCTAAATTGCCACTACTACGAATTCTAAATTGGGCAACGGCAAATGGTCTACGACTTAATCCAAATAAATCTATGTGTATTATAATAAAGAAGAGAAAGTGATGCATTTGGGGAATGAGATAATTGTCTTCCTTGGGGGCTCTAAAGTTGACATCGTAGACTCTGTAAAAATTCTCGGTGTTGTGTTTAATGGAACTCTGACTTGGTCAGATCATATTAAACAATCGTGTGGCAGAATTTATAGTATGTTAAGAAGCTAATGGTTAACACAGCACTTCACTCCACCGAAAATAAGATTGCTAATTGCTAAACATATCTTTTACCAACATTACTACATATATGCATCTGAGGTTTTCACAGGTTGTAACTCTAGAAATAACAGGAAACTAACTGTAACTTGCAATAACATTATTCGGTATATCTTTGGATTAAGAAAATTTGATCATGTATCCCAATACTCGTGTCATGTCTTACACATGTCTTTTGACAACTATATTAAATTCAAAAACATTATATTCATACAAAAAATTATAACAAAGGCTCCAAAATATCTTCTTGAACGATTAAGGTTCGCAAGATCTTCCAGAGGAAATCGAATAATTCAATTTAAATACCGGGACCATGCCTCTGAATGTCAATTTTTGATGTGTATGCGCTCAGGGGGGTAAAAATCTATTTCACAATATAATCACAAAAAAAGTGTAAGGGAAAATAGGTGTGAGGTATATGTAAGTGTATTGGTGCGAAGATTATGATTTAAATTTATTTAGCTGATCCAACAACCAACAGAAAGCGCCATGAATGTATAGCAAACAACTGCAACCATCAAGTATAACAACCAAAGCAGTTGCTTGCTATACATAAATAGATGTTTACACATCTCCCCTGTGATCGGACTCATATAGTTTTTTTTATTCTAACTATTCGTCTCTGGAACGAACATCCAAGGCAATAGGGTTTAGTAAATTAGTATATCAATATTTTAATTGATTTCATTTGATTTTTTAATGTTTTTCAACTGTAATTTATAATATTTTAAATTTAGATTAAAGAGTTACTAATGTTAAATATAATGAATAACTTATCTGATTCCATTACTGTAATTTATATGATACTGTGTCTTGTTGTAATGGAAAATCAAATTTAATAAATAAATACAAATACAAATATCGTATTGGCGGACTAGATCGCCTATAATTTTCTTACTGGTTTTTTCCTTTCTTTCATATGAATATTTAAAGAATCTTAAGATTTCTCCTTTTTGTTTAGTGTTGTTCTTACATATTACATTCGCTAAGAGATTTTGTACCTTTATCATAACCTAGAAATTATACAGATAACAATTTCATATAAACGCAATTTGTTTATAATCTTCTTATATATTAAAAGAATTTATGAATAAACTTTGCATTCAAGATTTTTTTCATTTTTCTTCTCTCAAACCTTCATAACTAGAGTTCTAATTAACGTAGGCTGTTGACATAGGTCTAAGAACACTCAGTGGATCAAGCTCCTTCTTTTGAGCTATTAACTGCTTAAATTCGTTGGGTTTGAGGAAAGTTATGCTTGGAGAATCAACTTTACTTTTACTGTACGTTAACTTATCTTGGCATATTTTGGCATTACTGTACGTTAAATTCTCTTGGCAAATTCGTTGGGTTTGAGGAAAGTTATGCGTGAACAATCAACTTTACTTTTACTGTACGTTAACTTCTCTTGGCATATTTTGGTAATATCACTCCGTGACTGTGCGTTACTATGCGTAACTGTGTGTGACTATGTCAAAGTTAATCTTTTTTCACGGCAAGTCTAACGACGAAGTTTCAGATCGATCGGATGAGGGGAAATGGGGTTTAAAGCACTCCGTGACTGTGCGTGATTACCCCAAAATTAATCTATAGACACAAAAAAACTATGGTCCAAGTTTCAGATCAATTGGTTGAGGGGGAATGGGGTAGCCCATGGCAGACAGACAGACAGAGAGTATGAGTTAAAAGAAAGAGTTTAAAGAAACTTACGAATCTTACACTCCGGCGTATACTCGTATATAGACCCCTTTCAAGATTTGTGTGTATTTTAATTTAAAATTTATTTTATTAAAAAGAAAAAATACTAATTTAATGGTTGAACTAAGATTTGCGCACAAAAAGCCAAAACATAAATTGTACTTATTAAAGTTTTCCGGCAAACGGTTGCCCTGGTTATTAAATATTATAACGAATGTCTTACTATTAAGAGGAACCCGTTAAGTGGCAGAAAAGGGCCTATACTGACCCTAACAAGGTTAGAAATATATGGTCACTTGTTATGAAAAATTCGGATATTTCGGGGAGAAAAGTACCTCCAAAAATCAATTCTTCGGAGTCTTTCGTAAGAAAGGTGCCGGATCAATATTCCAAAAATATTATCGAGGAAAAAGAACTTTCATCAAGAAGAATGAATCCTGCATTATGAACGATGAAGCAAACGTGTTTGGCGACTTCTCTTGGCTACCAGAAGTAGAGTTTTATGTAGTGAATACTAGGAGGAATCCGTCCGTCAACAATTTAAGACACAAAAAAACCAAGTTCCCGAAAAAGATTTTATTTAAGCAGGCTAGTTTTGGTTGTGGGAAAAGAAGCAGCTCCTATGTGATTAATAGTACGATTTATACCGATTGGTACATTACAGTTTGATTGTCAAAGAGACTACTTCAAGTCATAAAGCAGCAAGAGGTATCTACGTTTTTTTTTTTTTGTTTTTTTGACCTGATCTTGCATCGTTACAGTTAATCGGCTGTTGAATGGTACAAATGAAAAAATGCTAAGAGGTGCGAATCCACTCAAAGGCCCAGAGCTAAGGCCCATAGATAGATATTGGACTCTTGCAAAAAGAACGGCACAATGTCGCCAAATTCACCAACAATACCACACGTTTTACTCGGAAATTGTCTGTGTCCAGCAAAATGATCCCTTAAAGTACTATAAAAAGGGGTATTCCTGAAAAACTTCAAATTGTTATGTTATCGGTTGATTTTCGTCTCTTGGGCTGGGTTTGGTCCCATCTGACTAAAATAAACCGATACCAATCAGATGGAAAAGTTTGGTATTGGGACATTGGGACAAACCATTGACCACACCAAACCCAGCACATGTAACTCAAACTAAAGCACGGAGGTTGTTCTTTTTTGGTTTGGTGATGTATAACACCAGATGGTGTGGGCCTAATTATACGGATCGATGACATAATGAGAAAGGAAAACTATATTCGCATATTGCAAGAGAATTTGCCTTTAGATATCGCCCAAATTTCAGATAGACCTGAATATGTCATCTTCCATCATGACAACGGAATGGCTTAGTTAACAGGTGGTAGGGGTCATGCAGTGGCCAGCGCAGAGCCCTGATCTCAACCCGATCGAAAATATGTGGGCTTATTAAAAGGTCGGCTGGAAGAGTATGAAGAGGCCCCGAAGAGCATTAATGAGCCGTGGGAGAGGGTACAGTCTGAATGGAAAAAAATTACTGTGGTTTATGTATCAAATCTGTACAAATCTATTCGAAATTGAATGACTCAGTTAAAAAAGCAAAGAGATATTCGATAAACTATTAAATTTAGATCAACAGAACCTTGGTGCAAAAGTGAGGCAATGCCCCAAATTAGGCAATTGTTAATTTGTTAAGTTATGAATAATTTTTATACCCTATGTATAATGACTTTGTGCTGCTGTTTGTAACAACCAAAAATATTTGACCTAGACCCATCTTTAATTATACCGATCGAATCAGAATCACTTTCTGAGTTGATGTAACAATGTCCGTCCGTCCGTCCGTCCGTCCGTCTGTGTGTCCATGTAAAGCTTGTAATCAAACTGCAGGTCGCAAATATGAATATATTTTGATGAAATTTGGTATATAAGCTTTTATCGGCCATGGAATGAACGCTATTGAAATTGGTGAGAATCGGCCCATGTTCAGACCTAGCCCCCATACAAATTACCCATATGAAATCGACATAAATTGGCATAAGATCCAAATTGTCATATAGATCTAACTCAAATTGGGTTTGTATATGTTCATTACATCCACTAATGAGTAGTCCAAAAATGATCCCTTTGACCCCATATAGAGCTGCTTCCCGATCTTCACTTAAATCTATTAAAAAACAAAAATATTGCACTGATTCTTCTCAAATTTTGTTTGTCCATATTTTTGCAAAATACAAGAGACTTTACCAAACATGATCAGGATCGGTCCATTTTTGGACCTAGTCCCTTTATACATATAGCATCCGATATGAACATTTTCATATCTGCAGCCAAAAAAAATTAATAAAAATCCCACTCAAATTTGGTGTTTGCTTATTTTCTATGTCCAGTTAGTTGGGCCTAAGAGATAGAGTTTCTAAACGCATGGTATAGGGAATCGTATAGTCGGTCTAGACCGACTATAATTTTCTTACTTGTTTTTTATTGTTTTTATTTTTTAAGGATTGATAATTTTATTTATGTAAATAGTTTTTAATTTGTTTAATAAATACCATGCCAAAAAATATAGTTGATCTTTTTATTTCAAACATTGCCTCAGTTTTCACCATTGCATATACTAAGCATATTTCTTCCAGAAAAAAAAACTAAATCAAACATAAAACAAACAAAATCTTGAAAAAACAATGGTAGCTTATAGAAAAACATGGACGCACGTAAATTTGGGGTTGGCAAACACTGTTGCAAATCAAAAGAAAACATTATTACATTTAAATTACATAATGCAAGTTCCTTGTCATTTTTCTTGCTCTCATAAGTCATTTTTGTTGCAACTTAAGCTGAGTCTTTATACCCTATACCACTATGTGGTCTGGGTATAATGACTTTGTGCTGCTGTTTGTAACATCCAAAAATATTTGACCTAGACCCATCTTTAATTATACCGATCGAATCAGAATCACTTTCTGAGTTGATTTAACAATGTCCGTCCGTCCGTCCGTTCGTCCGTCCGTCTGTTTGTCCATGTAAACCTTGTAATCAAACTGCAGGTCGCAAATATGAATATATTTTGATGAAATTTGGTATATAAGCTTCTATCGGCCATAGGATGAACGCTATTGAAATTGGTGAGAATCGGTCCATGTTCGGACCTAGCTCCCATACAAATTACCCCTATGAAATCGACATAAATTGCCATAAGATCCAAATTGTCATATAAATCTTACTCAAATTGGGTTTTGTATGCGTTCATTACGTCCATTAATGAGCAGTCCAAAAATGATCCCTTTGGCCCCATATAGAGCTGCTTCCCAATCTTCACTTAAATCTATTAAAAAACAAAAATATTGCACTGATTCTTCTCAGATTTTGTTTGTATATATTTTTGCAAAATACAAGAGACTTTACCAAACATGATCAGGATCGGTCCATTTTTGGACCTAGTCCCCATATAGATATAGCATCCGATATGAACTTTTTCATATCTGCAGCCAAAAAAATTAATAAAAATCCAACTCAAATTTGGTTTTTGCTTATTTTCTATGTCCAGTTAGTTGGGCCTAAGAGATAGGGTTTCTAAACGCATGGTATAGGGTATCGTATAGTCGGTCTAGACCGACTATAATTTTCTTACTTGTTTCTTCTTCATCTGATGCATTTGCAATTTTTGATTTAAGTGTTTCGCACATATTACAAAGATCAAGCTGAGGTTTTTTACATTTAATATTCATAGGTCGAAAAATTTTTTGATATTTCGATTCCGATACGGGATCAGAAAATTTTTCAGTATACAACCGATATAAGATTGCAAGATTGAGACCGCGCTGAAAATATAATTGGGTTGCATGACGACGACTTTTGTGGCTTTCGTACTTGGGAATACTTTTTATTTGTTCTATTACTTATTTATGAATCTATAGCTTGTGCATTGGCTCATGTTTGCCACGCCCATCATCCGGTATGAGCCCACCAAACAGTTGATTTATTTCATACCTATTTATGGTTTTGATGCTCGATTCCGTTTCCCAAATATTAAAAAAAAACACATTTTGCACACGCGATTTCTCTGTCCATGTTTCTCGAAGTTGTACAAAAAAACATATTGCCGATTCCGAGAATTCGATGATTTGACAAGAGTCTCGGATTTGTTAGTTTGAATGTCAATCATATTCGAAATGTAAAGACGTCGCTTAATATAATTTCCCAGATTCCAGTATTTTTTAAATATGCCTTCTTGCTGCTGTATATCTATGTCGTTGTATATCTATATCGTTGACAGATCTAATAAATTAAATATCCCTGAAGAAGTTTGAAAAAATCCCAACGAAACGTAGGATGAAATAATTAAATAAATAATCTTTTATTTACATTTATTATGACCTTAAAAGCCCATTAGAAGAATTTCTAAATATATCAAAAAACTACAATAAAAAAGATCGACAAAAAACTGAAATTAAGAGAATTAATTTTGTTGTGACACATTTTTTGCACAGCCCTATTGTTTCAAATTTCTTGACAGGAACTTTTGTATTCCGATATGTACAGTATCTCCTTGATGTTGTAGGCATATCCACAAGTTGTTCTTTGCTAGATTGTGTAGCAGCCATATTTCTAATGCTCTTAGTGTGGTATCCATATCTGAATATTCCGATGAAATGTAATCGGAATCATCATTATCGGTTTCGCGAAAAACGTCTTCACCAGTTTTGACATTTTCCATGCTCTTAGGGTCGTTATTTACTTCGGTTTGTTGCTGTTTCAGAAGTGTTACCCTATCACTACTAATACCGACATCAAGAGATGTGATTGTCTCATAGGGAAATTGTTTTTAAACCGATCCATGCATATGATTCAAATTTTGGACACTCCAAAAATTTTGGAAAATTGTCTTATCTCGACAGAAGTCGTTTTGTCAAATGTCCACAGATATGTATTTCGACATGTCACGTGTATGTAAACCCAGATTTGTGAAATAATCATTAGTTTTCGAAATAAAGAGGTGGTCCAAATTATCCGCATAATCCGCAATAACCGCACTTACTCTATTGCTATTTAGTAATGTTTAAGTTTTTATCAGAGTTCAGAAAAAAACACACACTGAATAAAAAACTCGTACATATATGTAAACAAAAATAACTTAGACCAACACACACATATTTTTATTTTCATATCAATTATGTTTGTTTTTAAATTTTCTTCGGTGCCAAACACAATCATGACTTGTGTTCGTTTTAATATTTCGTTATTTACACGAACATTTTTCTATCACGTACTTTTTGTTTCGATCACACATAAACCACACATATTCGAGTGTTGCTTTATTTGAAGTTCGTGTTCTGGTACGTGTACTGAAAAAAAACAGAACATGTACAATAAACAGGTTCGAGTTCAGTTATATTTTAAGTCGTGTTCTGGCTCGTGTACTAAGAAAAAATAGAACATGTACAATAAACAGGTTCGAGTTCAGTTATATTTTAAGTCATGTTCTGGCTCGTGTCCTAAGAAAAAAATAGAACATGTACAATAAACAGGTTCGAGTTCAGTTATATTTTAAATTCGTGTTCTGGCTCGTGTACTGCGAAAAATTGAAACATCAATTCGCGATCTGATACACCCCGATAAAAACGACGACAATTGTTTCAACCAAATTTATTAAAATTTTATTGACCCTTTTTTATGACTTACGTTGCAAATTGTTTACAATTGTCAAATATTTTAAAATTTTATTGGCCATTTTTTTGTGATTTACGTTGAAATTATTTACAATTGTTTTTATTGACTGGTTTTTATTTTAATAAAATATGGTAATACAATACTTAAGACACAAAAACTATTTAGCATCATAAAAGTTACACTTGTTGGTTGTTAGGTTTTTTGCATTACCCACCCCTATTTTCGCAACCAATTAGTGTCATAAAAGACACACTTGTTGGTTGTAAGGATCTTTTGCAAACACTTTTTTTTTTTTTTTTTTTGTAACAAATAACTTTAGACACAAACAAATTTTGCATCATAAAAAACACAATCACCCACCCTTAATTTGCGAACCAATTAGTGTCAATGCACAATCCTTTTCTCAATGATTTTTTGGGATTTTTTTGCGTAAAAACACAATGAGTGTCAATAAAAAAACCCCAAAAAAATATTTTCATATTTTATTGTCCCTTTTTTATGACTTACGTTACAATTGCTTGCAAGTGTTACAATTTCACGCAATTGATTTTGCAATAAATAGCGAGTGCGTGCGTCATTTATTCATTAAAAGTGGTTCAGTTTTCATTAGATCGTGATCTATAAGTGTACTGTGTTATTGTGTAAATTGCAAATATTTTTTGAAAATTAAAAAAATTGGAAAGCAATAACAGAAATAAGTTTTGCTATAAAAAATACGCAATTTTTAATAGCGAAGCGAAAAAATTTTTCGTTTTTATCGGGGTGTATCAGATCGCGAATTGATGTTTCAATTTTTCGCAGTACACGAGCCAGAACACGAATTTAAAATATAACTGAACTCGAACCTGTTTATTGTACATGTTCTATTTTTTCTTAGTACAAGAGCCAGAACACGACTTAAAATATAACTGAACTCGAACCTGTTTATTGTACATGTTCTGTTTTTTTTTTCAGTACACGTACCAGAACACGCACTTCAAATAAAGCAACACTCGAATATGTGTGGTTTATGTGTGATCGAAACAAAAAGTACGTGATAGAAACATGTTCGTGTAAATAACGAAATATTAAAACGAACACAGTCATGATTGTGTTGGGCACCGTAGAAAATTTAGAAACGCACATAATTGATATGAAAATAAAGATATGTGTTGGCTGCTTTTGAACAGAACATTGTGTGTTTCATGTGTGTATTTTCTGAACCTTGGTTTTTATCTGTGCAATCCGTTTATTTTTTTGCATCAACTTTCCGACTAGTTAAAGCTTTCAAACTGTCAGCATTCACGTAAAGTGGATGTCAACGGGTTAATTATTTCTTACACGATTTGATCATTTTTTCTCGATTTTGATCTGAAATTCTAAAAAAGAATGTCTTCAAAATTTTTTGATTTATATTTATTTTATTAATTTAGAAAAAAAAACTAACCCAATAAAACCAAGTTTTTATTATACTCATTTTCTTTGTAAATTAAGTTTACCATCATGTAATTAAATAAATGATTGATTGAAAATGAAACATGTCTAGAAAAATATCTATGCCAAAAATCAAAAATTTTGTGTCAGATAAGTTTTATCGTCGCCGCGAGTCTGCCTGCAAAGTTTCAGCTCGATTGAATAACGGGATCCAAAGTTTTGTCGACAAGCAGACACTAAAAGTTAAAATAAAGGGAGTAAAAAAAACAACTTAAAATGCAAAGTGAAGTTATATCAACATTTAAATAATGGATAGAATTAGGATATTTGTTTTTAGGGGATTTTTTCTTTCCATCTTGGTGAAATACTGAATAAAATTCTTATTGTCTATGTACAGTACAACCATTGCTAATCGCAAAAATAAGAAACAAGTACGAACGAAGTAAAGATGTTTGTTTTACATGGATTGACTTATGATTCAATTAAATTAAAATAAAACATTCTAATTGTACAAGTAAAAACTATTCAAATGAGCGTTTGTTCAATCAAAAAGGAGAACAGCAAATAACTGTGATAATTAGTCACCATTGATATGACAAAATTTTGATTTAATCAGTTATGATGATATTAAATTTTACATTATTTGACGCAAATTCTAGATTATAAAATATGAGATAAAGATTATTTAATTTTTTCTTAACCTCTTTATTCCAAACAAGTAAGAAAATTATAGACGGTCTAGACCGACTATACGATACCATGGTTTTAAGACCTTATCTCTTCGGTCCAACTAATTGCATATAGAAAACAAGTAAGAAAATTATAGTCGGTCTAGACCGACTATACGATACCCTATACCATGCGTTTAGAGACCCTATCTCTTAGGCCCAACTAACTGGACATAGAAAATAAGCAAAAACCAAATTTGAGTGGGATTTTTATTAATTTTTTTGGCTGCAGATATGAAAAAGTTTATATCGGATGCTATATCTATATAGGGACTTGGTCCAAAAATGGACCGATCCTGATCATGTTTGGTAAAGTCTCTTGTATTTTGCAAAAATATATACAAACAAAATTTGAGAATAATCAGTGCAATATTTTTTCTTTTTAATAGATTTAAGTGAAGATCGGGAAGCAGCTCTATATGGGGTCAAAGGGATCATTTTTGGACTACTCATTAATGGATATAATGAACGCATACAAACCCAATTTGAGTAAGATCTATATGACAATTTGGATCTTATGGCAATTTATGTCGATTTCATATGGGTAATTTGTATGGGGGCTAGGTCTGAACATGGACCGATTCTCACCAATTTCAATAGCGTTCATCCCATGGCCGATAAAAGGTTATATACCAAATTTCATCAAAATATATTCATATTTGCGACCTGCAGTTTGATTACAAGGTTTACATGGACACACAGACGGACGGACATTGTTAAATCAACTCAGAAAGTGATTCTGATTCGATCGGTATAACTAAAGATGGGTCTAGGTCAAATATTTTTGGTTGTTACAAACAGCAGCACAAAGTCATTATACCCAAACCACATAGTGGTATAGGGTATAATA
Source organism: Cordilura impudica (assembly GCA_963682025.1). Classification (NCBI taxonomy): domain Eukaryota; kingdom Metazoa; phylum Arthropoda; class Insecta; order Diptera; family Scathophagidae; genus Cordilura; species Cordilura impudica. Next base: position 74,628,908 of record OY821517.1, on the reverse strand, counting down.
AGCATAAACCAAATTTGAGTGTCATTGTTGTTAATTTTCTTGGCTGCAGTTATGAAAAAGTTCATATCGGGTGCTATATTTATGTGGAGACTAGGTTGAAAAATGGACCGATCCTAACCATATTTGGTAAAGTCACTTATATTCTGAAAAAATATATACAAACCAAATTTGAGAAAAATCTGTGCAATATTTTTGTTTTTTGATAGATTTAAGTGAAGATCGGGAAGCAGCTCTATATGGGGCCTATGACTAAGAGTTGTCCCCTAGGGATTATTTTTGGACTACTGATTAATGGATATAATAAACACATACAAAGCCAATTTGACGGATATCTATATGATAATTTGGATCTTATGGCACTTTATGTCGATTTCATAGGGGTCATTTGTATGGGCACTAGGTCTGAACATGGACGAATTTCACCAATTTCAATAGCGTTCATCATATGGCCGATAAAAGCTTATATACCAAACTTCATCAAAATATATTCATATTTGCGACCTGTAGTTTGATTACAAGGTTTACAAGGACACACAGACGGACGGACGGACATCGCTAAATAGACTTAGAAAGTGATTCTGAGTCGATCGGTATAATAAAAGATGGATCTAGGTCAAATAGTTTTAATAGTTACAAATATCAGCGCAAAGTCATTATACCCAAAAATGCTGGCTAACAAATACTTGATTTCCACAGACCAACGCATCCAACCCAAATACACGTTAATAAAATAAAACTGTTTAAGCAATTTTTTCGCACATAATATTTGGCAGTAGTTATTTTTATTTCTGCTCGAAAATACCAAAAAAAATAACTTTTATTTCTGTTAAAAAAATAACTTTTTTTCTGCTCGAAAGAATAAAAATCAAAATTATAAAAAGCAAACAATTTCAAAAAGATCAAAATTCCCGACATTTACATTTTTCAAAATAACTGTTAATTTCGGTCCCTGCACTTAAGTGTATCAGTAACTTTGCATAAAGTTAGGTTTCACATAAATTTATTGACACGGGCACACACTAAATAAATGCCTAGGCACGCAAATCTTTTTAAACAAAAATCTTGCCATAAAGTTTAATTCGCCGTACGATTTTTACGAAAATTATTTTCTTATTAAGGGGGAAATAAAGTGCTTTCAAGTCCTTATTGAGTATTTTTTTTTCAATTGCTATTTCTCCACTACCCGTATGATGTCTTATGAAATTGTTAATTTAAAATAATTCTTACAAAATTACATACAGTATTTTTTGTTAAGGTAAGGAAAGAGTTAAACACTGTATTTCTAAAATAATTGACGTTATTACCATAATTATTTTAATTTTGAATTTTCCATTTTTAAGATATCATGCATACCTAAAAATTAAACAATAAAGCAAAATAAATTTAGCTTCGTTATGCACACTTAAGAAACCAGATATTTAAATAGATTATGCAGAAGAAAAAACGTTTATTGCTGTGACTTTTTTTTTTAATAAATGGAATGTTTTCTAAGCTTAAAAGACAATTTATTAAAACTTTTAATAAACAAAAAATTATGTAGTGTTATAATAAATCAAATCAAATGATTTATTTGCAAGAATATTGTTTTCATTAAAATTCTAATGAATGCAATTTCTTCATTCGATAATAACCTTCAAATTATTGGAATTTTTAATATCACGAAAATCTGCACGTAATTGTATAAATTGACGCACCACTGATTTGTCCAAATAATTCTGAAAAATATAAATTTATATTTAATTAGATATATAAGTACATATGTATATATTAAGTTTAATACACGTACCAATGTTTCTCCAGTGCACACTTCTAATAAATTTTCTGGCTTTACCAATAGTAGATTACACAAAGCATGAAGAATATCGAAGAGTTGTGTAACTAATGGGCTATTCAATTCACGAATACATTTACGATATTCATTAACATCACAAATGGCACACATAGCTCCAGCCGTGTTAAATTGCATCGTTTGTAAATGATCATAGATGACACGATGTAAACGCACACCGAATTCATTTAAAATACATTTTTGATTTTCACCATCAATGCATTTCTTGATTTGTTGTATAAAGGGAAGAATATGTTGACAGACATGTAAACAAGCCTAAAAGAATGAATGTAAATATTGATATTTATATAAAATTTTAAAACTCACCGCAGATGATAAAGTATCAAAATCAGAATCTGGTTTATTATAATCTGTTTTCTTTTGTTCACTTTGTAAATAAAACTTGACCCAACCAATTACAGCATTTAAAGTACGATCTAAACCTTGATCAAGTTTACTCTCAATTTGTTCTGTCATCATACGTCTTTTAAACAAATAGTCTGAATATTTTGGAGTATTGCTAAAAAGAAATTATGCTAATAATAACAACAGACAATTTGAAAATTGTTTTCCTCATATTTACATAACGCATGGCACTACCGAGGTATTACACTGGTTGTCCAAGAGATGTGTAATCGTATTTGTTTTCTGTACCACATCAAGGAAGTACAACTGGGGATAATTCCGTCCCGTATCAGCAATGGGTATAATATTAAAGCCCAAATCCAATGAATAATTTACATGTTCAAGCATTAAAAATCTTAATAAGATATCATTAAGCTTTATTATATTTCCTGGCAATTCCGATTGGTTCGATAGGAGACGACAGCGTTTGAGCGCAGCATTAGCTTCTTGCAACATTTTAATGGCCAATTCTTCGGATAGAAATGTTTCGCCTCCATAATCTTCAACTTGTGCTATATTGAGGTTGGCCTTCGTTCTTATGAGAGCTTGCACATCTCTTTTGAGTTCCTGAAAACGTTCTGTCGGTTTCTTTTGATGATTTTTGCTAGCGTAGAATTTTTCCAACTCATTTGAACATTTAGATTGTAAAAACTTTGATTCAATTTCCGAATAATTTGCCCGATGTTTTTGAAATATTTGTTGAGTTAATTTATTGAGTAAGTCATCATCCATAGCTGACATATAATGTTGTAGTTCTGAAGACAGTTTGAGGGTACTGAAATTGAAATTGAATAAACTTTATAACAATCAAAGTAATATGCATTTGCATTACATACCGTGAATACAATTCATATAACGTCTTTAAATATTTCTCTTCATCTCTTTTATCATCCAATTTTGTCATGGCATATTGATGTAATTTTAATTGATAAATATTTAAAATGAATTTTGTCATGACTTGTTGTGGATTGGCGAATACCTTCTTAATTATTTCATAATGATGTTTACACATTGGCACAATTCCAATAAAGATGTCCTTACCGCCGTAAGGAGTCATTTGACTCTGCTCAATATAGGCATCAATACATTGGGCATAACCTTTAAACTGTGATAAAATTTGAGCTAACTTTTTCATTTTTTCAATATCTTCATTTTTTTGAGCGCCAGCAAATTCTTCAATTAAACGTCTCTCTACTTCATCATATTTACGTTCAATTTTTCTTTTCGAATCTGAAAATTTCTCGAGCGGCAAATCCTGGGCAATAGCATATAGTTTCTGTATAACATCTGCAGCTTCGTAGAGACGCGAGGGATCAGTAAAGATATCATTTACAATAGGTCCACTTATCAGGAACTCTGACATATAATTTAAAAGTTTTTGTGCTTCCACCGTGCGACTACGTGGCGTATTAACATTTTCCAGTTGATCTCCTAAATGAATAATTTTGCCAGCCACCGAATTGATTTTTTCATCCAATTGCCAGTATACATCGGAAGCCAATTGATGTCTTTCCTGTAACTTCAGAATGTCTTTGGCATGAGCTTCTTGTTCCTGCTTTAAAGCTTCCTCCAGACGCTCACATTTAGCCTGTTGTTTTTCCTGGAGTATTTTTAAATCTTGTATAGTTTGTATAAATGTATCATGTAATGATGTGGGATTAAAATCTTTAATTTCAGCTGCAATTATATTTTCAGCTGGAATTTTTTTGTCACTACTATTTCCGCATTCGTTATTGGTGCGCCAGGTTAATCTTTCGATAAATTCACTGACCTCAAAGGGCTCCTACATTTGTTTTTTGTTAAATAAACTGCTGGAGTTATATTTGGATTTAGGACAACTAAATTTAAATACCTGTTCAAATTCCTCCATATATTGGGATAACATTATTTCAAATATTTATATTTCTGAAATTCAGAATTAATATCCGTTTTGTCTTTTTTTCAAAGGCGTAAACATTTATAATCAGCTGATTGCTGTCAAACATTCAGTGAATAACAACAACTATCAGCTGTTGAATGATGTCACAATGTTTAATGCAAATGTTACCATATTTGTGAATAGTGTCGATATATAAATGACATTTCCTCTGTTCCAAAATGTGTTTTACGTTTTTAATATTTTTTCTTTTCTAGCAAAATTTTTTGATAAAAATTATATGCAAGGAAGTCCGAAATAGCGACTCATCGAGGTTATTTGTTGTGCAGTGTGTAGCAAAACTTATGGTACCCCAGTTGAATTAAAACAGATCGTTAATTTATTCCAAAAAGAAAAAAACACTTTAGAATTCATGACAACTGCATATTTATGCGCAGCAAAAGTCTTGGTACCCCTGATAAGAATCAGAAAATATATAAAAAAAAAGAATGATATTGTTTTATAATAATACTTTATATGATATTCCTTAAGTCGTAGAACTTCATTAAAGCTTTTTGTGTACTCCTCAGAAATTTGCTGCCATTCTGTCAGAAGAAAATCTATTTGAAATGATTTTTAATACAAATGTTATGACTTAACAATCATTTTTCTAAATGATCCCACAGATGCTGAATAGGATTCATATCGCGTTTTTGGGGAGAGGTTTTAAGCATGTGATGTGTGTTGTATGCTAATCCAATCTTAAAGTCAGCAGCATTCTGCTTAGGATCAATGTCCTGTTGAAAGTAATAATTGTTGAGAATTTTCGATTTTTCAGCACTTTGATGAGATTATTCTTCAAGATATTAGGGTAAATCGTGTGTTCATGACTTCGTCGATAAATACCAAATTATTAACTCCTGCTGGTGACATGTTAAAATCAACCTGATTATGGTTGTCATAGTCGTAATTCGACAGCAGTCGTCGTAGGCGTTTTTAAAATTTTCGATACTACGTTCAATACAACAGATAGTTGGATAATTTATAAATATATTTTAAACAAATAAATTTCATTTTTATATATTTTTTAAAAAAATAAATGTTAAGTGTGGCTTTATTTTCATCTTCTGGTAAGGAGGATGAATATAGTACAAATGAATTGATAGCAATTAGAAAGCAGTTAAGACAACAATCAAATATATTTCAAGTATACGAATGAAAATAGTGGAGGCATTAATAAATTAATTTATATTGTTTCAGATTACAAAAAACTTAATTACATATGTATACTATAAAGAAGAAAACCACTTCGAAGTTCTAATTCAATTTTATTGTTTCTACTTCAGCTTTTCTGAGCTGAGTTAAAGATTTTCTATATTCCTCTATTTTTTGGAGCATAAGATTTACTTCCTTCGGGTGATTTCTTCTTCAAGATGATTTCTTTTGGATTTTTGTTTTATTTACTTTATATATGGTGCAGGAGTTTCTTGTTCTATATTTTAATCTGAACTTTCTTCACTGGTAAGATCATCTTCTATTTGTTTGGTTTCTTTTTCAAAGCTATTTCTTGCGTTACTATCTATTCGATCATTTGCTTTGCTTTGGACTCGAAATATTCTCTTTCCATTATTTATTATTAAGGGTAACTGCAATATGTTTGAAGCAGCTTCCTTAGTTGAACCTCCTTCGGTAACGCGACATTCTGTTTTATTGTCGTGAAGTTTTTTTAATTTAATTTTATAATCGGCCCATACTTTCATACAACCCTCGCCTTTTCGAACAAGAAGTCCAAGTATATTTAAATTCCATCCAATTTCACTTCTCTTTAATATTTATTTTATTTAAGGTTTTTTTGAAATGCTTTAGCCAAATGTGAATTTTTCTCCATTAATTCACCAAATTTTTCAAGCTATTTGTAGGTTAAAATTAAAATAAATTGTTTAATTGACTTAATAAATAGTATTTATTAAATACTAAAAGTTACGTTTTATTTTCGGCCATTTAAATCTATTTTTTTTAACTGTCTTGTATACTGTAATGTATAACGACAGTTTTTGGACAATTTGAAAATTAAATGCGACGATCGTGATACGGAAATTGTAATAGATTTGGCAACAGAGTTGCATATCTATCATTTTCGACAACGATGGTACTGCTTTTCGACAAGACTGAAGTCGTATACGACAACCGTAATCAGGCTGAATATATATAATCAAGCTTGCGGCCACTAACTTTATTTTTTATTCAATGTATCGCCATCCCTCTGCACACCAGTAATCTGTGCTTCTGGTTGGCATCTTTAGGAAGAATGAGTAACAATAATATTTACAGATATTTACGATATTATTTCTCTCTACATAAAACGGTAAAATTTTTTCCAGCGATATAAGATTTACATATTCTGAATGAATCTGGGCTAATTTACATATGAATGTATTTATGACGTTTATTACACAGATGTTTTTTGTTATTCTTTACTGTGTTTTGTGCATTTCTTATTTTTCTTTGTGCGCACAGAATAGAGAATAAAGTTGTACATTTTGACTGCGTAAAAAATAACTTTATAAAACAATTAATTAAAACCCCAAAAAAAATATTTCATTCTAAAAATGGCTTTAGCAAATGTTCTACTGTTAAGCCAAATAACAGGACATGTAATAATAGTTATATTGTCACTGTGTATGATTGTCCCATTAAGTATTAATCTACATGATTTTTGGTAAGTTTTATATCAATAGATTAATTAAAAGAAAATAATAGAATGACTAATAATTTTATTATCTACGCGTAGTTCGCATTGTTTATTATTTACGACGGGAAAGTGGCGTGAAGAAGATGGTATGTTTGATCCCCAATGGGCATCGTCGGACTTCTGTAATTTTCCTTTGGTAACTGGCATATTCATGTTTGTAATATCATGTTTACAAATCTATCGTTATGCCCGCATGAAAGATGAAGAGAGTTTTTTAGCTCTATTCATTGATGTCGTTTTGGGTATATGGATGTTGGCCATGTCAATCATATCTTCCATAATGATAACATTGGGTTTTATTGTTTGGTGTGATGGTATGACTGAACGTTTCCCGACCTGTGAAATAACAGCTGGACAAAATATTATACATGGTAATACGGATAATATTGATACTTCTGGTTTTTATATTGAAATGGGCACGGCACAGGTGAGTTTTTGATTTCCGTATTTCGTGAAAAATTTTTTTATTAATATTGTTGTTTATAGTTTGGTGCTTGGGGTGCATTTGCTATAAATGTTGGCATTGGTGTAATTGCTATTTTGAAACTAATCAACAATCATCAAGTTCGTAACATCAAAGTATCGATGTATTTGGAACGTCAACGTTTGGTAAATCAACCTCAAGTACAAACTGATGGTCGATCTACACCGCCTGCTCTGAATTCCAGTGATTCTGAACAAGCTAAATAGTTGAGCCAATATGATTCCCAATGCTTCCTCTACCATCAGCTTCATCATAAGGAAGAAATAGCATTTGTTTGCTTAATAATTTCCATGTATTTTTTAATTTTACTTACTCATTTTATTGTAATTGTTATGTATGATGCCTCCCTTAATGCAATTTAAGTTAAGGTTCGATTTTGTATTTTTTTTTTTTTTTTTTTTTTGTATAATAAATATTTTATATTTCCAAATCGTTCGGGGGCAAAAAATCAAACCATTAATTTAATCTCAATTATATTTATTACTATTATTATTATTACTATTATTATTATTATGCGATATGTATTTTTTAAAATATTACTTACATTGAATAAAACTTTCGAAATGGCAATTAGTTGATCCATTAAGATTAGAAAAAATTTGTTTGGAAATTAAATTCGAATAGAAAACTTTAAAAGTTCTTGCCGATAATGCTCTAGCATATCTTGTAGATGATGCAGTCGATCATTGCAATACAATTTGTAGTTGGTGGTTTCGTCTAGCAAGGATGTGGTATGCTATTTGCTAACAAGATTAGAACCTGATTTTTACGATTCCAAATCTTTTTTACTCGCTTATTTGCTATCACAAAAGCCTTAATGAAATTAACAGAATGTCAAGATAAAATCATTTCTATTTCGTAGGAAGAATGGTTGAAATTTCGCCAAAAAAAAAAAAAAAAAAAAAACTAATACCACATATAAATTGGACGATCATTAAATTTACAAGATCACAAAAGTTTAAATTATGAGGGAGAACATAAAATCGCTTATATCTCCAAAACTAAGCTTCATAGAGGAAAATGAAGCAAAAAAAATTAATTTTCTTCAAACCTTTTTCCTCAGTGGCAGAGGGTATATATAGGTTTTTATTCCGTTTGTAACGCATCGAATAACTAATTTCCGACCCTATAAAGTATATATGTATATTCTTGATCCCTATCACACTCGAGTCGATATAGCGATGTCCGTCTGTCTGGTGAAATCACGCTCATTCACAAAATAAACCATTTACCTGGGTAAGGTTACGATAATATCATTTGCCATTATTCAAACCTGGTTGGTTTTTAAAATTAAAAATTTTAAATTTAAAATTAAAAGTTGTAATTTCTATATTTTGTTTCTTACTTGTAATTATTAAATTAGCATATTACTAGCTAATTCAGATAAAAATATTTTTAAATTTGCTTATTTTTAATATTAGTAATTTTTAGCCAATCATTTGAATTTTTTTCTTCTTTTTTTTTTTGAATTATCGTATAACTTCTAAGGTCTCAAAACATTCTATTAGGGTATTTAACGCCGGCTGCATTAAGTAATGAATTTCATTAGTGTTCTATGAATACTTAAGGTACTTATAGGATTTCTACTCTAGTAATCAAATATTAATAAATTGTTTCTATAGAAGACACGATCATTATTTATTATTTATAAAAAGAAATTATAATAGAAAAACAATTAACTTTAAATTTAATTGGCATTCGGAATTAATGTTTCAGTATCGGCAACAGTTTTAAGGTGGTACTCAACATTGGGTGTAATATTGAGTTTAAGACGCAGGTGGAGGGTATCAAAAAATTCGGCACAGCCGAATTTAATACTCTTACTTGTTTTTAGTTAAAAATGGGGTAAAGTAGGCATCATTGTGTGGAGACACCTCTAAAAAATGCTAAAAAAAATTCAGTGTGTGTGTTATAATAATTTTTTTTTTTTATTAAGTTTACCAAATTGTTCACTTTTCAAATATTTTGATTATATTTCTTATAAATAGTCCAACAAGTCCAGATATTAATGTAAACGTAAAACCCATGTAGAGAGTATCAAAGATCAAGTATAAAGTCTTAATTATACCCATTTTTCGAACTAGGCCCGATATAAATATAGCATCCGATATGAACTTTTTCATATCCGAAAGCAAAAAAAAACTTTGCTTCAAACTTGGTTTATGTTTATTTTCTATATTTAAATAGTGAACTAAAGAGATAGGGCCTTTAAAAGAATGGTATAGGATATTGTATAGTCTGTCTAGACCGACTACAGTAATTGTTTAATCTAAAAATGAATAAATTACAGAACATGAATGATTGAATAATGTTACAAAAAAATGTGTGGATTTTTCAATCCGAAATTCAAAACATATACGAAATTCAGAACGTACACGTATATTTTCTATTAAAATAAATTATTAACATCGTCTCAAACCTACGTAGGTAAATATAATAAAAGTTAAAATTATAGCAACTACACAAATTAGCCAGGTTATTAATTCCCAAGTTTTTTTTATTATGAAATTAAAATCACAGTTCATAACGAGGTAAAAAAAAATAGAATTTTAGTTCTGTATCTATCATTATAGTGATGGTCTAGAGAAATGGATCGTTTCAAAATCTGGCCAAAATATTGGTGCATGATAGAGTTTCTTATACAAGTACAATTGCCTTTACTGGAGACATTCTTTAATGCATTTATCTTTGCTTAAAGTGCCTCTGATAAAACACAGGGTACGTTCGTAAATGCAATAAATTTGTGCATCATTGCGGCAGTTATGCCAAGTTTTGTTGCTGATGCGTGATCAGTTGTTGCAAATGCTTTGTTACTGCTCAACAATTGCACAGAGTTTGCTTTTTAGAACGTTTTGCAAAAGATAAAAAAACATGTTCACCACAATAACATTAACAAATATTATTGAAAATCTGGATTCTAAAAAAATTACAACTTTTTGTTAACTTATAATAAAAACAGAATTAAAAGAAAGATGAAACGACTTTTGGTTATTAAAATTATTTTAAAACGAAAAAGAAGGCGGATTCCTAAAATAAAAAATTACTTTGAAATAATAAAACGATATTATTTAAATTTGTATTAACAATTTTTATATAAAGCACTAATTACTCTTCCATTCTGCATCAATGTTTAATTTTTTAAGCTTGGCGCTCTCTTGTATCAGTAACTAAAATGATGCCATAGTTGCAAAAATTTGCGACAGCACTGTCAATTGTTTGCATAAAAAAACTTTTGACGTAAATCAGTGCTCCAAGTGATGCATTTTTGAACGTTTTACTTTTATTATGCTGCAGTGATTTATAACTACTGCATTTACAAACGTACCCACAATTTTGTGAATCGCCCACAACTACAAATTCCTTGACGAACTAAATACTTTTCGCAAATATATCCACATTTTTGTACTTGTATATTCTTTTTACCAGTCCCCAAATATAACCCATATAGTATTGTTTTCCGGAAAGTTAAAAATTTACCTTACACTTTATTGTCTGTCCATTGTTTCATTTAAAATTGTTGAACATTATTTTTTAACAATATTCTCTGTTTCTTCTTTGTCCTTTTATCCTGTTCATCATTTATGTTTGGCTATTTGGTGTTTTTTTTTTTTTTTGCCAAAAATTTCCTTTATATATATTTTTTTTGTTAATTTCTATCCAGAAAGTCGTTCAAATTCAGGTTTTTGTTACCAGGGCTGTTAGTAGCAGTTAGATTTCTTAAAAAGTGTCCAACAAGTTTTTTTTTTTCAATTTTGATGTGGTCTCTATTAGAGCCTACGGTCAACTCGAGTATTTGAACTACTCGAAGCTCGAGCTACTCTAAATATAAGTATTTAGTACAAGTACCAGGAATATCATCCTTAAATTTCATCTGAATCGGACTGTACTACTGGCATGGGCAAACAATTATATGGAAATATGCACGTCATAGATGTTTGCCATCATTTTACAAAAACATTTCGAGAAATACTGATTTTACATATTTTTGAGTCAGTTATATTGGTAGATTACTCTCCAGAAATGTTGAACTTTCCACTCAAATGTATGAAAATATCCTATTCGAATAGAAATGTTAAAGAACACTTGGAAAAACTATTGGTATTTGAATTTGAATACATATAGAGAATATATTTTCAAAATTTCAAAGCATTCTGACAAAAATGTTAGCGTGTGGGAGCAGCTACTCGAAAAACATTAGAAATTTCGAAAAAAAAAAAAAAAATAAAAATTTTAAACTTTTACACTTTTACTCATTTAAAATTTTAAACAATTCCGACAAAAATTGTTATTAGTATAGCACTACTCGACTGATATTGATCACATTATATACAACTGTGTGAAAATATTCTCCTATCAGAAGTTTGATGGTATTTTCCGGAAAATATTCCACAATGACTTCATTAAAGATTATATTCCTAATTCAAGTTTCAAAGCATTCCGCCATTAAGCTTGGAGGAACTACTACTCGACCAAAAACAAAAAAATATATATATATATATATTTTCTTTCACTGCCCGTAATATACTATATTCACTGATGACTCATTTAAATTAAGCCATTTCAATTAACATTGAGCTCTGGGCGAACAACTACTCCATACAAATGCGTGAAAATTTGTTCTTATTTCAAGTTTGATGTAATTTTACATAAACTTTTTTCTTGGCGACTTGGTAAAAATTTGAACTGTTTGCAGTTGCAAATATATGAAAATAAACTTCTTAACATTCGAAAGCTATCCGGTAATAATTACGCTGTTGGTGAACTACTACTTCAAAAAGCTCGACCACTTTCCACTCTATTGAAATTTGACATCGATTTACAAAAAATGTTAAAGAAACACATGGTACAAATTTATACTTTTTAAAGTTGAAAATATGAGGATATTACGTATTTCAAATTTCAGAGTAATCCGGCCAAAATTGTGGCTCGGACGGAACGACTACTCGAAAAAGATCAGACACTTTACGTACAAAAGTCTGAAAATTTGCTCTTATTTCATATTCGGGAAGTTTGACATCATGTTACAAATATTTTTCCAAAAATGCACGGGAAAAATTAATTCAAATTGTAGTCCCTCATTAGTTTCCTAAAATATTGAAACACTCGGATGATAGGTGTGGGCTGGGCGAACTACTACTTGAAAAAGATCGGTAATTAAAACAAAAAATTTAAATAATTGAGTTTATTGTGAAAGAAGGAATCATTACCCATTTAAACCAGAATAATCTAATATCTCGCTATCAGTCAGGATTTAGAGCAGGTCATAGAACGATTACTCTAGTTTTGGATGTAGTGGAAAAAGTAAAGAAAAGTGTGGATGAGGGTAATGGGTCCATAATTGAATTTCTGGACTTTACAAAGGCTTTTGACTCTGTGAATCACACCCTGTTGATGAGAAAGCTTAGCTTCTCGATAGAAGCGTGCAAGCTAATTGAGTCCTTTTTGTATGTATAATTGAGTCCTTTTGTAAAAGTAGGTGATAAGAGATCCGAATGTATTCCAATGTATCGTGGAGTTCCTCAAGGATCCGTTCTAGCTCCACTTTTGTTTACGATTTATGTTAACGATGCCTTAGCGTCTCTTTCATTCTGCTGGAAATATGACACTTACTGATTTTGTCCACTTAATTAGCAACGATTTAAACAAAACTAGTCAGTGGTCTGAATCCCATAACGACGAGCGCGATGAAATTTGGTGGTTCGGTTAGACAATGTCCATGTTTAAGACTAAATGGTGTTAATATTGATTTTGTGTCCCGTTATAAATTGTTAGACTTGTATTTGGATGATCAACTCTCCTTCAAATGTCATCTTAATATCATTTCATCCAGAGTCTCTTGTAGTCTTAGGAAAATTAACAGCTTAGGATACTATTTTACTTTTAATATTAGAAAATTTATTTCCAAGTCTATAATAATGCGAATATTTCTTAACGGAATAGAAGTTTACTCTTCCACTTCAGCTACTAATATTATAAGAATGTGTTTTAACAGAGTTATACGTTTTGTATATGCTCTGAATTTCAATGACTACGTTTCGGCAGAGACGATAGATTTCCTGGGATTGAGCTTTGATGACTTTATATCAGAGTTCAGAAAAAAACACACTGAATAAAAACGCATACATATATGTACACAAACATAGCTCAGACCAACAAATTAATATTTTTTTTCATATCAATTATGTGTGTTTCTAAATTTTGTACAGTGCCTATCTACACGAACATTTTTCTATCACGTATTTTTTGTTTTGAACACACATAAACCACACAGATTCGAGTGTAGCTTTATTTTAAGTTCATTTTCTTGCACTTGTACTGCTAAAAAAACAGAAAAACAACTCGTAAAAGATCAATCACTTTCAAATCATTTCACCAAAATCTCTGAAGTGGACGAACATATACACTCTATTCCTAGGCAAGTAATGTCAACGCCATATAAAACAGATTTTTTTTATCAATGTAGTAGTTTAAAAACAATACTTGTGTAAGTTAAGAGGTCAATAAATCGATTTGCTCGAGCAGCTCTATCACTTTAAAATTGAACCTCCATGATTTTATTTTATATAGAGATCACAGAATTCGAAAAGTAACATTCAGTTTTTTGTTTTGACTATTGCATTGGGTATGGTTTGACGTTGTATGGGTATAGGCTCCTTTTATGGCCTTTTAAAGATCTAGTATAGGTATATACATATATAAAAAAGAAGGAAATTAGTTACTTTTTACAAGTAAATGTCGAAGAACTGATTCAAGTATACAAATTTGATCCTTGTGAAATTGTTTTTCAGAAAATGATTTGATTTTTATAATTTTGGTTTTTTTTTTTTTTTGAGCTGGAATAAAAAATTTTTGATTTTTATTTTTTCGAGTAAAAATAAAATATTTTTTATTTATATTTTTTGTGCTAAAAGTTGAGTTATTTTTTGGTTTTTATTTTTTCGAGCAAAAATAAAAAACAAAAAATTTTAGAAAAAATCAATTGAAAAATTGGTCGTCATTTAATATCAATGCCAATTAAAAATTTCAACGAAGCTCAGTTTTTTGCGCATTTCTTATTACTTGTAACTGTTATTTTTTCTCGAAAAAAAAAAAACTTAATTTTTATTTCAGCTCCAATAAATAAAAATAAAAAACTATTATAAATAGCATGTTCAGACGGCAAAATGAATCACGATTGCGAACCTTGGTGTTCAGACAAGTGTTCTTGTTTCATTTTGACGTTTATATTTTTTGTGCAAATATTTGAAGACATCCTTCTACTTGGGGCGTTTCATGTCAAGTGATCCAGCTTTTGAAACCGATGTATTCCGATCGGGATAAAATTTTCACCAAGATTAGTCGTATTGGATTGTAGTTTAGACACAATTTTTCAACAAGATCGCTCCAGAACTCTCTGAGGTTTTTTTTCTCATCCATGTAACTTTTTACCTATTGTTCTTAGCAAAATTTGACCCAAATAGTTTAGATAGCTATTTCTTCAGTCTTTCGGAAAAAATTTTTAAAAAATAAAAAAAAAAAATTTTTTTTAAATTTTTAAAAAAATAAAAATTTTTTTGACTTTTTTTTTGCAAAATCAAAAATTTTTTTTGACTTTTTTTCAAAAAGGAAATTTTTTTGTTGCTCAAAAGAAAGCTTAGGTTTTTTCCTTTAAGAGCTTTTTGGTCGCTTAGTGGGATGCGGGTGGGATATCTATCAAAAAAAAATGTGTATGCATATGCACTAATTTGAATTTTTTTCTTATTAGTGTGTAAGTCTTTCTAAAACCTTAAAAATAAAGCATATACTGAGAAACTAGACAAATTAACCTTTCCGACGGTATATAACATACCTAACTAAAATTTCATACCTTCGATACTGTAATTATTTTTTTAAATTTATTTGTAATAATAATTAAATTAATATATAATAATAATTATAATAATAATAGTAATAATATATGTAAATAAAAAAATAAATAATTTAATAAGATTTAATCTTAATCACATTAGATCCATTTATAACATAACTTTTTTTTAAATTAATTTATTGTAGCTGATGAAGGAAGTATTTAAGTTTTATAAATTTTTAAATACCCAGTCTTTCATCCAGCTATTTATCGCCTTTGTTTGCTGCTTTTTTGCCAATCTTTCCCTGGCGTTACTAGGTTCAGCTGTTGATTTCGCTGCTGGTTTCTTTTTTGGTTTTGGAAAGAAATCGCATTGAATAGAGGCAGGAAACTTGGACCTTCCATCGACAAGCGGTATAAAAGCATGGTATTGAGCGGTGCCATCGATTGTTATCGCAGCATCGAATCTGCTCTTCAGTGTTTTCAATGTTTCCTCATGATCCTCTTTGCTACTAAAAACTATTTTAGTTTCTATACAATAATTCTTTGCCCAATGGAACAAAGCAGTCGCATCTCATGCTCCTTTACCATCAGCAGTAGGATGAAAATGCCACTCAGCTGGCATTCCAATATCTTTTTTATGAGGTATAAGATTTGCGAATCTACTTTTGTTTTTAAAATGTTGACGAACTACGTCCGAAAGGTAGTATACCTTCTTTACTGTAAATTTAGATTTTAGATATTTTAGTATTATCTTGTGGTACTCATAAACTGCAACGGTTAGATGTTTTAAGTCGTGGGATATGATTGCCACACTTTTGTGTTCCACTTTTTCATCTTTCATGTAGTAAATAACTACTGTGAATATAGTTGCTTGGTCGTTATTGAAGTGGAAAGCTTGTATGGCATTCTGAAGAACATATGAAATAACGAATTCAACAGACTTCAAATGTATCTTCATTCTTGAAGAATGACCATTGCTCTTTGACTAAAAAGTCATGGGTTCTCAAGTTTAGCAATCCTGTACACATTTCTTCCACAAAATCATCCACATTTAAAATTAATGTTTTCAATGTGCATCTGTCAGTCTGAATCCAAGATTCAAATTTGACCTCCTTTATATATTCGCGATCAAAACAGTTGATTAAATTCTATTTGATGAATATGATTTCCGGGCAATTTGAACATTCACTTAAGTGGCAAGAAGTTGTTGCATTAGGACACATACTAAATTTAAGGCAATCGCGGTAGTCGTGTAAATCTTCTGGCGAATCAGTTAATCAACGGCTGAACCTAGTAACGCCAAGAAAAGATTGGCAAAAAAGCAGCAAATAAAGGCGATAAATAAGCTGGAATTTTTAAAAAGGGACAAAACTTAAATACTTCATCAGCTACAATAAATTAAGTGTAAAAATAGTCTTAATATATAAAAACGTTGGTGCGTATGTTGGTACTCTAATAACTGTTGAACCACTAATGCTAGCGACTTCGTATTCATACCATATGTTCCTTTGGTTCTCCGATTTGCATAACTTTTTTTGTACCCGATAGGTGGCGCTGAGGTCGAGATTTTCCCAAAAAATTTATTTACGGTCCAATTTAGCTCAAATTCGCAACATATATTATGTACATAAAACTAAAGTTGCTGACAAAGTTTTTCACCTGTAGGTGGCGCTGGTGTTAAAATATTCAAGAAAACGTATATTTTTTTTTCAGTCATTCATAATATTATTAAATGCAATGTATTTAAGGCACAGAATCTTCTGAATAGCTTTTCGGGTGACACTGTAGTCTGATATTTGATTTTTGATCTGTGGGCGGAGGGGCATGGCGAAATCAAATTTTAGTATTGTACCTAGATATTTGCTAAAATTTTCGAGGGAGTTCGTGCTTTACTTTTGCCCGACACTCGGTATTAAAATTTAGATGCAACATAAAATCCAGATGTTTTCTTCGGGCCAGCAACGCGGACCGGACTCAGCTAGTTATGATATAAATGTGATTAAGATTAAATTTTATTAAATTATTTATCTATTCATTTTTATTATTATTATTATTATTATTATTATTATTATTATTATTATTATTATTATTATTATTATTATATATTAATTTAATTATTATTACAAATAAATAAAAAAAAATAATTTTTCAACATTTCTATAGAAAAAAAAGTGATTTTTTCCTGAGGTTAACACATTGTGGGTATTACAGTATTGAGGATATTTTATTTTAGTTAGGTATGTTACATACCATCGGAAAGGTTAATTTGTCTAGTTTCTCAGTATATGCTATATATTATTAAGGTTTTAGAAACACTTACACACTAATAAGAAAAAATTCAAATTAGTGCATATGGTAAAAATTGAAAAACCGTTGTCTTGAGTTACAAAACATTTTTTTTATAGATATCCCACTCGCATCCTACTAAGCGACCAAAAAGCTCTTAAAGGAAAAAGCCTAAGCTTTCTTTTGAGCAACAAAAAAAATTTCCTTTTTTGAAAAAAAGTCAAAAAAATTTTTGTTTTTGCAAAAAAAAAAAGTGAAAAAAATTTTTTTATTTTTTTAAATTTTTTTTTTTCCGAAAGACTGAAGAAATAGCTATCTAAACCATTTGCGATAAATTTTGCTAAGAACAATAGGCAAAAAGTTACATGGATGAGAAAAAACACCTGTTTGGTCAAAATGTCAAATTTTGACCCCCTCTAACTCAGAGAGTTCTGGACCGATCTTGTTGAAAAACTGTGCCTAAACTACTATTGAATAGACTAACTAACCTTGGTGCAAATTTCATCCCGATTGGAAGACATCGGTTTCAAAAGTTGGATCACTTGACATGAAACTCCCCATATATAAATATATACTTTTTATTTGTTAAATGTTTCTATTTATATTATTGCACACATTAATTTTTTGTTTTTTCTTTGTTTATATATTTTTGACAGCTAGTTCAGATAAACTAGCGATAATTTTTTATCGAAATTGGAGATGACAGTACATTTTTGTGGTTCGTAACTAGATTCAAAATGAAATTTTGAAAATTTTGTATGACGAATCATGTAGGTTCAATCATTATTGGGGCGCGAACCGTGACTGAGAGAGCGAACCTCGAATCTTACTGTCCGTCATTACGTTGCCTGAATATTGTCTACTAAAACAGTATTTAAAATATTCTATGAATATGTTTTAAAACCAATTTCCACTAGGGGTGTATTATGTTCGAGCCACACAAATTTTCAAACGTTTTCATACGTTATTGATATTTGATTAATTTACACTTTATTTTCTTTAATAGCCATTTGTTTTTTTTTTTTATTGTTTTGTTTTTTTTTTATCAATTATTCAATCAGTGAACTTATTTATTTTACTTTGTTAATTATAACATATGATGGAATTAAAATGATTGTTTATAGGTAGAAAATAAGCTGGACTTTGAAGCAGTGAGGACATAGCTAAGGGAGTAAAGTAATCAAATACATTAATATATATTTAAGTAATTAACTGGTTTAACTTTTGTTTATTTTTTCATTTTTAATTAAAATTTAGTTTTGGTATTGATAATTGGTTAATTTAAAAAAAAAACAATGCTCTATTTGTTAAGTAAAAAAAATACGGATTTGAAAACAAATTTTTTTAGACCGCCCTATATGCTGGTCAATGCAGCGTGTTTCAGAGTGAGTTGGATTTTATGATGTTTCGTTACTTTTATTACAAAAATTTTTTTAAGAAGAAATAATTTTCAAGTTACACATCTGTGTTCACCTTACAAAATTATTTCAGTGATATAAAAACACAACTTAAATATGTAATGCAAATCAATTTTTCTCATATATTTCTTTATACGAGTGTTCTTTATTTAAAAAACAAAAAACAATATCCAGATTCCTCTCCTCGTTTTTGACATAATGAGATTTGACACAACAATTCAATTAAAGTAATTAAAAAGTCTGCGTTCAGTTTGTTTGTTATGATAAAGTTTTTTCTTCTTTTTGCTCACTTTCTATTCCTTGTTATTATAAAATTGCACAACAGCCATTCTGAGTGAGAATTCCAAGTCAGGGTGAAAGTACTAGTCAGTATAGTAAAAACTCTAAACGGTTTGGCACGCTCAGCCCAAACTTTTTCTCTTTTATAATTTTTCTTAGGAATAAACAAAAAACATCCGCCATGGAGCGTATGCATTTTTTGTTTTGTTAAATATTTATCATACGCTCCTTAGTTGTTCTGACATTTTTCTTTCTCTTCCTAAGGAAAAATACAAAGAATAAAAAGGTCATAAAAGGCCTGAGAACGGCACCCTTTGGAGGTTTTATTATACTAGCCTAGTACTTTTACCCTGACTTGGTGACCCGAAAAAATTCCACGGTGTAATTAATCGTTTAATAAGCTCAGTGGCGTATTTAATTTAAAAATGGTTATATTTTTAAAATATGGAAAATAAATTTAGGAAATTAGTGTATGGAGAGAAAAAAAAAGCTTCCGAAAAATTTACCAAACTCTTAAGCAATTTCAATAAAACTGGAAATTTAACATCTAGCCGCCGTCTAGTCGTCCAGGAAGAGTACAAAATAACCAATATGGCAAAGGTTAACCCTCGAATTATATCTTCAGAAATTAAAAATATAAATGAAACGTTAAAAAAAAGTATTTGTGCCGAAATTGCTAGACAAATTATACGCAAAGCTGGTTATCATGGTAGAGTTGCTCAAGAAAACCGTACATTCCGTTCGCGCAATAAATTAGCTTACAGAATTTTGGAAACAACTCATATTTTCAGACGAAAGTAAGTTTCGTATATTTGGTATTAATAGCAATCAAATTGTGTGGAGCAAATCAACAACTGCGCTTGAGAAACAAAATCATGTTGGTACAGTCCATCATGGTGGTGGTGGAATTATGGTGTGGTGTTGCATAGCAGCTTGTGATGTGGGCCAGCTAGAATTTATTGAATCGACAATAGATAAATAGGGATATTGAACATTTAAAAAAAATTTAAACTTATCAACAACGTTTTGATTCCAACAAGATGACGATTCAAAGCACACAGTAGAGTTCGTTAGACTTTGGCTCTTGTAATATGCACCAAGACAGTTTAAAACACAGATTTTCAACTCTTTAATTACTTATTGTGGCACTTACATCCCTTTTTTCAAAAATGAAGACAGGAGGAACCTTGATTTTGTTTTTGCTTTTTAAACAAAAGTATGTAATCAAAAAATATATGAAAATAAAATTGATTTGAATTATTGATGTTGTGTTTTTATATCACTTTCAAAAATTTGGTGAAGGTGAACGCAGACTTTATAGGCTATGTGTACATATATTGTCCTTTTAATTGTTATTCATTTTTTTGTTTTGGCAGCATTGCTGTTTTTTTTTATACTTTATAATCCCTATTATTGTAACATTAACGACGTTGTTGCTGTGATATCTGTTCGGCTGATGATAATGACGTTGTCTTTGAAGAAGATGGTTGTAAATGTAAATGTGGATGCATGTGCGTCATAGTTGTTAACGGATTGCTGTTACTGCTGCTGGTCATGGCATTACTGCCACTAACTAAAGACTTCATTGTTGTTGCAGATAACGAATTGGAATCAGGTGAATTTAATTCTTTTGATTCTGGTATAAGATTTAAAACATTAGTTGCTGTATTTGCCGAAGAAGCTAAATCTAATGTTTGTGGTGGAAGTCGTTGTCCTTCAATAATATTTATTCCACCGCTTAAAGTGCCACTTGTTGTTGTGGTTGTTGTAGTGCCCAATTCCGTTATGGGGTTTTCAACCAATTGTTGTAAATTTCTTAATTCCGATGATCTTAAACTGGTTGAAAGACTCTCACTCGATGCCAGTGAAGTGGACAATGGTGAATTACGTTCAACGGATGAAGCCAGGTCTGTAATTAGTTTAAAACATTTTTTAGACAAATTCCGAATAAGTAATAATATCCAAAACTTTTTAATAGAATATTTAAATTAAAGAATTAAAATTAAATTCGCAAACGTAACATTTAACCTAGAACCTGTTAGAATCTTATCGAATCTGTTAGAATCAACAAATTTTAAAGGTTACCTGTTTTGTCAGTGTCTGGTGAATAGCAAGCAGTTCCCTGAGCAGCAACTAATGGTTTGTGTAAAGACATCCGAAATTTCTCGTCCATTTGCAATAAAATTGTTTTTTGAACTTCATATTTTTTACTCAAAGACTTGAAAAAATAGACGTTTTTTATTTCTTATAATAATTCGCATATCGCTTTTAAGCGTGTATATAATAAATACCTTAAACTTTTCCTCATATTCATCTTTAACAGCCCTTAAGAGACGTTTTTGTTCTGTTACAACTTTTTCGTTGTTTAACAGTTGTGCATGTAATTCTTGGATTTTATGGCGAGCACTATCCAACTGTGATGATTTATCATCTAAACTGTGTTTTATATCTGTATTCAAGTAAAATTTAAATGTTTGAATTGCAGGTATACAATTATAAAATAAGACAAAATCAGCCGGCCAGTTTTAAATAATTTTAAAATTCAGTTACTGTTTCTTGATCGTAATAAATAATAGGAATCAAATAAGTATTTACAAATCCTATAAGTATTTATTAGGTTTCTGAAAAATGTCAAGTTGCATATAAGACGACTGGCAAATCGGTCAATCAGTTTTTTTTATCAATCGATTGGTTGTTAAAAAATTAAAAATATTTATTTCGTGCAAACACTCCTGCTTGAAAGTCAAAACTCCTAAACAAATCAAAAAAGAGTTAGACAAAGTTCGTGGTACATCTCCTACAGCGTTTAAGATTATCTACAATTGTTTAAATGAATTTAAACATGACCGACATGACATGACATGACACAAATGATGAACCTCGTCCTGGACGAGGCCATGGGTACAATTGATCATAAACATAATCGTATGACTAATTCAGTAGTTGGTTGGGAGATTTTACATAACGATGCAGTTGATTTCTGTGCGGATTCATGACTGTTGATGGAACATGGATTCACCACTTGTGACCACCCAATTTGTGACCCAAAATTGGCCACACATTGTATAAACAGAACGAGAAAGAGAGAGAGAGAGAGGGAGAGAGATAGAGAGAGAAGACAAAATATACAATGTGCACCGGATCAACCGGAGGTTCTTTAAAAACTACGAATGTACACCATGAAACAACATTCAAAGCAATAGATTTTACCAGGTGAGTTCGCCCCGAAGAAAGCAAAGATAGTGAAATCAGCTGGAAAGGTTATGGCCACTGTTTTTTGAAAGAAAAAAACAATAAATGGAAAATATTATTCAACAACAACAACAAAGCAATAGATTTTACCAAGTGAATTCGCCCCGAAGAAAGCAAAGATAGTGAAATCGGCTGGAAAGGTTATGGCCACTGTTTTTTGAAGAAAAAAAAAAAACAATAAATGGAAAATATTCATTATTATTTAGCAAAAAAATAAAAGGATCTTCAATCAAGACAATGCTCGGGTGCACAATTTTGCTGTTTCGATGGGTAATTGTAATTGTTACCGCATCCACTTTATTTTCCAGATTTGGCTCCCAGCGACTATACCCTGTGTACAAATTTAAGGAATGGGCTCGGCGGAAAAAGATTTGAGTTGAATAGGAAGTTTGCTCGGCAACAGAAGCCTTTTTTGAGGACCTTTCAAAATCTTATTTTGTGGAGGCCTGAAAAAGTCAGAGAATCGCTGGATGAAGTGCATCGAGACTATGTTGAAAAATAAAAAAGAATAAATCAAAAAAAAAAGTGTTTCTGTGTTTTTGTAAAGACTTATTCAGTCACCCTGGTATTTTTTATAGCTATATATACTGTTAACTATTGATCAAGGCATACGAAAATTAATCGTTAGTATATTCAAGACTTTATAAACTATTGTTTGAATGACATACCTTTTAACTCAATGTTAAAGGCCTCTTGCAACGTATGTAACTCCTCGTCTCTAGCCCGGCTATTATCCATTTCGGCCAATTTATCTCGACATTTTATCTGCACTTCACCCATAACAATAAAATCGGCTTCTAAACGGCCCAATTCTTGACGACATTGCAAACCCATATCAGCCTGCTGTTGAGCATGTTGCAATTCAGTGGTTAAACTGAATACTTGACCACGTAAAGCTTCCAATTCGTAATTGATGTCTTTACGTTGAGCCAATTCTTCAGTTAACTTTGTTTGAAGATTTTCATTAGCCTGTCGTAGGCAGCGGTTCTGTTCTAATTCTGTTTGATATTTAGTCTTTAAAGCCGACAATTCGTCTTGATATTCACGTTCTCGTTCGTTTGTGTCCTTTTTCGTTTTATCAAGTTGGACACTTAGTTCTTTATTTTTTGTTTCAAAGTCTTTAAGTTGTTCCTTCAATCGATCACGCTCCATTTCGAGACTCCTTTTATCACGAGATCTACCCATAAGACGACGATTACGTTCGGCGTGAATTTCTCGCCGATACCTTTCGTACTGTAGTTGCAGGCAGAGCAGTTGAAACTGTTCCTGATCAAATCTATCTAACGCTTTATTGCGTAGACTCCTTGCTATGAATTGCTCTAAAATTTCATTTGGTGTTTGTCGGCTTGCTTCATATGCCGACCGATATTCCTTGCTTTCCATTAACATTTGCAGCAAAGAGTGCTCATGATTTTGTAGTGGCACTGCTTCCAGAGTTTGCACCGATTTATCTTCAAATAGTGTTTTGATTTGTGTGGCGTTTTTCAAAACTGAAGCAATTGCTAACATTTTAGGACATTTTTGTAAAGGTCTTTCTGTTGATGTTCCTGCAATAGCTGCTGACATAAAATCCTCTTCGTTGGTGTCTGAATTATCGCCAGAAGCTTGGGAAGTTCTTGAAGATGCTAAATATAAAGATGATAACGATTTTGTACGTCTTACTTTATGTTGGGTGGCATATGATAAATCAGACGAACAGTTGTTACCATTAACTCCAACTTTTTCACAACTTTTCTCATTATAGCAATAGCTGGTCATGCGACTTCGTCTCTTAATACCCTTGGCTAAAAGTTGCATCGAACGACTAGTGGGCATTTGTAGACCACCCTCCGTACACATAGTTTGATCCGTTTCATTACATTCATCGCAGACTTTGGTCAGAGGTATTTCCAGTGGCATGGTTACCGGATATATGGGCAATGGTGTTGAACCAGATGTGGGCGTGGGTGTTGCTGTTAAAGCTGATAGGGGGGTCATGGAATTTGAATGATAGTATCTTCCGGTTGTTATTCCACTGCCAGTGTTTTCAATATCCGGTGTACGACAGAAGTCGGTATTGGGTGTTTGAAAGCCCATTTTTGCTGCCTGAGCATCAATCGTTTGAAATGGACTTTGGGTTTGTCTGCGATCAGCGAGCATCTGTTGTAATTTACGATCATAAGTTGTTACTCTGGTCACTAATCGGGTGTTTAACTCTTGCTCCACATAGGTGGTTGTTGTAGAAGAACCACCACCTCCCACTGATGTAGTGACATCAGGAAAATTAAAATGTTGCTGCTGCTGATTATAATTGTGTGAGAGCTGATAAGAATCTTTACCTCGGTGTGGAGAAGATGGTTGACTAGGGCCGAATATACTCTTCACGGCTAATGGATTAGCCAGGCCAGTAGATGCACCCAATGAAGGTCTCTTTAACCCTCTATTATCTTTAAGAGGTGTAGTTTCTGGTGTAGCTTCTACCGCTGCCTCTGGAGGCGAACAGCCACTGACGCCTAAAGTACCTTGATTGACGACGGAAGATGCTGATGCTGAATTCAAAGGCATCATATAGGGACCTGGTGTAGGGGTTAAAGGTTTGTGGCTTGAATTTATTATTTCATGATAAGGACTCCAAATATCAGAAGAATTACCACCACCAAGACCAATAGGTAATCTATGTTGCGGTTCTCTATACTGTTGACGTTGGCCCATTGTTGAAATAGCAGGTAACTGATGAAATGAACTTGAAGTTATTGTTGATGATGAAGCCAGTGCGGCACTTAATCTTATAGAACTGCCACCACCATCAACTGATGTTATATCTTCATATTTCATGGGTAAGGACAAACGCATACATTCGACCACCACATCATGTGGTTGAATTTCCTTCCATCTTTCTGAATTCATTTCTGTCTCTATGGTTGCTGTGACCAGCATTGGATGCAGTCGTACCGTTTCCAGCAAAGGTTTAATGGTGTGTTGAAAGATGGCTCCTTTTTCTTTTCTTATAAAATCCGTTAAAAACGCCATGAAATTACATGGGAACATACCATACAAACGATGAAACAACATTTGTAGCCCCAGTTGGAGATGAACTAATTTATCTTCAGACAAACGTGTTGTATGGTGATTATTCCATGATGCTAGATGAGCAAAGACAGCAAATAAATCGTTAAGGAAATTCGGTACCAAATTCGGTATAATCGGTAGTAAAGTTATTATGGCCAATAGAGCACTCATCAGCGGTATTATTTCTTTCTCAACCTGAAAAAACAAACACAAAATCACACTCCGAACACAGTCACTTAAAGGAGTCTAAAATATCCTAAAATGTTTTTCCAAGTAACTAATAACCTAAGGGTTGCGATCATTTTCACAACTATGTATGTATGTGTTATGTTGATAAGGACGTTTTTTTAGTCATTTTATCCAATTTATATTGAGCGATTTTTTTTATTAAAGTTATTCGGCCGTATTCATAAAAAATATTATTTTGTTATTGGCAGCTTTATTTTTCAACTTAGCCAATTCACAAACCAAAAATTTTATGGTTTATTATTATTGTGAATGAATATAACAAACACATTAACAAATTTAATAAAACACACATAGCATATGTATAATTTTATGTATGTGTTAGTAAAAACTTTAAATGCAATTTACTCAAAATAAAGGAAAAAAATTTAAAATCTGTAAATCTGCAACACGGCTAAAAAGAAATACCTTTCAAATAATATACGTTTGGTCAAAATCGGGATAAAACGGTAAAACAAAACATCGGTCACAAAAAACTGCCTAGCCTATAGATTTGTATTCATAAACGTTCAATAACTAAGAAAAGTTTTGTATTTTTTAGCTGGCAACAGTTCTCATTTTCTCTTATTTTATTGTAAGTGATACGCGAAAAAATTTTCAATTATCTTGGTAGAGTATAAACACAACCAGACCGGTACGGGAAGTTTTTCCGTTGCATAAAATAAATACACAAAACAACAACGGACAACGTCGTTGGCCAAAATTTATCAATTTCATTGATTACATTTTCTGTATATCTTTTTATACCAATATGTGGTCAGGATATAATGACTTTGTGCTGATGTTTGTAAGTACCAAAAATATTTGACCTTTTATTATACCTATCGACTCAGAATCACTTTCGATTCAATATCACTTTCAGAGTCGATTTAGCGATGTCCGTCCGTCCGTTTGTGTACCCTTGTAATCAAACTATAGGTTGCAAATATGATTATATTTTGATGAAATTTAGTATATAAGCTTCTATAGACCATAGGATGATAAACACTATTGAAATTGATGAAAATCGTTTCATTTTCAGACCTATTTCCCATACAAATGACCCCATATGAGATCGACTTAAATTGCCGTAATATCCAATTATCATATAGATCTTGGTCAAATTGGGCTTGTGTATGTTTATTACATTCATCAGTAATCCAAAAATAATCCCTATGGGACAATTCTCAGACATAGCCATCCCCCCCCCGATCATCACTTAAATCTATCAAAAATCATACATATATATTGCACAGATTTTTCTCAAATTTGGTTTGTATATGTTTTTTTGCAAAAAACTGGGTATCCTTACCCAAATATGGTCAGGATCGGTCCATTTTTCGACCGAGTCCCTATATAAATATAGCATCCGATATGAACTTTTTCATATCAGAAGGCAAACAAATTAATAACAATGCCACTCAAATTTGGACTTGAGAGATAGGGTCACTAAACGCATGGTATACGGTATCGTATAGTCGGTCTAGACAGACTAAATTTTTTTTTTGCGTATTTTTTATAAAGACTTTTCCTTTCTTCGGTAATATACATACAGTGGATGACAATACCTTGGAAACTTTTACAAAATTCTGTCAATTTTTTTTTTTTATTAATTTCGCGTTAGGTTCTAAAATTTTTTTGCGAAATCACTCCTTGGTGTGTTCTCTATCCAAAGATACCAAATGCGTTACAAAAAACACAATTAAAAATAAATAGACAAACGAAAAAAGTTCTTTTAGTGATGCCAAAACAATAGAAAAGTTTAAGTTCCTGTAGCAGAGTTGATTAAAACAATAAAAATAAAAGATGTTATGAAATAAAATGCATAACATCTTAACCGTTATTTAAATATTTATAGTTTCTGACGTTTTCTTTCATCTGTTTTTTAAACACGATTGTATTTTTCAATGTTATAATTAACTATTAATTAATTATTTAAAAAAAAATGGTAAGAATAAAGTTTTGTGAATAATAGATGAATTTACTGCTGGTCTGAAGCAAAAGAAAATTTTTGAGAATTATTCTATTAATAAATCCATAATTTCAAAAATTATCAAGAAATATCATGACTCAGCATTTAGGTGGCAGTCCCCGTAAACGAGTCAGAGACAGGATAATTTAATAGCAAAAGCAATCTGAAAATAAAAATGAGTGCTTGAACTGTTTCTCGACGAGCAATTAGGCTGATCTTGGTTGATATCGTTCGGTGAAGAAACCACCTCATATCAAAGAAATATCGTCTAGCTCGCATAAGCTAAAGAACACGTGAATTGGCCAAGGCGGAAGTGGAATACTGTTCTCTTTTCAGTTGAGTCCAAGTTTAATTTAAGAGGCCATGATGGAGGAACATTTGTACGACGACTAAAGGGGAAAAACTAGACCCAATATATACAAATAAAACTATTAAATTTGGCGGTGGGAATATTATGGTATGGGGTTGCTTTTCGGACCAAGCAATGGGTCCAATTCATGTAGTAAAGAACTCTCTAACTGGAATTGGATACAAGCAAATTTTAAATTATGTAATGTACGCATACACCGAGGAAAATATGCCCCTGGTCTGGAAGCTCCAAAACAACAACGACCCAAAAGACCTACAAAGTTATAACCAATGGCTACAATTTAATGTAGACTTCAGTCGCATAAAAAATTTATGGGAAATGGTAGATCGAAAATTACGGACACGAAATTATACATACAAGACAGATCTCACAGAGGCAGTTAATTCAGAGTGGCAAAAAAGTTCAATGGATATCATTAACATTCTAATTAATGGATATCCACCAAAATATTGAAACCAAAAATAAAGAAAAAGGGAAAGTTTTCAATTATTGTATAGTAAAGGTTTCCAAAGATGTGTCAACAGCATTAAAATTAATACTTTACTCTATGTTAATATTTTTTCTTTTTTAAATACATAATAAAAGTTACAAATTGTTAAATTAATAAGGCCTTCTAATTTTATGATCCAATTTTTGGTATTGACCATTTAAGTCGTTAAACATACATATATTTCGTTATAAATTTCTATTGTATTGTCACCCACTGTAGATTTGATGTCAGTGAAATTAAATGAATAAATTTAAATTTTCTTTTTAATTTCGAAATAATTTTTTTTTTTCAACAAATTTTTATAAACATCAAAAACAAATGTTTTTTGTTTAAAAAATTGGTATTCGCCACAGTAATTTTGTAAAAATATGGCAACATTAGAGAGAGAATGATAGTTAAAAAAATAGAATATGAGAAAGTCCGTAATTTTAAATGTTATTTCAGTGCGGTGACGACCTTTGATTTTTTGTAAATGTTTTATTAAAAAAACACCTCAACATTATGGTTGCGTTTATACTCTTAATCGGAACAAAATAAATTTAGATTGCTTTTTATTTAGAAAAAGATTCTATACATAATTCAAATTTTCACAAAGATTTCCTTCTGTATAAAGCATATAATTTACAATAAAATGTTTACAAAAACTATTTGATTAATTTTGCTAATATGATTAAAAAATATATTATTTGAAATTTTTATTAATGACATAGATGTTTTTAGTCAATCAATTATTTAATTACATGTTAAATTAATTTACAAATAAAGGGATTTTAATTTAAAAATTTCGTAATTTAAGAGGAAACATTTACTAAAATGCATCAAATAGTTTATGTAGCCAATTTGTGTAGCTTTTATTTGAGATATCACAAAATTCTTTAGCTTATTAAATATAGTAGCTATTGGAGACAAAACTTTTACTTTCGGGTATTCTAAGAAAATTGCATACTAATGTAGGGTTAAAGAAATGTATAGCCTACAACAAAATGTGTTTATGAATACTGTTTCTTTTTTTTTTCTTAAATTTCTTATTAAAATCTAATGTTATTAATTTAAATTTTCATATTCAGGATTTTTACATTTTAATATAGTTTCATTGGTCAAGTTGGTTTTTATATTACATTATAAATTATTTAACCATATACTTTGACAGGTTTGCCAAATATATATTAGTTTTTGGTTTAATGGAGGAGGTCCCGCATATTCCACATCAGCCGAACTTTTTCTATCTTTATTGTTGAGATTATTATTAGAAATTACGTTACTTACCTCTAACTGTTTTAACCAATGTAACATATCCTTAATTAAACGATGTTTTTCCACTTTAAACAACCATGTGGGATGACGACGAACAACAAAACAAAATAAATTTAATGAATGAGCACGTTGTGCGGGAGTTTTTAACCAATCGGCCAAACGATCAAAAAGATAACCATCATGTGGAGACTGGGCCTTCACTAATACCTCAATAATGCGAGCTGAACCAGTCTTTAAGTGATATTCCATCATATAATGAATCAACCATTGATCTTTGACTACAAGAAGAAAACATAAAGCACAATTATTTAATGATTATAATTTCGGAATATTAGCAATAAGAAAAGTCTTACTCTGTGTAAAGAGATCAGCCAGTTTCTTTTTAGCTTCTTCACATTCATAGTTTTGATTGGATTCTAAATCGTTGAAAATTTTCTCTAAATCCATGTTCCAATATTAAAATTTTATTCTATGAACAAGTTAGAGTTATTGTGGTGTATTTGGTTACTAGTATAATTCGCTTTAGTTGGTGTAGAATAGGTTTTTAATAAGCTGGATAAGTTTTGGGTTGGGAAAATGAATTTATTTTCTTTAGTATCTATTTCTTCTACGTATAGGTTGTTGTGGTGTCTACGTAAGAGTGGCAAACTGATAATGATGTCTTTTCTTGGTGTAGTGGGAGAGATTTGTCGGTTGTACCTCTTCCAATTGTTGTTTGTTATTGTAACGGCTTGCTGCTGTTCGATGTGTCGGTTTGACTATAATGGGGAACGTTGTATTGAAGGAGGTCGTTTCTAATATAGAAGTTATTACTGCTTCGTCTTCGTCTTTTTCTGCTTTTGCTATGCTTCTAATCTGCAAAAAAAAAAAAACATTTTCTTTGGAATGGTGTCCAATTGATCAAACAAATGAAGAATAAATTTGTTTGTCTCTTGTAAGTTTTCGATAACCATCTGTCGCAGTCGTTTAAGTAAATGTTGATGTCTCTACTTGTCATCCATACTTTTTGACCAACCAGTTAAAAACAGCTGTCTTTCGTATGATGATCATACAGGCTCAGTCACAAACATATACACAACACTAAGCAGTTGTAGAGCCTGTCAGTCAAGTCTCTGAGTCAATTAGTATGCCTGCCTACAACTTTATCTTTTTTGTTGCTTTTTTTTTTGTATTTTTAAACTTCCTTCCAGTACTGCTTATTCGTCAACTACTACTTCCTACCTTCTCTTGTTTCATTGTTTTATTCTTCGTTTCCTCCAGTTGATTTTTTTTTTTTTTGGATCACCTACAATTTTTGTGTTTTTATTCTCCCACTTCTCGCTGTCGTCCTCGTCGCAATGTTGGTGCTTCGTATTGCTGGTGTTGCAAAATTTCTGCCAATTACCCCAGAAATTTACGATTTTTTGAGTTTAGAATTTTTGGAAATTTTCATTTCATCGTGCACCTTGTATCATTTACTATTTTTTTCTTGTTCATTTCTCCAAAACGAACAATATTACCAGAGTACAAGAGTAGTATGTAGTTAGTTGGAGGAGGAACAAAAAGAAGACACAAGTAAAACAGTGTGGAAAAATAAAGAACAAAAAGTTAAAATCTGTTGGAGCCTATTTGACATTCCATAAAGATTACGTTATAATAGCAAGTGTCAAAATAATTTGCGTTATTAGGCGTTGCCACATTATTTTATTTTATTTCTGAAATCTGTAAAATATAGCGTTAAAAGTATTTTTGTTTAGTCTGTGTTCACACATGAATGTTTTCTTGCTGAAAGTCTTGAGTTTGTCGGTGAGACGGGAGAAAAGAATGGCAGGGGGTACATACTTTCATGTACTCTGAAATTCTCTTTTGTTTCTTGCTTCGTAATTTTTAAAGTGAAGTTAATTTACGTTTTAATTTTTATGTTTTGTTTGTGTTAAGAAAGATAATAAATTGAAATAAAGTTAATTTTAATGAATTAAAATTATAAAATAAACAGATAAAATGATAAAGTAAACATGAACAAATCTTGAATTTCAATACAAAAATTTCAGTGTGTAGACACGGATGAAAGTTTAAAAGCGATTTTCAAACAGTTTCAGAGTGAATTTCATGTGTAAACCGGGACTTAATTTCAATTAAAAAAGTATAATCAAAATCTATGGAATTGAAAATTTTTTTAAATTTTTACTACTTTCAAAGAATTGTAAATTGCGAAAGTTTTTTTTTAATCGCAGACATTTTTAATATTTTGCTGGAACACACGCAAAATTAGGGGTAATATCATCAAAACCAAAGCATATGTTATTATCTGGCAACTAAAGGTGTGTTTACACTATGTGCATTTTCCATGTGTAAATTCAGGTTTACGATCCATACGTAATTCCGTGTGTGTGTCAAAATTGCCGTTTTACATACAATTCATAATTTTTGCGTTCAAACGTACATATGTATTTCCGTATGACATAACGTCTAAATGTAAACAACAGCTGATTTAATTTGTGAATTTACAAAAAATTATTGTTAAAAAGAAAGATATATATTTTATATATTTTTTAATTGTTAATTAATATAAAACAATTTATTTTTCTCTCAATATTAATCTTTATAATTTACTCTGTTTATCTTTCGCCACAAGCAGTGTTGTATTTTCATATGTTTATCTTGCCAAAATAGAACCTGCTCTAATTGAAAATTTTACATATGTCTTGCAAAATGTGTTGTACATAAACAATGTTTGAAAGGGTTCACACTATGTGTGCAAATTACACATGCTAAAAAAATAAGAAAAACACGAGCAAAACACGTAGTGTGAACGCAACTTAAGTAAACATATTGCTAAAATACCAATGATTTTTTCCACATAATTGCAGAAATATAAAAAAAAAACTTTGTTATGTACTTTCGATATTTTTTTTATATCGGTTTTTTTGCGTGTATGAAAATCATCCAGTGGTTGCAAGACACCGTTATCTAACTATAGGTCCCACAGAGCAAAATAAAGAACCGTTAGTTTGTCTTAATTTAATAGGAGCAACGATTAGCTATCTTCCTCAACGGATTAGGGTAAAGGACTTTAATAGAATTATATGTTTAGGCCAAAAAAGCAGCTGATTTTTTAATTTTCTTTTTCTCGCTTTGAGAATGTTTAACAAATTAAATAATTTTAATGAAAAATGTTTAAGAACATATGTCACCCAAGTGCAAACAGCTAAAGCATTAAAAAAGTGAGTTAATTTTTAAAAAATTTTCAAGAGTTTTATACACATTAATTGAAAAATTCTTTAAGGAAATGGAAAAGTGTTGTTGGCTTAGAAGTGCATGCACAAATATTAACGGAATCGAAACTATTCTCTGGTAGTGGTACATCCTTTGGAGAACCATTAAATTCGGCAGTTTCATATTTTGATGCATCAATACCGGGAACATTGCCAGTACTAAATCGTAAATGTGTGGAATCGGGAATTAAGACAGCTTTAGCTTTAGGTTGTCAAGTCAATGAAATTTCTATGTTTGATAGAAAACATTATTTCTATGCAGATTTGCCGGTATTTATTCAAAATTTGAAAATTTTAGAATTTCAATTGATGTACTGATATATATAGACAGGCTATCAAATAACACAACAACGTGCTGCCTTGGCTAATAATGGTCGGATGGTATTTCCCGTTATACAACCAGGTAAAAAAGTTTACCATAAATCTGTACGTTTGTTGCAATTGCAGTTGGAACAAGACAGTGGTAAATCTTTACATGACAATGATCTCAAGCGAAGTCTGGTCGATTTAAATCGGGCAGGCTTACCACTCATGGAGTTGGTATTTGCACCTGACTTTGAGACAGGTGAAGAAGCGTCATCTTTAGTTAAAGAATTGATTTTAATTTTGAGACGATTACAAACTTGTTCTTGTAAAATGGAAGAAGGTGCTTTGCGTGTCGATGCCAATATATCTATACATCAGGAGGGAGAACCCTTTGGTGTTCGTACAGAAGTTAAAAATATCGGATCAGTACGTAGCATTTCACAAGCGATTTCTTATGAAATTCTACGTCAGTATGATATTGTAGCTCAGGGCGGTACAATTACCAATGAAACTCGTTCGTGGGATGCTGAAAAACGTTGTACAATAGCCATGCGTGACAAGGAAGTTTTACAAGATTATCGTTTTATGCCTGAACCAAATTTACCTCCTTTGTTATTAAATATGTTAGATGAGAAAACTAATATTACAGACCCATCTTTATTGGTGTCTGTCCCAGCTATAGCCAAAGAAATTCCGGAGTTACCAGAAGAGACCAGGACTCGTTTAGTTGAAGAATACAAACTAAACCAGGACGTGGCAATTATTTTGGTGGTAAGTTTATCGGCCTCTAAAAATATATTGTTTATTGAATGTTTGGTTTGAAATGGATAAAATGTTTTTAACGTTCTTAAGTTTTTTTTATTCCATATCCGAAATTTATTCCAATCGAAAATATAATATTAACATTAATTGCTAAATTGCCAATTTGCCAGTGTTGAACATTATTTTGAAAAATTTTCTAGAATGAACCAATACTTCTGGACCATTTTCTGCAAATTATCAAAAATTTACCCGCTATACCAACGAAAATTGTCACAAATTTTCTTATAAATGACTTGTTAACTTATTGTAATAAAAGCAATATTGATTTAGATGAAAGGTAAGTTATGATATAATTCACCTTTAAAAAAATAACCAAATTTTTTCAGCAAATTAACCTATAATCATTTGAAAGATATACTGAAGGCCCTGCATGCTGATGAGATTAATCTACAGTCTGCCAGACGATTGATTGTGTTAATACATGAAAATTTTGATACAGAAATCAATACGGTAAAATATTTATAAATACTTGTTAAGTGACTTAACTTTAATATTTTCTATATTTTGTGTAGTTAATTAAATCTCATAATCTTCAACAAATTTCGGATATTGAAACTATTAAAACGTATTGTAAACAGGCTATCGAAAATCAGGCCAAGGCAGTCAAACAATACCAAAATGGAAAATCAAAAGCTCTTTTTGCGGTAATAGGTGAAGTGGCCAAGATAACGGATAAAAAAGCAAATATGAAAATTGTTGTTAAATGCTTAGAAGAATTATTAAAGGACAAATAAAACCATTTTGTTTTTTAAATGATTTCAAGATATTTTTTGTTTTATTCTTTTATGAAATAGTTTATATAATTTTTATAGAAGTATCTTTTTACGATTGGTGCATAACATTGTGTGAAAAATTATAAAAATGTAATTATATTTTACTTTACTGTAAAACTTTGATCTCTTTTTTAAACAGGAGAACCGTAACAGTATTCAGAAAATAAAAATAATTGATTTATAAGTTTTTTTAATTAAATTTGTTTTCTATTATATTGAGCAGACTATATTCGATTGTCTTTCTAAGCAGACAATGATAAGCTTCTTTCTGAAATCCTCTTCTATTTAATATATGCAATAGGATGTGTTGATGTTTGTTGTTTTTATTTTTTTGGAATGAATTAAAATTATGATGTTTTTGTAAATCAATTTATTGTAATGTTTTTTTTTTTTCTAATTTGTGTTAGTATTTCTACACTTGTTGACCAGAATTTGTTTCTTTTTGACTAACTTATATTAATTGGTAGTATATATATATATATATATATTTTTGTTGCTAGTGCTAGTTTTTATAAAAATAATAAATATATATTAGTATAGTTTTTAAAATAAATGCATCAGTTGTTTTAGTTTTTGGTAGAGATACAGCAGTATTAAGGTTGTTCAGTTGATATTATTTGGCTTATATTTCTATTTAATCACGCTCATAGTCTCTACAGGTGGAAGGTGGTAAACTCATTGATACAGCATTATCTAATCTAAAAGGAAATAAAAAATTCAGTAAAAAGATTATAAGGTTATAAATTTCAGGTAAAAAATAAACAAATTAGAATTGATAAAATTTTAAAATGAATGCACTTAAAAAATATTTTTTTTATAGATAGTTAAATAACAATCCTAGTTAATTCGGGGTAACAGTGTAAACTGCAAAATGTTTTGGCTCATAATTTAAGAGGCCATGATGGTAGAACGTTTGTACGACGCACAGTGGCGCCCGTAGAGCAAACGAGGTTGCAAAAAATCAAAATTTTCATGTGCGCCGACGAAGTTTTAAATAAATCCGTGTTATAGGAAACTTTTCAACGATTTCAAATATGCTACTCTTAATAATATCACATTTTTAGTTTAGAAGATGTAACCGTTGAAAGTTGACCGACTTTCGGTTTTCAAAAAACACACAATTTGTAGTCAATTTGTTGCCATTTCAGGTGTAATATCACGAAAAATAGGTAACGAATCGCCTTATTTTTTATTTGCATTGATTGGTGTATTTATTAAATGTATAACGATAAAAAAAAAAATTAACTGTTTGCTTTGTGTTTCTCCTGGTAAATCACTATTTAAAAACTATCCGTTTTTTTTCACTATTTCTCAACTTTGACGGAAAATAAAAAAATCTATATTTTTCTATATTTGCCATATTTACAAAACGTGTTCTTTGATTATTTCTTTACATAATTCAAAAGGTTTTATCTGTCCGTACGTGCCCGTTTGGCTTCTAGAGGTAAAAAAGGTTAAAAAGACATGGTTGCAGAAATTGTATGGCGTGCATCCCTTACATGTTTTGACTGACAGTAGTTTGATCTAATAATTTGAAAATTGCATTTTAAGTCGGTTGTCTACCTGTGAGCCTCTGCCAAAGTCTACTCCCAATATTCTGTTACAGACACAGGATGCACAAAAAACTACTCATTGAAATTCGCAGGTACGCACCTCACTTAAAAATTACTTTGGAGTACAAATGGTCAAGAACAATATGACTTATTTTCACGGAAGCTGCTTTAGAAGAACTTGATAGCTTATACGGAAATATTGAGGGAAGCGAAATTATAAAAAATAATTTTTATCTGATATATGCAAATATTAAGGCAAAATGGGTGAAATCTAATCGAACCATTCAGAACTTCAACTCCAAATGCGAGGACTGGCTTAATGAAGACACCATCCTGGATATATTGGCAGTAGATAAACCCACCACATCAACCAGAGGAGCAAAAGGAAGGCAAAAAAAAAGTATTGAGGAGTGTTCAATTTTCACAAGAAAGAGGAAACTTGCCGATGCCACCAATGACTTGACCACGAAGCATTTATCGGACGCGCTGTCTATTAAATAAATAAAGGATAGTGAAAGAGTTAGGTCGCAGATTACAAAATCTGTTGCTGATGCAAGCCCACTGCGACTAAAAAGGATTAAGGAAAGCATTCCCAGAGTCAGAAGAACTTTGGTAATTTAAACGATTCTACAAACGAGGAGAATTACGAATATGGAATGTCACCATCGCACGCAAGGATAAGGTGTATGGAGTTCTTGCTAAAACTGGCGTATACCCTACCACAAGAGGAGGAAAACTTCAATGAAAATACATCAATAAAGGATAAGGAAAAGATCAGAAAGAAGAAAATACAGGATGCTTTTTTTAAACAAGTTGGACTAAAAGTAGACTGTCCCAAGCACGGATACGGTAACTCAAACGATGGAAACACTTCTAGGAGATTTTTTGAAAATGACGAGGCAGTAACTAGAATCACTGGAATTGACAATCAAATCGTGAAAAGATTGGAAACGATCTTGAATTTTTAAACTGCAAAGAAAATGTCAATTCTACAAAATATGGAGAATATGCATCGAAAACTTCATCTCTTTTAGCAGAAATGTATCCACAGAAGAAGTTGACCCCGACCGTCCATAAAATATTGGCGCATGGCATAGATATAATTGAGTACCAGTCTTTGCCAATTGGAGAGCTTTCTGAAGAACCACAGGAGTCTCTTAACGAATTTTTATAAAAAATATAGATTGCAGAACACATTCAAAGCATCAAGGGTAAGGCAAAATGAGGACCTCTTCAACATGTTGGCAGCATCTTCCGACCACTTATTTCTTCCCTGCGGCATGTGAAGTCACGAATAGAGTTAGAAAATAATTATAGTTTAGAAATGATTAGCCTTTCAGATATACCTTCTCTTACGAATTGTGATGAATATTTTACAGAAAATTGAAAAAAATAAATTTAAAAAAGAAGTAATTTTTTTTTAATTTGTTGGGTAATAATTTAAAACATGAAACCCTAAAGAAAAAAAAATAAAAACAATTCAAAAATGTAAAAATAATTTTTATTAGTTACCATAAAATTGATTTTTCTACAAATTTTAACTTTGATAACCCATAAGTAGGCCCCTACAAAGCGAAGTACCCTTTCCAAACGCTCATTTCATAAGCTGACCAGTTATCTATCATATGCTGTTTAAACTGTTCAATTAAGTTATTCGGTTCAAAAGATATGATATTTGCAACGAAAAAACTCAAATGGCGCCACTGTGTGACGATCAAAGGGGAAAAAACTAGACTTAAAATATCTATAATATTAATAGGCTAGGCGATTTCTTGTGGCCGATGTTTTGTTCTACCGTTTTATCCCGATTTTGACCAAACGTATATTATTTGAAAGGTATTTGTTTTTAGCCGTTTCGCAGATTTACAGATTTTAAAATATTTCCTTTATTTTGAATAAATTGCATTTAAAGTTGCTACTAACACATACATAAAATTATACAATTAAATTGTTCATGTGTTTGTAATAAAAAAAAGAGTTCTTTTGTGTTGATTTGTGAATTGGCTATAATTGATTAGCATACCTTTAGGGTCTTTATTTAATGAAAAAATAAAATTTTCTAGAATTTACACTCGAATTTCGAGGGCTGGAATCTGCTAGTACAAATAAAACTGTTTAATATAGCGGTGGACATATTATGGTGTGGGGTTGCTTTTCGGGCTAAGAAATGCGTCCGATTCATGTAGTACAAGATACTCTAACTGGAATTAGATACAGGCAAATTCTAAATGACGTAATGTATCCATATGACCCAGCTCAGAAGGTTTCAATATGACTATGAAATTATAGATTGAAAAATACGGACACTAAATTACACAAGACAGATCTCATAGAGGCAGTTAATTCAGAGTGGCACGGCATTTTGAAGCAGTACTAAACAATAATGGATACCCTACAAAATATTGAAACCAAAAATAGAGGGAAAGTTTTCAATTATTATATAGTAAAGGTTTCCAATGTTTTGTTAAATTAACAAAAGAGTTCTTAATTTTAAGATTTGATTTTTGGATATTGACAGTTCAAGTCGTCAAGAATATATTCTGTTAAAAATTTCTATTGTATTCTCACTCACTGTATAAATAGGACACTTTGCTAGACTGAAAATAATTTTATTCGCATAATTTTGTTTTTAAAATTTTAAGTTGTAAAATTTTATAACATTGCAATTCCGAAAAAAAGAAAGGAGAAGCATAGTTTGAAAAAGGAAGTTCGATCCTTTCAAGTTCTCTGGTCGAAGAAATACGGACATTAAAAAAGAATTTAATGTGGAATTGTCCAATAGATCCGTAAGAAGACGACTGCATGAAGAAAAATGATTTTTGACTCTTTAGCCAACCATGTGAAACGATTTGACTTCGGTAAAACCCGCAAAGAAAAAGAGTTCTATGGATCGATGAAACCAAGGTAAATTGCATTGAACCCGATGGTAGAATAGTTGCACGTCGCCCACAGAACCAACCTATGAATATTAAGTACACATGAAAGTCAGTCAAACACGGTGGTGCAAGCTTAATGGTTTGGGTTGCATTATCATGGTCCTATCGTAAAAATGGCCAAAATTGACATATTTCAATATTTAAGCATCTTTATATATTAATTTATAACCTTTTGCATTCGTAAATACGCCAATAACCTAGACTATTATGAATGATGACGAACCCAAACACTCTAAAGGAAAATATTAAGGAATTGGATTGGCCAGCACAAAGGCCTGACCTAAATCCGATTGAAAATCTTTGGGGCGACGTAAAAAACGAAAATTTAAAAAGGTCGAGAAACTTTGGATGGGAATTCAAGAAGCATGGTATTATATGCCAATACATCATTTCTAAAGGTTAGTATAGAGAGCCTGCCCCGTAGATACCAAACTGTAGTTGACAATAATGGTATTTACTTATTGGGATGTTAAGCTTCCTATGGTCGTCCTAAGCAGGAATGATTAAAACAAATATGCTATAATTTTATTTGCTATCTGCGACGTTTCGACACTGTGGTTGGTGTCCTCATCAGGCGTCTAATTTTATTTAATAATAATTAAGATTACACATTAATTATCACTTTAACAAATTTGTGTGAATTTTTGTAAAATAATTGTTACCTTAATAGTATTATTACAAACTTAATATTCTTATTTTTAATTTTTATAAGAATATTTTTGGGATCAATAAATTGAAATTGAAATTACAAACTTAATCTAGATTTTACATTTTAATTTTATTTATTAAGTACTAAATTGTACGTGTTGCTAATGTGATCACTGTCTTCTTTAATGTTTACTGTTTTGTCAATATGTTTCTTAATATGTAAACTTTCAAGTGTTATTCTTTTATTTGTTTTGGTCTCTCTTTCCAAGACTTTGATGTTGTCAAAATCAGTTGTGTTTATTGTCAAACGCATGTTGAGAGAAAATTCACACAAATTTGTTAAAGTGGTAGTTAATATGTAATCTTAATTATTATTAAATAAAATTAGACGCCTGATGAGGACACCAACCACAGTGTCGAAACGTCGCAGATAGCAAATAAAATTTGAGCATATTTGTTTTAATCATTCCTGCTTAGGACGACCATAGGAAGCTTAATATCACAATAAGTAATTACAATCACTGGTCATTAGGAACATATCAAAATAATGGTATAATACTTTCAGTCAAACACAATGTTTAAAAACCAAAAAAATTTAGCTATTAATTGTTAGATTTGGTTGGTTTAACTGGCAGTTTACCATCTGTGTAATCAACAAGTAGAATTAAGTGACTCCGTTTTTAAAGGTATATTTTAAAAGTATTGGATAAAACCTGTGACATTAAGAAAGCGGATAAGATCAGTCAGATCTAAGTCTGATATCCCTGACAGGTCGTCCACTATGTGTCTGCCTAGTGTTCTGAATCAAATACTACTCAAGGCTGCACACTTGAAGAAGAGATGATATACTGTTTGCTCTTATCTATGTGTCCCGTAGCTGCGGCAGTGATCGTTGCGTCTCCCTGCATGTTTACAGATAAGCCTTGATATGTCCGTTCCACTCCTACTGAGGAGAAATTTAATACGTCTTAAGTCTTGCAGTCTTGCATGTGTGATTTTATTCAACCTTTTATGTTAGTTCCGCAGTTTTTTTTTTTTTTTTTAATAAATATAAGATTTTTGGAATAAATATTGAATTATGAACTTCGGATATAATACTTCCCATGTACGAAATACGAATTTTAACTCTTGTTTTATTTTGGAAAATAAAGAGCATTTCGCAACCATGTGTCCTATTTACACAATCTTTTGAAACAAATTTGCTAAGATTTTGCTTTAATCAATATGAAGACATTGATGGTACAACCTATTAGTCCATTAATAATTTCCTTACCTTCTTGATTCACTTTCTAAAAGATTGGGATCCAAAGGATGTTGTGATACATGGCGTAAACTATCGCCTAATGTATTGCGTAAGTGCTGCATTTCTCGATTAGCTTTAGAGCTACGTAATATATATTGCTGACGACGTTTTGCCTCTTGGGCCAATTGTTCACGTAACATAGAAATCTATAGTTCGAATAAAATACAATAAAATCTCTGCAATACTGTACTTAATGTTTGTTCGATCTCATACCTGATTTTCTAATCTTAAAACTTGTTGTCTGTGAGACTGCTCCCTAGCATCTAACAATTTTTCAGCATGCATTTGAGCGCTACGATAACGTTCGGAATCTAAGCCATCCATACACTTGGCACTATCATGGATGCGCGCCTTACAGCGGGCCAATTCTGATTC
This sequence comes from Cordilura impudica, assembly GCA_963682025.1. NCBI lineage: Eukaryota > Metazoa > Arthropoda > Insecta > Diptera > Scathophagidae > Cordilura > Cordilura impudica. The sequence continues at coordinate 74,587,192 of OY821517.1, read as the reverse complement.
TTTTTCAGCTAGCAGAGTTTCTAAGCGTCGTACTTTTAAGCGTAAATCACGGTTTTCTTGTTCAATCACAGCGTGATCCACACCACAGTTGAAAGAACCACCCACAGCACCACTCTTAAGATAGCTATCATTTTTGGCATTGGTATTACCCTCCATGCGATTGGAATCATAGTTACCACCATCATAGTAAGATGAGGATGTTGGACCTCCAGCCGATTTTTCAGATCTATCATAAACGCTATCTCCCGAAAATTTACTTTTACGTTCATTTTCTAATTGTTTAACCTTGTCTTGTAACACCTGCAGCTTAGTGCGTAATTCGGATTTTTCTCTTTGGGATGATTTCAATTGACGACTGAGTTCATCTTCATCGTTTCGTCCATTGGTGCCAGTATTTTTGTCACCCGATTCCTCATTCCATTTGGATATACGCAGTTGAGATTCTAAAGCTGATCTTTGGACTTCTAAATCATTGACTTGATCTTGTAAACGTTGAGCACTATCCAATTGAGCTTGTTGTCCGCGTCTTAGTTCATTTATTGAAGATTGAGCCTTTTCTAAGCGTTCGCCCAGTATGCGTTTTTCATTTTCGGCTGTTTGCAGGGATTTTTGTAAAAGCTTGAGTTTGTCTTCACTAGCTTGTGAGCAGTGACCTTGTTCGGAAAGTTCTTTGTGTGCAGTTTTCAACTCCCCTCTTAGTTCGGCCTCGACTACGGCTGTTTTTTGTAATCTATCCTTTATATGATCTAGAGAAGTTTTAAGGGACGCACATCTATCCTCCAATTGAACCATGTTTCTATTTTGATTATCCAGGCGTTCTTGAGCCTGGCGTATATTACAATCTTTTTCTTGTAAAGCCATTTGTAATCTTGTAATATCTCCTTCTAATGCTACTCTCTGTAAATCTAATTTTGTAGCTCTTCCTTCTAGTTTTGCCAGTTCCTCTTGTAAATGTCTTTTATCATTTTCCAGTTTCGCACCATGTTGTCTACATTTTTCCAAACGATCTTCATTTTGAGAGTTTTCTTCAGCACAGGAACTTAATTGCATTTCCAGTTGAGCCACCTTTTCACGCAATTGTTGACATTCTTCGCTTTTTTTCTGAAATTTTTCTTCTAACGCATTCAAAGTTGATACCTTTATGCTACGTTCTGTATCAATATTACTCTTTTCCTGTTGGAGATGGCGAATCATTTGTTGAAGTTTGGATACTTTGGCATCACATCTTAATTGTTGCTCAGCAGCATCTTGTACTTGTTTTTTTGCGGTTAACAATTGCATTTTGAAATCATCCTTTTCTCTTTCGATTTGAGCCACTTGATGCATTAGGCATCGTACTCCCTTGCGTATCAAGTCTGGATCACAATCTAAAGTTGGACCATCGGGACAATGAGAAGTGCTACGTGTTTCAAAGTCATGACAACTGGGGGCTACACCGCCTGAAACACTACGTACTGGTGAGAAACGACGAGAAGGACTTACTAGGCGATGTGTGAGGTTAACACTGCCATCAATCTGAATACCAGCAATACGTCTCAGGGTATGTACCACCGAACTTAATTTGTGTTCCATTTCACGTTTCTGTAGTTCAGCACATGCCAATTGTTCGTCCAAAGCCCTTATACGTCCTTCAGCTCCCCCCAAACGTGCTTTCAATTCTTGTATTTGTTGTGTAGCATCTGCTAAACACACCTCCAAATTATGTTTTTGATCTTCCAAACGTTTTTCCCTGCCACGGGCCTCTTCTATACGTGCTACTAACTCTTGTTCTCTGTTATGGAAACGATGCTCTTCCTGATTCGAATGACATCTAGCTCTGCCCAATTCTTGGCGAGTAGCACAGAGATTTGCTTCTAAGTCGGCCAATTGTTTCTTAACTTGATTCAATTCTTGTTGGGCTCGTTCCCTTAATTCAGTTTCAGCAGTAAATTTATTTTGTAATTCCTTACCACCCTCATCCTTTTGAGCAAATTCTACTTGAGTTTTTTGCAAAGTATTTCTGGTTGACGTTAGATCCTGTGTGGTTTTAGTTAAATTGTTTTCGGTTTCTTTCAGTAGGGTAGTTAAACGTGTACGTTCATTATCCAAACTATTTTTGCTCTCTTCTAAATTGCTAATTTTCTGTAATGCTTCTTCTATAGCTCTGGCTTGTTCCCGCTTTGAACTCTCAACACGTTTTACGTGATCTCTCAATTCCTTATTGCTTGTAGAATACTTATCACGTTCAATATTGCTGTCGGCCAATTGTCGTCTAGTATCGGTTAAATCTTTGCGTAAACTTTCAACGTATCCCTCACCTGGCATAAAAATAATAATAAATTAAACAGGAAATATTTGCTGCTAAAATACATTAGAGGTAATGATATAAATATGTACCTTCTTTAGCTTTTCTCATTGTATCTTGTAATTCATTATTTAGTGTTTCCATTTTATCGTCTTTTAACCTTATGTCCATTTTAAGTTCATCACTAATACGTAACAGATTATCTCGTTCCTCTCTTAGAGCATTCAATTGTATTTCTTGTTTGCGTAAGCATTCCTCTAATTTAATCCTGTAAAATATGTTAACAGTGACTAAAGGTTGAATTTGAAATTGTATCTGACATACCTATGTTCTTCTTCCTTGGTTCTTAAAGCTACAATTTCATCTTTAAGATGAGCTATAGCATTACGCTGTTTTTCATCTCTAGCATTGTGATCTCTCTTGGCTCTCTCTAAGGCATCTTGTTCGTTCTTTAGTTCTCTCGCCACAGCTTCTAATTTCTCTTGAATTGCCTGTTTGTCGCGGTGAGCTATAAAATCAGATATTTTATAAAACTTCTTTTCAGATTTTTTTCATTTTTATCTCTTAACATCATACCTATTGACAAAGCTTGTTGTTTCTCATTTTCTGCGCGTATCAACGCCTCTTCATGCTGTTGTATTAAACTTTCCATATGAGCCTGCAGGGCATCTAGACGTTCTTGTTGCTTTTCAATTTCATCATCTTTGGCCGTTTGTAAAGCTTGCAACGCTTGTTGCATTCTTTTTTCTAAACCACTTCGTAGGTGAAGTATATCTTCGGCATGTTTTTTCGTGGCATCATCAGCTGCTGATTTAAGATTTGCAATTTTTTGATTATAATCATTTTCTGCTTCGCGAGCCGCATTCAAAAGTTGTGTTTTAGTTTCCTGAGCCCGTCTCTGACATTGCTCGAGTTCTTTTTGTAGGCGAGCCCCGTTATTTTTCAACGATTCTTCCCTGATTAAGGCTTCTTGTAGTTCCTTTTCTATTTGAGCTCTCTTTTCTTCCGTGGCTTCCAAGTTTGTGTTGGTATCAAAGAGTACAGCATCAAGAGATTCTTTTTCCGAACGCAAAGCAGCCAAAAGTTCCTACGATTGGTAAACATTAATAAGGTATTGAAAAAGTATTTAAAAAATCAGATTCACTAAATAATTACCTGCAAACGGTGTGTTTCCTTTTCATGTAAATCCATAACAACCTGCTTTTCTTCAATATCTTTAACCATCTCTTCTAAATTACGATTTAGTCGATTATTTGTTTCGGTTGTTTGTTCCAGTCTCTGCCGCGTACGCATTAGCTCTTCATTAAGTGATTCCTTTTTGCGGCATAAGGCTGTCAGCTGATTGTGCATGTCACCACGATCTCTTGTAATACAAGCCAAATCTTGTAGTATTTTTTCTTTTTCCATTTGCAAACACTTGACCTTTTCACTAAATCCAAGATTGTCGGTTTCCAATTCCAACCGAACCTTATCCAAGTTACTCAATTCTTTTCTGACTTCACTCAATTCGTTACTTTGTTCCTGTAATTGTTGCGATAGTTTTTTACGTTCTTCTTGCACTTCGAAGAGATTGTTTTGTATAAATTTGAGTTCATCGGTCGTGGAAGAGCTATTACAGGTGACTTTCTCCATACGTTCCTGGAGGTCACACTTTTCAAGAAGAATTTTATCGAGATCATATTCTAAATCCGCTTTTTGTTTTTCGAGTAAATTAATTAAGCTATCAGATTCTATACGTTGTTGTTCCAGTAGGTCGCGGTTTAGACTAACACGATTTAATTCCTCTCGCAGAGATATGGTTTCCTCTCTTAAACGGCTACCACGATCTTCTTCAGCTCTGTTAATATGACAATATTCAGATAATACTCTAAAGATTCTATGGATATTTACCTTAAATTCATTTCGGTGATATTCTTATCTTTTAGAATTCTTTGTATCTCCAATTCTACAGCTTTTTTGTCCTCTTCCAAAGCATCAATCTTCTTTTGCAGTTTTCCATAGTTAAATTGTAATTTTTCAAAGTCAACGCTTAAATTTTCAAACTATAAAAGAAAATGTATTATTGATGAAAATATCTGGTCATTTACTACATACCGCATTATTAATTTCAGCCTTTCCTTGTTCGGACTGCTGTTTCTGATCTCTTATTTCATCCAACGTTTTCTGTAAACTGTCGCGTTCTTTAAACAACTCTGACAATTTCGAATTACTAGCATCCAATTTTTCCGTTAGCTGTTGTATTTTTGTGGTCAGCAATGTTTTTGTACCTTCACTAGTATCCAATTGTGTTTTGGTGGATCGGAGGTTTTCGTTAGCATTTTGGAATTTAACTTGCATATCATGCAAAGCCAATTGATATTTGTGCAGCGCTGCTTGAACGGCAGATATAGTGCCTTCGGCAAATGCTTGAGAAGCTCGTGCCGAAGAACGTCTTGGAGATTTTGCGGGTGCTGCTGATGTATCACGTGTTAAATGCATGTGTGCAGAGTCTCCACCTGCTGCATCAGCCTGCTCACGATCTGCTATCTCCGCATCTAATACAACAGCTTGTGCTATCTCGCGTATTGAACTGTTTAGACGTTCAATTTCATCATTATAACGTCCGGCCAACATGGCTTGTGATTCAGCTTGTGCACAACGATCTTCAAGTTTCTTTAATTGATTAACAAGATCAAGTAATCGTTGATCCCGTTCTAAAATCTCGTGACGTGCACTCTCGTGTTGTACCTTCAAAGTGGCCAATTGATTTTGTAAATCATCATTTTCTCTCTTTACTTGGGCCAGTTGTTCATCGGCAGCTCGTTTAAGTTGTTGCATATTAAAGGCCACATTACCACACGTGGAATTGATATCCTTGGCAGTCCCATTTACTTCCAAACCCATTTTAGCTACTTCATTTTTCATTGCCGTTTGCATGTCTTTGAAAGCACGTTTAACGGCAACAACTTCACGCCACATTTTCAATAGACGATTGTGTTCACTGTTGTAGTAGTCCTTAAAGGCCTGTGTAGTAATATAAAAAACATATAACTTGGGTTAAAAATTTTCAAATAATTAAATTGTTATTTAGTTTATTTATTGAAATAATAATATTCGTAACAACTTATTAAATCAAAAGAAAATTAAACTCTCATTCATTGTTGAAAGTTTAATTTTTGGGATTGTGAATACTATCAAATTGAAAAAGAAATAGTGTAGTTTTCTCAGAGATCACACTTTACGTGCTATTTTAGTTAAACGCACTTCACTTCATTTTTTTTTATTTCTTAAAGACCTTCTATATCAAACTTCCAATCCTATCTACTCTTTTGCAGACGACATCATTATTTGTCATTCGTTTTCTTTCGATCAGAGGCCAAGCCTTGGGAGCATGAGGCAATATATGAATGACACACTCAATCAAGACCTTTTGACAACCTCTGAGTAGGATCGAGTACATGGGGCCAATGTTATTTGTTGACCCATAGACAGGCCGTCAATGTCGTCTGTATCTATGGTTGGTGCAGATATTGAGAAATCAGACGCTCTTTATGTTCTGGGCATGAAAATTTAGTGTGATGTCCGTTGGAAAAATCACATTTTTCAATTACCGAAAGTAATTGTAAGAATTACTTCACCCCATCTGATACCGCCTGTAGCCGACTAAAAATGGAATACAACTCCCATATATAGCCAGAGATTTCAGAGTCCAGTTTGAAGCTTCAAGACCGTATGCAAAGGAGGGTGTTGGTGCTTATTAATGACAGTAGGGTAACCAATTCTATTTACACATTGGAGCATCGTCGGAATGTTGGTTGTGTTACACTGATATTACAATGGGAAGTGTTCTGCTGAGATAGATGAAATCATCCATGTTCTTCTTTGCACCTCTTCCTAATCTAGTAGATTTCATCCATTTGCAGCCTATTTTCCAATGGATCGTTTATTAGCCGCAAAAGCCATATGTGGAAAAAACGTCCCGCTGAGGTTTTTCCTGTCACTAAAAATAGAGGTAAATTTAAATCAAATATCCACAAATACTACACCCCGATTCCTCCTTCCCATAACATATTTTCCTAATATCAACACAAATAACTCAAATATTGTGTCTGCATAAATAATCATTATTATTTTCTGCTATTTGACGACTTTTGTATCTGAGACCGTTTCCCGACAATCATGGTTAGGGTATTATATAGTCGGCCTCCACCCACTATAAGTTTCTTACTTGTTTTATTTGAAAGTTTTCGCTTCTCAACGTTAATTTATATTTTCTCAATATCAGTTTGGTTTTTCTCAATATCAAATAACAATTTTTCAGTATCAAATTTGCTCATTTCTGAATATCAATTTGGCTTTTCTCAATTTAAATTTTTCATTTCTCAATATCAAAACTTTAATTTCTGAATTGCAATTTGTTTTTTTTTTCGCAATATCAATTACGAATTATGTATTTCAATTTGTATTTTCTCAATATCAATTTCCATTTCTCAAAATCAAATGGGTTTTTTCTCAATACCAATTCTCCATGTTGGCACTTTTTCACATAAAATAAGTTGTCACATTAAACATCTTTAAAAATTTTCTGTATTATATATTTTATTTTATTTTATTTTATTTTATTTTATTTTATTTTATTTTATTTTATTTCATTTTATTTTATTTTATTTTATTATATTTTATTTTATTTTAAAAAATTTCAATTAAATCTGTTGATTTCGATCTTCGGTCTGGCTACACATATTTATATATTATTTGGTATCTAAACAGAAATTGATTTACACAATTTCCTTTCGGTTAGAAATACCAAAAGTGTTTAAAAGTTTGGATTACTTTTGTTATAACCGAAAAATAATTCTAAAAATTTTATGTTTAGGACCCTAACCAATTAGTTGTTACAATATCTGTTTAATAATTTTCGGTTTGAAATATGTTGTTATAATAGAATAATTAGTTGCAGTCACCAATATTTAGGATTGGGACATGTTATTCTTGTTTTAATTAGGTTGCCTCAACTAAATTTGTTTGGTAATTTGTAAAAATACTTTCTATTTCTAATTCTATTGTTGTATACACCTTCATTATTAATGAATTGTATTTATACGATAGTTATAGAAGAAAATCAAGTATATTTTGATACATTAGAGAATCACAATTAAAATTATTATTACCTTATCCCTTTAATGCCCAACGTTGCCTATAGGCAACATTGTAAAATTTAGCAATTTTTATTTTTTCTCCTACGGCTTTTTTCTCAGATTAGCTTGATATATTGTGCAAGCCTAACTGCAAACATTTTATTGTAAGTATTGATAGAGATCATGCGAGAGCTTATCTTATTTGACTGCACATTTAAAATATTTTTCTGCGAAAAGTGAGTTTACAAATTATCACAAACAAGTAATAAAGATATTTAAGTTTGAATTTAAATGCTTAAAAATATTGTTTAAAGGTAAGAAAATTAGAGAATTGTGGCAATTAACAGAAGTGGAAAGTTCTCTGATTGCCTTTCACTTGGGAATGGCCAGAAATGATTCTTTTGTCTAATTGTCAAAGCAACTCACACCGCCAGCATTAGGCTAGGTATTCCCCGGGCAATGGTTTCTGATATCCTTCAGAGCTAGCAAACGTGAGAAGGCGAAATGTAAACTGTGCAGCCTGATGGTCTAATAACTGATGACATCTCAGGTAATTAGGTGTCGTCAGTCACTGAATTCACAGTTACAAGTCGGTCTGACGGCTTAGGTGGCAGCCCCATCATCAGACTAGGATATCTTGTGCCGATTTCTCATTATATCCGAAATTACACAAACAATTCCCAGAAACTCAAGAAGAAATGAAAATCAAACTGGAAAAAAAAGATGACGACCCCGCGCAATGATAAAAGACTTCGATTCGCTACATGGAACGTTAGAACACTCTATCAACCAGGCAACCTTGAGCAAGTTTGCAAAATTTTTGGAAAATACAATCTCGCCTTCCTAGGTATGAGTGAAGTACGATGGAACCAAAATGGCACCATAAAAACTATAGATGGTCATCAACTGCTGTGGTCTGGTATGCCGAACGAAAATGATGTGCACCAATATGGTGTTGGTATACTGATACATGCGAATATCTGTGATTATTTATTAGACTACAAATTTGTTAACGAGCGCATTATGTCTGTTCGACTGAAATGTAAGAAGATCAATCTTACGGTAGTGCAATGCTATGCTCCTACTGAAGGTGCTGACGTAGAGCAGAAAATCAAATTTTATGATACACTGAATCTAACCTTGAAAGATATCCCCAATAAAGATTTTAAAATTGTAATGGGAGATTTCAACTCAAAAGTTGGAGCGGTAAACGATGGTATGGAGGGAATAATGGGTAAACATGGTATTGGATCGATCAATAGTAATGGTGAACTCTTAGTAGAAATGTGTGGTCTAAATCAACTTAAAATTGGGGGTACACTTTTTCCCCACAAATTGAATCACAAGACGACGTGGAAATCACCTGACGCTGAAACTCAAAATCAAATTGATCACATCTGCATAACAGCAAAGTGGAGTAACTGTTTATGGAATGTTCGAAATAAGCGTGGAGCAGACATAGGATCTGACCACTTTATGCTCTTTGGTAAACTACATTTGAAACTGCCGAACAAATATAAAAGAACACACACCCCACGTACAAAATATAATGTAGAACGTCTGAAAATACCGCATTTCAAGACCATGTTTTTTGACTCTCTGAAAGAGAGGGTTAACAACCTACCGCCGGAAATGGATATAAACCAGAAATGGTTAAAACTTAAAACTGCTATACAGGATACATGCCTAAACTCATTCGGTAAGGCCCGAAAACAATACGATGAATTTATCTCCGAAGCACATGGAACTTGATGAACGAGGAAAATTAAAAAACAATATAAACGCTACAACGAATAATGTTAAACGGAAAGAGGCTCAAAAAGAATATAACCAGTTCGATAAAATGGTTAGACGAGCAATCAGAAATGATAAAAGAGAGTTTATCCAATGCCTAGCTTTATTTGCTGACGAAGCAGCAAAAGCACACGACATGAAGAAGCTATATAATATCACTAGGAAGTTCAATGGCTGTAGCAACGAAAAATCTGTTCCAATTAGAAATAAAAATAGCGAAATTATTACAAATACACGAGACCAGCTCGTCAGATGGAAAGAACACTTTATGGAAACAATGAATATTAACCGCTCCGGTATAGAAGTAACATATGAAAACAACGTTGAAACACTTCCCATACCGACAAATCCTCCTACTAAATCGGAAATTTACGAATCCATAAAAGCTCTGAAGCTAAACAAAGCTGCAGATGCTGACAATATCCCAGCAGAAATATTTAAAGCGGATCCCAATATGTTCAGTGAATTGCTGTACCCACTTTTTAATGAAATATGGCATAGAGAACAATACCCTATTGAAATGTTGAAAGGTATTATAATTAAATTACCAAAGAAAGGTGATAGAACGAGATGTGACAACTGGCGAGGTATAGCGGTTCTTCCAGCAGTGATGAAAGTAATAATGAAGATAATCAGCCCAATTCTAAATATTCCCGGGGAAATTAGTTCCCGGGGAATTCATTTTTCCCGAGAATAAATCCTCCTATTCTAAACAGGCGGGGAGAAGAATAATATGGGAGAGAGAATTTCGATTATTCGAAGACAACTGTTTTGCTTCAGTTGTTTTGTTTTGTTTACAAATTTAAAAATTTTTGTGGAAATTTACTATTAATTTTTTTTAAAATCTTTAATAAATTAAAATAAATATAAAAAATGTTCAGTGTAGCGTTTCTGATGGTAGCTGAAGCAGAAGAGCAGCAGCAGGACAAGACGGAGCAAAGCATGGCAAGAAGAAAGCTACGTGATGCCAGCAACCCACTTGAATTGCCTGCTGAGTTTAATTTCCACTCCAAATTGCGCCATACCCGGCTTAGCTCCTTGCTTCCTTTGAACATCCCGCATGCAACATCAGGGTTGGCTTGCATTGTGTTCAAAAGAACATGAATTTGTTTTTTTTTTGTTGCTTTTGACCTGAAAGCAACAGTAATGCCATAATAATATTATTATACAAAATTTTAAATGATATATATTACTATTTTTCATAAAAATATTAAATACTTACATTTTTCGCAGCACTCCCTCTCAATTTTTTGGCGGATTTATTCCCAAATTATTCTCCCTTTTATTGACATTCAGAATAGCTACTTTTTTCCCGGGGAAGAGATTCCCATTTTCGAAGTTCTTTTAGAATAAGGGTAAAGGGAAAAGAGAAAAAATTCCCGGGGAGATTTTATTAAGAATAGGGGAACAGGGAATAGGGAAAAAATTCCCAGGGAATTGTTATTGAGAATTGGGCTGAATATTAGAGCGAATGATGGCCTACATAAACAACAAGCTAAGACCAGAGCAAGCCGGTTTTAGATCTGCAATGTCCTGTACAGACCAAATAAATACGTTGCGATTAATTATAGAACAATCTCTCGAAATGCAATCACCCCTATATATGTTGTTTGTTGATTATGAAAAGGCGTTTGACTCAATAAATAGAGACTGTATATGGGCAGAACTGGCCGACCTCGGAGTGCCAGATAAAATAACACGCATGATACGTCAGAGTTACGACACATTTGAATGCTCCGTGCTACATGATGGCGAAATCTCTGTACCATTTAAAACAACGTCTGGCGTTAGACGGTAGTTAAACGCTCAACTACAAATAGGCCGAGAGGAATAGTATGGGACCCCCTAAATCCGCAGATCCGTTTGGAATCACTCGACTATGCCGATGACAAATGCGATCTTTCTCACAGATATGTTGATATACAAGCAAAAATTGGCGATCTTGCCAGAGAATCAGAGAAAGTAGGTTTGAAGATTAATATCAGAAAAACAAAGGAAATACGCATAAATACAGAGGCAACACAACCACTAACGATCGGCAACCACGTTATAGAAAATGTAAGCCAGTTCCAATACTTGGGCAGTATGATTGATACAAATGGTGGTGCACTTATTGATGTCACGACAAGAATACGAAAACCAAGAGGTTCTTTTGCCCTTTTATCTAAAACATGGAGGTCGAACGAATACAGCAAAAAGACAAAATTAAACATATTTTCAGCCTGTGTACTGTCAGTATTATTATATGGGTGCGAAACATGGCTAGTAACAGAAGAAATTAAGCGGAAAATGCAAGTGTTTACTAACAGATGTCTCCGTATAATATTAAGAATATTTTGGCTCAATACAATAACTAATGATCAACTACTCGCTACAGCAAATATGAGTGATTAACAAATTTTGCTAGTGTTAACCGAATTAAAACCAATCTTTTTTCCGTGTGTAAGAGATATGGTCTCTAAAGCCATGATATAGGAGATCATATAGTCATTCTAGATCGACTATACTATAATTTTCTTATTTGTTTCAATATAAATTTTTTATTTTCTCAATATGAATTTTACTATTTACAATATAAATTTGTATTTTCTCAATTACAATTAGAAACGGTGTACTGTAAGTACTTTCATTGAGTCATATTAAATATTTGAGAGCTGGCTGAATTAATAATGTTAAACTCTTACCTGTTCTTCCTCTTTAAAATCATCCTCCTTTACCATAAGTTCATCCCTCAAATTAGACCAGTCATTGGTTAGCTTTTGCAAATCATTTGTTAAGGCTTCATTTGTTCGATTTGATTCTATAAGCTGTTGCCGTAGAGCATTATTCTGCGTCATCAGTTGGTCACATTTTTTATGTTCCTCCTCTAATTTGCGACACAATTCACTGCTGTCTTCGTGGACCACAAAATCTCGTCCACCACCGCAGATCGGCGGTGAGGGAGGAGTTTCTAAAGAAGAGGAACAAGGTTGACTGGAGTGACCCAAGGTCAAAGAAGTAGAACACTTAAAAATGGAAGAGAAGAGTTGAGAGAAATTCATCATTCTGTATGTGTTTTTTTTTTGATTTTTTTTTTCTTTGCTTAAATACCCACCATAACTTGACTTGATGTTGGTCCAGTAGTAATTTTTGGCGTATGACATGGTGTTGCTGGTTTTATCGTATCTTGCATACGATCCTCTAGATCACTACAACGTTGACGATATTGTTGTATTTTTGATTGAAGACGACTAACAAGAGTTGATTGATTTTGTTGAGCCTGCTTATAAGTATCCAAGCGACGGCGATAACTGTTCGCTTCCTCGGCCAAACGCTGCCGCAACTCTTGATTTTGTCTTAATAAGGCTGAAGTGGAGTTGCCAGCATTTTCGGAAGGTGTAGGACTTAACATTCTGGGTGTCGTTACAACTCCACCAGCTATTGAGCCGCTAGTATTATGTTCGTTGTTGGCACTACGGCTACGATTAACTTTAGAAAATGGTAATCTTGATTGAGGAGGTGGTTGTTCCAAATTCGAAGGGCAAGGTGTTTGCTTAAAATTATCGCGATAAGCTTGCATCTACATTTAACAACAATAAACCAAAAATTTATGTAAATTTACTTTGTTTAGAAACTTTTTTTTGCGGATTTCAATATTTCATCAATATAATACTCGTAAAAGTTTGTTTTGCTACTAAAACTTGTTGTTAAATTGTTTTCTAGTAAACCACAAAGGAAAACTTTACAGCCAATTTAATGACTTCTATGACTTTCCAATACATCAGAAAGTTTTTTTTTCTATTACCCCTTCTTTTCCGTATGCATGTATGTTTCATATATCCGGTCACCATAGTTTTTTGGCCCTATATATTTTTTCATAAATATTCTTATTGAATTCTAAGCAAAATACTCGTAATATGCTTAAAAATTATGATTTTCATTTTTTTATGTTTTTCAAACACGCATTACACGGTCTGTCACCGCAACACTAGTTTTGCATTTTTATGTCCCTTTGGGTTTCTTTGGCTAGGTAATTCACCATTCACCATTCCAACCCCCATCTGATTTTGAAATCATCAATCTATGTTTATTTATTTATTCGAATAACCTTAATATGTTGTTGCCATTCTACCATTCAATGACTATGAGGAGCAGAGCACACAGTGTTGGGAAAAATAATAGGGATGCAAACCTTAAACTTTAAACTAATTTATAAATGATGGAATATAACAGTAAAAAATAATTTCTTATAATATAATTTGATTTTACTTTTGAAATAAAATTATTTGACTTAGTGTTTAAAAATGTGTCGAGGTGAGAGAGTAAGATTTTATTCTTAGCTTAATAAAAGACGGAAAATCTATTCATGAGATTGCAAAAATATTTAATACAATTCACGCTAAAAAAGACATCAAACTCGAGGAAGAAAGCGAAAAACATCAGGACGTTTGGACTAAACCTTTTAAGTCACCAAATGAAATCAAAAATGATTTATGTGCACCTGTAAACAGTCGTACAATAAGAAATAGACTAATAGAACTGGATTCAAGGCTCACAGTTCAAGAAAAGTAGCGTTACTGAGTACACAAAACATAAAAAAGGATATTATTCGCCGGGCAACACCTCCGTCTGAAAAATTGGAAAAGCGTCCTGTGATGTGATGAAACAAAGTAAAATTTGTTTGGTTCTGACGGTAAAATGCTTCTTCGAAGACCAAAAAACAAAGGGTTTGACTCCAGACACACAAAAAAGACCATCAAACATGGTGGTGTTTTGCGTCATCTGGCGTCTGTTCATTTTTTTTTTTTTTTTTTTAATAAAAGACAAAATGTGTGCAGCAGATTACGTAGATACTTAAGAATCAAATGCTACCATTTGCCATTTATCTAGAAGTTTATGCAGGATAACGACCCGAAAAATTCCTCTAGACTTGTTTGCGTGGTGGCAGGAGAATAACGTGATTGTCTTAGATTGGCCCTCCCTTCGGACTTAAATCCCATTGAGCATTTGTGGGAGGTCCTTAAAAACAAAATAGATGCATATAAGTCAGAAAACAAAGACGTGGCAAAAATTCCTGGAAACGTAGTATTCTATACCCCCGGAAACCTATACTAATCTTGTTGGATCTATGCAACGCAGATGCAAGGAGGTAATTAATATGAAGGGAGGATCTACCAAATATTGAGATTTGAAGGTAAATTATGGAATAAATTTAAAATAATAAGAAAAACTAAATCGTTTCTATTATTATTTTTCCCAGGCTGTTTTTTTTTAATTAAAGTTTTTTGCTGTAAATTAATGGAATATAGTAAATTTTTTTTTCGTTATTTGTTAGTCCTATTGCAGTACCTTATGTTTATTTATATATAATCTTAATTTTATTTTATTGTATGTAACAAATTCAAGAGAAAAAACTGAAAAGTAAATGTCATCCCTATTATTTTATTCAACACTGTACATACTAACTACTTGTACAATGTAATTGGGTTTATATTAAATAAAATGTTTACATCGTTACAACAAAAATGTATGTACTCACAGGTTTGTGTGAGAATAGTTTTTATGCAGATTATTTTTCATCAATACAAATGTATAATTTATTCGTACAATATATTACATATATTTATCACGAACATATTTCTTTATTAAAAGATATCCGAACTTTTTGAGATTGGATCTATCTATTCAAAAAATATGAATCTAGAGGGATAATGCAATAGTACGAGCACTGACATTAAGGTTTAAAAATCCTAAATCTATTATCTTCTTCAGAATTTTGCCAATTGAAAAAAAATCTAAAAATACTAGTGGGTAGTATTCAACATACTATTTAAGGGGGGTAAAGTTTTAAAACTTTTTTTTTGCATTTCTCTTTCTGAATGTACAACATGTCGAGAGTGTTGTTTTTAAATTTCAAGAAATCAGAGCAAAACTTAAGAAGATACAGCGCTTCCAGCGACCGTCCTCATCCGGTATATCGTATATAAATCAGCTTTTAAAAAACTTTAAATCGATTTTCTCGCAAATAAATGTTAAAAATCTCAAAATCTACTTGACCGATTCTTTTGAAATTTTACACACTATATCTACACATAAATCATCAGGTTACCACGAAAAGTTTTTATTTATTTTACATTTTCTTCCCCATTTTTAACCAAATTTTTAACGAAATTTTATAAAGTGTGCGAAGTTAGCCCCCCCATTTTTGGAAATAAAATTTTTTGAAGATTGTTCTGAATTGTTCTAGGATTGTTCTACAATGTTCCAAAACGATGAGATTCTAAAATATAATTTGTACTGGTAAATCGAGAAAAACGAATTTTAAACTTTGCTCCCCACTTTTGGAAAAAAAATTGGCGGTTGTGCTAGTTGTTCTAAACATTGTTCCAAAATAGATTTGTCGCAAACCGTAACGTATTTTGTATTGTGTTTTGTTTTTTTGTGATTTTTGTATTTTTTCTTTTTTTTGTGATTTTTCATTTTTTGTTTTTTTTTTTTTTTTTTTTTTTTTTTTTGGGAATTTGGTATATTTTATGTTTTTTTTTTTTTTTTTTTTTGTTTATGTGTTTTTTTGTAATAGCTATATATATTTTACATTCAGGTGCCATTCAGGATACCTTGTATGAAAGAAATTTTGGAATCTGTACGTTAACGTTCGTGTTGAATAAAAATATTGATATCGTTTAATAACCTTGGGGCAAAGTATAAAATTCGTTTTTTTTTCGATTTACTGGTACAAATTATATTTTAGAAACTCATCGTTTTGGAACATTGTAGAACAATCCTAGAACAATTCAGAACAATCTTCAAAAAATTTTATTTGCAAAAATGGGGGGCTAACTTCACACACTTAATTTTATAGCAAAAATCGTGTTTTTCACTTCAAAATGCTGCAAAAAAAATTTAAAAAAAACTTTTCGTCAATACCTCAAGAAACATGTCGCCCTTTAAACGCATTTCGATTTTTTTATTTCACATGATCCGGTAACGAGTTATGATGTTCACCGCAAAACAACAACGCCTCCGGAGATTCGCTGTCACGGACTTATTTAATAAAATTTTTAATTGAAAATTTTTTCAAAGATTCTTCAAATGTTATGCTATAACGTGTATATGAAATAAATAATCCAACATTATTCGTATCTTCAAAAAAGAATTATGAAAATACGACTTTTTTTTTTAACTTTTAAACCCTTACCCCTCCTTAATGTGTAAGTGATAATTGGTTTAGAAACAGTGAAAAATTCTGGGGAGGGGGGGTAAGAAATTAAAAATGAAAGTACTAGTCCTCCAAAGGGTTGGCATTCTCAGGTCAAACTTTTATTTATGATCTTTTAAATATTTTCCTTATCTTGATGTTTGTTTGCTTAGTTTTTCGCTCTAACTCAGGAACCATTCTCATTTCTTTTTACAGCAAATAGCTTCAGCAAATCAAATTTTATCGAATTAAATCATCAAAAAAAAAAATTGCTTTTCCCTTTTTTAACATCTTTCTTTTAACTCATATTCTCCGTCTGTCTGTCTGTTGACAGAAATGCGGAGGGCCGTCCGGCTGCTCAGGAAGCGATTCCAGAGAGCCAGGCGGACCAATGCAGATGATGTGCTACTGCGTGCGACGAACTACGCAACCAACACAGCTACGTGCCTATAAGGACCGTATCGTGAAAGTTAAGGAGGATGACTGGAGAGCATACGTACGGGACAACAGGGACGACCCATGGGGCAGAGTCTATAAGATCTGTAGAGGTAGGGGCCAGCGGACCGATGTGTCTTGCCTACGTGTTGGTAATGAAATATTGCCATCATGTGGGGCATGCATACGCGTTCTGCTGGGCGAGTTCTTTCCAAGGGTGGAGGGTCCTATCCATCTTCCTTTTCAGGGGGTGGATCCCCCTCCTCCGTTGGACAGAACTGAGTTAGAGTTAAGCATTTGTCTGGCGCGGAGTAGAAAGTCTCCAGGTATGGATGGAATGACCGGAGAGATGTGTAAAAGCATCTGGAAGGCCATTCCTGAGTACTTGTTGGCAATCTATGAAAAGTGTGTATCAGAGGGGTATTTCACACATCCGTGGAAGATAGCCCGTGTCGTTGTTTTGCTTAAGTCACCCGATAGGATCAGGAGCAATCCTCGCTCTTCTAGGAGCATCAGTCTGCTTCCGGTGCTTGGAAAAGTATTGGAAAGAATTATGGTGAAACGGCTTCAGGAGAGGATCGACCAGGGCACATGCGAGTGGCAATTTGGCTTTAAAAGTGGTAGGAGTGTAGATGACGCCTGGCATCACGTTAAAACGTGTGTCGGCAGGACAGAGGCAGGATATGTCCTTGGAATCTTTATTGATTTCAAGGGTGCGTTCGACTTCCTGTTATGGGAAGGCGTTCTAGCGAGGCTACGCGAGGTCGGCTGCCAAGAGTTGGAGTTGTGGAAAAGCTACTTCTCTGGCAGGCGGGCTTGCGTCGCTGGTGTGAACGAGTCCGTGTGCATTGAGGTGGTCAGAGGTTGT
This sequence comes from Cordilura impudica, assembly GCA_963682025.1. Lineage (NCBI taxonomy): Eukaryota > Metazoa > Arthropoda > Insecta > Diptera > Scathophagidae > Cordilura > Cordilura impudica. Next base: position 74,569,517 of record OY821517.1, on the reverse strand, counting down.
CCGCAGGGATCCATCTGCGGTCCATTTATTTGGAATCTAATGATGGATCCTCTTTTGCGGAGGCTGATGGTTGCATACAATGTGCCATGCCATGCAGATTGTCTGCGATTGGAGTAGACAAGTAGGAGTAGATGTAGCAATGGACAAAACTGTGATGATGTTGCTCAAAGGCAGGTTATCGCTAAATCGACCTCCAACTGTTAGGGCCAATGGCGTTAGCCTTAAGTATGCGACTGAGGTCAAGTACTTGGGGAGCGTATGAACTTCTTGGTTCATCTCGAGCGTGTCAAGGCGAAATTGACTGGTGTGGTGGGATGTGTCCGGCGCATTCTTAGGAATGACTGGGGCCTCAGCAGGCGTTCTATGCGGACCATTTACCGTGGACTGTTTGTTGCCTGCGCAACATATGGCTCCTCGGTGTGGTCCAGCGTGGTCACGACTGCCAGAGGAAAGCTGAAAATCATGTCGTGTCAACGGGTAGTCTTGCTCGCTTGTGTGCCATGTTGTCGTACGGTCTCCACGGAGGCCTTACAGGTGTTGGTAGGTGTAGCCCCTCTTGACTTGGAGGTGATACGTAAAAGTATTGCCTACAGGATCAATAAAGGACAGCCATTGTTGCAGGACGATTGGGTGACTAACGGTGACGTTAGTGGTAGGAGCTGGACGGAGTGCAAAGCACTCTTAAACGAGTGTGTTGTCTCCAGATGGCAAGATAGATGGGACAGAAGTGACAATGGACGGGTTACATACTCCTTCATTCGCGATGTGACGTTCGTGGCGAAACGTCCAGATTTTGGCTTCGGCCTGAGTTTGGGCTTTTTGCTTACGGGCCACGGGTCTTTTAAAGCATTTTTGCATAGAAGAGCCTTGGCTAATACGTCTGAGTGTGACTGCGGACCTTTTACCGAGGACTGGTTTCACGTTTTGTGCATATGCACTTTTTACTCGGACATACGGGACCTGGATTCTCTGGGTGTCGTATTGACGGACGATGGTTGTGATGTCAGTGGTGTGCTTGTGAATGATGAGAGAGTGCATTGTATGAATGAGTTTGCGTGTGAAGTCTTCAAAAGAAGACGTTTAAGAAGGGTTTGATTGCACACGTATGTTTACATCCACAGGATGTACGCATGCGTGTGTACCCAAGACCTTCTAGAAGGCCTTAGTTGTGTATACACTCACCCACAGGGTGGGTGTATGGGTGTGGGACTAAGGCCTTCGAATGGCCACCAGTCCATAGCTGTTTGGAGCCATACTGGTAGTAGCTTTGCTACGAAGTCTGACTGGAGGCTATATATTTATATATATATCTGGTACCAGGGGAAGTCAGATGCCCCTGGAATCTTTGATTCCAGCTGACTTGCGGGTACGGCCCCTTGGGGAGTATCGTGGTGGCTGTGGTTTATACCCAAATCGCGGGGAGAGCATAGCTCGATGTGGAGTTGCATTCAACCGGGTGATGTGACCCTATAACAGCAGAGGTGTGTAAGGTAGGCCTCGACTCCCCACCAAGGAGTGGGATTTGTTGCCCAAATGCACAAATCTTGAATTGGTACCGGAGTGTAGTTCACTACACAATGGGACGGGGTGGTCGGCGCATATTCCAATCCAGTGTTCAGAGCACCGTGAGGTTATGTCAACGAGACGGGTAATCACGTTAAACACAAGAGACTTCTGTCTGTCTGCCATGGAGCAAACCCATTCCCCCCAATCAAATTGATCTGAAACTTGCCCGTAGTCTTGTTGTGACGGTAGATTAATTTTGGGGTCACACACAGTCACGGGGTAATTTAAAACCCATTTCCACTTATCCGATCGATCTGAAACTTGGTCGATAAACTTGATGTGAAAAAGATTAACTTTGACATAGTGACGCACAGTCACGGAGAGATTAAAACCTCACTTTCCCTCATCCGATCGATCTGAAACTAGACTTGTTGTGGCCAAAGGTTAATTTTAAGATAGTCACGCACAGTCACGGAGTGATATAAACCCCATTTCCCCTCATCCAATCAATCTGAAACTCGGTCCACAGACTTGTTGTTACCAAATATTAACTTCAAGATAGTCACGCATAGTTACAGTCACGGAGTGATATAAGCCCCATTTCCCCTCATCCAATCAATCTGAAACTTGGTACATAGACTTGTTGTGACCAAAAATTAATTTTAAAATAGTCACGCAAAGTCACACACAGTCACGGAGAGATTCAAAACTCATATGCATAAGCAAAGAAAGAGTTTTAATAAAAACTTTGTTTTTATGGGTTACATTATTTATAATAACTAGCAGATTCCAGCACTCGAAATTCGAGTGCAAATTCTAGAAAATTTTATTTTTTTTTCATTTAATAAAGACCCTAAAGGTATGCTTCACAATTAAACTCATTTTGAATGAAGAAAAGAAACTCAACACATTAACACAATCATATTAACAAATTTAATAAAACACACATAGCATATGTATAATTTTATGTATGTGTTAGTAGCAACTTTAAAAGCAATTCACTCAAAATAAAGGAAAAAATTTAAAAATCTATAAATCTGCAAAACGGCTAAGAAGAAATACCTTTCAAATAATATACGTTTGGTCAAAATCGGGATAAGACGGTAGAACAACACATCGGTCACAAGAAATCGCCTACCCTATTAATATTATAGATATTTTAAATAACATTACATATGTAGGGCGTATGATTATTATCTATTAGTAGAGTAGAAGAAATGTATTCGTAGGAGTGATGTTTTTAATATAAATACATATACGTCATTATTTGTTATTCTTTTACATGAATATACTCGTATTAAGAAAAATTATGTATTAAAGCATTAGCTAGTACTTTCACCCTGTCTTGGAATTTCTCACTCCCCAGATAATGTTCAACAGTGTATTTGCCATATGAAAAAGTTTCTGCATTTAATTTAACAGCTTAGTCTACTTGTTTGTCATTATTTCGACAAATTAAAAATAACATTTTGTAAGCTTACAGCAGTGTTACCATAATTTGAAATTGTAAAGATGCTAAATTGCAAAAAAAAAAAGATGCTAAAACGTACTGGAGTCAAAAAAAGATGCTAATTTTTTTTCAAATTTCATTACCTTTTTATTGCATAATTAAATACTTATTAATAAATTCTTTGGTTTTTAAATGGAAAAGTGAATATAAAATATAAGTTTCGTTTTATATTTTTATACCCTATACCACTATGTGGTTTGGGTATAATGACTTTGTGCTGCTGTTTGTAACAACCAAAAATATTTGACCTAGACCCATCTTTAATTATACCGATCGAATCAGAATCACTTTCTGAGTTGATTTAACAATGTCCGTCCGTCCGTCCGTCCGTCCGTCCGTCCGTCCGTCCGTCCGTCCGTCCGTCCGTCCGTCCGTCTGTGTGTCCATGTAAAGCTTGTAATCAAACTGCAGGTCGCAAATATGAATATATTTTGATGAAATTTGGTATATAAGCTTTTATCGGCCATGGGATGAACGCTATTGAAATTGGTGAGAATCGGTCTATGTTCAGACCTAGCCCCCATACAAATTACCCATATGAAATCGACATAAATTGCCATAAGATCCAAATTGTCATATAGATCTTACTCAAATTGGGTTTGTATGCGTTCATTACATCCACTAATGAGTAGTCCAAAAATGATCCCTTCGACCCCATATAGAGCTGCTTCCCGATCTTCACTTAAATCTATTAAAAAACAAAAATATTGCACTGATTCTTCTCAAATTTTGTTTGTACATATTTTTGCAAAATACAAGAGACTTTTCCAAACATGATCAGGATCGGTCCATTTTTGGACCTAGTCCCTTTATAGATATAGCATCCGATATGAACTTTTTCATATCTGCAGCCAAAAAAGTTAATAAAAATCGCACTCAAATTTGGTTTATGCTTATTTTCTATATCGAAGTAGTTGGACCGAAAGATAGGGTCTCTAAACCATGGTATAGGGTATCATATAGTCGGTCTAGACCGACTATAATTTTCTTACTTGTTTAAATTTCAATTAAAATTATTTTGAATTTCATCTGTAATTTTTTGATGTGTAAACATCTATACGCGCAGGGGGGTAAATTTCTATTTCACAATACAATCGCAAAAACAGCGTAAGATGTAAGACGTAAGACTATATCGGTGTGACTTAAGATTGCATTGGTGAAAATATTATGACATGTAATAACTTTTTGTCTCTGTTTTCTGCAGTATATTTCTTCACTTTTTATAAACATTTATAATTAATTTCCTCAATCATTTAGAAGTATTCTTAACGTTTTAATTTATTCCATATATATAACACAATTATCACTGCATTTAATATTAATGCTAATCAAACATAAATAAAAAATAAATAAAAATAAAAATAAACGAATTACAGTAAAAAGGAAGTGTTTGTAGATAAAATAGAGGGACAGTTCATTGGAAAGTGTTTGGAGAAAAGATGAAGGCATGATTTCATTAGGAAGTGTTTGGAGATAAAATGAGGGAGCGAATAGCGTTATAAAAACGTTATTAAATATGAAAAATTAAAAATGAAAAATGAGAAATGAAAAATAAAAAATTAAAAATCAAAAATGGAAAATGGAAAATGAAAAATAAAAAATGAAAATGATAATGAGAAAGGAAAATGAAAATTGAAAAATAAAAAATGAAAAATAGAAAATTAAAAATGAAAAACAAAAAATGAAAAATAAAAAATAAATAAAAAATGAAAAATGAAAATTGAAAAATAAAAAATTAAAAATAAAAAATTAAAAATAAAAATGAAAAATGAAAAACGATAAATAAAAAATTAAAAATTTACCATTTGAAATAATAATAAATATTTTTATATTAGCAGAGCCCCTGCAGCTGATACATAGATGATGCTTTCTGTTTGATTTTCAAAAAGTGCCACAAAAGCATCTTTAATTACAAGGTGTTTACACATCTATCCTGTGATCGGACTCACATGGTTTTTTTTAACATCAAATTGAGTTTTTTTTAATTTTAAATTAAATATTTTTTAATTTTAGAGAGATTGTTATACCCTATACCACTATGTGGTTTGTGTATAATGACTGTTCTGCTGTTTGTAACTAAAAAAAATATTTGACCTAGACCCACCTTTTATTATACCGATCGACTCAGAATCACTTTCTGAGTCGATTTAGCGATGTCCGTCCGTCCGTCTGTATGTCCACGTAAACCTTGTAATCAAACTACAGGTCGCAAATATGAATATATTTTGATGAAATTTGGTATGTAAGCTTTTATCGGCCATAGGATGAACGCTATTGAAATTGATGAAATTCGGTCCATATTCAGACGTAGTCTCCATACAAATGACTCCTATGAAATCGTCATAAAGATCCAAATTATCATATAGATCTCAGTGAAATTGAGTCTGTATGTGTCGATTAACCAGTAGTCCAAAAAATCCCTATAAGGCATGCTTAATCATAGGCCCCGTATAGAGCTGCTCCCCACCATCATTTAAATCTATCAAAAAACAGAAATATTGCACAGATTTTTCCCAAATTTGGTTTGTATATATTTTTTAAATATAAGTGACTTTACCAAATATGGTCAGGATCGGTCCATTTTTTGACCTAGTCCCCATATAAATATAGCACCCGATATGAACTTTTTCATATCTGCAGTCCAAAAATTTTCTTGCTTGTTTTTAAATACAATTGTATTTTTCAATGTTTTAATCTTATAAATAATTGTTATCAAATAGTGGAAAGTAGTAGTAAAGAGTTAAAAACCAGAATAATAGATGATTTTACTGCTGTGAGAAATATTCTATGGTTAAATCTTATACAAAGTTAGTTGCAAAAATGGAACATTAGAGTTAACACGGAAAAGTCCGTTCACATTACATTTACGCTGAGGAAAGGTGATTGTCCAAGCCTAACTTTAAATGGAACCTCTATTCCAACAAGTAACAATGTAAAGTGTCTGGGGCTACATCCAGACAGACGACTTACATGGAGGAAACATATTGACAAAAAGAAGGAATATTTAAAAATCAAAACAAAAAAAAATTAATTCAAAATCTGAATTAAGCCTGGAAAATAAAGTTATTTTATATAAAACCATTCTCAAGCCAGTTTGGACTTATGGTCTGCAACTATGGGGAACTACTAGCAATTCAAATGTGGAAATTCTACAAAGGTATCAAACTAAAACATTACGACTAATATCTGATGCGCCCTGGTTTGTTAAAAATACCAATATACGTAAGGATCTCGGTATATCAACAATAAAAGACGCAATCAACAAGTTTAGTAAAGGATATCTTGATAGACTAAGCAATCACTCACACGTTTTAGCAAAATACGACGATATACATAGGCTAAAAAGATTTCACATACTTGATCTACCTTTTAGAAAGTAGCGATTAATAAAAATATGGAAATATATTTATATATAAATAATACATTAATGTAATATATATTTTTATTGAGTTCATTGGAACTCAATAATTTTAAGTTAATTGTATACAGTAAACAGTTTTGGTTTAATTTTGAAACTCAACGGTTTTCTTTGTAGACTATTTTGGAATTAAATTTAAAATTAATACCGAAATAGTATACGTAACACAAAAAAAAAATTTTCCGATTTTTTTAATGATTACTTGGAATAAAAATAACACCAAAATTTTAATTTAATTTTTCCATTTAAAAAAACAATTCCTGGTCGTTTACATGTAATACCGAAATTGGCATAAGAAGTTAGTCTCCCTTTATTTTATTACTTTAAGTTTTATTGTATTGCCTCAAAAGCATTAAAATTCTCTCGCATAATAATCTTATTCCTTCAAGTTTAAAAACAACACTTAAGAAGGTATTGAAACATCTGTTTGTAAAAGAAACGCATAAAATAACATGAGCGTGGTTTAGAAACAACACCTGAAAAGAATTAAAACTCCCTCTTTTTCTTACAATTAATACCGATAACGGTATTAAGGTAATACATTTTTAAACAAGTAAGAAAATTATAGTCGGTCCAGACCGACTATATGATACCCTATACCATGCGTTTAGAGACCCTATCTCTTAGGCCCAACTAACTGGACATAGAAAATAAGAATAAACCAAATTTGAGTGGTGATTTTTATAAATTTTTTGGCTGCAGATATGAAAAGTTCATATCGGATGCTATATCTATATGGGGACTAGGCCCAAAAATGGACCGATCCTGACCATTTTTGGTAAAGTGTCTTGTATTTTGCAAAAATATATACAAACAAAATTTGAGAAGAATCAGTGCAAAATTTTTGTTTTTGTTAGATTTAAGTGAAGATCGGGAGGCAGATCTATATGGGGCCTATGACTAAGAGTTTTCCCATAGGGATCATTTTTGGACTACTCATTAATGGATGTAATAAACGCATAAAAACCCAATTTGAGTAAGATCTATATGATAATTTGGATCTTATGGCAATTTATGTCGATTTCATAGGGGTCATTTGAATGGGGGCTAGGTCTGAACATGGACCGATTCTCACCAATTTCAATAGCGTTCATCCTATGGCCGATAAAAGCTTATATACCAAATTTCGTCAAAATATATTTATATTTGCGACCTGCAGTTTGATTACAAAGTTTACATGGACACACAGACGGACGGACGGACGGACGGACGGACATCGTTAGTCTAGGTCAGATATTTTTGGTAGTTACAAACAGCAGCACAAAGTCATTATACCCAAACCACATAGTGGTATAGGGTATAAATATTAAAATAACTGTTAATATTTTATACATTTTCTTTCATACCATCTTCTATTTTCATTGTCTAAAAATATACTTTTTATACCCTATACCACTATGTGGTTTGGGTATAATGACTTTGTGCTGCTGTTTGTAACTACCAAAAATATTTGACCTAGACCCATCTTTAATTATACCGATCGAATCAGAATCACTATCTGATTCGATTTAACGATGTCCGTCCGTCCGTCCGTCTGTGTGTCCATGTAAAGCTTGTAATCAAACTGCAGGTCGCAAATATGAATACATTTTAATGAAATTTGGTACGTGAGCTTTTATCGGCCATAGGATGAACGCTATTGAAATTGGTGAGAATCGGTCGATGTTCAGACCTAGCCCCCATACAAATGACCCCTAAGAAATCAACATAAATTACCATAAGATTTAAATTATCATATAAATATTAGTCAAATTGGGTTTGTATGTATTTATTACATCCATTAATCAGTGGTCCCTATGGGACAACTCTTAGTCATAGGCCCCATATAGAACTGCTTCCCGATCTTCACCTAAATCTATCAAAAAACAAAAATATTGCACTGATTCTTCTCAAATTTTGTTTGTATATATTTTTGCAAAATACAAGAGACTTTACCAAACATGATCACGATCGGTCCATTTTTGGACCTAGTCCCCATATAGATATATCATCCGATATGAAGTTTTTCATATCTGCAGCCAAAAAAATTAGTAAAAATCCCACTCAAATTTGATTTATGCTTATTTTCTATATCCAGTTAGTTGGGCCTGAGAGATAGGGTCTCTAAACGCATGGTATAGGGTATCGTATAGTCGGTCTAGACCGACTATAATTTTCTTACTTGTTTTCATCTGTCTATTTTTATACCCTATACCACTATGTGGTTTGGGTATAATGACTTTGTGCTGCTGTTTGTAACAACCAAAAATATTTGACCCAGACCCATCTTTAATTATACCGATCGAATCAGAATCACTTTTTGAGTTGATTTAACAATGTCCGTCCGTCCGTCCGTCCGTCTGTGTGTCCATGTAAAGTTTGTAATCAAAGTGCAGGTCGCAAATATGAATATATTTTGATGAAATTTAGTATATAAGCTTTTATCGGCCATGGGATGAACGCTATTGAAATTGGTGAAATTCGGTCCATGTTCAGACCTAGCCCCCATACAAATTACCCCTATGAAATCGACATAAATTGCCATAAGATCCAAATTGTCATATAGATCTTACTCAAATTGGGTTTGTATGCGTTCATTACATCCATTAATTAGTAGTCCAAAAATGATCCCTTTGGCCCCATACAGAGCTGCTTCCCGATATTCACTTAAATCTATTAAAAAACAAAAATATTGCACTGATTCTTCTCAAATTGTGTTTGTATATGTTTTTGCAAAATACAAGAGACGTTACCAACCATGGTCAGGATCGGTCCATTTTTGGACCTAGTCCCCATATAGATATAGCATCCGATATGAACTTTTGCATATCTGCAGCCAAAAAAATTAATAAAAATGCCACTCAAATTTGGTTTTTGCTTATTTTCTATGTCCAGTTAGTTGGGCCTAAGAGATAGGGTTTCCAAACGCATGGTATAGGGTATCGTATAGTCGGTCTAGACCGACTATAATTTTCTTACTTGTTTTAATTGTATTTTTTTTTAACAAATTTATTATTTTTCGATAAAGAACACACCAAAGACTGACTTCGCAAAAACAAATACGTATCAAGACGACGCGAAAATATAAAAAACAAAATTTGCAAATTTTTAATTTTTTTAAGTTTCCAATGTATTGTCGCACACTGTACATTCCGTTACGCAAAAAATTTTTCTGGTAATATTTCTCCTCAAAAACAGGTCTCCACTATCCCCTACCTAGCGAAAAACGACTACCAAATAAGGGAAACAACCATTTTAGCTCAAAACGTGTGCTGAACCAAAACAATTGAGATTTTTTAATTGGTTACTTGAATTGATTACGTTGTACATATGTAAGTCCAACATATTTAGATGTACTTTTTGTCTAGTCAGTTGCTTCTGGTGATAAACTGTGACTATCATAATATTAATTTTCAACACCATTTTTTGTTTTAAATCAGCTTAGACGAACACTTTAGTTTCTTTAAATTAATTCATGAGAATTTTAGACCATTATTATTTTTTTATAATGTTTTCCCTAGTATTTTTTTTATTGTTCAGGAAAATTTTTCAGTTATTTAAAATATAATCACTTATTAAACTTAAACCAACCTTTACTATACTATCTGATTAGATAATATCTACTAATGTATTAATAACTAATTTTTAAGAAATTTAAAAAAAAGTATTGAAGTTAACAAATATTCCTGTTTGTGAACGAGTAGAATTTCTTTATTTATCCGTTTTTATTCAATTATTTTTTAACCGCTTTTCTTTTGTTTGAACTCGTTGTTTACCGATTGAGTTCAAATTTAGGACTTGTAATTTCTTAACTGATTTGATGAACTTAACGCCTCGTTTTTGGAGTTCTAATTATGGTGTTGTTGTTGGCATAGATACAAAAAACTTTTTTTGATACTAAATTTGAAATTCTTGGAATGGGAAGGGAGAGGGTTTGGGAGCACTTATGGTCTTCAATGAAAACTACTGTCTGACTACAGCCAAAAAATAGTACCTAAACTCCAAAATCTAATATTTTTTTATTTCCTGATTTGCATACATATTGTTTAGGGAAAACCGTCAACGACGAGCATTGAATTAACAAATTCCTGGTTTCCAGGGACACCGCAAAACAAATAAAAGCGAAACATTTATTGTGATTTACTGCAAATGAGAGTTTTCATGTTGTCCTCATGTGAATATGAATAACTACGAAAAACATCGTGCAACAAATTGCATAAAAAATGGAGCAATAAAATAGCACAAAAATTGTGAAGATAAATTTTAGTGTTTAAATTTGTTATTTTATTTATTTATTTATTTATTTTTTTTTTTGCTTTTGTAAAAAAAACTGGAAAAAGATAATATTAATCGAATTTTTTCCTTGTTTCAAGCTTCTTCATTAAAATGGCAGTCTTCACTTTTTATGTAGTTTCATAAGCTTTTAAATAAGAAGATATTTTGTGATCGCTACTTTTTTCAGTTACAACTTGTTGAAGCAACATACGAGGGATGTACAAAGAAAATACAATAAATTGAGGAAAAAATTTTCTTTATTTCTCAACATAATCTCCTTTTAGCTCAATACACTTTTCCCAGTGATATTCAATAGCTTCGATACCCTGTTTATAGTAACAACTATCTAGCTCATTTTATTTATATATTTAAGTCACAAGATTATACTATACATATATCCTTACATACTAAAATATGTATAATACAAAGTCTGTCTGTCTGTCTGTCTGCCATGGGGCAACCCCATTCCCCCTCATCTATTTGATCTGAAACTTGGCCCATAGCCTTGTTGTGACTATAGATTAATTTTGGGGTAGTCACGCACAGTCACTCATAGTCACGCACAGTCGCGGAGTGATTTAAACCCCATTTCCCCTTATCCGATTGATCTGAAACTTGATCGATAGACTTGCTATGAAAAAAGATTAACTTTGACATAGTCATGCACAGTCACGCATAGTCACCCACAGTCACGGAGATATTAAAACCTCACTTCCTCTCATTCGATCGATCTGAAACTTTGTCCATAGACTTGCTGTGGCCAAAGATTAATTTTAAGATAGTCACACACAGTCACGCATAGTCACGCACAGTCACGGAGAGGTTCAAAACTCATATGCATAAGGAAAGAACGAGTTTAATAAAAACTTTGTTTTATGGGTTAGATTATTACAACATCATTGCTCTCAGACATATTGATAATATGATAACATTTGTTGAAAGTTTCATATACATATACGGTGAAAGGAGTCTTTGTTGGCATAAACAGTTCTATAGTAATTTAAATTTAATAGCTGGGAGTTACGAGTTGGTCTAGTTGGCACGTAAAAGTTAATTTTTCCAAACAGGAGCTCAGAATCAACATCACTACGAATTAATTCAAGTAGAAATGAGATACTCAGCATCACTTGACGACTTTTTAAAGTTGATAACTTAATAAGACCAAGTCTATTAACATATGGCGGTAGCACATATGAATTCCATCCAAGGCCTCGTTTGTTTTTGCATTGATTCAATACTGTTTATATGAATGGTATAGCAGTGATCCCTTATAATTGATCCATATTAAAGAATTGGGCGAACTAATGAGGTATATATGAGTCAGAAAATTCTTTGGACCAGCGTTTCATAAAACCAAGAAAACCATTAGCTTTGTTGAAAGTTAACGCAATGTGATCAAGAAAATTAAGCCTGTGATCTAACAAAAAACCAAGATTAATGATATTGTGAATTTTTACCATCATGTGTCATTAATATAACAGCTAGAATCTAATTTTCTAATTCTGAAGAATGACATTTAGTTAGATTTTTTTATATTTAGGTCCATTAAATTGATTCTGCACCATTGAGAAAAATTTGCCAATATCCGACTGCAGTAAAAGTTGATGATTAGGCTCGTTAACAGTCTTAAAAATGTTGACATCATCTGCACAAATTAGAACTTTAGATGCAAAATAATGGAGGGGAGAGTGAACAGTATGGGACCCAGATGACTTTCCTGTGCAACACCAGAAGAGACCTCAGTGAATTTTGATAACATCTTTAAACTTTACTTGTTGTGTGCTATTAGATAGATAGGAACTCAGCTACCTTAGGGCTGTAAAACTAAATCCCATAAGCGATAATTTGTAAAGTAAAATATCATGCTTAACTTTTTCAAATCCGTGTAAATTTCATCTGTTTGAATGTTATTTAGAAATCAATTATATACCTTACCATAGTGGTAAGTACCAGGATGTTAGTTGTTGTGGAACGAGATTTGTGGATAACAGCGCAAAAGTTAGATGTGATAAGCTATCAGTTAAAATCTTTTCTAGAAGTTTAGGAATAGCATTCAGCTTAGCAATTCTTCTATAGTTTGTTACTTCAAGTTTGCTTCCGCTTTTAAACAAAGGAATTGTAAAAGATTTTTTCCATTCGAGTGGTAAACAACATAATTTAAAAGACTTATTGAAGATTGTAGTAAGTGGACCGCTCAAAGATTCAGCACAATTTTTGAGAAGGCAACTAGGTATTCCATCATGACCAGAATTCAAAGAAGGTTTAAATGATTTTAAGTTCTATAATGCGGTTTAATTCTTGATTAATGAAAAATGTATACCCGATGAATGCGATAGATTAAAGTGATACGGAGTATTATCGTATGTATTTTTGGAATATGTTGCAACAAAGAATTCACGAACATATTGCAGATCAATATGTCATCATCGGCAATACAGGATCCAAATTTCAGATATTTTTGATAATCAGAAGCTCGACGTTTAGAATTGATAAATTTATAAAACGATTTAAGGTTAGATTTTATTTTTGATGTCATACGGGCTACCGTATGCCAAATTATTATTGATGTTGTATTTGGACCGTGCGATAGAGTAATTTGTAAAATCAACTGAGGAGCCAGACCTTTTATATTTCTTGTAAAATAAGCTTTTTTCTTCAATGGTACGTGATACAGAAGAAGCAAGCATATATTTGTAAAATTCATAACTACATTGTATTTTTAATCAGAGCGGTTTCTGGCATTTCAGTTTTTATTGAACATTGTGATAATTGTTATCTTATAATTGAATAGATTGTTTCTATATGCATTTTTTTCTATTGGTTAATAATTTCTTATTACAATTTCCGACATGAAGTGGTGGTATACTGAGTAAAAGTTAGAAACAATATCATCAAATTAATACCAGAAATTATAGTATTCCAATTAACATTAGATAATAAGTAATTAAGTTTTGTATAATTTGCACGAATAAAGCAATAGATTTTTTGAGAGATTATACTTGTTTATTTTTAAAGGAGGTGCTGAATTATTTGAAGAGTGACAAATTTCAACATAAATTTTGGGATGGTGACAATCTGCAGGAAACGTAATAGGAATAGGAATCAACCGCAGACTCCACCTTTTCAATGTTGCCAAATCTTTTACCTCCCAGTAATCTTTTGAAGTTTGGAAATAGAAAATAATAATGAAGCAACTCGTACTTTAATTTTGAGCATCGCAATAGTGGATGTGTAGACTGATGCATAACCTTGCCTGCATATAGAACTATCTTCTCCTTCTTTGGACACGATTCTTCCATTTCCGTCCTCTTCTCAGGTGTGAGAAGAGGCTTTATTGCGGTGAAACATCGCCAAACACTATCGAAACATTTTCACGACGCAGTTTTTGTTTTATTGGGGGCAGCTTTGTCATCTCCAAATTTTCGGTCAATATGCGAAGTATAGCACTTTTTGAAATGCCTATCATTTCAGCTAGCTCACGCACCTTTAGCCGACGATCATCCAAAATCATTTTGTGGATTTTCTTAATCGTTTATGCCGTGGTCTACCAATTATTAGTCTTGGCAGCTCGTACGAAGGAGCAGACTCCCCCAGAATGGAATCTAGATCTGCTTTTATATTGGTTGGACTGCGCCTTTCAAATGAATTTTTTTCCATGTTTCATTGAGATCTTTTACTTTAGGTGGATTCAAAAAAAATACTAATAACGTGGCGCCTTGAAACTTAAAATATATGTTTTGTAAGTTAGCCACTTTTCATCAAAGTAATTTTGTTCAAACTACTGCCGCCATCTATACATTAGGTCGGGTTGCTCTGAGACCGCAATGAAAGTTTTTATCTAAAATAAAGGGTGTCCTAAAATTCAGACAAGATTTGAATTAAACAGAAGCCACAGTTATTAAATCATGAAGATCATAGGATAGGGTTATGTATGGCACATGTGGCACATCGAGTACAGTAGTTCCCGCTTAAATGCGCCCCGCTTAATTGAGTTCCCCGTTTTAATGCGCAAAAGGTGCTGGCAACAGAAAAATTCATACAAATTATATTAACTTAATCCCGTTTAAATAGGTCCCGCTTAAATGCGTTCCCCACTTAAATGAGTAAATTTCGACTGTCTTAAATAATTAAATCTTAAGAAAAACATTCGCCTAAATGCGAAAAAGCGTTCCTTATGCCTGGCAAGGCGTTTTTTAAAAAACAAAAATCCACTTTTTCTAAAAACGTGGCAACCAAATTTTCAAAATAAAAGAAACAGTGGAAATAATTAAACAAAATTCTCCAGATTTGCTTTTAAAGCGAAATTTGGACAACAGCAAAAATAAAATTCTGTTGAATTGAAACGCAAATCATTTAACAAGCAAAAAGAAAGCTAATTTAAACATTAAAAACATTCTCTAAAAGAAAAAACTATAAAAAAATCATGTGAGTCCGATCACAGGGGATCGGAAATAGAAAGAGTCATCTGGTTATACTTGTGGGGTTGTTGAATTATGTATATGTTATACGTTTATATTGTGAGATTTTTGTCGTTTTACAGCAAAGGGTTGTTGAATTAACTGAAAAAATTTTATATCATAATTTTTTCACCAATACATTCATAAGTCACAAGGAGTTGTCTTACGGCTCACAGCATAACATGTGAGCTCACATGTTATTGAATTGATTGAATTATATAATGGAAACTTACCCCCCTACGCGTATAGATGTTTACACATCAAAAGTGAAATATGAGTGGAATAAAAAAGAAAACTTTAACTTTAAAAGAAAAAATATAATTAATAGAAGATTCTAAAAAAAAAGTAAAAGCGATTTGTGTCATAAATATACTTGTTCAATATCATCTGTAAATAGAATGAATTGTTTTTTTTTTTTTGCCTTCAAATAATCTTATAAAAAGAAATCCAATGGTATTAAATCATATGGTCTAGGGGGCCAATTCTGATATCCGAAACGAGAGAGTAAACGACGAGGAAACGTCTCATGCAGTAATTGAATCATTTCACGGGATGTATGGCATGTGGCACCGTGTGGTTGAAACCACATTTCGTTCACAGCAATATCATCCAATTCAGGCAGAAATAGGCAGAAATAACAAATAAAACTGTTAAGTTTGGCGGTGGCAATATTATGGTATGGGGTTGCTTTTCAGGCCAAGGAATTGTTCCAATTCATGTAGTTAAAGATACTCTGACTGGATTTTGGGTACAAGCAAATTCTAAATGAAGTAATGTATCCATAAGTGGAGGATAATATGCCTCTGGTCTGGAAGTTCCAATGTGACAATGGCTAAAATCTATTGCAGTAAGAAAATTATAGTCGGTCTAGATCGACAACAGTTAGGATACCCTTGTGAATACCCTAAATATTAAATAACAAACTGTTGATTTGGTTTTTTATTGTATTACAAAGTTTCAACTTTTTTAAAAAAAGTTCAAAAACACTCAGTCAAAAAAATAGCACTACAGTTCTTATTATATTAAAAAAAAATACTCAAACTAAAGATAAATAAAAATAAATTAACGATTTTGAATTAAGTATTTTTATGATATTTTCTCATATTGAAATTAATATTTGTTGCGTGCCCATTATTGGCAATAACCTCTGCACAACGTTATTGCGTCGATTTTACCAGATTTAGGCACCTCTCCTTCGAAATTGAGATTCAGATTTGCTGAACAGCCATCCAAAGACTTTATTACTGGTTGGCTGTATATGGGATACTCCCTTCTTTATATCTGTCCATATATTCTCCATTGGATTTAGATCTGGGACTGAGCTGGTCATTCGATCACGTTTATTTTATTGCCCTGAAACCACTTTTTTGCTGGTGAATTTTTGTTGTGAATTTTGGATTGAATTCAGCGTTAGGGGGTCTTCTGATTACGAACACGATCCTTTGTCCCCAAATAAAACAACTTTGGATTCATCTGTCCAAAGAACATTTCTCAAGTTTTCAGCTTGCCATTCCAAATGAATTCTAGCAAACTCCAAACGCTTTGCAACATGCTTACGTGAGAGCAGGGGCACTTTTCGGGGACTACAGGCATTCAAGTTGTTGTCTCGCAATCTCCGATGAATAGTTTCAACACTTGCGGACACACTTAGCTCCTTTTTTATGTCTTCTTGTATTGTCTAACCAAACGCTTAAGGCCTAGTTAGCCACACGTTGTTAAAATTTATCCGTACCGTAAATGTAACGTTGGCATTAAGTGCAGTTATAGAACGTAAAAAATGAACTAGCATGTTGCTGTGTAAAATTAACCAAACTTTATCAGCTGTTCACAAATGTCACGTACAAACATAACAAAAATCTATTTTCAACAGATTGGGACGTTCCGGTTACGTGACAGTTGGGTTCGGTAACTGCTCTAAATGCTTTTTATGTAACAGAAAAAACAGCTGACACGGTTGGTTACGGTTACGTGTGGCTAACTAGGCCTTTAACCATTAATGGTGATAAAACTCGCTTGCGTAAAAGTGTTTCAGACTTTTGACTAAATTTTATTGCATTTGCAATCATTTTATTAGAGCACCCAACTAATTTTCCTTTCCAGAATATGATTATGTTCAGAACCCCTTTTTTTATCATAGCACGTTTTTCAGGTGTACAATGCTTTCAATGTCCCATTTCTATGAAAATATATAATAAAATATGTGATGAATTACTTTATTTTTAATAAAAAACATCTTACCTTCAGTTTTGATCCTTTTATTTCAAATACTAAATCACTATTAATTTTTTTTTAAGAATTTTTGTCATTCGGTGCTATTTTAATGACTGAACTGCCAAGAGTTTTTTTATGATTTCGATCATTGGAAAAGAACCGTTAACTTTTTTGGAATAATAAGTACGCTTAGAGAGAATATACACAATATAACAGTATTTCATTCTTACTTTCAGATAATACGCACAAAATATTTTTTTTGCTAGCATGAACAAGACTTGGTCATTGGTGCTATTCTTTTGACCGACACTGTACATATGTATATCAAATATTCCGTATTCATTCATATTTTCATAGCTTCAAGCTTAAGTTTCTCATTCATAAAATATTTTAAATGTTCTACAGTTTCAATCTTTACTGTACAATATGTTTTAACAAATGAATACTATGAAAGCAATGTATTTGCATTTTTCAATAATAAAAATATCCCAAATATGCAAATGGGATAGGCCGCCCCACCCCACCCCATTGTTTATTCATGTTAAATGTATTGATCATTTAATAATCTAGCGCATGTTAGAAATTCATACACATTCTGTTCTTATTTTATTATAATTTTTATCAATCATAAAATAACTCAAAACATGATGTGTAAATCAAGTTAAGAATAAAATATTTATGCATATTTTTATTATAAACAAATTAAAACAAGTAAGAAAATTATAGTCGGTCTAGACCGACTATACGATACCCTATACCATGCGTTTAGAGACCCTATCTCTCAGGCCCAACTAACTGGATATAGAAAATAAGCATAAACCAAATTTGAGTGGGATTTTTATTAATTTTTTGGGCTGCAGATATGAAAAATTCATATCGGATGCTATATTTATATGGGGACTAGGCCCAAAAATGGACCGATCCTGATCATGTTTGGTAAAGTCTCTTGTATTTTGCAAAAATATATACAAACAAAATTTGAGAAGAATTAGTGCAATATTTTTGTTTTTTGATAGATTTAAGTGAAGATCGGGAAGCAGCTCTATATGGGGCCATTGACTAAGAGTTGTCCAATAGGGATCATTTTTGGACTACTGATTAATGGATGTAATATATTCATACAAACCCAATTTGACTAAGATTTGTATGATAATTTGGATCTTATGGAACTATATGTTGATTTTATAGGGGTCATTTGTATGGGGGCTAGGTCTGAATATGGACCGATTCTCACCAATTTCAATAGCGTTCATCCCATGGCCGATAAAAGATTAAATATCAAATTTCATAAAAATATATTCATATTGGCGACCTGCAGTTTGATTACAAGCTTTACATGGACACACAGACGGACGGACGGACGGACGGACATCGTTAAATCGAATCAGAGGGTGATTCTGATTCGATCGGTATAATTAAAGATGGGTGTAGGTCAAATATTTTTGGTTGTTACAAACAGCAGCACAAAGTCATTATACCCAAACCACATAGTGGTATAGGGTATAAATATGCATTGGTATGTAAGGAGAAAAGATTTTTAACGATACTCATACTATGTCAGAATATTGTGCCACTTGGTCTAAAACTGGTGTAGTGGAAATCTAAGCGATTCCGATACCTTTACGTTAAATGGGCCCTTAAATACATTCGAAACAAAAACAAGAGTGTTAAATTCGGCTATACCGAATCTTTGATACCCCCCACCCTGTTTTTACGTTTACATTAATATCTGGACTTATTGCACTATTTATAACAAATTTGAATAAAATATTTGAAAAAGTAAACAATTTGATAAACTTAATACTAAATTATTACAATAAACATATTGAGAGGTCATATCTTTGCACACTGATGCCCAATATACTCCATTTTAAATACTAACCTGCTCGAAATAATAACAAACAATATTATCTTAAATTTACAGAGGTATTTGCGAATGAGCGTGATTTCAACAGACAGGCAGACAGAGGGACAGACGCACTTCACTATATCGAGTCGAGTTGTTATGAGGAGTAAGAATATATATAATTTATGGGGTCGCAAATTAATTTTTCGATGCGTTACAAACAAAATGATATTGATGTGGAGGGTATAAAAAACTAGATTTTTTAATAAAAACATATCTTTCTGTTATATTCAACCATTTTCTGAAATACATTTCAAATCCTGTATTGTCCAAAATTATATGAAAGAATTTACGTAAAATAATAAATAAAAAAACTTTTTGGAAAATAAAAATATTAACTAGTGATTGCAGTATCGATAATCGATGAACCTATTAATCGAACTAAAATATAATTTTAAAATTATCGCTAAATCGTCTGAATATTATCGATAAATCTATCAATAACAACCAGTGCTACAGATTTATCTGCTTCTATAGATTGTTTAGGTACCGAACAGATTTCTAGATTTTTTCTGAAAAAAACTGATTTATTGAAATTTTTCCATATGATCTAAAAATAATTTATTATAATGATCTAAAAACGTGATGAATGTAATCAATAAATCGATCGAATCTAGTGCTTTAAAATTTTATGGAAGAATAACTTCACCGTCCAATACAACACAAATCAAATTTAAATTTCAGAGGTCCAGAATCACGTTAGGAGGACATATTAATAAAATTTTAATTTAAAAAATCGTAATAAATACTTAGAACCCGTGCCAGAAAACAAATTTTGAATCAGAAAATCCGTTTTTGGTTGCAGGAATTTTCTGTACAAAAATACTGTCATGATTAAATGATGAAAACTTAAATGCATTATCAATGGTGCCGTGGTAGAGAAGAAGAAAGCAATATTAAAAAAATTCATAACTACACTGTATTCTTAATCGGACCGGTTTCTGTCATTTCAGCCTTCATCAGCGACTTATTGAACATTGTGATAATCGTTATGTTATAATTGAATAGATTGTTTCTATATGAAATTTTTCTACTTAGGAGCGGCCGTGAGGTTTGAACCTGCGTCTATCTCACATACACTCGTACTTGCACTTTTTGGTCAACGCTTACGAGCAGTGCACAACTCTGTCCAAACAAACAATCGTTATTTTGAATTTTTTAATATTTTTGCATTTATACTTCTAATTTCCACTATTCTCAGCTTTGTAAGCGTTGCCATATGTGATATATGGTTTGTACATTCTACATATTTCACTTTTTACATATATTTGAGGTGATGTTCTGAAGCGAAATTTTTCAATAGTTTGTTAGATTTGACGTCATTTTTCAGACATATAGCAATTAATACTGTAATTAATATGCAAATTTTAATTTTGTTTCAATGGTGCGTGGTTTTTTTGTTATTTGAGCGTTTTTAATAAGTTAAATTAAACAAAACAAAGTTAATTAAATTTGAATATGTGTCGATAGTTATCGATAATTATATTTTTTTTTTGTCGAATTATCGATAATTTAATTTTGATGATATTTTGCGATCATTAATATGAACCCTGTAATATTTCGAGTCAATCTGCTTTCGCCAAAATCTAAAGTTGAAATTCTCAATGCCGCCCTAATATACATACTAATTAATGTTAGTAAATTAGTTTTAATTAACATAACAAGTAGAAACATTTTCACAATGATATAGCCCGCCCTCAAAGTCTAAGTTTTGTTTTCGTGTTTAGATCAGAAAGGTTATCAGTTATTGCTAGGTGTACATTTTTTTAATTATGTTTTTTTTTCTCTTAGCTACAATAGATTTTTTTTTGTTTGTATATAAAAATTTAAAAATAGATTTATTTATAAAATTTTGGAGCATTATTTCTGTTTTGTTGCAAAAAAAAAACTAAATAATATTGCATTTCTTATCATTTAAAATATTTAATTAATTGTATATTTTATAACTTGACCTCTCAAATATCATACAATACATGAGTGTTCCGAAATACATATGTAAGTGTATTTATAAATATAATTAAAGACGTATTTCTTTCTATTTATAAAAATTTTCCGCCCAAAATTGTTCTTTTTTTATCTGCTCAGCTCTGAATATGTTAAATATTTGTAAAGCTCTTTAGGATATTTTGTAATATTTGTCTTTGAATATTAACAATGTTATAGTCGTATAATACATTACTAGCATATTCCAGCGGTCGAAATTCGAGTGCGATTTCTAGGAAGCTTTATTTTTCAACTTAGCCAATTCACAAACCAACACTTTTATGGTTTATTATTATTGTGAATGAAGACAACAAACTCATTAACAAACACATTAACAAATTTAATAAAACACACATAGCATATGTATAATTTTATGTATGTGTTAGTAGCAACTTTAAATGCAATTTACTCAAAATAAAGGAAAAAATTTAAAAATCTGTAAATCTGCAAAACGCATAAAAAGAAATACCTTTCAAATAATATACGTTTGGTCAAAATCGGGATAAAACGGTAGAACAAACATCGGTCACAAGAAATCGACTACCCTATTAATATTATAGATTACAATAGCAATTAATATGAATTTAAAAAAAGGAAGAAAATTATAGTCGGTTTAGACCGACTATACATTACCCTATACCATGAGTTTAATTGAATTTAGAAAATAAGCTCAAATTTGAGTGGCATTATTTTTTTGCATGCATGCAGATATGAAAAAGTTCATATTGGGATTAGGTCAAAAAATGGACTGATCCTGACCATATTTGGTAAAGTCACTGTCATATACAAGCCAAATATGAGAAAAACCTGTGCAATAATTTTGTTTTTTTTTTGGCTTTATATGGGGGATATGATTAAGAAATCTCCTACAAGGTTTATTTTTAGACTACGTATTAATGGGAAAGTGATTCTGATTCTGATTCGATCGATACAATAAAAGATTGGTCTAGGTCAAAATTATAAATAGTTACAAACATCAGGCAATGTCGTCATACCCTGACCACATCTTGGTATAAAGACAGTACAAGATCCTTGAATAGCATGTTGTACATGAAGAATTAATATAATGAAACAAAAAAATCTCGTATTTCTATCTTTTGACCAAAATATTTTCCGTTTTGAAATCCAGATCTTGTTATTTTTCTGCCATTAATTCAGGCTTCTTAATCCGCTTTCCACCCATATTTCGAGTATTCTTATTGTATGAGAACAAATTGTAAACGTTATGTACTAAACCTGTACTGTACTGGACAATATCAGTATTTCCTAAATATCCTATAGTTTAAGGATCATTATCAGCACTGGCATGGTGAATAATGATTTGACGATTTTAATTGCCTTTCTTAATACATCTTTGACTTCTGCTGAACAAATAATGGCGTACCAATCTTCATTATCAATCCCCAATCCAATCGAATCCTCATTAACAAGTCCGCTGTGATAAAGAAATACATTTCTTCATCATACATATGTCACAGATCTGCCTGACAAAGCATGTACAACACTGCATCAATGTTATTTCATGATGTGTTTCTACACGTTTGAATTCAAAAAACAAGTAATCACTTCTTGGAGACAGTGCTGCATCACCAAATTACAGACAGAGCTGTTGAGTTAGAAAAATTTTAAGACCATAGTCATTCTCGTTAATTTTCCTAGTTTTAGTTTTAAATTAACCTTCAACCTCAATAGCAAAATACAAGTTTAATTTGTTTATTTCATAAATTATTAAAAACGCTGTTATCCTTTTTTTCTAAATAATAAACAAATGCCGTTTTGAAAAATCTTTCGGACAGACCCTCGTAAAGAAACTAATATCAGTATTTGGTCACTTCAATTAAGTTATTTTCCTATGTGTAAGAATAAAATATGGAATTTAAAAAAATGAAGCCACCAAAATACCGACGCGCCGGTTCAAATATTTATACTTATCAGTTGATGGAACAGAATTTATAAAAATTGAAATTATTTAAAATGCAATTTAATAATAAGAATAACAAAAATGCGGATCAAAGTACGTGATAATACAGAACTCATAACAGAGCAATGGGCCAAACAGAGATTAAGACATCTACTACTACAAATACAGCAATTTGTACAATATCAGTCTAAGCAATTAGCACTTGAATAATGTCAATCAATTTTATAGTCGCAATAAAATTTGAGTCCAACTGAAATTTAAATAAATTTATAAACTCCCATAAAAACTTTAAATTGTTTGTTTATTAGAATTTTGAAAATCTTAATTTAGATAAATTCTCTTAATATCTATTATCTGTATTCGTTACTTTAGTAACTAATAAATTAAAAACACTAGGTGGATTTTCTTAAGCAGGGTCACATATGTACGAGTATACTAAGGCAACATAAAAAGTTTAAAAAAATAAATTCTAATATATTTTACAAAATATGTTCCGTGGTTGAAGTTCTTGCGGAAATATATTTTTGAAGACTTGAACTGACGTACCAAAAAATTGGATCATTAAATTAAAATCTCTTCTATTAATTTAAAAATTTTTATGTTTTCTTTATTTAAAATAGAAAAAATATTAACAGAAAAAAGCTGAACTTCAGAAAATATAACAAAACTTAAAATTCTTAATTTTTATGCTATTGAGAAAACAATGGTAACAATAGTTGAAAATTTTCCCACTATTTTTGGTTTCAATATTTTGTTGGGTATCCATTCTTTCTTAGTACTGCTTCACAATGCCGAAGCATGAAGGCAATTAATTTGTTGATATCCTTTGAAATTTTTTCCCACTCTGAATTATTTTTGTATCCTATACCACTATGTGCTCAGGGTATAATGACTTTGTGTTGATGTTTGTAATTACTAAAAATATTTGACCTGGACCTATCTTTTATAATACCGATCGACTCCTTCCGTCTGTCTGTCCGCTGTGTGTCCTTGTAATCAAAGTACAGGTCGCAGATATTAATATATTTTTATGAAATTTGAAATATAAACTTTTATCAGCCATAGGACGAACGCTATGAAAATTGGTAAAAATCGATGCATGTTCGGACCTAGTCCCCATATGAGATCGACTTAAATTGCCACAAGTCCCAAATTAGCAATTGATCACATTCGGTTTGTTTATTACACCCATTAATAATAAAATAAACCCTGTAGGAGGAGATTTCTTAGTCACAGCACCCATTTAATGCTGCTTGCCGATCTTCAAAATTATTACCCAGATTTTTCTCACATTTGGTTTTTATATGGTTTTGCAAAAATTAAGTGATACGATCTTTCCATATTTACAGGCAAGGATTTTGGAATTTTTGGATTTTTCGATAACATTAGGCGTGCTAATAGCATCGACTGATACTGTTGTAGAATAAAGTAATTTTAAGTGCAACAAAAAACAAAATGAAAACGAAAACGAAGATCCAGAGAAATATAGATTTGATATGAATTGTAAAAAAAGAAAAAAAAACGGAAAAGACTCACGTTTGCAACTGATGGTGATACTACTACAACTAATGAAACACGATCAGTGATCAATCGATCCCAGACCGTACTGCAGATCTGTCCGTTACTTGATAGTATGCTTGATACGTGTTTTAAATACTATAGCGATTTTAATGAATTTTTAACGGTAATTTAATAAAGTTGTAACAACTTTTTTGAGAACCGGAAGTTTTTAATACACACAATTATAACGAATTTTAATATACTTTACCGATTATTAAATACGGTTTAATAATTTATTTATTTCGAATTTGACAAAAAAAAAAGAGAAAACGATTTCAAATTCATCAAAATGTCTGAAGATTTTCAATCGAAACAGGAATATGCTCGTCAATTACGTTATGCTCGTTCCAAATTTCGTCGCATTCACTCTTTGGATCTAATACCTGAAAGTCCTAGCCAGGAAGAATCGGATTATGAAGAAATCCCATCGCCTTCATTAAGTCGTTCAAATACTGGCATCAATAAACAACTAATACCACCTCAGCTACCACAGTCACCTCTACCTATGGGAAAACGTGTACGAAATATTTTACTATTTTGGCCAAATCTTTTAGTAAATCTAGTTGTGTTACTGCTGCGTTATATCTTATATATTCCCTTGTCTATAGCCGCGCCCAGTTTTTGGTTGTCGGCTTTATTATGGATTTTCTGGAAACTTTTACGAGTACCAGTTGATTTATTTAAGTGGATTCTTAATACGGATGATCCAGCTAATGCAGATTTAAGTCAACAAAATTACGTTCCTAAAAGAACGGTACTTATTAGTTGTGGCAGCACTATACAAACTTTACATTTGGCTCGGAATTTTTATTCTTCTGGAGCACGAGTAGTAGTGTTTGAATTTGATGGTCTTTTTGGATTGGCTCGTTTTTCTACAGCAGTGGATAAGTTCTATGCGGTACCCAAACCTACAACTCATAATGTGGACAATTATATATCCGCTTTATGTCATATTGTACGTAAGGAAAAACCATCTGTTTATATTCCAGTCTGTGCAACCAGTCCGGCATATTATGATGCCGTAGCCAAACCCCATTTGGAATTGTTAGGTTGCGCTACTTTTATGACAGGAGTACAAGAAACTCTAATTTTAGATGATTGTCTGCAATTTTATCAACGATGTGCTACACAAAATATAACTCTCCCTCCCTATGTGGCTTTATCCTCGGCTCATGAACTATGGATGTTGTATGAACAAGGTTTTATTAGCCAATGCCGTAATATTTTGGTGGCCGTTGGCATGCAAGGAATAATAGAACGTTTCAAATACATGTTGCCTAGACAAAGACACGATTTACGTTTCTCTCATGAGATCAGTGAACGTCAACAATGGTTGGTTGTAAGAGATGTACCTGGGGAACAATATGTTACTTGTACTACCGTGAAATCGTCTCAAGTTGTGGCCAATGTAACATGTCGCGTAGAGCAGGATACCAAAAATCTCATACCCGTGACAGCTACTGCAGCTGCTACAGCAAATGATGCTGCCTTAATAGATAACTGGCTAAATACTTTCTTTGCTAGAGTACGATTCCAACGTCCTATCAATTGTCACATTAGTTTCCGTTTAATCAAGTGTAAAGCTACTGGAGAGTTTCTACCTTTAGGTATACGTTTGGGTCTTTCTCTTCCCTACATATGCTATAATCGTTCACATGCACAAATACTATGTCGAACCATGAAATGCGTTCACATGCGTCCCCTTACTCTAGTAGCTGCCAATGAAGAAGAATCATCGTTAGCCTTTTTGACATCACAATGGTCGTCGTTGGAGGCAACAAGTGCTACAGCAGCTTTAGATAAACGAGAAGCTTTGTTTACCTATTGGGATCCATTACCCTATTGTGCCTATTATCATTTCCAATTGCCACTGGAGTCGGTCAAAACTTTCCTACAGAAGCGCCACAAAAAAACAAAGAAATTATCTCCACGACTAACAATACCACCAGTTCATTGAAAATGGAAACTATAACAGGGTTTAAGAGCATAATGACAAAGAACTCACAATAAAATAACACAAGAGATTGTTAAATGTTCATCGGAGAATGACAGGATGACAGGTTGTTTAACTTTTATTAGAGAGAGAATAAAATAGACTGATATTTTGTTTTGATTTTAAATAAACATGTATTGTTTTGAAATACGAAAACTTTGATATTTTTTGGCACTACACACCACTTTTATGATAATCATTTATAAAAAATATTTTAAGTTAAATTAAGCTTTATTATTTAATTTTAATAAACATTTATTACATATTGTATTTACCCAACATTATTTTTGTTGACTTGGTTTTTTTAAATTTTTTTCTTTTCTCTACACATTTCTTTTGTTGTTCAACTGTTATGACCACTTTAACAACCTCATGACAACTAAATTATCCTTGTGTTATTCTCATTGAGCCAAAGGGGTTGCTTACTGTTAGCTGGTTGCACTATAGTTGATCCTTTATTCGTCATTTTTGTATGTACAAACATTGTTTACATGGCAACGTGGTGTAAGGTGTATTACGCATTATTTTAAGCCAAATTATTATCAGCTTTTAAAGATTGAGGTTACGTACTTTTAAAACCACCCTCAAAAAATTATATAATTAAAATTAATGCTTTATCACTTATTTATGTATGAATTAACATTAGTTTTCAAATAAAATTTGCATGAACAATGAACCTTGATCGTCTGGCCAGTCTGATTTATTTTGAACAATCATTGTAATTAAAGTAAATCATTATCAAATATTTATATTTTTATCTCTAGACAGCAAATACTGTGCCAAAAAAAAAATATGTTTACTAAGAATTTGTATAATTGCTGGTACTTTAATTACACTACGTTTCAGGAAATAATGGAAACAAAGCAAAAAGACTTCTAATTAAGGATAAATAAAGAGCCTGATATAAACAAAACATTCAGAAATTGTATTTGCGTAATTAAGGGTTTGGAAATTCCGAGACTTATTGTATACATCATTATCTATAATATTAATAGGCTAGGCGACTTCTTGTGACCGATGTTTTGTTCTACCGTTTTATCCCGATTTTTACCAAGCATATATTATTTGAAAAGTATTTCTTTTAAGCCATTTTGCAGATTTACAGATTTTTAAATTTTTTCCTTTGTTTTGAGTAAATTGCATTTAAAGTTGTTACTAACACATACATAAAAATATACAATGCTATGTGTGTGTTTATTAAATTTGTGTTGATTTGTGAATTGGCTATAATTGATTAGCAACATTTATGGTCTTTATTTAATGAAAAAATAAAATTTCCTAGAATTTGCACTCGAATTTCGAGGGCTGGAATCTGCTAGTTCAAATTCATATGTTAATTGAAAAAAAAAAATATTTAAACAAACATTAAATGTATTGTAGAACTTTTTACGTAGTAAATGAAGTAAAAGAGACAAGTAAGAAAATTATAGTCGGTCTAGACCGACTATACGATACCCTATACCATGCGTTTAGGTCCAACTAATTAGATATAGAAAATAAGCATAAACCAAATTTGAGTGGCATT
This sequence comes from Cordilura impudica, assembly GCA_963682025.1. Lineage (NCBI taxonomy): Eukaryota > Metazoa > Arthropoda > Insecta > Diptera > Scathophagidae > Cordilura > Cordilura impudica. Next base: position 74,541,273 of record OY821517.1, on the reverse strand, counting down.
GTTATTAATTTTTTTTGCCTGCAGATATGAAAAAGTTCATATCGGGTGCCATATATGTATATATATGGACTAGGTCGAAATATGGACCGACCCTGACCATATTTGGCAAAGTCACTTATATTTTGAAAAAATATATGCAAACCAAATTTGAGAAAAATCTGTGCAATATTTTTGCTTTTTGATAGATTTTAGTGAAGATCGGAAAGCAGTTCTATATGGGGCCTATGAATAAGAATTGCCCTGTAGGGATTATTTTTGGGCTACTGATTATTGGATATAATAAACACATAAAAACCCAATTTGACTAAGATCTATATGATAATTTGGATCTTATGGCAATTTATGTCGATTTCATAAGGGTCATTTGTATGGTGACTAGGTCTGAACATGGACCGAATATCACCAATTTCAATATCGTTCATCCTATGACCGATAAAAGCTTATATACCAAATTTAATCAAAATATATTCATATTTGCGACCTGTAGTTTGATTACAACCTTTACATGGACACACAGACGGACGGACGGACGGACGGACGGACGGACGGACGGACATTGTTAAATCAACTCAGAAAGTGATTCTGATTCGATCGGTATAATTAAAGATGGGTCTAGGTCAAATATTTTTGGTTGTTACAAACAGCAGCTTTGCTAACACCAGCTAAAGCAGTTACCAGTCATAATTGTGTAATGCTATATTCTTCAAAAGAAAGTGACATTCCTATCGTTTCATATGAAGAAATTAAACAATTAACCAAACAAGCCTCACCAAAAAAACTACTTATCGATGTTAGAGAGCCTCAAGAGTTGCAGGAAACTGGGCAAATACCCACTAGTATTAATATACCACTTGCACAGGTGACTCAGGAATTAGGAAATGGCGCAGATAAAAATGCCTTCAAAGAAAAATATGGGCGTGATAAGCCAGATAATAATACGGAAATTATATTTCACTGTAAACTTGGCATAAGATCGCAGTCAGCTGCAAATATGGCTAGAACTTTGGGATATCAAAATGTTTACAACTATTTGGGTTCTTGGACAGAATGGGCCAAAAAAGAAGGTCTTCCTAAATAAGATTGATTGGGAAAGACAAATAAATTATAGCCACGGTTTACATTTTAAAATCAATTTATTATCATTTAAATTATATAATTATAGTATTTTTAACCAGTTTCAACTGAAATGATAAAATTTTATTTACAATTTCAGTGTTTTTTTTTCAATAAAAGAAAATATTCTAAGAGAACAAGTAAAGTACATACATACATAGTTGTAAAAAAAATGCAATTTTGTTCATCACAGTCTCTATACAAAAATTATACGATCAGATGATTTTTTTCAAATCAAAGTCGGTTATTACTTTCTATCATTATTATTTTTAGTTATTGAAAATTCTGTTATGACCCTGTTTATGTTCTTTGTTCCAAATTCCCTATACCATGCCTTTAGAGAAAAGGTCTTAGGTCTAACTAATTGTATATAGAAATTAATAGGAATTGCGTTATCATAAATTTCTTGCCTGCCGATCAGTACAATGGAAACTATTAACAAAATAAATTTTTGTCGACTTGAACGGCCAATACAAAAAAATTGGATCGTAAAATGAAACTCTTTTATTAATTTAAAAATTTGTAGGTATGCTTTATTTATTTAAATAATAATCTAACCCATAAAAACAAAGTTTTTATAAAACTCTTTCTTTCCTTATGCATATGAGTTTTGAATATCTCCGTGACTCTGCGTGACTATGTCAAAGTTAATCTTTTTTCACAGCAACTCTATCGACCAAGTTTCAGATCGATCGGATAAGGGGAAATGGGTTTTAGATCACTACGTGACTGTGCGTGACTAATCGTGACTATGTCAAAGTTAATCTTTTTTCACAGCAAGTCTATCGACATAGTTTCAGATCGATCGGATAAGGGGAAATGGGTTTTAGATCACTACGTGACTGCGCGTGACCATGCGCGACTGTGCGTGACTAAGTAAAAGTTAATCTTTTTTCCATAGCAAGTGCATGGATTAAGTTTTTGATCGATCGGATGAAGGAAAATGACATTTAGATCACTCCGTGACTGCGTGACTATGTCAGACTTAATATTTTTTCACAGCAAGTCTATCGACCAAGTTTCAGATCGATCGGATAAGGGGAAATGGGTTTTACATCACTACGTGACTGCGCGTGACCATACGTGACTGTGCGTGATTAAGTCAAAGTTAATCTTTTTTTTCCCAGCAAGTGTATGGCTTAAGTTTCAGATCGATCAGATGAGGGGAAATGACATTTAGATCACCCCGTGACTGCGCGTGACTATGCGTGACTACCCCAAAGATAATCTTTAGTCACAACAAGACTATGGGCCAAGTTTCAGATCAATTGGATGAGGGGGAATGGGGTCCACCCACGACAGACACAGAGTACGAGTTAAAAGAAAGAGTTTAAAAAGTAAAAATATTAACAATTTTTTTTTATTATATATTCTTCCTTTATTTACATATTTTAACAAATTTGATATTTACATACATATGAGATATTATCTTAACATATAGATATTGCAACAAATAATATATAGAATCTAAAGATATTAAATAGTTTTTATGTTATTTTGTAATGATTTTTAAAGGAAAATGGGAGGAAAAAAAATATTTATATGCTTATAGGAGGTTTATTAGAAATAATAGACCTCTATACGCATATAATTTTCAATTTGGTAATTTCTTTTTAATTTTACGTTATTTCTCTACATTCTCTTATCAGTGGGTAAGAGGAATTTTTACTTTTGGCTAAGTAATTGTTATTAATCCTTGTTATGAAATCGATAATTTTTTCATAACCTGTTTCTTCATGAAAAAAATTTGTAGGATACCTCCTGGGCTTTTTATTTATCATTTTAAGATATTTGTTTTGTATAATTTGTAAGCGTTTTAGGCGACAGTTGGCAGCGTCACTCCAAATAGGACACGCGTATGTTAATATTGGCCTTATAACACTTTTTAAGAGGAGATTTTTGTTTTTTGGGGTTTAGAAATGACCTATTTAGTAGTGGCCATAATGCTTTAAATGATTTTATAGCTTTTTGGTACGTAGCCATAATATGTTGTTTAAAAGTAAGCTTTTTGTCCAAGACAACTCCGAGAATTTGACAGCGTTAAGTACATTTATGGTATTATTGCCAATAAGAAGATGACGTCTTGGCAGTCTTTTGGGAGATTTGTTAAATGGAAAAATTATTGCTTGGGTCTTGTTTTGGATTAATTTTGATTTTCCATTTGTGAATTAAAAATATTAACATAAAATAGTTAAACTTTAGAAAAACATAAAACTTAAAAGTATTAATTTCTATGCTGTTTACAAAACATTGGAAACCATTACCATACAATAATTGAAAACTTTCCCTCTATATTTTTGGTTTTAATATTTTGTTGGGTATCTATTATTTTTAGAACTGTTTCACAACGCCGAGGCATGGAGTTAATTAAATTGTTGATGATATCCATTGAAATTGTTTGCCACGCTGGCCATTTCGATTACAACTTGAGAGGTATGTTTTGGTTCAATGCCATGTTGGACCTTCTAGACCAGGAGCATATTTTCTCTCGCGTCATTTAGAATTTACTTGTATCCAATTCTAGTTAGAGTATGTTTTACTTCATGAAATGGACCCATTTCTTGGCCCGAAAACGAACGCCACACCATAATATTGCCACCGCCAAACTTAACAGTTTTATTTGTATATTTTGGGTCTAGTCTTTTCCCCCTGGTCGCCGTACAAACGTTCTTCCATCATGTCCTCTTAAATTAAACTTGGATTCATCTGTAAAGAGAACAGTACTCCAATTCCGTCTTAACCGGTTCAAATTTATGCGAGCCAGACGATTTTTTCTGATATCAGTGGTTTCTTCAAAGGAGGATAACAACCAAGGTCAGCCTCAAATTGCTCATCGGGAGACAGTTCGAGCACATATTTTTTTAGTTTCAGATTATTAGTGACCTATTTGAGTAGCATTTTTGTATATTTTTTAAACGCTCTATTCAATTTTCCTTCCTTTGACTCGTTACTGGACCTGCCGCCTAAATGTTGTCATGACATTTTGCGATAACTTTTGATATTATGGATTTATTCATAGAATATTTTTCATTTATATTCTTTTACTTAAGACCAGCAGTAAAATCATTTATTATTTTATTATTATTACTCCTCACTAAACTTTATTCTTGCCATAATTTTATAATAATTATTAATTATAATATTCAAATATTGAAAAATTTATTTGTGCCATAAACTATAAATATTTAAATAACGGCTCAAATTTTACATAGTTTATTTATTATTTATTTATTTATTACATTCAGCCCTGTTCTTGAAACGTTGTTATTTGAATAAGAGTGAATTTAAAATCACATGAAATTGAAATTTTGGGTTTCTTGAAACCACCTTTTTTATTTATTTAATGGAAACATATGTTTGAGTTAAGAACATATGTTATCTAGAAACCGAGGTGCCATATGGTTCTTTATTCAGTTTCACAAAAAACTTTTAAGTATTTTGTGCATGTTTTTTCTTAAGTTTATAGAAAAAGTATAAAGAAAAATATTTTCTTTTAAAATAACAACTTATTTTTTCATTTAATTGTTTTTTTTCTTCAATTTCATTCAATTAAAAATGACTTTTCTATTTTAAAAAGTTAGGCATCACCAAAAAAAATTTCGATATTCAAATAAATTGGATTTGACTGGCATCGCTACTGTATCGAACATATGCAAAAAAATAAAAATATGTGATTTGATGAAAAAAATTTTTTTAATTCCTTTATTTGCAATAATTAGTGCATTAAGAATCTATGTTATAATTGAAAAAATTATAATGGAAAATAGATTGTGTAAATAAAAAGTTTTTATTATAGCTATAGAACAGCATCATCGCAAAAAGTGTGTTTTATTAACATCGACCACTTATTACGAGTTTTTTTTAAATCAGCGCAAAATGTAGACGTTTTTTAAAATCGTTTTTTTTTTTTTTCATAAAATTAATGTCTAATTTTTTAAAATAATGACAAGATTCAATAAAAAAACATGTTAGAGTTTAAATATCAATTAGTTTTTTTTTATCTCTTAAGACCTGCTTAGTAGAAAAAAGGGCATTTGTTTTGATTTCACAAAGCCTTTTCTATGGGAATTAAAACGAGAAAAAATATTCTTATTGAAATTAGAGAACAGCAAAAAACTCGTAGATTTAAAAATTTTTTCATTTACGAGTTTTTTTTTGTGATAGTGGTTTCAAGAACAGGGGTGATTAACTCTATAATTACAAATTATATGTATATTACGAGGGAGCAATGGCAGCACAGGCCTTCAGCTCATTTATTTACTTATTACAAATATCAGATTTGGCATACAGATTGATTATTTTGAAGAAAGTGAGTATTGTTTGGATATTGTTTAGGGTAGGATTGGAAAGGTATAATTTTGGATTTAGGACAATCTACAAGAATATGTAATAGATCTGTTGTATTAAATGTGCAGTTGCAATAAGGCGGAATGTTTAATTTTAAGATATGTCCATGTGTTTTGTATGTCCAAGTCTTAGTCTATTGAATTTTACAGTGTCTATTCTGTTTAAGTTGGGATAAAAGATGTCATTTATGGTTTTGTGGTCGCTGTTAATTGTTTTGTAACTCGATGTCGAATTAAATGTAGAATTTCTATCATCGAGTAATAATGGTTACTAGCAGATTCCAGCACTCGAAATTCGAGTGCAATTTCTAGGCAGCTTTATTTTTTAACTTAGCCAATTCACAAACCAACACTTTTTTGGTTTATTGTTATTGTGAATGAAGATAACAAACTCATTAACAAACATATTAACAAATTTAATAAACACACACATGGCATATGTATAATTTTATGTATGTATTAGTAGCAATTTTAAATGCAATTTACTCAAAATAAAGGAAAAAATTTTAAAATCTGTAAATCTGGTGAACAGCTAAAAAGAAATACCTTTCAAATAATATACGTTTGGTCAAAATCGGGATAAAATGGTAGAACAAAACATCGGTAACAAGAAATCGCCTAGCCTATTAATATTATAGATGAATATACTTGTTTATGTCTTTATGGTAAAAATTAAAGTTGAGGAAAACCGGAGATATAGCTGTATTTCTAGCTGCGGTATCAGCGATTTCGTTCTCCTTAATGTTGCAGTGGCCGGGTACCCACAATAGTAATATATTTGGATAATTTTCTTTCTGATATGTGTGACATACAAGTTATTATTATAAATATTCGGTACATACTACAAATTTTCCTGACTTTGATTTTATGTATGCTTCATAAATTGCGATTAATTTTGCGGAATATATAAAACTATATAGAGGTAATAGTGAAATTTTAATTAAATTTGTTTCCGTTGTAACGCTATAAGACGTTGAAAAGCTTGATTTATTTTACACATTTGATTTCATACCATCTTCTATTTTGTTTGCTTTAATCAACTCTGAAATTTAAAAGTTTCCTTTGTTTTGTCATCACTAAAAAATACCTTTTGTTGATTATCCATTTTTTAAAATTGTATTTTTTGTAACAAATTTCTTATATATCGATAGAGAACACACAGAATGATTTCGCAAAAAATACATAATTTTAGGAAATTATTAAAAAAAAAAAAAACAAAATTGAAAAATTCAGAATTTTGTAAAATAAAACAAAATTGCTTCTTAGAGTTTAGTTTAGACGAGAGAAAAAACTGCGTCAGATAGAACAAACCACACCATTGATAACTTTTTGTTTAGAAGAGGCAATAAGGTTCAGTAACAATGGAGTAAATATAATGGAGTGACATTGTAAACACCTGACCTTAACCTTATAGGGTTTTCGAAAAAGCAAATTGGTGACTGGGAAAAATCAACGGCGTGCGGTTTTTTAATACCGCAGAAAACGTACGAAAATCTTGTGAATTCTGTAAATCCCAGAAGTAATATGACGGAAGGAGAATCAACTACATAATTATTAAAATGGAACAAGTTTAATTTTATCTTTATTAAACGAAGTGATGAAATATTTATTTTTATTTATTTAATTTTTTCCAACTTCAATTTTAAAAATGAACAAAATTTTGCGTTTTAGTTACGATTTTGTACATTTTTTAAGGTTTTTTAAAGAATGTTAATATGTTAAATAATTGCATACGAGTTTTTGTATTTTTCATATTTTTATTATTTTTCCATCACTATATACAACAATTTTATCTAAGAAGTTCGTTATTTCAGTTTCAATATGCTATCCATCGAGGAAAGGCTTGCTCGTGGCTTCTATTATTTCGAATAAAAGAAAACGCGTGTCAGTTTTTTGCTTTGTGGTCCTAGCGTTGCTACTCCACGTGCAATTAGGTTAAATGTACTTTTTGCACGTGTTTTTAGGTTAAGTCTAATTTTAAAAGTTTTTATACAACAGCTCACCCTAACCTCCCTTGCGAAGGCAATGGTTGTATAGGGGAGCTACGAGAGTTTAACCCTGGAGTTTTGGTCTAGTACCTTTTCCATTAAAATTTAGAGTACAAAAAAAAAAAAAAAAAAGTTCGTTATTTAAAAATTTAGAAAAAAAATTAAATAACGATTCATTCGTCGTTGTAGAAGTAAGGGATTTCTCACACTGCCGTCATATTTATAAATATCACTTAAAACATTTAAACGATAAAAGAAATTAGAAGTATAATGCAAAAAAATATTAAAAATTCAAAAATAACGATTGTTTGTTTGGACAGAGTTGTATCTTCTGAAATTAATACAAAGTAAAGCTGTATGGTACGAAAACTGAAAACTAACCACACTGCTCGTAGGCCTGACTTTAGGTGAGTGTGTTAAAGCGCTGACCAAAAAGTGCAAGTACGAGTGTATGTGAAGTTCACGGTTCAAAACCTCACGGCCGCCCTAAGTAGAAAAAATTTTCATATAGAAACAACCTATTCAATTAAAACATAACAATTATCACAATGTTCAATAAATCGCTGATGAAGGCTGAAATGCCAGAAACCGGTCCGATTAAGAATACAGTGCAGTTATGAATTTTTGAAATATATGCTTTCTTCTTCTCTACCACGCACCATTTAAACAAAATTAAAAAAATTGCATATTAATTACAGTAGTAATTGCAATATGTCTGAAAAATGACTATAAATCTAACAAAACAAAAAAAAAAAAATTTTCTTCGCTTCACAGCGTCATCTCAAATATATGTAAAGTGCATATGTAGGTATGTACAAAAACCGTACATCACATATGACAACTCTTACGAAAACTGAGAATAGTGGAAATTAGAAGTATAAATGCAAAAAAATATTAAAAATTCAAAAATAACGATTGTTTGTTTGGACAGAGTTGTATCTTCTGAAATTAATACAAAGTAAAGCTGTATGGTACGAAAACTGAAAACTAACCACACTGCTCGTAGGCCTGACTTTAGGTGAGTGTGTTAAAGCGCTGACCAAAAAGTGCAAGTACGAGTGTATGTGAAGTTCACGGTTCAAAACCTCACGGCCGCCCTAAGTAGAAAAAATTTTCATATAGAAACAACCTATTCAATTAAAACATAACAATTATCACAATGTTCAATAAATCGCTGATGAAGGCTGAAATGCCAGAAACCGGTCCGATTAAGAATACAGTGCAGTTATGAATTTTTGAAATATATGCTTTCTTCTTCTCTACCACGCACCATTTAAATAAAAGAATATATTATAAAATTGTTTTATAATTAAATAAAAGACTTTATGATGCAATGAAATTTTTGTTTTAAATCCAATCAACAACTTAATGGATTGTGTATTAAAATATTGTTTGTTACTTTGCCGTACATATGTTCGTTCATGGGAGAACAGTATTAGTAAACTGTTCTCATTTTGTTTTTGTTTAAGCTAACAAAACAAAGGAAAAAAAACAAAATAAAGTTATAACCTCCGGTAAATTACAGAATATTAATTGTATACATATTTTTAAAAATTAATTTTCTTATTATATGAAAACTATCAAGAAATGGCAACAAAATCGTTATTAAATCCACTGAAAAGAGCTAGCTGTTTAATTTTTTGTAGAAATAACACCGTCTATGCAGCAGCCAGATCAGCAAACCAAAATGATTTGCTAACACGACCTAATGCAGTTACCGGTCATAATTTTGTAATGCTATATTCTTCAAAAGAAAGTGACATTCCTACCGTTTCATATGAAGAAATTAAACAATTAACCAAACAAACCAAACCTAAGAAACTACTTATCGATGTTAGAGAGCCTCAAGAGTTGCAAGAAACTGGGCAAATACCCAATAGTATTAATATACCATTAGGACAGGTGACTCAGGAATTGGGACAGGGCGTAGATAAAAATGCCTTCAAAGAAAAATATCGGCGTGATAAGCCAGAAAACAATACGGAAATTATATTTCACTGTAAACTTGGCGGAAGAGCGCAGTCAGCTGCAAAAATGGCTAGAACTTTGGGATATCAAAATGTTTACAGCTATTTGGGTTCTTGGGCAGAATGGGCCAAAAAAGAAGGTCTTCCTAAATAAGACAGATTGAGAACGTGAAATAAATTATAGGCACTACATTTTGAGATCAATTTATTATTATTTAAATTATATATATAATTATTCTTTACCATTTTCAATCGAAATGACAAGATTTTGTATACCATTTAAGGGGGTTTTATTTTTCAATAAAGTTTCAGAGAATATTCTATTTCAAAGCCTTTTGACTAATAGATCGTACAAAGTTTATGTAGTAGGTATTTTTCATCAAAAATTGCAATATCAGCGGGCTGCTTTAAAGATCTTGTCTGTCACCAATTTTGTATAGCATATTTACATCTGATTTTCATACATTGGTAGATTGGTCGTCGTCTATATTTGAAAATGACACTGCGATTCTCTGCTATGCTATACTTGCTGAAGATATCATCGATCGACTCAAAATCGCTTTCTGACTCGATTTAGCGATACCCGTCCCCCGTCCATGTGTCCGACTGTCCGTCCGTCTGTGTGTCCATGTAAAACTTATAATCAAACTACATATCGCAAATATGAATAGATGAATTTGGTTTATAGGCTTTTGTGAGCCATAGGACGAATGATACTGAAATTGACCCCTTTAAGATCGACTTAAATTACCATAAGACCCAAATTGTATAGCACTTGGTCAAATTTAGTTTATGTGTTTATTACACCCATTAATAAGTACTCCAAAAATAAACCCAACAGGAGATTAATTAGTCATAGTCCCCATATTAAGCTGCTTGCCTATCTTCATTTAAATTTATTAAAAAACAAAATTATTGCACAGATTTTTCTCATATTTGGTTCTTATATGTTTTTGCAAAAAATAAGTGACTACCAGATATGGTCATGATCTATCCATTTTTTGACCTAGTCCCCATGTAAATATAGCATCCGATATGAATACCTGCAGGCAAAACAATTAATAGCACTGCCACTCAAATTTGGTTTATGCTTACTTTCTATATAAAATTAGTTGGATCCGAGACCCCTCTCTAAACGCTTGGTATAGGGTATGTTATAGTCGGTATAGACCTACTTTATTTTTCTTACTTGTTATAATTGTATTTTCACTTACGTGAAGTGAATGAAAACATATTATTTAATCAATTTCTGTATGATTTGATCATTATTTTTCGCCTAATAATTATGTCTAATGTTTATAAATTTACATTTTACTTGTAAATATTTTGTAACAGAAAGAATTTTTTATAAAAGCAAAAAGCGGGTTTATAATTTGTGGATATTTTTACACATTATGAATCTCAAGAGCTTAATTTTTGATAAATAACTTCAGTTCGGCTATAAAATGTACAAATACATAAATTCAAAATCAAACTACACGACGCACTGTGGACCATATTTTGAGAAGGCGGCCAAAAATCATTTTTTAGTGATTACCGATTTTAAAGTTATGTTGTTTATTTGAAAGTAAATACCATTGAACCGCTGGAGCAAAGAAATTGCGACTCTATTTCAACTATATCACAGCGAACAGGGTCTTCGAAAATGGACTTTCTCAGTATTTTGTTAAAATTAAAAATTTCTTTGTAAATTTTAATTTTTAAATGACTGTAACTTTTTTGTTTTAAAAGATATTAAAGCTAAGCTATTAATGTTAGAAATATAAGGTCACTGAATCGTTTAAAAATTAAGAAAGGTCCAAATTTCCCGAAAATCTCCTACTAAATAGATGATAACTCCTGCCCATCAAAAGCCATCAAAAAAATCTTGCACTCTTCTGTAGCCCTGATGTTTGTAACTACCACAAATATTGGACCTTTGTCCATCTTTTTTTATACAGATCGACTCAAAATCACTTTCTGAGTCGATTTAACGATGTCCGTCCGTCCGTCTGTGTGTTATGAATACAAAAGTTGGTCGTACCGGTGTTTTTTTTTTTTTGCGTGAGCTTATTTGTTTTTTATACTGACAGAAAAAGGAAACGGCGGAGTTGACACGAGTTGTTATATACTTATAGAAAAGTGTTGAGACATAATGCGCTTAATTGTTAAATTATATTAATGGGTAAAATCTTTTTTATTTTGACAAGTACATTTACATAGGTATTTTTCAAAAACATTAATAGTCGGAACTTGAGTTATATAGTTTAAATACCTGACAAAATGGGGGGAAAAAATGTAAATAACAGGTAAATGGTAAAAAACTATTGCGACACACCCTTTTAAGATATGAGCAGATATACTTCACCTTTTAAAAGGGGTTAGGGTCTGGGTTTTTTATGCTTCAAAAAGTTGCAATAAAAGATAAAAAATTTTATGTTTCATAATTGCAAAAAAGAGTACATATTTATAATAACAAGAAATCGCCTAACCTATTAATATTATAGATGTTTCCACAATTATTATTCATTACAGTTAAGTACTGTTATAGAGATCTCGCTGATATTTATTTTCAACAAAAAGATGTAGACGATATAATTTTGCACATACTGAGCAACCATTTCTTTAAGAATTGTAACCTGCAAGAAATTAAAGTACACAAAGAAAAAATCACAACTTTTGGATCAAATTTGAAAAAGCGATACATTAAGCCAACCCCCACCACAAGACGATAGTTTTAAAGAAGCCTACGAATTTGGAATGTCCCCTCTTCATGCTAGAATACGTTTTATGGAGCATATTCTTAAATTGGGTTATGATTTGGAGTTTGGTCCGTTAGACGAACAGTGAAAAAAACATAGAAAATGAAGAAAAAACAAAGGAAAAAAACTAATTAAAGAAAAATATCCACAGCTAGGCCTCATAATCGATCAACCAAAACAAGGAGAAGGAAACCCAAATGATGGAAATACTGCAAGGAGATTTTTTTCCGATCCAGAAGAAGCTTCAGCATTTATTACAGGTGTAGATCATGAATTAATAAGATGATTCAAAATCATATTACAAGTTCTAGCATGCAGCAGAAAGATAAATGCAAAAAATTTGGAGAGTACGCCAATAAAACAGCTATACTTTATAACGAAAAATACTCTTGGAGATATCGCACCTGTACCTCTAAAGTGAGTCAACTCAAAATTTACAAATTTTCAGTAGAGGCAAAAAACGTTTTTTTTTTTTTTAATATTTATTATAAAATTGAAAAACAGTTGTTTCATTGTAAGGAATTGCGAATAATACATATGTATCAACAGTAGTTGTTTTTGCGATTTTCAGTGATCATCAAAAATAACAAGTTTATTGGGTGCAACTCAAAATAAGTCATTTTAGTGGATTCTAACGAAGCTACTCTTATAACACAAAGAGGGTTACAACTGTATTTTTTTTTACGAAAGACTAGAAAATTCGATGTAAGATTTTTACAGTGGATAGTGAAAAAGTGCAAAAAGTGAAAATTGAAAAATTTTGAGTTGACTCACTTTAGAGGTACAGGTGTGATATATGCATTCCACAATTCAAAACAAATAACAAACAAATAATTCAAAACACAATATGCTACAAATAGGAGATCTATCTGAAGAAGCGCAAGAAAAAAGGAACAAAGACTACAGATTCGTTCGCGAGCACAACACAAGAAAAATGTCCAGATGTTGCACTAATGAAGACCTTATCACTATTTTGTTGTGCACTTCAGATCAATAACTTATACTCTTTTTTATATAGTTAAAAATTTTGATTGATTTAAAAATTTATGTATTTTATAAATTTACAATAAAAATTGATACAGAAATATTTAAAAAGACAATAAAAAAATTTTTAACTAAAGTCAATTATATTTTAACTCGGGCTCTTCAAAAAAGCCAACTTTGGCCATTTGGACTTAAAAGTTTACGGGGGCCAAAGTTTGGCATTTTCTGACAAAATTTAACCTACAAAATTTTTAAAAAGTATAAGTTGTAAAATTAACTGAAAAAATAAGACATATAAAAAAAAACCTTTTTTAACCTTTTAACACTTCACTTTTGTACTAAAATTGAACTAAAAATGAATCTATTTTAAACCCTCCATAACTTTTTTTATTATCGGTCGATATTTAAATTGAAGGCTAAAGTCCCACCTACAAAACAAAAAAAAACGCATATCAAAATTCAAATTCAGTCAAAAGTTGTGGATTTTTGACTGCTTTCCCGTGAAATGGTCCACTGTGCGACGTAAGCTTCCCTTTTCGCTCGTCTATATTAAAATTAGAAAAAACACTTGTCAGATATAATAAACAATATATACTAAATCTGATCGTTCTATAAAGATGTGATTATTTTGATCTTGGTACAATTTAAGTCGATCTTATATAGGGGTCATTTGTATGGGGCCTAGGTGTTAAATTGCTCCGATTTTCACCAATTTCAATATCATTCACGCTATGGGCGTCCAAAGCTTATGTGAAAAATCTCATCAATATATATATGTACATATATTCATATTTGATATCTGTGGTTGGTTTACACGGACACACAGACAGACAGACGGACAGACATCGCTGAAACGATCCAGAAAATGATCGATAGGTATAATACAAGGTGAGACTTGTTCAAATATATTTGCTAGTTACAAACATCAGCACAAACTCATTTTCCATAACCACAGAGTGATATAGGGTATAATTGTGTATTTTATAAAATAATATCAGACCTCATCGCGTTGGGTCCGTGAACTTTTTTCATGATCTCGAAAAAGTTATACCATTTTTTTCATAATTTTCCATGACCTATACTGCCGTCCTAGGAAAGGTCACAAACTACAAAATTCCGAAATTGAGTTAGAGATATATTCGGAACTGTGCAACAGTGCCCGATTTTTGTGTTAATTCAATTTTTTTTTCTTTTGCTAAATAAATATTTTCATAATAAATAAGTATTTTTTTATGAAAAGAACAAAATATTAGGGTTCGGCTTAAAAAGTGAATTCGGTCGGCACTATTATTAATTTCATTAATTTTTCTAGTTGTAAATTTAATAATGCTTAAGTTCGTAAATAATATTTTTTACATATTTTGAATAGAAACACTTTTTTAATTTTAGCTTTTGTTCATATGGTCAGTTTGGTTCTAACTGCATATTTTCCTAATACATAATAATTCACACTTGAGTACTGCTAGTGTTAATTCATTATCTTATCGAACATATGTTTTTCATCTTAAACAACCCTGTTTTTATAATGCAATTTTTGGCAAACACATCGATATATTATCGACATAAAGAAAGTTTCTTTTTTGCTTTTAGTGAATGACGAAAAAAATAATAAAGAACAAATACATAAAATTTGAAGTTACCTTAAACTTATATATTAAAATATTTACAATTGAACTATTTTTAATATAAATAATAGAAGAACGCAAGTGATAAGAATTGAAATAAAACAATGAGTAACAGCAATAACAACACAAACAACAATAAACGTAATGTTTTTAATACAATGGCAAGGACGGCGGTAGATGAAGAAAATGAAATGGTTATGTTATTGAATCAACCCCATGCGGGAGCACAAGAGACAGGTGATACAACCATAAATATGGAAAATAATATGGGTCCAGGGACTAGTCCACATCATTCACAAAGGCAACAAATACGAAGAGAGGGTAATACAACAAGAATAGATATGGAAACAAATGGTGGAGTAGCTGATGGAACTTTGAGAGGTGTTATTGGCAATGTAAATAGTAATGATAATTCTAATACTGATGATAGGCAAAGACTTAGAAATATATTTTCAATGTTCCGTGAAGCCAGACATCACTTGCATCGGTCACAATCTCTAAGAGATCCACAAATTGTAATACCTGCAACCACTAATGGCGAACCAGTACCGTTAAACGCACATCCTAGATCATGGCGTGAAAATTTATACGATGTTTTAGCTTCGCCAGTAACACCCAGAACAGATGTTTTGCGATCATTGTTTACTACAGCTTCAACTGCAAATATTCGATATAATTCGTTGCCAACAAATGATATTGCCTTACCCGAAGAGCAATTTCATTTCTTGCTTAATCGGCAACCGGGAACTATGGATGGAGATCTGCAGGCTATTGGAAGAAATGGCTTGGAATCTCAAATCCCTCCTTCAGCCTTAAGATTATCAAGACAAAATTCACGTTTGACTGATGACCAGAGTTCGGTTGATAACTCTTCCTCTGCGCCACAAACACCAGCTGAATTATCTACTGATAATGGTACTGGTATCGGAGCTGTAAGTGCTGGTAACAGTAGAAGAGTTAGTAATGCTATCTCTACCACAAATGGCGGTGGTGCTGGTCCAAATCCGCCGCAGAGACAAACCTCTGGCACTGGAAGTACAGCACCTACCATTGAAATGGATGAAGCTGATACAAATGCTGTGGGTGAAATGATTGTTAAAATTGTCTCACATTTTGTTCGTTATCTGCCTTTTATATTCATACTCTTTGTTAAGTTTATACACGATCATCTTTTAGGCATTCTCGACCTTATTTTACTCCACGGCATCATGTATCAAATTAATAAATCCCTAAAAGAGCAAATAGCTAAACTGACCCAAAAGTCACATGGTGCTCTTATAAGGGATATGATTTTATTGGTGTGTATTATATCGTATCGTTATCTCTTGGCAACGTCATCGCCTGATCCCTTTGGTCTGTTCATAAATCCACCCGAAGCCTCTCCAAATTTGGATGTACAAAACTCCGGTGGAGATTCTAGACGATATTTGGATGTTTACTTACATAGTGCTGTTCCTACTACGAACCCCCAGAACGATACATCTGTTACAAAATCTCTATCTTTAGGTGTTTTACTTTATTATGTTGCTGTTAATGATTTGATATTAAAACTGTTAACACAAATGATTAAGATAACGGTCACTTTGTTACCAACAAAATTTATACGTCAAAAGTCAAGGGTGAGTTGAAATCAACGCATATTAATATGTATATGATAACTTTTGCATGATTATTTCTTATTAGGCCCGATTGTATGCTCTTATAGAGTATATCTCACAATTTTATAGAGCTTTGGTTCCCATGCGCCAATGGATAAAATTTTTATTTGAATCATATACTGGTTTAGAAGTGGTAAGTAAAACAAAAACTACAATTCAGTTATAAAAGTTATTTCATTCGTTTAAAATTTATTCTTCAGATTTATTAAAGTTCTATATAAATCCTAATAACAAAATTCGTCAGATCTTTTCATACAAGAAATGTAAATACAATCAAGATTCAGAACTTCTGTTAAATAAACAATCTATTTAGAGATACGTAATATTATAACCGTGGAAAGGTAATTTACAATTCGATTGAAAGAAAATAAATTTAAACAAGATTCTGAACATTTTCCGCTAAAAAAAACTCGATGAACCTTTTTTATACAGATTAAAAGCTTAGCTTTTTAAACTTTTCGTAGCTTTTCTTATGTAAAAATTCACAGATTTTAAAGAATTTTCCATTAGTTTTTTTTTCTATAGTATGGCATTGTTTTTGGATTATGTAGACAGACAGTTTTTTTTATAAAAAAGTTTTAAATGAAGGTAATAATTTGTTTTCTTTTTTATTTGGAAAATAAAGATATAAGCAGCAGCTTATCGTATTTTATACACTATTCTAGATCTCTGGCATACTTTTCTCTGCTTTCTATATGGGTGCTAAAGGTTTTGAATTTGTGGAACGAGGTAAATCATTAAAAAATGCTTTGATTAATTTTGTACGTAATATGGTAAGTATAAATAGTATTACTTTCAAATTCAAAGATTATTATTTCTAACTATAAAATGCTATCCACAAAAAGGACTATGATCGTAAACCAACCAAAGATGAGTTGGAAGCCGCTGGTACCGTTTGTCCTATTTGTCATGATTCATATACAACGCCGGTGGTGCTAGAATGTAGTCACATTTTTTGCGATGAATGTGTTAATACTTGGTTTAAGCGCGAACAAACTTGTCCCATGTGTCGTGCTAAAGTTAGCGATGATCCAACTTGGCAAGACGGCGCCACAACATATTTCTATCAATTGTGTTAAGTTTTTGATAAAGTTTAATTCTTTTTTTATTGACTAATAATTTCTTTATTTTAATTATGTTAAGCGAACTATTTTAAAATTAAATTGCATTCCTAATATATGCTCTTATGTACATACTATTCAATACATATTGTTAAAATATAAACTGTATTTATTAAAAGTCGTGTCGTCGAATTGATAAGACGACATATATCATTTCAGTTTACCTAAAGTGTTTTCTTGAAAGAAGTTACCATCTGCCTTAGTGGCGTCTCTATTTATGGCCATATGCCGATCTTTACTGACAATTTCCTCTAGTATCTCGCTATCCCCTTTGATCAATCTGGATCGACCGGTGATAGGATCAAGTTCTCTGCGTATACGATCTTGTCGTTGTTGATATTCCTCTGGTGTTTCGGGCGCATGTGATTTGCTATTCATTAATTCTAGTGGAATTGAAAAATCATCGTTGTTGTCTTTATTATGCTCATCATTTATCTTCGTCGTCTCTGCTTTATATTTTTTCTCTTGTTTTTTTATTTTTTTCGTTTTCTTATTTTTCTCCCTGCGTTCCTTGTGTTTGTGTTTTTTCTTAGATTTCTTTTCATTTTTGCTTGATTTGCCCATTTTTGAAATTTGGGGAAAAATTATAAATTAACTTTACTTAATCTTACATACACCCCCCCACCACGCAGAAAGGCAATGAATATGAGAATAAGGAATAAGAAATCAGAACAATAAAAACATAGAAATAGCGTTAGTTTCACAGTGTTGCCAACTCATGCAACTGGAAATTTTCATCACTTAAAACGACGTTTTTATAAAAAGCCTGAAAACTTTAAGTTTGATTTGATTTCTTATTTATTGACTGTTATATGTATTTGATTTCTTATTTAATCTCATATAAGGAAATGGTAATTGATTAAAATTTTAAGTTAAAAATTATGTTAATCTTTAAAATAATTTGAATACCACTAAACTTTTATTTACAAACAGTTATAATTCAGGAATGGAGTGACTTATAAGCTGCAGTCCAAAAATGGTAATAACTTTGCAGACCATGGAGATCTTTTTTCCATCTGGAGAATTTGGAGAAAATAATTTACTTTTCAGGTATCGTTTTTTGTGTTGTTTCTTTCAATCTGGAAAATATAACGCGAAGCTCGAAGCTCCCAGTTTGCGGTGAGGGCTTTTGCAACGCCCGTCCTACACAGGCGCCACTGCCACTGCCACTACAGCTGTATACATATCAACGAAAAATTGTTCGAATCTCTCGCCATTAGCATTTTTGCTTACAAATGCCACTGCAATTTCATTTTGAAAATGTCGAAGCGTAAACTTCCACCAACATACCCATCTCTTGCTATATTTTCGTAGGCTTTGTTCTTTAAATCGTTAAGATTTGTTGTTCATATCCCACAAAAAAGGGTGGCAGTGGTATAAATTAATTATTTTTGAAATATTCTCCTTTTTTTATTAGCATCCATATTCCATCCATAACCCCCCAATCTCACATCACACTGAAATTGTAAAATCGTTGTGTACGTGTTATCAACGAAAAATTGTTCGAATTAGTCGAATCCATCGCCATTAAATTTTATGCTCACACATCTGACTGCAATCTCATTTTTAAAATGTTGTCGAAGCGTAAACTTGAAAAAATTTGTATACTTCTCTCTCTAATTGTACTGTGTCAATTTGTTAAAGTCTTAGAGAAGAAAACAGTTAGTCTGGCAAGGTTGGATAATCGTCACAAGACTGATAAAATACAACTCTACGTTCGTCAGAACGTTCGAGAAAATACAACTCTACGTTCGTCCGAACGTTCGAAAAAAAAATTCTGACAGGAGAAAAACAATGAAAAAAAAGGCTTTTTCCGGTGAGCAGCCAAGAGATACAGACGTTAGAGGAAAAAAAAAAAAGAAGACGGAGAAGATCGATATAAATCCACACGATCGTCCACGGAAAATTAAAGAAAAAGTGGAAGGAGAAAGCCTAAAGGGAGGTCACACATCTCATCGCATCGCGGGTTGCCAACAGGAGAGCCCTAAAGCCACCAGGTATTGTAATTCAGGCAGCATTTCATTTAGAAGATCGACAAAACTCGGCCAACAAGGAGGACCTCACCAAGTGATAAGTGAAGAGGAGTACCGAACCTCCAAATGCTGAGGGAAGAACTGCTGTTAAGCTGGGCTGCAACAACAAACCGTTAGCGGCAGATGTGGGGAAAAAGTGAAGCGGTAGCAGAATAAAGTTCCCCCAAGCTACAAGTACCTACGGCACCTGTTCAAAAAAAAAAAAAAAAAAAAAAAAAAAAAAAAAACCCCACTAGAAGGTATCATTAATCAGTCATCCGCAGAATATCACTACAATCCCGGCAGCCACCTACAAGAAAAATATTCATCAATACCAATAATCAGTCATCTGTAAAATTTCACAACCATCCCGGCAGCCACTTTCAAGAAAAATATTCATCAATACCAATAATCAGTCATCTGTAAAATTTCACAACCATCCCGGCAGCCACTTTCAAGAAAAATATTCATCAATACCAATAATCAGTCATCTGTAAAATTTCACAACCATCCCGGCAGCCACCTTCAAGAAAAATATTCATCAATACCCTTAATCAATCATCTGTCAAATTTCACAACCATTCCGGCAGCCATCTTCAAGAATTTTCATCAATAACATCAGTCATCTGTAACACCATCTCTCCTTAACAGCAGGCACGAGCAGAGCAGACACCTTCATGAGATACCATCCCAGGAAGCGGAATAGCCAACATAAAATAAGATAAGTCACATAAATATATATATATATATAAAAATTTTAGCTGAAACACGCACACCTTGTTTGTAAAGGGCAAAATTGTCCGTAGAAGAAATCAGTGTAAAGATAGTAAAATCTTGCTATAAAAACATGAAGTTAAATTTACCTTTATCAAAATAAAAAAAAAAAACCCCCCAAAATTAAATTAACGTTCTGAAATAGTAGCAATTTGTTACACGATGCAGGGTCGGATCTTTTCGTGTAATTTAAAATTAAATCTAGCTATTACCTAAATCACACATACCCGGGGTATCACCTGCAAAAATTTACCAATAATTCAAAATTACTTACCATTGTAATCAAAATTTAATTTTGCCATAATTTAAAATATTCTGACCCATTCTAAAATCTACAAAATTTATCAATGCGAATAATTTAATAAGATTTCGCTTTAGTTTAAATTATAATTATATATTTGGAAACCTACAAAAATTTACCAATAATTCAAATTTACTTACCATTGTAATCAAAATTTAATTTTGCCATAATTTAAAATATTCTGACCCATTCTAAAATCTACAAAATTTATCAATGCGAATAATTTAATAAGATTTCGCTTTAGTTTAAATTATAATTATATATTTGGAAACCTACAGAAATTTACCAATAATTCAAATTCACTTACCTTTTTAATCAAAATTTAATTTCGCCATAATTTAAAACTACACATACTGATTTTGAAATCCGCAAAATTCACCGATAACTTTAGTTGACTTAACTTTTTAAATTTAAAAACTTACCATAATTCAACTTATACTTACCCGTTATGAAAATTTGAATCAACCTCATTTTAGGACCATGCGAATCAATATTAAACATGGAACACCTTGGTAGTTACGGTGAATAAGATATAAGTACCTTTTTGTATATCATATTTAAATATATAAAACCAAAACATATATATAACTCATCATTGTCAAAACATTTACCTTAAGAGTATAAACTTCCATGAACGATATAATTTCTAAATACTATAGACCCTACCTTGTAAAACACCTAATCCATTATTCTAAACTAAAAAAAAAAAAAAGGGTAGCTACTTATAATGACATTGAGTACGTGTGCTTAAAGAAGAAAAATTTTATTGTATTCCATAGTTTTAAGAGGCCAATCTAGCCTAAATTTTTAAATCAACCTCAAATTTAATATTAAAGAAAATAGCCGAATTTCGTTCGAAATCTGAGATCAATGATAGGACGAATTTTGACCCCATAATAGCGCTATTTAGGCGGTTAGGTTCATACAGAAGATCCGTTAATGAATTAAAGCTGAAAACTCGGATTACGATAGGAATTTAGGCGGACAAGAATAATTAAGTCTAACTGTAAGCCTTAACATAAGAAACCCCGAATATTTGTATTATGAACCCAAGGTAAAGGTTCCTAGTGTTACGTTTTTGTAAAATTAAATAAAGAAATTGCACTGAGAAAGAATAACGATAAATTACGGTTTTAACCTACTTTTCGGTGGATGTTGAACATGGCTGAATGAGCAGCGGAGGATAAGGTAGGTATTTGGAGTGAAGATGCGTGTGTTTAGGGATAAATTATAAAAGTTTTTCAGGCACAATTTATCAAGGCGAGTTATTCGAAAGAATATTATGGGAGGGAGCCTGAGGGTTTATAACATCTAAATCCACTCGTTGCGATTTGACTGGACATTTCAGCCCCACAATTCTTTTGTTCTTTTAGGCAATACATGCACTGGTACAGTATAACTGTATCGGCATATAACTCCTGCAAACGGACACCCGCCCAAGCCCGACGAGCCATAGCCGCGCTGAAAATTGTGAGTTACCAGTGTGACAGGGGTTTATATGCTGACATTACTTATTTGAGTAATGGGACACGACAGTTATTTGGCGCCCAACGTGGGGCCCGAGGGAATTTATTTAAAACTTTGTAATAGTAGATAGAAATAGAAGTGTTCGGAGTAATAGGTTTTATCGGAAAAACCTCAAATTTCATAATCAGTGAATACTAGTCTTCCTTATTCTATCCACGTAAGTCTTAGCGGACTTTGAATAAGTCTCACTAATTGCGACGGGAGATAGAAAAGCCGAAACGTTTGGTGAGTCACGCTCAGACTGGGTTCAAAAGTCTGTCCGTTAGCCACTAAGTACATATCATTTCCACAAGATTGCTTATCTACGTAAGTCTTAGCAGACTTTAAATAAGCCATGCTAATTGCGACGTGAGATAAATGGTCAAAACAGTTTAGTATACCTTTTAGAATTCGCGTAAGTCTTAGCAGACTTTAAATAAGCCATGCTAATTGCGACGTGAGATAAAAGGTCAAAACAGTTTATTATACCTTTTAGAATTCGCGTAAGTCTTAGCAGACTTTAAATAAGCCTTACTAATTGCGACGTACAATAGACATAAAGTTCCGATAAATATAAGTTCCGATAGGCCTTGCGCTTTTAACATAATTTGCTACAGCTAGGATACTAACATCTCAAGTCAAGTCAAAACGTTTTTTTTACGCACTTCATAACCAAATACCTTCCAAGTTCATCTATCAGCATCCGAAAATTTTTATCCAATTTAGATCCCAACAATATCCAGACCAATCAAAGGTAAAGCTTTTATTAATTTTGTTGATTTGATTTTACTTTGATTTTTCCATTTTTGATTTTTGATTTCAACTCCCATTTTTGGTTTTATTAAGTATTTATTTTTGATTTTTATCTTTCAGTATTTTTTACTTTTAGTTTTAGCTCTTATTTTTGGCTTTATTAAGTATCTATTTAATTTTGATTTTTGATTTAGACTTATATGTCAATTATTACTTTTGCGTTTTATTAAGTATTTTTGATTTTTTTCGTTTACTTCCTATTAAGTATTTTTGATTTTGATTTATATTTCAATTATTATTTGGGTCTTGGTTATTTTGATGGTATGCCAATCATCATTTCCGGTTATTTTATTTCAATTACTATTTTACGTAAATCACTACGGATCTCATCTCAAATTTTGACCTTGAACTATTTTGATTAATTAATTTTAAATAATCTTCAGTAACACTAACCATTATCTCCACAGTTTTGACACACCACACAAATTATAAGTATTCCGTTTATAGATTTGAGTCACCGATTTATTTCAATTTTTTTAGTTTTTATAAAGTCAGACTACATCTCAACCCAAAAGGTTGACAAAATTTATATGAGATTTAAGTTAGAATTTTTGGAATTAATATAGATTTCTAAAATCAGCTTAAACCACAACCCAAAAGGTTGACAAAAATTTTTATTAGACTTAAGTTCGGATTTTCGAAATTAATATAGATTCATAAAATCAGCTTAAACCACAACCCAAAAGGTTGACAAAAATTTTTCTATGATATTATACCAATACCCGTAGCAAATCGGAGGATCGGCTGACGGGGTTGGATATCTTCCAGCGCGAATTTGTCAAAGAACACACAGGGTGTTCAACAGCCCAACTTTCGGGATCAGGAAGTTCTCTAAGGGGCAACCCTGGGGGTCGGAAAGGCCTTGAAAGGGGGGGGTCAACCTTCACTGGTTTACTCGCAGGTCGAGTTATTCTCCGTGGATTGACTAGACTTTGGTTGAAGAGCCTCCTACACAGCCTTGGACAGTAGTTCTGTTTTGTCCCGGGGTGTGTACGAACCTTCTTCGGAAGATTAGAGGTTTCGAACGGAGCCAAGTTTCTATCGCGTAGTATGCTTATGCAATAGAACTCAAGCATAGGCTGCTTGTTTTACCGGATTTTCCTTAAATATTACCTGACTTACTCTGGATGGACTATTACACAATTGTGGTCGAATTAGTTAAATTAAACTAAATTTTCAATACCTTATTCCGAATTGATTAACACATAAGCGTTACTGAACTTTGTTTAGTCCATATTGACTAGCATTTCATTTCATACAATTCGACAAACTTTTGGTCAATAATTTAGTCCAAATTGACTAATATTTAATTTTGTTCAATTCAACGTTTTTATAATTTAGTCCATATTGGCTTACGTTTCATTTCGCTCAACTTAACGAACACGTTTGTAAACTTTAAGTACTTTTTCGACAACTTAGTCCATATTGACTAACATTTCATTCATAAACTTCTTCAATAACTCAGTCCACAAGGACTAATATTTCATTTTGTCCAATTTAACGAATTTTGTTATAATTTAGTCCATAGTGACTAGTATGTCATACAATTGATAAACCTTTTCAAAAACGTAGTCCATATTGACTAAAAGTTTAATTCGATCAATTTAAGGAAACTTCTTCAATAACGTAGTCAATTTGATTTAGTCCACATTGACTAATATTTTATTTTAGTCAATCTGACGAACTTATTCAGGAACTTAGTCTAGATTGACGAACGTTTATCTAGTCAATATAACAAATTGTTCCAATGACACTCTATATATTAAATAACATTGTATTTCAGTCAATTTACCAAACTTTTAACTACTTAGTCCATGCTGACTAATAAGTCATTCCGTTTAATTTAACGAACATTTGCAAAGACTGAGTTAACTTAACAACAATTTCTTTTCACAGTTTAGTCCATAGTGACTAAAATTGCATTTCATTCAATTAGACGAAACTTGTCAATAGCATTTCATTCGAATTCATGAATTTATTTTAACAAATTCAACATTCAACGTAACCAACGTTTTCAATAATTTATCAGTATAAATCTATAATTCATTTCGTTAAACTTGACGAAACTTGTTCAATAAGTTAGTCAAGATCGATTAAAATTTAATTTGTCTAACCCCGCGAACATTTCCAATAATATAGCCGTACGGACTAACATTTTGGGTCATTCATTTTGAACGGACGTTTTCAAGTTTTTGACAACTTAGTCCACTTGACTAAGACTTCATTTAGCCAATTGGGAAAGAAATCTTTCTTCAAGAACTTAGTCTATATTGACTAGCATTTATTTTGTTCAATTTCACGAACCTGCTTTTAAGAAGTTAGTCGGTATTGACTATAATTGTATTCGATCAAAAACTTTGGTCGGATTGACCAACAGTAACCAGCTCTAGTGATCGCTCACTTGTTAAACCCTGGTCCAAAGTGGCCAGCAATCTATCTCTCACATTTTCTTTCGAACCAACGAACCATCGTTCAGTCCAAATTAACTAATCATTTTTGACGTTTCCCGGCATTAACGATAAATTTGTCCAGTTTACCCGATTAGGAAGATTCTCACCCATCACAAGGGGAGCAGATTTTGTAACCACCGGTTATGGTAAAAACCCGAAGCGGAAGAGAAACAGTAGACAGCATGGATCCGGCCAGAAATACCACAACATCTTCAACAATTCCAGTTACAAGCCAAGCGATAATTACAACGGCACCAATACACAGTCCACGACTAGTTACAGCGGTAACAGGACCGTCAACATCTAGAGCCACAGGAAACCCTACAATTACAGGACCTACAATGGATAGGACAACTATGGAAGCCTTGGATGAAACCGTGAATAGTGAGGGAAGCTCTTCAGCGAACACGACCATACCTTCTCCGGAGTATAGCAGCTTAACGGCTAGAGAAGTGAGACAAGAATTTCGACAGCAGAATGGGAACCTACCTATAACCTCAGAACAAAGACAACAGAGAGAAGTAGCAGCAGCAGGTTTAAGACAAGTCGAAGTGATGCGTGCAGTTGATGCCAGGATAGAAGCGCTGATACCGAGTATCGTACAGGCAACATTAAGTGCGATGTCTCAACAAGGTAGCACCAGCCATCGAGGGACCATGGGACGGCAAAATTTGCAAGATCAAAGGACTCAGGCGCACAGAGACAACCCAACGATAAACCAACAAGCGGCGCATCGACCTCAGCCACCTTCTCACCGACAGCCGTATCAGACACCACTCGGGAATCCTCCACAACAGGCCGGAACCAATAATTATGGGCCAGTGAACTACATTTCACCGCAAAGACTAAACGAGCAACCAGTTCCAAGATTTAATATGCCACCTCCACTAGTAAACCAACAGTCAATTCCGAACTATCCTCAGTTTCCAGCTCATTTGAACCAATACTATAATGGTTCTCAGCACTCTTTTGACTCATCTCGTAGAATAGATAAGTGGGGACTGAAATTCGATGGAACCCCAAAAACACCCAGTGTTGAAGACTTTGTTTTCAGAGTAGAGACTCTTCAGTTTGATTTTTCGTGTTCTTGGGTAGAAGTTATTAGAAATTTTCATCATTTCCTTAGCGGAGCTGCTTTAGACTGGTTATGGGATTATAGGAGAATGAATAATAACATTAATGATTGGCCTACATTGAAAAACGCTTTAGTAAAATATTTCCATCGTTATGAAAGCGATTTTGACATCCAGCGGAAAATCCTAGACAGACGTCAACAGAGTAACGAACCCTTCGACGACTTTTGCAATGCTATTGTACATTTAAGGAATCAGCAGACCAACCCGATAAAGGAACAAGATTTGGTTGAAATAATGAAAAGCAATTTGAAGCCAGCGATGACCCAACTTCTTTTCGCAGTCCGACCTTTTGGATTAGCGCACTTTCGCACGGAAGGCAGGCGAGCTGAAAATATGTTAAATAATCAGAGGTCTTTCCAAAATAGATTTCCACATAGACAGGTAAATGAGATAGTACATGAACAGGAGACAGCCGAAGAGCAATTCGAAATTCAAGCCATTACCAAAGAAAGCAAAATGGTATGCTGGAATTGTAAGGAAGATGGACACATGTTTATGGACTGTCCCTCAGAAAGGAGAAGATTATTCTGTTTTAAGTGCGGTTATGATAACACCGTTACTCCTAAATGCCCAGTTTGTCAGGGAAACCGGAGAGCGAACGTTCCTCGCCTGGGTTTAGAGGTTCGTTCGAGGAGTGTAGCAACACAAAGTCAACCCACCACTCAACCACAAGTTTAAATACCGTAGTAGAAGCGAAAGCATTATCAGCCTTTTCTATCTTACCCGACATTCCTAGCTTACCAGATGCGCCCATCTTTCCAAATGCGTCAATCTTACCAACGTGTACGAGTCTGCCAAACGAATTCAACACCCCAGAGGTTGTAGAGGCACCAGACTTGATTGATTTCACAGAAGACAACGTCCCAAAACCAAAATATACCATTTCAAAAAAAGATCAACCGAAGACGCCTATAGTCGAAACAAGCTCGGACTTGCCGGCTAAAAAGTCATGGCATGCGCGATTGCAAAACTATATACGCGTGAGAAATCGGATATTCGGAGCACCATCAGAGAAGATCGAGAAAGCCAGACAACGTCACAAGAAAAGAAAAGAGCGTCGTAAAGAAATTGCTTCAGCCACGTTAAGCGAGGGTCCGGATTCCCGAATATATGCGACGATACAAATCAATGGATCACCAATTCAAGGATTGTTAGACAGCGGCGCAACAGTATCATGCCTGGGGAAAGACTGCTTAGATTTTGCGGAAAAAGCGAAATTATTAATTCACCCTTATAGATCCACGATTAGGACAGCGGACGGGCGCACTAATCAAATTGTAGGACGCGTGAGGTCGGTCATTTCTTTTAATGGGATATCCCATCCAATCGATTTTTATCTAGTACCTACCTTGGAACAGAAACTCTTCCTGGGAATAGAATTCTTGAGAATTTTTAGATTTTTTAATTTTAGTATAAACAGCCTTTCGACTAGCGAGACTGGGTTAGAAGAGGATTCCGAAAATAGTTTTCCGCGGTTGCACCAACTGGCGGTCAAACAACGTCAAACCTTAGAAGATAGTATTAACAGATTTCCGTGTTTCACTCTGATGGGGCTAGGAAAAACGACGTTAGAAACTCACGTTATTGACACAGGGACAGCGGTACCTGTTAAGGAAAGACATTACCCTATTTCACCAGCGGTTCAGAAACTAATGTACGCAGAATTGGACAGGATGATCTCACTAGGAGTCATTGAGCCGAGCGAGAGCCCGTGGAACAACCGAGTTACGTGTGTTCTAAAAGGCGAAAAGGTTCGGATATGCTTGGATGCTCGCCAACTCAATAAACTCACAGTGAAAGATGCCTATCCTCTCCCTCATATTGAAGGTCTGCTTAGCCGCCTAGGAGATACACACTTCATTTCGAGCATCGACTTAAAAGACGCCTTTTGGCAAATTCCACTAGCAGAATCAAGTCGGGAAAAGACAGCCTTTACAGTACCAGGAAGACCGTTATACCAATTCACAGTGATGCCATTCGGTTTGTGCAACGCGGCACAGAGACTATGTCGATTAATGGACAAGGTAATCCCGGGAAGGTTGCGGGAAAAAGTCTTCGTTTACCTGGATGATTTGCTAGTGGTTTCCTCCAACTTTGCAGACCACGTCGAATGTTTGAATGAAGTGGCTGCCTGTCTCAAGAACGCAGGGTTAACCATCAATGTCAAAAAGTCAAAATTTTGTTGTAAGGAACTGAAATATTTAGGGTATATAATAGGAGAAGGAGCCGTAAAGCCCGATCCCGAAAAAATCCATGCTATAGTAAGCCTGCCTTATCCGACCACTCCGAAGCAAGTACGCAGCTTTATGGGTACCACTGGCTGGTACAGACGATTTATCCATGACTATGCGGCCATTACGGCACCCATCTGCGAAACCTTAAAAAAGGGCAAAAAGTTTTCATTTCCGGAACCGGCCAAAGCGGCGTTCGATCATTTAAAGATTAGTTTAACTTCAGCTCCAGTGTTGACTCATCCAAATTTTGAAAAATGTTTCTTTGTGCAATGCGATGCTTCAGACGTAGGAATTGGCGCAGTACTTTTCCAAGAGGGCGATGAAGGGGGAGAACTTCCCATCGCCTACTTCTCAAAAAAATTGACAGCGACTCAGAAGAATTATTCTGTGACCGAACGCGAGTGCTTAGCTGTAGTCTCAGCGATTAAGCGTTTCCGACCCTATATCGAATTAATGAAATTCGTAGTCATAACGGACCATTCTAGCCTTAAATGGCTAATGTCACACAAAGACTTGAGTGGGAAATTAGCCAGGTGGAGTTTACATCTCCAAGGATTTAACTTTGAAATTCGCCATAGGAAAGGCACGCAAAATATCGTGCCAGACACGCTGTCTAGGTACGCACTAGAAAGCATCGAGTGCCAAGCGTTAGTCGACTTGCAGTCGAAAGATTTTGAACTGGAAGATTATCAAGAATTAAGAAAGACAATAGAAAACGAAAAAGCTTGCCTACCAGATATTCGAGTTATCAATAACCTCGTATACAAACGCACACGCTTTTATAATGGAGGTATTTCACATGAAGACCATGCATGGAAATTGTGGATACCGGCGACAATGACGGAAACCGTTATCAAAAACGCTCACGAACCCCCTAACGTCGCTCACGGCGGAATTGGGAAAACAATAAGGAGGATTCGCGAATACATGTATTGGCCACACATGAACTTACAAATACGAAATTTTATCAACAAGTGCGAAACATGCAAGGAATCGAAACCTTCTAACTTAGTGTTAAAACCACCGATGGGTAGCGAGGTAGACGTATCAAGACCTTTTCAGCGAATTCATATTGATTTTCTCGGTCCATACGTCCGTTCAAAAAGGGGTAACTGCTACATCTTCATAGTGTTGGATTACTTTTCAAAATTTGACCTTCTCAAAGCAATGAACAAGGCAACGTCAAAGAACGTTATCGATTTTCTGATTCGTGAAGTCTTTTATAAGTTTGGCTGTCCAGAGACACTCGTTTCTGATAATGGACAACAGTTCATTAGTAAAGAGTTCAAAGACTTGGTTGATAGTTTTGAGATTAATCACTTACGTACAGGTAACTACGCACCACAGGCTAACGCGGCCGAACGGGTTAACCAATCAATTCTATCGGCAATTCGTTCTTACCTAGATACGGATCATCAAGAATGGGATCTACACCTGTGCGAAATCGAATGCGCTTTAAGATCGGCGGTGCACACGGCGATTGGCATGACACCCTATTTTGCTTTGTTTGGGATAAACATGGTGACCCACGCGTCCACGTATAAGCTGGCGCGCAAATTAGATATTTTGGAAGACCCCGATGTACGGTTCGAAAATAAACACGAATTTCTAGAAGTAGTCCGGGGTAATATTAGAGAAAATCTGCATAAAGCATATGAAGCCAACGCAAAAAAGTATAATGTCAGGTGTCGGTTGACTAAATTCAAGGTCGGCCAAGAAGTTTTTAGAAGGAATTTCCCACTGTCAGATTTTACCAAGCAAATATCAGCGAAACTTTGTAGAAAATTTGTGAAATGCCGAATAGCCAGAGTAGTAGGAAACTGCTTATATGAAATCGAGAATCAACAAGGAAAATCGGTCGGCATATTTCATGCTAAGGATTTAAAAGCCTAGATAAGGTCGCAACACAGCTCTTTATCATATCAGCAATTTGGTTTGCTGATATGATAAACTAATAAGACACTGAGTAAGAGGGTGTGTACTGTGTCAATTTGTTAAAGTCTTAGAGAAGAAAACAGTTAGTCTGGCAAGGTTGGATAATCGTCACAAGACTGATAAAATACAACTCTACGTTCGTCAGAACGTTCGAGAAAATACAACTCTACGTTCGTCCGAACGTTCGAAAAAAAAATTCTGACAGGAGAAAAACAATGAAAAAAAAGGCTTTTTCCGGTGAGCAGCCAAGAGATACAGACGTTAGAGGAAAAAAAAAAAAGAAGACGGAGAAGATCGATATAAATCCACACGATCGTCCACGGAAAATTAAAGAAAAAGTGGAAGGAGAAAGCCTAAAGGGAGGTCACACATCTCATCGCATCGCGGGTTGCCAACAGGAGAGCCCTAAAGCCACCAGGTATTGTAATTCAGGCAGCATTTCATTTAGAAGATCGACAAAACTCGGCCAACAAGGAGGACCTCACCAAGTGATAAGTGAAGAGGAGTACCGAACCTCCAAATGCTGAGGGAAGAACTGCTGTTAAGCTGGGCTGCAACAACAAACCGTTAGCGGCAGATGTGGGGAAAAAGTGAAGCGGTAGCAGAATAAAGTTCCCCCAAGCTACAAGTACCTACGGCACCTGTTCAAAAAAAAAAAAAAAAAAAAAAAAAAAAAAAAACCCCACTAGAAGGTATCATTAATCAGTCATCCGCAGAATATCACTACAATCCCGGCAGCCACCTACAAGAAAAATATTCATCAATACCAATAATCAGTCATCTGTAAAATTTCACAACCATCCCGGCAGCCACTTTCAAGAAAAATATTCATCAATACCAATAATCAGTCATCTGTAAAATTTCACAACCATCCCGGCAGCCACTTTCAAGAAAAATATTCATCAATACCAATAATCAGTCATCTGTAAAATTTCACAACCATCCCGGCAGCCACCTTCAAGAAAAATATTCATCAATACCCTTAATCAATCATCTGTCAAATTTCACAACCATTCCGGCAGCCATCTTCAAGAATTTTCATCAATAACATCAGTCATCTGTAACACCATCTCTCCTTAACAGCAGGCACGAGCAGAGCAGACACCTTCATGAGATACCATCCCAGGAAGCGGAATAGCCAACATAAAACAAGATAAGTCACATAAATATATATATATATATAAAAATTTTAGCTGAAACACGCACACCTTGTTTGTAAAGGGCAAAATTGTCCGTAGAAGAAATCAGTGTAAAGATAGTAAAATCTTGCTATAAAAACATGAAGTTAAATTTACCTTTATCAAAATAAAAAAAAAAAACCCCCCAAAATTAAATTAACGTTCTGAAATAGTAGCAATTTGTTACACGATGCAGGGTCGGATCTTTTCGTGTAATTTAAAATTAAATCTAGCTATTACCTAAATCACACATACCCGGGGTATCACCTGCAAAAATTTACCAATAATTCAAAATTACTTACCATTGTAATCAAAATTTAATTTTGCCATAATTTAAAATATTCTGACCCATTCTAAAATCTACAAAATTTATCAATGCGAATAATTTAATAAGATTTCGCTTTAGTTTAAATTATAATTATATATTTGGAAACCTACAAAAATTTACCAATAATTCAAATTTACTTACCATTGTAATCAAAATTTAATTTTGCCATAATTTAAAATATTCTGACCCATTCTAAAATCTACAAAATTTATCAATGCGAATAATTTAATAAGATTTCGCTTTAGTTTAAATTATAATTATATATTTGGAAACCTACAGAAATTTACCAATAATTCAAATTCACTTACCTTTTTAATCAAAATTTAATTTCGCCATAATTTAAAACTACACATACTGATTTTGAAATTCGCAAAATTCACCGATAACTTTAGTTGACTTAACTTTTTAAATTTAAAAACTTACCATAATTCAACTTATACTTACCCGTTATGAAAATTTGAATCAACCTCATTTTAGGACCATGCGAATCAATATTAAACATGGAACACCTTGGTAGTTACGGTGAATAAGATATAAGTACCTTTTTGTATATCATATTTAAATATATAAAACCAAAACATATATATAACTCATCATTGTCAAAACATTTACCTTAAGAGTATAAACTTCCATGAACGATATAATTTCTAAATACTATAGACCCTACCTTGTAAAACACCTAATCCATTATTCTAAACTAAAAAAAAAAAAAAGGGTAGCTACTTATAATGACATTGAGTACGTGTGCTTAAAGAAGAAAAATTTTATTGTATTCCATAGTTTTAAGAGGCCAATCTAGCCTAAATTTTTAAATCAACCTCAAATTTAATATTAAAGAAAATAGCCGAATTTCGTTCGAAATCTGAGATCAATGATAGGACGAATTTTGACCCCATAATAGCGCTATTTAGGCGGTTAGGTTCATACAGAAGATCCGTTAATGAATTAAAGCTGAAAACTCGGATTACGATAGGAATTTAGGCGGACAAGAATAATTAAGTCTAACTGTAAGCCTTAACATAAGAAACCCCGAATATTTGTATTATGAACCCAAGGTAAAGGTTCCTAGTGTTACGTTTTTGTAAAATTAAATAAAGAAATTGCACTGAGAAAGAATAACGATAAATTACGGTTTTAACCTACTTTTCGGTGGATGTTGAACATGGCTGAATGAGCAGCGGAGGATAAGGTAGGTATTTGGAGTGAAGATGCGTGTGTTTAGGGATAAATTATAAAAGTTTTTCAGGCACAATTTATCAAGGCGAGTTATTCGAAAGAATATTATGGGAGGGAGCCTGAGGGTTTATAACATCTAAATCCACTCGTTGCGATTTGACTGGACATTTCAGCCCCACAATTCTTTTGTTCTTTTAGGCAATACATGCACTGGTACAGTATAACTGTATCGGCATATAACTCCTGCAAACGGACACCCGCCCAAGCCCGACGAGCCATAGCCGCGCTGAAAATTGTGAGTTACCAGTGTGACAGGGGTTTATATGCTGACATTACTTATTTGAGTAATGGGACACGACATTATTTTATTTTAAGTAGAGTTACCGAGTTTATTATACAGGCACATGTTTGAGGGAAAATATTTACATTATTATTAGTATTATTTTAATAATAGTTAATAATATTTATGCTCTATAATTAACAAACTTGCGTTTTTGTATGCGCATTTCAAAAAATAAATCATTATAATAGATTTAACAAGTTAAAACTTTAATTACAATTTTACAGAATCCAGTAAATTTGCATTAAATTTATAACAGGGTAACATTAATCATCGTTAGTGTCTGCCACTACTCGCACGAAAAATTTTGTGCCATTAGTGTGACCACTGCGGAAAATGTGTGTGTATTAGTAAAAAAATGTGAGAGTATTGAGTTTTTCGAACTGCAGTGTGATGTGAGATCGCTGGGTAAATTAGTATCCATATTCACTTTTTGTTTTGTTTACAAAATAGAGTTACCGAGTTCATTATATAGGCACATTTTTGGGGAAACGGTTAACATATCTTATTATTAGTACTATTTTAATAACTAGCAGATTCCAGCACTCGCAACTCGAGTGCAAATTCTAGGAAATTTTATTTTTTCATTTAATAAAGACCCTTAAGGTATGCTTCACAATTTAACTCATTTTAAATGAAAATAAACAATCTCAACACATTAACACAAACACATTAATAAATTTAATAAACACACACATAGCATTGTATAATTTTATGTATGTGTTGGTAGCAAATTTAAACGATCATAACTCCAAAAAAAATATTCCAAATGATGAAAATCTGTAAATCCGGGTAACAGCTAAAAAGAAATACCTTTCAAATGATAAATTTTTTGTCAAAATCGGGGTAAAACTGTGAAACTTACATCGGTAATAAAAAATCGCCTAGCCTATTAATATTATAGATATGTATGCTCTATAATTAACAAACTTGCGTTTTTATGTGCGCATTTCAAGAAATAAATCATAATAATAGATTTAACAAGTTAAAACTTTAATTACAATTTTGCAGAATCCAGTAAATTTGCGTTAAATTTATAACAGGGTAACATTAATCACCGTTAGTGGCAGCCATTGCTCGCACGAAAAATTTGGTGCCATTAGTCGGGGGTCACACAAGGCAATTTTTATTGCGCAACTTTTTGGCAACTGTTGTTGTAAAGAACAATAATAAAATTAAATACATACATAAATTAATTTAATTGGTTTTGTTGAAAAATGAATTCAAAAGAAAAAAATTAAGTCCCGATTCCATTTAAAGGCCATTTTAATAAAGTAAACAATAATTACGAATTATTCACACCAAGAAGCGAAACACCGAATGAAAAGAAATGTCAAATATTCAACAAAAAACAAGTAAGAAAATTATAGTCGGTCTAGACCAACTATACGATACCCTATACCATGCGTTTAGAGACCCTATCTCTCAGGCCCAACTAACTGGATATAGAAAATAAGCAAAAACCAAATTTGAGTGGGATTTTTATTAATTTTTTTGGCTGCAGATATGAAAAAGTTCATATCGGATGCTATATCTATATAGGGACTTGGTCCAAAAATGGACCGATCCTGATCATGTTTGGTAAAGTCTCTTGTATTTTGCAAAAACATATACAAACAAAATTTGAGAAGAATCAGTGCAATATTTTTGTTTTTTAATGGATTTAAGTGAAGATCGGGAAGCAGCTCTGTATGGGGTCAAAGGGATCATTTTTGGACTACTCATTAATGGATGTAATGAACGCATACAAACCCACTTTGAGTAAGATCTATATGACAATTTGGATCTTATGGCAATTTATGTCGATTTCATAGGGGTCATTTGTATGGGGGCTAGGTCTGAACATGGGCCGATTCTCACCAATTTCAATAGCTTTCATCCCATGGCCGATGAAAGCTTATGTACCAAATTTCATCAAAATACATTCATATTTACGACCTGCAGTTTGATTACAAGCTTTACATGGACACACAGACGGACGGACGGACGGACGGACATTGTTAAATCAACTCAGAAAGTGATTCTGATTCGATCGGTATAATTAAAGATGGGTCTAGGTCAAATATTTTTGATTGTTACAAACAGCAGCACAAAGTCATTATACCCAAACCACATATTGGTATAGGGTATAAAAAGCGAATAAGAGAATTGCTTGAAATAGCCGAGAACCGGCAATTATTTTTCCCTTTTTTCCCCTCACCGCAAACATCTACAAACTCAAGAATTGCGCAACAAAAGTTGCCTTGTGTGAACTCGGACTTAGTGAGACCACTGCGGAAAATGTGTGTATTAGTAAAAAAATGTGAGTGGATTGAGTTTTTCGAACCTGCAGTGTGATTGTGATAGGGGGGTAAAGGGCACTACACACTTATCAAATTCCCATCCAGCATTATGGTGGTATTAGTGAAAATTTGTAAGTATGTGTGACACCGACGATGCTTGATGGAAAATTAAAAATTTTAGATTTTTGGCTGCTGGATGAGAGATTTTGATGAATGCATTGTATTTTCTCATCAAGCACGTACGTACTTTTAACGAGATTTCAAACAGAACAAACTCTAAAATGTCTGATGAAAAAAGTGATTTTTTTAATTCTTCTCTGAATAAAACGTTAGGAAACTTGGACTATATAACAAATTTTATTTATTAAAAAGCAAATAAGTTTGAAATCAGTTAAAATTATCACTTTTTATTTTTTCTATTTTGTTTCTCCCGCTGTTGACACTTCAAAGTAAAATTAAAAATGAATGCTGTACAGGTTGTACAGCAAATGTATATGCTAATGTCAAGCACACGTATACGAGCTTGCTATCAAGCGTTTGATAAATGTATAGTGACCTTATGTCCGAGTTCACACTAGGCAACTTTTGTTGCGCAATTCTTGAGTTTGTAGGAGAGAGGGGAAAGAAGAGTGGTAATTGGTACGGAGTTGCTTGTACTCGGCAACTTGTTTTGTTCTGCAATTCGTAATTATAAACACGAAGTTATTATTTGACATTTCTTTTTATTCTTTTCTTCGCTGTGAAAAATTATTATTTCATTTATTTTATTATTTTTTTTATTATTTCATTTTTCTTTGACTTCCATTTTTTCAAACAAAAATGATTTTTCACATTGAACCAATAATAAATTCTTTTTACACAAACTAAATAAAAGAAACTGTCAAAAATGTAAGAATTTGAAAGCAAAAGAAAACAAAAAGTTGCGGCAACAAATTTCTCTGTGTGAACATTAAGGCAACTTTAAAAGAGAATGGCAAAAAATTGCCGCAACAAAAATTGCCTTGTCTGAACCCAGACTATCAGGCGGGTAAGAAGGCTTTGCTTTGTAGTATATATCGCACACATAATTCAAAAGTGACAACTCAAAATTTTCATTTTTCGGGTTTATATACACTTGTTTATCTATAAAAAAAAAAATAACAGTGTGTTTTGCTGTTGTTAACTATTGCTAAAAACAGTTATGTCTTGCTTTATGTTATGTCTTTATAATTTAATTGTTTCAATTGTCGATTTTTGAAAAAAAATTTTGAGTCACTTTTGAATTATGTGTGCGATATGTAGTGTTGAAATATATAAATATTTAGTGTGGCAACTCTAACTGCAGCTGGCGGCCATATGTGTTTAAAGCTTTTTATATAAGAAAAACAAGGCAAGCACATGCTTTCTATATATATATTTATATATATATATCTCTGTTTACCTATAGAAGTAATGTAAATTTTAGTAGTATCTTTTTAACTAAATAGTTAATTTTATAAAATAAGTTTCAGTTAGATTATAACAATTCATTAAAAAAAATGATTTTTGTTTAAATTCGAATAGTCATCACTTTATATGTTGTGTAAATTCATAAAAAAAAGAAATAAAAAAGTACTTTTACTTCAGCTGCCTTATTTTTACTACTACGATTTTTGAGCGTTGCAGCCATGTTAGTTTTATAAGTTCGCTTCTACTAGAAGGTAAAAAAAGAAATTGGCGACGCGATTTTAACAATTAAAGTTGAAAAAATATTGAAGAAATCTTTTACAAAAACTTGTGCTAATTGTTATTGGATGTCAATAACAATGAAATTGTTTCAATTTTATCGTGAATTAAAGAAAAAAGCCTTTTAAGCCACGTCACATTGTGTAGATGCACTAAAGAAAAATCGGCAGCCCAACACAATTTACTTTTTTTTATTGTAATTTTTTTCTCCAAACCATTGTTCCACACACATCAGAGACGTGTCGTAAGTTTTTTTTTTTTCAAGAACACAATGGCGTTAGTGGTAAAATAGTGGTTGTTTGTTGCTCTGGTCGTAATGGGAAACGTTTGAAGAACTAGAATGATAATTTAACTAGTAATTAAAAAAAAATAAAATGTTTAATACTAAAACGACTAAGAATTGTAATAAAGAAATTTTGAATGATTTTTAAATAAAAAAGACGCCTTTGTTGCAATAAAATAGGGTTGCCAATTCTATACAATTAAAAAAAATGTTAAATATTGTGCCATAAGAAATTTGTTTTAACTATCTTTTAAATGCTTTAAAATATTTTTTTTTAGTTTTTAAGAATTGATATCCATATCCTTGGAGTTTTGCATGATTTAGCAGAAGAAAATCTGCATATAAATGCAACCCTATAATGGCCGGTTTTTTTGCATTTTTCTTTATATCGTTTTATTTTTCTGCTTTTTTCATTTTCATTGTTTGATATAGATTGTATTATTTAGCCATTTATAAGAAGAGTACAGCTGTATAGTACCGGTTTTTACATTTTTGCAACTCTTTCCTTCATCATTGTCAAACGAAGACAGTCATTTCTTGTAGTTCATTTTGTTCTTGTGTTAAATTTTCATTTTTTTTTAATAATTCTGTGAAAAAAGTAATACAATTTTGTTTAAATTATACTCAATACTTTAAGAAAAGTATTATTGAAACTTTTGAAAAAGCAATATTTATGTGAGTAACGAATTTGATATGAAGTTTAATTTGAACAAAATTCAGTGAAAATCACTCGCATTTTTTTCTTTTTGGAGGCGCGTTAAAATTTTTTTTTGTTTGTGTCATACATATAATTTATTAGATACAAAGCTAACTGACGAGAATATAAAACCAGATTAACCAAAGAAATTGTTTCAAAAATAGTCTTTTTTTTATTGAATTTCGTTCAAAATTTAAATAAAATCAAACATATTGTCACATATGTATTTATAAATATGTGCGTGCGTTTGTAATCTAACCCCCTTAAGTTTGGAAATAGACTTCCTATGTTTTCAATTCCATGCAGTTTACGCTTTACCTTTTTTATAATCAAGTTCATGACCTTAGTTTTTTTAAAAGTAAAATTAGATAGGAGTTAGGGTTGAACATAGCCATTAGAGATGCTACGTTTAATATCACCATCGAATAACCATTGAATTGTAAATCACAGTTACCTCTTACTCTTCCTTTTAGCACGGATGAATATTAATTATTTTTTTTTTTGCGGACAAGGTTTTGTTTGTAATATTAGGTTAAGTAAATTTATTCATTATTTTATTTTGTAACAGAAATTGATAATTATACTGTACAACAATCCGAAAAATTTTGTACAGTGTAATGTATATTTCAAGTAGAAATTAATTCTTTCTATAAAAAAAACATTGTTCTTATAAAAATACAACAAGATATATTATTGTAACTACTGGCCAAAAAAGAAAAGCAATTAAATTTAAATGGTATTAGAATTTGAAGATTAATTTCACTGCAACAGTTCGAAAATGATGTACAGTGTTATAAGCGCGTTAAGGATATAGTAGTTAATATTATTTATATAAGCATTGGTGTATGGTGCATGTTGTTTTCAAACGCGAGATGAAACTCTAATTAGGAATACAGAGATAAAATAAAAAAAAAATCTTGTAATCATTACAAAATACATTCCATAAAAATTATAAGGTTTTATTTTTTAATAACAAAAACGTTGAAAACTAGTATCACATAGAATCATGAATCTAAAGTTTTGATGTATGCTTCCATGAAAATCTAATTAAACTATATGCTCAACCGTACAAAAAAAGTCACCAATGCTCTTTTCTGACTGGTGCGTGTACACGATAAAGTTTTGGGAATTAGCTTATTTATGTTGAAAGCTTACATCCTATGCAACCAGACGGCTAAACACGATAAAGTGCTCTAAATAAGGAGTGAGAACAAAAAAATCTGAACATATGTCCATAAAATGTAATAAGGAAACCAGCAAACCTAGAGTTAAATTCTTTTATTTATTTAGTTGAAATTATATTAATTTTTACAATTCTATTCACTAATGAAGTTATGAAGCAGGATTTTTTTATTTTTCACAGCGTTTCTGTTTAGAACTTTTTGGGCTTTGTGTGTTTTCAAACCTGCATTGGCTTTAACTTTTCGCACCAAATAGTTCGAGCAATGGGCTAAACGGGCCACTTTTTTAATAGATGTGTTGAGAGCTCTTAAGTATGCTTTTTCCCGAACCTATCAATGGTCAAATTCTCCTGGAATTAATAATATTGGAAACAGTTTGACGACATACCTTTGATTCATTGGCCAACTTTTTGTGGGACCAAGTTGGTTTTCGTTGAAAATATTTAATAATTTTAAATCATTATTCATTTTAATCAACTAAGGTTTTAACACCCTTTTTTTCTGAATGTACATCATTTCGAGAGAGTCAAAATTTCAAGTAAATCGGAGCAAAACTAAAGAAGATACAGCTTTTCCACCGACCGGCCTCATACGGTATATCGTATATAAATCACTTTTTAAAAAACTTGAAATCGATTTTCTCGCAAATAACATGTTTGAAGTGAACATCATAACTCAAAATCTACTTGACCGATTCTTTTGAAATTTTAAACACTATTTCTACACATAAATCACCAGGTAACCACGAAGTTTTTTATTTTCCATTTTCTTCCCCATTTTTTTTTTTTTAACAAATTCACCGAAATTTTATACTAAAAATCGAGTTTTTTACTTCAAAATGCTGCCAAAAATAAAAAAAACTCGTGATTACCTCAGGAAACATGTCACGTTTTAAACGCATTTTGATTTTTTTATTTCACATGATCCGGTAACGAGTTATGTTCACCGCAAAACAATAACGCCTCCTGAGATTCGCTGTCACGGACTTATTTCTTAAAATTTTTAAAGATTCTTCAAATGTTATATTATAACGTGTATATGAAATAAATAATCCAACATTATTTATATCTCTAAAAAAAAAAA
Source organism: Cordilura impudica (assembly GCA_963682025.1). NCBI lineage: Eukaryota > Metazoa > Arthropoda > Insecta > Diptera > Scathophagidae > Cordilura > Cordilura impudica. The sequence continues at coordinate 74,500,317 of OY821517.1, read as the reverse complement.
AAAATATATGAAAATAATCCTTTTTTTCGCTTTTAAAACCTTACCCATCCCCCCCTTGAAAAGGTTATCATTAAACAGAATAACTTACATATTTTTCAAGAATAACTTGATCAAACAAAAACAAAAAATCAAATAATTCTTGCGAAAAAGTGTTAAGATTTTTTCGATCTCACTCCTTAGTAGTATAACGTTAGTATAAGTGTGTTTTAAAGTACTTTACCTGGCGCCCAAATTAAACCAACGATATACGATCGTCCCATTTGTCTACAATGTGTTACAAAATTAAAAATAAAGTGCTTTCTCAAAGCCCAAATATACGATCAGGACAATTGTTTTAAAGAGATGAAGAAAAGCAAAAAGTAGAGAAATTTTTGGTGCAAACATGAACACAAATTTAATGTCTTTTTAATTGGAACTACTTTTCATACAAAGGCGATTTCAAGGAAATTTGGACTGTAAAATGTTAGAAACTTAAATATAAACAAAAAATAATATTGGTAAGTTAAGTATATTCTGACAACATTTCATAACGCAAGGGTAGCTATGACTATTACACGGTTAACCCTTTCACGACCGAACCTAAACTGCTAGAAAATTTTTTTTTGTGGATTCGCACTTAACGACCCAACATTTCTAAACAAAAGTGTCGTCAAAAATATTTTTTTCCAATTCCTTCAAGGAAAAAATCGATGGGACATATAAGTATATCCCATTGGTCGTCAACGGTCAAAATTAGTGAGCAACTAATTTACTCCGCTCAAAGCAAGTCAGTGATTTTTGTTTTTATTTTTTTACATATATAACTGTAGTTTTGGTTTTGTATTTGTTGTAAATTTTTAAAAATAGATCACAGAGAATCGATTATTATTTTTTAGTTTGTACCAAAAAAGGGAAGGAAAATCGGACAAACGCAATATGTTTCACAAAAAACCGTATTTGCTTCGAAGATTACCATAGTTGATTTTGTATTTTTGAGATATTTAGAATTAACCTTTTTCTAAGGCTTTTTATTTATAGTTTAATTATGAATTTTTTTATTTTAATAAAAATAAGAAACTATAAAACATCTTTTTTACCATTGACGACCAATTGGACATATATGTCCCGTACTGAATTTTGCTGAACAATAAACCGATTCCAAATATTTTGGTGTTTCTGAAAACCATAAATACTGGTCCATGTTATAACAAAATTTTAATGTTTTCGAGTCAGTAACGTGCGAATTAATGACATCCAAATATGATTTTAAAAAAAATAATTTTCAGACTTTGGGGTCACCGTCTTTGGTCCTGAGAATACATGTGCCAACTTTATTGGTATGGTCTGAAATCTAAAACTATACTCTGTCGACTCAAATCAGCTTTAAACAAGTAAGAAAATTATAGTCGGTCAAGACCGACTATATGATACCCTATACCATGCGTTTAAAGACCCTATCTCTTAGGCCCAACTAATTGGTTATAGAAAATAAGCATAAACCAATTTTGAGTGGCATTTTTATTAATTTTTTTGGCTGCAGATATGAAAAAGTTCATATCGGATGCTATGTCTATATGGGGACTAGGTCCAAAAATGGACCGATCCTGACCATGGTTGGTAAAGTCTCTTGTATTTTGCGAAAATATATACAATCAAAATTTGAGATGAATCAGTGCAATATTTTTGTTTTCTGATAGATTTAAGTGAAGATCGGGAAGCAGCTCTATATGGGGCCTATGACTAAGAGTTGTCCCATAGGGATCGTTTTTGGACTATTCATTAATGGATGTAATAAAGACATACAAACCCAATTTGACTAAGATCTATACGACAATTTGGATCTTATGTCAATTTATGTCGATTTTATAGAGGTCATTTGTATGGGGGCTAGGTCTGAACATGGACCGATTCTCACCAAATTCAATAGCGTTCATCCCGATGAAAGCTTATATACCAAATTTCCTCAAGATATATTCATATTTACGACCTGCAGTTTGATTACAAGGTTTACATGGACACAGACGGACGGACGGACATTGTTAAATCAACTCAAAAAGTGATTCTGATTCGATCGGTATAATTAAAGATGGGTCTAGTTCAAATATTTTTATTTTTTTTTTTTTTTTGTTTAAAAAAATATTTTTAGTTAAAATAGTTGAAAATTAAAAATAAATAATTTTCATTATTCATGGGGTTGCCGAAATTTATATTATAAAAAAAAAAACATAAATTATATGTACCAATCGTTTACTTGTAAAAGTATAAGTCAGAAGAGGCGAGTATAAACTCTATTTGCAATTCTCTAAGATTATGAATCAAAAATACTTCCCATATGTAGATCCTTAGATCGTAGCTCTGCGTCGTCTTAGATATAACTTGATACATTTTTTTATGGAAGAACGTTTTCCGAAACTAATGATTTTAGAGTATCTTACTTGTTTATTAATTTTTTAGTTTAATACAATTCTGAAAACCTTTCTTTTTAGTGAACCTCAGAAAAAGTCGAACAGGAACCTGACCAATCAGCTGAAGCGAACGTATTTCAAAAAAAAAAAACATCATATATACAAAAATATAAAATAAATCAACTATTCTGTAAGTAAGTTTTATCAAACAAATATCAACAGCAACGAGTGATTGACTTCAAAAAAATATTTAAAAAAAACTTAAAAAAGTTAGTGAAAATACCAATACTTATTTTCTCCAAGAGAAACAAGTCCTTTAATGAAATACTTTTATTTATAAAATATGCTTTTAAAGAAAATAATAAACAACAATATGCAAACTTAAACACTCCATTAGAGCTGTAGTTTAGATAAAAAAAAAAAAACAAATTATTAAAATAAATCTACTCTATATACAACAAAACAATAGGCCAAGCTGATAACAAAGGATAATATAAGTAAGGAAAGCTATAAGAGAAGCTGACATCGTGGATTCTTTGTAAAGCCAACCACCAAAAAAACCTGCCAAGCAAAAAAAAAAAAAAGTCCGCCACAAAGAGGTCGAAGACAACGTGTTTTATTTGATGAAATATAAAGTATTCGAATAGTTTTTTTTTTTTTTCATAAAAAAAGTATATAAACAACAAAAATAAATTACCTTTTATATAATATTTATATCAACCATCATACAACATACCCTCTGAAGAAAATCCAAAATGAATATCTATGAAACTTATATGTTGGTCAACTAATATATACTACTGATGCTACTATTAACGATTTAGAGTTAGTTGAAGAAGAAGCAGGAAGGACGTTAAAGAAACATAAACAGTATATCATCTATTCTTTTTATATACATATATATATATATATATGTATATATACATATATATTCCATATATTTAAATAAATGTGTGTGTTTGTAAGCAAGAGTATATATATTATCTACTACAACAACATTAGCGACAGCAATTACTGGAGCAGTGCTAAAAGGATTATAAGCTATAGCAATTATACTTAGAGAAGAAAGAAGAGTAGAGCAAGCAATCTCCTCTCAAATCCATAGGAGCAATAATAGCAATCTATAATTTATTTCGAAAAAAAAAAAAAATATTTATTTAATTAATTTTACAAAAAACAAAAAAAACCAACATATTTTTATTGTGAATCAACAATCATACACAGCGACAAAAATCCATTCTAGTATTTCTTCGTAAGCACCTAAAGGGAACACACAACCAGGCAAAATATTTCAAATATTACTGTCCTTTGGAAATAAAAGTCGACTACAAAGGTATTACAAGAAAACAAACAAGAAAAGCTCAGGGGAAATCAAACAGTTGTATCCGTTAAACAATTTGTAGGATATTTGTAATAAAAAACGAAAAGTCTAGGCTAAGTTACTTGAAATCTATTTTAAAATATAGAAAAGAATATTATAGATAGTGTAGCCAAAATCATTACAAATTCAAAGCATCCATCCATTCATTAAGTGATCAATCAATCAACAAAAACAACAATAAATAATTCTAACCACAATGGACGAGTCACAGCCGAAAACGTTGTACGTAGGGAATTTGGATGCGTCTGTATCGGAGGATTTGCTAATTGCCCTATTTAGTCAAATGGGTTCAGTAAAAAATTGTAAAATAATACGAGAACCAGGTAATGATCCCTATGCTTTTATCGAATATTCATCGTATCAATCAGCCACGACAGCCTTAACCGCCATGAATAAACGTTTATTTCTTGATAAAGAAATTAAGGTAAATAAATACTAATTCTTGACATCAACTAATTAAGTATTTTAATCACTATCTTTTTTTTTTCATCTCTCGCGTTATAGGTTAATTGGGCTACTAGTCCTGGTAATCAACCCAAAACTGATATTAGCTCACATCACCATATCTTTGTTGGCGATCTAAGTCCTGAAATTGAAACTGAAACCTTGCGAGAAGCATTTGCTCCGTTTGGAGAGATCTCTAACTGTCGCATTGTACGTGATCCACAGACAATGAAATCGAAAGGTTATGCCTTTGTCTCATTTGTCAAAAAGGCAGAAGCTGAAAATGCAATACAAGCCATGAATGGACAGTGGATTGGTTCACGTTCCATACGTACTAATTGGTCGACACGCAAACTAGCGCCACCACGTGAAAACAGTAAACTGAGTGGTGGCGGAGGCGGTGGTGGCATGAAGAACAATATACGACAAACTTTCGAAGAAGTATACAATCAGTCGAGTCCCATGAATACCACAGTCTATTGTGGCGGCTTTCCACCAAACGTCATTGCCGATGAATTAATGCACAAACATTTCATGCAATTTGGTCACATACAAGATGTACGGGTTTTTAAGGACAAAGGTTATGCCTTCATTAAGTTTGTTGCAAAAGAATCGGCAGCTCGTGCTATCGAACACACACACAATTCAGAAGTGCTCGGCAATACGGTCAAATGTTTCTGGGGCAAAGAGAATGGTGGTATAAATTCAGTTGCTAGCAATGATAATCATATGAATAATATGGCAGCGGCGTCAGCTGGAGCCGCAGCTGCGGCGGCTGCAGCAGCTGCTGGCGCAATAATCGGACCAGGCGGTATGTCAGCGACACAGCAACAACAAGTAGTCGCTCAAGCAGCAGCAAATGCAGCCGCTGTTGCCTCGTTACCCGGCCAAATGGTTACACAACAACAGCTTGCCGCAGCTGCAGCAGCAGTACAATATCCATACGCGACAGCTTATGGACAAATGGGTTATTGGTATCCACCAGCGGTAAGTTCAAAGCTATTTATAATATTTACGATACTTATCGGAATTTATATAAAAACAAATCTTTAACCTAATTTGTTTCCTCTGACCCTGACCCCTGATGCTCTTATACAATTTTTTATTTTTATACCCTATACCACTATGTGGTTTGGGTATATATAATGACTCTGTGCTGCTGTTTGTAACAACCAAAAATATTTGACATACACCCATCTTTAATTATACCGATCGAATCAAAATCACTATCTGATTCGATTTAACGATGTCCGTCTGTGTGTCCATGTAAAGCTTGTAATCAAACTGCAGGTCGCAAATATGAATATATTTTGATGAAATTTGGTATATAAGCTTTTATCAGCCATGGGATGAACGCTATTGAAATTGGTGAGAATCGGTCCATGTTCAGAACTAGCCCCCATACAAATGACCCCTATGAAATCAACATATATTGCCATAAGATCCAAATTATCATACAAATCTTAGTCAAATTGGGTTTGTATGTATATATTACATCCATTCATCAGTAGTCCAAAAATGATCCCTATTGGACAACTCTTAGTCATAGGCCCCATATATAGCTGCTTTCCGATTTTCACCTAAATCTAACAAAAAAACAAAAATATTGCACCGATTCTTCTCAAATTTTGTTTGTTTATATATTTGCAAAATACAAGAGACTTTACCAAACATGGTCAGGATCGGTCCATTTTTGGGCCTAGTCCCCATATAGATATATCATCCGATATGAACTTTTTCGTATCTGCAGCCGAAAAAATTAATAAAAATCCCACTCAAATTTGGTTTATGCTTATTTTCTATATCCAGTTAGTTGGGCCTGAGAGATAGGGTCTCTAAGCGCATGGTATAGGGTATCGTAAGTCGGTCTAGACCGACTATAATTTACTTGTTTAAATTAAATACTAAATTCGTTTTTCTATTTTTTTTTTATTTATTGATATTTTCAGGGCTATCAAGCAGCGCAAATGCAAACACAATATATGCAGCAAGGTTACTATCCATACGCGTACGCCACAAGTCCGCAACAGGCGGGAGGCATGCGTAAGTTCAATCCAATCATACTTTAAATTAACATTAAACTCACAAACCCTCTTTTCGTTTTGCAGCTACCGGCTATAGAATGGTCCAGCCAAATGTAGCTTGGGGTGTACCTGGAACAGTAGTGTCCGGTGTATCAGCAGCAGCAGCCACAGCAGCAGCCAACGGCTCACTTGGTCCACAAATGATGTATAGTGCTGCAATGCCACAATATCAAACCCAATGAAGCTACTAGACTAGCATGTTTTGTACAAATTTTGTTTATACCAAAACAAAATGATAAACGAGTGTGTGTTTTTTTTTTATTGTCGAAACAGACAAAAGGAAATGTGTATTTGGACTAATGAACAAGTGTGATGTTGTATTATTAAGTAAAAGAGAGAGAGAGAGAGAGAAAGATAGATAGATGAAGAAAAAGGATTTCGATCCTTTCAAACACATTTACAACGTTTGTAAACACTCTGAAAACACTTATGTTTAACAACTTGTATCTAAACATGCTTCAAAAAGGTTATTTTTTGTGGTCAACATATTCGACAGAGCAGATCTTTATTTTTTGTGCATCAACAGAACGTGAACCCAACAAACAGCCAACACTCATCTGTTAGATAAAACAACAATAGAAAAACATAAACACAACCACTATAAATCTCTCTCACTATATTCCTTTGATTGTTTGCGAATAATGCAATGTATATATATACTTAAGCATTCACCCCATATCACACATACTACACTTCTACTAATACTACTACTACAACAACAACAACAACAACAAACACAATTATCTTGCTAACTAAACAAACAGATATTTAATGGTAAAGGGCAGACAATAGCTTAAATGACTTAAACACTGCAGATTATTAAGTTCTAACAATTGGAACAAATCGATTTTGGCAGCAAAACAAGACAAGAAACAGCAAAGCACTACATCCATTAGCATCATTTTCAAATGCAGCGCCCAATTTAATTTATACCTATCCTAATCATACACTACCACTTCCCTCTCTCTACCTAGCAGTTCCCTCTAAACACATATACAACCAACATTCACTTTTTAACGTACGTTTCACCCTACTCGTCTTCATGATATATCTTGTAATATTCGCTTACAATCTCAAACAAAACAAAAAAAAAACATAGATGTTAGGTCGTTGTTAATTAAATTATATTTAAAATAAAAAAAGAATAATTATAATAAAAAATATAAAAAACAAACAAAAAAAAATCTTATAAAAAAAAACTTCAAAGAAAACTTTATTATAAAATGAAAAGAAAAACTACAGAAAATCAACAAGTGATAGTAATAACTAAGAAATCTGTCACTTTTTCGTCCTTTTTCACATCTAATTATTATTGTCCGTTATCATCTCTCATTTTATTTATTTAATTTTTTTTTTTTTTTTTGCTTAGCAAACAAACAGATTAATTAGTCATAAATCATAAAATATTTTTTTTTACAAAAAAAATTAATTTATGTATCTATCTTAACTGTTTAAAAAAGGAAAAACAAAATTTCGTGAGGCAACCAAAACACCAAGAACAACAAAAAATTAAATTAAGTAACTACTCGAAAGAAAAATAAAAGAAAAAAGTAACGTTTACAACGTAAAAAAAAACTATGACTGGGATGATTTTAATCTCTAAGAAAATCCAAAAAAGAAAAAAAAATATTAAAATTTATTGTTGAAATGATAATTTATTTTACTAAAACTATCTTAGGATGAAGTTAAAAAACCGCTGAGAAGAACGAAAAGTAAAAATAAAACTAAAGCAAAAATATAAAGAAAATACAGAAGAATATATTTAAGGAACGCCATTTTTAGCGTTAAATAGATGAGAAAAAATTTGAAAAAAAAAATAGTTTAAAAAGGAAAAAATGAATGCGTTTTATGTAAAAAGAAAAAAAAAAATAAATAAAACTATAAAAACAAAATAATTATGTGTTTTATTTGAAAATAATTCCAAAATCGCAAGCAAAGAATATGGAGCATTCTTCAAATTTGTTCAATCAGTCTTAGTTTGTTGAAAAAATTATTTTTTATTTACCTAGGCCGCAGTTCTACTAGAAATTCGGTCTCAGTTTAGTTTTAAAATTTGATAAAATACCAGGCGACCAGAATCCAGTAGCAGGGTGAATTTTTCATTAAAAAAAATAACAACACATACCTTTAGGCTACTTAAAGTAATTGGTCGCCCTGTGTAATACAAGGCAGGGTGACTCACTCAAATTTAACAGCCTAAAAGTATGTGATTTTTATTGCTACGTCTTTTATTAACCCGTTTTCTTGTGTTTGTTTGTTCTGTACTACAAATGTTGCAATCGATTTAAAACCAGCTTCCCAATGAGCTTCTAGTTGAAGTTTTCAACTAATTTTTTTTTTTTTGATATATCATATATCTATGAGCGGGTAAAATAGTAATAATTAATTTGTAAAGTTTATCTAGAAAATTGGGTTAAAGATAAAGGAAAGCAATTAGATCATTTGTAGATAAGTTGAGAAAAAAAACAAGATGTTTAAAAACGACTGCAAAATTTCAAACACACAAGACTTAAAACTATTATTGTCGGCTTTTGTTTTATTTTACAACTGCGACCAAGAACAATTGAATTGAACCAGATTGAAGATAAGTTAAAATTGGAAACATTTCTGGACAAAAACTTAACTGAAGCAAAAACGCTTCCAATTTTGGCAGAGATAAATAAATAAATAAATAGTATTGTAGCATGATTTGCTGTTTAAAATTCTATTCAGGACATGTTTTTAAATGATTTACATTGGTTGCACGTTTGGCGAATGGTCCATCTAAAACATAACTTTGTGAATCATGAATTTCCTAAACATTTTTCTACATAACAACTATATTAAGATATTTTCCTTATTTATTATTAATATTCTTTTTTTTTTTTTGTTTGTTGATTTTATTTCATATTTTCGAAAATATTTCTTTTTATTTGTTTACTTAATTAATATTTTATTTATACCAATCGTAAAATATATTGTTTTGCAACTTTTTTTTTTTACCAAATACACAAGTAATTTACTCGCTTTTCCTTGTGATGTTTTACACTAAAAACAAAGTCTTACATATAAATTTAAAAAGAACGTTATGTTTAAAAACTATTTGATTTAAATACTACAATATAAGTAAAACGAAAATAGCAATATTTTTTTTCCGATTTTAACTATTTTTCATCGTTTATATTCAAAATTACAATGTTAAGATTTGATTTCAAGTAACATTTAACAGTTAATAAGCAAAAACTATAATTTCAGTATGAAAGTTAATGAAAGTTTAGATTAATACTCGTATTCCATAATATAAACGTAATGCTAATCACAAAAATTTGTATGGAAAATATAAAAAAATAAAAAAAAAAAGATTCTTCCATATAAATCTTCTAAACGAACGTAACAGATTACGGGCACAGTTTAAATGAGAAAATACAAAACTAATATAAATACTACGACCTAGCTACATTTTTAAGTAGTTAAAATATTAATGATTTTTTTAAACCAGCAAAACAAAAAAAATTCTATTTTGCAATGTTTATAGTTCCTGAAATTTTGGTATGTTTATAGTTTTTTTCTTTCTTATAATTTAAAAGAGTTTCATTTTCAATCAACATTTGTGTCGAATTTATTGACAAGAATACAAAAAAAAACCTCTGAGGAACTATTTATTAACAATAAAAATAAAAAATGAAAAAAAAATTAACAATAAATTAAGCTATAGTTTCACATATGTTAAAGGCAAATCATTTTTAAATGACACGTGTTGATACAATAAGGTTTCTCACGCTTGCAGGCAAATAGCCCTTACAATCTTGTAGAAAGTGGAAGAAGACGAGCATTTCAATACAATTTCTTGTTGGTATACTTGACTACTGCCACTAAGTTTTGCAACGCGTTATTGTAAAAACACTTAACTTAGAAATATATTTTATAATAAACTAAATTAAATTAATAAAATTAAATAAACCGATGCCATTTTTAAAGATGTATGTCTTGTAAGTGTGGCTGAGTATTTAAAATGATCTGAATTAGTTTTGTGGAAATCGATCAGTACGCCAAATTAATTAATAGCAAAGAGTTTAGAAAATTTAAATTTTTCAAATGAATCTATAAACTTCATATTTTATCACAAATTTGTACGGAAAACATTTATTTCATTCATATTTCCTTTTTGGAAATGAAGTAATACCTTAAATATTTTATTAACAAAAAGTGCAAGCGTCAGTTATTTGCAAAGATACAAAGAAAATAAATAAAGCATTGTTAGCCATTGGTAATTTGGGGAAGTTTTATAAACATTTTGAAAATTGCTTTGTCAGTTTTCTTGTATAATAATAAATATGTGACAGAAATTCCCGATATTTTATTCCTAATTTGTGCTTTTCCAAAATATTCTGTGCAAACGCTTTTTCAACCAACCAGACCGAAATTTTATCGATGTTATGATATAAGCGTTGGCAAGGGACTCTACTCTTTGTCTTGGTTCGCTTAGCCATCGTTTTAAAACAACTGGCTGAAGTGCATATCGAGAGTCTTTTGCTTTGCCAGCACTTATAATGCCGTAAAAAATGATTTTACCAACATTCGTAAAAAGTGCTTTGTAAGTTTTCTTGTTTAATTATAGATAAGTGACAGAAACTCCCAATATTTTATTTCGAATTTTTGTTTTTCTAAAATATTCTGCCAACGCTATTTCAACCAACCGGGCCGAAATTATATTGATGTTATGTTATGAACGTTGGCAAAAGGCTCTGGTTCGCTTTGCCATCGTTTTTAAACAACTGGCTATATTACGAAAGTCTTTTGTTTTACCAGCTCTTATAATGTGATTTGCCAACGCTTTGTTGACTCCGTTTCTTTCAGAGGGGTATATTTCTATAGGTTAAAAATGGTATGACTAATTTATTAATGTTGAAGGATGGAAATTCTTCTTACTTTTAATATTTAATTTCTTTAGGACATAAGCAAATCAGTAATTATCAATGAAACATATTAAACAGCACTGGCAAATTACTAATTTATGGCGTTCTGCATCGATTATTAAAAGTGTTTAATTATTAATTATTTTAGTTAATTATTTTCCTCTTTTATATGAATAGTTTTTATTTTTTAATCCGGAAGTTTAATTATCTTTTGTATTTGAACCTAATAGTGCAACAGCTCTAAGAACACTTCGTCTCAACACTTCGTTAAACGAAAATATATCAACAAGAAATATCAACTTGATTTTTAATGTGCACATGTGAAATGTGAATGCAATGTGAAACATATAGCCAAAAAGTGCTGGTGAATTGGGTAATTTATCTTTTTTTCAAAATAATTTGTTCTTTTATTTTAAGACACACATAGACTTTCGTGAAGTGAATAGTGAATGCAAATCATTAAGGAATGGCAATCGATTTATAAATAATTAAATTAAATAAAAAAAAATTTTTCGAACAAATCTTAATTATAAGTAACGAATACCTTAATAAATATGAAATTCTAGGATGATGAATAAAATGGTACGAAATGTAGCACAACATATGTTTGAAAGAAACAAAAACAAAGAAAAGCACATACATTGAAGACCTTTAATTCTAAAATATTTAATAAAAATTATCTATACAAAATGGAAAATTATGTATAAAATTAGTCTCAGCGCTAGATGTTGAGTTTATCAAAAAAAAATATATATAGAATTTGAAATGCTTGAAAAAGATATGAAATATTTCACTCTAAGTCAAAGAAGAAGATTTAACTAATATTGAATCAATGAAATTGGATAGACAGATTTTTTTTAAGAACAAAATAAAAATCGAATGATTAAAAATCATATAATTATTAATGACCTTAGTGGATTGATTATAGAATTAATGATGAATGATTTTTGTAAATTAATGAGGAAAAAAGTATAAAAAGTAGGAAACACTCACATATAAACTCCTTTGTATGCAAACTGCTATGAAATATCACTTAAAATCTCGTTCTGTGTGCTTTTTGTAATAGATCATATATGAGAAGAATGAGATGCATTAGGAGAGTACGGAATAGGTTACACATTTTGCTGTAGTGATAGAGCAGATATAAATGTTAGGAAAAAATTATATTGTATATCATAAGCATCTACTAATATATTTTTAAACGATAGTGTGTGTGTGTGTTTGAGTATATGTGTGTGTGTGTGTGCTGTTTGTGTGTGTGTGTGTGTGTGAGTATGAGCTGGTGTTGTGACAACATTGCTTTGCTTTTAAATGGTTATATCACCATATTCTTGAGACCATTTTTCATACGATGTCAAACTTTGTGGAGCCACAGAACGGCGAATGCGTTTCAAAGAGTTATGAAAATCATTTTCCGTTATGTGGCGCATAGCACTAATATCCAAACATTTAACCTGTTCCACATCTAATTCGCGTATCGGCTCAAGAGCAGCATCTTTGGCTAAAGCAGTTAGATCAGATCCAGAATATCCTTCGGTGAGTTTAGCAAGACGTTTTAGAGCATCCGCATCCAAGGGGCTGCTTTGTTTTTGTAACAAACGTCGCAGCAACAATTCTCGCGTTTCTAAATCGGGCAATGAGACATAAACACGTTTTGTAAAACGTCTTAAAGCGGCCTCATCTAATTCCTGAGGACGATTGGTTGCGGCTAAAACAACAATACGATCACCATCAGGATTACCTGGCAAACCATCAAACTCGACAAGAAATTCGGTTTTTAAGCGTCTTGATGCTTCATGTTCATTACTGCTACGTTCGGAAAGCAATGAGTCGACTTCATCAATAAATATAATAGATGGTTGCATTTCCCTGGCCACAGCAAAGAGAGCTCTTACTAGTTTCTCACCATCGCCTACATATTTACTAGTTAGAGAAGCTGCTGAAATATTTAGAAAAGTTGCGCTACATTCTGTGGCCACAGCACGCGCTAACAAGGTTTTACCATTACCAGGTGGACCAAAAAGTAAAAGACCTTTAGCCGGAGCACGTAATCCTAAAGGCAAATACAATACAATTGTTAATAACGAAACATTGTGACGAAAACAAAATAAATCATCGTTACTTACCGGTAAATAATTCCGGTCTTACAGCTGGTAATATAACCATTTCTTGCAATGCTTGTTTGGCCACATCTTGACCAGCTATATCAGTCCATTCTACTTTTGCTCCACCTTCGACAATTTCATCGAGTATTATTTGAACTAATTTCTGTTCAACACCTTTCACACTAACGCTAGGAGTATTGGATCCGCTATTTGATTGTCCACCAGCACCTGAACTTCCAACGCCACTGCTAGGAGTACGTGAGCGTTGTGGTGGTGTATTTCGACCCGACGACTGAAAATAAATTAAAAACTAATTGTAATGAATTTGAACAATGGTTTAATTTTTTTTTTAGTTCCTAATTCTTGATTTTTTCTGGAACTTGCATTGATAATGTTTATAGTAAGTAACATTAATGAAGATTTTTTCATAGATACAATAGAGAGTTGTTTGACTGATCACAACATAATATCATGTAAATTTAAAATGCTTGTTAATAGTTCTGAGCATATTGAAACAATTCGTCGTGTTTGTGATTATGATAAGGCGAGGCAGAGTCTTAACACTTTTTGACAATCATATCAAGATACTGGTAATCCATCGGAAGATATCTCAAAAATTATAACACATATCTCAAATGCATCACAAAGTTCCACTATAGTGAAAACGAAAAAAAAAAAAATTAAAACCAAATGAAATGACTCCTTGGATAAATAAAAATCTATTGGATTTAATAAAACTTAAAAATAAATTGTTGAAAAAGCGAAGAAAAGGTACACTTGATGTTAGAAATATGTTGAAGAGACTTAGAAATGTAATCAAAAAATCTTGTAGAGAATGTATGAACAATTATTATGACAATTTAAATAAAATGCAAAGACCCGAAGAAATGTTGGAAGTTTTTAAATGAGAATCTTGGGCGAAAAAAATGCTGTAGGTGATAATGGCGAAGTAATTGAAGATAGTCAAAAGAGTGATCGTTTTAACCAATATTTTCTTCAAATTCCGAGAACTTTGAAGCAACAAATTGAATATTTACCTGGCGACTCTTGTAATAGTCTACGTACTTTAAATCAGTGCCAAAGTACGTTTAAATTTTCTCACACAAATGATTTAGAAATTGCTGAACTTATTTCAAAACTGGATGTAGCCAAAAGCTGTGGGTTTGATGAAATTTCACCATTGCATTTTGCTGGATCTGTCTTCTGGTAATAATGCTTGGAATTGAAAACGGCTTTACCCATCATTATGCATGCATTGCGACCTCGTTAAATTTTTATTGTATTTGGGTCGGCTGGGAGTGTGATTTTGTTGTCTTTGAACCATTTTAAAGGTGTTAGTCAAAGCGTTGGGTGGGGTGGCGGGGGGGGGGGGGGGAAATTGGTCACCGTTATCTACTTCAATACTTTTATTTGAAAGGTCTCAGTCCAATCAATAGTAAAGCCGAGCTTGATTCTACTCTGGGGTAGTCTGCTCCTTCGTTTACGTCTATAAAATATTGTAGAGTTTTATGGAGACCGAGCTGCTCAAATGAACACCGTAGTGGTCGACCACGCCAGTAACGTTTAAAAAAATCCACAAAATGGTATTGGATAATCGTCGGCTAAAGGTGCGGGAGCTAGCCGTTTCAAAAAGTGCTATACATCGCATATTGACCGAAAACCTTTAGATGAGAAAGCTGTCCGCAAGGTGGGTGCCGCGTTCGCTCACAATAAAACAAAAACAGCATCGATGTTTCACCGCAATAAAGCCGATTTTTGCGTCGATTCATAACTATGGATGAGACATGGGTCCACCACTGAGATAAAGGAACAGTCAAAACTATTCAAAGACAGGATAATTTAATAGCAAGAGAGCTTAAAAAATTTTCAAAAATGCTACCTAAAGAGTTCATTAACAATCTGAAACTAAAAATGTGTGCTCGAACTGTTTCCCGGCGAGCGATCGAGGCTGATCTTGCTCAAGAGCATATGAACTGGTAAATACAAAATTGGAATACTGTTTTCTTTTCAGATGAGTCCAAGTTTAATTTAAGGGGCCAAGATGGAATAACGTTTGTACGATAAGCAAAGGGAAAACCCCTAGACCCAAAATATACAAAAATGCTACAAAAGCTACCTAAGTTTGGTGGTGTCAATGTTATGGGTTGTTTTTCGGGCCAAGGAATGGATCCAAATCATTAAGTAAAAGATACTCTAGCTGGAATTGAATACAGGCAAATTCTAGATGACGTAATGTATCTATACGCAAGTAAGATATGCCCCTGATCAGGAAGTTCCAACAAGACAATAACCCAAAACACACGCCTAAGGTTGTAAACGAATGGCTATAATCTAATGCAGTTAGAATGGAATGGAATGGCCAGGTCAGATCTCAATCCCATAGAAAACTATGGGAAATTGTAGATCGAAAAAAATGGACACACAAGAGAGATCTATGAGACAGTTAAAATTTCAATGGATATCATTAACAATTTAATTGACTTCATGCCTCAGTGTTGTGCAGCAACGATGGAAACCAAAAATAGAGGGGAAAATTCTCAATTATTATATAGTTGGAAACCTTTTATTTTGACAACAGCATAAACTTTTTTCGGAAGTTAAGCTATTTTATGTTAATATTATTTCTTTTCTGGAATGACCATATCCAATTTATTACAAAGGATTTGACACGCAGATTAAATATAATAAAATGCCTATCCAGCAGAAAATTCAACTGTAATATACTCTCATTAATCTCAGTAATAAAATTAATGTTTCTATCTAAAATTTACTATGGTATATATTTATATGGTTTTGCACCTAAAACATTACTTCAAAGGATTAAAACTATCATTAATTCGGCACTTAGAATCGCCTTGGGCGCTTTCAGAACAACGCCAATTTATAACATGCTCTTTGAAACCGGAATAGAACCTTTGGAAACCAGAAGGGACATCATCACATTCAATTTATTACGAACCATCCTTAAAAGTTCAGATTCTCCTATATCCAACATATGCACCAAACTATATAGAAAACCAAACCTAAATAAAATTCAATCCTCCTTAAGCCGTATATTTAATTTCGCTAGAAATCACAACCTCCCAATAAAACCTCTCAACATTGCTAGTATGTCAGACTGTCCACCTTGGAACTCTCTGTCTGATCGTTTAATTACTTCGTTAGCCCAATACCCAAAATCTTCAACCCACACTAATATTTATAGGAGACATTTTCGTGATATTATAGATAAATACAATGACCACAGACTAATTTTCACAGACGGATCAAAAGAGGGTGAGAATGTAACATACAGCGTTACCACTTCAGACTCTGTCATAAGAACATCCATATTACATTCATACTCTACAGTATTCACTGCAGAAATAATAGCCATCTTTGAAGCGATAAAATACATGAATAATACTACAACTAAAACCATAATTTGTACCGACTCATTATCAGCCATCCGGACAATCGGAAACCCACATACCTTAAACTATTACGCCACATACATTAAAAATTATATGATGAAAAACCCTAACATAGTTAAAATAATGTGGGTCCCAGGCCATTGTGAAATCCCTGGTAATGAGTTTGCTGACTCCATAGCCAAAATGGCCCTTAAATCACCATTATTTTTAACAATAAACTTAAATTTATATGACTTGTCAAACCACATTAAAAAGATATTGCTCGAACAGGCTGACATATGGCCAAAAACATCTTACTGGTACAAACAAATTAATCTAAGGAAAATCAACGTCAAAGACTATCTCAATTGTAACTATAATAACATTATGGGTACGCAAGACTGCAGGAAAATGCTATAATCTCTATAGAACATATATTAAAATACTGCACCAAATTTGAGGCAACCCGCAATCGAATATTTAACACAAACCCTATAGAATACCTTTCCAATCCTTCCTTATATAACATGAAAATACTAACAAACTTCCTAAAGAAGAACAACATAAACAAAGACATATAACTAGATTAATAATTGTTCGCAAAAAAAAATGTATCAACTTAAAGATAAAAATTACTATTCATATATAATACAATTATCTCATAGCTGTATAATCCTAAGTTATTTATTGCATCATCATATAATCACATAATCCTATACATTGTACATTCTTACATGAATTATTAGCTTAAGGCCACCGTAGCCGCTGCTTAATTTAAGTTTTCTTGAATTTTATTAAAATCAAGTTAACTAATAAATGAATAATTATTTCTTTTTTATTTATTTACTTATTTATTTTATTTATTAAGCCATACTTTAATACAAAAGCCAATAAGGCCAAAAAACGTATTACATAGCAATACAATACTGAACAAGATATTAAATTAATATTAATAATTCGATAACAAAAAAAAAATTTTTAACATTCATAAATAACTTCACCACGCATCATTTATTTTGGCTCCCCAACCGATAAGGAAATTCGGTAAGTAAAAAGAGAGAGAAAGAAAACTCATTCAAATAAAGGCCCAGAAATATCTATCAGTAGCAACCCCGTAAATAAAAGACACAGACAAATATCAAATTCAGACCGCCAATATACTGAAACTCATCCAGAGAGATGAAAAAGCAACAAAAATAAGAAAGAGAAAAGAAAGAAAAAAAAAATAAAGAAATCACAGAACCATATTCGAAAAATGCCTTAACAATTTCAGCCGAAAAGCATTGTTAGAATGTGAAAAAATCTCTAATTCCAATGGCAAATAGTTCCAACAGCGAGCAAATCTAATTGGAAAACACCTATCATATAAAGAACATCTACTTAATGGAATAATAATATGATTCACCCTAATAGAGTGAATAAAAGAAAACTCATTACACAACGGTGCAACTACCCCACTTTTAAGAGTCTTATAGAAAAGAAAGACATTACGAAATTTAAGGAAATCCTTAAAGTAATACCCCAGAAATTTCCTAATATGTCCAGATATATGTTCACGCCTTCTCGTTTTAAATACATATCTTGCATCGAATTAACAACGCATTCTGAGATTGGTGCAAATAGTACATCAACAAAACATTAGCCACCCTACACTTCACCCGAAACGGTAAATATAAGTTAGTAGAATATATCCTACGTAAAGTACTAGCCACCTTGCACTGAACAGAAACAATGTGGGAGGCAAAACTAAGGTGCTCATCAACTACAACCCCTAAACCCCTATGTTGGTTCACAAACTCAACACGAGAACCATTAATAGAAATATCAGAATCAGAAAAATAACGGCTCGATGAACCAAACATAATGGCCTTTTTCTTCGAAGGGTTTGTAGCCAAGGAGTTATTAGACGTTAGAGTTATTAACACGTAAGACATCAGCGAACGCACGATCAGAACTAAACAGCAAGAATATATCATCAGCAAATACTGACTTACATCAAATGGAAATATCTTCAAAAATATATCATGGAATAACATACTGTCGCTCTAGACAAATCTTCTTCTTTTTGGAAAGGGGAAAATTTTAAGGAACAAATCCAGCATTATTCCAACTTTAAAACATAACAATGTAGTATATTATACCCAGCAAGAAAAGGTTGAAATTTTGGCTTACAATTTCAATCTAACCATTCTGTTTCAGCAAATCTAAGCGACGACGATGATGTTGCAAACGAAATCGCTGTTATTATACTCCTAAAAAAGCTGAAAACAAAAAACCCATCCTTGGACGGTATTAATAATAAATGTCTAAAATATCTACCGAATAAAGGTATTAAATATCTCACGAAAATCGTTAACGCTTGTTTGAAATCATGCTACTTTCCCTGTGCATGGAAAATAGCTAAAACCATCCTGATACTCAAGCCCAGTAAGCCAACAGACTCTCCGCTTTCATATAGACCTATTAGTCTGCTCTCGTATATTAGTAAAATTCTGGAAAAAATTATTATGGAAAAGCTGATTAATTTCATCGATGCAAACAACTTACCGCCATCGCAACAGTTCGATTTCAGAAATGATCATAACACGTCACAACCGCTACTAAAAATTAGAAATTTAGTGAAAAACAATTTGAACACTGGCAAATCAACAGGAATGGTCCTACTCGACATAAAAGCTGAGATTGATTCTGTTTGGCATAACGGATTAATTTTTAAAATGAAAACGCTTAACTTCCCAATTGAAATCACAAAAATTATTCAAAATTTCCTACAAAACAGATCATTCAATGTTTTTTTTTTTTTTTTTTATTTTTTTTTTTTTTTTTTTAAGCCAGTTCCGCGAAGCCGAGTGGCTTGTCTGCAGAATCTAATTTGGCTATTTTTTTTTTTTTTTTTTTTTTTTGCAGCGACAGACCAAAGCCTTTGGTGGGAATCGAACCCACGACCCCCGCATGATAGGCGAGCACGCTACCTACTCACCTACCGGGGCGCTTAGGTACAACTTATTCACAACAAATTAACATTACTGCCGGCTGTATTTATATTTTTACAGCAGACATTCCCACATTTTCATATTGCATCACATCAATATTTGCAGATGATACGTCTATCTTCGTATACATATTCAGCGGAAATCATTACAAACTTACAGTTAGCTCTTACTGGTTTGAATAATTATTTTAATAAATGGAAGATCTTAGTTAACCCTGAAAAGACCCAGGTTATATATTTTACGAGAAGGCGTCACACTTGTTACGCTCCTCAAACTACGCTTCGCTTTATGAACGATGAAATCCCGTGGGAATGTAACGTTAAATATTTGAGTGTAATTCTGGATACAAAACTAAACTTCAACAATCACATTCCCTATATAGTGGACAAAATAAACAAAATCATTCGAATGATGTACCCAATCATAAACAGAGGGTCGGCAATGAACATTGAAAACAAAAAAATTATTATTAAATCAATATTTCATCTTATAATGTTTTATTGTGCTCCAGTCTGGTCCACGTCTGCAAAATGTCATTTACGTAAAATCCAAGTAGCGCAAAATAAACTACTTAAAATGAACAATAATCACAAGGCGACAATTACGCTTACAATATCTCCAACAACATCAGTCGCTGTCAGGCAATTGCCAAATAAAGGTCGTTTTACCGTCGCGGTCGTTTTAATAAAAATATTATCGATAACTCAAAAAAAAAAAAAAAAATACACGTGAGCTAACCTCTTTTTAATTTTTGTATAACTTTAATTTTTTTTGTGATGTAACAAATTACAAATTAATTAATAAAACTTAAGACAATTTACTATGAACGGGGTTCAGCCCCCTAACTACAACAGATTCCGGGACTTGGATCCCTCAATCGACAAAAACACCAAATCGAAAAGTAAACGTTACCGAGATGAAGATTTTGCACTACTCCCATGTTTAGTACAATCGGAAGAACATATACCACGCTTTTTAATAGCAACTGCTGTTCAAGACAAGAGATCAACTAAAAGTTCTTCAAATCTTTTGCTTCTTATAATGTGTTCCAAATTGAAAAGAGACTCAAACACATATGCACAGATTATCTGGAGGTGAGTGAGATGAAAACCGGTGACCTCATGATTAAAACACCAAATCTAAAATCTGCACAAAAATTTTTAAATGCTAAACACATTGATATCTTTCCGGTAGAAATTACAATGCCCAAAACACTAAATTCGACCCAAGGCAGAATATTCTCAAAAAAGATAATTGATACATCCGAGGAGGAATTAAGCCAAGCTTTAGCTTTCCAAAATGTCATAGAGGTAAGAAAAATAACCAAAAAGAATGCTACAGACAAGAATAAAACCGTGGCTACAGGTGCCGCCATCCTTACGTTTAATATTATCCGTCGCCCTGAAACATTAAAGTTGGGATGGGAACGTGTTCGTGTGGATGGATATGTATCCAACTTCAAAAACCCAGTAAAAAAAAGAACAAATGAGAGCGTAAAGTACTGGATATTTTTTTCCCAGTAAGAATTAGCAAGCAAGAACAACATGTTTGAAAAACATATGATTGATTTTTGTGGTAAATAAAGCAAAAATACTACAATTCTAATGTTATGCAAAAATGTTAAATAATAATTCTGAGGAAATTAACGATATATGAAGTAAGTAAATATTCTCATAACCAGGTTTCATTAATTTTAATCTTTTAAAATCGGTTCCTGCCAAAAAAATATAGGTATGTATTTGCCAATTTCTATCATAATAAATGTTTATTTTCAAAAGCAATAGGTGAATTGTTTTACATGTTAAATAAAATAAATAGTTCTAATTAAGGCATATTTCTTTTTTTTTTATTTAAAGTTTCACTTCTTCACTTTCAAATGTGTTTACAATCAGCTGTTTATGTATGTGAACTTGCAAATTCTTACAAATTGCTGTTCGTTTACTATTTTGGATATTTATGTTTTTGAGAACAAATTTTTCTTACTCTCTGTTTTTACTGGGAAAGTAAACGACAACTCTCACTCAAATACAAATAACACCAACACTACAAAAAAGGCAAAAATAATACAAACTCTCACTCATCAATTGCCAAAAATAATGACAACTCTCACTCAAGTACAAATAACACCAACACTACAACAATACAAGAAAAACATCAAAATCATCGTCAACAACAGCAACCACACAAAAAACAAAATCAAATTTATCAACATATATGTATAACAGCCAACCCATCAACAATAAAAACCCAAACTACAAAACCATCACAACACAACAAGAATAATCAACAAAGAATAATGACAACATCCCTGGAAGACTTCGACGAAGAAGACGAAGAAATGCCATGTCACACAGACAACAATAACTATCAACAAAAAATCCCATTATTATTAGACGATACTGAACCATCTTCAGTAATGGAAGATGACAGTACGGAATAAAATTATATTTTTTTTATAAATATGGATATTGATTATATTAATATCCTACATTAGAAAAAAAATTAAAATTTGCGATTATAAATCTTTAGCGAAATATTAATATAAATACGCGCATTATGGTCTCCCTCCGTCACCCTGCGCGCCTTATTATTATTTTATAAATTTACTTTGTAAAATATTACTACAAATTAATAAATAAATCTTCAACAGCAACGAAATAATAGTCAACACTTCATAAGATTCACTCAACAATATCTGCAACAACATGAACATCAACACTGGCAATAACAGCAACACAGAAGCAGGCGACCCTATCAACAACACCGGCTACATCAACAATAACAGTGGCAATAGTATCAATACTAGCAGCAACAATATTGGCAATAACATCAACAACATCGGCTACGACAACACAACAATAAAAACCAGGCGTCACAATTACACTAATAACATTACCAACAGCAATGAAACAACAGACACCATTTCAAAAAAAACTCGGCATATTAAACTTTGAGAATATATAAAACTTGACAATTATAAACGAGTTTTAAAATGACTCAAGATTTCTACAAATAATATAGATCACTCACATAATACGAGATGTAGAGCTGATGGAAGATACAAAGTTGAGAGGTATCAATTATGGCAGAAGCTACAGGTTACTCTACCAACAATATTGAACAATCTTCCAGTACATCTAATGGGCATTCCCAATAAATTAAAAAAAAAAGAATTTTAAAACAACATTACATAAATTCGCAATGAATAAATCTAATTTAATGAAAGACAAGCCAAGGCTTCCTAGGTTGTAGTTTCTAGTAACTGAATTATATTGTATTATATTATAACAAATGAATAATAAATGAAATAATAAATATATATGAAAAAAAAATTCAATCTACCATGGCACTATTCCACCCATCGCCTAAACGTTCTTGCTGGTTTCTAACTCTTACACGACAAAATCTAAAGATTGACTCTGAATTTCAGTAAAAGATGCCTATCCTCACAACTCCTACACATTAATGAACTGATCTCATCATAATTTTATTTTAATTTACCTTAGTTAAACTTCCTTTTATCTTATACCCCCGACTTAATATTTATTTTATAATATTTATTTTATAATATATATTTAAGTAGGAAAGGAACGTGGTTCCTAAACTCTTTACTACTATAAGTCAGTAAATAGTATTAATGTTATGAGAAAATAATAAATTGAATTGAATAAAAGAGTTTTTAATTTTATAACTCAATTTTTTTGGTATGACCGTTTAAGTCGTCACAAATATATTTGTTAAGACTTTTATTATAAGTAAGACAGTTTGTTTGAGTTTAAGAGCTTTGAATTTTGATAAATAAAAATAAATCTACTTACAAATTGTCGACGGACGGCTGGAGGTGTTGCAGCAGTTTTAATTGGTTGGCGCGGTACACCAGCAATGGCATTTTTTGAACCAAGATTACGCGGTAAAGTTTGAGATTTATTAGCGACGGCCAAATTACCTGGGCGTTTCGAACTTACGGTAAGTTTGCGACCAGAAGCTGTAATAAGAGATTATTAATTAAATAAAAAGAAATCTATAGGATAGTCCTACAATGTTCAAAGATTTACATTCAATTAAAAGAGAAAACTCTAATCGATTAATATGATTTTTGTTAAGTTACTAGAACTTAACGATTTAAACAATATCGTTTACAAACCAAGATATAAAATTAATTGGTTCTTAATACATTTTTTATGTCAATAGAATATAATACAATTTTAATTGAAGTAAATTCAGAACATTTATATACTATATATAAATTTTTTTTTAGTAAAAAGCAATAATTGATAAACAAAAAGAACAATAAGTAAATAAAAGTTAAAACCTTTTGTTTAAAGTGCAGTAGTGGTGACTTCAAATGTTATGATGATGAATTATTTTTAAGCATTGCTTTAAAATCATTCGAATTCAGAAAGAAATATTTATTATTGATTACTTTGAAAAAAATAAATAATTGTTTGGTGCATTTTTCCATATATATGCTCCATACATGTTTCAAAATCTAAAATTTGAAACTAAACATCGTAACTTACCTGTAGATGACCCCGTACTAGCTGAGGTAGCAGTATTTGAATAATTATTTTTTATATTATGAGCAGCTATGCTGCGTAATTTTGTGGTATTATTTGAACGAACAATTGGATTTGTAGTTGGACTACTAATCATTTGCATGGGTTGTACTATTTGAATGTTTGATGTTGAAGTCTTTGACGACGAAGAAGTTGTGGTTGATTTTCTATATTTAAGATTTGAATGATTGCTATTTGATTTTGTTTTTTGTTCTTTTTCTTCTTGGAGACGCAGTTGATCCAAACGTAATTGTTCATCACGTAATTCTAATGTTTTTTAACATTTTGATTTTGTTTATAGTAACAGAAAAAACAAGACACAACAACAAAATGATGTTTATGATGTAAAACAAAATATAAAAAAAAAAAACAAAAAATAAATAAAAATTAAAAAATTAAAAGAAATATTTTAACATATACATAAATATTTAGTACATCATGCTACTATTTCGACTACTGATCAAGTAAAATTCAAACGCTAAAAAAACATATCATAATTACCTAAAAAATGTAAACGATCTCTTGCCATTGAAAGATTTGTTTGCATTTTATCGTGTAAACGTTGGGCCCGCTCCCAAACTTCACCACGTCCACTCCAGCAATCAACAGCGATACCATCTTCTAATTCTTTTATGCCTTTGCGATATAATTCGATAGCTAATTCCTTATGGCCTGCAATGAATAAATTTTATAATTATATTCAAGGTAATTGTAATAACATTCTCTAAAAATACGCGTAATCTACGAAAAAAAAACATTAGTTTATTACTTTTGTTTATTTATTTTAAAAGAATATAATTTCACATACTAAGTTTCGAGCCTCCGTACCAAGACAACAATACTGATGGACAGTGTAATTAACCTTTAAATTAATTGCTTTTATTTTTCGATCCGTTTTTTTTTTATATAAAAACAATGATGGTTTTATTTATAGAAAGAATTTATTTCTATCTGAAAAATGTATAATAATGTACAAAAATTTTCGGATTATTGTACCGTATTATTGTAAACTAGCAGATTCCAGCCCTCGAAATTCGAGTGCAAATTCTGGAAATTTTATTTTTTTCATTTTCATAAAGACTCTAAAGGTATGCTAATCAATTATAGGCAATTCACAAATCAACACTAAAAACAAACTCATTTTTATTACAAACACATTAACAAATTTAATAAATACACACATAGCATTGTATAATTTTATGTATGTGTTGGTAGCAACTTTAAATGCAATTTACTCAAAATAAAGTTAAAAAATTTAAAAATCTACAAAACGGCTAAAAAGAGATACCTTTCAAATAATATACGTTTGGTCAAAATCGGGATAAAACGTTAGAGCAAAACATCGGTCACAAGAAATCGCCTAGCCTATTAATATTATAGATTATAGATAATAAAAAAAAAAACAAATTAGAAAATTAATTCGGTCTAGACCGACAATACAAATTTGGATATAAGAAAGGATCTTAGATCCAAATTTGCTAAAATCATAATTGGATTTATAAAATAAGCATAAACCAAATTTGTGTGGCATTGTTAATAATTTGTGGCCGTCAGATATGAAAGAATTCATATCGGATGTTATTTTTATATGGGTACAAGTCAAAAAATTAACCGATCACGACCATATTTAGCAAAGTCACTCATTTTTCTCAAACAATTTTGCAACATTTTTTTGTTTTTTGATAGATTTAGGTGAAGATCGGGAAGAAGCTTTAATGATAACTCATGGTTTTTATGATATACATATATTCTATGAAAGCTTTATATGGGGAATATGACGAAAAATATACCTACAAAGTTTATTTCCGGACTACTGATATATTAACCAAATGAACTATATTTATGCGACAATCTCGAACTTACGGCAATTTAAGTTGCTCTCATTGCGGTTATTTGTGTGGGGCCTCGGTCTGAACAAGACTCATAACTCAGCAAATTCTATTTCTACATATTTGCGACCTGTGGTTATATTACAATGTTTAGATGGACACACATACCGTCTGACGGACGGCCATCGCTAAATCAACGCAGAAAGTGATTCTGTGTCGATCGGTATAATAAAAGTAAAATATTTTTTGGAGTTACAAAAATTACATTGAATAAGTATACAACAAGCAAATTTACTTTACGAATGAAACGTTTCCACATTATTTAATAAAAATCGTTAAGTTCAGTTTAAGTGTTGAAGTAGATGTGTTCTGTAGAGATATTGGCAAATTATTAAGATGAAAAAAGAAGTGATACACCAATTGACGGTTTTCTAAGACTTTTAGGAGGACTAACCACTATTTTAAAACGAAACGGTTGGCGCTTTATATATACAGATGGTACTAAGTCACAGGAGAACATAACAGTTTACGTGGTAGTATATCAAGTAGGAAAACACCTTATTCTTAGAACACTCGTATGTTTTTACTGTCGATTCTAGTGCTATTTATCAAGTTATATGTATGATAACATCGGAAAAAACGCTATAATTTTTATAGACAGTTATTCGGTGATAAACGCCATAAGTTATCATTTTAACAACAAATGGCATCTAATAAAAAAATTTGAGATGCATTAATTGGTAACGAAGATAAAATAAGAATACACTGGATTCGAAGCCTCATTGTCATTACTGGTAACGAAAAAGCAGACTTTGCAGCTAAATATTTGATTAGATGCTCCGTTAGATAGACATGATATTCGCCGTCACATAGCCAACTACGTTTTCTCACATCAATGGATCTTAAAATCCAATTTGTCATAGATGCAACTGTCAACTTTCTATCAAACACATTCTAAATGATTGTTTATCTTATTTCCAAATAAGAACTAATATATTTGATAAAAACCCCACCATTTGACCTGCTCAAGATCCCTTCTGTAACATTAAAAACGTACATATGTATATATACACCACTGTGCAGAGGGTATATATAGGGTTGTCATTCCGTTTTTAACGCATCGAAATAAATTCCGGAGACCCCAAAACTATATATTTTCTTGATCCTTATAACAAGAGAAGTTGATTTAGCGATGACCGTCTGTCCGCCTATCTAAGCTAGACTGTTCGTTTTTGCATAAAATAGATTATTAACATCCCAAAGGAGTTGCTATTTAAAATCGTCAAAATCGGTCCAAAGGGTCACGAGATATGAATGAAAATTTGAAAAAATAAAAATGTTTAGTGTGTTATTTCTCTTAAGCCATGTATATGTTGTGGTTCTTCTTATTGTTGTAGTCACTGTAGTTGTGTGTATATTTAATTTGCACGTGCCACATTAGCCTAAAGGTGTGTTTACACTATGTGTATTTTCCATGTGTAAATTCAGTTTTACGATCCATACGTAATTCCGTATGTGTGTCAAAAATGTCGTTTTACATACAATTCATAATTTTTGCGTTCAAACGTACATATGTATTTCCGTATGACATAACCTCTAAATGTAAACAACCGCTGATTTAATTTGTGAATTTACAAAAAATTATTGTTAAAAACAAGTAAGAAAATTATAGTCGGTCTAGACCGACTATACGATACCCTATACCATGCGATTAGAAACCCTATCTCTTAGGCCCAACTAACTGGACATTGAAAATAAGCAAAAAACTAAATTTGAGTGGGATTTTTATTAATTTTTTTGGCTGCAGATATGAAAAAGTTCATATCGGATGCTATATCTATAAAGGGACTAGGTCCAAAAATGGACCGATCCTGATCATGTTTGGTAAAGTCTCTTGTATTTTGCAAAAATATGTACAAACAAAATTTGAGAAGAATCAGTGCAATATTTTTGTTTTTTAATAGATTTAAGTGAAGATCGGGAAGCAGCTCTATATGGGGTCAAAGGGATCATTTTTGGACTACTCATTAGTGGATGTAATGAACGCATACAAACCCAATTTGAGTAAGATATATATGACAATTTGGATCTTATGGCAATTTATGTCGATTTCATATGGGTAATTTGTATGGGGGCTAGGTCTGAACATGGACCGATTCTCACCAATTTCAATAGCGTTCATCCCATGGCCGATAAAAGCTTATATACCAAATTTCATCAAAATATATTCATATTTGCGACCTGCAGTTTGATTACAAGCTTTACATGGACACACAGACGGACGGACGGACGGACATTGTTAAATCAACTCAGAAAGTGATTCTGATTCGATCGGTATAATTAAAGATGGGTCTAGGTCAAATATTTTTGGTTGTTACAAACAGCAGCACAAAGTCATTATACCCAAACCACATAGTGGTATAGGGTATAATAAAGTTATATATTTTATGTATTTTTTAATTGTTAATTAATATTAAACAATTTATTTTTCTCTCAATATTAATCTTTATAATTTACTCTGTTTTTCTTTCGCCACAAGCAGTGTTGTATTTTCATATGTTTATCTTGCCAAAATAGAACCTGCTCTAATTGAAAATTTTACATATGTCTTGCAAAATGTGTTGTACATAAACAATGTTTGAAAGGGTTCACACTATGTGTACAAATTACACGTGCTAAAAAAATAAGAAAAACACGAGCAAAACACGTAGTGTGAACGCAGCTTAAGCAAGTATTGACACTATTTTTTTTATTGTTATCACGTATAATAAAGAAAATCGCCAATATGAAAAAATAATATAATCTCTAAAAAATTATTCGATATCGAGTATGTACCATCAATCAAAATTTAATATTTTGGTTTATTATTTAAAGGCGGACAAACGTAACACCTCGTTTCACCTTTACTCTTAACTAGGATCATAATTCATTAACTCTGAAGAGTAAAATTATTCTTAGTATTTTATTTTGGAAAATAAAAAAATAATTTCGATCGAAAAATTTCGATAACGAATGCGACGATTAGATCCGTTTTTTATTTTTGCATTTTTATTAAATGTAACCTTAAATTAACATATTACTAGCTAATTCAGATAAAATCTTTTTATCATTTGACTTTTTTTTATCGTATGACTTCTAAGGTCTGAAAACATTCTTATAGGGATCAAACTTTGGGTATTATAACGTCGACTGCGTTAAATAATTTCACTGGTGTTCTATGAAGTATTTAGGGAACTAGATTTTCTACCCTAGTAAAAGAAAAATAATGCTTTTTTCGCATATTTTGTATGATAGTACAAAAAACCCAAAATGCCGGTTTATACTTTTAACAAATAATAATGAAGCTATTTGTATAACTATAATGTCAGTATAAACAATAATAAACTTTTCTTCTACATATATTGATTTGTTTTGTTCTCTCAACTTCTTTAATATGACTAAATGAGTCATTTTTAAAACTCACGCTTACAAGAAAATCAAATCAAATAAAAAAACAACGAAAATAAACATGTTTACCTTCATTTTCCTCATCAATTTTCAAGGCCTTTGAAATGTATTCAAAAGCACGACGATGATGATGCTTTTGTTTCGCCAGTAATGGATCACCGGGACCTGGTCCCGAACTAGAAGCTATAGCATTATTTTTATTAAACATTTCCAACTGTTGTTGTGGACGTATACGTTGAGAAGTTGCCAGAGGATAAGGAGCAATTACTGTCGATGTTGCGTTTGGCGCCTGCTCTGATAGATTATGTCTATCCTTAGATGCAATAGCTGACAAGTTAGAATTCTGCGCACCCGATGATGATGATGATGCAGAACCAACAACAATTTCAATATTACATTCACGTCTGTGCGGACGATAAATGATTTTAGTACTGGCTCCGTATAAATAACGAAAAATGCAAAACAGCTGATAGATTAGCGTACGAACAATGTTAAACAGAAATATGATGGGAAATGAAACAATATAGAGATTTTGTTTATGTACCGAACCAAATGATCTTTGGGTTACGGGTGTTGTGTCATAATCATCCGTATCATCCGGTGAAGAGTTGGGTGATCGACGTGCTGAGGAGGTGGAAGGTTTAACATCATCTATTAATGCTACACTACAAGTACTTGAGGACTTGCGATGAGAGTTTTGACGTATGGGAGATTTGGTGCTGCTGCTACTATTACTGGCATTGCCCGATGATGAGGACGATGAAGATGATTGAGTTTTATTACGCACCATCTGATTTTAGTGGGGGGAGTTTTATTTCTTTAAAGGGGGTTGTTTTCAACAAAATTCCCCCTAAATTCTTTGAAAATTTCAGCACAAAAATAAGTTGTTCAGTCACGAAAATTTTAGTTGTCTTTTAAACCCCGCTTCACTTGATAATTGTATTTTAAGTAATGTTTTTTTAATATGTAGAACTTATGCATGTCCTGCAAATCAAGTATTTTTTATTTTTAAATAGTTTGTACACTTTAAAGTATTTTTTTTTATATTAACTATTTTTCATTTTTACTTAACAGCAAACCAACATACTACGATTTTTACATTTTCTGTCAGCCGTTTTCAACCCTTATTTGATGTTCTTATTAGAAAATGAAGTTGTCATTTATATAGTGGCTTCCAAACTTTTTAAATGCCGTTGTGTTTAAAATGCTTTGGAATTTTTTATTTACAAGGTTTATAATAAATAAAAATTTGGATTTTATATTAATAACTTTGATTGTCTTCACATATAAAAGAAGATGAAATTTAAAACAGTTAAATGTGTATAAACACCTAGAAGTCAAAACGTTTCGAGTATTTAAAATCTCACCCAATTAAATAAAAGTGGTGTCATGATGACTTTTGTTAAAAATAATCAAATATGATTTAAGCTATTTTGTCAAATTATTCTTGAGAGTAAAATAATAAACTTTGCGACTTACTCCTAATTAACATTTTTATATTTTTACATTATTTTTTTTTTTTTTTTGAAAAAAATTTATAGTCCAAAATAGCGTTAAATATTTTCTTCACAAGTTACGCCCGTCTTACACAGGCCACTGTTACTGCCACTCAGTTGTGTACGTATTATCAACGATAAATTGTTAAAATTAGTCGAATTCCTCGACATTAGCATAAGCAATTTCGGAACAAGTCTCGTTTAGGTGCACCACCCCTATTTTTTTTTTTTTTTTTTGGAAATAGGGGTATTTGAGGTGATTTAGGAAAAAAATTTTATTTTTTGTCGGAAACCCATATTTTCCGAATTATGGACCTCGAAAGTTTTGACATTGATTTCGATATAACTTGAACAATTCTTATCGGATGTGAGCAATATATGTATCATTTGAAAGCTTATTAAATTGCCTTTATTTCAAAATAAAAAAGTTCGAAATCCTTTAACCCATTGTGAACCTATTCAAGATTGTGCATTTCTGATAAAGACTTTTTGTGAAAAGCTGTAATTATCAGACGAAATTACGTATATAAGGTATGCATTTGCACATTTACAATAAAAGTAGGGGTCACAAGCTATTTTTTGGTGTCTATTATGACTTTTTGACTCTTAAAGTGCTGGATATATTAGGAGTTAAAGTTGGATATTATTTTTTTTTCGCGATTTACTCGTTTCAGTGTAGCTTAGCTAATTGTAATTTTAGCTTAGCAAGTTGTAATTTTTTTTTATTGTTGTTGTTTTTTTGAAGTGTTAATATTGATTTGGGGGTTATGAAAATCGCGTGATTTTTAAAACAAAATTTTCATAATAGGACGGAGAAGAAATGAGGGGATGCTTTAATACCATGTGAGATAAGGCCATAATGGCTTTATCTTGTCTTATGTCTTCCCGGAGACACTAAAGTTAAGTATTGAAATCTGGCTTCGCATACTAAAGTTTTTCTGCGTGGCGGCCTGCGGCCGCGCTTAAGGGGTTTCTCCTCCAATAGGACACGGCAGGTGGCTTCGCTGAATAAAGTTTTCCTGCGTACGTCACAAGCGAATTTCCCAACAAAATTTTCATAATAGTCTCATTAAAAGTCAATATCTCCGGTCCTGGAAGGGTTAAGAGGACAAAATATATATGTAGCTAGTGGGGCCAGCTTTCATTCAGTTGCTGTAAATACAAAAATTTTATAGATCATTTTATCAGATAATGCCACGTTTGCGAAAAAAAATGTGCAATAAAAAAAAAACAAAGTTGTACCCCTAATATCTCCGGATTACAAAGGGTTAAAAGGTCAAACTATATCTTAAAAAAAAACTGTTAATCCTATGAATGTACTAATTAACATATATTTTGTTGTTGTAATAGCGTTTTATTGAAATAAAATGAATTATTTACAAAAAACTGCATCTTAAAAAGAAAGAAAATTATTTTGGTCCATAATGGGTTAATGGATTTCGAACTTTTTTATATCGAATTAAAGGTACTTTAATAGGCTTTCATATGATATATATATTGCTAAAGTCCGATTAGAATTGTTCAAGTTATATCGAAATCAATGTCAAAATTTGGAGGTCTATAACTCGGGAAATATGGGCTTCCGACAAAAAAAAAGGATTTTGCTGGAATCGCATTAAAAAGTGGAACGAGTGGTAAAAATTTGGAACGGATCGGAGAGGTGCACCTAAACGAGACTTAAGCCGCAATTTCATTTTGAAAATGTCGAAGCGTCAACTTCCACCGTCATACCCATCTCTTTAGCAATATTTTCGTAGGCTTTGTTCTTCAAATCGTTAAGATTTATTGTTCATATCCCACAGAAAAGGTGGCAATAGTATAAATTAATTATTTTTAAATTATTCTCCTTTTTCAATTTGGCATCCATATTCACTTTTTGTTTTGTTTACAAAATATATGTAGTTACCGAGTTCATAATATAGCCACATTTTGGGGGAAAGTGTTAACATTTATTTATTTTAATAAAATTTATGCTCAATAATTAACAAACTTGCGTTTTTATATACGCATTTCAAGTAATAAATCATAATAATACATTTAACAAGTAAAAACTTAAATTACAATTTTGCAGTAATCCAGTAAATTTGTATTAAATTTTTAACACGGTAGTGGCAGCAAGTGTTAAAATTTACTCGCAAACAAAATTAAAATAGGAATAAAAAGTTTAAATATTTAAAAAGTAATTTTATTTTTAAATAAATTGAAATTAAAAAAAAAAAATAACACTAGTAACGAAAAATAAACAAGAGTGTTAAATTCGGCTGTGCCGAATCTTTGATACCCTCCACCTCGGTTTGAGTATTGATAATAAATGTAAACAAAATATTGGAAAAAGTAAACAATTTGTTAAACTTAATTCCAAATTATTTCAGCAAATTCTTTGGGTTGGTTTTTTGTCTTTTGTATTATTTCGGATTTATTTCGGTTGCTTTTTGGTCATTGTGGTTGCTGATCGGCATGCATTTAGGTTATATACCTATATGCATGCGTTTCCGGTTATATGACATAACTTCTCGTTTAATTTAGTTTTTGCTAATTAAATAGCTCGCCCTAATCTCCATTGCAAACGTAATGGTTGTGTAGGGTGGCTACATGCATTAAATCGTGCTAATTGGAGATGGCTGTATAGTTTATTTTAACTGGCCAAATAAGTACAGACATCGTAACGAAGTCGACATCTATATTTTTCTATTTATTTAAATTGTAAACGAGTGGCATCTCTGTCAAAATAAGCGAAAAACACAAAGAAGAATAGAAAAAAACAAATTACTTCGTGTTTGACGGGATGATTTTTATCTTTGTTTAATATCTTTATTTTTTTACTAATATTTCTGTGTATTTATTTGAAAATGAAATAATGAATTGAATATGCTATTTAATTTTTTTATTTATATAAAAAAGTTTTTTAATAAAAGCAAAATATTTTCACTATTTTAAAGATGCAATTGATGTCTTCTAAATTTAATATTATTATTTCCGACGTTTTGATATGATTTTCTGAAATTCAGTTATTATTTTCTAATTTATAATTGGAAATTTTAATTCCAGTTTTTAGAATTAATATTTTCTCAAATTTGAATGGAAAATTTAAAAAGTGCAATTTTGTATTTATGTGAATAATATGCTTTAGTAATTATAAACAATTTTTAAAAATTAGATGTAATCGCAATCAGATATTTTGTAGGTAAAGCAGAATAATAATTCTATATAAGGGTGCTATTACACGATGTGTTTTTTAAATATGTACTGTCAAATTGTCCCACAACAAAAGTTGTACACATCGTGTGATACATATGAAACAATCGTTATGTACAATACATGAGGAAAGTCACATGTACATTTTTCAATTAGAACAGGTTCTATTTTGGCATGACAAACATATGAAAATGTAACACTGCTTGTGGCGAAAGAAAAACAGAGTAAATTATAAAGATTAATATTGAAAGAAAAATAAATTGTTTAATATTAATTAACAATTAAAAAATATATAACTTTTTTTTAACAATAAATTTTTGTAAATTCACAAATTAAATCAGCTGTTGTTTACATTTAGAGGTTATGTCATACGGAAATACATATGCTCGTGTGATAGCAAAAATTATGAATCGTATGTAAAAGACAATTTTGATAGACATGCGGAATTTCATATGGATAAAAAAAAGTGAGTACATATGTAACAAGTAAGAAAATTATAGTCGGTCTAGACCGACTATACGATACCCTATACCATGCGTTTAGAAACCGTATCTCCTAGGCCCAACTAACTGGACATAGAAAATAAGCAAAAACCAAATTTGAGTGGGATTTTTATTAATTTTTTTGGCTGCAGACATGAAAAAGTTCATATCGGATGATATATCTATATGGGGACTAGGTCCAAAAATGGACCGATCCTGACCATGGTTGGTAAAGTCTCTTGTATTTTGCGAAAATATATACAAACAAAATTTGAGAAGAATCAGTGCAATATTTTTATTTTTAATAGATTTAAGTGAAGATCGGGAAGCAGCTCTATATGGGGCCAAAGGGATCATTTTTGGACTACTCATTAATGGATGTATTGAACGCATACAAACCCAATTTGAGTAAGATCTATATGACAATTTGGATCTTATGGCAATTTATGTCGATTTCATAGGGTTAATTTGTATGGGGGCTAGGTCTGAACATGGACCGATTCTCACCAATTTCAATAGCGTTCATCCCATGGCCGATAAAAGCTTATATACCAAATTTAATCAAAATATATTCATATTTGCGACCTGCAGTTTGATTACAAACTTTACATGGACACACAGACGGACGGACGGACGGACGGACATTGTTAAATCAACTCAGAAAGTGATTCTGATTCGATCGGTATAATTAAAGATGGGTCTAGGTCAAATATTTTTGGTTGTTACAAACAGCAGCACAAAGTCATTATACCCAAACCACATAGTGGTATAGGGTATAAAAAACACATCGTGTAATAGCACCTTAACTATGTAGAACTTTTTTGAAAGCAAAAAACTCATTGATAACTAGGTAACTCTATTTTGTAAAGACAACAAAAAGTTAATATGCCAAACCTATGTTCATATTTGTAAAAGAATAATGAAAAAACGTATCAAATAAAAGACCATTGCGTGTATACTCTTAACATTGTGCTGTATGATATCTATTTGAAAATATTGACATTCATGTTAAAACAAGAACAGTATATAATAGAGGATGTGCAAACCTGAATGGGGACGGTGAAACCTAAATGTAGATTTAAGAAAAACATGTTGAATTATATGTATATATGTATATGTGTATGTATAATTTTTATATAGCAACAATGTTACTCTGTATAACAGAATATAATTTAATGTAATTAAATAAATAATCAATTTATATAATTTATTTTTATTAGTTGTTAAAAAAAATTTAATATAAATAAAAATTAATTGTAAAAAAATAAAACAAGAAAATTGTTTTTTAATTACTTATAATTGTGATTTGAATATGTTATGAATTTTTTTTTTTTTTGCTTTCATATCATCTAAATATGTATATTTATTGTTAAATTAAAGAAAAAAAATACACAACGTTCTTATAAGAACGTCCAATAGAGAGAACGTTCATTTACATATTGTTCATAAGAACATCTTTAAAATAATAGAAATGTCAATACGGAAAAACTTTTATGTCAAAAGAAAAAAAAAATTAAACGCATAAAAAGAAAATATTTAAAAACTTAAATTTTTTTTCTTCAAAAAAAAATAAAAAAGTGATAAATTTAAAAAATAACAAAAATTGTCATAAAAAATAAATTGTTAATAAATAAAACCTAATTAATAGATTTAAAAAAAAAAATCGAGATAAAATGAGTGATGAATCACTATTAAATTATGACCAAGATTGGTTAAAGGAATTTTTTTTGTTTCTTAAAGTTTCTAAATGTTTATGGGACTCAACCCATGAGCATTACGGGAATAAGACATATAGAGATGGATCCATGGAGTGGCTCCCCTTAAAATTGAAGGAAGTTAATGAGGGTACCACTATTAATGACGTGGCTGAACTAATAAACATAATTATAAGTTTCCAGCGGGAGGAAACAAGAATAGCAAAAGGATTAATTAAAGATTCGATTCATTGGTGGTATAGTCATCTAAATTTTTTGGAAAAACCTACGTTACCAAAAAATTTAGATAACTATACTTTCGATGACGAGGAAGTAGAGAGTGTTGGCTCTTTTGTTCCATACAAAGAACAAAAAGCAGCAATCTTTACTTCCCACGATGACTTTAATTATAAATTAATTAACAAAGACAATAACTTTGGTAAGTTACAGAAGAGATTGAAGTTACAGAAGAGAAACCAAAATGTTCAAATTTAAATGCAAACAATTTTGGTAAGATGAAATTATTTTATTAAAATTAAAGAACTTCCAATAATTTTGGTAGGTGACAACAATTTCCCAATAAGGCGGGAAGCTCATAGCATGCCTAATTCTACAGGTGATAAAGAATTGGATATGTACTGCATAGAATTGGCTGCAGAAATGAGAAAGTTAAACCATATGGAGTTAGTGCAATTTAAAGGGATAGTGAACGAAGGAATACATAACGGGCTTCTAAATCTGTTATAAATTAAAAAAAAAAAAAAAAATTAAGAAATAAATAAATTTTAAATTTAAAAAATATATATTTAAACAGAACAAAAGATTTAATTTGAAATTAATGTCAAAAAAAATATATATATATATGTATAGTTAGTTTCAAATATCTTTAAAAAAAAAAACAAAAAATTAAATTTGTTTCGAGAATTTAAAAAAAAATGACGCAACGCTTAGTAAAAGATTTTTTATTATTTTACGTTAAAAGTGAAAGCTTGTGGAACAAACAACATCCACAATTTGGGGACAAAGTTGTGAAAGAAAAAAACTTAAGTTTGTTATTAAATCTAGGGAAACAATTCGAGAAAAACTTAACAAGAGATAAGATGTTAATGAAGTTACGAAGTATGGAAAAAATTTTTTACAAGTGTAATTTATATAAATTTCATATTTAGTATAACATTTACATTACATTCAGTTTGTTCTTATTTGATATTTAATTTTTAATACTTTTTTTCATTGTTTATAGAATGTAGGTATTGCGCTCGACGCGAAAAGAAGTCTCAAAAAATTAATCCAGATTACAAAATAAAACTATGGTATTTCGAGATTTTATTACCAATATTAAATTATGAAGACAGAGAATTTTATGAAGACGACATACCAAATCAAAACATAATAATGGATAAAAAAAACAGCCAGAAAGAAGTATTAATGTATTTTTAAAATACTGTAAATAATTTATATTAATAACTTTTATTTCTATTTTCAGATTGATTTTTTAAAAATTCAAAGCATTACAGTGCCAAAGAAACAGCCAGAAGTAAGTATTAATGTATTTTTAAAATACTATAAACAAATTATATTAATAACTTTTATTTCTATTTTCAGATTGATTATTTAAAAATTCAAAGCATTACAGTGCCAAAGAAACAGCCAGAAGTAAGAATTAATGTATTTTTAAAATACTCTAAATAAATTATATTAATAACTTTTATTTCTATTTACAGATTGATTATTCAAAAATGCAATGCGTTACAGTGGCACATAACGAGCCAGAAGTATTAATGTATTTTTAAAATACTCTAAATAATTTATATTAATATCTTTTATTTCTATTTTCAGATTGATTATTCAAAAATTCAAAGCATTACAGTGCGAAAGAAACAACCAGAAGTAAGTATTAATGCATTTTTAAAATACTCTAAATAAGTTATATTAATAACTTTTATTTCCATTTTCAGATTGATTATTTAAAAATTCAAAGCAATACAGTGCCAAAGAAACAGCCAGAAGTAAGTATTAATTTTTTTTTAAATACTCTAAATAAATTATATTAACTTTTATTTCTACTTTCAGATTGATTATTTAAAAATTCAAAGCATTACAGTGCCAAAAAACGAGCCACAACTAAGTATTAATGTTTTTTTAAAATACTTTCAGTTATTTATATTAAAAACTTTTTTTTATAATTTTAGGTTCTTAACAAAATTTATACAACGAACCTACAACAACAAATCCCAATCAACACAAATCAACTATACACACACGCCGGAAACGCTTATAACGCAAATTTTTTCGATGAGCATGATGCTTGCGCTCTAAAAATGGGGCTTAAATTGAAAGAAATGGACAAAAATCAACGTATAAAAGCAACATATATAATAGACAAAGCACTTAATGATATATTTAAAAAAAAAATATAATATATAAAAAACAAAACTCTTTTAATTTTTATAATTATATA
Organism: Cordilura impudica; assembly: GCA_963682025.1. Taxonomy (NCBI): domain Eukaryota; kingdom Metazoa; phylum Arthropoda; class Insecta; order Diptera; family Scathophagidae; genus Cordilura; species Cordilura impudica. The sequence continues at coordinate 74,461,479 of OY821517.1, read as the reverse complement.
AATTTGTTATTCAAATGTTTAAAAAAAATTAATTAATAAATATACTAGAGGACCCCTGCTGCTCCGCAGCAATCTTATATATTAAAAGAATTTATGAATAAACTTTGCGTTCAAGATTTTTTTCAATATTTTTCTTCTCTCAAACCTCTATAACTAGAGTTCTAATTAACGTAGGCTGTTGACATAGATCTAAGAACACTCAGTGGATCAAGCTCCTTCTTTTGAGCTATTAACTGCTTAAATTCGTTGGGTTTGAGGAAAGTTGTGCGTGGAGAATCAACTTTGCTTTTACTGTACGTTGACTTCTCTTGGCAAATTTTGGTATTACTGTACGTTAACTTCTCTCGGCAAATTTTGGTATTACTGTACGTTAACTTCTCTTGGCATATTTTGGTATTACTGTACGTTAACTTCTCTTGCCAAATTTTGGTATTACTGTACGTCAACTTCTCTTGGCATATTTTGGTATTACTGTACGTTGACTTCTCTTGGCAAATTTTGGTATTATATTATAAAAATTAATTATAAAAATTGAGGAAAGTTATGCGTGGAAAATCATCTTTACTTTTACTGTACGTTAACTTCTCTTGGCATATATTGGCATTACTGTACGTTAACTTCTCTTGGGAAATTTTGGTATTATATTATAAAAATTAATATAATATAATGCTTCGGAGCAGCAGGGGCCCTCTAGTATATTATATTATATTAATTTTTATAATATAATACCAAAATTTGCCAAGAGAAGTTAACGTACAGTAATGCCAAAATATGCCAAGAGAAGTTAACGTACAGTAAAAGTAAAGTTGATTGTCCACGCATAACTTTCCTCAAACCCAACGAATTTGCCAAGAGAAGTTAACGTACAGTAATGCCAAAATATGCCAAGATAAGTTAACGTACAGTAAAAGTAAAGTTGATTCTCCACGCATAACTTTCCTCAAATCCAATTTAAGCAGTTAATAGCTCAAAAGAAGGAGCTTGATCCACTGAGTGTTCTTAGACCTATGTCAACAGCCTACGTTAATTAGAACTCTAGTTATAGAGGTTTGAGAGAAGAAAAATATTGAAAAAAAATCTTGAATGCAAAGTTTATTCATAAATTCTTTTAATATATAAGATAACATTTAAGTATTTAAATAAATATATGTATTGTCTCTCTGAGTATTCACGTGTACTATAAATATATGAACCAACATTTTTATTAACAGAACCATTGTTTTTATTGTATACTTACTATCGTGTGTATCAATTCTTAAAAAAAAATTTAAAACATTGTTCTATTTTTTAAAATTTATTTATTTTATAATTTTTTTTAAATTTATAACAGATTTAGAAGCCCGTTATGTATTCCTTCGTTCACACTCCCTTTAAATTGCACTAACTCCATATGGTTTAACTTTCTCATTTCTGCAGCCAATTCTATGCAGTACATATCCAATTCTTTATCACCTGTAGAATTAGGCATGCTATGAGCTTCCCGCCTTATTGGGAAATTGTTGTCACCTACCAAAATTATTGGAAGTTCTTTAATTTTAATAAAATAATTTCATCTTTCCAAAATTGTTTGCATTTAAATTTGAACATTTTGGTTTCTCTTCTGTAACTTCAACTGTAGGAAGAATTTCTGTAATGAAATAAAAGGTAATAATTAACTAAAAATTAAAATTTTTTTTAAAAATTATTAACAAAAATTTTCTTTTTTTCTTACCAAAGTTATTGTCTTTGTTAATTAATTTATAATTAAAGTCATCGTGGGAAATAGAGATTGCTGCTTTTTGTTCTTGGTATGGAACAAAAGAGCCAACACTCTCTACTTCCTCGTCATCGAAAGTATAGTCATCTAAATTTTTTGGAAAAACCTATTTTACCTACTTTACCAAAAAATTTAGATGACTATACGACCAATGAATCGAATCTTTTATTAATCCTTTTGCTATTCTTGTTTCCTCCCGCTGGAAACTTATAATTATGTTGTTTATTAGTCCAGCCACGTCATTAATAGTGGCACCCTCATTAACTTCCTTCAATTTTAAGGAGAGTCACTCCATGGATCCATCTCTATATGTCTTATTTCCGTAATGCTCATGGGTTGAGTCCCATAAACATTTAGAAACTTTAAGAAACAAAAAAATTCCTTTAACCAATCTTGGTCATAATTAAATAATGATTCATCACTCATTTTATCTCGATTTTTTTTAAAAATCTATTAATTAGTTTTTATTTATTAACAATTTATTTTTTATGACAATTTTTGTTATTTTTTAATTTATCACTTTTTTATTTTTTTGGAAAAAAAAGTTTTTAAATTTTTTTTTCTTTTGACATAAAAGTTTTTCCGTACTAACATTTCTATTATTTTAAAGATGTTCTTATGAACATGTGTATTTTTTTTTCTTTAATTTAACAATAAATATACATATGTATATAGATGATATGAAAGCAAAAAAAATACATACCATATTCAAATCACAATTATAAGTTATTAAAAAAGAATTTTCTTGTTTTATTTCTTTACAATTGATTTTTATTTATATTAAATTTTTTTTTTAACAACTAATAAAAATAAATTATATAAATTGATTATTTATTTAATTACAATAAATTATATTCTGTTATACAGAGAAACATTGTTGCTAGATAAAAATAATACATACATGTATATACATACATATAATTCAACATGTTTCTCTTAAATCAACATTTAGGTTTCACCGTCCCCACTCAGGTTTGCACATCCTCTATTATATACTGTTCTTGGTTAAAATAGAAATAATTATGTATTGCAAAGCTAATTAGAACAAAAATTGTGGCGCCATCTACTGTGGCATAGTCACGCTGAGCAAAATGAAGTGACACTCTGTTAATGAAAAAGAAATGTATTTTCCCGCAACAAAATATTGCAGAAATTTATGTAAATAAAATAATATACCGATTTATTTCTAACATGCAGTTATTATGGATATACATACATACATATATAGAATATATGTATATTATTTTTATTATTTAATATGTGTATGTATGTATATGTAAATATTACACACAAAAAATACAACATCAAACGTTATTTTTGAGGTTTTCTCTTTAAATAAATTAATACATAAATTTTTTTTTGCTAAATTTACATTGTTTTTTTTTTTTTTTTTATTGACAACTAGGTATTTTAGCATTATTTGCTTTAGATACTGGTGAATTTTTACTTTCTTTATATTAAAACGTAGTGTCTGCTTGTCAAAAAAAATTTTGGATCGATTTTAACCCCTTTCCCGTGACCCAATCGATCTGAAAGTTTGCAGGCAGGCTCGTGGCAATGACAGAAATGATCTAATAAATTTTTTTAGTGATACCAAAACAATGGAAACTTAAATTTTTCTACCAGAGTTGATAAAAAAAATGTAGAAAGGGTTAGTTTTTATTATATTACCGCAATGACCACGAAAACAACAAGTCCAGCTATGACAACAATATAACATTTAGAATAACAACAAGAATAATATAGAAACATATTTTTAATTTTTTTTTTTACTTTTTCAGAGATTTCCCTGGACCAGTTCCACCGATTTTAATGATTTTTGAAATAGAAAACTTTCCAAGAATTTGGTGAATCATTCTCACTGAAAATTATCACCTTAGCTATCCTATTGAGTGCATGATCGTGACAAGAACAACATAGAAAATTATATTTTTTCAAGACTTTTTTTAGTTCTTCATTCAAATCTCGGGCCCTAATCGACCGATTTGGACGATTTTAAATAGCAAACTTCTCAGGATGTTAATGAATCATTTTTTATGTCAACGAGTACCCTAGCTGCCCGATTGATGCCGTCATCGTGATTTCCACAGACGGACAGACGGACATCGCTACATCAACTCCGGTTGTTATAAGGATCACAAATATGTATATTTTATGGGGTCCAAAATTTTTTTTCTAATTATTACAAACGGAATGACAAACTTATACATATATACCCTCTGCACACTTGAGTGGAGGGTATAAAAATTAACAAAAGAGCAATTAAGAAACAAAATGAAAATAAAAGAAAAACAGTTCAGAAATAAATTAACAATAAATTAAAATAAACAAGTATACATGAAATAAACAACTCATGAAAGTTTATTCATCCTCCCCTTACGTCATCTTCGTCCCGAATACGTCATCTTCGTCCAGCTTTGTCTTCAATATTCAATTTTCCCCTTTTTTTTCACTAATTTTCAAAATTTTCTTCAATTTTTTCTTTTTTTCTATTTACATTTTTTTTTTATGTCAATCTCATTTTTTTAACTTTTTTCGTTTTCAATATTTTTATCCACATCACTCTTAATTTTTTTTCGTTTTCTTTGATTTTTTTTCTTCTAAATTTGTTATTTTTTCCTCTATTACTATATCCTTTCCTTCCATGTCACATACTTCTGGTTTCGACACGCAAGAAACATTTTCGTTTGATATTACCTCCTCCTCCCAGAAACCATATAAAAAAATGATAAAAAATTTAATGATTTTGTATTTCATTACACTTCGTATATTGTTATACTTTCTGTCTTCTTCCACGAGATACTGCGCATCTTCGAAATCTAAAGATCTTTCTATTTGTAGCCTTTTCGCGGCTTGCGCAGATGTTGAGCGCCTATCGTATACGAGTATGCGTTCCGAAGATAATTTGTTATTAAAAATGTAAAAGAATTTTACTTACATTTACTTTTCCTTTCCTTTTTTTATTATCATACAAAAATAGTAACGAGTCACAGCAAGGACTATACACATTAGGGCGGGTCGATTTGTAGGGAGGCAAAACATCGCTCAAGTGACAAGAAAAATCATATTCTAGGGATCAAAATAAGAAAGTTTGACAAAGGAACCGTACCTCTAAAACGAATTCTGATTTTTACCACCGCCACTGTTTATTTACTTAAAATTTTAGTATTGTATTTATCTTTTTTTCTCATTATACCGTTGTCCTTATATTTACATTTATACCCACACGTATGTATATACATACATACATAGTTTAAATATTTCTATTAATTTACATCGCTTAATAACGGCAGTGACTAGTTTTTGTCTAGACTTTAAATAGGGAGACAAATATAAAATCCACGCAGTTCGATTTGAGTGGTTAAACAAATTGTTTTTAAGCGTAACATCAATTATATTTTTATAATAAAAATTGAAGCTAACAAAAGTTTGTTTTATTTAATCGAACTCAACACTGATGTCCCGACTTTTGACCTGTCTGTCTGTCTGCCATGTGGCAACACCATTCCCCTTCATGCAGTTGATCTGAAACTTGGCCCATAGTCTTGTTGTGACTACAGAATAATTTTGGGGTAGTCGCGCAGAGTCACGCATAGTTACGCACAGTCACGGAGTGATTTAAAAGTTATTTATCCTCATCCGATCGATCTTTTTGAATAACATAACATAGTCAGGGCGTATGATTATTATTTATTAGCAGAGTAGAAGATACGTATACGTATGAGTGTTAATTTAAATATTAAATCAAACATAGTCAGTCCAATTCTAAACAAAAAATGGTGATTTTTTGAAATGTTTGTATGGGGGTGTGCCACTGGCATGGGTGAGTCGGCCCTCCAAAGTAAGAGGGGTCGATCATACATTGGGGCACTCTAAATGGGTCAAAGTGAGACAGACATATTTGGTTTTAATTTCATTTTGGTTTTAATTTCTTATTTTAAATCATTCAATTTAGTCTATCGTGACCGATATCATTTTATTGATGGTTTTGTCTTAACTCTTAATGGTTTACTTCAGATGAGCGAGCATCTGTTTGTTAAATATTCAGAAATAAATTGCATCCTGTTTTCTAAATTTAATCAGGATGCTTTGGAAAGTTTGTTCAACGAAATAAGTGGTCCTTCACAAAGTACATTTGTTATAAAGGACTTCAAAAACAAACTGCGTCAGTTGATGTTGTTTAACATAATAAATTTCCCAAAAAATTCACCCGAAGTGAATTATGAAGCTTGTCAAGGGGACGCAATGGATATTGATTCAGGAAGTGAAGACTCGATGGATTCCTCAAACAAAAATGTAAACCAAAATAATGAGACACAAACGGTAGAAATGGTAGAGGACGATGTTGCAGTTGGTGGTAGCCCGGAAAGTCGGAGTGTTACAGAACTGGAAACGTTACCGTATTACACGGGATACGTTATACGTAAAATTTTTGAGGAAGGCTACAAATGCGACGAATGTAAAATTATGGCTATAGGAGAACCAGATGAAGCGTCATCATTCTTACGCAATAAAGCCTATAACATCCAACAAATAACTGTTCCATCGATATACTACAACGAGCTTGCTGGATTAATTTTCGTCCATTACTGTAATTTTATTAAGGAAAATTTCAACATTTCAAACCTAAGGCAGAGCATACTTAGCGCAGTACACGCTTCCATATCTACAACAAAATTCAATGAATGTTTAGATGAAAATCATCATTGTTATTTACACCGCCAAGCGTTTCTTGAGTTTTTTATAACTGTTCTGTTACATAAAAGCTGTAACAACCTTCGAAATTATGGAAATTTGGAAGAAATACTTTAGTGAAAACAACATGAGAATTACGGTACGTAAGAGACTATCGACAGAGACCTATTAATTAAAAAAACTGTATATGTATGGTATCAGAGAAAATGAAATGCAATGGTTTAAATCATATGTAAGAAATCAAAAACAAATTACGAGAGTTAATGGCGTTAAATCGGATAAAGTTGATATAAAATTGGAGTGTCACAAGGTTCTATATTAGGAGCACTATTATTTATAATATATATAAATGATATGCCCAATATTTTTAATAAATCAGAAATAATTCTATGTGCTGATGACGCACTGATCTATGCACAAGGAAATACAGAGGAACAATCTAAAGTATAATACATGTTATCAACAAAATAAACAATTGGCTGAAAGTCCAAAAATTAAAACTAAATGAACAAAAAAGAAAAATAATAGAACTTGATACGTTGTTTTTTGTCAAAAATATTAAGATGGGCAATGTGAATAAAACAAAACTAATGGAAATTAATACAAAAAGCGAATAAGTATTTGAAATAAATAACGAAATAATAGAAAAAGTCAATAGTATAAAATATGTTGCATTTATAATAGATAAAGAATTGAAACTAAAAAAAAATTATAGAATTTATATGTAAATAAATCGGAAAGAAATTTAAATTTTTAAAAAGAATAAGGAACAAAGTTTCAATAATAACAGCTATAAATATATGTATATAACACAGTGATAAAACCACATTTTTAGTTTGGTTCAAAAGTTTTATATACCTGCTTCAATGAAACACAAATGGTGGATAGATTACAAAATTTACAATATCAAGCAATGCGTACAATATTTAGATGCGACATACATACACCAATACAACACAATAACTTACTTGGGTAAACTGGAAAAGTTAGACATTAATGTAAAAACAAAAAATTTTTTTGTTTTCCAAGGTGCAGTAGAAATTTTTGCCATGAAAACTCCAAAATAAAGAACAGCTTTGTTTGAAGATATAAGTGGGTAAGTTTAAATGTAGCACATATTGCTACTTAGCCAAACAATCTAAAGGAAACTTTTATAAAACTTGCTTTACTTAAATATACATAATTCTTTTTTTCTCTTAATAATTAACAATGTAGGTACTTTGAAGGAAGACTATAATCGTTTAAAGCAAAAAATTATTTTTGCTAAAGAACAAACGCAATTTCAAATGAACCATCCATTAAAATGCCTCAACATTCCACAAAGACTGGAATTCAACGCGATAAATTTTACACAAAAAATGAAACTGTAAAATGCACCGGAATATTTAATGGAGCAGTTAACATACGTTGGGGAATTCCAGCCATATGGCCTTAGAAATACGGGTAATTTCAGACTGATGAGAGTAACAACAAGTGCGATGCAAAAATCCCTATTTTTTAAAAGACTTTAAATATGTTATAGCATACCAATTACACAAGGGAACAAAATTGAACTTTTTTTGTGTTGATTGGAAATTTATAGCAAATTTTTACTAATTTGAGGTCGCTGATTTCAAATCTGTCCTTGGTTTTTTTCTATCAGCTCGACTTTTCGAGATATACCGTTATGTTCAAAATTAAGGCACTTCCGCTACATATATTGGAATAACTTGAAAACGGTTCACCATATTAAATTAAAAAAAAATCCGAAACTCGCAAACAATATTCTCTTAAAGCCGTGCTTACTTTGTTTTTAAATTTTCCAAGTAGTTTTAGAGATATCGTTCAAGTTTTGAAAAAAAAATTAAAATTTTTAAAAAAAAAACATTTTTTTTGTTCTTTAAAAATTTCTAAAAAATAAAAATGGGACAAAAATCACAGTTTTGGTCTACAAACAGTTAGTTAAATATATTTCGAATAAAATGAGCTTTATTTCATTGCAATCGGTGCACAACTTTTGATTTTGTTCACGATTTACTGAATTGATATAAATCGCGATTTCCATACAAAAATAACCTTTTCTAATGTGTGTTTGTATGTAATAAGTTAGTTTTTTATGATTCTAAGAATTAAAAAAATTAAGTAATAAAAAAAGATTATTTCATTTTTATGGTCAGCTATACTTTTTAATTTAACATAAAAAGAGAATTTTAAAGAAAAATAAAAAATTTTAATACACAAATATTACAATGTAATTACAACTCATCGAAAAATTTTCTTTTATAAGATTTTCTTAAATAACCTTGTTTAGAGGGATTTGTTTTAATGCTCCAGCAATAGTCCGCCATCATATGCTTATCCCAGTGACCCTGGTACCGCTCCTCTATAGTGCGGATATCTTGATGGAAACGTTCACCTTGTTCTTCACTGAAGTCTCCAAGATTTTCAGGGAAACAATCCAAATGACTGTGTAGGTAGTGCACCTTAATGCTCATATTAGTTCACAGTCAAAGAGAAAAAAGAAAAGTCCACTTGTTTTTATTGATGTGTGGTTTACCGTTGGTAACGGATGATTTTTTAAAGGAATTCCCCTGAACACATGTGTTCATTCATAAGTGACTGTCAATAAAATTGTGGATATAATTTTTTTTGGTACTTCAGTAAAAAACTACTAAGTATTTTTATGGGTTCATTCAACCAATTTTTCTCATTCAACAAGTGTTTACGAAAGCGAAAAGTATAACGACAAAAAATATAAATCATTTTACATTGAACATTTAATCAGTCAACACAAAAAAGTTCAATTTTGTTCCCGTGTGTTATTTATTGAAAATTGTGTTACTTTGATATATACTTCAAAATTGTGCAATGGCTACGTCAAGAAACACCTGTAAAATCAATCCCAACTATTTTTGTAACATATGTGGCGAATACACGTTTATAAAAAATAGAAAAAGTGTGTCAGATTTTATTAAAAAAATTTATTTTGACTACTTCGGATTTACCATGGAAACCCGTGACAAGTACTGGATTCCTAATACTGTATGTAAAAACTGTGTAGAGTATTTAAGGTTATGGGCAAACAAGCAACGGACCCACTTCAAGTATAAAACACCAATGATCTGGCGGGAACCTTCGAATCATTATGATGATTGTTATTTTTGCGCTGTCAACATAACAGGCATTAATAAAACAAACCGGTCTAAATGGATTTATCCTAACGTGTTGTCTATTACCCAACCAGTCCTGTACTCTAGTGAGGATTCAGAACCACAACCATCTACATCTACACACAATTTCCACGACTTACGACAAAATGTTCCTTCACCAATTTCTGAATTTGGATCAGATGACTTGCATTTAGATATTTCTTCTGAACGCGAGCAATTTAATCAGGAGGAGCTTAGTGATTTAGTGAGAGACCTTGGACTTTCTAAAAAAGCATCCGAAATTCTTGCTTCTCGATTAAAGCAAAAAAATCTGTTAACCCAAGGAACAACAATTTCATACTACCGTAACAGAGAAAAAAACTTACTTCCATTCTTTTCCGAAGACGATGAATTTGTTTATTGTTCAGATGTTCCTGGTTTAGTAACAGCGATGGGATTAGAGGAGTATGATCCAAATGACTGGCGACTATTTATAGATTCTTCTAAACGCAGCCTAAAATGTGTACTTCTGCATAACGGTAATAAATTGGGTTCGTTGCCCATTGCACATTCAACTAAAGCTAAAGAAGAATATTCTACAATTGCCTCAGTTATAAATAAAATAAAGTACAACGAACACCGCTGGCTAATTTGTGTGGATCTAAAAATGGTGAATTTTCTTCTAGGCCAACAAGGTGGCTACACAAAATATCCGTGTTTCATTTGTTTATGGGATAGCAGAGCCAGATCTGAACACTGGAGTAAGAAAGACTGGCCTTCGAGGGAAGCTATGGTTCCAGGAAACCACAATATAGTTAATCAACCACTTGTGCCCAGGGATCGCATAATACTGCCACCTCTCCATATCAAGCTAGGACTTATGAAACAATTTGTCAAAGCTCTCAACAAGGACGGTGATTGTTTTAGATATATCAGTAAAAAGTTCAACAATTTGAGTTCGGAGAAACTGAAAGCTGGCATTTTTGATGGCCCTCAAATCAAAAAATTAATCAATGATGAAAATTTTAGTAATTCCATGACAGATATTGAAAGAAATGCTTGGAATGAATTTGTTTGGATAGTGCGCAATTTCTTGGGAAACAAAAAGGGTGAGCACTATTCGGACCACGTGGATAACATGTTGTCACATTTCAAGCAGCTTGGTTGTAATATGAGCATTAAGGTGCACTACCTACACAGTCATTTGGATTGTTTCCCTGAAAATCTTGGAGACTTCAGTGAAGAACAAGGTGAACGTTTCCATCAAGATATCCGCACTATAGAGGAGCGGTACCAGGGTCACTGGGATAAGCATATGATGGCGGACTATTGCTGGAGCATTAAAACAAATCCCTCTAAACAAGGTTATTTAAGAAAATCTTATAAAAGAAAATTTTTCGATGAGTTGTAATTACATTGTAATATTTGTGTATTAAAATTTTTTATTTTTCTTTAAAATTCTCTTTTTATGTTAAATTAAAAAGTATAGCTGACCATAAAAATGAAATAATCTTTTTTTATTACTTAATTTTTTTAATTCTTAGAATCATAAAAAACTAACTTATTACATACAAACACACATTAGAAAAGGTTATTTTTGTATGGAAATCGCGATTTATATCAATTCAGTAAATCGTGAACAAAATCAAAAGTTGTGCACCGATTGCAATGAAATAAAGCTCATTTTATTCGAAATATATTTAACTAACTGCTTGTAGACCAAAACTGTGATTTTTGTCCCATTTTTATTTTTTAGGAATTTTTAAAGAACAAAAAAAATGTTTTTTTTTTTTAAATTTTAATTTTTTTTTCAAAACTTGAACGATATCTCTAAAACTACTTGGAAAATTTAAAAATAAAGTAAGCACGGCTTTAAGAGAATATTGTTTGCGAGTTTCGGATTTTTTTTTTAATTTAATATGGTGAACCGTTTTCAAGTTATTCCAATATATGTAGCGGAAGTGCCTTAATTTTGAACATAACGGTATATCTCGAAAAGTCGAGCTGATAGAAAAAAACCAAGGACAGATTTAGATTCAGCGTCCCAAATAACCTTAAAAACAATATTCAGTTCTTAATCAACAGAACCATTGTTCCCTTGTGTTATTATTAAAAATGAGAGAAATTTTAATGTTTTTAAAAGAAATATTTTTAGATATGTATAAATGCAATAGATCCTTAGGATATATATATTTATTTGTAAAACATCTTCAGATAAATGAAAAGTGTTTTAAATACAACAAATAAATTAAATAAAAATAATTACCTGATTACCTGATAAATCAAACACAAAATTTGTTTAATTCCATTATTTACTTGTAATATGTATATTTATATTTATACATAAAAATATTATGTTTTTATTTTATTTATAAAATTAACATCGTTTTAATCTCAATATGAAAAATTTTATTACTTACTGTTAAGGTATTCATAAAAAAATATATATATTGAAATGTAGTATTAGCATGGTTTAGGCCTATTGGGGATGCAAGCCATGCAAAATAAATTGCAACGCGCTATTTGTAGTACCTCAATGGTGGTGGGGAAATCTACATATTAATAATAATAGAGCACAATTGTTTTTTTTTTTACTTTCCTTTCTTTTCATACAAACAGCAGTTATACATTTGTACGCCCCAATGGATCAGGTAAATTTTTTGTAATATTAATTTGCCTTTAAAAACGTTTTATTACATTTCTGTTTTTTTTTCTTACCTTAAGGAAAACCTAATTTTATGGATGCCATTAGTTTCGTCATTGGTGAAAAAAAAGCTTGCGTGTAAAACTTATAAATAATGGTAAACCCGTATCACGTAGTTGGTTGTTATGGTGTTATGTTACGGATTTGCAACGAGCAGCCGCCATTGGTGGTTCCTCTGAATATCGCATTAATGGTGAATGCGTTTCCAGTAATACTTACTTGGACAAAATGGAAACGTTTGACATTAATGTAAAAGTAAAAAATGTCTTGATTTTCCAAGGTGCAGTAGAAAATATTGCCATTAAAACTCCAAAATAAAGGACAACTTTATTTTAACAATTAAGTGGGTAAGTTGAAATATGCCACATATTGCTACTTACCCAAAAAATCTAAAGGAAACTTTTAAAAAAGTTCCTTTACTTCAATATACATAATTCGAATCGTTTAAAACAAGAAATTATTTTGGCTGAAGAAGAAACTCATTTTTAAAACCAACCATCTAACACCCATGAACCAAATACCACAAGAACTAAACAAAAAATTTAAAAATAAACATTTAACAACCATGAACCAAATACCACAAGAACCAAACAAAAAATTATAAAATAAACATTTAACAACCATGAACCAAATACCACAAGAAACAAAAAATTTTAAATGAACCATCTAACACATGAACCAAATACTACAATAGATGTAAATAAAACTCAACAACAACAATCAGCAATCAACAACACGATAAATGAAAAAGTTAAAACTTTAAAGGTTTTACATAAAAACTATTAAAGTTTCTTTTGAAGAATATAAGATAAATATTAGATGTGAGTGGTTATAGTTCGAAGTGAGGTTATTTGCTTGGACAAATGTATTTGCCAGGACTTCAGCCTTGTCCTTATCAGATGTTATTTTTGTATTTCCAACTTTAAAGTGAGCGATTTGATTTTTTCCTTTTCCTCGCAAGTTCCTGCTTATTTTCCAAAATGATTTATCACCTGGTTTTAAATTGGATAATAATTGAGACCATTTCTTATTGCGTTCCTAATTAATACTTTTATCAATCATGTTACTTAGAAACTTAGTACATTGATTATAAAAAGTTTGCTCGGCTATATTTGAAGATCGTTGGCTTTTTCTTTTAAAGCTTCTTCTTAGTTTAATATATTTCACAGTACTTTCTGGCAATGTGTAATTATTTTGTTGAGTTATTTTAGGTGTGGACACATCCCTTGCTTCGAAAACTACATTTATAAATTTTTGGATTTCCTGATCAATAACTACCTTGGTATTGTATATATCCGAATATAACGTGATTTTATTGTCTAAAAAATTCATAAAAATGTTCCAGTTGGTTGCACTATAATCATAATAATTGAGGTCAACCTGCAAGGCCATTGATCTTTTAAGTGTACATATAATTAGGCGATGGTCTGATGGTATTTCATAATCCATTGTTTCTACGTCTATATTTAAAGCGGGATTGCTTAAAATAATATAGGGAGTAGGGTTGGACTATTAGGATAGTGAATGAAAAAATTGCTTGACTGCTGTAGGTTGTTGAGTGCAATTCCTGCAGTATTATTTGAACGGCAATTCCAAGAACAATGTTTGGCATTTAGGTCACCAAAAACTATATATTCTTTGGTGGAAGACGTTAGGTTTAAGATATCAGCGCAGAAGTTATGGGTATATCTTGGTGAATATAATAACCTCTGTATTAGGATTTTTATATTTAAAACAAAAAACAAAACAAAAATGTCGAAAAGAACAGTGAAGTTAATAGTAAATTATATTTAAAAACTATAAAATAAATATTTTTGTTCCCATTAAATTGAATATTCAACATCGTACAAAAACCCTATGTACTAGTATGTGTCATGCTAGAAGTATTTTTACCTCTGGTTGTATTACCGTAATATATTCTCTCGAATTCACAGGTATCTCATTTTTTTTTAAATTACAATTTGTGTGAACGAGATCGTCTGATTCCGCCTTTTTGCTTATTTACGGAATTTCTAAGATAATTGTATAATAGTAATGCAACATCAAAAAAAATAACTTGATTTGACCTAAAAGACGTTTTTGCCACTTATTATTAAGTGAATAACGTTTGTCAAGGAAGGTTCTAAGTCGTTTTAGAGGTATTGTTCCTCGGGCAAAGTTTATTATTTTGATCCCTAGGATACGATTTCCTTGTCACTTGGGCGATTTTTAAATCGACCTGACCTAATATACATATATATATATATATAGTACTTGGCAGGGTTAGCTAGAAAAATGCTGATTGATTGGCAACCTTGCAAACACTTCTGGCATTACGTTTATCCTCAAACAGATGATTTTCTGTTTAGCCGTTTATCAACACTAATTGTAATATTATTTTTTGCATAACCACATTACAAATTATTCATTTGTTGAGAAAACCTATATAAAATACCCATATCATGTCTAAAGCTGCCGGTAAATTAAAGTCTATGAAAAAAACTATGGAGAAGATAACGCACACAACAAAACTAAAAACAGATATACCGGCGGGTATGGCAGCAGCAGGACCACCATTAGGGCCTATGTTGGGTCAGGTAATTTCATTTTGAAATTATAAGAAAGAAACTTTAATAAATTTAAATTTCAGCGTGCCATTAATATTGCGACTTTTTGTAAAGATTTTAATACAAGAACATCGGAAATAAAGGAAGGTATACCACTACCGTGTCGTATTACAGTTAATAGCGATCGCAGTTACAATTTGACCATACATTCACCTCCTGCTACATTTCTGCTAACACAAGCTGCTGGTATATCAAAAGGGGCTATGAACCCTGGTCAAGAAATTGCTGGAAAAATCACTCTAAAACATTTATATGAAATAGCAGCAATTAAAATGCAAGATCCTCCTAATGCATTATTAACAGTACAGGTTTGTATCACTGTACTCAAGCTAGGAACACGTAAACGATTTAAAAATATTTGTCTTGTTCTATAGCAAATGTGTGAAATGTTGGTGGGCGTAGCTCGTTCTTGTGGTATACAAATCGTACGTACCTTAAACGCCGAAGAGTATGCTGTCTTCTTGGAAGAAAGACGCCAAGTAGTGGAGACGCAAAGACGTGAATTAGAAGAAAAGCGCGAAGCGAAAATGTTACGTACTGGTTAAGTTTGAAATTTATTATAATTATCTTCAGTTTATTAAAAAATACAATTTATTAATAGATATTTTAATCAAAGCCAATTCTTTTACGATCCTTGGCGACATTCTTTTTACGACGCTTTTCCAAATGTTTATTTAATTTACCCTTCTGTTTTAATTCTTCAAATTGCTCCACTAACTCCTTAGCTCTTCTTTCTCCTGCAAAGTTTAAAAATAAATTAAAAGAATATTAAACCATAGAAACAACTTACTTTTTGTCATGTAATGTGGCTGTTTGCCTTCTGCTAAGGTCTTTTGTATTTCATTCTGTTCTTGTTTGGCAAGTTCTTGTTTTTTATGCCATTTCTTTTCCTCCACATTTTTGTTGATTAATCGTTGCATTGCTTTTTTAAGTTCCACTTTTTCTTCTTCATCTTTTACACGATTAAGTTGTCTTTTAAGGTGATGAACTTCTTTTTCCCGTATTGCACTTACGAATTTATAATTTTCCTTAAATTTTTTGACATCATATTCCCCTGCTCGCTCATCGAATCTAGGATCACGTATACTGTCCTCTTCCTTCTTACGTTTAACTCGCAATTCTACTCCTAGAAATGGTACCTGTCGTTTGGTTGTTTGTTCCCGGGGACGATTTTTATTGAGTCGTTTAAATTCTTTAGGATCTTTTTTAGCTTTCGACTTTTTTGAACTATCTGCACCCAACACAGCTTCTTTATAGACTTTGGCACCCAATTCTTCTTTCAGCTTCATGATTTCTTCAAAAGTCATTGTTTTTAAATCTTCACGAATTTCATGCTACATTTTTCAAATAACATTATGTTAGAGATTTATTTTACAAATCTGATAACAAACCTTCTCTATTTCTTGTACTTCATCCTCGGAAGAATAATGAGCTTCATCGGAAGAACTCATTTTAATACGATTTTCACTTTGTTGTACAATTCACGTGTTTACATATGAATTTTGTTTACTACAAACATATGATTTTGTAAATAGTGAAGCCACATCCAAACAATATATGTATATTTTTAATGTTTTTAGATATGGTAGTTTTTATTTAATTGGTTTGGCAACTTCATCAGAAATAATATTTGTTGCGTATAGAAAAGAAAAGAATAATTGGAGAAAATAAAATAATTGGAAATATATATAATTATATAAAAATGGTTAAACTTTGTATAAACAATATTGAAGTTGCAGAAATAACGGCAAGTAATTATAAAGAAATAATCCAACATGTTACAGACACAACCGTAAGTCTTAATAATTGATAAATTTTACAAACACTAATTTCGTTCTTACTCTACAGAAGTTGTACCCAACAGAGTTTTATCTCGAGCAAAATGGTAAACATTTGTTAGGTGACATTGACGAGGCATCCCTTGTGTACGTTCGTTTACGTATTATTGGTGGGAAGGGTGGTTTTGGTTCCATGCTAAGAGCAATTGGGGCACAAATTGAAAAAACCACAAATCGAGAGGCATGCCGAGATTTAAGTGGACGTCGTTTAAGGGACATAAATGAAGAGAAACGTTTAAAAGCTTGGCTGGAAAAGCAAGGAGAACGAGAACGTGAAGCCGAAGAAAGAAAAAAACGTAAAATTGAAAAACTATTAGCTGTTCCCAGGCATGAATTTAAAGATGCAGAATACGAGCAAGCCAGATCCAAGCTTACTGAAAAAGTTTGTGATGCCATAGAAGAAGGATTTAAAAAGGCTTCAACGAGTGCCGCTAATTTAAAGCGTAAAAATGAGTCATCTACTTCACAACAATCAGTCAAAGCTAAAAAGAAAAGACCTGGATTATGGTTAGATGATCTTTCATCAGATGATTCTGATGATAGCGTAGATTCCGATGATAAAAATATAGATCCGGAGTCAAATGCTTTGGAATCTAAAAATGTTTCTGTAGCTAGTAAATAATAAATATCAATCCTCTTTCTTTTTCAAAATTTAAATTAAAGTTTATTTACTTAAGAATATTTTAAGAAATACACATTTTTTGTTTATATGCATCGCTTTTATTGATTGTTGGCAAATTGTGATGATACCCAAGCCAGACCCCATTTTAGATTTGTAAGCATATATTTTAAAGCTTTTGTCCACTGTTCCTCCGAATTGAATTGTATTCTAAAAATGAACGTATTATTCAGATAATTTCAAAATTAAATAATGGTTGAATTTCCATTTAATAAAAATAAATATTACATTTTAGTTTTTAACAATTTTACAATTTAAAACAATATCATCTAATGAATAAACAATCAGTGTATTAAGAATTATTAAAAAATTTTGAATTCAAAAGCCATTTATTTTTCATATCTCATTATGAACAATAAATGTGCTTTTCGAAATCAAATTAGTATTTAAGTTCTAAAAATACTTACTTTATTGAATATGAATTGCCTGTTGAAGGATCAATAATTTTGCCTTTTTCCATTTTATAAGGCAGTAAAAACTCGGGATCACGTTTTTCTACTTCCTGTTGGAATTGTGTTAAACAATCAAGAAATGCCACCATTGCAGCATCAAATTTTGTATCCCAAAAAAACTTAAAACCACCAGTACCATATAGTGGCAACTCACGATTTTCACCTAATACTTCAACATAGGAATGATTACCGAATGGTACAACTTTATATCGTTCAAAAGTAAGACCAATTTTTCTTGCTAGAGCACAGAGCAATAAAACAGTTTGACCCCAAGCCGCATTAATTTCAGACCAGTCCACTGACACCGAAGGTAAGCGTCCCAAACGAAAGTTGTTGATAGTGCCAAAATGACCAGCGTGCCATATATGAAACGTGATATTAAATATATTAGCATCCTTCAGTTTTTCCAATTGTTGTTCAGCGTAGGTTATTTGACATTCTAAACTACGTTTATCATCTTCTGTCAACATAAGTTCTCTGCGATGTTTGGTATACTCCCGCCAATAACTGGCCTCCTGTTCTTGTAATTTATCTTTTTCTAATTCTTCATTTTCTATAGCTTTGTTTAAACTTTGTTCTTCGTCCTTAAGTTGTCCTAATTCACCTAGTAGTTTTTGCTCATTTTCTTTTAATTCGGCCAATTCTTTTTCCAATTCCGCTACATTCGGACATTCTTGCTGTTGCTCCAATTGTTTTAAATAATTTTTATAGTCACTCCATTCCTCCTCAGCTATTTTTAATTCACGATCCATAATATCCAACATAGAATCTGCACATTCTTCACATAATGGGTGATCAATTTCTGAATTTGAAGATAAACAATCAAACAACTCAGCTTTCAATTTAAAAGAGGCACTCCATTTTTTGTTGTCTCGACCATCGGAGACTAACATAAAACCGTTGCCATTTATGGAATCTGATAGTCGGTAGGGTGGTACGAAATGATCGAAGCCGCTTGCATCTTGAGTATCAATTGTATTTACATTACTGGCATATATAGGCACTTTAAGAAAGAGATTATTATTTAATAAACAATTTATGATTCATTGCTACTACGTGTTCCCTAAACGTACACGATAATTCTGCCAATGCATGCACACTGATACCATCGAGATTTTCATCTAAAACTATTGGTTGCAAACATCTTTGACAGGCAAAGGATACTGGTATCTTCTCGACTTCCGCTTCACTCATTCTGTTTGTCTATTTTTGCTCAATTATAAGTTAATATTTTGTTATCACTATGAAACAACAATTTGTTGTTTGTATTTATTTTTCAAACAGCTGATTTGTAAAAGATATATAATAAATAGTGTAATTTTTATTCGATATGAAGAACCGATTAAATTTTGAAAAATTTCGATTGCAAAAATTTCCTACCTTACAAAAATCTTGAAAGTTTACACAATTCACTACATTTTATATGATACCTTACAAAAACAAAATACCTAAAAATAAAATGATGCATTTTATGATTATATCGTTAACATAATTGCGAAAACAAATTCCACACAATCAATATTAAACAATCAATGTTAAACGTTCATATATTATATTATTATATATTGCTATATTTTAATCGCGATCCATATCGTGAAATTACCTCTTATTCTGAAATCCATTAAAATGTATCGCGATCCATCAATACTGCATGCTACACGTTCGCGGTCAAAATATATTGAAGGTGTGACAGTGCCCGTTCAAATATCTTTAAAGTTTACTTCAATTACACATCCACTAAAAAAAATTATAAAATTTTATATACGTTACAAAAACAAAATACCTAAAATAAAATGGTGTCTTTTATGATTACTAGCAGAGCCCAGCCCCCGAAATTTGAGTGCAAATTCTAAGAAGTTTTACTTTTTGATAAAATTTTTTTCTCTCAATGTACATATATGTATATATATATATATATATATAAAATTAATGAATATATAAATAAAATTCATAAAATTGTGAATTTTTATATAAAATTCATTAAATTTCATTATAAATATTTGTTGAACACACAGAATATATATTACTGGGTTTGTTAATAAATAATTTTATATGAGCCTAAAGGTATGCTAATCAATTTTAGCTAATTCACAATTCAACACAAATTTAATAAACACACACACACACACAGCATTGTCTAGTTTTTTATATAAAGCTTCAATATGTGTTTTATGTATGTGTTAGTATCAACTTTAAATGAATTTTACTCGAAAAAAAAAATGTTCCAGATGGTGCAAATCTGTAAATATAATGGACAGCTAAAAATAAATATCTTTCAAATGGTATATTTTTGTCAAAATCGGTTGATAACTAAAACCGTAAAATCGGTCACAAGAAATCGCCTTGCCTATTAATATTATATAGATAATTGCGAAAACAAATTCCAAACAAGCAATAACGTATGAAAGATATCCGGTTACTTAAAAAAGTAAAATTAATTTGCTTGTTTTGAACACTTAATAAAGTAGAATAAAATACCTATACATTTTAAAATTTAACAATAATCTACAAAGTAAAACTTAATGTAAACAATACAAAATCAATTTAATTTCTACGAGACAGTGTTGTGTAAATCTACCAAAACAAAACAACTTATGTTAAAAAATCAACAACCTTGACTGTTTCTCTACGAAATCAAAGAATAGCAATAAAAAAAGAATATTTAAGTAATGAGAAACGACTTAATGAAAGCAAACAAAGAAAAACAGAGAATTTTAATCAAGTAATAAATATAAAAAAATCTAACCCAATTTTTGATTAGCGCTTATAAAAAAAACGTTCATTCAGTTTAATAACTTTTTTATAGGAGAACATAGAAAAAGCGGAAAGTCTATTTGAATAAAAAACTGAAGGATTTGTGAATTTGTTATATCGCAATTTAATACGTAATCACCGTTAATATTTCATATAGTTTTTTATTGTTACTTGCGTAAATTGTAATGGTTTCCTATTTCGTTCCTCGAGGTCGTTTTCTCCTCAAAGCAGAAAACTTACGACAGGCCCATCAGAAACATCAACAAACACAACAAAGCTGCAAATGGCCTTTAATCAGAAGTTTCCGCCAAACTTTTTCGACGAAATCTCGAGATACCACAATCTCAACAGAATCTAAAGCTGATAATATAAAAAGAAATAAATTGTTTAATAATAGTTCACAGTTACCCGCCACTTTACAAGCAAAAAGACAACAAGATTTGCGGAAGCAACGTATAAGCGTTTGGTTAAAGTGGACTGGTTTTCTGTTGAAATGGGCGCCTATGGGTATATGTGTCTTTGGTGCTGTGGAGTGGCAATTACATAAGCAAAACTGTGTACGCGATGAACTGCCTCGAACAGCTTCGGAATTCCAAAGAAAATTTTACTGTTCCTTGCCTTTAAGAATAATCAGTCGAGCCTGGGGTTGGTTAGCTGCTTGTTATATACCCGAAAATTTGAGACCATTTGTTTATGGCTGGTATTCCAATGCATTTGGTGTGAACATAGAAGAGGCGTTACATTCGGATTTTAAACACTACCAAAGTTTGTCACAATTTTTTACTCGTCCTCTTAGAGAAGGTGCCAGGCCAATTGATTTGAAGGCTCCTATAGTATCACCTGCAGATGGTAAAATTTTACATTTTGGAACTGCGTCTAAGTCACTTATAGAGCAAGTTAAAGGTGTCAACTATTGTATTAAAGATTTTTTGGGCCCTGCTACTTGGTTAAATAACATCAACGAAGATATGACATCAGAACAATATGCTAATGCTATAAAACATAAACAGGATGCTTCTACAACACTTTATCAATGTGTCATCTATTTGGCTCCTGGTGACTATCATCGTTTCCACTCACCTGCCGAGTGGCAACCATCATTGCGAAGACATTTTACTGGAGAATTACTTTCGGTTAATCCTAAAATTGCTACTTGGTTGCCGGGACTCTTTGTACTTAATGAACGTGCCTTATATTTGGGACAATGGAAACATGGTTTCTTCAGTTACACTGCTGTGGGTGCTACAAATGTTGGTTCGATGGAATTTCATATGGATGAAGAGTTAAAAACTAATCGTTGGGTAGGTTTAAAAACTTATCGTGTATATGAAGAATTGATGTTGACTGAGAAGCCGTGGATGAAAAAGGGTGATTTGGTGGGTCAATTTAATATGGGTAGTACTATAGTTTTATTGTTTGAGGCTCCTATTAACTTTCAATTTAACATTGAGGCTGGACAGAAAGTCAAGGTGGGTGAGCCCTTAGGGCATCTGGCTTAACTCCAATTTTGGAATATTTGAATATAGTTTTACATTGCATTACAAACTTAAAGTGAATAATATGAGAAATTTATTTTTTTCTATAAACATTACTTGATAAAATATAAAGAGAATAAATTTATCGATACAACGTTCAAGTTTTTAATTTTCTACTGAGGGGTTTCAACAACAACTCTATGAGTTTCAACCTTAAATTGTAAAATATTGAATATCAGTATCACAAATATCTAACTACTCGATAAGATATGAAGAATAAAAAATTTCTTGGAATGTTTGAATGATAATGGGGTTTTAATAATTATTGTGATAATTTTTTTTAATGTCAAAGCCTCTATTTTGCGCATTAAAAAAACTATAAAACTATATTCAGTTAAGACCGTGTAACATAGTGCCAAGGCTCTTATATATACTCATGCCTCTAAACTGAAATCCATTGTTATTGGAATGTTTTGTTCTTAAAAATATAACGATTTATTTGAAATTGAACATATTGATGGAGAAATTCTGAATTTAGATTTGTATTCAGCGCGCCAAAGACCTTTGGTAAAATAAACTCTAGTCTCAGGGTCTAAAAAATTTCGCCGTGTGTTATCGATGATTCGAAAAAAATAGCGTCTATTTTATAAATTTCATGTTGAGTTAATGTAATTTAAGATATGTATTAGTTATTGTATTCAACATAATATAAGAGTTGTAAAAGTTTTAATTGTGGTTAGGATCTTTTAAACTGCATTATAGTTGTTTTGTTTTTTTTTTTTTTTTTGCAAACAATTTAAGTAATAAATTTTGAAATACATTTAGTTTTTATTTACACCCAAATAATAATTTTATCGAAGAAATATGTAAAAATGTTAAACATCTAAAAAATATATATGTATGTATACCTAATTAAGAGTAAACACATTTAAAAAGTACAAAACATAATAATTTTACAATTGTTACCTTAATTACGTACGATTTAAAGTAAATAAATATTATCCAGTCATCGATTTCATATTCATGGATTTTTAAAATCTACCTCAAACTTTTTTTATTATAGTTTTTTATACGATTTGTCAAAAAATAATCAATAATTTTATTAAACATTCTTTAGTTTATCATAAGGTCACTTTAAGATTTCATTCAAAGAATAGAAAAAATAAAATTTAACCCTGAGATGAGTAATTGCCGTTTTATTTTATCTATATATATAAAATTGAATGTGTGTTTGTTTGTTTGTTTGTTTGTTTGTGTGTACCTTATAGGAGACCAAACCTCTGGACCGATCTTCCTGAAATTTTCACAGCATTTAACTGGGACTCTGGCATGATTAATAGGGTACTTTTTTTTGACCACGCCCACTTTTACGCCCACTTTTTTAAAATTATGTAATTGCTCCCATATAGTTTTTAACAGATTTACTTCAAATTGTATACACATTATACTCCAGGCGAGGTAGAAATAAACATTTCTTACGCCACGCCCCCTTTCACGCCCCTTTTCACGCCAAATTTTGTTTGAAAGTTTTAAACTTTTTTTTCTCTGTACAAATTTGTTCCTTCCAACGGATTTTTTTATTTGGTAGTATATTGCTCTTAATACTGTTAACGTCGCCATATAACTATGAACCACGCCCATTTCACCGCCCCCTTTTTTTTACTTATACCACTAACAATGTTTGCTATACAAAATAATTTTTTTGTAATATGTATTTATCTAAAGTTTTATACACTTTTTATCTACAGGTAAGGTAGCAATACATTTTTTTATTACCAAGTCCCCCTTTTTCGACCCATTTTACCTTAAATCATAATTAATCTGCTTTCAATCTATCTATATATATATAAATGAATGTGTGTTTGTTTGTGCTTTATAGGAGGCCAAACCAAAGAACCGATCTTCCTGAAATTTTCAGAGCGTGTTACTGTGACTCTGGAAGGAATAATATGCTATATAAATTTTTGATTGGACAAAGGGGCGGTGCCACGCCCATATAACCCAAAATTTGAAAAAGTCATATCACGGGAATTTTTTTACCTACAGCAGTCATATTTGGTACATATGGTATTAGCATGAATAGAAATACATACAAGAAGAAAAGTGGGCGGGACCACGCCCCTTTTTAGAAAAATAAAAAAATCGTAATATCTTCTAAACTACTGGAAGGATCGTCATGAAATTTTCACAAAAGGATATTTTTGCGAAATAATAAGACCTTAGATATATAAAGTTGTTAGTGGGCAAAGGGGCGTGGCGTATATATAAAAACGTTGATGCATTTGATTGTAACGAATGATCTCCGGAACCATAAGAGCTGTCGAGGTAGGATTTCCAGCATAGGTTCGGTTCGAGCTCTTCTGTGTTTTTTTTTTAGTTTTAACCCTCTAGCTGGCGTTGGGGTCAAGTTAAAAACAAAAATTTTTACTTTCAGCGCGATTTGACTGCAATTCAGAATGAACGTATGTTTCGTCATAAGAAATTTTTGTATGTATAAATGGACCCGATAGGTGGCGCTGGGTAAAGTTATTTCGAATATTCTTATTTATGGTGTGATTTTAATGAAACTAAGAATGTACATATATGTATGTATGTTAGAAACATTTTTTTATTGGACCCGGTAGATGGCGCTGTCGTTCGAAAAATAATGAGTTGTCAAATTTATATAAATTTTAATAAATAAACTCACCAACGTTTTTATATATAAATATTCTAACGAAAAAGAAGGAAAAAGCCGCTACATTATTGCATGGTGGCCGCACAGCTCATTCAGCACTCAAATCACCGTTAATCGTACAAAAAAATGAGAATGCCGTCTGTAATATCAAAAAACATTCCGGTATGGCAAAAGTTCTGCAAAAATGCAGTATTTTTATTTGGGATGAATGTACCATGGCTCACAAACATTGTGATTTGATTTGATAAAAGATTTGAAAGGCAATGAACGATTTTTTGGTGAAGCTCTCATTTTATTATCTGGATATCTTCGTCACACATTTTATATAGGTATATACAGATTCTAACTAAAATAAAAATTCATTGAGGGCAAAACAACGTTTGCCGGGTCCAGCTAGTTAAATATAAATTCTGGGTTTATAAATTTAAAAATAAATTTTTTAACGCTACTTTATACAAAATAGTTAAAAACACCTATTATAATATAATTTAAATACGAGAGGATGCTATAGTATTGTTTAGATCAATTTTACTATTGACTCATTGTATACTCTAAAGTTTTATTTTATTTCCAAATTGATCTTTGGAGATTGAGAGACTTTCAAAAAATAAAAATTATTTTATATTTCATATTCTTTTGAATAATTTCTTTTATTAGCTCTGGGTCATTTGTGGGTCTTCTTATTTTAATTTAACAAATTTAGATAGTTTTTATACATAAAATAATAATCTAAAAATTCAACAGCACTTACAAAATATTTGAATTTTTTGAATGTGACCCCAATTCCAAAAGGGTTAATGGGGTTATATTATTCTTTTCCGAAACCCTAGGCTATTAAGACAAAATATAACATTTAAAAGTAGAAAAGTGATTCATTTTTACAAAGTATTTAGAAAGAGTACATTTACAGAATATTTTACAAAAATCCCATTGTTCTCGAAATCCGCAAATATAAAATCCTTGTCAAAAAAATTCTGGCATATGGATTTGCTTAAAAATTCACACAGTTAATCTCTGACATGTATTTAATAGAACCTTAAAGTGATAGGTCCATTTTTTTAAATTTTGTTTAAGAAAATTTTTTAAAACTTGAATAAGTAGTTTTCAAAATTTCATCAAAAAAATTTCCCATTTTCGGTCTCAATGCGCAATAGGTAAACAACGTGGTAATAAAACAATACTTCATATCTGATTACTTATAAGTAAAGAGACAAAAAAAAAATTATGGCTTTAATCAATTTCTCAAAGTTGAAAGAAATGCTATCAAATTTCATGACCTCGTTTTTTTTCGCACAAAAGTGTTCTGGGGCATTTGCTATTTCTTGGCGAATTTTTATTCGATTTTGAATTTTTATAGCTTTTTGAAAAGATAATTTAATACTCATACCGATTCTTACAACAACTTGTTGGAAAAATT
Organism: Cordilura impudica; assembly: GCA_963682025.1. Lineage (NCBI taxonomy): Eukaryota > Metazoa > Arthropoda > Insecta > Diptera > Scathophagidae > Cordilura > Cordilura impudica. The sequence goes on along the minus strand of OY821517.1, from coordinate 74,435,298 downwards.
AAACTATAGAACGAAATTTTCGTAAAATCTCCAAAAAAAAAAGTCATATTTTCCCCATGTAAACACACTTGAAATTTTCTATCGATTTCCGGCGCGACTTTTCTTTATCTGATTGTCCCCAAACTTCACATTTATTAGTTTTATATTGAAAGGTAACAAACTGGACTCCACCTATCCCCAAAATGGAAATTTGAAAAATGTCCATATAACGTAGGACCACTCTAATGTACACACTACTTAGATATTAATTTGGCCTTAAAAATTGCTATCATCAATATTGCATTTTCGTGGATCAAGATTACAATAAAGTTGTTTAGTCCAAGTTAATTAAATTTAAGATCGACATGATATTAATTATAATTAAAATACTTTAAAGCCCTTGTAGAAATACAATAACAAAACAGCATTGTTTGTGATATCGCCTATTTCAATATCTTTAAAAAAAGACTGAAACTAAAATAATAAGCAATTATAATAAATCTGAAATTTATATAATCTAAGTTCCTTATTATAAAAACTTGACCATCATTAACTATATCAAGCATGTGATAAAGATGATCTAATAATAACAGTCTGTGCTAGTTACACGGATGTAACAATAGTACTAATTATTTTAGAATTAGATGAAAAAATTTACTCATTACTTTTAAGTAAATAGGCTATTTCATAGCATTCAAAGTAAGCTATTTCAAGCACATGCTTTAAATAGTGCTAATAGGATATTATTCTTCTATTTAGCTCTTTAGTCGCTAAAAAAGGACAAAAAATAAAACTTAAATTAATTTTTGCAGTTAAGTTCATAGTGTTCTACGTTAAAAAACAAAAATTAAATACTTTATGTTCCGACCTAACTCATTTTGCTGTCATTAAATGAGCTTAACATATTATTGATGGCTCTTTTATATTGTTTGTTTACCATGTAAAAAATATTTGGAAATAAACAGGCTCATTTTATATACAACGAAGCGTTTGAAATTTCAAATTATTTGGTTATTTCGAAACCAGAAAATAGTAATCTCTTTTTGTTAAGCACTGAAACTACTGACAAAAATTTATACAATATTTTTAATTAATTCATTCCTTTTAGTTCTGTGTGTATGCCTAATTACAAAATTTTCATAGTTCCATCTCAATTGAATTTCTGTTTGCAAACAAATATTTGTTTAATTTGAAAAAAAAAAAGACGCATTGGCTATAAAAATGGCTCCTCAACCTCCTGTCTGCGTATCTCCTTTGATAAAACTTGGAAGATGGTCTATGTTGGGTCTAGGAATTTTCTACGGCATCTTCAATCAAGAACGCTTAACTAAAAAAGAGCAAAAATTCAAAGAAGCTGAAAGTAAAATGAAGGATATACGCGCAGCAAAGTTGGCCGAAGAAAAGCAATGTGCCGCCAAAGCAGAAATGCATGCCATTGAAATATTATCAGGCAAATATTGATAGAAATACAATTTCAATAAAATTTCAATATATTAATTAAATTTATAATTGAATGGTTAATCAATCAGAAGAAGGAAAATCCAATGCTATATTCTCTTTTTTGGTTACTTTCACGTCATTCTTGTTTCATAACCTTACATGGTCTATAAACTGGTATGTCTAATAATTACAAATATGAATGAACAACATTCGATGTAGTTAAGGAACAATATTCTGAAAATTGCGCTCGAAATAAAAAACGCAGCATTTTGAACACATTTAAATGAAAATGCTACCGTCTTTTTCGGTTCTAGTAAGGCGTTCTTATTCCGTGACTTCAAATGGTCTAAAAACTGGTTTTGTATGAACTATGTACTTATATATAATTCCGAATAAGGATTAAATACATTCGATGCAATTATGGAAAGAAAATATTTCATGCATGACTCTTGAATTCAAAAAGTTCTGCATTTTCCATACGTTTATATGATAATTACTTTAAAGGGATAATATGATGAGGCGTGTATTTCCGAAAACTTTTAACAGATAATCGGAGACAAAGATAATTTCAAATAAAACTGACCTATTTTTTTTATTCAAACTATTAAAACAAGATAATATCGAAAGAAAATCCACAATGTAAGTACTTTTAATTAATTTCTTTTGGAATACTTTGTTAATTTTTAATTTTAAAGTAAGATGTATTTCTTTTATACCCATCGTACCACTATGCAGAGGCCGATGGTAAATATCAGTTTGTCATTCTGTTTGTAACGCAAAAGAATATAGCGGTATTTAAGATTGGGTAAATCGGGCATCATTTCATTCAGTGTGTTTGTTGTAATTATTTTGTAATATTAAGTTTATAAAATAGTTTGTCTTTTCCAAACATTTCGTTTACAGATATTGTAAAGATGCGAATATAACACATTTGTTTTCTGTAAATATACATATACATATATTAAGTGTTATTTATTTAAATTAGGCGTTTGTAATAACAACAAATAATTTTCTAAACGAATATATCAATTGAAATCAAAAAAAAAAAAAAAAAAAATATGAAGCTTAAATTACTACGAAAACTAACTGCGAAAAGCAAACTTACAATTTAAATCAATTATGAAGATCCAAAAAGCCGTATTTAAATTGAAAAAACGCCAATCTTAAATTAATAGTGATGTAGTGAAATGAGATTAAACTTTTCTGTCTGACATTGTAGACTAATAATTGTACCACCAAATTAAAAAAATTATTCAGACAAATAGGTATAAACTTATGCTGATAAGACATTAGGTAATTTTTGTATACTAAATTATGTCAGCTTAATCTAGTATAATGGATTTTTAAATTTACTGATTCTTTTATTTACTATGAATATATGTATTTGTAAATATGTCTACTACAAGGTAAGTATGTGCTGCAATAATTGTAATAAATTAAATTAATTTTGAAAAACGTTTGTAAAAAGTTATCAAACATCAAAGTTATTAAATTATCATATAACTCAGCTTAAATATATTGCAATAAATATATAACAATAAAATGAATACGATTTAAAGCTCATATTAGATATGGTTATGTGGTTAAATAAATATAAAACTTAGTTTTTATATATGTAAATTATGTTTAGCTCCAGATTAAATTTACTCCTTGAAAATTAGTTAGAATTAACTTATATACAATATAGTCTTTGATATGCAAGACTTTATGGAGATTTTACACGCTTCAAAAAGTGCAGAGAAGTTGCAAAATTTAAGACGTTGCTTACTTTTTATGCCAAATAATGTTACATTCATAGGTGATTCGGCCACATTGCTACTACTCCTGTTTATGCTTGTTTTTCATTAAAAAAAAATTTTTTCAAGGCTTTTATTGATTTTTAAAAAAAATTGTATTTTTTGTGTAGCAAAACACGAAAACGCTCAGCGATTTAAAAATAATTTTGATTAAAGTGAATTTTATTTACTTATTTATAATTCACTATAATACAAAAAGCCACCAAGGCTAGTAAATTGTATTACATAGCAATACTCCTGAATAAGAATCTTAAAAAGTTGTTTGAATTGTTTACTCAATTTATTCTAATTGATTAGCAACATAAATAAATAAAAATATATGTATGGTTAACGAAAGTTATATTTATTGAGCATTTTTAATACAATAATAGCAAATATCTATTTATAGACGTTACGATGCTTAATTTTGATGATATAAATTAGTTTTAAAAATACTTAAATTATTTTCTTCTGTTATTGCGATGTTTAGAGATAAGAACCGGGTTTTTATTTCTCATAGGGAATTGGATTAGTTTAAAAAATTAACCGGTTTGTAATTTCCCATATGAAACATAAATATAACGAATATACAATAGAAAAACAAATCGATTGCGTTAACTTTCCCAAACTATTGCCAGAAATATGCTTTGTCAATATTTTAAAAATTGTTTGCATTTTTACCAAATGTCAAATTATTTCAAGAAACAACAATAAATTAAAATCTATCATTAGGTCTGTCTGCGTACTTTTCCAGTAGCAAATACTCAGTAACTTTTTTTAGGAGAGTAAGAACAATTTTACTCTCTCGGTTGAAAATATCTCAAAAAGTATGCAGACAGCATCCAGTGAAATCTTGCAAGAAAACAGCTGATCGGTGTGTAAACAAACAATTTGTCCCACAAAGTTCTGCTGGTTCTATCGGTTCTGCCATCTCCAATCCACTTGCATCACGGTCACACTGTATATTTGCACGTTTCTAGCATGAAGTAAAATGTTTTGTTTATTATAATTTATTATAAACGTTAAAAATCAACACAATTCTAACTACTTACCTCTGCCATTGTTAAATTTAAATTTTTATTTTCATTTCACAAAAATTATTTCATTCAAACAGTAAATAAAAACAGCTGTTCAAACTAGTTGCAAAATCTTGCAAGCAGAAATTTCTCCAGCAACATTTTGCAAGTTCTCTAACTTCCAACTGTCAAAAAATTATCTTTTTGGCTCTCTCGCTGCAAGAGATTTGGAGTACGCAGACAACATTTTGCAAGATATGTGTACGCAGACAGACCTATTATTTAAAAATCTATTCTATCAACTATCTCAACTTTTAATCTCAATTTATTAAAAATGAAATGCATTTGAATTGTTTTTACCTAGAGCTGATAGCCTTTGTTGCTTTGCTCATAAATCTGTATTAATTTTATAAGTTATAATAATATATCTAATAAATAATAATAAAATCAATTCCAGAAAATTATTCCACAACTATGGACAACAATTTGTCGACCATTAATATTGCCTATTATGAGGAAATTAAGGATTTAATCATCCAGAAAAACTTTTGATGGATGTTAGAACATCGGAAGAACTTTTGGGAACTTGTAAAATTCCAACCAACATTAACATACCATTGTTTGTGGCAAGAATTATCTCAAAATGTGAATGCGGAAAAATTTTTACACAGATATGGTAGAAATAGACCAGACGTCAATGCTGAAGTTAACGTGTAGATATGGTAGAAAAGCAGAAGCAGTTGCTAAAAATTACATTTTCTTGGGATATAAAACTTTGAAGAGTTGTAAAGGTTCTTGGATAGAATGGGTTGAACATGAAGGTTTATCTAAATAATATTAAATTAACCTTAGAGCTAAGTTTAGACGAGAGAAAAAACTGCTTTAGATAGAACAGACCACAAAATTGATAACTTTTTTTTAAAGTATATTTTTGAAATGGTGTATTTTTCTCCAACTCTGTCGCCTTTTCTCTCGTCTTCTCTTTCGTCTTTATATAATCAAAAAAAAAAAACCGTAAAAGTTTTCGAGTACTAATTGAATTAAATACTTAATTTTAGTTACAATACAAATATGTACATTTTTTATAGGTACCTACACTTTTCTTTATTTACAAAATACAAATGCTTTTAATACTACTTGACAATTTTAATGACTACAATGCTTCTATTCGCGCAAGAGTAATTGCATCTTACAATCACGGCAATGGAATAAAGATAATGGAATGGCATTGGGTTTTAAAGAAGCAGATTTGTGACTTTGGGAAAAATCAAGGGCGTGGTTTTTCAACACCGCAGAAACCTTTTATAATATTTTTATGGTAGAATTTATGTTGGTTAATTTTTCAAACTAATTCTGGGGCAAACCTGCCGACCAGTTTTAGTGTTTAATCCTTTTGAAATCAAACAATTTTTTTTTTTAGTTAGGGCAAGTTTGCCTACCAACTGTCAGAGCACCAATCATCCTGTTCTCCAACAGTGGTCTTTATTTTATATTATTTTTGTGCTAATTCACCACTTAATGTTTTTGGTTTTTATTATTTACAATTTTAATTACTTACTTATACATACATAAAAATAAAAATCAAATTCAAATAAAATCAAATCAATAAATGTAAAACAAAAAAATAAGTTCAAAAAAAATATTTAAATAAAAAAATGTGTTTATTAATGAAGATTGTGTAAACAAAATTTATACTTGAACTTGAAAAAAGAAAGAAACAATGAGTGGCCTTCATGAAAAGTGTCATTTTTCACTTTTGGTAATTAAAGGCTAAACATTGTATTTAAGCTAAACATTGTATTTGAGTAGCAACAAAGTGTGCCATCAATTTTTTTGGATTTATATTTCATACATGTTATTTTGAATTTAAGTTTTTTTTGTTAGCTACAGAAATTCATTTGGTGGATCTCTACACCATCGTCCTCAAGATTGAAAATTACGGGGCTAGCAAAATTTATATGAATTTTGAGAGTTCCGCGATTTTCAAAAGGAAAGTGTGTTTCCAAAAAATTGTTTTTGTTCAAGTCCAAGTAAATATAATTTTAAGTTAAAGAAATTACTATCCATAATTAGTGATTGTATAAATATAAAAGTTTTGTATAAAAATTTTTGTGATTGTATAAATATTTCTTAAATTAAATTCTTAGCAGTTTTTTTTTTTTTTTTTTTTTTTTTTTTTTTTTGGTTTTTAATTAGGATTGTATTTTTTAAATATATTGTTATGATATTCCTTAAATTTATTATTAATCTTAATTACAGAATTGACTCCTTTACGTTCAATTATAGGGTAAGGGCCATGATATGGACTCTGTTGTTTTCTCCTAGTTTCTAACTTAACGTATACTAAATCTCCTACTTTTAGGTCAGATTCCTTACTATTCTTGTCATAATCTAGTTTTCTTTTTAGTTTTGTCATATGTATTAGTTCGCGTGCTTTAAGTAGTGATTCCCGTAGTCTTATTTTCATTTCATTTGCATAGGTGTCCAAATTGTAAATTGGCCTATTATTCTCAACCATTTCATTTGGCAAACGTGGAATTTTTCCATATACTAGTTCATAAGGGCTGTATTTAGTATCCACATTTGGTGTGCTATTATATGCAAATGCATAGTACAAAATATATTTGTCCCATTCATTATTTTCAACGAAATTTAACAAAAACTCATTCAAAACTCTATGATTTCGTTCGAGTGCTCCTATTGTCTGATGGTGGTAGGGTGTTGAGAAAATCTGTTCTACTTTCAACATTTGGCAAATATTTCCAAGCAGTTCATTTTTAAATTCAGTTCCTCTGTCCGATTTTAGTGTCTTAAAAAGTCCGTATTTAAGTATTACTTGGTCCACTAATGCTTTTGCGATTGATACCGCCTCTTTTGTTTCCATTGGATGTAGTATGACGTATTTTGTTAATTCGCACTGTACTGTCAAAATATATCTATAGCCGTTAGATATTCGTAAGGGTCCTACCGTATCTATACTTAACGTTTCAAAACTTGTACCAGGTGTGTCAGTTATCGTCATTTTTTCTTTGGTGTATTTTGTTTGCTTATTCTTTGTGCAGTCACAACAATTTATTATATATTTTTTAACCATTTTATTCATGTTTTTCCAAACGAATCTTTGTTTTAGTTTCAATAAAGTTTTTCTGATGCCTAAATGTCCTCCTATTGGTGTATTGTGATACTCTTTAATTAAATTTTTCATAATTTCATATATTATTATCGTTAAAGGTTCTAAATTCCTTTTTATTCTTTCCATTTGCAATTCATTATACATTTTCTTAAATTCTTCTATGGGCATGCCTCTTAATATATCATTTTGTTCTAACGCTAGCTTCATTATATTCCTATCAGTCATTTTTGATGATAGCTTCTCGACGATCGAAACGAATTTCGCGTGATTATCGCTATATCTAACTGTTACCCATCTTTTATTTATCTCAATTTTGGTACCTTTATTATTTTCTTCTATAAATCTTAAATTTTTCATATTCCTGATATCAGATATGGACGTACATTCCCAAATGTGAAGTTGATCAGGCTTCGAATGAGAATTGTATTTCTCCGTGTCTGCCTTGTTCTCGTTGGCTGACATTCCCCTTGTTATTGCAAACATTCTTTTTGAGTCATCACAATTTGTCGGTATCATACTCTTGAGTATGTCCGAATCTATTTTTATTCTTGATAATGCATCGGCATTTGTATTAATTTTTCCTTGTTTGTAGACTATGTCAAAATCATAATCTGACAAATCTATTCTTATCCTTGTCATCTTTGATGAAGGATTTTTATGCGTAAATAATGCTACTAGGGGTCTGTGGTCCGTCACCACGATAAACTTCCTGCCATATAAATATGGTCTAAAAAAATTAATTCCCCAATGAATGGCTAGTAGCTCTTTTTCTATTACTGGCTTGTTTATATCGTGTTTTGCCAGTGTTTTACTTGCATAGGATATTGGCAAGTCTTTTCCTATGTCACCTTGGCTTAAGATTGCACCGATTGCGAAGTCAGATGCATCAGTTGTGAGTACGAATGGTTGTTCAAAATTTGGATACTGTAATATAGGTGGGTTAATTAATTTTTCTTTTAAGAGTTCAAATGTCTTTTGACATTCTTCTGTCCATTCGAATGTCTGTCCTTTTTTTTACCAGATTATTGAGACATTTTGTGGTTTGAGCGAAGTTTTCAATAAATCGTCTGTAGTAATTACAAAAAGCTACGAATTTTCTCACTTCGTCACTATTTCTTGGGACGGGGTATTTTTTTATTGTTTCAAATTTGGAAGGGTCTGTTTTTATACCTTCATTAGTAATTAAATGTCCCAAATATACGACTTCTGATTTTAAAAATACGCATTTGTTTGCATTTAATTTTAAATTGTATTTTCTTAGTCTGTCGAAGACTGTTATTAAATTGTCATTATGGTGTTTTAAACTACAACCAAATACTATTATATCGTCGACATACAAAAATGCTTGGCTATCCAAACCACTCAAGGCGATTGTAAGCATTCTTTGAAAGCTGTTGCTTGAAATTTTCAATCCGAATGGTAAACGTTTAAATTGAAAATGTCCTTTGTTAGTTGAAAATGCAGTTAAAGGTCTAGAGTCTTCATGTAACGGTATTTGATGGAAAGAGCTCGTCATGTCGAGTGTTGAAAAGTATTTTGCTCGGCCTAGTAAATCTAGTACGTCCTCCAAGCGGGTTAGGGGGAAGCGGTCGCTTACCAACTTCTTATTTAGTTGCCTATAGTCTACTACTAGTCTCCATTTCTTTTTGTCCCCACCATTTTTTTTTGGTACTAGCAATAATGGTGAGTTATAGGGACTAACTGAGTGTTCTGCTATGTCAGTGTCTATTAAATTGTCTACTTGCTCGTCTATTTCTTCAAGCTGAGAATTCGGTAGTCTATAATTTTTTATGTACACAGGATTTGTGTCATTTACACTTAAATGTTGAGTATAAAAATTGTTTGCTGTCAATACTTCTCCTTCGATATGAAAAATGTCCGAATATTGTTTAAAAATTGCGTATAACGAGTCCTTTGCTTCTTTGTCTTTTGAATCCAAATTTAAAATGTTAATCAATTCTTCAAAACGTTCCCTGTCAGAATTGTCCTTCTTCTTATTTTTAATTAAGTAATAGTTATGTAATGGCTCAGTTTCTAATTTTAACTTTTTAATTCTTATTTCTTTGTCATTTACATTAAGTAGTCTTATGTGGGCAAATCCGTCTTTGGGTGCTATTGAATTTCCCAAAAATACTCCTTCTTGCACTTCTTTATTTAACACAACACTGTCTTCAGTTAGATCCATTTTTATATGGTGAATTATTTCTGATCTTGCAGGAATAATTATTTCAGAAACTTCTGACAAGTCTGAGTAAATTGGTAAAATGATCTCTTCATCATTGATAATAACTGTTATAGTGCAGGTTTCTAAATCGATTTTGCATAAGCAATTTTTTAAAAAATCTTGTCCCAGTATTCCGTCAGTCTGTATGGGAAATTTGCTATCAACGATATTAAAATTTTGAATGTACGAATTTTCACCCAAATCCAAATTTAAATCAATTACACCCTGTGAATAAATTATTTCGTCCGATATGCCTGTAAGTTTGCATTTTTCTTGATTGTTAAAATACAAATCACCATTGAGATTTTTTGTTTTTATTACTGACACGTCCGCACCTGTGTCTACTATAAAGGTAAGATTCCTATTAGCATCTTTACATCTTAGAGAAATTATATTTGTTGCATTATTTGAAATTCTATAAATTTTTATTCGTGGATACCCGGGGATTGACTCTAGTCCGCATGTCCTTCCTCCGGGGCCAACTCGTTTCCCTCTTGAATGACTCGAATTCTATTATTGTTATTATTTGTACTGTAATTATTATGTTGGTTACTACGATAATTGTTATTTCCACGATAATTATTTATAATATAATATTTTTATGGTAATTATTTTGTCCTCGATTGTTATTGTAATTTCCGCGATTGCCATTGTTTCCGGAATAGTAGTTATTGTTCCCACGGTTATTGTTTTGTCCACTGTAATTATTATTTTTACGAAAATTTCCTAAATTGTTTCCACGTTTAAAATTTTGTCTCGAAAAATTTTCATATTTTCCATTGTTGTTTAAAGAACGATTGTTATTGTTGTTATGGTTTTCACGGTTATTATTATTGCCAAAGGCTCTGTGGTTATTTCGTCCTCTAAAATTGGTTTGTCTAAAATTGTTTTGTTGATAATACATTAATTGTCCTGAGGTACAATTAGTCTTCTCTAGTTCCTTTGCAATACTTATTGCTTCGTTCAGCGTTTTGGGCTGTGCTATACAAATTGCCTGTTTCAAGGTATCGTTCAGATTGTTCTTAAAAATGGTCAAACTATAGTTTTGATTTGTTCTGACTATATCGTCTTTCCGTTCTGTTGTCACTGTTCCTTCCAGTTGTGAAATTTGTAACAAGTTTAATTCGGATATTAAGTTTAATATATTGTCACTGAATGTGGTGACATTTTGGTTTCTCTGTGTGTAACCATTGAGTTTTGAATAAATTTCTGGAATTGTCAAAGGACTTTTGTATAACCTTGTTAGCTCATATTTCAGTTTGTCAAAATTATCAATTGGTTCCAGTATTCCAATTGCTGTTTTAACCTTATTGTGTAATTTTACCTCTCTTATGAATTCTATCAAAGTTTTTTTTTGCATTTTCACTCAAGTTATTATACATGAGCTCAGTGATTTTTAAAAATGAATTTAGCTCCTTGTAGTTTCCAGTGAATTCTGGGACTACTTTTAAACTAGTAATTATGTCAAATTCCGCCATGGTTTTTGTTACGTTTTGCGTATTGCTTGAATTACTATGTTCGTTACTTTCTGTTTCTTTCTGTTCTTCTAATTTGGTTCTTATTTCCGTGTACAATTTTTGAAATTTTGTTTTAAGTGTCGTCAGTTGTATATAGTCAATGTCAGGTGATTCTTCTAATGCCTCAAATTGTGTTTTTAACTGTTCTACCTCTTTTAGTTTCTGTAAAACTGTATCTAGTTTGTATTTCTTTGTACCTTGTTTTTTAAAATTTTCTAATATACTTGACAGAGTCCTTACAATTTTTTCAAATTTTTCCATAAGTGTACTATTTTATATATTTTAACTTTTGTATATAAAAAATTTTGTTTTAAGATTTATTAATTAATTTATTATTTTAATTAAACATATGTAATTCTTAGTGAAATATTATGAGTTAAAAGATTTAAATTTTTTTTTTTTTTTTTTTTATACTATTTCTAATTTTTTTTTAGTACATTTAAATATTTTATTTAATTTATCTTTGCTTTTATTTAAGGCTTTTTTTCTCTGTAAATTTGGTACACATATACTTATACATTTGTTTTGTTCACATACAAATAAAATAGGTTAAAGACATTTTGGATTTATTACAAATAAACATCGAAATCATTATAGTATAAATCATATAAATCATTAGTTAGAAAGAATATATTAAGTTAGAAAGAATATATTTAAAACATCAACATTTTACACATGATAAACAAACCATATATGCCATTACAAAATGAAACAGAAAAATAATTCTAATTTTTTATAAACATAAAAAAGTAGTAAGAAATTGCAAAAGCAAAAACATAACTTAACATTCAAAATTTTGTGGAAAATATAACGATATTTAAAAAAAATTAAATTTAAAAAATCGTTGTTAATAGGGCAGGAAAAATATTTACATGTTCGGTCATATTTAAATAATAATTGTATCGACAGTATATTAAATATTTAAAGAACGTGTTCAACAAAATTTATTAAATTATTGCATTTATTAATTATTCAGGCGATAGAACATAAATTAAGGGAAAATCAAGCCACCGTCATGACATTGCCACCTTTGTAACCAACAAAGTAACCAGGATCACCAAAGCGATCGTACAACCTTGAATCGTCAAGATCTGTTTCTATGTCGCTGTCATAATCACTGTCTGGTGGTGTCAATGGTTCAGCTGTGTTCCAATCAGGATACTTCGGATAGTTTCCAAAATAAAATTTTCTGGATAGGATGTAAAATTTTTTTTTCACCAAATAGTCATCAGAGTTCCAGGATACGCAGGATAAGGATCGCCATATAATATTTTTATGGTAGAATTTATGTTGGTTAATTTTTCAAACTAATTCTGGGGCAAACCTGCCGACCAGTTTTAGTGTTTAATCCTTTTGAAATCAAACAATTTTTTTTTTTAGTTAGGGCAAGTTTGCCTACCAACTGTCAGAGCACCAATCATCCTGTTCTCCAACAGTGGTCTTTATTTTATATTATTTTTGTGCTAATTCAGCACTTAATGTTTTTGGTTTTTATTATTTACAATTTTAATTACTTACTTATACATACATAAAAATAAAAATCAAATTCAAATAAAATCAAATCAATAAATGTAAAACAAAAAAATAAGTTCAAAAAAATATTTAAATAAAAAAATGTGTTTATTAATGAAGATTGTGTAAACAAAATTTATACTTGAACTTGAAAAAAGAAAGAAACAATGAGTGGCCTTCATGAAAAGTGTCATTTTTCACTTTTGGTAATTAAAGGCTAAACATTGTATTTAAGCTAAACATTGTATTTGAGTAGCAACAAAGTGTGCCATCAATTTTTTTGGATTTATATTTCATACATGTTATTTTGAATTTAAGTTTTTTTTGTTAGCAACAGAAATTCATTTGGTGGATCTCTACACTTTCGAGAATCTTGTGCATTTTATAAATCTCAGATGTAATTTGACGGAAGGAGAATCAACTAATTATTAAATTGGAACTAGTTTTATTTATTCTTTATTAAACGAAGTATCTATTTTTGTTTCTTTAATTTTTTCCAACTTAAGTTTTAAAATTGGTCAAAATTTGGCTTTTTAGTTAGGATTTTGTACATTTTTTAAGGTTTTTTAAAGAATGTTAATATATTAAATAATTGCATACAAGTTTTTGAATTTTTCATTATTCTATTGTTTTTCCAACACAGTATACAACAATTTAATCTAAGAAATTCGTTACTTACAATACAAACTTAGAAAAAAAAATAATAGATAATTAATTCGTGTTTGTAGAAGTAAAGGATTTGTTTCACTACCATCGTATTTATAAATATCATTGAAAACATTTAAACAACGAAATGGATTGTGTGTAAAATATTGTTACTTTGCCGTACATGATATGTTCATGGGAGAACAGTAATCTGTGCTCATCTTGTTTTTGTTAAAGGTAACAAACAAGGAAAAAAAAACAAAGTGATAACCTCCGGTATATTACAGAATATTAATTATATAAATATTTTTTTAAATTAATTTTCTAATTATATGAAAACTACCAAGAAATGGCAACAAAATCGTTATTAAACCCACTGAAAAGAGCTAGCTGTTTAATTTTTTGTAGAAATAACACCGTCTATGCAGCGGCTAGATCAGCAAACCAAAATGCTTTGCTAACACCAGCTAAAGCAGTTACCAGTCATAATTGTGTAATGCTATATTCTTCAAAAGAATGTGATATTCCTATCGTTTCATATGAAGAAATTAAACAATTAACCAAACAAGCCTCACCAAAAAAACTACTTATCGATGTTAGAGAGCCTCAAGAGTTGCATGAAACTGGGCAAATACCCACTAGTATTAATATACCACTTGGACAGGTGACTCAGGAATTGGGAAATGGCGTAGATAAAAATGCCTTCAAAGAAAAATATGGTCGTGATAAGCCAGAAAATAATACGGAAATTATATTTCTCTGTAAACTTGGCATAAGATCGCAGTCAGCTGCAAATATGGCTAGAACTTTGGGATATCAAAATGTTTACAACTATTTGGGTTCTTGGACAGAATGGGCCAAAAAAGAAGGTCTTCCTAAATAAGATTGACTGAGAAAGTCAAATAAATTATAGCCACGGTTTACATTTTAAAATTAATTTATTATCATTTAAATTATATAATTATAGTACCAGTTTCAACGGAAATGATAAAAATTTTATTTACAATTTCAGTGTTTTTTTTTTTTTTCAATAAAAGAAAATATTCTAAGAGAACAAATAAAGGAGTTGTAAAAAAATCCAATTTTGTTCATCACAGTCTTTCTATACAAAAATTATACGATCAGATGATTTTTTTCAAATCAAAATCGGTTATTACTTTCTATTTTGCTTAGAGATTTTCATTGTAATTATGTTTAGTTATTTAAAATTCTGCGGAATTTAAAGACTTTGTATGTCCCTGTTTATGCTCTTTGTTCCAAATTCCCTATACCATGCCTTTAGAGAAAAGGTCTTAGGGCTAACTAATTGAATATATAAATTAATTAACAAAATAGGAATTGAGTTATCATAAATTTCTTGCCTGACGATATGAAAATGTTTATATCAGATACATCAGTACAATGAAAACTTTTAACAAAATATATTTTTGTCGACTTGAACGGCCAGTACAAAAAAATTGAATCGTAAAATTAAAAACTCTTTTATTAATTTAAAAATTTGTAGGTATGCTTTATTTATTTAAATAATAATCTAACCCATAAAAACAAAGTTTTTATAAAACTCTTTCTTTCCTTATGCATATGAGTTTTGAATATCTCCGTGACTATGCGTGACTACGTCAAAGTTAATCTTTTCCATAGCAACTCTATCGACCAAGTTTCAGATCGATCGGATAAGGGGAAATGGGTTTTAGATCACTACGTGACTGAGCGTGACTATGTCAAAGTTAATCTATTTTCACAGCAAGTCTATCGACATAGTTTCAGATCGATCGGATAAGGGGAAATGGGTTTTAGATCACTACGTGACTGCGCGTGACTTAATCAAAGTTAATCTTTTTCCACAGCAAGTGTATGGACTAAGTTTTAGATCGATCGGATGAAGGAAAATGACATTTAGATCACTCCGTGACTGTGCGTGACTATGTCAGACTTAATATTTTTTCACAGCAAGTCTATCGACCAAGTTTCAGATCGATCGGATAAGGGGAAATGGGTTTTACATCACTACGTGACTGCACGTGACCATACGTGACTGTGCGTGATTAAGTCAAAGTTAATATTTTTTTCACAGCAAGTGTATGGACTAAGTTTCAGATCGATCAGATGAGGGGAAATGACATTTAGATCACCCCGTGACTGCGCGTGACTATGCGTGACTACCCCAAAAATAATCTTTAGTCACAGCAAGACTATGGGCCAAGTTTCAGATCAATTGGATGAGGGGGAATGGGGTCCATCCACGACAGACAGAGAGTACGAGTTAAAAGAAAGAGTTTAAAAAGTAAAAATATTAACAATTTTTTTTTATTATATATTCTTCCTTTATTTACATAGTTTAACAAATTTGATATTTACATACATATGAGATATTATCTTAACATATAGATATTGCAACAAATAATATATAGAATCTAAAGATATTAAATAGTTTTTATGTTATTTTGTAATGATTTTTAAAGGAAAATGGGAGGAGAAAAATACTATCTGAAAATATTTATATGCTTATAGGAGGTTTATTAGAAATAATAGACCTCTATACGCATATGATTTTCAATTTGGTAATTTCTTTTTAATTTTACGTTATTTCTCTACATTCTCTTATCAGTGGGTAAGAGGAATTTTCACTTTTGGCTAAGTAATTGTTATTAATCCTTGTTATGAAATCGATAATTTTTTCATAACCTGTTTCTTCATGAAGAAAATTTGTAGGATACCTCCTGGGCTTTTTATTTATCATTTTAAGACATTTGTTTTGTATAATTTGTAAGCGTTTTAGGTGACAGTTGGCAGCGTCACTCCAAATAGGACACGCGTATGTTAATATTGGCCTTATAACACTTTTTAAGAGGAGATTTTTGTTTTTGGGGTTTAGAAATGACCTTCTATTTAGTAGTGGCCATAATGCTTTACATGATTTTGTAGCTTTTTGGTACGTAGCCATTATATGTTGTTTAAAAGTAGGCTTTTTGTCCAAGACAACTCCGAGATATTTGACAGCGTTAAGTACATTTATGGTATTATTGCCAATAAGAAGATGACGTCTTGGCAGTCTTTTGGGAGATTTGTTGAATGGAAAAATTATTGCTTGGGTCTTGTTTGGTTTAATTTTGATTTTCCATTTGCGAATTAAAAATATTAACATAAAATAGCTAAACTTTAGAAAAACATAAAACTTAAAAGTATTCATTTCTATGCTGTTTACAAAACATTGGAAACCATTACTATACAATAATTGAAAACTTTCCCTCTCTATTTTTTGTTTTAATATTTTGTTGAGTATCTATTATTTTTAGAACTGTTTCACAACGCCGAGGCATGGAGTTAATTAAATTGTTGATGATATCCATTGAAATTGTTTGCACGCTGGCCATTTCGATTACAACTTGAGAGGTATGTTTTGGTTCAATGCCATGTTGGACCTTCTAGACCAGGAGCATATTTTCTCTCGCGTCATTTAGAATTTACTTGTATCCAATTCTAGTTAGAGTATGTTTTACTACATGAAATGGACCCATTTCTTGGCCCGAAAACGAACGCCACACCATAATATTGCCACCGTCAAACTTAACAGTTTTATTTGTATATTTTGGGTCTAGTCTTTTCCCCCTGGTCGCCGTACAAACATTCTTCCATCATGTCCTCTTAAATTAAACTTGGATTCATCTGTAAAGAGAACAGTACTCCAATTCCGTCTTGACCAGTTCAAATTTATGCGAGCCAGACGATTTTTTCTGATATCAGTGGTTTCTTCAAAGGAGGATAACAACCAAGGTCAGCCTCAAATTGCTCATCGGAAGACAGTTCGAGCACATATTTTTTTAGTTTCAGATTATTAGTGACCTATTTGAGTAGCATTTTTGTATATTTTTTAAACGCTCTATTAAATTTTCCTTCCTTTGACTCGTTTTACTGGACCTGCCGCCTAAATGTTGTCATGACATTTTGCGATAACTTTTGATATTATGGATTTATTCATAGAATATTTTTCATTTATATTCTTTTACTTAAGACCAGCAGTAAAATCATTTATTATTTTATTATTATTACTCCTCACTAAACTTTATTCTTGCCATAATTTTATAATAATTATTAATTATAATATTAAAATATTGAAAAATTTATTTGTGCCATAAACTATAAATATTTAAATAACGGCTCAAATTTTACATAGTTTATTTATTATTTATTTATTTATTACATTCAGCCCTGTTCTTGAAACGTTGTTATTTGAATAAGAGTGAATTTAAAATCACATGAAATTGAAATTTTGGGTTTCTTGAAACCACCTTTTTTATTTATTTAATGGAAACATAAGTTTGAGTTAAGAACATATGTTATCTAGAAACCGAGGTGCCATATGGTTCTTTATTCAGTTTCACAAAAAACTTTTAAGTATTTTGTGCATGTTTTTTCTTAAGTTTATAGAAAAAGTATAAAGAAAAATATTTTCTTTGAAAATAACAACTTATTTTTTCATTTAATTGTTTTTTTTTCTTCAATTTCATTCAATTAAAAATGACTTTTCTATTTTAAAAAGTTAGGCATCACCAAAAAAAATTTCGATATTCAAATAAATTGGATTTGACTGGCATCAATACTGTATCGAACATATGCAAAAAAATAAAAATATGTGATTTGATGAAAAAATTTTTTTTAATTCCTTTATTTGCAATAATTAGTGCATTAAGAATCTATGTTATAATTGAAAAAATTATAATGGAAAATAGATTGTGTAAATAAAAAGTTTTTATTATAGCTATAGAACAGCATCATCGCAAAAAGTGTGTTTTATTAACACCGACCTCTTATTACGAGTTTTTTTTAAATCAGCGCAAAATGTAGACGTTTTTTAAAATCGTTTTTTTTTCATAAAATTAATGTCTAATTTTTTAAAATAATGACAAGATTCAATAAAAAAAACATGTTAGAGTTTAAATATCAATTAGTTTTTTTTTATCTCTTAAGACCTGCTTAGTAGAAAAAAGGGCATTTGTTTTGATTTCACAAAGCCTTTTCTATGGGAATTAAAACGAGAAAAAATATTCTTATTGAAATTAGAGAACAGCAAAAAACTCGTAGATTTAAGAATTTTTTCATTTACGAGTTTTTTTTGTGATAGTGGTTTCAAGAACAGGGGTGATTAACTCTATAATTACAAATTATATGTATATTACGAGGGAGCAATGGCAGCACAGGCCTTCAGCTCATTTATTTACTTATTACAAATATCAGATTTGGCATACAGATTGATTATTTGAAGAAAGTGAGTATTGTTTGGATATTGTTTAGGGTAGGATTGGAAAGGTATAATTTTGGATTTAGGACAATCTACAAGAATATGTAATAGATCTGTTGTATTAAATGTGCAGTTGCAATAAGGCGGAATGTTTAATTTTAAAATATGTCCATGTGTTTTGTATGTCCAAGTCTTAGTCTATTGAATTTTACAGTGTCTATTCTGTTTAAGTTGGGATAAAAGATGTCATTTATGGTTTTGTGGTCGCTGTTAATTGTTTTGTAACTCGATGTCGAATTAAATGTAGAATTTCTATCATCGAGTAATAATGGTTACTAGCAGATTCCAGCACTCAAATTCGAGTGCAATTTCTAGGCAGCTTTATTTTTTAACTTAGTCAATTCACAAACCAACACTTTTTTGGTTTATTGTTATTGTGAATGAAGATAACAAACTCACTAACAAACATATTAACAAATTTAATAAACACACACATAGCATATGTATAATTTTATGTATGTATTAGTATCAATTTTAAATGCAATTTACTCAAAATAAAGGAAAAAATTTTAAAATCTGTAAATCTGGTGAACAGCTAAAAAGAAATAATATACGTTTGGTCAATATCAGGATAAAATGGTAAAACAAAACATCGGTAACAAGAAATCGCCTAGCCTATTAATATTATAGATGTATATACTTGTTTATGTCTTTATGGTCAAAATTAAAGTTGAGGAAAACCGGAGATATAGCTGTATTTCTAGCTGCGGTATCAGCGATTTCGTTCCCCTTAATGTTGCAGTGGTCGGGTACCCACAATAGTAACATATTTGGATAATTTTCTTTCTGATATGTGTGACATACAAGTTATTATTATTAATATTTTTTATGGATTTAATAGCGGATAGTGAGTCGGTACATACTACAAATTTTCCTGACTTTGATTTTATGTATGCTCCATAAATTGCGATTAATTTTTCGGAATATATAAAACTATATAGAGGTAATAGTGAAATTTTAATTAAATTTGTTTCCGTTGTAACGCTATAAGACGTTGAAAAGCTTGATTTATTTTACACATTTGATTTCATACCATCTTCTATTTTGTTTGCTTTAATCAACTCTGAAATTTAAAAGTTTCCTTTGTTTTGTCATCACTAAAAAATACCTTTTTTTGATTATCCATTTTTTAAAATGGTATTTTTTGTAACAAATTTCTTATATATCGATAGAGAACACACAGAATGATTTCGCAAAAAATACATAATTTTAGGAAATTATTTTAAAAAAAACAAAATTGAAAAATTCAGAATTTTGTAAAATAAAACAAAATTGCTTCTTAGTTTAGTTTAGACGAGAGAAAAAACTGCGTCAGATAGAACAAACCACACCATTGATAACTTTTTGTTTAGAAGAGGCAATAAGGTTCAGTAACAATGGAGTAAATATAATGGAGTGGCATTGTAAACACCTGACCTTAACCTTATAGGGTTTTCGAAAAAGCAAATTGGTGACTGGGAAAAATCAACGGCGTGCGGTTTTTTAATACCGCAGAAAACGTACGAAAATCTTGTGAATTCTGTAAATCCCAGAAGTAATATGACGGAAGGAGAATCAACTACATAATTATTAAAATGGAACAAGTTTAATTTTATCTTTATTAAACGAAGTGATGAAATATTTATTTTTATTTATTTAATTTTTTTCAACTTCAATTTTAAAAATGAACAAAATTTTGCGTTTTAGTTATGATTTTGTACATTTTTTAAGGTTTTTTAAAGAATGTTAATATGTTAAATAATTGCATACGAGTTTTTGTATTTTTCATATTTTTATTATTTTTCCATCACTATATACAACAATTTTATCTAAGAAGCAGTTCGAATCTAACTCTCTTTACGAACGGTTGTGTAAAAAATCAAAGCGCTTAGAGTACAACTATTTAAAATTAAAAACAAGTGTTTATTTTTGTTTTTGCAATTGCCTATTCTATGTCTCATTTGAACTCACGTGGTAGACAATCCAGCTTTAAAACAGGAATAAAAATTTTGCGATGGCCCGAGGGGCCAAATCTTCATCAAAAAGAAAGCTTGTGAATAAGAAGATGACAAAACTTCCTCCGGGTTTTGTTAACCCGAACATGGCGTCAACTTCAAGCAACAGATTTAGCCTGCTTGCTGGCCTCAATGATATGGACGTAACTCCCGTATCAAATATTAACGATGTTAAGGAACACAAACCTCCACCCATTGTTGTAGAAGCTAACGCTTCATTTACAGAAATACAAAAGCTGCTTGGTAAGGATTGCATTTTCAAACGTACTTCAATTGGTACCAAAATTTTTGCTCCTAGTAATAAAATGTACGAATGCTACAAGCAAATACTTAAAGAGAATAAGATGGAGTTTCATTCTTATGGCTCCAAAGAAAATAGGTTATACACCACATTTTTGCACGGTTTACCCCGCATAAGCTCTGAGGAAATCTCCAAGGAGCTAAAAAACTACAACCTATCCCCCTCTTCCGTAACTGAAATAACCACCAAATTCAGTTCAAACAATAATGCAGTTTATAAAGTTCAATTTGTTCGTAAAAATTTTAATCCAACTGCTTTAAAAAATGTACGAACAATTTCTAATATTATAATTTCTTGGAAAAAATATAAATCGAAATCCAAGAACAAACCAACTCAATGCTGGAACTGCTTGATGTATGGCCATGGCGGTGAACATTGTCATCATAGTGCTGCTTGTATGATATGTGCAGAACAACATCATACAAGTGTGTGTCCGTTTAACACAAACGAAAAAAGACCAGCTGTTTTTACATGCTTTAATTGCAAAAAACAAGGAAAAGAGAGAACTGATCACTCTGCAAACGATATCAACTGTCCGTTACGTTCTCTCTATTTGGAAACTAGAACAAGAGTTACTTCTAAAAGTCCGAATAAAAGCAGACAACAACAAAATAACTCATTTCAATTTAATGTGGGAGATTTTCCTAACTTAAGAAACAACAACACAAATTGTAACAATAACATCAACAATAACAGCAAAGCTACATATGCTAACCAGCTGAAAACAAACAACGATTTATTTAGCATTGATGAGCTTTTTGATATTTTCACTACAGCTATGGATGATTTGCATAGGTGCACTTCAAAAGTACAACAAATCAAAGTTGTAATGTCAATGGTAAAATACGCCCATGGATTATACTAATAATTTAAACGAATTCAAAATGCTTCACTTGAATGCTAATGGCATTTCAAACTTTTCTAAATTAAAACAATTTGAGATACTAATTGAACGAGAAAATATTAAAATAGCGTCTTTGAATGAAACATTTTTTTCAGAAAATCATAGACCCTATTTTAAAAATTATTATTTATATAAAAGTGACAGAACAGATGCAAGAGGAGGAGGAGTAGCTCTGTTAATTCATAAATCTGTCGCTCGTAAAAACCTCTTTATATCAAACACTTCATCAATCGAAAACATCTCAATTGAAGTTATTATAAATAATAGACCTATTGTTGTATCTTCATTATATTCACCAAGATATACCCATAACTTCTGTGCTGATATCTTGAACCTAACACCTTCCACCAAAGAATACATAGTTTTTGGTGACCTAAATGCCAAACATTGCTCTTGGAATTGCCGTTCAAATAATACTGCAGGAATCGTACTGAACAATCTACAGCAATCAAGCAATTTTTTTATACACTATCCTAATAGTCCAACCCTATTCCCCCATCAACACAATCGCGAAGCATCTACAGTCGATATTATTTTAAGCAATACCGCTTTGAATATAGACGTAAAGACAATGGATTACGAAATACCATCAGACCATCGCCCCATTATGTGTACACTTAAAAGATCAGTGGCCTCGCAGGTTGACCTCAACTATTATGATTATAGTGCAACCAACTGGAACATTTATATGAATTTTTTAGAAAATAAAATCACGTTAAATTCGGATATATATAATACCAAGGTAATAATTGATCAGGAAATACAAAAATTTATAAATGTAGTTTTTGAAGCAAGGGATGCGTTTACACCTAAAATAACTCAACAAAATAATTTCACATTACCAGAAAGTACTGTGAAATATATTAAACTAAGACGAAGCTTTAAAAGAAAAAGCCAACGATCTTCAAATATAGCCGAGCAAACTTTTTATAATCAATGTACTAAGTTTCTAAGTAACATGATTGATAAAAGTATTAATTCGGAACGCAATAAGAAATGGTGTCAATTATTATCCAATTTAAAACCAGGTGATAAATCATTTTGGAGAATAAGCAGGAACTTGCGAGGAAAAGGAAAAAATCAAATCTCTCACCTTGAGGTTGGAAATACAAGGATAACATCTGATAAGGACAAGGCTGAAGTCCTGGCAAATACATTTGTCAAAGCAAATAACCTCACTTCGAATTACAACCACTCAGCAGATATAGTAATAAATACAACAGTAAATAATTTTAAGAAGGAAAATCCCAGTTCTGAGTCAGCAATTTATACATCTCTAGAAGAAGTAATGAATATTGTCTCATCAATAAAACCCTCAAAATCTCCTGGTTTTGACAATGTTCCCAACCTGCTCTTAAAGAAACTACCACTCAAAGCTGTAAAATTACTGGTTATAATATTTAACAGCTGCATCAAACTCAACTATTTCCCAAACCATTTCAAAAACGCTAAGGTTATAGCTATCAACAAACCTAGTAAGCCAAAAAATAACCCAAATAGCTATAGACCTATTAGTTTATTAAGTAACTTAGGTAAAATATTTGAAAAAATACTACATTCTCGTCTTAGTGAATTTGTAACGACCAATTCTATTGTTGCTAAAGAACAATTTGGATTTAAAAAAGGGCATAGCACTACTCACCAAATAAACAGAATTAAAAATCAAATAATCACAAATAAAAACAATAAACGTTCAACGGGTCTAATATTGTTAGATATTGAAAAAGCCTTTGACACCGTTTGGCATAATGGCCTAGTATTTAAACTTCTTGATGCAAATATACCAAAATATTTATGCAAACTTATTTCAGATTTCATTCACGGCAGAAGCTTTAAAGTTGCGATTAATAATGAAACATCATCTCCAAAAACCATTACCACAGGGTTACCTCAAGGATCAGTCTTGTCGCCATTGCTTTACTCGATATATACATCCGATTTCAAAGTTCCGAAATATATGAAAGTTGCTTACTACGCAGATGATACTGCGTTAATTTCTTCAAACAAACTTACAAGTGCACTCCTGAAGAAAATGGAAAAGGGACTTGTTAATTGCAGTAAATATTTTCACAAATGGAAAATCAAAATTAATCCAAACAAGACCCAAGCAATTATTTTTCCGTTCAACAAATCTCCCAAAAGACTGCCAAGACGTCATCTTCATATGGAAAATAATACCATAAATGTACTTAATCATGTCAAATATCTCGGAGTTGTCTTGGACAAAAAGCTTACTTTTAAACAACATATTATGGCTACGTGTCAAAAAGCTATAAAATCATTTAAAGCATTATGGCCACTACTAAATAGAAGGTCATTTCTAAACCCCAAAAACAAAAATCTACTCTTCAAAAGTGTTATAAGGCCGATATTAACATACGCGTGTCCTATTTGGAGTGACGCTGCCAACTGCCACCTAAAACGCTTACAAATTATACAAAACAAATGTCTTAAAATGATAAATAAAAAGCCCTGGAGGTATCCTACAAATCTTCTTCATGAAGAAACAGGTTATGAAAAAATTATCGATTTCATAACAAGGATTAACAATAATTACTTTGCCAAAATTGAAAATTCCTCTTACCCATTGATAAGAGAATGTAGAGAAATAACGTAAAATTAAAAAGAAATCACCAAATTGAAAATTATATGCTTATAGAGGTCTATTATTTCTAATAAACCTTCTATAAGCATATTAATATTTTCAGATAGTATTTGAATTTATTAAATCATATAAAGGTTTTTTTCCTCCCATTTTCCTTTAAAAATCATTAAAAAATAAAATAAAAACTATTTAATGTCTTTAGATCCTATATATTATTTGTTGCAATATCTATATAAAGATAAGATCTCATATGTAAATATCAAATTTGTTAAAATATGTAAATAAAGGAAGAATGTATAATTGAAAAAAAAATTATCTAAGAAGTTCGTTATTTCAGTTTCAATATGCTATCCATCGAGGAAAGGCTTGCTCGTGGCTTCTATTATTTCGAATAAAAGAAAACGCGTGTCAGTTTTTTGCTTTGTGGTCCTAGCGTTGCTACTCCACGTGCAATTAGGTTAAATGTACTTTTTGCACGTGTTTTTAGGTTAAGTCTAATTTTTAAAGTTTTTATACAACAGCTCACCCTAACCTCCCTTGCGAAGGCAATGGTTGTATAGTGGAGCTACGAGAGTTTAACCCTGGAGTTTTGGTCTAGTACCTTTTCCATTAAAATTTAGAGTACAAAAAAAAAAGTTCGTTATTTAAAAATTTAGAAAAAAAATTAAATAACGATTCATTCGTCGTTGTAGAAGTAAGGGATTTCTCACACTGCCGTCATATTTATAAATATCACTTAAAACATTTAAACGATAAAAGAATATATTATAAAATTGTTTTGTAATTAAATAAAAGACTTTATGATGCAATGAAATTTTTGTTTTAAATCCAATCAACAACTAAATGGATTGTGTATTAAAATATTGTTTGTTACTTTGCCGTACATATGTTCGTGGGAGAACAGTATTAGTAAACTGATCTCATTTTGTTTTTGTTTAAGCTAACAAAACAAAGGAAAAAAAAAACAAAATAAAGTTATAACCTCCGGTAAATTACAGAATATTAATTGTATACATATTTCTAAAAATTAATTTTCTAATTATATGAAAACTACCAAGAAATGGCAACAAAATCGTTATTAAATCCACTGAAAAGAGCTAGCTGTTTAATTTTTTGTAGAAATAACACCGTCTATGCAGCAGCCAGATCAGCAAACCAAAATGATTTGCTAACACGACCTAATGCAGTTACCGGTCATAATTTTGTAATGCTATATTCTTCAAAAGAAAGTGACATTCCTACCGTTTCATATGAAGAAATTAAACAATTAACCAAACAAACCAAAACTAAGAAACTACTTATCGATGTTAGAGAGCCTCAAGAGTTGCAAGAAACTGGGCAAATACCCAATAGTATTAATATACCATTAGGACAGGTGACTCAGGAATTGGGACAAGGCGTAGATAAAAATACCTTCAAAGAAAAATATGGGCGTGATAAGCCAGAAAACAATACGGAAATTATATTTCACTGTAAACTTGGCGGAAGAGCGCAGTCAGCTGCAAAAATGGCTAGAACTTTGGGATATCAAAATGTTTACAGCTATTTGGGTTCTTGGGCGGAATGGGCCAAAAAAGAAGGTCTTCCTAAATAAGACAGATTGAGAACGTGAAATAAATTATAGGCACTACATTTTAAGATCAATTTATTATTATTTAAATTATATATATAATTATTCTTCACCAGTTTCAATCGAAATGACAAGATTTTGTATACCATTTAAGGGGTTTTATTTTTCAATAAAGTTTCAGAGAATATTCTATTTCAAAGCTTTTTGACTAATAGATCGTACAAAGTTTATGTAATAGGTATTTTTCATCAAAAATTGCAATATCAGCGGGCTGCTTTAAAGATCTTGTCTGTCACCAATTTTGTATAGCATATTTACATCTGATTTTCATACATTGGTAGATTGGTCGTCGTCTATATTTGCAAATGACACTGCGATTCTCTGCTATGCTATACTTGCTGAAGATATCATCAACAGTCTCCAAAATGCTTTTAATATGTTGAGAGACATATTTAAAAAAATGGAAAAATCCTTATTAACATACGAAAACAAAGGGAATATATTTTACTTGAAGGCGTAAGCATTGTTTTACACCAGAAAGGGATCTCTGCTTCAATAAAACGGATATTAAATGGAAATCTAAAGTCATATATCTTGGACTCATGATAGATTCAATAATTAATTTCCGTCAACATGTTTCCTACATAATAAACAAGTTAAATAATGTCACAATACTTATGTATTCGTTTGTTAATAGAAAGTCCACCCTAAGTCGAGACAACAGAATTTTCATTTTCAATACTATTTTTGGAATGATGTTGCGAATTGTCATATAAAACCAATGACTGCACTCTATTAATTGTGTTGATATGGTTGAAGGCATAATGTTGAAACTAACATAATTATGATCTCAGATGTCAATTGTTTGAATACGAACATATTAACGAATTGACAGTTAACACGTAGTTTTAAGTTTTATCTTAATATAATTTTTTTTTGTTTGTTTTTGCCTAAATTAAAAATGTTATATTTATCATTATTAATCATATATTTTTGGTAATAATTTCTAAGTAGAAAAGGACAATTAAATGCCTGATCTCTTAAATTTTTTGTATTATTACTTTGTAAATGTCTTTGACTTTATTATGTCCCTCCTTATGTTCTGATCCAAATTCTAACTATTTCGATATAGAAATTAAGCATAATCAAAATTGGAATTGCGTTATCATAAATTTCTTGCCAGCCGATAGGATAATGTTTATATCAGATACATCAGTACAATGGAAACTTTTAACAAAATATATTTTTGTCGACATGAACGGCCAATACAAAAAAATTGGATCATAAAATTAAAAACTGTTTTATTAATTTTAAAATTTGTAGGTTTGTTTTATTTATTTAAAAAAGAAAAATATTAACATAAAAGGGCTAAACTTTATTCTTACCATTTTATATGTAATTAATAATTATAGTATTAAAACATGGAAAAATACAATTGTCACAAACTATAAATATTTTAATAACGGTTAAAATTTTATACATTTTATTTCATACCATCTTCTATTTTTATTGCTTTAATCAACTCTGACGTTTAAAAGTTTCCAATGTTTTGTCATCACTAAAAATTCCTTTTTTGATTATCTATTTTTTTAAATTGTATTTTTTGTAACAAATTTCTTATCTTCCGATAGAGATTTAGGATTTAACGCAAAATTATAACAAAACTGGCAAATTCAGAATTTTTAAAGTATCCGATGTATTGTCAGCCACAGTAAATAAATCAAATTTAAGACAAATCCGAGCTATATTTTTGTTTATTGGTAGATAAATGATTATCGGGAAGTAGCATTATATGAGGACTATGACCAACAATGGCTCATTTTTGGTGTACTTGTTAACGCGAGTTATAAACACAAATAAATTTTCTACACATAAGAAAATTTGGATGTTAGGGCAATTTAAGTCGATCTTCAAAGGGGCATTTGTATGGGGACTAAGTTTGCACATGAAGCGATTTTCAGCAATTTCAATAGCGCTCATGCTATGGCCAAATTTTATCAAAATATATTCATATTTGCGACATGTAGTTTGATTACAAGATATATGTATGTATGTGTATGGACACAGAGACAGAAATCAAACAGGGGACTAATCATCGCATACTATATCAAGTAAAATCAATCAAAATACCATAATTTCGTTTATTACTTAAAGAAGACGGACAAACGCCAGTCCTCGTTTCACTTTTACTTAACTAATATTTTATTTTGGAAAATGAAATAACTTCGACAACGAATGCGACCATAATACCCCAGTAATAGGTAAATATCGTACAATTATTTATATTTTTAGAAGTTTAAGACTCAAAAATATATACTGTATCCCTAAAATACTGGGGTTGAATCGTCGCATTCGTTATCGAAATTATTTTTTTATTTTCCAAAATAAAATACTAAGACCCAGATTTTGAGATATCAGTTAAACCTAGTTTTGTTAAACCCAGAATTTATCCATCAATTTCTTTATGAATTTGGACATGTCTGAAGAAAATAATTCTCGGTTTAACTAAACTAAGTTTAACTGACATCTCAAAAACTGGGCCTAAGAGTAATTTTACTCTGTCACAGCGAACGAGTTATGGTCCATAGTAAATAGTAAAAGTGAAGCGAGGTCTGACGATTGTGTCTTCTTTAAATAATAAACCAAAATATGGAATTTCGATTGATTTTACTCGATATCAAATGCGACGATTTGCCCCCAGACATTTTAATTTAAGTCTTGGGGCTAACCGCCACATTCGATATCGAGTAAAATTCCATATTTTGAGACGGACAAACGTCAACTTCGTTTCACTTTTACTCTTAACTAGGGGCCAAATTCGTTAACTGATAACGTGAAATTATATTTAATTCGTTAACTGTGATAAAGTGAAATTATGTTTATGTTATTTTATTTGGGAAAATAAAAAAATTTCGATAAACGAATGCGACGATTAGACCCCCTGATTTTAACGTGTTAATCAAATTTATTTCTAAGTTAAAATAAATCAGTTTCCTTCATAACCTTAAAATAAAGACATTTTGTATATCAGATCTTGTTTTTAATATAAACCAATTTATTTATATTTAAGTAAAAATAAATCATCTTCCTTAAACATTTAATTTAGACAAAAATAAATAGTAATACTAAACACAGTTCAATTAGTTAAGTGTTATACAATGCGAAAAATAATTGTGTTCACACTCGTCTTGGATTCTCATTATTATAAATCAGCCTTTTTTTTTACCAACATCAAACATATCTGAAAGTTGTTGTATATTACGTATGCCAGAGAATTTTGTCTGTAACACATTTTAGTCTACTTCCTCTACAGTTGGACCGCTATAACTACCACCACCAAATCCACCAGATTGTTGACCACAATTACTGCCCGGCTGTGGACGTCCTCCGGCTGCCTGCTGATGCATACGCGTCATAATAGGCTGGCACATTTTGGTCAAGTCTTCCAACTTGTAATCGTACTCTTCTTTCTCAGCGGTCGTATTGTTGTCTAACCACTTGACAGTTTCGTTACATTTCTCCATGACTCGATCTTTGTCTGACTGTGGTATTTTGTCGCCTGCTTGTTCAACAGCTTGTTTCACACTAAATGCATAGGCTTCCAACTGGTTACGAGATGCTACACGTAGACGCTGTTTTTCATCTTCATCTGCATATTGTTCAGCTTCACGAACCATACGTTCAATATCAGCCTGCGACAATCGACCTTTGTCATTTTTAATGACGATGTTCTTGGCGTTACCAGTGCTCATTTCTTTAGCTTCAACATTAAGAATACCATTGGCATCAAGATCGAATTTCACATCCACTTGAGGAACACCACGAGGAGCTGGTGGTATACCCGTTAAATTAAATGTACCTAGAAGATTGTTGTCTTTCGTCATGGCACGTTCACCTTCAAAGACCTGTATGGTCACGGCCGGTTGATTGTCGGAATATGTGGTGAAGGTCTTTGATTGTTTACAAGGTATACGACTGTTTCGTTCTATCAATTTGGTCATTACACCACCAGCTGTTTCAATACCCAGCGAAAGAGGTGCCACATCCACCAACAGAACATCTTGAATGGCACTGCTCTTGTCGCCGCTGAGAATAGCCGCCTGGATGGCTGCACCATAAGCGACAGCTTCGTCCGGATTAATAGATAAATTCAACGTCTTGCCACAGAAGAATTGTTGCAGTAAATTCTGAACTTTCGGGATACGCGTTGAGCCACCTACCAAAACGATATCGTGGATTTGATTTTTGTCCATCTTTGCATCATTTAAGGCCTTCTCTACTGGCTGCAACGTATTGCGGAATAAATCTGCACACAATTCCTCAAATCGAGCACGGCTTACTTTGGTGTAGAAGTCAGCACCCTCGAACAGAGCATCAATCTCTATAGTAGCTTCCGTGCTGGAAGATAATGTGCGTTTAGCTCTTTCGGCTGCAGTACGTAGACGCCGCAAAGCACGGTGATTCGACCGTAAATCTTTCTTGTATTTGCGCTTGAACTCTTCGGCCAGATGAGTTACCAATCGATTGTCAAAATCTTCGCCACCCAAGTGAGTATCGCCAGCTGTTGCACGGACCTCAAACAATGAGCCCTCGTCGATTGTAAGTATGGAAACATCAAAGGTGCCGCCTCCTAAATCGAAAATGAGAACATTGCGTTCACCTTTCAGGTTTTTGTCCAGGCCGTAAGCCAAAGCAGCGGCCGTAGGCTCGTTGATAATGCGCAATACATTTAAACCGGCAATGGCACCTGCATCCTTAGTTGCCTGACGTTGTGAGTCGTTGAAGTAGGCCGGCACTGTTATCACTGCATCACGTACTTGTGTACCCAAAAACGCTTCTGCAGTATCCTTCATTTTTGTTAAGACCATAGAACTGATCTCTTCTGGGGCGAATTTCTTTTGTTCTCCTTTGAATTCGACACTAATCTTTGGTTTGCCGCAATCACTGACCACTTTGAATGGCCAGTGTTTCATGTCTTCCTGGATCTTTTCGTCATCAAATTTACGGCCAATCAGACGTTTTGCATCGAATACTGTGTTCTGTGGATTCATGGCGACTTGGTTTTTGGCCGCATCGCCAATTAGGCGCTCCGAATCTGTAAAGGCCACATAACTAGGTGTCGTTCGGTTACCCTGGTCGTTTGCAATGATTTCCACTTTACCATGTTGGAACACTCCAACGCAAGAGTATGTTGTACCCAAATCAATACCAATTGCTACCATTTTCTTTGTTTTAACAATATTTCTTATGTCTGTATAGTTCTTTAGCAAAGATTATTTTACTATAATTACTTCTTCTTTTCAAGATGTTTTCACTTTGATTTCTTGTTATAAACTGTAGAACAGAGCAATTTTTTGAGCCTTTTATACTAGTTGTCTCTACTCCACCACTACAAATGATTGTGCGAGAATATTCGTATAGAAAATTCTTGAATATGCCAGAAATATGTATTAATTTTCAATATGTAGATACATATGTATATGTGTTAGTTTGTTATTTGAAATGTAGAGAGTAGAGATGGAATATATTGTATTTTATAGGCACACCAATTAGTAACTTTTATATTTCGAAAAAGTACTTTTTGTAATTATTTTTTTTTTCGAAGAAACTACTGCTTTTGGTTACTTAACCCGAAAGAGTTGTATAAATTGTATTGTAAATTATATTATCCTGCTATTTACGTTACTCGAACGATAGCCAAGACAATCGAAAATGTAAAAAAATTGTATGGAAATTAATTTCAAAATAAAACTTTCCTATACAATATTGTGACTTTACCTTTCGTCTCGTCTATCGTTCACGATACATAAAGAAGCCTTACGTAAACTAATTTTCCTCTAAAGTAAAACGGTTGGCCTTGAGCCTGAATAATTGCTAGCTCAATCACTAAATGATAAAGAAGGTAATAGTTTAATGGTAAAATTTTACCCTTTAAAAATTTTGTTTTACTCATTCAAAAAATTGATTTTTCAAATTGTAAGGCCCAATTCAGACGACGATTTTTGACTACGCGCTTTTTCTTAATTCTCTTTTGAAGCTGCTACCAAAAACCTATTGCATTCATACGATGATTTTTAGTTTCATATCTTTTTTTTAATCTGCTTTAGTTTATTTTTCGCATTAAGAAAAATATATATATGTATGAATTAATGTAAATTCAAATTAATTTTTTTATTTTTCAATTCAATTTATTTATTTGTTAAATATTATTTACATTATTTCATTATAAGATTTAACCCTTTCACATATAATTACACAATTTTTCAAACTATATACAAAAAACTATTTAATATTTAAATTATTAAGAGTAAATTCTTTAGAATATCTAATCAAATAGCAGAACGTGTCAATATTTAAAAGTTTCAAGTTAAAATATATTCAGTTTAAAGAAATTATGCATAAATATTAAATAAAATAAATAAAAATGTAAGCGATTCTTGATCTCACTGGTGGCCACTTCAAAGTACGAAAAAGAATAAAAAGTAACAAGAAAAAAAGAAATGAGTGTAAAGAGAAATATGAAAAAAAAACTTGAAAATATAAATCGTGTCTTTTGATGTGTAAACATCTATACGCGCAGGGGGGTAAATTTCTATTTCACAATACAATCACAAAAACAGCGTAACTCATATCGGTGTGAGCTGAAGCAGATAACGCTGTGTGACTTATGATTGTATTGGTGAAAAAATTATGATATAACATTGTTTTTTTTATGCCACTTTTTTGAAGCCACTTTTTATATTGGAATATTTTTAACGTTTTACAGCAAAGGGTTGTTGAATTAGCTGAAACAAGTTTTGCTATAAGTGATACATAGATGACGCTTTCTATTTGATTTTAAAAAAATTATATACAAAAATATTTAATTACTAGATGTTTACACATCTTCCCTGTGATCGGACTCACATGATTTTTTTGTTTACCCCTCTTGCTTCTCTGCACCGTTCGCCAAAACACAGCCTAAATCACCCGTTTCGGAGAAATTTTTCTATATTTGAAAACCATAAACTTAATTGTAACAAGCTAACGACAGTACTCATACGAGAGAAAATGTACTTAACATAGCACAAATTTACTAAATAGTCCATCCCTGTAATTGAGCATTAAATACACAAACATCTGCATAAGTGTGTACCTCAGTTAAGAGAAATTTGTCTCTTTTTTAAATATCCTCTTTTTTTTAACATCTGAGTTGTAGAAACTCACGACCTTCCCCAACACTAAACAATTTAAAAGTTATGGTTTGAAAATGTAACAAATACCACACATGTATATTAGGGTGACAACCATTTTTGTTTTGGAATTTCAAGACGTCGGATTATTGTGATACTGGATCTAAAACTTTAGTGGGCAAAATTTGAGCCAAATCGGACAATGCTTTCTGGACGCGCATTGAGTTCAAAGTTCAAATATGCATTTATATGTAAAAATTATCAAAAAAAATAAATTTTCACAAAAATTTTCATATTAATAATTCCGTTTTAATTAAATTAATTAATAAACTTTAATCAAGAGTAAATTATCTTTCTATTAAAATAACAAAATCTATTATCGGTTGAAAAACAGCCAAGTTATATCAAGTTCCCCAGGCATTAAGAAAATCGAACTCACATTTTTAAAGACATTGAAATAATTTACAACAAAGTTATGTAAAGTATTTAACATCTTGTCTATTGTTATGCCGTTCTAAATTAATGTCAAAACGGTACGTATTTTTGAGCACTATATCAAAATCTCCAATTTTACTTTTTAAAAATTTTTTTTCAAGAAATTTACCGAAATCAACGATTGGACTTTAAGTTCTTAATAACATATGTGATTAAAAATGCCAAATGCTGTAGGTATCCTGTTCTAAATTTGGCGAGGGCAGTGTTTTTATTTTAGCGGATTTGAAGAAAGATGTGATTTTTCAAACTTTTTCAACTTTTTGGCTACATCTTTTTGTCAAAATATTATACTACTTGATATAAGTTCTAAATCTTGTAAATTGAGGTTAAATTGAAACACTATAAACTGTCCCTCTTTAAGGTCAAAAGTCAAATTTAAAGAGATTTACAGTATTTTTTTTAAATATCGAAATAATATATATTTGTGGAAGGATTCCGATAAAACTTGTTGATAACATTTTAATAATTCTAAAAAATAATATTCTGGACTTATTTGACGTTAAATTAACTCTTTATGAAAATCTATATACATACATATATTTTCTTCATCAGGATTGTTTTTAAATAAAACAAATTTAATGTATTCATAAAATTCCTCAAATTTATTCGTTATTTTATGAAAATATGTAGATTAATAATCAGTTGTATATCGAGGGCTTACATTCAAAAAGTGCTATCTGCATCAATATTTATTTTTAAGAGAGTGTGTAAAACCAATTTATTAAAAGATCTAAAAGTGTTTGTCGATCGATCAGAGAACAGTTTGAAATCAAAAATTAATATTGCTGTCAAATGTAGATAGATAGCACTTTTTGAATATAAGTCCTCGGAATTTTATGAATACATTAAATTTGTTTTATCAAAAAAAAAAAAAAAAAAAATCCTGATGAAGAAAATATAGATTTTCATAAAGATTCAATTTGATATCTAGAGTACCCCATGGGTTAATTTCAGAAAATAAGTACAGAATATTTTTTAGAATTATTAAAATGTTATTAACAAGTTTTATCGGAATCCTTCCACAAATATATATTATTTCGATATTTTGTTAAAAAAAATGTAAATCTCCTTAAATTTGACCTTTGACCTTAAAGAGGGACAGATTGTAGTGTTTCAATTTAACCTTAATTTACAAGATTGAGAACTTATA
Source organism: Cordilura impudica (assembly GCA_963682025.1). Classification (NCBI taxonomy): domain Eukaryota; kingdom Metazoa; phylum Arthropoda; class Insecta; order Diptera; family Scathophagidae; genus Cordilura; species Cordilura impudica. Next base: position 74,400,567 of record OY821517.1, on the reverse strand, counting down.
TCAAGTAGTATAATATTTTGACAAAAGATGTTTAAAATATGAAAACACCCAAAAGATTTAGCCTAAAAGTTGAAAAAGTATGAAAAATCCATTTTTCTTCAAATCCGCTGAAATAAAAACGCTGCCCTCGCCAAATTAAGAGCAAGATACCTACAATATTTAGCATTTTTAATCACATATATTTTGTTAAAAAGGCCTTAAAGTCCAATCGTTGATTTTGGTAAATTTCTTGAACAAAATTTTTGAAAAAGTAAAATTGGAGATTTTAAAATAGTGCTCAAAAAAACGTACCGTTTTGGCATTAATTTAGAACGGCATAACAATAGACGAGATGCAAAATACATTACATAAAATCATTTTGAGACCAGGAGAATGCCAAAATGTTGTTGTTGTAAATTATTTAATTGTCTTTAAAAATGTGAGCTCGATTGTCTTAATCAAGTGGTCTGCGGTGCATTTATTGCCTGGGGAACTTGATATAACTTGGCTGTTTTTCAACCGATAATAGATTTTGTTATTTTATTAGAAAGATAATTTACTCTAGAGTATGCCTTATTAATTAATTTAATTGAAACGGAATTATTAATATAAAATTTTTTGTGGAAAATGATTTTTTGATAACACAAGGGAACAAAATTGAACTTTTTTTGTGTTGATTGGTTTGTATCAATTTTTTACTAATTTAAGGTCGCTGATTTCTCTACTCAGCTCTACTTTTCGTGATATACCGTTATGTCCAAAATTAAGGCACTTCCACTACATATATTGGAAAAACATGAAAATGGTTCATCATATTCAGTTAAAAAAATCCAAAATTCGCCAACAATATTATCTTTAAGGCGTGCTTACATTGGTTTTAAATATTCCCGGTAGTTTCAGAGATATCGTTGAAGTTTTGAAAAAAAATAACGATTTAAAAAAAAATTTTTTTTAGTTTTTTAAAAATTCATAAAAATGAAACTGCAGCAAAAATAACAGTTTTAGTCCAGCGTCCCAAATAACCTTAAAAATAATAGTCAGTTCTTAATCACCAAAAACCTTGTTCCCTTTTGTAATTTTTACATACCTATACATAAATGTATATTTGAACTTTGAACTCAATACGCGTCCAGAAAGCATTTCCGATTTTGCTAAAATTTTGCGCACTAAAGTTTTAGATCCAGTATCACAATAATCCGATCCGCAAACCTCAAAATTTTACCAAAAATTTTTATTCATACAAACCGCTGTCACCTTAATGTACATACTTTCAGTTTTTAACTAGGAATGCAAATTAATATATATATATATATATATACATATATATATGTACATATGTACATATATATGTACATATATATAATTAATATATATATATTTCAAATTGTTATACTATTTTTTTATTCATAAATCACAAAAAATACGCTGTTATTGTCTAAAGTTGACCCTTACTCCAAATCAAACTCACACCAATAAAAGAAATATGTATGTACATATGTAAGTGAGTACAAATTTTTTATGTATTTTTTTTTTAACCCGTATCGTGAACTTATTTTGGCATTGCAAATATTTTATCTTGCAGCAACGGTCTTCGTCCATTTAAGCAAACATTTCTTCATAATACATAAATTCTAAAATGCCATCACTTACACAACTAAAACAGTACTACAATCAACAGACACTCTCTTAAATACACAAAAACCCAGTAACAAAGTTATAGTGTTTCGAGAAAATTCAATAACAATCTTGAAAGAGTATCTGGAAAATACGAATGTTTGTGTGGCAGCTACAGTTATTTCTAAATTTTTATATATTTATACCCTATAACACTCTCTAATATAGGTACAATAAGTTTGTGATGATGTTTGATGCTAAAAAATATTTACTCTTTAATACAGAGCACAATATATCTAACATCAACCCTTATGTATGTATAAATAAAAATAGATAAATTGTTCCTTGTATTTCGAGAAACTTCAATAACATTCTTGAAAGAGTATCTGAAAAATACGAATGTTTGTGTGGCAACTATACAACAGCTTTCCCAAATTTTTATGTCTTTATACACCCCATAACAATCTCTAGTCAAGGTACATACAATGAGTTTGTGCTGATATTTGTAACTATTGAAAATATTCTAGATATTTTATATATAAATATCCTAGATCCACCGAAAGTCAGAATGACTTTCTGGATCGATTTAGCAATGTCCGTCCGTCTGTCCAACTGTTTGTGTGTTTATTTGCTGCCCGCCAGGCTGTGTGTCCATGTTAACATTGTAAACAAAGACAGTTCGTATATATAAATATATTTTGATGAAACTTGGTATATAAGCTTTAGACCAAGCCCACATACAAATAACTCGCTATGGGATCGACTTAAATTACCGCAAGATCTAGATTATCATATCGATCATGGTTAAATTTTGTTTATGTCTATTTATAACACCCATTAAGCAGTAGTCAAAAAAACCCTACAAAAAGACTGCAGAGATATTTCTCAAATTTGGTTTATTTCTTTTTTGAGAAAAATAAGTGACTCCCCATATAAAAATGGCATCCAATATGAAATTTTTTTATATGTTACTGCAGGCCACGAATTGCCAAAACCACTTATTTTCTATACCCAATTATGATTTCAGCAAAGTTGGATCTAAGAGCCTTTCTAGAAACTCATGGAATAGGGTTTACTGCAGTCGGTGTATATCAACTGTAATTTTCTTGTTCTATATTCTTAATATGTTCTCCAATGTTTTTGACCAATTTTATGGATTTATTGGAGTTTATACGTAGAATTCATATTGCTGAGATATTTAATTTTTAATATTTTTGTATTAAAGTATACTAAATAGTACAATTCACGGTCTATACTAATCTGTGGTATAATTCAATATTCGTTTTAGGTTCTTCGAACACTGTGAAAATAAAAAACAAATAAATACTGAGCACAATATGTCTAGCATTGCCTCTTATATGCCTATATATACTGCTACATATGTAGATACATCCATGCACACGTACTTAAGGTACTATCACACGATGTGTTTTTTTACATTTTTACTGTCAAATTTTCCCACAGCAAAAGTTGTACACATCTTGTGATACATATGACATTGTTTATGTACAATACATGAGGAAAGTCACATGTACATTTTTCAATTAGAACAGGTTCTATTTTGGCATGACAAACATATGAAAATACAACACTGCTTATGGCGTAAGAAAAACAGAGTAAATTATAAAGATTAATATTAAAAGAAAAATAAAATGTTTAATATTAATTAACAATTAAAAAATATATAACTTTATTTTTAACAATAAATTTATGTAAATTCACAAATTAAATCAGCTGTTTACATTTAGAGGTTATGTCATATGGAAAAACATATGCACGTGTGATAGCAAAAATTATGAATCGTATGTAAAATGATAATTTTGACATACATACGGAATTACATATGGATAAAAAAGTGACAGTACATACATATGTAAGAAACTCATCGTGTGATATGACCTTTACTCGTACCTATCTATGTATTAATAAAACCACAAAACTCTTAAAAACGAAACAGTCTCTTAGTAATGAACAATAAGTCGTGGCGTTTGTTGTATATCAAGAAAATTCAGCAAAACTCTTAAGATAGAATGTAGGTTCTAGACCATAAAAATGTTTGTGTGGAAGGTATACAACAGTTATTTCCATATTTTTTATTTATTTATACTCTAAAGACTCTCTAGTCAATGGCCAGAGAGTTTGTGATGATATTTGCAGCTACTAAAAATATTTGACCCAGACCTACCGTTTATTATTACGATCAACTGGGAATCGATTTAGCAATGTTCGTCCGTCTGTCCGCCTGTCTATCTGTTTAGACATTTTCCAAATTTGGTTTATTTCTTTTTTGAGAAAACTATGTGACTTTACTAAATATGGTCACGATAGGTCTATTTTTCGATATAAATATCATCCAATATGAACTTTTATTATAAATACAATGCCACTCAAATTTGGTATATGCTTATTTTCTACATTCAATTATGACCTCAGCAACATTGGATTCAAGACCATTTCTCGAAACTCATGGAATAGGGTATTATCTATCGTGTAGTCGTCCTCGACCGACTATAATATTCCAACTTTTTTATATTTACCCCTGTAGACTCAAAATATGAAATTTTGAAATACATTTAAACGTTTTTGCCCAGTTTTTATAGATTTATTGGAGTTTCTACTTAGAATTCATACTTCTGGTATATTTTTATATAAGATGTATAAGATGTACTATCTCTATAATAAACACATTTATTTTAGGTTATTGAACAATGTAAAGATATAAAAAATGAAGATTTACTCATAAATACAGACAACAATATATCTAACATTAACCCTTATAAGTTTATATATAGATAAATACATACCTACTTACTCCTATGTACATATACATACATATGTATAAATAAAAACACATAAATTGTTCCTTGTATTTCGAGAAAATTCAATAACATTCTTGAAAGAGTGTCTGGAAAATACAAATGTTTTTGTGTGACAGCTATGCAACAGTTATTTGCAAAACAAATTTTTTTTGCATACCAAAAATATTTGACCTAGACCCACCTTTTATAACACCGATCGACTAAAAACCACTTTTTGAATCGATTTTGCTATGTCCGTCCGTCTGTCCGCCAGTATATCTGTTTATTTGCTGTCCGTCTTGCTATGTGTCTATGTTAACATGTGTATCGGTGTAGTCGGCTAGACCGACTATAATATTCTTTCCTTTTTATACTCTTAATATGTTCTTCACTTTAGACTCAAAATATGAAATTTTTAAATACATTTAAATTTTTTTGACAAGTTTTATAGATTTATTGGATTTTATTCTTAGACTTCATATATGTACATACATACATATCGCACCTGTACCTCTAAAGTGAGTCAACTCCAAATTTTTCAATTTTCACTTTTTGCAAGAAAACGATACACAGTGGTCATATCTATCCACTGTAAAAATCTAATATTGGTTTTTTTAGTCTTTCGCAAAAAAAATACAGTTGTACCCTCTTTGTGCTATAAGAGTAGCTTCTTTAGATCCACTAAAAAGACACATTTTGAGTTGCACCCAAAAAACTTATTTTTAATGATCACTGAACAAATCACAAAAACAACTACTGTTGTATACTTATTATTCGCAATTCTTTACAATGAAATAACTGTTTTTAAATTTTATAGTAAATATTAAAAAAAACGTTTTCTGCCTCTACTGAAAATTTGTAAATTTTGAGTTGACTCACTTTAGAGGTACAGGTGCGATATGTATCTGAGATATTCAATTTTTAATATTTTTGTATTCAAGTGTACTAAATAGTTTAACTCTATAAACAAACCCCTTTATTTTAAGTTATTCGAAAACTGTGAACAAATTTAGATAGAAATGAATACAGAGCAATGTTATACATATTCTCTTTATAAGTTTATATATAGATACATATACTCATACATATATAATTACTCGTATGTATGTATGTATGTATGCATAAATAAAAACACAAAACTCTTAAATACGAAACAGTCATAGTATTGAGTAAAAGTGTTCGTTGTATTTCGAGAAAATTCGGTAACATTCATGAAAGAGTATCTAGAAAATACAAATGTTTGTCTGGTAGGTATAAATACGGCCGTTTGATTCCTCTTCGTCATTAGTACAGAAAAAACATTCAAAGCAAAAATATTAAAGAGAAACAAACCAGCTGCTAAGCTTTTTAATAGCAACAAATTAAACAATTTTTTTAAATTAAACGCAACAAAATACAAATAATACAAGTGAATTTTTAAATATAATTGAATAAAAACTTAAAATATTTCTTACATCAGTATAAATTTTACGTGATAATCTTGATAAGAACAAATAGAGAAAATGGTAGCTATTGGTATTGATTTGGGAACTACTTACTCCTGTGTTGGTGTCTTCCAACATGGCAAAGTGGAAATTATCGCCAACGATCAAGGCAACCGGACAACACCCAGTTATGTGGCTTTCTCAGATACAGAACGTCTTATTGGAGATGCAGCAAAAAATCAAGTTGCCATGAATCCCAAGAATACAGTATTCGATGCAAAACGACTGATTGGCCGCAAATATAATGATCCCAAAATAATGGATGATATTAAACACTGGCCATTTAAGGTAGTTAGTGATGGTGGAAAACCAAAGATTTGTGTTGAATTCAAAGGTGAACAAAAACGTTTTGCCCCAGAAGAAGTTAGTTCAATGGTACTTACAAAGATGAAAGAAACTGCTGAATCGTATTTGGGTCAAACAGTAACCGATGCAGTTATCACGGTACCGGCATATTTCAACGATTCTCAGCGCCAAGCAACAAAAGATGCCGGTCGTATTGCTGGCTTAAATGTATTGAGAATCATCAATGAACCTACAGCGGCTGCTTTGGCCTATGGTCTTGATAAAAACTTGAAGGGTGAAAGAAATGTTCTCATCTTTGATTTGGGAGGTGGTACGTTTGATGTTTCTATCTTAACCATCGATGAAGGTTCACTATTTGAAGTTCGTGCTACTGCTGGTGATACACATCTTGGTGGCGAAGACTTTGACAACAGACTGGTCACACATCTGGCAGAGGAGTTTAAACGAAAATACAAGAAAGATTTACGTTCCAATCCAAGAGCTTTAAGACGCCTGCGAACAGCCGCTGAACGTGCGAAACGTACGCTTTCATCTAGTACGGAAGCCACTATCGAAATTGATGCTCTCTTTGAGGGTCAGGACTTCTACACCAAAGTAAGCCGTGCTCGTTTTGAAGAATTGTGTGCTGATCTTTTCCGCCAAACATTAGAACCGGTCGAAAAAGCTCTCAACGATGCCAAAATGGACAAAAATCAAATACATGATATAGTTTTGGTTGGTGGCTCTACTCGAATTCCAAAAGTTCAAAACCTTCTTCAACAGTTCTTCTGTGGCAAGAGCTTGAACTTATCCATTAATCCAGATGAAGCTGTGGCATACGGTGCAGCTATTCAGGCAGCTATCCTAAGCGGCGACAAGAGCAGTGTTATTCAAGATGTTCTGCTAGTTGATGTGGCTCCGCTTTCACTTGGTATTGAAACCGCTGGAGGTGTCATGGCTAAGATTATCGAACGCAATTCACGCATTCCCTGTAAACAAACACAAACCTTCTCTACATATTCTGACAACCAATCTGGTGTCACAATTCAAGTATACGAAGGTGAGAGAGTTATGACAACAGACAACAACAGATTGGGCACATTCGATTTGTCTGGCATTCCCCCTGCTCCTCGTGGTGTTCCACAAATTGAGGTTACTTTCGATTTGGATGCCAATGGTATTCTTAATGTTTCTGCTAAAGACATGAGCTCCGGAAATGCAAAGCATATTACCATTAAGAATGACAAAGGTCGCCTATCTCAATCTGATATTGATCGCATGGTTAATGAGGCTGAAAAATATGCTGAAGAAGATGAAAAGCAGAAAAATAAGATCAGTGCTCGCAACAATTTGGAAAGCTATGTCTTCGGCGTAAAACAAGCTTTAGAACAAGCTTCTGACAAAATATCAACACAAGAGAAGAGTGAAGCACTTCGTGCATGTGAAGATACAATAAAATGGCTGGACGCTAATTCTTTGGCCGAAAAAGAAGAATACGAAGACAAGATGAATTCATTGACTAAGCTCTGCACACCACTAATGACTAAATTGCACAGCAGTGGGGCTGGTGGACCATCATGTGGCCAACAAGCCGGTGGATTTGGAGCAGGCCGATCTGGCCCAACTGTAGAAGAAGTTGATTAAAAAACTAATGCATCCTATTTAAATTATCCAAAGATTAAGTAGAATAACAAATTTAATAAGCCCACCTAGACAAATTGACATTGTTAATATTTAACATACAACTTTTAGTATTATTAGAATAACAAATTCATGTATGTATTTAAAACTGTGTAGTATGTATAGCACGTAAGAAGGGTCTCATAAAATATAAATAAAAGTATTTATTAAAATTACGAAAAGAAATTAAAAATATTTCGTTTTCTTTTATGGTTAAAGAAATGGGACTTCCATGGTTTGTCGTCAGTATGAAAATTTGAATTTCCTAAACAATTCTCTAAATAAAACTTTTTTAATTTGAAATTTTTTGGGTAGAAATTAATATGTTGGCTTTGCCGAAGTATACGAGTTTAAACACAGTACTGTTCTGGAGGAGGTTATTACATAATTTTAATCGAAGGACAGGCAACTTCATAAATAATTATAACAATTTGATAATCGAGTAAAATCAATCGAAATTCCATATTTTGGTTTATTATTTAAAGAATTCGTTTCACTACTTTTTCTTATTCTTAATTATTAGTATTTTATTTTGGAAAATAAAAAATAATTTCGATAATGAATGCGACGTTTGAACACCCTGAATGTACAAATATTTTTGAAGGGATTCAGAATGTCTATAGTAAAAAAGTCATTATTATTGCTGTCTGTCTGTCAGTCAAACTGCAAGGTCTTCACTCGTGATAGAAATAATTTCGTAACGAATTTAATTACAATAGTTTGATGGGACTGGTTAAGTATTGAAACAAGAAATAAATATACTTTTTGCACATTGTTGTAATTACTACAAAAAATACTAAAAAGAGAAACGAAAATCGCATTTCCTTCCTTTATGAAGAGGAAAACGTTAGAGGATAGAATTGGTCACCTCTTAAAAAAATTATTACAATTGTAAAATTTTCAGGTTAAAATTGAATGTTCCAATATTTTTAAAGAGATTCAAAATGTGTATGATACAAAAATGATTAAAATTATTATCATCGATGTCTGTCTGTCACTTAATCTGCAAGGATCTTATAACTTCAGTCGCGATAGTCGTGATAATTTCGTAACGAGTTTAATTGAAATAGTTCGAAATTTTGTATTATGCGACTCGTTAAGTATTGAAACAATTAAGAAAGAAATAAATATACTTTTTGCACAGTGTTGTAGTAATTATCCAAAAATAAAACGAAATACGAATATCGCCACTTCCAAAGTTTTTGTTAAGAGGAAAACATTAGGGGATATTATTGGTCACTTCATAAATAATTAAAACAATTGTATAATTTTTCAGGCTAAAATTTAATGTTAAAATATTTTTAAAGGGATTAAAAATGTCTATGGTAAAAAAAAAATTATTAAACATGTTAACAACTAATGTAAGATTTCTTGGAAATTCCAGCAGAATTGATGATATAATGAATATATCAAAATGTAATTTCATTGATGTAGGATTTCTACAAGAAACATAACCAGAAATGTTTTTTGAATGATTATACATTTACTAGTATAGCCCATGTAATGGCGCTTGCATCGATTTACGATTTTTCTTTCTAGTTTTAGAATTCAATATTTTGATAGCAGTTACAAACATTTGCCATAATATTTTTATTTTGTATAAAAACGCCATCTAGTAGGCACTGTATACGATTAGCGATATTGTAATGTATTCATGTGCTACTTGTTTTTAGTAATTTACTAAGGAGAATTGGAAAGATAGCGTTATTTCTTCAAATTTGCTAAATCACGTTGAATAAATGCAGCTTACATGCCATCATAAAACAATTTTTTCTGACATTTGTTTCGCAGACAGCCAAGTGTAAAGTTTAAACATCTTCAAAAATAAAATCTTTAATCCTAAAATTAAATTAAGTCATAAAGTGTGTGGTAGTGGATAAAATTTATACATACATATACTATTAAAAAGCCATTTTTAATCAAAATGGATTCAAAATAAAATATCCTTTTTTTATAAATTCTTCAATAGTTAAACGTGAGTACAGGTTTTCTTTTATTAAATAATTTTTCCATTGAACCTATAATATAAGGGGTATTTTTTTTTCCTTTCATCTGTTGTTTCCAGCAGTATACAACTTTTTTTTCGCAAAATTCGCTGTTGGGGTGTACCTCTTTGCCAAGGTACATTTTGGCAACCTTACTATCCAGCGAAGTCACACACTCTTGGATAAAGTTGTTACATCTAGTTGACCAACTAAAATCTCCATTTTCGGCAAGATCTCTTGGCGAATATAAGTTTGGCAGATTGCAGGAAAAAAACCACTCAGCATTACGTATTGTGTTTTTTTTTTTTTTTTTAACCAATTCTAAACTTTTTCCCACAAGTGCCATCTCAATGGCACTTTGTATGTAATATACAAAAATCCAAAAATAGAAGCTCTAGATCAACAACAATATTAGCTTGGAGACAAATTATATGGAAAAAAAAAATAACTGTAAAGGCCAGTTTACACTATCACACTTTGTAATACGATCTGTCAGAAATTCGAGTATTATGAAAAAGTCGTATAATGTAAAAAGCTTTTGTTATGAAATTGACAGTCTGTAGGATTTCATTTTCGAAGTCCGATGGTTTTTGAAACATTTCTAAAAACTTGCCATTTTCATCGGACCAGAGTTGTTTTTTTTTTTTGGTAATATTAAAAAAATGGTAAACAAAAACAAAGAAAGTGAAAATAAAATATAAATTTCAAAATAAATTTGCTTATTATTCTAAACAGCTGTTTTCATAAGACTTGAGTGTTATGGTGTAAATGGCCTAAGTATGCAGAAATAATGTCGGTACGACTTTATGACAGTCCGATGAATTTCATCGGATTTTTATTTCGAAAAATCATACGACTGAGTGGTATCATGTAAATGGGCCTTTACGGTCATCTCTCAATTTTTCTAAGTACATGTTGATTGGAATTTACTAGCATAGCAATGCATATGCAAATGTTAAGTGTGTCGATCAGCAACATCACGCTGTTTACAAATAAGAAGCCGTCATTAATTTAACCAAGTGCTAAAAAAAAAGGAAAAAAATTTACAAAAATATACATAAATATATCAATGGATCAACCACCGCATAATTAGAAATAATTCTCCCGTGCTTATGAAGCCAAATGTGGAAACGTTCGTCAGAGGCTAAGTTTAAATTCGAGGTATTTTTATATAAAAGCAAAGATCTCTTAATCATTATATATGTACCACAAAGAAACGAATGTAATTGCTTTAAAGTAATTTCGCTAAAAATTTTGATGGTTGTTGTGTTCATAAAAGAAAAGTAAAACCGGTTAAAGCCTAATTCAATATAAAATATTATATTCTTATTTCGCTATAATTTAAACTATTTTTTTTTCTAAAATAGTTCCAATGTGTGAAATCATATTTAAGTGAAAGTGCTTATTAATTTTTCTAAAGAACAATAGTTTTGTACTCTAGTGTAAACGTTTTTTTTTTTAACTTGTGTACTCCTATTTTTTTTCCTACCTGTTACTCAAACCAAGGTTCATGCAAATCATTCCTAAAGTTATTTACTCAAAAACATACAACTATTCGATCACTATGAATGTTAACAACAGTAGTAATAATCTACCAACTTTTTGCTGTAAAGTGTGTTACAGAAGCTTTGTATAAACTTTGGATTGATTAAAACAGGTGAAGGAAAGTAATAGATTTAAATAATCCCTAATAAGTTAATTGGAATAGCCTTAATTAGAATTTATTAATTAATCAATGTTATTTTTCAGAGAGCTTTTATACAATTTAAAATTCAAAGTCAAATTTTACAGAAATGTTGCGATACATTTAGCAGCAACATTACTCAACTAAGAGAAATTACATTAATTATTTAGAAAACTACAACAACAAAGTACCTGCATCGAAAGATCTTTCGGCGAGGGAGCAGCGTTGAAATGAGTATGTAAGTTGTCAGATTCTCATTACTTTTAATTTAACATATATATTTTTTTTGGTGCTTTGCATAAAATTTTTTTTTGTTTATTTGCAATTTCATTTTACCAAAAGAATAAATCTTCAACCTAGCTTAATGCAATTACGGATGTTTATTCTTTAGGGTGACCAGATGAAATTAAATTCATATAAAAAAAAAAACTATAGAAATATTATATGAAATTACCATTATTTATATGCATTTAATTTTTCTTTCATTATAGTTAGAAAATTTTATAAGATGAAGTTACAGATAAGAGGTTAGCTAGGAAGTTAGTTACGATTAATTTTTTTTTATTTTTCTCTAGAAATTGTTTAAAATTTAATGAATGATTTAAATGAACAATTACACACTATCATTTAAGATAATTTGTGAGAATGTTAAATATGAATTTTATGTTAAGAACAAACATTATTAAATGAATTTCTTTACTGTTAATAAAATCAATATGATTTCGTGCTGAATTGTTAAGTATTCTGTTTGATTTATAAGCTAGGGTAACACAAGCGGTTGTAGAACTAAATATAGGGATCATAATAGTGTAAATATTTTGGAAATTATTGTTATATTATGATCATGGAAGGGAGGGCTTTTTGGCGTATACATCATCATCTCGTATCGTCATTCGAACTTTTGCAATTCTGCTTTTAGTATTGGTATTTTATTTTTTTCTATTTCCTTTCGATAATCAGTCTTCCTGCTATTTTCCTATTTTCTCTTTAATTTCCAACGCACGCTTACAAAAAATTTTATAAGTAGCATTGTGGTATTGAGTGTACTGAAGCCATGAACCCCCCCATTTCGACGAGCAATAAGGCCGGTGGTATAGCGTGCACCTGCTTCATTTTATACTTATCAACATCTACCATTTCAATCATTAAAGAAACAAAAAAAAAGAAAAAAAAACTATCGTTACATGCTACACCCAACACTCGAAATTCGAGTGCAAATTCTAGGAACTATTTTTTTTCATTCAATTTTTGTCTTCCAATGTTTTTTAATCTATATAATGTATGTATATAAAAAATTTATGAATATTGAATTTATGAATTTAACACAGAGCGTCTGATATATAATTTAAATCATCCGCATTAACGAGTTATTAGAAATATATAATTTTATTTAATTTAATATATTTTTAAGACAGATTGAACATAAATTTTATCATTCTCAGCTTCTCCTCCATATGAACTATAACGTGCCCGCATATTACTTAAACGGGGAACTACAAATTTACCTTCACGTATTAATATATAGCTTAGATAATGATAATCTATGCGAGTTTCGGCATTTCCTTAAAAAGTCATTTTCCGACTTAGGCGTTAGTTTTATTTTTTTTTTCTTATTAGAAACAACTTTATTTTTGGTCCAATTTCTGACAACATTTCTAAAGTAAAAAACTATTGTTGTATTTATAATGGGTTTGTGTTAGATGGTGATCTAACTGTTGAAATACTTCTTGGGGTGACAATTTTAATAAAGTTAAAGGATATAGTTTATCATTCTTTGATCATTTTATGATAATCATTGATTTAATTAATCTATTCAATTCAGATTTTAAAATTACCTGGAGCCAAATCAGCGCATTCGTTATCGAAATTTTTCGATCGAAATCATTTTTTTATTTCCCAAAATAAAATACTAAGAATATTTTTTCTTTTTCACAGTTGAAGAAGAATTATGGCCTCTGATTAAGAAGAATTATGGCCTCTGATTAAGAAGAAAAGCGAATAGTGGTCGAGCGTTTCTTCAAATAATAAAACAAAATATGGAATTTCGATTGATTTTACTCGATATCGAATGCGGTGATTTGGGCCCTGATGTTTACGTTTCAAATCCTTTAAAAATGCGGATAAATGATATTAAACATCATTTACAAATTCATTATCCACCGTCTGATATAAATTTATAAATTAAATTTCTTCTTGTGTTTACCAAATATCACATAACCGCTTATCTAAAAGATAAAAGATTCATATTTCTAAAACTCGCAATATTAAAAAATTAGCAAAGAGAGATTAAAACTTCGCACCGAATATAGATACCCATAAAATAATATGAAACTACAGTCCCTGTGACTATAGTATAAAATTCTAAAGATCTTTGGCGCGAAATCTTAACATAAACAAGTAAGAGTGTTAATTCGAATCTTTACTAGCCTATCTGTGTCTTAAACTCAATATTATAACCAATGTCGGGTACGTTAACTATTTTAATACAGTTGCCGATATTTAACCTTTAAATTGTAATACCATTTGTATTTAAAGTTATTTCCTTTTCTGATTTGACCAGTATTTATTATAATTTTTAATTTATTATTTTTTTATTACTAGGTATTTGATTATATTTTTTTTACATCGACGATTTTTTGTATTTATTTCGGAATAACTTTTAAAAAAGTGTGGCAGTACCGCTCTAAGCTAATATGGCACGTGCAGTATTTCCATACATACACACTCATGACGCAAATGCTACAAACACAATGATCACAAAAACAACAATTACAACTATGACACAAAATTCAATTTTGTTTATTGATATCACGGAACTTGTTGATCCGATTTTGACAATTTTATATAGCAACATGCTCAGAATATAAATAAATCATTTTCACTATTTTGGGCGTGATCGTGATTTCCACATACAGACAGAACTGACGCAATATCAACTTTGATTGTTATAAGGATCACGAATATATATATCTTTTATGGGGATTGACTGGTGTAAATAATATGTTTTATTTTCTGTATTTAGGACTCTACTACTTTGGTGTTTTCGTTTCAATAGTTCACAATAAAAACTAAATATATAATTTTACGCTGAGATCAAATTATATTCTTCTTAAGTTCTTAAGAGTGCTGAATCCAAATCTGAGCTCAGAATTGCGCAATCACATCAGTTTGTCCTGATTGCGCAACGCTGATAAAAATGTATTTTTTTTTCATTTTTAAGGTTCGTAGATATGTGATGGAGTAGTTCTGAGGTCAAATTCGGGTTCATTGCCCAGGTCACAGGTTCTGGAGTTTTATAGAATATATTTTCTTTTGTTAAACCCCTGAAACGATTACGTAATACTAAGTAATTTCAAAATATCTGTTTCGAAAGGGAAGACTACTTCCTTTAAATGATTTACCTGGTTCTGAGTAAGTTTTTTTTGCGTTGTTTTATAGTCAACTTGAATTTTGAAATGAAAAAATTGGTGTAAAATTTCACAGAGCCATAATTTTAAGTGAGCTGTTTATTTCAATTTATTGATAAAATATGAAGTTGAAATTGTCAACAAGGTTTTTCAAACCAATGAAAATGATTCCACTTACAAATTATATAACATACTTTAAAAATAATAAATTTTCTTAATGTCTTATTTGAAGATTTTGAAAAATCTATTTCACATAAGCCATAAGTTTGAAACTTTGATATAAAAATATAAAACTGCTGGACAACGTAAAAGTCATATTAACTCAAACTTTATATTGAGAAATTTCAAATAACAAGCAAAAGACAAACTGTAACTTTTCAATATATTGGATGGGGTTACCTGATAATATTCAAACGTTACAGGATATAAATTATTTTCCGGTTGAAAATACAAGTTAATGCACGAGTGCCTCTTCGAAATTAATTAAGAAGTAATAAAATTATTATCGTTTTAGACCGATGTACGATACTTTATATTTATCACTAAAAATGAAAATTAAGAAAATCATAAATCACGTCTTTTTATAAATCTACATATATAAATCTATATATTCTATAATCAACGAATCCGCTTCAGCAGATTAAAATGCTGCCTTAAATTATCAAGAAAAATTTTAAAAGTTTTTAATGCACAACCAGGAATTATTTCAATATTATTATCAATTCATTTTGAAAAATTTAAACATTACAAACATTAATTGCATGAAGAAATTTTATGTTGGGCTCATCAACTTGGAGGTTAAGGCTTTGAAACACTTAACCAAGCAGACCTTGATAAGCATTTTGTTGATGAACCACGATGACGTTATAAGTGCTATTACAGATGTCGTTGAAAATAACGAAAAAGATATTGATTTAGAAATTTCTACGACGCCTCTTACTTAACCACAGGTAGCAAATTAAAAAATAATCCTTAATATGGACCAAGATACGGAACGTGCATTAAAGCTGCAACGTGGATTAAATAATATATTTTCGGGATAGATAGTTATTAAAATCATCCTAGTCGGATTACAAACTTTTTTGAAAACAAATCATAAATTCATCGTGTGGTGAACGTGGTATTATTCCATCTGATGATAAATTAATTGTTTCCTTAAGTGATGACAGTGATATTATTCCATTTGATGATATTTCAATTACTTCCTCTAGTGATGAATATGATATAGCACCAGTTCAAAAACGTACAAGACAAATATTTTGTGATTATAATTAATTTTTATTTTTAGTTTTATGATCTAAATTATTAAATTTAATTGAGTGTTTAGTTAAAAGTATACTTAAGTATGAATTAATAATTTATTTTCTTTTATGTTGATAATTTAATTCAATTAAAACATTAAAATTTTTTTTTTGTTTGTAATAATCTTTTGTATTCTTTTTAATTAGCTTTAATCTATAATATTAATAGGCTAGGCGATATTTTGTTACCGATGTTTTGTTGTACCGTTTTATCCCGATCTTAACCAAACTTATATTATTGGAAAGGTATTTCATTTTAGCTGTTACCCAGATTTACAGATTTTCATCGTCTGGAATATTTTTTTGGAGTTATGATCGTCTAAAGTTGCTACAAACACATGCACAAAATTATACAATGCTATGTGTGTGTTTATTAAATTTGTTAATGTGTTTGTGTTGAGTTTTCTTTACTCATTTAAAATGAGTTGAATTTTGAAGCATACCTTAGGGTCTTTATTAAATGAAAAAATAAAATTTCCTAGAATTTGCACTCGAATTTCGAGTGCTGGAATCCGCTAGTATTAATAAATATGTCATTTTTAAACATAAAAATTCGAAAATGATAATTTCAATTTAAGTGCATTTAAAACACTATAATTTAAGTTTATGCAGTTTTTCCAATTTTTGAAATGTATCCCTTGTTTTTGTGTAGTGTTTCGTTTTATACAATTTCAGTTTATGCGACTTTCTGTGGAACGCATCTACCGCATACAAACAACACAAATAATTTTAAATTAAAACAAGTAAGAAAATTATAGTCGGTCTAGACCGACTATACGATACCCTATACCATGCGTTTAGAAACCCTATCTCTTAGGCCCAACTAACTGGACATAGAAAATAAGCAAAAACCAAATTTGAGTGGGATTTTTATTGATTTTTTGTCTGCAGATATGAAAAAGTTCATATCGGATTCTATATCTATATGGGTACTAGGTCTAAAAGTGGACCGATCCTGATCATGTTTGGTAAAGTTTTTTGTATTTTGCAAATATATATATACAAACAAAATTTGAGAAGAATTAGTGCAATATTTTTGTTTTTTAATAGATTTAAGTGAAGATCGGGAAGCAGCTCTATATGGGGCCAATGGGATCATTTTTGGACTACTCATTAGTGGATGTAATGAACGCATACAAACCCAATTTGAGTAAGATCTATATGACAATTTGCATCTTATGGCAATTTATGTCGATTTCATAGGGGTAATTTGTATGGGGGCTAGGTCTGAACATGGACCGATTCTCACCAATTTCAATAGCGTTCATCCCATGGCCGATGAAAGCTTATGTACCAAATTTCATCAAAATATATTCATATTTGCGACCTGCAGTTTGATTACAAGCTTTACATGGACACACAGACGGACGGACGGACGGACGGACGGACGGACGGACGGACGGACGGACATTGTTAAATCAACTCAAAAAGTGATTCTGATTCGATCGGTATAATTAAAGATGGGTCTAGGTCAAATATTTTTGGTTGTTACAAACAGCAGCACAAAGTCATTATACCCAAACCACATAGTGGTATAGGGTATAAAAAGGATTATAGGTTTAAAAAATAAAAAAAAAAAACAATTAAAAATTTAAGAATAATTCAAAACGAATTGATATCCACCACACGTTATCGTTAGGGATTATTTTTACCTTTATTAAAAAATACTGTATTATAGTTTTTTTTTAAAAAAGCTTAAGTTTAAAAAAGTGTTATAATCAAATGAACACAAATGCGTATGAGACATTTTTTTTATTCCGAAAGTTGTAGAACCAACTCTTGTTCATTTACATTAAATAGTAGATTTAATAGATGGACAATCCACAATTTTCTAAAGTTGATCCTTTTTCCAAATAAAACTAACACCAATAAAACAAATAGGTACAACTTGTGTATACTGTTTCAAAATATTAACTGTTTGGAATGTTACCATTTTTGGATAAAAGACCCTCTTCCGAAACCCGTATCGTAAACTTATACATAAATAGTTTTGGCACTGGAAATAAATTATCTTGGTTTAATCGGTTTTTAGTCCATTTAAACAAACTTTTCTGCATAATAGTACCTAAATTCTAAAATGCCATTATTCGCATTGTACGACTAAAACAGTACTACAATCACCACATACTCTCTTAAATACACAAAAACTCAGTAACAAAAATGTTATTGTGTTTCGAGAATATTCAATAACAACAGACACCCTTTTAAATACACAAACACTCAGTAACAAAGTTGTTATGTGTTTCGAGAAAATTCAATAACAATCTTGAAAGAGTATCTGGAAAATAGAATGTTTGTGTGGCAGCTACACAACAGTTATTTCTAAATTTTTATATATTTATACCCTATAACACTCTCTGTTCAATAAGTTTGTGATTATGTTTGATGCTACCAAAAATATTTCGCCGAAATCCACATTTTATTATACTTTTCGACTCAGAGCAACTTTTCGAATCGAGTTTGCAATGTCCGTCCGTGTGTCTGTCTGTCTGTAAATGTGCTGTCCGTTTATATTTATACAAATAACTCCTATGGGATCGTCTTAAATTACCGTTATTTATAACACCCATTAAGCAGTAGACCAAAAATAAACCCTCCAAAAATGCTGCATAGATATTTTATTTCTTTTTTGAGGAACATAAGTGACATTACTAAATATGGTTATGATAGATCTATTTTTTGACCTAGTTCCAATATAAAAATAGCATCCAATTAATGAAATTTATATATATACATATGTACATACATATATCATTTAATAATATTCTTCCTTTTTTATGTTATCCACTGTAGACTCAAAATATGAAATTTTGAAATACATTTAAACGTTTTTGTCCAGTTTTGTAGATTTATTGGAGTTTCTACTTAGAATTCATACTTCTGGTATATTTTTATATAAGATGTATAAGATGTACTATCCCTATAATAAACACATTTATTTTAGGTTATTGAACAATGTAAAGATATAAAAAAAGAAGATTTACTCATAAATACAGAGCACAATATATCTAACATTAACCCTTATAAGTTTATATATAGATAAATACATACCTACTTACTCCATTTCGAGAAAATTCAATAACATTCTTGAAAGAGTATCTGGAAAATACAAATGTTTTTGTGTGACAGCTATGCAACAGTTATTTCCAAAAACAAATTTTTTTGCATACCAAAAATATTTGACCTAGACCCACCTTTTATTACACCGATCGACTAAAAACCACTTTTTGAATCGATTTTGCTATGTCCGTCCGTCTGTCCGCCAGTATATCTGTTTATTTGCTGTCCGTCTTGCTGTGTGTCTATGTTAACATGTGTATCGGTGTAGTCGGCTAGATCGACTATAATATTCCTTCCTTTTTATACTCTTAATATGTTCTTCACTTTAGACTCAAAATATGAAATTTTTAAATACATTTAAATTTTTTTGACAAGTTTTATAGATTTATTGGATTTTATTCTTAGACTTCATATACATACATACATATCGCACCTGTACCTCTAAAGTGAGTCAACTCAAAATTTTTCAATTTTCACTTTTTGCAAGAAAACGATACACAGTGATCATATATATCCACTGTAAAAATCTAACATCGGTTTTTTTAGTCTTTCGCAAAAAAAATACAGTATATAAGAGTAGCTTCTTTAGATCCATTAAAAAGACACATTTTGAGTTGCACCCAAAAAACTTATTTTTAATGATCACTGAACAAATCGCAAAAACAACTACTGTTGTATACTTATTATTCGCAATTCTTTACAATGAAATAACTGTTTTTAAATTTTATAGTAAATATTAAAAAAAACGTTTTTTGCCTCTACTGAAAATTTGTAAATTTTGAGTTGACTCACTTTAGAGGTACAGGTGCGATATGTATCTGAGATATTCAATTTTTAATATTTTTGTATTCAAGTGTACTAAATAGTTTAACTCTATAAACAAACCCCTTTATTTTAAGTTATTCGAAAACTGTGAAAAAATTTAGATAGAAATGAATACAGAGCAATGTTATACATATTCTCTTTATAAGTTTATATATAGATACATATACTCATACATATATAATTACTCGTATGTATGTATGTATGTATGCATAAATAAAAACACAAAACTCTTAAATACGAAACAGTCATAGTATTGAGTAAAAGTGTTCGTTGTATTTCGAGAAAATTCGGTAACATTCATGAAAGAGTATCTAGAAAATACAAATGTTTGTCTGGTAGGTATAAATACGGCCGTTTGATTCCTCTTCGTCATTAGTACAGAAAAAACATTCAAAGCAAAAATATTAAAGAGAAACAAACCAGCTGCTAAGCTTTTTAATAGCAACAAATTAAACAATTTTTTTAAATTAAACGCAACAAAATACAAATAATACAAGTGAATTTTTAAATATAATTGAATAAAAACTTAAAATATTTCTTACATCAGTATAAATTTTACGTGATAATCTTGATAAGAACAAATAGAGAAAATGGTAGCTATTGGTATTGATTTGGGAACTACTTACTCCTGTGTTGGTGTCTTCCAACATGGCAAAGTGGAAATTATCGCCAACGATCAAGGCAACCGGACAACACCCAGTTATGTGGCTTTCTCAGATACAGAACGTCTTATTGGAGATGCAGCAAAAAATCAAGTTGCCATGAATCCCAAGAATACAGTATTCGATGCAAAACGACTGATTGGCCGCAAATATAATGATCCCAAAATAATGGATGATATTAAACACTGGCCATTTAAGGTAGTTAGTGATGGTGGAAAACCAAAGATTTGTGTTGAATTCAAAGGTGAACAAAAACGTTTTGCCCCAGAAGAAGTTAGTTCAATGGTACTTACAAAGATGAAAGAAACTGCTGAATCGTATTTGGGTCAAACAGTAACCGATGCAGTTATCACGGTACCGGCATATTTCAACGATTCTCAGCGCCAAGCAACAAAAGATGCCGGTCGTATTGCTGGCTTAAATGTATTGAGAATCATCAATGAACCTACAGCGGCTGCTTTGGCCTATGGTCTTGATAAAAACTTGAAGGGTGAAAGAAATGTTCTCATCTTTGATTTGGGAGGTGGTACGTTTGATGTTTCTATCTTAACCATCGATGAAGGTTCACTATTTGAAGTTCGTGCTACTGCTGGTGATACACATCTTGGTGGCGAAGACTTTGACAACAGACTGGTCACACATCTGGCAGAGGAGTTTAAACGAAAATACAAGAAAGATTTACGTTCCAATCCAAGAGCTTTAAGACGCCTGCGAACAGCCGCTGAACGTGCGAAACGTACGCTTTCATCTAGTACGGAAGCCACTATCGAAATTGATGCTCTCTTTGAGGGTCAGGACTTCTACACCAAAGTAAGCCGTGCTCGTTTTGAAGAATTGTGTGCTGATCTTTTCCGCCAAACATTAGAACCGGTCGAAAAAGCTCTCAACGATGCCAAAATGGACAAAAATCAAATACATGATATAGTTTTGGTTGGTGGCTCTACTCGAATTCCAAAAGTTCAAAACCTTCTTCAACAGTTCTTCTGTGGCAAGAGCTTGAACTTATCCATTAATCCAGATGAAGCTGTGGCATACGGTGCAGCTATTCAGGCAGCTATCCTAAGCGGCGACAAGAGCAGTGTTATTCAAGATGTTCTGCTAGTTGATGTGGCTCCGCTTTCACTTGGTATTGAAACCGCTGGAGGTGTCATGGCTAAGATTATCGAACGCAATTCACGCATTCCCTGTAAACAAACACAAACCTTCTCTACATATTCTGACAACCAATCTGGTGTCACAATTCAAGTATACGAAGGTGAGAGAGTTATGACAACAGACAACAACAGATTGGGCACATTCGATTTGTCTGGCATTCCCCCTGCTCCTCGTGGTGTTCCACAAATTGAGGTTACTTTCGATTTGGATGCCAATGGTATTCTTAATGTTTCTGCTAAAGACATGAGCTCCGGAAATGCAAAGCATATTACCATTAAGAATGACAAAGGTCGCCTATCTCAATCTGATATTGATCGCATGGTTAATGAGGCTGAAAAATATGCTGAAGAAGATGAAAAGCAGAAAAATAAGATCAGTGCTCGCAACAATTTGGAAAGCTATGTCTTCGGCGTAAAACAAGCTTTAGAACAAGCTTCTGACAAAATATCAACACAAGAGAAGAGTGAAGCACTTCGTGCATGTGAAGATACAATAAAATGGCTGGACGCTAATTCTTTGGCCGAAAAAGAAGAATACGAAGACAAGATGAATTCATTGACTAAGCTCTGCACACCACTAATGACTAAATTGCACAGCAGTGGGGCTGGTGGACCATCATGTGGCCAACAAGCCGGTGGATTTGGAGCAGGCCGATCTGGCCCAACTGTAGAAGAAGTTGATTAAAAAACTAATGCATCCTATTTAAATTATCCAAAGATTAAGTAGAATAACAAATTTAATAAGCCCACCTAGACAAATTGACATTGTTAATATTTAACATACAACTTTTAGTATTATTAGAATAACAAATTCATGTATGTATTTAAAACTGTGTAGTATGTATAGCACGTAAGAAGGGTCTCATAAAATATAAATAAAAGTATTTATTAAAATTATGAAAATAAATTAAAAATATTTCGTTTTCTTTTATGGTTAAAGAAATGGGACTTCCATGGTTTGTCGTCAGTATGAAAATTTGAATTTCCTAAACAATTCTCTAAATAAAATTTTTTTAATTTGAAATTTTTTGGGTAGAAATTAATATGTTGGCTTTGTCGAAGTATACGAGTTTAAACACAGTACTGTCCTGGAGGAGGTTATTACATAATTTTAATCGAAGGACAGGCAACTTCATAAATAATTATAACAATTTGATAATCGAGTAAAATCAATCGAAATTCCATATTTTGGTTTATTATTTAAAGAACTCGTTTCACTACTTTTTCTTATTCTTAATTATTAGTATTTTATTTTGGAAAATAAAAAATAATTTCGATAATGAATGCGACGTTTGAACACCCTGAATTTACAAACATTTTTGAAGGGATTCAGAATTTCTATGGTAAAAAAGTTATTATTATTGCTGTCTGTCTGTCAGTCAAACTGCAAGGTCTTCACTCGTGATAGAAATAATTTCGTAACGAATTTAATTACAATAGTTTGATGGGACTGGTTAAGTATTGAAACAATTAAGAAATAAATATACTTTTTGCACAGTGTTGTAATTACTACAAAAAATACTAAAAAGAGAAACGAAAATCGCATTTCCTTCCTTTATGAAGAGGAAAACGTTAGAGGATAGAATTGGTCACCTCTTAAAAAAATTATTACAATTGTAAAATTTTCAGGTTAAAATTGAATGTTCCAATATTTTTAAAGAGATTCAAAATGTGTATGATACAAAAATGATTAAAATTATTATCATCGATGTCTGTCTGTCACTTAATCTGCAAGGATCTTATAACTTCAGTCGCGATAGTCGTGATAATTTCGTAACGAGTTTAATTGAAATAGTTCGAAATTTTGTATTATGCGACTCGTTAAGTATTGAAACAATTAAGAAAGAAATAAATATACTTTTTGCACAGTGTTGTAGTAATTATCCAAAAATAAAACGAAATACGAATATCGCCACTTCCAAAGTTTTTGTTAAGAGGAAAACATTAGGGGATATTATTGGTCACTTCATAAATAATTAAAACAATTGTATAATTTTTCAGGCTAAAATTTAATGTTAAAATATTTTTAAAGGGATTAAAAATGTCTATGGTAAAAAAAAAATTATTAAACATGTTAACAACTAATGTAAGATTTCTTGGAAATTCCAGCAGAATTGATGATATAATGAATATATCAAAATGTAATTTCATTGATGTAGGATTTCTACAAGAAACATAACCAGAAATGTTTTTTGAATGATTATACATTTACTAGTATAGCCCAACACTCGAAATTCGAGTGCAAATTCTAGGAACTATTTTTTTTCATTCAATTTTTGTCTTCCAATGTTTTTTAATCTATATAATGTATGTATATAAAAAATTTATGAATATTGAATTTATGAATTTAACACAGAGCGTCTGATATATAATTTAAATCATCCGCATTAACGAGTTATTAGAAATATATAATTTTATTTAATTTAATATATTTTTAAGACAGATTGAACATAAATTTTATCATTCTCAGCTTCTCCTCCATATGAACTATAACGTGCCCGCATATTACTTAAACGGGGAACTACAAATTTACCTTCACGTATTAATATATAGCTTAGATAATGATAATCTATGCGAGTTTCGGCATTTCCTTAAAAAGTCATTTTCCGACTTAGGCGTTAGTTTTATTTTTTTTTTCTTATTAGAAACAACTTTATTTTTGGTCCAATTTCTGACAACATTTCTAAAGTAAAAAACTATTGTTGTATTTATAATGGGTTTGTGTTAGATGGTGATCTAACTGTTGAAATACTTCTTGGGGTGACAATTTTAATAAAGTTAAAGGATATAGTTTATCATTCTTTGATCATTTTATGATAATCATTGATTTAATTAATCTATTCAATTCAGATTTTAAAATTACCTGGAGCCAAATCAGCGCATTCGTTATCGAAATTTTTCGATCGAAATCATTTTTTTATTTCCCAAAATAAAATACTGAGAATATTTTTTCTTTTTCACAGTTGAAGAAGAATTATGGCCTCTGATTAAGAAGAAAAGCGAATCGTGGTCGAGCGTTTCTTCAAATAATAAACCAAAATATGGAATTTCGATCGATTTTACTCGATATCGAATGCGGTGATTTGAGCCCTAATGTAACGTTTGAATATTATCAGGTAACCCCAATATATTGAAAAGTTACAGTTTGTCTTTTGCTTGTTATTTGAAATTTCTCAATATAAAGTTTGAGTTAATATGACTTTTACGTTGTCCAGCAGTTTTATATTTTTATATCAAAGTTTCAAATTTATGGCTTATGTGAAATAGATTTTTCAAAATCTTCAAATAAGACATTAAGAAAATTTATTATTTTTAAAGTATGTTATATAATTTGTAAGTGGAATCATTTTCATTGGTTTGAAAAACCTTGTTGACAATTTCAACTTCATATTTTATCAATAAATTGAAATAAACAGCTCACTTAAAATTATGGCTCTGTGAAATTTTACACCAATTTTTTCATTTCAAAATTCAAGTTGACTATAAAACAACGCGAAAAAAAACTTACTCAGAACCAGGTAAATCATTTAAAGGAAGTAGTCTTCCCTTTCGAAACAGATATTTTGAAATTACTTAGTATTACGTAATCGTTTCAGGGGTTTAACAAAAGAAAATATATTCTATAAAACTCCAGAACCTGTGACCTGGGCAATGAACCCGAATTTGACCTCAGAACTACTCCATCACATATCTACGAACCTTAAAAATTAAAAAAAATACATTTTTATCAGCGTTGCGCAATCAGGACAAACTGATGTGATGGCGCAATTCTGAGCTCAGATTTGGATTCAGCACTCTTAAGAACTTAAGAAGAATATAATTTGATCTCAGCGTAAAATTATATATTTAGTTTTTTTTTTTGTGAACTATTGAAACGAAAACACCGAAGTAGTAGAGTCCTAAATACAGAAAATAAAACATATATTTTACACCAGTCAATCCCCATAAAAGATATATATATTCGTGATCCTTATAACAATCAAAGTTGATATTGCGTCAGTTCTGTCTGTATGTGGAAATCACGATCACGCCCAAAATAGTGAAAATGATTTATTTATATTCTGAGCATGTTGCTATATAAAATTGTCAAAATCGGATCAACAAGTTCCGTGATATCAATAAACAAAATTGAATTTTGTGTCATAGTTGTAATTGTTGTTTTTGTGATCATTGTGTTTGTAGCATTTGCGTCATGAGTGTGTATGTATGGAAATACTGCACGTGCCATATTAGCTTAGAGCGGTACTGCCACACTTTTTTAAATGTTATTCCGAAATAAATACAAAAAATCGTCGATGTAAAAAAAATATAATCAAATACCTAGTAATAAAAAAATAATAAATTAAAAATTATAATAAATACTGGTCAAATCAGAAAAGGAAATAACTTTAAATACAAATGGTATTAGAATTTAAAGGTTAAATATCGGCAACTGTATTAAAATAGTTAACGTACCCGACATTGGTTATAATATTGAGTTTAAGACACAGATAGGCTAGTAAAGATTCGAATTAACACTCTTACTTGTTTATGTTAAGATTTCGCGCCAAAGATCTTTAGAATTTTATACTATAGTCACAGGGACTGTAGTTTCATATTATTTTATGGGTATCTATATTCGGTGCGAAGTTTTAATCTCTCTTTGCTAATTTTTTAATATTGCGAGTTTTAGAAATATGAATCTTTTATCTTTTAGATAAGCGGTTATGTGATATTTGGTAAACACAAGAAGAAATTTAATTTATAAATTTATATCAGACGGTGGATAATGAATTTGTAAATGATGTTTAATATCATTTATCCGCATTTTTAAAGGATTTGAAACGTAAACATCAGGGCCCAAATCACCGCATTCGATATCGAGTAAAATCAATCGAAATTCCATATTTTGTTTTATTATTTGAAGAAACGCTCGACCACTATTCGCTTTTCTTCTTAATCAGAGGCCATAATTCTTGTTCAACTGTGAAAAAGAAAAAATATTCTCAGTATTTTATTTTGGGAAATATTTTGTTTTGTATAGATTAAAAAACATTGGAAGACAAAAATTGAATGAAAAAAAAATAGTTCCTAGAATTTGCACTCGAATTTCGAGTGTTGGGCTTATACTAGTAAATGTATAATCATTCAAAAAACATTTCTGGTTATGTTTCTTGTAGAAATCCTACATCAATGAAATTACATTTTGATATATTCATTATATCATCAATTCTGCTGGAATTTCCAAGAAATCTTACATTAGTTGTTAACATGTTTAATAATTTTTTTTTTACCATAGACATTTTTAATCCCTTTAAAAATATTTTAACATTAAATTTTAGCCTGAAAAATTATACAATTGTTTTAATTATTTATGAAGTGACCAATAATATCCCCTAATGTTTTCCTCTTAACAAAAACTTTGGAAGTGGCGATATTCGTATTTCGTTTTATTTTTGGATAATTACTACAACACTGTGCAAAAAGTATATTTATTTCTTTCTTAATTGTTTCAATACTTAACGAGTCGCATAATACAAAATTTCGAACTATTTCAATTAAACTCGTTACGAAATTATCACGACTATCGCGACTGAAGTTATAAGATCCTTGCAGATTAAGTGACAGACAGACATCGATGATAATAATTTTAATCATTTTTGTATCATACACATTTTGAATCTCTTTAAAAATATTGGAACATTCAATTTTAACCTGAAAATTTTACAATTGTAATAATTTTTTTAAGAGGTGACCAATTCTATCCTCTAACGTTTTCCTCTTCATAAAGGAAGGAAATGCGATTTTCGTTTCTCTTTTTAGTATTTTTTGTAGTAATTACAACACTGTGCAAAAAGTATATTTATTTCTTAATTGTTTCAATACTTAACCAGTCCCATCAAACTATTGTAATTAAATTCGTTACGAAATTATTTCTATCACGAGTGAAGACCTTGCAGTTTGACTGACAGACAGACAGCAATAATAATAACTTTTTTACCATAGAAATTCTGAATCCCTTCAAAAATGTTTGTAAATTCAGGGTGTTCAAACGTCGCATTCATTATCGAAATTATTTTTTATTTTCCAAAATAAAATACTAATAATTAAGAATAAGAAAAAGTAGTGAAACGAGTTCTTTAAATAATAAACCAAAATATGGAATTTCGATTGATTTTACTCGATTATCAAATTGTTATAATTATTTATGAAGTTGCCTGTCCTTCGATTAAAATTATGTAATAACCTCCTCCAGGACAGTACTGTGTTTAAACTCGTATACTTCGACAAAGCCAACATATTAATTTCTACCCAAAAAATTTCAAATTAAAAAAATTTTATTTAGAGAATTGTTTAGGAAATTCAAATTTTCATACTGACGACAAACCATGGAAGTCCCATTTCTTTAACCATAAAAGAAAACGAAATATTTTTAATTTATTTTCATAATTTTAATAAATACTTTTATTTATATTTTATGAGACCCTTCTTACGTGCTATACATACTACACAGTTTTAAATACATACATGAATTTGTTATTCTAATAATACTAAAAGTTGTATGTTAAATATTAACAATGTCAATTTGTCTAGGTGGGCTTATTAAATTTGTTATTCTACTTAATCTTTCGATAATTTAAATAGGATGCATTAGTTTTTTAATCAACTTCTTCTACAGTTGGGCCAGATCGGCCTGCTCCAAATCCACCGGCTTGTTGGCCACACGATGGTCCACCAGCCCCACTGCTGTGCAATTTAGTCATTAGTGGTGTGCAGAGCTTAGTCAATGAATTCATCTTGTCTTCGTATTCTTCTTTTTCGGCCAAAGAATTAGCGTCCAGCCATTTTATTGTATCTTCACATGCACGAAGTGCTTCACTCTTCTCTTGTGCTGATATTTTGTCAGAAGCTTGTTCTAAAGCTTGTTTTACGCCGAAGACATAGCTTTCCAAATTGTTGCGAGCACTGATCTTATTTTTCTGCTTTTCATCTTCTTCAGCATATTTTTCAGCCTCATTAACCATGCGATCAATATCAGATTGAGATAGGCGACCTTTGTCATTCTTAATGGTAATATGCTTTGCATTTCCGGAGCTCATGTCTTTAGCAGAAACATTAAGAATACCATTGGCATCCAAATCGAAAGTAACCTCAATTTGTGGAACACCACGAGGAGCAGGGGGAATGCCAGACAAATCGAATGTGCCCAATCTGTTGTTGTCTGTTGTCATAACTCTCTCACCTTCGTATACTTGAATTGTGACACCAGATTGGTTGTCAGAATATGTAGAGAAGGTTTGTGTTTGTTTACAGGGAATGCGTGAATTGCGTTCGATAATCTTAGCCATGACACCTCCAGCGGTTTCAATACCAAGTGAAAGCGGAGCCACATCAACTAGCAGAACATCTTGAATAACACTGCTCTTGTCGCCGCTTAGGATAGCTGCCTGAATAGCTGCACCGTATGCCACAGCTTCATCTGGATTAATGGATAAGTTCAAGCTCTTGCCACAGAAGAACTGTTGAAGAAGGTTTTGAACTTTTGGAATTCGAGTAGAGCCACCAACCAAAACTATATCATGTATTTGATTTTTGTCCATTTTGGCATCGTTGAGAGCTTTTTCGACCGGTTCTAATGTTTGGCGGAAAAGATCAGCACACAATTCTTCAAAACGAGCACGGCTTACTTTGGTGTAGAAGTCCTGACCCTCAAAGAGAGCATCAATTTCGATAGTGGCTTCCGTACTAGATGAAAGCGTACGTTTCGCACGTTCAGCGGCTGTTCGCAGGCGTCTTAAAGCTCTTGGATTGGAACGTAAATCTTTCTTGTATTTTCGTTTAAACTCCTCTGCCAGATGTGTGACCAGTCTGTTGTCAAAGTCTTCGCCACCAAGATGTGTATCACCAGCAGTAGCACGAACTTCAAATAGTGAACCTTCATCGATGGTTAAGATAGAAACATCAAACGTACCACCTCCCAAATCAAAGATGAGAACATTTCTTTCACCCTTCAAGTTTTTATCAAGACCATAGGCCAAAGCAGCCGCTGTAGGTTCATTGATGATTCTCAATACATTTAAGCCAGCAATACGACCGGCATCTTTTGTTGCTTGGCGCTGAGAATCGTTGAAATATGCCGGTACCGTGATAACTGCATCGGTTACTGTTTGACCCAAATACGATTCAGCAGTTTCTTTCATCTTTGTAAGTACCATTGAACTAACTTCTTCTGGGGCAAAACGTTTTTGTTCACCTTTGAATTCAACACAAATCTTTGGTTTTCCACCATCACTAACTACCTTAAATGGCCAGTGTTTAATATCATCCATTATTTTGGGATCATTATATTTGCGGCCAATCAGTCGTTTTGCATCGAATACTGTATTCTTGGGATTCATGGCAACTTGATTTTTTGCTGCATCTCCAATAAGACGTTCTGTATCTGAGAAAGCCACATAACTGGGTGTTGTCCGGTTGCCTTGATCGTTGGCGATAATTTCCACTTTGCCATGTTGGAAGACACCAACACAGGAGTAAGTAGTTCCCAAATCAATACCAATAGCTACCATTTTCTCTATTTGTTCTTATCAAGATTACTCCGAAAATTTATACTGATGTAAGAAATATTTTAAGTTTTTGTTCAATTATATTTAAAAATTCACTTGTATTATTTGTATTTTGTTGCGTTTAATTTTAAAAAATTGTTTAATTTGTTGCTATTAAAGCTTAGCAGTTGGTTTGTTTCTCTTTAATATTTTTGCTTTGAATGTTTTTTCTGTACTAATGACGAAGAGGAATCAAACGGCCGTATTTATACGTACCGCACAAACATTTGTATTTTCTAGATACTCTTTCATGAATGTTACCGAATTTTCTCGAAATACAACGAACACTTTTACTCAATACTATGACTGTTTCGTATTTAAGAGTTTTGTGTTTTTATTTATGCATACATACATACATACGAGTAATTATATATGTATGAGTATATGTATCTATATATAAACTTATAAAGAGAATGCTAGACATATTGTGCTCTGTATTTATTTCTATCTAAATTTTTTCACAGTTTTCGAATAACTTAAAATAAAGGGGTTTGTTTATAGAGTTAAACTATTTAGTACACTTGAATACAAAAATATTAAAAATTGAATATCTCAAAATTTACAAATTTTCAGTAGAGGCAAAAAACGCTTTTTTTTTTTAATATTTACTATAAAATTTAAAAACAGTTATTTCATTGTAAAGAATTGCGAATAATAAGTATACAACAGTAGTTGTTTTTGCGATTTGTTCAGTGATCATTAAAAATAAGTTTTTTGGGTGCAACTCAAAATGTGTCTTTTTAGTGGATCTAAAGAAGCTACTCTTATAGCACAAAGAGGGTACAACTGTATTTTTTTTGCGAAAGACTAAAAAAACCGATGTTAGATTTTTACAGTGGATATATATGATCACTGTGTATCGTTTTCTTGCAAAAAGTGAAAATTGAAAAATTTTGAGTTGACTCACTTTAGAGGTACAGGTGCGATATGTATGTAAGTATATGAAGTCTAAGAATAAAATCCAATAAATCTATAAAACTTGTCAAAAAAAATTTAAATGTATTTAAAAATTTCATATTTTGAGTCTAAAGTGAAGAACATATTAAGAGTATAAAAAGGAAAGAATATTATAGTCGATCTAGCCGACTACACCGATACACATGTTAACATAGACACACAGCAAGACGGACAGCAAATAAACAGATATACTGGCGGACAGACGGACGGACATAGCAAAATCGATTCAAAAAGTGGTTTTTAGTCGATCGGTGTAATAAAAGGTGGGTCTAGGTCAAATATTTTTGGTATGCAAAAAAATTTGTTTTTGGAAATAACTGTTGCATAGCTGTCACACAAAAACATTTGTATTTTCCAGATACTCTTTCAAGAATGTTATTGAATTTTCTCGAAATACAAGGAGCAATTTATGTGTTTTTATTTATACATATGTATGTACATAGGAGTAAGTAGGTATGTATTTACATATCTATATATAAACTTATAAGGGTTAATGTTAGATATATTGTGCTCTGTATTTATGAGTAAATCTTCTTTTTTTATATCTTTACATTGTTCAATAACCTAAAATAAATGTGTTTATTATAGGGATAGTACATCTTATACATCTTATATAAAAATATACCAGAAGTATGAATTCTAAGTAGAAACTCCAATAAATCTACAAAACTGGACAAAAACGTTTAAATGTATTTCAAAATTTCATATTTTGAGTCTACAGTGGATAACATAAAAAAGGAAGAATATTATTAAATGATATATGTATGTACATATGTATATATATAAATTTCATTAATTGGATGCTATTTTTATATTGGAACTAGGTCAAAAAATAGATCTATCATAAGCATATTTAGTAATGTCACTTATGTTCCTCAAAAAAGAAATAAAATATCTATGCAGCATTTTTGGAGGGTTTATTTTTGGTCTACTGCTTAATGGGTGTTATAAATAACGGTAATTTAAGACGATCCCATAGGAGTTATTTGTATAAATATAAACGGACAGCACATTTACAGACAGACGGACACACGGACGGACATTGCAAACTCGATTCGAAAAGTTGCTCTGAGTCGAAAAGTATAATAAAATGTGGATTTCGGCGAAATATTTTTGGTAGCATCAAACATAATCACAAACTTATTGAACAGAGAGTGTTATAGGGTATAAATATATAAAAATTTAGAAATAACTGTTGTGTAGCTGCCACACAAACATTCTATTTTCCAGATACTCTTTCAAGATTGTTATTGAATTTTCTCGAAACACATAACAACTTTGTTACTGAGTGTTTGTGTATTTAAAAGGGTGTCTGTTGTTATTGAATATTCTCGAAACACAATAACATTTTTGTTACTGAGTTTTTGTGTATTTAAGAGAGTATGTGGTGATTGTAGTACTGTTTTTGTCGTACAATGCGAGTAATGGCATTTTAGAATTTAGGTACTATTATGCAGAAAAGTTTGTTTAAATGGACTAAAAACCGATTAAACCAAGATAATTTATTTCCAGTGCCAAAACTATTTATGTATAAGTTTACGATACGGGTTTCGGAAGAGGGTCTTTTATCCAAAAATGGTAACATTCCAAACAGTTAATATTTTGAAACAGTATACACAAGTTGCACCTATTTGTTTTATTGGTGTTAGTTTTATTTGGAAAAAGGATCAGCTTTAGAAAATTGTGGATTGTCCATCTATTAAATCTACTATTTAATGTAAATGAACAAGAGTTGGTTCTACAACTTTCGGAATAAAAAAAATGTCTCATACGCATTTGTGTTCATTTGTTTATAACACTTTTTTAAACTTAAGCTTTTAAAAAAAAAAAACTATAATACAGTATTTTTTAATAAAGGTAAAAATAATCCCTAACGATAACGTGTGGTGGATATCAATTCGTTTTGAATTATTCTTAAATTTTTAATTGTTTTTTTTTTTTATTTTTTAAACCTATAATCCTTTTTTTAATTTAAAATTATTTGTGTTGTTTGTATGCGGTAGATGCGTTCCACAGAAAGTCGCATAAACTGAAATTGTATAAAACGAAACCCTACACAAAAACAAGGGATACATTCCAAAAATTGGAAAAACCGCATAAATTTAAATTATAGTGTTTTAAATGCACTTAAATCGAAATTATCATTTTCGAATTTTTATGTTTAAAAATGACATATTTATTAATATTAGCGGATTCCAGCACTCGAAATTCGAGTGCAAATTCTAGGAAATTTTATTTTTTCATTTAATAAAGACCATAAGGTATGCTTCAAAATTCAACTCATTTTAAATGAGTAAACAAAACTCAACACAAACACATTAACAAATTTAATAAACACACACATAGCATTGTATAATTTTGTGCATGTGTTTTAGACGATCATAACTCCAAAAAAATATTCCAGACGATGAAAATCTGTAAATCTGGGTAACAGCTAAAATGAAATACCTTTCCAATAATATAAGTTTGGTTAAGATCGGGATAAAACGGTACAACAAAACATCGGTAACAAAAAATCGCCTAGCCTATTAATATTATAGATTAAAGCTAATTAAAAAGAATACAAAAGATTATTATAAACAAAAAAAAAATTTTTAATGTTTTAATTGAATTAAATTATCAACATAAAAGAAAATAAATTATTAATTCATACTTAAGTATACTTTTAACTAAACACTCAATTCAATTTAATAATTTAGATCATAAAACTAAAAATAAAAATTAATTAGAATCACAAAATATTTGTCTTGTACGTTTTTGAACTGGTGCTATATCATATTCATCACTAGAGGAAGTAATTGAAATATCATCAAATGGAATAATATCACTGTCATCACTTAAGGAAACAATTAATTTATCATCAGATGGAATAATACCACGTTCACCACACGATGAATTTATGATTTGTTTTCAAAAAAGTTTGTAAACAGACTTTGGGATGATAATTTTAATAACTATCTATCCCGAAAATATATTATTTAATCCACGTTGCAGCTTTAATGCATCCGTATCTTGGTCCATATTAAGGATTATTTTTTAATTTGCTACCTGTGGTTAAATAAGAGGCGTCGTAGAAATTTCTAAATCAATATCTTTTTCGTTATTTTCAACGACATCTGTAATAGCACTTATAACGTCATCGTGGTTCATCAACAAAATGCTTATCAAGGTCTGCTTGGTTAAGTGTTTCAAAGCCTTAACCTCCAAGTTGATGAGCCCAACATAAAATTTTTTCATGCAATTAATGTTTGTAATGTTTAAATTTTTTCAAAACGAATGGATAATAATATTGAAATAATTCCTTGATCTAAGGTCTGAATAATGCTGGTTGTGCATTAAAAACTTTTTAAATTTTTCTTGATAATTTAAAGCAGCATTTTAATCTGCTGAAGCGGATTCGTTGATTATAGAATACATATATAGATTTATATATGTAGATTTTTAAAAAGACGTGATTTATGATTTTTTTAATTTTCATATAAAATATAATTTTTAGTGATAAATATAAGGTATCGTACATCGGTCTAAAACGATAATAATTTTATTACTTCTTAATTAATTTCGAAGAGGCACTCGTGCATTAACTTGTATTTTCAACCGGAAAATAATTAATATCCTGTAACGTTTGAATATTATCAGGTAACCCCACCAAATATATTGAAAAGTTACAGTTTGTCTTTTGCTTGTTATTTGAAATTTCTCAATCTCCAGTTTGAGTTAATATGACTTTTATGTTGTCCAGCAGTTTTATATTTTTATATCAAAGTTTCAAACTTAAGGCTTATGTGAAATAGATTTTTCAAAATCTTCAAATAAGACATTAAGAAAATTTATTATTTTTAAAGGATGTTATACAATTTGTAAGTGGAATCATTTTCATTGGTTTGAAAAACCTTGTTGACAATTTCAACTTCATATTTTATCAATAAATTGAAATAAACAGCTCACTTAAAATTATGGCTCTGTGAAATTTTACACCAATTTTTTCATTTCAAAATTCAAGTTGACTATAAAACAACGCGAAAAAAACTTACTCAGAACCAGGTAAATCATTTAAAGGAAGTAGTCTTCCCTTTCGAAACAGATATTTTGAAATTACTTAGTATTACGTAATCGTTTCAGGGGTTTAACAAAAGAAAATATATTCTATAAAACTCCAGAACCTGTGACCTGGGCAATGAACCCGAATTTGACCTCAGAACTACTCCATCACATATCTACGAACCTTAAAAATTAAAAAAAATAAATTTTTATCAGCGTTGCGCAATCAGGACAAACTGATGT
Organism: Cordilura impudica; assembly: GCA_963682025.1. Lineage (NCBI taxonomy): Eukaryota > Metazoa > Arthropoda > Insecta > Diptera > Scathophagidae > Cordilura > Cordilura impudica. The sequence goes on along the minus strand of OY821517.1, from coordinate 74,364,823 downwards.
GATTGCGCAATTCTGAGCTCAGATTTGGATTCAGCACTCTTAAGAACTTAAGAAGAATATTATAATTTGATCTCAGCGTAAAATTATATATTTAGTTTTTTTTTTTTTTTTTTTTTGTGAACTATTGAAACGAAAACACCAAAGTAGTAGAGTCCTAAATACAGAAAATAAAACATATATTTTACACCAGTCAATCCCCATAAAAGATATGTATATATATTCGTGATCCTTATAACAATCAAAGTTGGTATTGCGTCAGTTCTGTCTGTATGTGGAAATCACGATCACGCCCAAAATAGTGAAAATGATTTATTTATATTCTGAGCATGTTGCTATATAAAATTGTCAAAATCGGATCAACAAGTTCCGTGATATCAATAAACAAAATTGAATTTTGTGTCATAGTTGTAATTGTTGTTTTTGTGATCGTTGTGTTTGTAGCATTTGCGTCATGAGTGTGTATGTATGGAAATACTGCACGTGCCATATTAGCTTAGAGCGGTACTGCCACACTTTTTTAAATGTTATTTCGAAATAAATACAAAAAATCGTCGATGTAAAAAAAATATAATCAAATACCTAGTAATAAAAAAATAATAAATTAAAAATTATAATAAATACTGGTCAAATCAGAAAAGGAAATAACTTTAAATACAAATGGTATTAGAATTTAAAGGTTAAATATCGGCAACTGTATTAAAATAGTTAACGTACCCGACATTGGTTATAATATTGAGTTTAAGACACAGGAAGGCTATTCGAACTAACACTCTTACTTGTTTATGTTAAGATTTCGCGCCAAAGATCTTTAGAATTGTATACTATAGTCACAGGGACTGTAGTTTCATATTATTTTATGGGTATCTACATTCGGTGCGAAGTTTTAATCTCACTTTGCTAATTTTTTAATATTGCGAGTTTTAGAAATATGAATCTTTTATCTTTTAGATAAGCGGTTATGTGATATTTGGTAAACATAAGAAGAAATTTAATTTATAAATTTATATCAGACGGTGGATAATGAATTTGTAAATGATGTTTAATATCATTTATCCGCATTTTTAAAGGATTTGAAACGTAAACATCAGGGCCTAAATCACCGCATTCGATATCGAGTAAAATCAATCGAAATTCCATATTTTGTTTTATTATTTGAAGAAACGCTCGACCACTATTCGCTTTTCTTCTTAATCAGAGGCCATAATTCTTCTTCAACTGTGAAAAAGAAAAAATATTCTCAGTATTTTGGGAAATATTTTGTTTTGTATAGATTAAAAAACATTGGAAGACAAAAATTGAATGAAAAAAAAATAGTTCCTAGAATTTGCACTCGAATTTCGAGTGTTGGGCTTATACTAGTAAATGTATAATCATTCAAAAAACATTTCTGGTTATGTTTCTTGTAGAAATCCTACATCAATGAAATTACATTTTGATATATTCATTATATCATCAATTCTGCTGGAATTTCCAAGAAATCTTACATTAGTTGTTAACATGTTTAATAATTTTTTTTTTACCATAGACATTTTTAATCCCTTTAAAAATATTTTAACATTAAATTTTAGCCTGAAAAATTATACAATTGTTTTAATTATTTATGAAGTGACCAATAATATCCCCTAATGTTTTCCTCTTAACAAAAACTTTGGAAGTGGCGATATTCGTATTTCGTTTTATTTTTGGATAATTACTACAACACTGTGCAAAAAGTATATTTATTTCTTTCTTAATTGTTTCAATACTTAACGAGTCGCATAATACAAAATTTCGAACTATTTCAATTAAACTCGTTACGAAATTATCACGACTATCGCGACTGAAGTTATAAGATCCTTGCAGATTAAGTGACAGACAGACATCGATGATAATAATTTTAATCATTTTTGTATCATACACATTTTGAATCTCTTTAAAAATATTGGAACATTCAATTTTAACCTGAAAATTTTACAATTGTAATAATTTTTTTAAGAGGTGACCAATTCTATCCTCTAACGTTTTCCTCTTCATAAAGGAAGGAAATGCGATTTTCGTTTCTCTTTTTAGTATTTTTTGTAGTAATTACAACACTGTGCAAAAAGTATATTTATTTCTTAATTGTTTCAATACTTAACCAGTCCCATCAAACTATTGTAATTAAATTCGTTACGAAATTATTTCTATCACGAGTGAAGACCTTGCAGTTTGACTGACAGACAGACAGCAATAATAATAACTTTTTTACCATAGAAATTCTGAATCCCTTCAAAAATGTTTGTAAATTCAGGGTGTTCAAACGTCGCATTCATTATCGAAATTATTTTTTATTTTCCAAAATAAAATACTAATAATTAAGAATAAGAAAAAGTAGTGAAACGAGTTCTTTAAATAATAAACCAAAATATGGAATTTCGATTGATTTTACTCGATTATCAAATTGTTATAATTATTTATGAAGTTGCCTGTCCTTCGATTAAAATTATGTAATAACCTCCTCCAGGACAGTACTGTGTTTAAACTCGTATACTTCGACAAAGCCAACATATTAATTTCTACCCAAAAAATTTCAAATTAAAAAAATTTTATTTAGAGAATTGTTTAGGAAATTCAAATTTTCATACTGACGACAAACCATGGAAGTCCCATTTCTTTAACCATAAAAGAAAACGAAATATTTTTAATTTATTTTCATAATTTTAATAAATACTTTTATTTATATTTTATGAGACCCTTCTTACGTGCTATACATACTACACAGTTTTAAATACATACATGAATTTGTTATTCTAATAATACTAAAAGTTGTATGTTAAATATTAACAATGTCAATTTGTCTAGGTGGGCTTATTAAATTTGTTATTCTACTTAATCTTTCGATAATTTAAATAGGATGCATTAGTTTTTTAATCAACTTCTTCTACAGTTGGGCCAGATCGGCCTGCTCCAAATCCACCGGCTTGTTGGCCACACGATGGTCCACCAGCCCCACTGCTGTGCAATTTAGTCATTAGTGGTGTGCAGAGCTTAGTCAATGAATTCATCTTGTCTTCGTATTCTTCTTTTTCGGCCAAAGAATTAGCGTCCAGCCATTTTATTGTATCTTCACATGCACGAAGTGCTTCACTCTTCTCTTGTGCTGATATTTTGTCAGAAGCTTGTTCTAAAGCTTGTTTTACGCCGAAGACATAGCTTTCCAAATTGTTGCGAGCACTGATCTTATTTTTCTGCTTTTCATCTTCTTCAGCATATTTTTCAGCCTCATTAACCATGCGATCAATATCAGATTGAGATAGGCGACCTTTGTCATTCTTAATGGTAATATGCTTTGCATTTCCGGAGCTCATGTCTTTAGCAGAAACATTAAGAATACCATTGGCATCCAAATCGAAAGTAACCTCAATTTGTGGAACACCACGAGGAGCAGGGGGAATGCCAGACAAATCGAATGTGCCCAATCTGTTGTTGTCTGTTGTCATAACTCTCTCACCTTCGTATACTTGAATTGTGACACCAGATTGGTTGTCAGAATATGTAGAGAAGGTTTGTGTTTGTTTACAGGGAATGCGTGAATTGCGTTCGATAATCTTAGCCATGACACCTCCAGCGGTTTCAATACCAAGTGAAAGCGGAGCCACATCAACTAGCAGAACATCTTGAATAACACTGCTCTTGTCGCCGCTTAGGATAGCTGCCTGAATAGCTGCACCGTATGCCACAGCTTCATCTGGATTAATGGATAAGTTCAAGCTCTTGCCACAGAAGAACTGTTGAAGAAGGTTTTGAACTTTTGGAATTCGAGTAGAGCCACCAACCAAAACTATATCATGTATTTGATTTTTGTCCATTTTGGCATCGTTGAGAGCTTTTTCGACCGGTTCTAATGTTTGGCGGAAAAGATCAGCACACAATTCTTCAAAACGAGCACGGCTTACTTTGGTGTAGAAGTCCTGACCCTCAAAGAGAGCATCAATTTCGATAGTGGCTTCCGTACTAGATGAAAGCGTACGTTTCGCACGTTCAGCGGCTGTTCGCAGGCGTCTTAAAGCTCTTGGATTGGAACGTAAATCTTTCTTGTATTTTCGTTTAAACTCCTCTGCCAGATGTGTGACCAGTCTGTTGTCAAAGTCTTCGCCACCAAGATGTGTATCACCAGCAGTAGCACGAACTTCAAATAGTGAACCTTCATCGATGGTTAAGATAGAAACATCAAACGTACCACCTCCCAAATCAAAGATGAGAACATTTCTTTCACCCTTCAAGTTTTTATCAAGACCATAGGCCAAAGCAGCCGCTGTAGGTTCATTGATGATTCTCAATACATTTAAGCCAGCAATACGACCGGCATCTTTTGTTGCTTGGCGCTGAGAATCGTTGAAATATGCCGGTACCGTGATAACTGCATCGGTTACTGTTTGACCCAAATACGATTCAGCAGTTTCTTTCATCTTTGTAAGTACCATTGAACTAACTTCTTCTGGGGCAAAACGTTTTTGTTCACCTTTGAATTCAACACAAATCTTTGGTTTTCCACCATCACTAACTACCTTAAATGGCCAGTGTTTAATATCATCCATTATTTTGGGATCATTATATTTGCGGCCAATCAGTCGTTTTGCATCGAATACTGTATTCTTGGGATTCATGGCAACTTGATTTTTTGCTGCATCTCCAATAAGACGTTCTGTATCTGAGAAAGCCACATAACTGGGTGTTGTCCGGTTGCCTTGATCGTTGGCGATAATTTCCACTTTGCCATGTTGGAAGACACCAACACAGGAGTAAGTAGTTCCCAAATCAATACCAATAGCTACCATTTTCTCTATTTGTTCTTATCAAGATTATCACGTAAAATTTATACTGATGTAAGAAATATTTTAAGTTTTTATTCAATTATATTTAAAAATTCACTTGTATTATTTGTATTTTGTTGCGTTTAATTTAAAAAAATTGTTTAATTTGTTGCTATTAAAAAGCTTAGCAGCTGGTTTGTTTCTCTTTAATATTTTTGCTTTGAATGTTTTTTCTGTACTAATGACGAAGAGGAATCAAACGGCCGTATTTATACCTACCAGACAAACATTTGTATTTTCTAGATACTCTTTCATGAATGTTACCGAATTTTCTCGAAATACAACGAACACTTTTACTCAATACTATGACTGTTTCGTATTTAAGAGTTTTGTGTTTTTATTTATGCATACATCCATACATACAGTAAGTATATATGTATGAATGTATGTATCTATATATGTATAAACTTATAAAGAGAATGTCAAACATATTGTGCTCTGTATTTATTTATGTATATCTAAATGTTTTCTATAAAGTTATCCTATTTAGTAAACTTTAATACAAAAATATTAAAAATTGGATATCTCAGAACATATATGAAGTCTAAGTATAAAATCCAATACATTTATAAAGCTGTCAAAAACATTTAAATATAATATAATATACTTTTAAGAATATAAAAAAGTAAGAATATTACAGTCGGTCTAGCCGACTACACGATAATCCACACTTGAATGTAGAAAATAAACCAAATTTGAGTGGATGCTATTTTTATATCATTTATATTCCTCAAAGAAGTAAGAAACAAACCAAATTTGAACAAGTAAGAAAATTATAGTCGGTCTAGACCGACTATACGATACCCTATACCATGCGTTTAGAAACCCTATCTCTTAGGCCCAACTAACTGGACATTGAAAATAAGCGTAAACCAAATTTGAGTGGGATTTTTATTAATTTTTTTGGCTGCAGATATGAAAAAGTTCATATCGGATGCTATATCTATAAAGGGACTAGGTCCAAAAATGGACCGATCTTGACAATATTTGGTGAAGTCACTTTTATTTTGAAAAAATATATACAAACCAAATTTGAGAAAAATCTGTGCAATATTTTTGTTTTTTGATAGATTTAAGTGAAGATCGGGAAGCAGCTATATATGGGGTCAAAGGGATCATTTTTGGACTACTCATTAGTGGATGTAATGAACGCATACAAACCCAATTTGAGTAAGATCTATATGACAATTTGGATCTTATGGCAATTTATGTCGATTTCATATGGGTAATTTGTATGGGGGCTAGGTCTGAACATGGACCGATTCTCACCAATTTCAATAGCGTTCATCCCATGGCCGATAAAAGCTTATATACCAAATTTCGTCAAAATATATTCATATTTGCGACCTGCAGTTTGATTACAAGCTTTACATGGACACACAGACGGACGGACGGACGGACGGACGGACGGACGGACGGACGGACATTGTTAAATAAACTCAGAAAGTGATTCTGATTCGATCGGTATAATTAAAGATGGGTCTAGGTCAAATATTTTTGGTTGTTACAAACAGCAGCACAAAGTCATTATACCCAAACCACATAGTGGTATAGGGTATAAAAATTACTGCAACATTTTTGGAGGGTTTATTTTTGGACTACTGCTGAATGGGGGTTATAAATACACATGAACAAAATTTAAATATGTTCGATATGGTAAACTGCATCTTACGGTAATTTACGTCCATCCCATTGGGATTAGTTGTATGTGGGCTAGGTCTGATCATATACCGATTTTAAGATATCTGTCGTCCTATGGCCGACAAAAGCTTATATACAAAATTTCATCAAAATATATGTATTTATATATGCGAACTGTAATTTGTTTATTACGTTAACATGGACACGTTAACAGACATACAGGCGGACAGACGGACGGACATAGCAAAATTGATTAAAAACGTATTCTTAGTCGATCAGTATAATAAAAGGTGGGTCTAGGTCAAATCATTTTTGGTATAAATACATAAAAATTTGGTAATAACTGTTGCATGGCTGTCACACAAACATGTGTATCTTCCAGATACTCTTTCAAGAATGTTATTGAATTTTCTCGAAATACAAGGAACAATTTATCTATTTTTATACCCTCCACTCCAGTGTGCAGAGGGTATATATAAGTTTGTCATTCCGTTTGTAATAATTAGAAAAAAAAATTTGGACCCCATAAAATATATATATTTGTGATCCTTATAACAACCGGAGTTGATATAGCGATGTCCGTCTGTCCGTCTGTCCGTCTGTCCGTCTGTCCGTCTGTCCGTCTGTGGAAATCACGATGACGGCATCAATCGGGCAGCTAGGGTGCTCGTTGGCATAAAAAATGATTCATTAACATCCTGAAAAGTTTGCTATTTAAAATCGTCCAAATCCGTCGATTAGGGCCCGAGATTTGAATGAAGAACTAAAAAAAGTCTTGAAAAAATATAATTTTCTATGTTGTTCTTGTCACGATCACGCCCTCAATAGGATAGCTAGGGTGATAATTTTTAGTGAGAATGATTCACCAAATTCATGGGAAGATTTCTACTTCAAAAATCATTAAAATCGGTGGAACAGGTCCAGGTAAATCTATGAAAAATTAAAAAAAAAAATGAAAAACATGATGTTTCCATATTGTTCCTGTTGTTATTCTAAATGTTGCATTGTTGTCATAGCTGGACTTGTTGTTTTTGTGGTCGTTGTGGTAATAATATAATAAAAACAAACCCTTTGTACATTTTTTTGTGAACTCTGGTAGAAAATTTTAAAAGTTTCCATTGTTTTGGCATCACTAAAAAAATTTGTTAGATCATTTCTGTCATTGCCACGAGCCTGCGTGCAAAATTTCAGATCGATTGGCTCACGGGAAAGGGGCTAAAAATCGTTCCAAAATTTTGTCGACAAACAGACACTACCAGTTAATATAAAGGCAGTAAATAAAGGGAGTAAAAGTTCACCAATAATTTAAAAAACAAATTTTTATGTGTTAATTTATTTAAAGAAAAAAATAATTAAATGAAATAGTAATAATAAAAAAAAATAATATACAATACAAAAAAAAAGAATATATAAATAAAATAAAATAAAGATAAATGCATTCATAGCATTATAATACATATAAAAGGTCAATGTTTTCTAACCGTAACCGTAACGAGTCAGTTGTTTTTTTTTACATGAAAATCATTTAAAACAGTTACCGAACGTAACCGGAACGTCCCAATACTTTTCATGTGAAAAAAAGGCTGACACGTTACGTAACAGTTACATGTCGCTAACTTGTTCTTTACACAGGCTACTGCTTTTGCAGCCAACTTCAAGTCTATTTATATAGTTTCGTAAGCATAACTGATAAAATTGTTTCTATTATTTTTTGCTGTAAGTTTATAAATTATAAATATACTGAATTTGCAAACTAAAATGGATACATATATTGGAGGTGCTTTATTACAAAAGAGTTAACGAAACAAAATCAAAAAAAAAAACAACTCTACAACATCAACAATGGCAGTCATATGTTCTTCAAATAGAAAAAAAAAACTGCAAGTGTGTTTTGTTGGCTACAAAACAAAAAAAATAGTGTTGACAATATAACAAAATATGTAAAAGAAGTTAGTGCTATGAAATATTTTATTTTGTTTAAAAAAAAAAATCGCAAAATGAAAGGCTATAATTCCATTAATAATCAAAAGGCGTTAAACTAATTTATTTATTTTTACGTTGTACTAATGCATTTTAAATAAGTAAAAGTAATTGTATATTTAAATAAAAATGCATTTGTATTATATGTTGCTGTCGTATTCAGAAAAATCAAGTAGCTGACTATACGACTACAAATGCTGCTGCCAGCAGTCGTCTATGTGTTTCATTCATGATGTTGCATTTTTTTGCGAGCAATACTTACATATATTCTAAATAAAGAAATAATAGTTCTTTTCATACTGCGAAATCTATACAAATATATGTACAAATACTATATGTCAAATTTCAAATTTGCAATAATTGATACATTTTTGAAAGAAAATTGTATAATATGAAATGTCTTTAATTTATTTCATAGAAAACAATTTTTTGAGGTGCGTGGATTTTCTATATTTACTGTTTTACTATTTTCGTAATGAGGTTAAATGAGTTAAAAAGATGTAATATACGATCGGTCTAAAACTTTTCACTTAGAGCCACAGTTAAATTCGAAACAACAAAAACCCATATATTTTGTGCATAAAGTTTAACATTAAATGTGCTTTTCTAAAATGTCTATATATTTTTTCTCATTCATTTCTGACCATCTTCAATGTAAATTTACCAAAGTTTTTTTTATTGCAATATGTATATAAAACTTAAAAATTTAATATTTTTTATTGTGTATTAACTTATTATTCTGCGATTTTCATTACATCACAAAATGTTACAAATTGGCACTACTGTTTCAAAAACAGAAAACTTCTAAATCAGTTGAAAACAGTTGATCTGTAAAACTGTGTGTGAAATTGTGTCAAATAAAATTACAAATATTAATAAATATAATAATACATATATATATGTATATATTTTATTAATTTTGTTAAGAATTAGCACAAAATTGATTTTCCATTTTGCATTTCATTTATAAAGAATTCTGCCATATTTTGTTAAAGGGAAAATCCATTTTTGTTATATTAAAAAAAACAGACTTGCATTTAATTTTTCCGTGACTGCCTCAATAATTGCGTAGATGCCACCACAATATTTTTTCTAATTAAAACAGTTGATCTGTAAAACTGTGTGTGAAATTGTGTCAAATAAAATTACAAATATTAATAAATTAATAATACATATATATATTTTATTAATTTTGTTAAGAATTAGCACAAAATTGATTTTCCATTTTGCATTTCATTTATAAAGAATTCTGCCATATTTTGTTAAAGGGAAAATCCATTTTTGTTATATTAAAAAAAACAGACTTGCATTTAATTTTTCCGTGACTGCCTCAATAATTGCGTAGATGCCACCACAATATTTTTTCTAATTAAATATTAACCAATATCTAACTAGAATTATGATTTATTCTGACTAAAAAGTTCCAATTAAAAGTTATTCATCCCAATTATGAATATTCTCAAGGAATTTCTTTCTCACGGAAAATACATTTCTCGAGAAAAAAATTCCTCCAATTATAAATTCCGCGTGAACAAAAAATGATTAACTGGCATCATCGAATTTCGAAGCCACTTGCTTTGCTTATTGACAATTTATTTTCTATTTTTTGTGTGTGTGCAAACGACCCTACAATAAATGTCCCAATAAACATTTTTGTTTGCTATCAACTTGAGGTGCATTTGAGATCAAATACATTTCTCAAATCTCCAACGTTAATTCTCAAATGCCCTCAATAGTTCGAATATAGTCTTCTCAACTTAAAAGGCACATTTTTTATATGGCGATTTTCATAGTTATCAAATTGAGAAATTTGTGATTCTCAACTTGATAGCAAAGAAATATTTCCAATCGGTATCAAATGGAAGGTACGGAATTGCCATATTATACTAATTTTAGAAATGAAAACAATGTACTTTTTTTAATGTTTCAATTTAATTTCATTATATATTTAACATTACTATGTACATATTTAACATTAAATGTACATATTATGTACATTTTTTAAAATCTAGAATTAAAAATAAATGAATTAATTAGTTGTACATTTTTTGAAAAATTCGACAAAAAGCAGAAATAATTAAAAATATATCAATGATTTATTTGTACTTTTTTGGCATTTTTTAATTTAATTTATTATTTATGACATATTTAAATAATATCTCAGACTTAACACAAATCGTATTCAAGTTGAAAAAATGTTTGGTCTCAAGTGGAGAAAAGTGTTGGATATCCAATTGAGAGTAAAAATGTTTCTCAAAGATTGGAAAAAATGTTAAGTCTCAACTTGATGTCAAGTTGAAAGCAAACAAGGAGAAAAATTGTTCAACCCAAGTTGAGAATTACATTTGACATCAATTTAAGAACTTAATATTTCAATGCATACTGGGGAATGACCGAAACTAACACATAAACAGTTTTTTCCTATTTGAAAAACATATGACTGTCATTGTTGCTGTTGTAGAGTTGTTATACCCTCCACTCCAGTGTGCAGAGGGTATATATAAGTTTGTCATTCCGTTTGTAATAATTAGAAAAAAAATTTTTGGACCCCATAAAATTTATATATTTGTGATCCTTATAACAACCGGAGTTGATATAGCGATGTCCGTCTGTCCGTCTGTGGAAATCACGATGACGGCATCAATCCGGCAGCTAGGGTACTCGTTGACATAAGAATGATTCACTAACATCCTGAGAAGTTTGCTATTTAAAATCGTCCAAATCGGTCGATTAGGGCCCGAGATTTGAATGAAGAACTAAAAAAGTCTTGAAAAAAAAATAATTTTCTATGTTGTTCTTGTCACGATCACGCCCTCAATAGTGCAGCTACAGTGATCATTTTTAGTGAGAATGATTCACCAAATTCATGGAAAGATTTCTACTTCAAAAATCATTAAAATCGGTGGAACAGGTCCAGGGAAATCTCTGAAAAGGTAAAAAAAAAATGAAAAACATGATATTTCTATATTGTTCTTGTTGTTATTCTAAATGTTGCATTGTTTTCATAGCTGGACTTGTTGTTTTTGTGGTCGTTATGGTAATAATATAACAAAAACAAACCCTTTGTACATTTTTTTATCAACTCTGGTAGAAAAATTTTAAAGTTTCCATTGTTTTGGCATCACTAAAAAAATATGTTAGATCATTTCTGTCATTGCCACAAGCCTGCCTGCAAAATTTCAGATCGATTGGGTCACGGGAAAGTGGTTAAAATCGATCCAAAATTTTTTCGACAAGCAGACACTACGAGTTAATATAAAGGGAGTAAAAATTCACCAACATCTAAAGCAAATAATGCTAAAATACCTAGTTGTTAATAAAAAAAAACAATTGGGCAATTCACAATGGGTTTTTCAGTTTTTCAGAAAATAAAGATAACATTAAATTATTTTATTTAAAATGTTTGGGACTTTTCGTTTTTTGCGTTTTTCATCCCTAATTTGATTATTTATTATTATAAATTTATTCTCTATGTTTTCAAAATATGGCAATATTTTAAAAAAAAGTTGAGAGAGCTTTTTTTTTGGTTATTATTTTGTTACTCCATCCAACCTATATGGCCACAATGAAGAAATATTTGGCCAGTTAAAAGAAACTATACAGCCATCTCCAATTAGCACGATTTAATGCATATAGCCACTCTACACAACCATTACCTTTGCAATGGAGGTTAGGGCGAGCTATTTAATTAGCAAAAACTAAATTAAACGAGAAGTTATGTCATATAACCGGAAACGCATGCATATAGGTATATAACCAAAATGCATGCCGATCAGCAACCACGATGACCAAAAAGCAAACACCGAAATAAATCCGAAATAATAGAAAAGAAGAAAACCAACCCAAAGAATTTGCTGAAATAATTTGGTATTAAGTTTAACAAACCGAGGTGGAGGGTATCAAAGATTCGGCACAGCCGAATTTAACACTCTTACTTGTTATTTATATGTACATACATAAGGGTTGATGTTAAGGTGTGTTTACACTATGTGTATTTTCCATATGTAAATTCAGTTTTACGATCCATACGTAATTCCGTGTGTGTCAAAATTAGCGTTTTACATACGATTCATAATTTTTGCGTTCAAACGTACATATGTATTTCCGAATGACATAACCTCTAAATGTAAACAACAGCTGATTTAATTTGTGAATTTTTCAAAAATTTATTGTTTAAAATAAAGTTATATATTTTATATATTTTTAAATTGTTAATTAATATTAAACAATTTATTTTTCTTTCAATATTAATCTTTATAATTTACTCTTTTTTTCTTTCGCCACAAGCAGTGTTGTATTTTCATATGTTTGTCTTGCCAAAATAGAACCTGCTCTAATTGAAAAATTTACATATGTCTTGCAAAATGTGTTGTACATAAACAATGTTTGAAAGGGTTCACACTATGTGTACAAATTACACGTGCTAAGAAACTAAGAAAAACCCAAGCAAAACACGTAGTGTGAACGCAGCTTTAGATATATTGTGCTCTGTATTTAAGAGTAAATATTTTTTATATCTTTACATTGTTCGAAAAAATTAAATGAAGGGATTTATTACAGAGTTATACTACAGGAACATCGTCATGTTCCACTTAATGTTCCATCGTGTGTACTCAGCATTACATCTCATACAAAAATTAAATATCAGAAGTATGAATTCTAAGTATAAACTGCAATAAATCTATAAAACTAGACAAAAATATTTAAATGTATTTCAAAATTTCATATTTTGAGTCCACCATGGAGAATATATTAAAAATATAAAAAAATTAAGAATATTATAGTCGGTCTAGACCGGCTACACGATACACTATAATCCATTTTTAATTTGTGGTCTATACAGTTCATAAATTGGATGCTATTGTTAGGTCAACAAATATATCTAACCTAACCATATTTAGTAATGTCACTTATTTTTCTCAAAAAAGAAATAGACCAAAATTTTAAAAATATATATGCAGCATTTTTGGAGGGTTTATTTCTGGACTACTGCTTAATGACTGTTATAAATTACGGTAATTTAACCCTTTCCGTGTTTTTGTCGAACATATTCGACATCAAAGCAGGCATTGATTGAAATGAAAAACTTAACGGCATATTTAAATTTTGCATTGCTTTGCTTATTTCTATGTTAAGAATATGTATATGTATGTATATAGACTACGTGTCAGGTGAGAAGTGTGGTTTTATCGCCATAACAAGCTTTTCAGATTTTTAAAATTAATTTTGACACGGAGAGGGTTAAGTCGATCCCAAAGGGGTTATTTGTAAAATATATTTAATCAAAATATATTTATATCTGCGAACTGTAGTTTAATGACAATTTTAACATGGACATACAGCCAGACGGACAGCACATATACAGAAATACATACAGACGGACGGACATTAAAAAATGATTCTTAGTCGATCGGTATAAAAAAAGGTGGTTCAAGGTCAAATATTTTTGGTATAAATATGTACATACAAATTTGGAAATGACTGTTGATTCCTGTCACACAAACATTCGTATTTTCCACGCACTCTTTCAAGAATGTTATTGAATTTTCTCGAAATACAACGAACAATTTAAGTGTTTTTATTTATACATACATATGTACATATAAAATTATAAGGGTTAATGTTAGACATGTAGTGCTCTTTAGTTACGAGTATTCATTTTTTATATCTTAACAATTTTTCAGTGTTCAAATAGCTTAAAATGAAGAGTTTTGTTACAGACTTAAGCTATTTAGCACACCATAATAAAAAAACAAGTAAGAGTGTTAAATTCGGCTGTGCCGAATCTTTGATACCCTCCACCTCGGTTTGTTAAACTTAATACCAAATTATTTCAGCAAATTCTTTGGGTTGGTTTTCTTCTTTTCTATTATTTCGGATTTATTTCGGTGTTTGCTTTTTGGTCATCGTGGTTGCTGATCGGCATGCATTTTGGTTATATACCTATATGCATGCGTTTCCGGTTATATGACATAACTTCTCGTTTAATTTAGTTTTTGCTAATTAAATAGCTCGCCCTAACCTCCATTGCAAAGGTAATGGTTGTGTAGAGTGGCTATATGCATTAAATCGTGCTAATTGGAGATGGCTGTATAGTTTCTTTTAACTGGCCAAATATTTCTTCATTGTGGCCATATAGGTTGGATGGAGTAACAAAATAATAACCAAAAAAAAAGCTCTCTCAACTTTTTTTTAAAATATTGCCATATTTTGAAAACATAGAGAATAAATTTATAATAATAAATAATCAAATTAGGGATGAAAAACGCAAAAAACGAAAAGTCCCAAACATTTTAAATAAAATAATTTAATGTTATCTTTATTTTCTGAAAAACTGAAAAACCCATTGTGAATTGCCCAATTGTTTTTTTTTATTAACAACTAGGTATTTTAGCATTATTTGCTTTAGATGTTGGTGAATTTTTACTCCCTTTATATTAACTCGTAGTGTCTGCTTGTCGAAAAAATTTTGGATCGATTTTAACCACTTTCCCGTGACCCAATCGATCTGAAATTTTGCAGGCAGGCTTGTGGCAATGACAGAAATGATCTAACATATTTTTTTAGTGATGCCAAAACAATGGAAACTTTAAAATTTTTCTACCAGAGTTGATAAAAAAATGTACAAAGGGTTTGTTTTTGTTATATTATTACCATAACGACCACAAAAACAACAAGTCCAGCTATGAAAACAATGCAACATTTAGAATAACAACAAGAACAATATAGAAATATCATGTTTTTCATTTTTTTTTTACCTTTTCAGAGATTTCCCTGGACCTGTTCCACCGATTTTAATGATTTTTGAAGTAGAAATCTTTCCATGAATTTGGTGAATCATTCTCACTAAAAATGATCACTGTAGCTGCACTATTGAGGGCGTGATCGTGACAAGAACAACATAGAAAATTATTTTTTTTTCAAGACTTTTTTAGTTCTTCATTCAAATCTCGGGCCCTAATCGACCGATTTGGACGATTTTAAATAGCAAACTTCTCAGGATGTTAGTGAATCATTCTTATGTCAACGAGTACCCTAGCTGCCGGATTGATGCCGTCATCGTGATTTCCACAGACGGACAGACGGACATCGCTATATCAACTCCGGTTGTTATAAGGATCACAAATATATAAATTTTATGGGGTCCAAAAATTTTTTTTCTAATTATTACAAACGGAATGACAAACTTATATATACCCTCTGCACACTGGAGTGGAGGGTATAACAACTCTACAACAGCAACAATGACAGTCATATGTTTTTCAAATAGGAAAAAACTGTTTATGTGTTAGTTTCGGTCATTCCCCAGTATGCATTGAAATATTAAGTTCTTAAATTGATGTCAAATGTAATTCTCAACTTGGGTTGAACAATTTTTCTCCTTGTTTGCTTTCAACTTGACATCAAGTTGAGACTTAACATTTTTTCCAATCTTTGAGAAACATTTTTACTCTCAATTGGATATCCAACACTTTTCTCCACTTGAGACCAAACATTTTTTCAACTTGAATACGATTTGTGTTAAGTCTGAGATATTATTTAAATATGTCATAAATAATAAATTAAATTAAAAAATGCCAAAAAAGTACAAATAAATCATTGATATATTTTTAATTATTTCTGCTTTTTGTCGAATTTTTCAAAAAATGTACAACTAATTAATTCATTTATTTTTAATTCTAGATTTTAAAAAATGTACATAATATGTACATTTAATGTTAAATATGTACATAGTAATGTTAAATATATAATGAAATTAAATTGAAACATTAAAAAAAGTACATTGTTTTCATTTCTAAAATTAGTATAATATGGCAATTCCGTACCTTCCATTTGATACCGATTGGAAATATTTCTTTGCTATCAAGTTGAGAATCACAAATTTCTCAATTTGATAACTATGAAAATCGCCATATAAAAAATGTGCCTTTTAAGTTGAGAAGACTATATTCGAACTATTGAGGGCATTTGAGAATTAACGTTGGAGATTTGAGAAATGTATTTGATCTCAAATGCACCTCAAGTTGATAGCAAACAAAAATGTTTATTGGGACATTTATTGTAGGGTCGTTTGCACACACACAAAAAATAGAAAATAAATTGTCAATAAGCAAAGCAAGTGGCTTCGAAATTCGATGATGCCAGTTAATCATTTTTTGTTCACGCGGAATTTATAATTGGAGGAATTTTTTTCTCGAGAAATGTATTTTCCGTGAGAAAGAAATTCCTTGAGAATATTCATAATTGGGATGAATAACTTTTAATTGGAACTTTTTAGTCAGAATAAATCATAATTCTAGTTAGATATTGGTTAATATTTAATTAGAAAAAATATTGTGGTGGCATCTACGCAATTATTGAGGCAGTCACGGAAAAATTAAATGCAAGTCTGTTTTTTTTAATATAACAAAAATGGATTTTCCCTTTAACAAAATATGGCAGAATTCTTTATAAATGAAATGCAAAATGGAAAATCAATTTTGTGCTAATTCTTAACAAAATTAATAAAATATATATATGTATTATTAATTTATTAATATTTGTAATTTTATTTGACACAATTTCACACACAGTTTTACAGATCAACTGTTTTAATTAGAAAAAATATTGTGGTGGCATCTACGCAATTATTGAGGCAGTCACGGAAAAATTAAATGCAAGTCTGTTTTTTTTAATATAACAAAAATGGATTTTCCCTTTAACAAAATATGGCAGAATTCTTTATAAATGAAATGCAAAATGGAAAATCAATTTTGTGCTAATTCTTAACAAAATTAATAAAATATATACATATATATATGTATTATTATATTTATTAATATTTGTAATTTTATTTGACACAATTTCACACACAGTTTTACAGATCAACTGTTTTCAACTGATTTAGAAGTTTTCTGTTTTTGAAACAGTAGTGCCAATTTGTAACATTTTGTGATGTAATGAAAATCGCAGAATAATAAGTTAATACACAATAAAAAATATTAAATTTTTAAGTTTTATATACATATTGCAATAAAAAAAACTTTGGTAAATTTACATTGAAGATGGTCAGAAATGAATGAGAAAAAATATATAGACATTTTAGAAAAGCACATTTAATGTTAAACTTTATGCACAAAATATATGGGTTTTTGTTGTTTCGAATTTAACTGTGGCTCTAAGTGAAAAGTTTTAGACCGATCGTATATTACATCTTGAGGATCCTCACCTAATATTTTCAAATATTTTAAATTCTTTTTAACTCATTTAACCTCATTACGAAAATAGTAAAACAGTAAATATAGAAAATCCACGCACCTCAAAAAATTGTTTTCTATGAAATAAATTAAAGACATTTCATATTATACAATTTTCTTTCAAAAATGTATCAATTATTGCAAATTTGAAATTTGACATATAGTATTTGTACATATATTTGTATAGATTTCGCAGTATGAAAAGAACTATTATTTCTTTATTTAGAATATATGTAAGTATTGCTCGCAAAAAAATGCAACATCATGAATGAAACACATAGACGACTGCTGGCAGCAGCATTTGTAGTCGTATAGTCAGCTACTTGATTTTTCTGAATACGACAGCAACATATAATACAAATGCATTTTTATTTAAATATACAATTACTTTTACTTATTTAAAATGCATTAGTACAACGTAAAAATAAATAAATTAGTTTAACGCCTTTTGATTATTAATGGAATTATAGCCTTTCATTTTGCGATTTTTTTTTTTAAACAAAATAAAATATTTCATAGCACTAACTTCTTTTACATATTTTGTTATATTGTCAACACTATTTTTTTTGTTTTGTAGCCAACAAAACACATTGCAGTTTTTTTTTTCTATTTGAAGAACATATGACTGCCATTGTTGATGTTGTAGAGTTGTTTTTTTTTTGATTTTGTTTCGTTAACTCTTTTGTAATAAAGCACCTCCAATATATGTATCCATTTTAGTTTGCAAATTCAGTATATTTATAATTTATAAACTTACAGCAAAAAATAATAGAAACAATTTTATCAGTTATGCTTACGAAACTATATAAATAGACTTGAAGTTGGCTGCAAAAGCAGTAGCCTGTGTAAAGAACAAGTTAGCGACATGTAACTGTTACGTAACGTGTCAGCCTTTTTTTCACATGAAAAGTATTGGGACGTTCCGGTTACGTTCGGTAACTGTTTTAAATGATTTTCATGTAAAAAAAAACAACTGACTCGTTACGGTTACGGTTAGAAAACATTGACCTTTTATATGTATTATAATGCTATGAATGCATTTATCTTTATTTTATTTTATTTATATATTCTTTTTTTTTGTATTGTATATTATTTTTTTTTATTATTACTATTTCATTTAATTATTTTTTTCTTTAAATAAATTAACACATAAAAATTTGTTTTTTAAATTATTGGTGAACTTTTACTCCCTTTATTTACTGCCTTTATATTAACTGGTAGTGTCTGTTTGTCGACAAAATTTTGAAACGATTTTTAGCCCCTTTCCCGTGAGCCAATCGATCTGAAATTTTGCACGCAGGCTCGTGGCAATGACAGAAATGATCTAACAAATTTTTTTAGTGATGCCAAAACAATGGAAACTTTTAAAATTTTCTACCAGAGTTCACAAAAAAATGTACAAAGGGTTTGTTTTTATTATATTATTACCACAACGACCACAAAAACAACAAGTCCAGCTATGACAACAATGCAACATTTAGAATAACAACAGGAACAATATGGAAACATCATGTTTTTCATTTTTTTTTTTAATTTTTCATAGATTTACCTGGACCTGTTCCACCGATTTTAATGATTTTTGAAGTAGAAATCTTCCCATGAATTTGGTGAATCATTCTCACTAAAAATTATCACCCTAGCTATCCTATTGAGGGCGTGATCGTGACAAGAACAACATAGAAAATTATATTTTTTCAAGACTTTTTTTAGTTCTTCATTCAAATCTCGGGCCCTAATCGACGGATTTGGACGATTTTAAATAGCAAACTTTTCAGGATGTTAATGAATCATTTTTTATGCCAACGAGCACCCTAGCTGCCCGATTGATGCCGTCATCGTGATTTCCACAGACGGACAGACGGACAGACGGACAGACGGACAGACGGACATCGCTATATCAACTCCGGTTGTTATAAGGATCACAAATATATATATTTTATGGGGTCCAAATTTTTTTTTCTAATTATTACAAACGGAATGACAAACTTATATATACCCTCTGCACACTGGAGTGGAGGGTATAATAAAAATATTAAATATCCCAGAAGTATGAATTCTAAAATTTCATATTAAAAATGTAAAAAAGTAGGTATATTCTAGTCGGTCGAGGCCGACTACACGATACATAATAACCTATTCCATGAGTTTCGAGAAATGGTCTTGAATCCAATGTTGCTGAGGTCATAATTGAATGTAGAAAATAAGCATATACCAAATTTGAGTATCCTTGTATTTATAAAAATAAACCAAATTTGGAAAATATCTAAATAGATAGACAGGCGGACAGACGGACGAACATTGCTAAATCGATTCAGAAATTGATTCCGAGTTGATCGGTACATTAAAGGTGGGTCTGGGTAAAATATTTTTAGTAGCTACAAAAATCATCACAAACTCATTGGTCCTTGCCTAGAGAGTCTTTAGAGTATAAATAAATAGAACAAGTAATAATATTATAGTCGATCTAGACCGACTAAAAAAATAAAATAAGAAACGAAACTTTTTCTTTAAAAAAAAAAAGAGAACCGTATGCCAATATACAATAAGTTTGCGCGCAGGCACTTTCTTTGCGCGCTCTCATCTCTCCATTTATAAGATATTAGGATTTGTTTATTTATTCACTTCGAATTTACCGTTAAATATAATACAAAAGGAGTTACAAATTGAAAAGCAAACGCGAGTTTTTATCAAAAATTTTCATACTATGAAAATATATTTTTAGTGGGTTAATTTCCGTAAAAAAAATGATAGTATATCCGGTCCTGAAAGGGTTAAGAGGTCGAACCACAAACCACATAGTGGTATAGGGTATAAATATGGAAATAACTGTTGTATACCTACCACACAACATTTGTATGTTCTAGAACCTACTTTCTCTTTTAAGAGTTTTGCTGAATATTCTCGATTTACAACAAACACCATGGCTTATTGTTCAATACAAAGAACTGTTTCGTTTTTAAGAGTTTTGTAGAGTAGTAATATGCATAATTACGAGAAAAACATAACATGCATATTTATATGCAAGCGTTTACAATTCCGTAAAAGTCAATGTTCGTTGATAGCAACAAACAGAATCGGCAAACGTTTGCACACTCATCAATAAACAAAATTATTTGTATGTATAGGTATACAAATAATGACGTAGGAACACATTTTGTTTATTATAATTATTCAGCAAAAACATTTTAATTTTAGTAGGTATATAAGAACTGTAAATTATAGAATAAAAATCAATTGTAAAAACTTAACTAAACCAAACAGTTAGTTTTAATCGGCGGGAGTGCTAAGAAAATACTTAAAACCATCCTTTTACAATAAACCAAGAAAATTACAGTTGATCTACACCAATTACACTAAACCCTATTCCATGAGTTTCTAGAAAGGGTCTTAGATCCAACTTTGCTGAAATCATAATTGGGTATAGAAAATAAGTGGTTTTGGCAATTTGTGGCCTGCAGTAACATATAAAAAATTTCATATTGGATGCTATTTTTATATGGGTAGTCACTTATTTATCTCAAAAAAGAAATAAACCAAATTTGAAAAATATCTCTGCAGTCTTTTTGTAGGAGTTTTTGACTACTGCTTAATGGGTGTTATAAATACAATAAACAAAATTTAACCATGATCGATATGATAATCTGGATCTTGCGGTAATTTAAGTCGCTCCCATAAGAGTTATTGTGGGCTTGGTCTGAACATGAAAAAATTTTCATTATCGGTCGTCTTATGGCCGACGTACTGTCTTTGTTTACAATGTTAACATGGACGCACAGCCATATGAGCCGCAAATAAACAGACATACAGGAGGACGGACATTGCTAAATCGTTTCAGAAAGTCATTCTGACTTTCGGTGGATCTAGGTGAAATATTTTCATTAGTTACAAACATCAGCACAAACTCATTGTATGTACCTTGACTAGAGATTGTTATAGGGTGTATAAAAATTTGGGAATAACTGTTGTATAGCTGCCACACAAACATTCGTATTTTTCAGATGCTCTCTCAAGAATGTTATTGAAGTTTCTCGAAACACAATAACAACTTTGTTAGTACGAATTCACACAACGCAACTTTTGCTGCGCAATTCTTGAGTTTGTAGGAGAGAGGGGAAAAGAAGAGCGGTATTTGGTACGGAGATGCTTGTACTCGGCAAATCGGGGTCACACAAGGCAATTTTTATTGCGCAACTTTTTGCCAATTCTCTTTTGAAATTGCTTTTATGTCCATACACGACAATTTCTTCGGCAATTTTACTGTTTTGTTTTGTTTTTATTTTCTTGTAATTTGACATTTGTGCTCTAGTCGTAAAGAACAATAATAAAATTGAATACATACATACATAAATTAATTTAATTGGTTTTGTTGAAAAATGATTATTAATTTTTCAATTAAGTCCCGATTCCATTTAAAGGCCATTTTAATAAAGTAAACAATAATTACGAATTATTCACATCAAGAAGCGAAACACCGAATGAAAAGAAATGTCAAATATTCAACAAAAAAAAAAAAAGCGAATGAGAGAATTGCTTGAAATAGCCGAGAACCGGCAATTATTTTTCCCTTTTTATTCCCCTCACCGCAAACATCAACAAACTCAAGAATTGCGCAACAAAAATTGCCTTGTGTGAACCCAGACTTAAGAATTGAAAAGAGTTGGGCAACAAAAATTGCCTTGTCTGAATCCATACTTAGTCTGGGTTCACACAAGGCAATTTTTGTTGCGCAATTCTTGAGTTTGTAGATGTTTGCGGTGAGGGGAATAAAAAGGGGAAAATAATTGCCGGTTCTCGGCTATTTCAAGCAATTCTCTCATTCGCTTTTTTTTTTTTGTTGAATATTTGACATTTCTTTTCATTCGGTGTTTCGCTTCTTGGTGTGAATAAATCGTAATTATTGTTTACTTTATTAAAATGGCCTTTAAATGGAATCGGGACTTAATTTTTTTCTTTTGAATTCATTTTTCAACAAAACCAATTAAATTAATTTATGTATGTATGTATTTAATTTTATTATTGTTCTTTACGACTAGAGCACAAATGTCAAATTATAAGAAAAAAACAAAACAAAACATTAAAATTGCCGAAGAAATTGTGTGTGGACATAAAAGCAATTTCAAAAGAGAATTGCCAAAAAGTTGCGCAATAAAAATTGCCTTGTGTGACCCCCGACTAACTGGGTTTATCTGTATTTAAGAGAGTGTCTGTTGATTGTAGTACTACTTTAGTGGCACAATGCAAGTGATGGCATTTTAGAATTTATGTATTATGCAGAAATGTTTGCTTAAGGTGCTATTACACGATGTGTTTTTTACATATGTACTGTCACTTTTTAAATCCATATGAAATTCCGCATGTTTGTCAAATTTGTCTTTTACATACGATTCATAATTTTTGCTATCACACGTGCATATGTATTTCCGTATGACATAATCTCTAAATGTAAACAACAGCTGATTTAATTTTTGAATTTACAAAAATTTATTGTTAAAAAAAAATTATATATTTTTGAATTGTTAATTAATATTAAACCATTTATTTTTCTTTCAATATTAATCTTTATAATTTACTCTGTTTTTCTTTCGCCACAAGCAGTGTTGTATTTTCATATGTTTGTCATGCCAAAATAGAACCTGTTCTAATTGAAAAATGTACATGTGACTTTCCTCATGTATTGTACATAAACAATGTTTCATACATATGTATCACACGATGTGTACAACTTTTGTTGTGGGAAAATTTGACAGTACATATGTAAAAAACACATCGTGTAATAGCACCTTTATAAAGGTTTTTTTACATATGTACTGTCACTTTTTTTTTATCCATATGCAATTGTCAAAATTGTCGTTTTACATACGATTCATAATTCTTGTTATCACACTTGCATAGTTATTTTCGTATGACATAGCCTCTAAATGTAAACAACAGCTGATTTTTTAATTTGTGAATTTACAAAATTAACTGTTAAAAATAAAGTTATATATATTTAATTTTTTTGAATTGTTAATTAATATTAAACAATTTTATTTTCTTTTAATGTTAATCTTTTTAATTAGATTTTTCTTTTACCACAAGCAGTGTTGAATTTTCACGTTTGTCATGTCAAAATAAAACCTGTGCTAATTGAAAAATTTACATGTGACTTTCCACATTTATTGTACATAGTTTATTTTTGAAAGGGGTCACACGATGTGTATTGTGATGTGCATGTGCTAAAAACATAAGAAAAAAACACAAGCAAAACACGTCGTTTGATAGCACCTTTGAATGGACTAAAACCGTTCCTGCATAAGTTTAAGATACGTGTTTTGGAAAAGGGTATTTGATCCAAAAATGGTAAGATGTTTGTTGTATTGGTGTTATTTTCATTTGAAAAAAGGGTAGCTGTAGAAAATGGTGGGTGGTCCATCTATTAAATCTACTATTTAAGGTAAATCTACACAAAAGATTTTTGTTTTCTTATTATATACTCCAAATATGAAGTTTAAGTTGCTTTTAGAACTCGTTTACATTTGAATATAAAAATTTTATATGTCGGAAAATTGTTTAATTTTTTTTTTTAATTTGAAAACATTTTAATATGTATCAATATTTACACTATCACGTGAGACCAAGTTGAATACAGACTACAGCCATTTAATATTTACACAAGCTTATTTATGTATGTACATATGTATGTATATCATAGCCATTTGTTTGAGGCAAATTGTTTATAGCAACGTATTTTGTGATTTTTTAGATAAAAAAATTATTTTTTTTTAACTATGTTCCTGTACCAATTTGAAATTTATAAATTCAAATTTGCATATCTAGTTGAAAAGTAAAAGTGGGAATATTTTTACAAATTCAAACAATAACATTTTATATTGTTTAATGTTGGGAAAGGTCATAAACTTCTAGAATTCAAGTAGGTATTTATAAGAAGACTAGCTCCAACCCTCTGCGCTTCGCTACGAAATAAAAAACTAAGAATATATCTATTTGGCGATTTTTGTTTTTGCAATTTTGGCGATTTTTTGATTTTGGCGATTTTTCACTTTGGCGTTTATTGTTTTTTGCGATTTTTGATTTAAGTGATTTTTGATTTAGGGTTTTTTTTGTTTTTTTTGCGATTTTGTTATTCGCGATTTCCGGTTTTGGCAATTTTTGATTTAGGCGATTTTTGATTTTTGGCGATTTTTATTATTCGCGAATTTCGGTTTTGGCGATTTTTGACTTTGACGATTTGACTTTGTATGGGGGTGCCACGCCCACTGATATGATCCCGCCCATTTTTTTCAGAGCAGTAACATTGATAATAGTTATATTATGTTAAAAATTCACTTTATATGGGAGGTGCTACGCCCACTTGAAAAATCCAAAAAAATATTGACTAATTTTCCTTCCAAATAGGCAATTATCTACTGTAAAAATTGCAAGACGATCGGTAGGGTGGTGTAGTCTCCTATAAACCACAAACAAACAAACATACAAAACTCCATTTTTATATATAGAATATACATTTCTCTTTGAGATACAAACTTGCGGTAATGTTTGTGTATTTAATACTCTGTGACAGGGATGGACTATTCAGTACGTATGTGCTATTTTAAGTACATTTTCTCTCTCTCTTAAGAGTACTGTAATTCTGTCCTGTTATAATTACGTTAATGTTTTCTATATAGTAAAATTTCTCCGAAACCGATGATTGTCAATTTGAAAAATATTTGTTTTTAATAAATAAAACAAACTAAATCTTTAACTGTGAAATTTCGCCATTAAAATAATATTTTCATTATCATTTAATGATTGAGTTAGCAACTATTAAGGCTTAAGTATAACAGTTTTTACTTTAATTATAGGAAATTTAGTGTCACTACGGCTTGTTTATGCATCATGACTGATACACGAGACAAAAGGTAAAGACATAATATTGCTTAGGAAAATTTTATTTTGATATTAGTTTGCATACAATTTTTTGACATTATCGATCATCTCTATCGTTCGTGTTACGTAAACAGGAGATAGTATAAACCAGTTATAAACGGTTTCGGGTTAAAAGAATTGGAGAGTTCGTTTGGTAAAAAAATTAATTACAAAAATAGTACTTTTTACTTATATATGAAAATTACTATTTTGATTAATAGTACCTATAAAATTCATCTATAAAATCCATCTCTGCTCTCTACATTTCAAATAACAAACTCAATCATATACATACCAGGGATGATAAAGTGGGTACAATTGTACTTATATGGTACAATTCAAACCTAAATAGTACGATGGTACTCCCAATTTTTGTTTCTAATTGGTATGTATCAAGAATGATAGAATACAAGATTACGCCATCCGAATGTTCTCCCGTTATATGATGTCACATTACCACACCCAAGGGTTAACAAGTCTGTTTCATGTGTGAAAATTTTTAAATCTTTCGGAAATGTATGTTTTTTGTTATAGTTGACAACCCCCCAATTAAAATCACTTTGACAGTTCTCAAAAAAAAAAAAAAAAAACATATCAGTTATAAATTACAAATTTAGCCTAATTTTTTATGAAAAACAATATTAAAATAATTAAAATTAATAAAAAACATTCAGCGAAG
The DNA here is from genome assembly GCA_963682025.1 of Cordilura impudica. NCBI lineage: Eukaryota > Metazoa > Arthropoda > Insecta > Diptera > Scathophagidae > Cordilura > Cordilura impudica. The sequence continues at coordinate 74,338,547 of OY821517.1, read as the reverse complement.
TGTGTTAAAAAGTTGCAGCATAAAGAAAAATTAAAAATCAAAAAAGCAGAAAAACGTAAACATGAGGTGTGCACTGGGCCAAAAATGATAAAATGCTAGCAAAGCAATAGTAAAAAAGGGAGAAATTGTGCGAAAAACTAACATTTTGGGCGTTTTTAATGAAATGATTAATTTTTTTAGTATAGATATATCACTTAACCTTTTCGAGTGATGGACTATTTTAAAAATATTTCAAAAAAAATTTGTTGGAAGCAAAGGACATTGAAGCAAATGAAGTAATGAAAAAGCTTTTTTTTAGATGTAGAATGTACTTTAGAATAAGGTTACTAAATTCCGAAATTGCTCAAAATATCAAAAGGTGAAAGAAATTTAACAGAGAACAACGTAGTATAAAAACATTTAGTAACCTTATTCTAAAGTACAGAACAATAAATAACCTTTAAAAATTTGTTCAAATATTGTTTAGTGTTTTAGTGAATATAAAATAAATAAATTAACAAATTTCTAGAAGTAAAATTTTTCCATAACAAATAATCTGAGGAGAACAAGAATAAATTATCCCAATGTTACAATGTTATTGTTTATATATAAACATACACATAAACATAACATTTTGACAGCTTAAAATTATTAGCCAATAGAAACACAGTTTGCGTAACGTCACATTACCACCAGGCCAGAAAATTTTAATACTGTCTTCGGGATGGCGTAAACTTGTATTCTATCATTATTGGTATGTATAACGTGACAACTCATTTTTATTGTCTATACATACATACATACATATTGTGAATTGATTTTTGCATTTGTTCAATTCGAATATATAGAATACAGACGGGTAAATGGAGTACAGTCCAAATTTTAAATTAAATTTTATTATATCTGGACTTTTTAATCCACTTTATAAAACTCTTTCCTCTTTCTACAACATATATTTAAATTTCTGAATACAATAAATGTTTAAAATTTTTATTTCCTCAAATGGGACGCAATTTAGACCAATTATGGAATTGTTAATAACCAATTCCGAGCTTTGGCCGATGTAAATGCATTAAAATTTTTAAAAAATGAAAGTATTTCAATTTTTTGCCCAAAGTGTCTGCAATGAAAAATGAATTGAAGGAGTTGATGGTGTCAGAGCTTTCTATGCTTATACGAGGAATATTATCAATTTCACGCTCATCAGCGAATGTGGAAAGAATATTTTCGTATCAAAATATTATTAAAACGAAGGAACCGAATTGGTTGTATGTGCCAGCGGTTTCTAATCTAATCCAAACAACAGACTAGTTAAAAACATATGATTCCTGTTGCTAAATTTTAAAATAACAACTGATTTGTTATCAAAAAATTTTTAATTTTTATATAATTTTACTTTTTACTTATTTCACAAACGAATATGTGCATATATGTACATATGTATAAATATGAAGTTATGCATTATTTTATAAGTTGTTTTTGTTATCTTTATAGGTACTACATATAGAAATGAATTTTAAGTACGTTTTGTTTTTGTTAAAATTTTTAAATATGTACTTCGAGGGAATTTATATGGGGGCGTTTTAACCTGACTTTTTCTTCAATTCTCTTTTGAAGATGCTACGTAAATCCCCGTGCATTTACATGCGCGTTTTTGGTTGCAACTACTCTTGATTTTTTTGACGTTTATTTTGGCAATCTTTTTCATTTGTTCATTCGCAAAAAATAAACAACTTAAGAACCATTTTGTGTTTTTCAATTACGTGAACAAATTATGGAAAATTTAAATAAAGAAGATATTGTTGTTTTTATTTTTTAATTTCAAATGGCGCTTAATAAAATCAAGTTAAACGTAATGGCGTTAATGGCGATTTATAAAATCACCTTTCACTTTTTTGAGACTAGAATAAATAGACTAAATAAAATACGCTTTATCAAAATCACATCAAGCATTAGTGAAAATTTGTTTGTATGTGTGACAGCGACGATGCTGGATGGAAAATCCAAAAAATTTAGATTTTTAGCATGCTGGATGAGAGATTTTGATGAATGTATTGCATTTACTCATCAACTTTAAACAAGATTTCAAATGAAAAAACGTCGGATGAAAAATATAGTGTTTTGCAGAAAAAAGTACTTTGGATAAAAAGTGCTTTGGATAATAAAAATCAATTTTATTTTCATTTATTAAAAAGCAAATAAGTTTGAAATTATCAGATTAAAATTAACACTTTTTATTTTTTCTATTTTGTTGCTCCCGCTGTTGACACTTCAAAGTAAAATGAAAAAAGAATGTTGGACAGGCCGTCCTGCAAATGTACGTGCTAACGTCAAGCACACGTACACGAGCTTGATGTCAAGCAATTGACAAGTGCAGTGCCCTTAAGCGGGATATACACGGTCAAAATGATTGAACTGCATTTTGGTGGTATTAGTGAAAATGTGTTTGTATGTGTCACACCGACGATGATTGAAGCAAAATCAAAAATGTTAAGGCCAGTATACACGGTCAAAATTCTTGACGTTAAATTCATGTATGTGTGCATGAAGCTTTGAACATACACGGTACTGCATAGCACTTCAATCATTCATTTGGTTTTTGATTTTGTGCTGAAAACATCATGTCGGTAGCGGACGATACACTTGTCGCCATTTTGGCAGTGTGCTTAAAAGCAAAAGAAAATGAAAAAAGAAGAAGAAAAAACGTATCTGTATGAAGGAGTGGTTAAAAAAAAGGAATTCATTTACCCATGAAAACTTAATGGCAAGCTTCCAGCAATTCTAAAATATTTTTCCTTTCATCCGACATCGCCTCACAACCACTTGCTTCAAAGTCACATTAAAAATGAGAACATGCTTGATCAATCAACGATATAGACACATCAAATTCGTACGTCATGCAAGCAGAAAATCTAAAATTTTTGATTTTGCTTCAATCATCGTCGGTGTGACACATACAAACACATTTTCACTAATACCACCAAAATGCAGTTCAATCATTTTGACCGTGTATATCCCGTTTTAGATTTTCTGCTTGCATGACGTACGAATTTGATGTGTGTATATCATTTTGACTTTGAAGCAAATGGTTGTGAGATGTCGGATGAAAGGAAAAATATTTTAGAATTGCTGGAAGCTTAAGTTAAGTTTTCATGGGTAAATGAATTCCTTTTTTTAACCACTCCTTCATCCAGATACGTCTCTTCTTCTTCTTTTTTCATTTTCTTTTGCTTTTAAGCACACTGCCAAAATGGCGACAAGTGTATCATCCGCTACCGGCATGATGTTTACCGCACAAAATCAAAAACCAAATGAATGATTTAAGTGCTATGCAGTACCGTGTATGTTCAAAGCTTCATGCACACATACATGAATTTGACGTCAATCATTTTGACCGTGTATAGTCGGGGGTCACACAAGGCAATTTTTATTGCGCAACTTTTTGGCAATTCTCTTTTGAAATTGCTTTTATGTCCACACACGACAATTTCTTCGGCAATTTTACTGTTTTGTTTTGTTTTTATTTTCTTATAATTTGACATTTGTGCTCTAGTCGTAAAGAACAATAATAAAATTAAATACATACATACATAAATTAATTTAACTGGTTTTGTTGAAAAATTAATTCAAAAGAAAAAAATTATGTCCCGATTCCATTTAAAGGCCATTTTAATAAAGTAAACAATAATTACGAATTATTCACACCAAGAAGCGAAACACCGAATGAAAAGAAATGTCAAATATTCCACAAAAAAAAAAAGCGAATGAGAGAATTGCTTGAAATAGCCGAGAACCGGCAATTATTTTTCCCTTTTTATTCCCCTCACCGCAAACATCCACAAACTCAAGAATTGCGCAACAAAAGTTGCCTTGTGTGAACTTGGTATTACTGGCCTTTAAGAATAATAACTTGTCAAGAAAACGCGAGTGTAGAAAACAATGTAAAAAAAAATTATCAAAAACAGAAAATGAGACTTTTTCTACCCCGCTTGCTTCGCCCGTTCGCCAACAAAAACAAAACGCAAGCATATTCACGCAGAGTGGAAACGCACCTTCTAAATCCCCCCTTATAAGTATGTAGAAAAAAAAAATCACAAAAAAAATTATTTTAGTACTATTGAGGTCGAAAAAGGACAAATTTAAAAGTTCGTTGGTACGAAATGAGTTTACTCATTTATCATCCCTGACATATATATTTAAATGCGTTGTATTATTCTGGCGTATTCAAGATTTTTCGATACGAATATTCTCGCACAATCGTGTGTTTTGGTGGAGTAGTATAAAAGGCTAAAAAAATTGCTCCGATGTACAGTTTATAACAAGAAATTAAAGTAAAAACATCTTCCAAGGAAGAAGTGAAGTAAATCAAAGAATTAAAATTTGTTATACATTTACACATAGAGATATTATTACAAACAAAATGGTAGCAATTGGTATTGATTTGGGTACAACATACTCCTGCGTTGGAGTGTTCCAACATGGTAAAGTGGAAATCATTGCAAACGACCAGGGTAACCGAACAACGCCTAGTTATGTGGCCTTTACAGATTCGGAGCGCCTAATTGGCGATGCGGCCAAAAACCAAGTTGCCATGAATCCACAGAACACAGTATTCGATGCAAAACGTCTGATTGGCCGTAAATTTGATGACGAAAAGATCCAGGAAGACATGAAACACTGGCCATTCAAAGTGGTCAGTGATTGCGGCAAACCAAAGATTAGTGTCGAATTCAAAGGAGAACAAAAGAAATTCGCCCCAGAAGAGATCAGTTCTATGGTCTTAACAAAAATGAAGGATACTGCAGAAGCGTTTTTGGGTACACAAGTACGTGATGCAGTGATAACAGTGCCGGCCTACTTCAACGACTCACAACGTCAGGCAACTAAGGATGCAGGTGCCATTGCCGGTTTAAATGTATTGCGCATTATCAACGAGCCTACGGCCGCTGCTTTGGCTTACGGCCTGGACAAAAACCTGAAAGGTGAACGCAATGTTCTCATTTTTGATCTAGGAGGCGGCACCTTTGATGTTTCCATACTTACAATCGACGAAGGCTCATTGTTTGAGGTCCGTGCAACAGCTGGCGATACTCACTTGGGTGGCGAAGATTTTGACAATCGATTGGTAACTCATCTGGCCGAAGAGTTCAAGCGCAAATACAAGAAAGATTTACGATCGAATCACCGTGCTTTGCGGCGTCTACGTACTGCAGCCGAAAGAGCCAAACGCACATTATCTTCCAGCACGGAAGCTACCATAGAGATTGATGCTCTGTACGAAGGTGTTGATTTCTACACGAAAGTAAGCCGTGCTCGTTTTGAAGAATTGTGTGCCGATTTATTCCGCAATACGTTGCAGCCAGTAGAGAAAGCTTTAAATGATGCAAAGATGGACAAAAATCAAATCCACGATATCGTTTTGGTAGGTGGTTCAACCCGTATCCCGAAAGTTCAGAATTTACTTCAACAATTCTTTTGTGGCAAGACGTTGAATTTATCTATTAATCCGGACGAAGCTGTCGCTTATGGTGCAGCCATCCAGGCGGCTATTCTCAGCGGCGACAAGAGTAGTGCCATTCAAGATGTTCTGTTGGTGGATGTGGCACCTCTTTCGCTGGGTATTGAGACAGCTGGTGGTGTAATGACCAAATTGATAGAACGAAACAGTCGTATACCTTGTAAACAATCAAAGACCTTCACCACATATTCCGACAATCAACCAGCCGTGACCATACAGGTCTTTGAAGGTGAACGTGCCATGACGAAAGACAACAATCTTCTAGGTACATTTAATTTAACGGGTATACCACCAGCTCCTCGTGGTGTTCCTCAAGTGGATGTGAAATTCGATCTTGATGCCAATGGTATTCTTAATGTTGAAGCTAAAGAAATGAGCACTGGTAACGCCAAGAACATCGTCATTAAAAATGACAAAGGTCGATTGTCGCAGGCCGATATTGAACGTATGGTTCGTGAAGCTGAACAATATGCAGATGAAGATGAAAAACAGCGTCTACGTGTAGCAGCTCGTAACCAGTTGGAAGCCTATGCATTTAGTGTGAAACAAGCTGTAGAACAAGCAGGCGACAAAATACCACAGTCAGACAAAGATCGAGTTTTAGAGAAATGTAGTGAAACTGTCAAGTGGTTAGACAACAATACGACCGCTGAGAAAGAAGAGTATGATTACAAGTTGGAAGACTTGACCAAAATATGCCAACCTATTATGACGCGTATGCATCAGCAGGCAGCCGGAGGAGCTAGCTCACAGCCGGGTGGTCAACAATCTGGTCGTTTTGGTGGTGGTGGTTCTGGCGGTCCAACTGTAGAAGAAGTAGATTAAGTTGGTAAATTCAAATAATGGTCAACGAAATGTCTAGTCAGCAAGTTTTTGTGCAGGCACCATTCCTAATAAATTTATGCGATAGTGTAAGATTTAAAGAAAAAAGAAAGAATTGAAGTAAATAGCATTTAGTAACATTTCTGAGAAGTTCAAAAAAAAACTCATGTATTTTTAAATTAACTATTAATAAGTGCAAGCAACAGTTTTGAGCTTTATTTAATTTGTTTATAAATCTGTTGGGTGTTAAACTGAATTGAGCAAATGCGATAAAATAAACAGTATTATTTATGTTAAAAACAAATTAGTTTTTATTAATGGGAGAAAGATATTGAGGATGGGGGAAAAAAATAACGTTCAAAATTTAAGAGTAGACTTGTATCAAGTAGAAATACTTATGATATGGAAATAGATCGATTTTAAAAGTGAATCGAATTTTCAATCTGAATTTCATTTTTGTAACAAGATCATTTATTCCAATATAAAAATACAAGTCTGACGGTTACTGTGTAACTCGATTCGAAAAATTGTTGCGATTCGATAAAATTGTAGCATTTTATTTTTTTTTTTATAAATTTAGACGTCGTTTGTAAATTTTTAATTGTATTTTTAATTTCATAATCAAAACATACGTTTTCAATATCTTTATGCTTAACTACTTTATTTTCATAATAAAAATTCTGTTCAAAAGCTTATTTATTTTTTAATCGAAAAACGCAGACCCCTAATCTCTGAAGATTGGGTATTATAATTGAGTTATAGAAAAAATTAGAACAAAATTGAATTTTAAATCTATAACACGAAATGCCAAGAATGCCATTTGATATTGAAATTCACTTATTTTAACATATCTGATTAGCATGTTTTATAAACCGAAACGTATTTCCATTTTTAAGTCCTTTCGGAGCCCAACTTTCACTGGGAAATTGTAAATGTATGAAAATTTCTTTCTTTTAAATAATAGTTCTAACGACAAGTATTTCGTATAATCGTAAAATGTTTATTTTTTGGATTATGAATGTCGTTAGCTTAGTGTGTAAACGTACCAAGTCCACTTTTTAGGAAAATTCGATTTTTATGCAGCACAACTAAAAATACATTATTTACAAAAAAAAAAGTTATCGTTATACCGCTCTCACTAGTTGGAAATGAGCTTGGTCCACAAACCAACAAATAAAAACGAAAAGTACGTGCATAGCCCATTTCAATAAATTTCTTCAATATAATTGAATACAATTTTGATTGTTTTTAATTAGACAAAAACCTGCTAACATCCAGCTAAATAATTTGCATAATTCATCTTTAGAAGGTAACTTCTGTATCTTATTTCTGGGGAAACATTGTTAAATTATTAATTTTATTAAGAGATTATCATAGCACTATTCGTGATTGTTATGGGATTGAATCAGATGACGGAGTTATAGGACTTGTTCCCTATAGGTTTAATAGTTATTCCGATAATTAACCTGAGTTACCCTCAACATCAAAAACAGGCAAAAAGAGAATTCGTGTTGAAGATTTACTTGGTTTGCGGCCAGAAATTGAAAGCGTAGTGAAAGGGAAAACGTTATTTGGGAACACAAAAAGTCGGTAACAGTTGGAATTATAAAATGACGCAAGAACTACGGACATTGAAGGAAAGATGCAAAAATGTCATGAAACGTGCACAGATTACTGATGACAATAGAAAAATAATATTTATGGAATTTTGGCAAATGACTTAAATGAAAAAAAAGTTTATATAAATAATTTGATTCAAAGTGTTCCTACTACAAGACTTCGAAATAGAAATGGTGGACAATGAATCCAAAAGATGTCGAACCTTAAAATATAATCTTAGCGGAGAAAATATTAATATTTGAGTATGCAAAACTTCTTAAATACTTTGAATATCGGTCGACGAACTGTTACTAATTGGGTGAAAAAGCCTTTAGTATCAAAAACAAATTTAAAGAACACTGCTCCAAAAAAAAAGAACTCAGCAGAGAGACAATATCAATATTCATTTGTTGATTCTCTGCCTTCAATAGGGTCCCAATATGTCGTGCTGCAAATAAAAAATATCTGCTGATTGAATGCTATTCAGAAAAGATACTTTAAGATTTTTATGTAAATGACTGGTGCCAAGAAAAAGATCATTCGATCACTTTCCATTTCGGTTTTTTATCAAACATTTGTTTCCGAAAACCTTGCCTTGTTTGCAAGGTGGTAACAAGGTGACAGACGACGCCAAAGCGACTGACATTGCACCCCAAACAGTGAAATATATTTAAAACTTCGATTTTCTGATGAATGCTCAATTTTACATAAAAAAATAAAACAAGTAAGAAAATTATAGTCGGTCTAGACCTACTATACGATACCCTATACCATGCGTTTAGAGACCCTATATCATAGGTCCAACTCATTAGATAAGTATATAAAATAAGCATAAACCAAATTTGAGTGGTATTGTTATTAATTTTTTGCTTTCGGATAGGAAAATGTTCATATAGGATGTTATATTTATATGGAGACTAGGTAAAAAAAAAAATGGACTGATCCTGACCATATTTGGGAAGGTCACTTATATACAAACCAAATTTGAGAAAAATCAGTGCAATATATCTGGTTTTTGGTAGATTTAAGTGAAGATCGGGAATTAGCTTCATATGGGCTATAACTAATAATTGTCCTATAGGGTTTATTTTTGGCCTATTGATAAACGGATGTAATAAACATATAAAAACACAATTTGACCGAGATCTATATAATTTGGATATTATGGCAATTTAAGTCGATCTCATAGGGGTAATTTATACGGGGACTAGGTCTAAACATGAACCGATTTTCACCAATTCAATACCGTTCATCCTATGACCGATAGAAGCTTACATACTAAATTTCATCAAAATATATTCATATTTGCGACCTTTAGTTTGATTACAAGGTTTACATGGACACCCAGATGGACGGACGGATGGACATCGCTAAATCGACTCATTTATGAAATAGCATTTAAGACTGTACTTAGTTTTTATTTATGCTAAAAAATCCTTTTTGTCTGCAACAGGTTTATTTTTGAATTGTTCTTCTATCAGTATTGAAACAGGGCAAACAATAGAAAAAAAATTTAAAAAGTTTAGAAAACAAAAAAATTATGTTTTTTGTCCCTCCTTAACAACGATATAATTAACACAGACACACAGTGGGTGACAATACATTGGAAACTTTTAAAAAATTCTGGATTGTTAATTTTGATTTTAAATAATTTCGCGTTAAGTCGTAAAATTATGTATTTTTTTTTACGAAACCACTGTTTGGTGTGTTCTCTATCAAAAGGTAACAAATTCAATTTAAAAACAAAATAGATAGACGAAAAAAATTTATTTTTTAGTGATGACAAAACAATGGAAACTTTTAAATTTCTGTACCAGATTTGATTAAAACAATAAAAATAGAAGATGGTATGAAAGAAATTATATAAAATATTAACGTTATTTAAATTTTTGTAGTTTCTGACGTTTTCTTGCAGCTGTTTTTTAAATACAATTGTATTTTTCAAAGTTTAAATCTTATGCTGGCTACACACCAGGTAACGGTTGCATCAACCAACGAAAAATATCAAAACTTTTTGATATTTCTGCTTGGTTGAGGCAACCGTTGCTACGTGTGTATCATTGTTGCTACAACACATTGAAGCAACCGTTGCCTGGTGTGTAGCCAGCATTATGATTAATTTACGGCAAGAATAAAGTTTTGTGAAGCGTTAAAAATCAAAATAGTAAATGATTTTACTGCTTGAGAAATATTCTATTAATAAATCCATAATCCATAAATCCAAAAATTATCAGAAATATCGTGAAAGAGGTTTGGTGAGGACTCAACATTTAAACGGCAGTCCTCCCTCGTAAAACTAGTCAAAGACACGATATTTTAATGTCTAAAAATGTTACCTAAAGAGGTCATTAACAATCTGAAACTAAAAAATATGCGCTCGAACTGTTTCCCGAAAAGCAATTGACGTTGATCTTGGTTGTTATCTCGTCCTGTAAAGAAACCACTGATATCAGAGAAAAATCGTCTGGTGCGCATAAATTTTGCTAAAGAACCCATGAACTGCTCAACACGGAATTAGAATACTGTTCTTTTTCCAAGTTTAATATAAGAGGCCATGATGGAAGAACATTTATGCGATGACCAAAGGGAAAAAGACTAAAGCCAAAAGATGCAAATAAAACTGTTGCTTTTTGGGCCAAGGAATGGGTCCAATTCATGTAGTAAAAGATGCTCTACCTAAAATTGGCTGTTGGCAAATTCTAAATGATGTAATGTATCCATACGCGGAAGAACTATGCCCCTATTCCGGAAGTTCCAACATGACAATGATCCAAAACATACCTCCAAAGTTGCAACCGAATGGCTACCTACAATCTAAGGAATTAGTGTTTTGGAATGGCCAGTCAATTATCAGATCTCAATCCCATAGAAAATCTATGGGAAATTGTAGATCTAAAACTACTATGTCTGAACATACACATAGCGATTGTTCTTAAGATATGGGAATAAAATTCTAAAATTTCCTTTTTCTAAGATTACAAAAGACATTTTTAAATGTGAAAAACTGTAAGATGAAAAAATTAAAATTTATTAATAAAATGATAAAGATCGAAAATATTTGTAAAAATTAAAATTCGATAAATTTATGTTTTACTTTTTAATTTCAACAAATTACTTGTAATCACCTTAAACAACAAAATATTTTCGACATTTTATTTCATACATATTTTAATAAAAATCCATTTTCAAAAAGGGATATTTTCCTATTAAGCCCCAACAAATTCATAGTGGTTAGAAAAACGACATTTAAATAATTCAAAGTAGGTAATAGGTAGAATTATTACCTATAGTTAATATATTTTGCGTTGATTTAACAAAAACTTATAGAAACATTAAATAATTGGGACAACGGTTTTAAATTGTACGCGGCCAATTAGCCGGGAACATTAGAAGTATGTGTTTTTATATACCAATTTCCTAGCGATATTTTTGAGCTGATGGAATAAGAAATAACTCATAAGGAACAAAAGAAAATCCCAAAAACACTTAAGGGACGTGCCCAATAAAAATGTTATACACAATAAAAAGTTCCTTAAGGTGCTATTACATGATGTGTTTTTTACATATGTACTGTCAAATTTTCCCACAACAAAATTTGCATACATCGTATGATACATATTAAACATTGTTTATGTATAATACATGAGGAAAGTCACATATACATTTTTCAATTAGAACATGTTCTATTTTGGCATGAAAATACAACACTGCTTGTGGCGAAAGAAAAACAGAGTAAATTATAAAGATTAATATTGAAAGAAAAATAAATTGTTTAATATTAATTAACAATTAAAAAATATATAACTTTTTTTTAACAATAAATTTTTGTAAATTCACAAATTAAATCAGCTGTTGTTTACATTTAGAGGTTATGTCATACGGAAATACATATGAACGTGTGATAGCAAAAATTATGAATCGCATGTAAATGACAATTTTGACAGACATGAGGAATTTAATATGGATAAAAAACGTGACAGTACATATGTAAAAAACACATCGTGTAATAGCACCTTTAGAAAATAACTTTCAACTACATTTGTACCATTTATAATACGAATAATTGAATATAAGAAAATATAAAACCCATAAAATCTTGTCGGCACTGGCCGGATTTAATAAGTAATAGTTTGAAGATTTTAAAAATTATTGTTGAAATATAACAAATTATTGTTAAAATAATAACGCAAACTAGGATAAAGTAAACATACCAGTTTTTGATGCAAGTTGTTTTCTTTAGTTTTTAACTTCAAACCATACTCTTCGCTAACAGCTACACGTTTCTATTTATTTATATAGTTTTGCACTAGAACTTTTTAATGCTATTAGTCCTTTTAAACTTAAATATAAATTCACACTACTTTTTAACATATTTTCACAATTTCAATTAGATTTTCACAAGATAACAAATTATACGCGTCCGTTTTCAACAATGCCGTTATAAACTAAAATATAAACAACCAACAACTCAAGAAATATGGCAAGGTACTTTACAAATGTCAAATACAATTTTATGATAACAAAAACAAGAAAACAGCTGTTCTATGAAAAAAGTATTTAACGTAACCATGGAAGAGGAACCAAAAAAGGTTTGGAAATTATTTAACACAACTTTGTTATATGTAAAAAAAAAAATTATGGAATTTACTTATTAGGGATTAAAAATATTCGGACGAGATATTTCTCAAATACCGTGTTTTCGCAATAGCTTTTTATATGGCATTGGAGGTGGAATCGGCATTGGTGTATTAACATTTTTAGGAACATCACGTACTACATTCTCTACACATGTAGGATTTAGTACATTCTTTTGTGGTACGATAGCTTATTGGGGCTGGTGCAGGTAAAAACAAAGTAACTTAAATATTTTAGATTTAACTAATACCCACACCTAAATAATTCAAAATTTATTTGTTAAAAGAATAGCTTAGTTTATTTAAAAATCGCAAAAATCTCGTTGAGTTAAAAATAGAGATTGCTAGATTCAAAACTATTTAATAAGATTGCATTTAATAAATTTTTTAATTGAACGAATTCCATTCTATTTTAAAAATATTTTTTTAGGTATCAGTGGTCAGCCCAACGTTTTGAGTACGCCCAATTAGAAAAGGCAATGCGTAGACAAGCCATGTACGAGGGGACAGAAATAGAAAAAGAGTTGGACCTTAAATCAGCGTAGTATTAATTTATAATATTGGTTGAAATTTGTTAGTATTTTTATGATTATATTTTAAAGTATCCACATACATAGAAAAAATTAAACATATTTAAATATCTTTGTATAAACGTTATAAAAGTCTTCTAACATGTGAAGATGTTAGTGTAATTAAGTCAGTGGTTTCATTAACAAATGCATTTTTTTTCGTTATTTTATGTAAACATTTGAATATAAAACATTTATGCAAACGAAATTAAGGTTTTAAAATAAAGTATAAAATGTATCACAAATTTTAGAAAGGGTTTAGGTCCAACTATAATGAGGTTATACAGTGAGTGACAAAACAATGGAAACTTTTAACAAAATATATTTTTGACGACTTGAACGGTCAATAACAAAAAATTGGATCATAATTTTAAAATCTTTTATTAATTTAAAAATTTGTATGTTTGATTTATTTAAGAAATATTATTATTATTAGAAAAATATAGAAAAAAAAAAACAACTTAAAAGTAATAATTTTTATGCTGTTGACAAAACAATGGAAACCTTTACTAGACAATAATTGAAAACTTTCCCCCTATATTAGATTTCAATATTTTGTTGGTATCCATTATTTTTTAGTAATGTTTGTTCACAACGCCAAGGCATTGATTCAAGTAAAATGTTGATGAAATTTGTATTGTTTCTGTAAAATCGTGTCCGTATTTTTCGATCTACAACTTTCCATAGATTTTATATCGGATTAAGGTCTGGTGAATAGGCTGGCCATTCCCAAACGCTAACTGCATTAGATTGTAACTATTCGGTTAAAATTTTGGAAGTCTGTTTTGGGTCATTGTCATGTTGGAACTACCAAGTCAAGAAATATTTTTCTCTGCGGAAAGAGAACAGTATTCTAATTCCGTCTTGACCAGTTGTTGTGTTCTTTAGCAAAATTTTTTGGAGCCAGACGATTTTTGTCTGGTATTAGCGGTTGCTTTACAGGACGATAACAACCATTATCAGCCTCAATTTCGCGTCGGGAAACAGTTCGAGCACATATTTATACCCTATACCACTCTGTGGTCAAGGTATAATTACTATGTGCTGATATTTGTAACTACTTAAAATATTTGACCTAGACCCATCTTTTATTATACCGATCGATAAAAATTATGGATGATAGAGCTCCGTAAAGTTGGAATTTTTTAGCTTTTAGAAAAAGGCGCGAAATTTTTTGAAAAATATCCTCTTTCAAATCAAATTGTAGGCAAAGTAGCTAAACGATTACAATGTTTTTGGTATCGTTTGAAACGTATTTTTATTTTCTATAAAACGAAATTAAAATGATGTTATTTGGTTGTTTACTTTTTCTACAGTCTCAGTTTTCCAAATATACTATATTGTGGTAGTTTTTTCTACTTTGATAGAATATAACTAAAATGTTTAAATATGTTTACTTAGATATTACCTAAAATGGTTCACTTATACAACACTCTAATTAAAGTAAACTTGGCTGCATATACTTGCCTGTCTGCACGCAACAACCATAAAGTTGTAAAAACATCTTGACGATCTATGTGGGCGTGTTTTGCCATAACTCAGTGAAAAATTAATCGATTTTAAAGTTATATGGCTTATTTTAAAGGTTATAAAATACCAAATATTATCTAATTTTTGCAGATTTTTAAATTATTTTTCACGATTTTTTTTGGTGCTTGAAAACAGAAATTTTAATTTTTTTCATATTTTACTTTGATTTTGATAGGATGGCGAAGTGTTTTTAAGAAGATTGTTAATGTTTTGTAATTTTTATGTATTGGCAATAATAAAAACTACAAATTCTGGAAGGCAATGATCTTCAAAATTTTGTTAATGAATTCAGCACAATAACAAATCCGCTTGCGCTACCTGAATTATTTTTAAACGGCCCAAAAACACTCAAAAATAAAAAAAAACAAGAGTTTTAAATTCGGCTGTGCCGAATCTTTGATACCCTCCACCTCGGTTTGAGTCTTGATAATAAATGTAAATGAAAAAGTAAACAATTTGTTAAACTTAATACCAAATTATTTCAGCAAATTCTTTGGGTTGGTTTTCGTCTTTTCTATTATTTCGGATTTATTTCGGTGTTTGCTTTTTGGTCATCGTGGTTGCTGATCGGCATGCATTTAGGTTATATACCTATATGCATGCTTTTCCGGTTATATGACATAACTTCTCGTTTAATTTAGTTTTTGCTAATTAAATAGCTCGCCCTAACCTTCATTGCAAAGGTAATGGTTGTGTAGGGTGGCTATATGCATTAAATCGTGCTAATTGGATATGGCTGTATGGTTTCTTTTAACTGGCCAAATATTTCTTCATTGCGGCCATATAGGTCGGATGGAGTAACAAAATAATAACCAAAAAAAAATCAATTTTTTTATTAAAATATTGCCATATTTGGAAAACATAGAGAATAAATTTATAATAATAAATTCAAATTAGGGATGCCAAACGCAAAAAACCAAATGTCCCAAATATTTTAAATAAAATAATTTGTTCTCTTTATTTTCTGAAAAACTTCAAATTTTCATCCAAAAAAAATTGTGAAAATTTATATGTAAAAAAAAAAAAACATTCTCATCAAATTGCGTTTATTTATGTAACAGTTTTTATGTTCGCAATTCTTAAATATCATTTGACGTTTTCTAAAATTCATTGAATTTAAATTAATGTTTTCTGTAGTGCGATTCTGTAAATTTCAACGATCCGACAATCGCAAAATATATCGACAGCTATTGTTGCACTAAGGATTAAGTGATTCACTAAGTACACACATCTTAACGACAGTCGACAAATCTATTTTTCTATTTATTTAAATTGTAAACGAGTGGCATCTCTGTCAAAATAAGCGAAAAACACAAAGAATAGAAAAAAACAAATTACTTCGTGTTTGACGGGATGATTTTATCTTTGTTTAATATCTTTATTTTTTACTAATATTTCTGTGTATTTATTTGAAAATGAAATAATGAATTGAATATGCTATTTAATTTTTTTATTTATATAAAAAAGTTTTTAATTAAAGCAAAATATTTTCACTATTTTATGATTTTTATTTATGTATGACGACATTTCAACCTAAAAATTGAAGTTTTTATCGATTGAATAAACAACACAAAAATGGTTGTCGTTTAGATAACAACAGCTGACTTAAACAATAGCGAATATCGTTTAAAAATTTTACTGATAATTTTGCAATTTTCTTTTTTTAACGATTCGACTATCGTCAATATTTTTTTTAAATGTAAAAATTTTTTAAATGTAAACATAGGTACTTGGTGTTTTTTTTTTTGGAATTTCAATTTGTGTTTAACGAATAAAATTTATATATTAAAGATGAAATTGATGTCTTCTAAATTTAAAATTATAATTTCCGACGTTTTGATATGATTTTCCGAAATTCAATTAATTGTAATTTATAATTGGAATTTTTTAATTCCAGTTTTTAGAATTAATATTTTCTTAAATTTGAATGGAAAATTTAAAAAGTGCAATTTTGTATTTATGTGAATAATAATGCTTTAGTAATTATAAACAATTTTTAAAAATTAGATGTAATCGCAATCAGATATTTTGTAGGTAAAGCAGAATAATAATTCTATATAACTATGTAGAACTGTTTTGAAAGCAAAAAACTCATTGATGAACTCGGTAACTCTATTTTGTAAAGACAACAAAAAGTTAATATGACAAACTTATGTTCATATTTGTAAAAGAATAATGAAAATACGTATGAAATAAAAGACCAGCCCGTGTATACTCTTAACATTGTTCTGTATGATATCCAGTTGAAAATATTAACATTCTTGTTAAAATAGAAATAACTATTGCAAAGCTAATTAGAACAAACAAAAATTGTGGCGCCATCTACTGTGGCATAGTAACGCTGAGCAAAATGAAGTGACACTCTGTTAATGCAAAAGAAATGTATTTTCCCCACAACAAAATATTGCAGAATTTTATGTAAATAAAATAATATAACGACTTATTTCTAACATGCAGTTGTTATGGATATACATATATAATATATGTATATTATTTGTATTATTTAATATGTTTATATAAATTTATAAATAAATTTATACATAAAATTTTTTTTTGCTATATTTACATTGTTTTTTTTTTATTAACAACTAGGTATTTTTGCATTTTTTGCTTTAGATGCTGGTGAATTTTTACTCCCTTTATATTAACTCGTAGTGTCTGCTTGTCGAAAAAATTTTGGATCGATTTTAACCAATTTCCCGTGAGCCATTCGATCTGAAATTTTGCAGGCAGGCTCGTGGTAATAACAGAAATGATCTAACAAAATTTTTAGAGTGATGGCAAAACAATGGAAACTTTTAAATTTTTCTACCAGAGTTAATAAAAAATGTACAAAAGGTTAGTTTTTATTATATTATTACCACAACGACCACAAAAACAACAAGTCCAGCTATGACAACAATACAACATTTAGAATAACAACAAGAACAATATAGAAACATCATATTTTTCATTTTTTTTTACTTTTCAGAGATTTCCCTGGACCTGTTCCACCGATTTTAACGATTTTTGAAATAGAAATCTTCCCATGAATTTGTTGAATCATTCTCACTAAAAATGAACACTGTAGCTGCACTATTCAGGGCGTGCTCGTGACAAGAACAACATAGAAAATTATATTTTTTCAAGACTTTTTTTAGTTCTTCATTCAAATCTCGGGCCCTAATCGACCGATTTGGACGATTTTAAATAGCAAACTTTTTAGGATGTTAATGAATCATTTTTTATGTCAACGAGCACCCTAGCTGCCCGATTGATGCCGTCATCGTGATTTCCACAGACGGACAGACGGACATCGCTATATCAACTCCGGTTGTTATAAGGATCACAAATATATATATTTTATGGGGTCCAAAATTTTTTTTCTATATATATACCCTCTGCACACTGGAGTGGAGGGTATAATAAAAAATTTGCTTGAGCTACCTGGATTATTTTTTAAAGGTCGAACATTTACAATTTATGTATTTTGCAACAATTAGAAACTTTTGACCTGACGCCAGGTCAAAAAATGAAGTGAACATAATAAAAAATTTGCACTAATAAATCTAAAACATCGGAAGTCCTCTAGCGCTACCTGTACCATTTTTTAGCAGTTACTGATTTCAGCATAAAAAAAAAATAAAATAAAGTAAATAGAAACTTTATGCCTAGTGTTATTGTGTTAATGACTGATATACGAGTATATTGACCTTTATTTCCGTGCTGAGGCCAGTTGCCATTTGACTCAATAAGAGACCACAGAGTATTTTGGTAAAAAGTAGAGCATTTCTATATTATATCGTATAGTATATCTATAACATTAATATATTAATATTAAAAATATTTCAAAAATGTGTATCTGTAATAATAATTAAAAATTTAATATTAGTTTAACATGTTATAATAGAGTGGTATTTTTTATACCCTATACCACTATGTGGTTTGGGTATAATGACTTTGTGCTGCTGTTTGTAACAACCAAAAATATTTGACCTAGACCCATCTTTAATTATACCGATCGAATCAGAATCACTTTTTGAGTTTTTGAGTTGATTTAACAATGTCCGTCCGTCCGTCCGTCCGTCTGTGTGTCCATGTAAAGCTTGTAATCAAACTGCAGGTCGCAAATATGAATATATTTTGATGAAATTTGGTATGTAAGCTTTCATCGGCCATGGGATGAACGCTATTGAAATTGGTGAGAATCGGTCCATGTTTAGACCTAGCCCCCATACAAATTACCCCTATGAAATCGACATAAATTGCCATAAGATCCAAATTGTCATATAGATCTTACTCAAATTGGGTTTGTATGCGTTCATTATATCCACTAATGAGTAGTCCAAAAATGATCCCTTTGGCCCTATATAGAGCTGCTTCCCGATCTTCACTTAAATCTATTAAAAAACAAAAATATTGCACTAATTCTTCTCAAATTTTGTTTGTATATATATTTTTTCAAAATACGAAAGACTTTACCAAACATGATCAAGATCGGTCCATTTTTAGACCTAGTACCCTTATAGATATAGAATCCGATATGAACTTTTTCATATCTGCAGCCAAAAAAATTAATAAAAATCCCACTCAAATTTGGTTTTTGCTTATTTTCTATGTCCAGTTAGTTGGAGAGATAGGGTTTCTAAACGCATGGTATAGGGTATCGTATAGTCGGTCTAGACCGACTATAATTTTCTTACTTGTTTTTTTCTAGACTTTCGGATTTAAACAGTATGTATTGTGAAGTTATAAGTCCTTTGAGTGGCTAAATAACAAAATTTCATTGCGAAATTTGGAATTTTGAGATCTTTAGGTGGTTTTCTTTATAAAAAAATCGGGAAAATAGGTCCAAAAGTGGTCCAATTTCATTAAAATTTTACAGTGTTTTTGTAAACACTGTAAAATTTTTTGTAAATTTTTATACCCTATACAACTATGTGGTTTGGGTATAATGACTTTGTGCTGCTGTTTGTAACTACCAAAAATATTTGACCTAGACCCATCTTTTATTATACCGATCGACTCAGAATCACTTTCTGAGTCGACTTAGCAATGTCCGTCCGTCCGTCCATCTGTGTGTCCATGTAAAGCTTGTAATCAAACTACAGGTCGCAAATATGAATATATTTTGATGAAATTTGGTATGTAAGCTTTTATCGGTCATAGGATGAACGCTATTGTAATTGGTGAAATTCGGTCCGTGTTCAGACCTAGTCCCCATACAAATGACCCTTATGAAATCGACAGAAATTGCCATGAGATCCAAATTATCATATAGATCTCAGTCAAATTGGGTTTGTATGTGTTTATTATATCCATTAATCAGTAGTCCATAGTCCCCATAGGACAATTCTTAGTCATAGGCCCCATATAGAGCTGCTTCCCGATCTTCACTTTAATCTATCAAAAACCAAAAATATTGGTTTGTATATATTTTTTCAAAATATAATTGACTTTACCATATATGGTCAGGATCGGTCCATTTTTCCACCTAGTCCCCATATAAATGTAGCACCCGATATGAACTTTTTCATATCTGCTGCAAAAAAAAATTAATAACAATGCCACTCATATTTGGTTAATGCTTATTTTCTACATCCAATTAGTTGGAACGAAGAGATATGGTCTCTAAACCATGGTATAGGGTATCGTATAGTCGGTCTAGATCGACTATAATCTTCTTAGTTGTTATGTATGTTTTAAATTTTTTCTCAAATAGCGAAAAAATTGTATCCCATAAAATCTTTTTAATTATATTTAATGAATAATAGTGGCTGCTGGACAATTTACTTCCTTAAAACTTAGAAATGCATTTGTACACTGAAATAATATTTTATTTATTTAGTTAATTACTTATTTAACAATACAGTATAACAGGAACGAGTCTTATATTACAATACTGGGGAGATATAGTTAAAAATTAAATTTTGTTAAAAAAAAAGGGAGACAACAAAAATTAATTATAACATCTATATACATATGTATATAAAATGGAATGTGTGTTTGTTTATTTGTTTATTTGTTTGTTTGTACCTTATAGGAGACCAAACCTCTGGACCGATCTTCCTGAAATTTTCACAGCATTTAACTAGGACTCTGGCATGATTAATAGGGTACTTTTTTTCGACCACGCCCACTTTTACGCCCACTTTTTTAAAATTATGTAATTGCTCCCACATAGTTTTTAACAGATTTACTTCAAATTGTATACACATTATACTCCAGGCGAGGTAGAAATAAACATTTCTTACGCCACGCCCCTTTTCACGCTAAATTTTGTTTGAAAGTTTTAAACTTTTTGTTCTCTGTACAAATTTCTTCCTTCCAACGGATTTTTTTTTATTTGGTAGTATATTGCTCTTAATACTGTTAACGTCGCCATATAACCACGCCCACTTCACCGCCCCTTTTTTTAATTCAGATACTTACTTATACCACTAACAATGTTTGCTATACAAAATACTTTTTTTGTAATATGTATTTACCTAAAGTTTTATACACTTTTTATCTACAGGTAAGGTAGCCATACATTTTTTTATTACCAAATCCCCCTTTTTCGCCTCATTTTACCTTAAATTATAATTAATCTGCTTTCAATCTATATATATAAAATGAATGTGTGTTTGTTTGTGCTTTATAGGAGGCCAAACCCCTGAACCGATCTTCCTGAAATTTTCACAGCGTGTTACTGTGACTCTGGAAGGAATAATAGGCTATATATAAATTTTTGATTGGACAAAGGGGCGGTGCCACGCCCATATAACCCAGCGGTCATATTTGGTACATATGGTATTGGCATGAATAGAAATACATACCAGGAGGAAAGTGGGCGGGGCCACGCCCCTTTTTAGAAAAATAAAATATCGTAATATCTTCTAACCATTTTTTAACCTACGGCGATGATATTTGGTATATATCGTACTGAAATTAATAGAAATAGTACTACAAGAAAACTGGGTGGGACCACGCCCTTTTTAGAAAAATTAAAATCCATAATAACTTCTATTAAGCCCTTGACTATATAAAGTTGTTAGTGGACAAAGGGGCGAGGCCCCGCCCATATAACTCAATATTTGGCATGGATTGATTTGCTTAATAAGGTGTTTTCTTAAATAGGTATACATTCCATGCGAAAGTCGGCGGGCCACGTCTCTTTGTTTCCGATTTGTAGGAAGCCAGACCTGTACACCATTCTTCCTTAAACTTTCACAGTGTGAAACTTTCACTCACTACACCTACTTTTTTATATTCGATTATTGCTGTGCCAGGCTTTCCACCACATGTGCTACAACTCAAAATTGGAGTGCCCATTATTTTACTGCGCAATATCGATCCACCACGTCTTTGCAATGGCACTCGACTTGCAGTAAAAAAATGCTAAATAATTTAATAGAAGCGACCATTATAACAGGAAAATATAAAGGAACAGATGTACTTTTGCCACGCATTCCAATGATCCCAACTGATTTACCACTCGGCTTCAAACGAACACAGTTTCCTGTTCGATTAGCATTTGCGATAACTGTTAACAAAGCTCGAGGTCAATCTATTCAAGTTTGCGGCTTAAATTTAGCAAATACATGTTTCTCGCATGGACAGCTTTATGTTGCATGCTCACGTGTAGGGAAACCCACCGACTTATATGTTTATGCTCCAGATGGACAAACTAAAAATATTGTACATCCTAAAGCATTGCAATAATTAATTCTAAATTAAATATATAATATTTTGTTAATGGATAAATATTTTTTTTTTATTTTGTTTTATTTTATAACGATGAGGGGTAGCGAAGTACACCGGGTTCAGCTAGTAATAAATAATAAGAGACAAATAATGATTGCAAATGGACTTTTGCATACCTGCAGCCAAAAAAATTAATAACAATGTCACTCAAATTTGGTTAAAGCTTTTTTTTATATCGATTTAGTTGGACCGAAAGATAGGGTCTCTAAACCATGGTATAGGGTATCGTATAGTCGGTCCAGACCGACTATAATTTTCTTACTTGTTTAAATATAATACAGAAATTAGCAAATTTGGCATCTTTAGTGACATTTTAACAAAATTTTTAAGAAAATTTTGAACGGGGACTAGGTCCAAACGTGGACCGATTTCAAAGATTTTTTTGTAGATCTCGTCACTGGCCTAATAAACCCTTATGATTCAAATTTCATCGTAATAGAATAACATTTACTACATTCAGTGGTATTAAAACTAATTTTTAAGGAAAATTTGTATGGGGACCGGATCCAAACATGGGCTCATTCTAACAAATTTAAGTAGGGTTTTAATTTTCAGCACATTATCTTTATTTTTGCAACATGTGATATTAGCAAAATAATATTGAACTTTGATAGGATATATTGAAGCCTCCTGTCAACTTTCAAATTCATTTCTAACTTTTAAAATATCTTAATTAGTTTAAAAGTTATGATTTTTGCAACGAAAAAGGCCTCACTGTGCGTCGGTTAAACACTCTATCGTTCGTGTCGTTATTAATCTAAATATTGATAACGCTGTTTTTTGATTTTCTTGAGTGGGCAATAAGTGTTTCTTACACCTTAGGACACTCGTATTGGTTGAGTACCATTGATTTTTTGAAACCCGTAGCTTTAATATATTAGTAATGAGTAAACTGAACGTTCTTTTAATGACATACAGTAATTCATTCTTTGTTTCTTTGACATTTTTTACAGAGACTATGTTAAAATTTCTACTAATTTATTAAAAATATGCAGTTATTGTTAAAAAATTTTTTTTGTGTTAAAATTGAATAAGTTATTTTCCCATTAATACTTGTACTTGCATTTTGTATTTTTTGCTTAATCAAATAATTCTTGAACTAATCCACTCATTTAACATGATTACAATTAAACGATTTTTACTTGAACAGCTATTTAAATAAATGTGTAAGATTTACATATCAATATCGAACGCTGGTTCAGCATTAGAAAAGAAACTCGTTATATTTTCTGTTAAATGTACAATTCCATATTTTGAATGAATACTCTTAGCAAGATCATCAAAATCAAACTCTCTACATTACTAAAAGTGGCCGACTCAGCTAGCTCACGTGTCGCTAGCAATACGAAACGGAAAAAATAAATATTAACTACTTGTCTCTCAAATCTACAGTTTGCGACGTGTGATCGACGACATTGGGCTGATTTTATGTCTGCTCAAAGTATTTAAAAAAAAGTATATTTTGATTTCAAAACTGTGTTATCAATGAATAAAAAATAAATTTAAATAAAATATTTGATTTAAAATACAAAAATATTCCAATTATAAAATAAAGTATATTTAGATTGCACTTTATAACACAACGAAAAAGTGAAATGAATTTAGATACAACAAAATCATCCACCTTAATATTTTTTGTTAATGGCAAAAAGGTAATAGAAATATAAATAGAAATATAAGTAGAAACAGAAATAGGTAATCGAATTATATAGGTTAATTTATTCTAATTTTTTTGTTTTTGCATATTAAAATACTTATAACATACTTAATGAATATCTATTGTGAGTTAAGCGTAATGTAAATGGATGCTCTTGTTGTTGTTGTCTCTTTTTCAAATGTAGTCGTTTAGAATCAATGAATTTGTTATTGATTTTACTATCATACGCGATGAGTTTGTCACAAATGGTGTTTTGTTTGCAGAGCTTGCAAGGAATTCATTCCCACATTAAATTTTCAAATTAATTTTCGTTTCTGTACAAGTTATAATAAAAAGAATTCGGGTAAGGGTATTTAACATTATTTCAGAATTTGATTTATATTGGTACTTTAATTTGTACGATATTGTTAAAATTAGAACGTATTATTATCATTTGACATCAAATATTGTACAGTTTTTTTTTTTTTTTTTTTTGAAAAACTATAAAATTTCTTGGGAACTTTTCGCAAACTGTGAGATATTACGCATGAGAAAACTTAATGTAACTTATAACAATATAGCAGATACGTTTTTGGCCGCACAAGAAGCAGCATTTCGAAGTTCTCGAAAATCTTTTAAAATGCCGTACACTTTTATTTCTACACACACTGATCTAGACAAGACAACCTGGATACCTTTATAAAAGACAAATTTTTTCAATATCAAACAGAGGAAAACGAATAAACACCATTCCACATCGGAAAGAAATGTCGAAAAGACACTTCTTTTTAAACTCCATCTGTCTTTGGAACCATCTACCCCCCCTACTATTCAAATTATAAGCAATGCAAGCCATCTTAAATTCGCTATTTTTGATTTTTTTTTAAAATAAAGTTTATATTTCTTTTCATTTATTTTATTATTTTTTAACTTTAACATTTTGCATTGATTGCAATCATTATTTGTCTCTTATTATTATGTTATAATTAATTTTTTTTTGTCTCCCTTTTTTTCTAACAATATTTAACTATATCTCCCCAGTATTGTTATATAAGACTCGTTCTTGTTATACTGTATTGTTAAATAAGTAATTAAATATATATAAAAAATATTATTTCAGTATACAAATGCATTTCTATGTTTTAAGGAAGTAAATTGTCCAGGAGCCACTATTGTTCATCTATATATATAAAAGAGTTGCGTGAGTGACTGACTGACTGACTGACTCGTTCATCATCGCCCAGCCCAAACCGCTGAACTTAGAAACTTGAAATTTGGCATGTAAGTTCCTTTTACAGAGTGCAGATCGACTAAGACGTCATTTTTTGAAATTCGAATTTTTAGGGGGTAAAAAAGGGTAAAAACGGCCGAAAAATGCCATTTTTAAAAAATCTTTAAAAAAAAGGTCCTAGGAGTATGCAATTTGGAATGTAGGTTCCTTTTGGGACGCAGATTCGAACCAAAATAAGAATTTTTGAAAATTCGCATTTTTAGGGGGTAAAATGGGGTAAAAACGGTCCAAAAAGGGACATTTAAAAAAAATCTTTAAAAAAGGTCCCATGATATCAAATTTTGAACGTAAGTACCTTTTACGATGCAGACTCGAATCAAAATATGTATTTTCGGAAATTCGGGACATTTTTAAACATTATCCCAGGAATATGAAATTTGGAATGTAGGTTCCTTTCAGGACGTACACTAGAACCAAAGTATAAATTTTTGGAAATTCGCACTTTAAGGGGATAAAAAGGGGTAAAAGCGTCCCAAAAGGGAATATTTTTAAAAATGGTCCCAGGAATAGGACATTTGGAATGTGGGGTCTTTTTGGGAGGCAGATTCGAACCGAAATAGGGATTCTTAGAAATTCGCGCTTTAAGGAGCTAAAAAGGGGAAAATAAAAGGGAAAAAATTTACATTTGGTATCTTCTAAACAAATGAATCTAAGAATATGAAATACAGTATGTGGATTCCACTAGAGACTTCAGATGCGATGAAAACTTTTGGAATTCGGATTTTAAGGGGGATGAAAACGGTCAAAAAAGAGGAAATGGTACCTTTTTGTATCTTCTTAATATATTAATCTGTATACATGAATTTTGTCATACAGACTCCACCGAATACATGGGCATCAGTCAGGGATGAATTAATTGGTAATTCTAATAAGTGTACATTTGCTATCTTCTAAACAATCGAATATAGAATGAGGTTCGTGAATTCCACTGGAAATAGAAACACCCGATGAGAGGGAAACTTTTGGAAATTCTTAACATATTAGTCTATATACAGACTCCACTGAATACGTGGGCATCAGTCAAGGATGAATTTATCGGTAATTCTAACATGTGGGGGAAGAAAAATGGCCAGAGAGGTAAAAATTATATATCTGGTATCTTCTAAACAAACAAAAAAAAAAAATATAAAATATAGTTTGTGGATTCCATAAAAGATAGAAACATTAAATGAGACGGATGCTTTTGAAAATTCGGATGTTAAAGGGGGGTGGGCAAAAATGGAAGTGTAAAGTGTACCTTTTTGTATCCTCTTTACAAAGTAATTTGGGAATATGAAATTTGATATATAGATTCTACCAGAGACACATACATCGGAGAAGAATAAACTTTGTTTTAATTCGATCCCTTGGGGGGTAAAAACGGCCCAAAAATGCGAAAACTGATACTTTTCAACTGGTAAATTTTCCTTTGAAAGTACATTTTCTTAAGAAAACAAGAAAGAAAATGATAGTTGGTCTAGACCGATACCCTATACCATGCGTTTAGAGAATTGGTCTTAGGTCCAACTAATTGGGTTTAAAAAAAAATCAAAAACCAAATCTACGTCGAAAATTGGACCAATCCTGAACAATTATGGTAAAGTCACTTATATTTTGCAATAACATATACAAACCGAGAAAGAGCTGTGCAATATTTTTGTTTTAGATAGGTTTAAGTGAATTGTCCAATAGGGTTTATTTTTGGTCTAAGGATTAATGGATGTAATAAACATCTACAAACCCAATTCGACTGAGATCTATTTGGTAATTTGGATCTTATGGCAAGTTAAGTCGATACCATAAGGGTCATTTGAATGGGGATAAGGTCTAAACATGCACGCATTTTCACCAATTTCAATAGCGTTTGTCCTATGGCTTGAGTTACTTCTTTCCAAACTAAACCATCGATATTACAAATAATATTATTTTTGAATAATTTTCGAACCTATAATGAATAAAAAAGTGGTACTTAAATAGAGTAGGTCGCAATACATTGGAAATTTTTACAAAATTCAAAATTTGCCAATAATGTTTTTTAATAATTACGCTTAGTGATAAAATTATGTATTTCTTTTACGAAATTACTATTGGGTGTATTCTATATTGGAAGACAACACATTTGTTACAAAAAATACAACTAAAAAAAAATAGATAAACGAAAATAAATAATGTTTTTTAAGTGATGTCAAAACAGTGAAAACTTTTAAATTTCTTTACCAGAGTTGATTAAAATAATAAAAAATAGAAGAACCAGTGAAAAAAATTTTAAAAATTTTAACCGTTATTTAAATATTTATAAATTCTGTTGTTTTCTTTCAATTATTATAAAATAATGGCAAGAATAAAGTTTAATGACGAGTTAAAATCGAGAATAATAGATGATTTTAGTGATGGCCGCAGACAAAAGAATATTTGTGAGAAATATTCTATGAATAAATCCATAAAATCGTCTGGCTAGCATTAATCTTGCGAATAGTGTTGACCAAAAAATGATATATTTAAATGGACCCAAAACGTTTAAACACTTCGGGAGTTTTACTAAAATAAATTAATACAATCGTTCGGTATAGAAATCATCCACCCCCCAAGATCATAACCATCATTTTATTCCACAGTGTTATTGTATAGTAGAGGTTTCCATTGTTTTGTCAACAGCATAAAAATTAATACTTTTAAATTTTGTTAATTTTTTCTGAAGTAATATTAATATTTCTTTTTTATTAAATAAATAAAACGTACAAATGTTTAAACTAATAAGAGGTTCCATCCAAGTCGTCAAAAATATATTTTGTTAAAAGTTTCCATCGTATTGTCACTCACACTATATTTCTTATTGTTTTTAAATATTATTATGGCTTAAATAATTAATATAATAATTATGCTAACAACGTAGCGGGTATACTGCTAGTTATATATAATTAGAAAGATTTTATGGGATACAATTTTTTCACTAATTGAGAAAAAATTTAAAACATACATAATAACTAAGAAAATTATAGTCGATCTACGATACCCTATACCATGGTTTAGAGACCATATCTCTTCGGTTCAACTAATTGGATATAGAAAATAAGAATTAACCAAATTTGAGTGGCATTGTTATTAACTTTTTTTGCTGCAGATATGAAAAAGTCCATATCGGGTGCTATATTTATATGGGGACTAGGTTGAAAAATGGACCGATCCTGATAAAGTCACTTGTATTTTGAAAAAATATATACAAACCAAATTTGAGAAAAATCTGTGCAACATTTTTGTTTTTTGATAGATTTAAGTGAAGATCGGGAAGCAGCTCTATATGGGGCCTATGACTAAGAATTGTTTTCTAGTAATTATTTTTGGACTACTGATTAATGGATATAATAAACACATACAAACGCAATTTGACTGAAATCTATATGATAATTTGGGTCTTATGGCAATTCATGTCGATTTCATAGTCATTTGTATGGGGACTAGGTCTGAACATGGACCGAATTTCACACATAGTGGTATAGGGTATAAAAATTACTTGTTTTAAACATACGAGTAGAATTTCAGTGGTGGACAAAAATTAGTCGATATTTATTTTATTTAAAATTGTACTCCAAAGCACTCTGTGCTCAGGATATAATGTATTTGTGCTGACGTTTGTAACTACCAAATAACAGATTCTTTAATCCGATTTAGCGATGTCCGTCCGTCCTTACAAAGCTGCTTCCCAACTTAAATCTTTGTAAAAAAAATATATAAAATAGTTTTTTTCAACATTGGTTTGCATAAGTTTTTAGAAAAAAAAAACGAATTTTCGTCCTAGTCCCCATTTAAAAATGCCATACAATGTGAACTTACTCATAACTGCGGAATACGAATTCATAACAATGCCAGCCAAATTTGGTTTATGCATATTTTCTATCTTTTCATTAAACTCATGATATGGGGTATCGTATAGTTGGGCTAGACCGTCTAAAATTGTATTCTTTGTTTTTACTAGAATATACTGTAAATTGTAGAACTTTTCATACCTAATACAAGAGTATTAATTACCTTATCGTTTATTTATTTTAAAAATGATTAAGAGATAGAAGGCTTAGTTAGTTTATGCAATTTTATATCTTTACACTTTACAGTTTTATTTTGAAGTGCAGTAATTAATTTAAAAAAAATGTATACTCACGCTAGTCTTAGAGTTTCCAAATGATTTTAATACCCTACACCAGAAATATTGACCTAGACTCACTCTTTATTATACCAATCGACTCAAAATCACTTTCTGAGTATAGAAATCATCATTTTGAAAATCAGAATCACTTCCTGAGTCGATTTAACGATGTAGGATTGTCCGTCTAAAGATATATTTCGATGAAATTTGAATTTTTTTCTTTTCATTAGTTTTTAGATTCTTTTATATTTTTGTTAACCTCGACGACTTATTTATCAAAACAAATCAAAATGTTTAAAATTTTCTCAGACTTAATTTTGTTTTTTTTCGGGACGACTTATCTACAAATTAACTAGCACTCATTAGTTACACTTAAAAATCATTTTATTTCCTAAAAAAACAGTGAAATTCATTTAATTAATTAATTTGAGTAGTACTTTGTTGGATAACCTTTATTTTTAATATCGGCAGTGCATCGAAGCTGCATTGAATATTCATCTGTAAAAAGAATATTTCAGGTTTTTTCTGGCAATGTGCCCAAACAAATTATTTTCATTCAGTCTGTTTTTAATTGTGCTTGTGGATAAATTAATGCAAAATTTTTCCTGAATTTGTTCCTTAATTCTGGGTGCACTCAAAAAGGATTATCCGGCTTTGCACAATCGAACTATAGCATGGTTGGTTCTCTCGGCTGTCTTTCTACGTCTTCTTTTAATAACGTTGTCTGTGGTTTTACATTTTTCTCATAGTGTTTGCTAGCATTATACACTTTCTTTCTTGAACATTTCATTTTGTCTCTAGATATTCAAGGACAAATCATCGAATTTCAGTTTTTGGATGCTCTGCTAGACCCATCCTTGAAAAAAATATATAAATTTTTTATATTTTTGTATTTAATTTTCTTACCTTTTTAAATAAAAATTTATTTTTATGTACAGAATTTTCATATGTGATGTTTTAAATGTCCGCTTAATTAGTACAATTGATCTAACTTAAACACATTTTTAAAATAAAACCTCTCCTTTTCTCTTTAAAACTACATGCATACAAATACAATAACACTCAAAAGAAAAAATAACTGTAAAAAATATTACATGATAAAAACAAAAGAAACATTTTTTGCATAATAAAATGTTCGTTAGTAAACGAGCTACATATTTAAAAACGCTAAAATGGTGACACGGTACATCTTGATTATTATATTTGGTAAGTGTGTGTTTTTTATATCCATAAATCATCGTTCCAAAAACATTGAACGTAGAACCAATTGTAGCTAGCCATCGATCCCATACGAAGCAGCCTCCCGAAATTGGGTTTGTATTTGTTTTTGAAACACTGATTACGGTCTTGATTAGAACATTTTTTGAACCTAGTCCTCATATAATATTCACCTTCAATATGAACTTTAATATATTTGCTGGCAAAAATTATCTTACAAATCTCATCTAACACATTTAAGACCAAAATGAAACTAACAATATAATTTGATTAAAAACTAATTCACTTTATAAGAAAAAATAGAAAAAAAAAGAATTCAATACTTTTTATACAACGTAACAAAACCCGGATGGGGACAATGGGTATGAAAATGTAAAAAAAAATTATATAATAAACATAAACAAATTTATTGTCTGAAAATTTTATTATTTTTAATAAAATGCCGTTATCAAAAAATTTGCTGATTTCTAACTTAGAAATTGAATAAAAGAAACTAATAAAAAGCTAATGGTTTTTTCTTCAATGTTATAATCTTACTAATAAAAAAAACCAACAACAAATAAATATTGTTTAACAAAGAAGTGCGAAAATTACCAAAACATAGGTGTCCTCATCTGGGCACGGCTGTCTTAAATCGTTAAAATTCCCTTTATGCTTATTTATTAAGACCAATGATGACCAGTACAGTCGGACCCAGCGATGCCAAATTTTTTCAAGCAAAAACCGCAAAACAGTACCTAAAAAAACACTAAAAGGCAATAAATTAGAATGAAACAAAAAGCGATAAAAACGCTGGTATTTGATGTTACTTTTTAAGTATATCAATTAAAACATTAAAAACAAAAAGCAAATAAAAATATGCATATCGCATATCGATATGCACATGTTCTGTTACGTATAAACATTTTTCACTATTTTTAGATTTAATATGAAATCCAAATTCAATATCAAACTGCTGCAGATTATAACGAACAACAGATGGACATCGCCTCATCGACTTCTCCATTTATAAAATGCGCTAAATGGGATAAATTCGCTTTGTGGGTCGTCAAAAGGCGCTAAATATAGCGCGAAAAGAGGAAAGTTGGACCTAAAACTCTTTTCCAAAGTTAAAATATAGGGTATCGTGTAATCGGTCTAGACCTGTCAAATTTTATTGAATCTAATAAATGCTCGTACACTCAGTAATACATACATACGTTATTTGTTAAGTTGCAGCAGTAGATATATATACCCTATACCACTATGTGGTTTGGGTATGATGACTTTGTGCTGCTGTTTGTAACTACCAAAAATATTTGACCTAGACCCATCTTTTATTATACCGATTGACTCAGCAAGTGATTCTTAGCGATGTCCGTCCTTCTGTGTATCCATGTAAGCCTTGTAATCAAACTATAGGTCGCAAAAATGAATATATTTTGATGAAATTTAGTCTATAAGCTTCTATCGGCCATATCATGAATAGTATTGAAACTGGTGACAATCGGTGCATGTTCAGACCTGGTCCCCATTCAAATGACCCCTATGAAAACAACTTAAATTGTCATAAAATCTAAATTAACTTAGAGTCCTCGGTCAAATTGGGTTTGTGTATGTTTATGACTCCCATTAATCAGTAGTCCAAAAATAAACCCTATAGTACAATTCCTAGTCGTAGCCCCCATATTAAGCTGCTTCCCGATCTTCACTTAAATCTATCAAAAAAACAAAAATATTGCACAGATTTTTCTCAAATTTGGTATTTATATATTTTTGTAAAAAATAAGTGACCTTACCTAGTAGTCCCCATTTAAATATATCATCCGAACTTTTTCATATTCAAAGGCAAAATAATTAATAAAAATGCCACTGAAATTTGGTTTATGCTTATTTTCTATAACCAATTAATTGGGCCTTTGAGCGCATGGTATAGAGTATCGTATAGTCGGTCTAGACCGAATATAATTTTCTTACTTGTTGTTGTTAATTTCTTACAATATGACCTCGCTAATCCGCATAATTGATTGTAGATCCCAATCGAGTTCTTTTTGAAGAAGCGGGTAATTTATATTTAATCTTTTTAAACGTTTTATCAATTTAATTTATTTATTTTTTTTCTATATCAATTTGAATTTCACCTAAAATATATACGGTTGTAAGTGCGCTATTTATTAAATTTATGAAATGTTCTATACAATTGGTATAGTATGGTAAAAAGTGAAAAAATTTGATAACCTTGTTCAGATTTACAACAATGTCTGTTTTGACATTCCACTTTTAGATTTACCGGTATTTTAAATTATTTTTATTCATACCTCAGTTTTCATTTAAAAACTGATAGTTAAATGTTCACCCCTGTTCTCGAAACCACTATCACAAAAAAAAAATTCGTAAATGAAAAAATTCTTAAATCTGCAAGTTTTTTGCTGTTCTCTAAGTTCAATAAGAATATTTTTTCTCGTTTTAATTCACATAGAAAAGGCTTTGTGAAATCAAAACAAATGCCCTTTTTTTCTACTAAGCAGGTCTTAAAAGATAAAAAAACTAATTGATATTTAAACTCTAATATGTTTTTTTTTAACCTTGTCATTATTTTAAAAAATTAGACATTAATTTTATGAAAAAAAAAAAAAACGATTTTAAAAAACGTCTACATTTTGCGCTGATTTAAAAAAAAAACTCGTAATAAGTGGTCGATGTTAATATAACACACTTTTTGCGGTGATGCTGTTCTATAACTATAATAAAAACTTTTTATTTACGCAATCTATTTTCCATTATAATTTTTTCAATTATAACATAGATTCTTTATGCACTAATTATTGCAAATAAAGGAATTAAAAAAAATTTTTTCATCATATCACATATTATTATTTTTTTTGCATATGTTCGAAACAGTAGTGATGCCAGTCAAATCCAATTTATTTGAATATCGAAATTTTTTTTTGGTGATGCCTAACTTTTTAAAAATAGAAAAGTCATTTTTAATTGAATGAAATGGAAGAACAAAAACAATTAAATGAACAAATAAGTTGTTATTTTAAAAGAAAATATTTTTCTTTATACTTTTTCTATAAACTTAAGAAAAAAACATGCACAAAATACTTAAAAGTTTTTTGTGAAACTGAATAAAGAACTATATGGCACCTCGGTTTCTAGATAACATATGTTCTTAACTCAAACATATGGTTCTTAACTCAAACATATGTTTCCATTAAATAAATAAAAAAAGTGGTTTCAAGTGGTTTCAAAATTTCAATTTTATGTGATTTTAAATTCACTCATATTCAAATAACAACGTTTCAAGAACAGGGCTGGTTATTTTATTTAAATACTAGACGTAATTCGGTGAAAGTGCTCACGCAAAGTTCCAAGGCTCTCTCAAGTACAGTACTCCAGATATATTACATTTAATATTTACTTTGTGTTGGGGGTGCCCCACCCATTTTTTTTCTGACTACTCACGTTAATAATAGATGACCTAAGACAAATATGCAAAGCCAGAGACAGTCATAGTACTCGAGATAGTGCTCAAGATATATGATATTGAGAAATTACTTTGTATGGGAGGTACCACGCCCACTTATCCGATCCCGCCCGTTTTCACCATAGCTACTAACATTAATAATAGGTGACATCATACGAATTTGAAAAGCTCTCCCTATCATAGTACTCAATATATATGATATTAAAAATTTACTTTGTATGGGAGGTGCCACGCCCACTAAAAATATTTAAAAAATTATAGCCTATAGCACTTCCCATATCAGCAGTAAGAATCTGTGAAAATTTCAGAAAAATCAGATGAGTAGTTACGGAGATTACCTCCTACAAACAAACAAACACACATTACCTCTTTATTATATAAGTATAGTAGCAAGTCCTTAGAAGTGGTGAATACCAAGCAAAAAAAAAATCATGTGAGTCCGAACACAAGGGTGATGTGTAAACATCTAATAATTAAAGAAAACATCAACATCATATTTTCCAGTGCATAAAAAATAAGTCGATTATGCTGTTTTCTGAAATTCAATTGATGTTTTCTGAAATGCAATGGATGTTTTCTGAAATTCAATTGATGTTTTCTGAAATTCAATTGATGTTTTCTGAAACTCGAGTGATGTTTTCTGAAATTATATTGATGTTTTCTGAAATTCAATTGATGTTTTCTGAAATTCAATTGATGTTTTCAGCAATTCAAATGATGCTTTTTGAAATTCTATTGATGTTTTCTGAAATACAATTAATGTTCTCAGCAATTCAAATAACGCTTTTTGAAATTCAATTGATGTTTTCTGAAATTCTATTTATGTTTTCTGAAATTCAAATGATGTTTTCTGAAATACAATTGATGTTTTCTGAAATACAATTGATGTTTTCTGAAATTCTATTGATGTTTTCTGAAATTCAATTGATGTTTTCTGAAACTCGAATGATGTTTTCAGAAATTATATTGATGTTTTCTGAAATTCTATTTATGTTTTCTGAAATTCAAATGATGTTTTCTGAAACTCGAATGATGTTTTCTGAAATTATATTGATGTTTTCTGAAATTCTATTGATGTTTTCTGAAATTCAATTGATGTTTTCTGAAATTCTATTGATGTTTTCTGAAATTTAATTGATGTTTTCTGAAACTCGAATGATGTTTTCAGAAATTATATTGATGTTTTCTGAAATTCTATTTATGTTTTCTGAAATTCAAATGATGTTTTCTGAAACTCGAATGATGTTTTCTGAAATTATATTGATGTTTTCTGAAATTCTATTTATGTTTTCTGAAATTCAAATGATGTTTTCTGAAACTCGAATGATGTTTTCTGAAATTATATTGATGTTTTCTGAAATTCTATTGATGTTTTCTGAAATTCAATTGATGTTTTCTGAAATTCTATTGATGTTTTCTGAAATTCAATTGATGTTTTCTGAAACTCGAATGATGTTTTCAGAAATTATATTGATGTTTTCTGAAATTCTATTTATGTTTTCTGAAATTCAAATGATGTTTTCTGAAACTCGAATGATGTTTTCTGAAATTATATTGATGTTTTCTGAAATTCTATTTATGTTTTCTGAAATTCAAATGATGTTTTCTGAAACTCGAATGATGTTTTCTGAAATTATATTGGTGTTTTCTGAAATTCTATTTATGTTTTCTGAAATTCAAATGATGTTTTCTGAAACTCGAATGATGTTTTCTGAAATTATATTGATGTTTTCTGAAATTCTATTGATGTTTTCTGAAATTCAATTGATGTTTTCTGAAATTCTATTGATGTTTTCTGAAATTCAATTGATGTTTTCTGAAACTCGAATGATGTTTTCAGAAATTATATTGATGTTTTCTGAAATTCTATTTATGTTTTCTGAAATTCAAATGATGTTTTCTGAAACTCGAATGATGTTTTCTGAAATTATATTGATGTTTTCTGAAATTCTATTTATGTTTTCTGAAATTCAAATGATGTTTTCTGAAACTCGAATGATGTTTTCTGAAATTATATTGATGTTTTCTGAAATTCTATTTATGTTTTCTGAAATTCAATTGATGTTTTCTGAAATTCTATTGATGTTTTCTGAAATTCAATTGATGTTTTCTGAAACTCGAATGATGTTTTCAGAAATTATATTGATGTTTTCTGAAATTCTATTTATGTTTTCTGAAATTCAAATGATGTTTTCTGAAACTCGAATGATGTTTTCTGAAATTATATTGATGTTTTCTGAAATTCTATTTATGTTTTCTGAAATTCAAATGATGTTTTCTGAAACTCGAATGATGTTTTCAGAAATTATATTGATGTTTTCTGAAATTCTATTTATGTTTTCTGAAATTCAAATGATGTTTTCTGAAACTCGAATGATGTTTTCTGAAATTATATTGATGTTTTCTGAAATTCTATTGATGTTTTCTGAAATTCAATTGATGTTTTCTGAAATTCTGTTGATGTTTTCTGAAATTCAATTGATGTTTTCTGAAACTCGAATGATGTTTTCAGAAAT
Source organism: Cordilura impudica (assembly GCA_963682025.1). Classification (NCBI taxonomy): domain Eukaryota; kingdom Metazoa; phylum Arthropoda; class Insecta; order Diptera; family Scathophagidae; genus Cordilura; species Cordilura impudica. The sequence continues at coordinate 74,301,921 of OY821517.1, read as the reverse complement.
TATATTGATGTTTTCTGAAATTCTATTTATGTTTTCTGAAATTCAATTGATGTTTTCTGAAACTCGAATGATGTTTTCTGAAATCATATTGATGTTTTCTGAAATTCTATTTATGTTTTCTGAAATTCAAATGGTGTTTTCTGAAATTATATTGATGTTTTCTGAAATTCTGTTTATGTTTTCTGAAATTCAAATGATGTTTTCTGAAATTATATTGATGGTTTCTGAAATACAATTGATGTTTTCTGAAATTCTCTTGATGTTTTCTGAAATTCAATTGATGTTTTCTGAAACTCGAATGATGCTTTCTGAAATTCAATTGATGTTTTCTGAAACTCGAATGATGTTTTCTGAAATTATATTGATGTTTTCTGAAATTCTGTTTATGCTTTCTGAAATCCAAATGATGTTTTCTGAAATTATATTGATGTTTTCTGAAATTCTATTGATGTTTTCTGAAATTCAATTGATGTTTTCTGAAATTCTATTGATGTTTTCTGAAATTCAATTGATGTTTTCTGAAACTCGAATGATGTTTTCAGAAATTATATTGATGTTTTCTGAAATTCTATTTATGTTTTCTGAAATTCAAATGATGTTTTCTGAAACTCGAATGATGTTTTCTGAAATTCTATTTATGTTTTCTGAAATTCAAATGATGTTTTCTGAAACTCGAATGATGTTTTCTGAAATTATATTGATGTTTTCTGAAATTCAAATGATGTTTTCTGAAACTCGAATGATGTTTTCAGAAATTATATTGATGTTTTCTGAAATTCTATTTATGTTTTCTGAAATTCAAATGATGTTTTCTGAAACTCGAATGATGTTTTCTGAAATTCTATTTATGTTTTCTGAAATTCAAATGATGTTTTCTGAAACTCGAATGATGTTTTCTGAAATTATATTGATGTTTTCTGAAATTCTATTGATGTTTTCTGAAATTCAATTGATGTTTTCTGAAATTCTATTGATGTTTTCTGAAATTCAATTGATGTTTTCTGAAACTCGAATGATGTTTTCAGAAATTATATTGATGTTTTCTGAAATTCTATTGATGTTTTCTGAAATTCTATTTATGTTTTCTGAAATTCAAATGATGTTTTCAGAAATTATATTGATGTTTTCTGAAATTCTATTTATGTTTTCTGAAACTCGAATGATGTTTTCAGAAATTATATTGATGTTTTCTGAAATTCTATTGATGTTTTCTGAAATTCAATTGATGTTTTCTGAAACTCGAATGATGTTTTCAGAAATTATATTGATGTTTTCTGAAATTCTATTTATGTTTTCTGAAATTCAAATGATGTTTTCTGAAACTCGAATGATGTTTTCTGAAATTCTATTTATGTTTTCTGAAATTCAAATGATGTTTTCTGAAACTCGAATGATGTTTTCTGAAATTATATTGATGTTTTCTGAAATTCAAATGATGTTTTCTGAAACTCGAATGATGTTTTCAGAAATTATATTGATGTTTTCTGAAATTCTATTTATGTTTTCTGAAATTCAAATGATGTTTTCTGAAACTCGAATGATGTTTTCTGAAATTCTATTTATGTTTTCTGAAATTCAAATGATGTTTTCTGAAACTCGAATGATGTTTTCTGAAATTATATTGATGTTTTCTGAAATTCTATTGATGTTTTCTGAAATTCAATTGATGTTTTCTGAAATTCTATTGATGTTTTCTGAAATTCAATTGATGTTTTCTGAAACTCGAATGATGTTTTCAGAAATTATATTGATGTTTTCTGAAATTCTATTTATGTTTTCTGAAATTCAAATGATGTTTTCTGAAACTCGAATGATGTTTTCTGAAATTATATTGATGTTTTCTGAAATTCTATTTATGTTTTCTGAAATTCAAATGATGTTTTCTGAAACTCGAATGATGTTTTCAGAAATTATATTGATGTTTTCTGAAATTCTATTTATGTTTTCTGAAATTCAAATGATGTTTTCTGAAACTCGAATGATGTTTTCTGAAATTATATTGATGTTTTCTGAAATTCTATTGATGTTTTCTGAAATTCAATTGATGTTTTCTGAAATTCTGTTGATGTTTTCTGAAATTATATTGATGTTTTCTGAAATTCTATTTATGTTTTCTGAAATTCAATTGATGTTTTCTGAAATACAATTGATGTTTTCTGAAATACAATTGATGTTTTCTGAAATTCTATTGATGTTTTCTGAAATTCAATTGATGTTTTCTGAAACTCGAATGATGTTTTCTGAAATTATATTGATGTTTTCTGAAATTCTATTTATGTTTTCTGAAATTCAAATGATGTTTTCTGAAACTCGAATGATGTTTTCTGAAATTATATTGATGTTTTCTGAAATTCTATTTATGTTTTCTGAAATTCAAATGATGTTTTCTGAAACTCGAATGATGTTTTCTGAAATTATATTGATGTTTTCTGAAATTCTATTTATGTTTTCTGAAATTCAATTGATGTTTTCTGAAATTCTATTGATGTTTTCTGAAATTCAATTGATGTTTTCTGAAACTCGAATGATGTTTTCAGAAATTATATTGATGTTTTCTGAAATTCTATTTATGTTTTCTGAAATTCAAATGATGTTTTCTGAAACTCGAATGATGTTTTCTGAAATTATATTGATGTTTTCTGAAATTCTATTTATGTTTTCTGAAATTCAAATGATGTTTTCTGAAACTCGAATGATGTTTTCAGAAATTATATTGATGTTTTCTGAAATTCTATTTATGTTTTCTGAAATTCAAATGATGTTTTCTGAAACTCGAATGATGTTTTCTGAAATTATATTGATGTTTTCTGAAATTCTATTGATGTTTTCTGAAATTCAATTGATGTTTTCTGAAATTCTGTTGATGTTTTCTGAAATTCAATTGATGTTTTCTGAAACTCGAATGATGTTTTCTGAAATTATATTGATGTTTTCTGAAATTCTATTTATGTTTTCTGAAATTCAATTGATGTTTTCTGAAACTCGAATGATGTTTTCTGAAATTATATTGATGTTTTCTGAAATTCTATTTATGTTTTCTGAAATTCAAATGGTGTTTTCTGAAATTATATTGATGTTTTCTGAAATTCTGTTTATGTTTTCTGAAATTCAAATGATGTTTTCTGAAATTATATTGATGGTTTCTGAAATACAATTGATGTTTTCTGAAATTCTCTTGATGTTTTCTGAAATTCAATTGATGTTTTCTGAAACTCGAATGATGCTTTCTGAAATTCAATTGATGTTTTCTGAAACTCGAATGATGTTTTCTGAAATTATATTGATGTTTTCTGAAATTCTGTTTATGCTTTCTGAAATCCAAATGATGTTTTCTGAAATTATATTGATGTTTTCTGAAATTCTATTGATGTTTTCTGAAATTCAATTGATGTTTTCTGAAATTCTATTGATGTTTTCTGAAATTCAATTGATGTTTTCTGAAACTCGAATGATGTTTTCAGAAATTATATTGATGTTTTCTGAAATTCTATTTATGTTTTCTGAAATTCAAATGATGTTTTCTGAAACTCGAATGATGTTTTCTGAAATTCTATTTATGTTTTCTGAAATTCAAATGATGTTTTCTGAAACTCGAATGATGTTTTCTGAAATTATATTGATGTTTTCTGAAATTCTATTTATGTTTTCTGAAATTCAAATGATGTTTTCTGAAACTTGAATGATGTTTTCTGAAATTATATTGATGTTTTCTGAAATTCTATTGATGTTTTCTGAAATTCAATTGATGTTTTCTGAAATTCTATTGATGTTTTCTGAAATTCAATTGATGTTTTCTGAAACTCGAATGATGTTTTCAGAAATTATATTGATGTTTTCTGAAATTCTATTTATGTTTTCTGAAATTCAAATGATGTTTTCTGAAACTCGAATGATGTTTTCTGAAATTATATTGATGTTTTCTGAAATTCTATTTATGTTTTCTGAAATTCCAATGATGTTTTCTGAAACTCGAATGATGTTTTCTGAAATTATATTGATGTTTTCTGAAATTCTATTGATGTTTTCTGAAATTCAATTGATGTTTTCTGAAATTCTATTGATGTTTTCTGAAATTCAATTGATGTTTTCTGAAACTCGAATGATGTTTTCAGAAATTATATTGATGTTTTCTGAAATTCTATTTATGTTTTCTGAAATTCAAATGATGTTTTCTGAAACTCGAATGATGTTTTCTGAAATTATATTGATGTTTTCTGAAATTCTATTTATGTTTTCTGAAATTCAAATGATGTTTTCTGAAACTCGAATGATGTTTTCAGAAATTATATTGATGTTTTCTGAAATTCTATTTATGTTTTCTGAAATTCAAATGATGTTTTCTGAAACTCGAATGATGTTTTCTGAAATTATATTGATGTTTTCTGAAATTCTATTGATGTTTTCTGAAATTCAATTGATGTTTTCTGAAATTCTGTTGATGTTTTCTGAAATTATATTGATGTTTTCTGAAATTCTATTTATGTTTTCTGAAATTCAATTGATGTTTTCTGAAATACAATTGATGTTTTCTGAAATACAATTGATGTTTTCTGAAATTCTATTGATGTTTTCTGAAATTCTATTTATGTTTTCTGAAATTCAAATGATGTCTTCTGAAATACAATTGATGTTTTCTGAAATACAATTGATGTTTTCTGAAATTCTATTGATGTTTTCTGAAATTCAATTGATGTTTTCTGAAACTCGAATGATGTTTTCTGAAATTATATTGAAATTAAAATGATGTTTTCTGAAACTCGAATGATGTTTTCTGAAATTATATTGATGTTTTCTGAAATTCTATTGATGTTTTCTGAAATTCAATTAATGTTTTCTGAAACTCGAATGATGTTTTCTGAAATTATATTGATGTTTTCTGAAATTCTATTGATGCTTTCTGAAATTCAATTGATGTTTTCTGAAACTCGAATGATGTTTTCTGAAATTATATTGATGTTTTCTGAAATTCTATTTATGTTTTCTGAAATTCAAATGATGTTTTTTGAAAGACAATTGGAAAATGTTTAGAAAAGAACATATCATAATTTTTTCACAAATACAATCAGATAAAGCCACACCGATTTACACTTCAGCACACAACGATGTGTTACGCTTTTTTTGCGATTGTATTGTGAAATATAAATTTACCCCCCTGCGCGTATAGATGTTTACACATCAAAAATTTTTTTCATATGCACGTCACATATCAAATTAAAGCATAAGATCTCTAATTCAATAATAAAACGAAATAAATTAATTATTTTAAGAAATGGTACTACTATAGCCATATCTGTGATGATTGTTCTCAACATTTTCAAATTATCATATTAGTTGCAATCTGATAGCATGTTTTTCTCCAAGTGATGCAATCCAAAATGGCCGACTTGATGTTCTATGTTGGTAGAGACATCAGTGGTGTGTTTTTTATCAAAGGAATTGCAAAGCCTCAAGTATTAGTTATACAGTTACAACAGTTAGATTTTCGTTGTAATGGAAATTGTTTGTAATAAAAGTAATGCCAATTCATTTGTATTTTCTTGCTTGAAAGTTTCTCGCTTGTGGGTTATAAAGGGTCCGCCATCTAACGTTTTTTTTTTAACTATTTCGTGAATGGTAACACTTAGCTCATGTCTGATTTGACAGATAATTAGTTTTATCCTTCCGCTGAACGAATATGGTTGTGTATACGCTTGAACAACGCTGGGAAATATTGCGACATTACTTTGAAAATCATGGTAATGTTGCAGAATGTGTGCGAAAATTGCGAACGGATTTTGAAAGAAGAGAAGCACCGTCAGCTCCGTATGTTCGTTATCTTGTGAAAAAAGTGAAAGAAACTGACATCCTCATCGATAAACCAAAGCGTGAAAAGCCAAAAAAAGTGCGTACACCCGAGAATATTGCTGCTGTGGCAGAAAGTGTGCGTGAAGCGCCATCAACATCAATTCATCGTCGTTCTCAAGAATTGAACATTTCGGAGGCATCATTGAGACGAATTTTGCATAAAGACCTTGGTATGACGCCATACAAAGTCCAATTGGTTCAGGAGTTGAAGCCAACTGACCATCCAATGCGTTTTCGCTTCGCTAAGTGGGCCTGCGATCGACTTACAGAAGATGCCGATTTTGCCAAAAAAAATCATCTTTTCAGATGAAGCTCATTTTGATCTTGGCGGGTATGTAAACGAGCAAAATTGTCGCATTTGGGGCACAGAAAATCCGCACGCATACATTTAAAAGCCGATACACCCAAAACGAGTCACTGTTTGGTGCGGATTTTGGTCCAGAGACACAATTGGGCAATTTTTCTTCGAAAATGAGCAAGGAGTGGCCGTTACAGTCAATGGCGATCGTTATCGGGCCATGTTGAATGAATTTTTGTTCACAAAAATTGAAAAGGAGGATATTGGCAACATTTGGTTTCAACAGGACGGCGCTACGTGCCACACAGCCGAAGCTACACTCGATGTTTTTCGCCCTGTTTTTGAAGATCGCATTATCAGCCGCAGAGGTGATGTTGTTTGGCCACCTCGGAGCTGCGATTTGATACCGTTGGACTATTATATGTGGGGTGCCCTCAAAGATAAGTGTTACGCCAACAAGCCAGAGACAATTGACGCTTTAAAGGACAATATTCGTGAAGCCATTGGTGGAATACAGCTGCACACAATCGATAATGTGCTTAAAAATTGGACCGATCGTGTAGGCAACTGCATGGCCAGCCGGGGCAGCCATTTGAATGAAATTATTTTCCATTATTAACCGGAAGGATTGTACTTTCAAATAAAAAAAGAAATTTGAGATAATATTCAGTAGTTTTTTTTTATAGCATTTTCAAAAAAAAAAGTTATTTGGTGGACCCTTTAAAAACTCTATGATAAATGCTGAATTTCTATTTATTTCTGTACAATATCACAACCGTAAAGCACCTGTCACAAGCGTAACAACTTTTTAATATTTTTTTCTAACGGACCAAGAGAGAAAATTTTTTGAATAAAACTCTAAATAGTTAATTAATTTTTTTCTTTTCTGTATTTTTCTGAAGGGAGCACAAGACGTGAAATGATCATCAATGGAAAAAAATGTGTCACCAATTGTGTTACAACCGTAGCAACAGCAAACTAATTTTTTGCAATAGTAAATTTAAATAAGTGAAAGTTCCATAATTGTACCTTTAGGTGAATGCTAAAGGTACTGTCACTTTTTTATCCATATGAAATTCCTCATGTCTGTCAAAATTGTCTTTTACATACGATTCACGTGCATATGTATTTCCGTATGACATAACCTCTAAATGTAAACAACAGCTGATTTAATTTGTGAATTTACAAAAATTTATTGTTAAAAAAAGGTTTTATATTTTTTATTTGTTAATAACAAAAATAGAACCTGTTCTAATCGAAAAATGTACATGTGACTTTCCTCATGTATTGTACATAAACAATGTTTCATATGTATCACACGATGTGTACAACTTTTGTTGTGGGAAAATTTGACAGTACATACATATGTAAAAAACACATCATGTATTAGCACCTTAAACCCCAAAAAAATGTCATAATGTTTTCATAAGACAAAGTAGCTGCAATCACCTGGTAAAGTTGTACTTTGTGTCACAAACGTAACCAGGATTTGCTGATAGATAAATACATATAAAAATATTGTGTTGATTGGTACACATTATGCTCAATATAAAAAAATGGTGCTTTAATTTTTTATTCGAATTTAAAATATTTTTAGTCAACTATGTCACGTGAAACCAAACTATCCATTATAGATGGAACAAAAATCGATGTCTATCGAGAATCTGGGGATACAATAAGAGAAATAGCCATAAAATTATAAGAAGACATGGTCCTATACTCGTTATAACCGAATGCCATAAAAGACAAATTAGATGTCTTGCAGTGTCAGCACACATAAATTATGGCCAAATAAAGTCAAGAATAAATCTAAATTTGACAACGGAATTAACAAAATTTTTGATGGCGATTTTACCATAACCAAACGAAAAAAATTATACCGAAACCTAAGCTCATCCCCGGGCACAAAACACCAAGATTAGTGTTTGCTAAAAACATAAATTTTGAGAATAGGAGTGAAAAAAAATTATATTCAGTGACGAAAAGAAGTTTTGTGTTCATCGTCCGTATGGTTTTCAAGGATATTGGAAAAAAAGTAAAGAAACTCGAACTACTGTGGCAAGGTATTTTAAAGGTGGTGCCCATTATGATATGGACGGCATTTGGACACACATAAAGTTCTCCTTTTTCTATTTTACATAAAACTATTGCAGAGAAACTATTTAGAATTGTTAGATCATGTTCTTATTACATTTGCTGAGGAAAATTATGAAGATAATTTTACCTTCCAGCAGGACACTACACCCACCCACAGGGCTAATAAAACTAAATAGTTTTTTACTGACGGAAGTTATGGACTGGCCGACCCATGAAACAGATAGACGACTGCGGCTACACGACAACACAACTACAAATGCTGCTGCTAGCAGCAGTCAGCTACTTGATTTTTTTGAAAATTAATGCAACAGATAACAATAATATAAACAGCAGTTTTTATACAAATGCATTTTTATTTCAGTAGTGCCAATTATATTTTTTTTACTTTATCAAAATGGAAGAACTTGCATGATTCTATATAAACGTGACGTAAATATACAATTACTTATTTATAATGCATTATAAATAAATAAATTTATTTAATCCCTTTTGATTATTAATGAAATTATAGCATTTCATTTTGCGATTTTTTTGAACAAAATACAACATTTCATAGCAATAATTTTTTATACATATTTTGTTATATTGTCAACACAATTTTTGTTTTGTAGCCAAAAAAAAAAAAAAATAGAAATTATCCTAGCCGTGCAGCTGTGTTGGTGTCAAAATAATCGTTTTCATATAAACGTTTGTATTTTATTTTTGACAGGCTGTAGTCGTGTAGCCGCTGTAGTCTATGTGTTTCATGTATTATGGGGGAATATTAATTATTAATATTTAAAGAAATGGTCGGGTGTTCGAGACATTGAAAAATTTTAATATTGCAATAATCGAAGAATGGACAAAAGTACCACCGGATATCTTCTAAGGATTAATTAGTACAATGCCATTTCGCTCGACTGAAATTATAGCCAATCGTGAAGGTCCAACTTAATATTAAGTACACATAAAAAATTTTGATGAATTTCATTAAGTTGTTTCTTTTTTTTCTTTATATACCCATATATGTGCCTATTTTGAACTGAAGTTTATATTTTATACCCTCCATACCACTGTGCAGAAGGCATAAAGTATATATTCCTGATTCTTATAACAACAAGTCAAGTCGATATGTCGTCTGTCCGTCCGTCCATCCGTTTGTTTGTCTATCTGTTGAAATCACGCTCAATCACAAAATAAACCATTTACCTATGTCAAGTTATGATAATATTGTTTGTCATTATTTCGAGCAGGTTTTTATTGAAAACGGGGTACATCGGTAATCATTGTGTGAATACAGGGTCAAAAATATGAAGACACCTCTAAAAAATGTTAAAAATGCTGTGTGTTTATTGTAATATTTTAGTATTAAGTTTATCAAATTGTTTACTTTTTAAAATAAATAGTGCAGTAAGTCCAGATATTAGTGTAAACGTAAAACCCATGTGGAGGGCACAGCCGAGCTTAACACTTTTACTTGTTTTTATTAAGAATATACCACAGAAACAATATGAACTTTTCTAATCAAATGAGACCAAATCATTTCCCAGAATTCCAATTTCAGTTGGCCGCCAACATCGTGTGGGGTTTTTTGAAATTTTAGGTCTATGTGAATAAACCACAATTCCTGAGCTCAAGACCGAGATCGAACGCGTCATCGGTGAAATAGGGCCTGCGCAGGGTTTTATGCCATACATAATCGGAACACGCATATATTCCTTACAATGCAATAAAAATATCAAAGCTCCAAAAAAGCGTTTTATTTTTGAATTAAATCGTGCATTCTTATTGGACCACCCTTTATAATGAGATATACAGGCATGTCACAGAAACAAATTCCGATCGAAAGTGGAATTGAAACCGTATTTGGCTTCTTCAGAAAACGTAAACCGACAAATGTTATCGATATGAAACCACTTTTAATTTCTTAAGTGGAATTGATATTTTAAGTAGCATAGATACCAAAAAACTATCCAGAACAACTTAAAATTAATAAAAAAAACTATTGGTTTATTTATTTTAGCAAAATATAGACATTTCAATCTTTAAAATGAATTTTATTACCAATTTAAAAGAAAATGATTTTCAGATGACGAAAAATACAAAACGTCGTAAACTTATTATTGCCACCTTTTTACTTCATACAAACCACTTTTTGTTTAGTGCAAAATATTTTTTTTCTAACAAAATACAACGCTGACAGCAAAATGGCGAATCAAAACAAACGAAAAAGAAAAACTACTGAGTAAACATGTATTAGAAAATTTATTTTTAAAATTTTTTAATTTTTTTTTATTATTAAAGGGGAAAACATCGCAGTTCGGTACAAGAGAAAATTTTCCTTGAATATATGGAGTGCCATCAGGATATGGCTAGGGGGTTTGTGAAGGGAGATCGGGCTGTTGTGGAGAGTCATTGGGAAGACCTGACAGGAAAATTAAATTCTTTTGGCCCACCATCTAAAGATTTTTCAACGGAATGTTGGTTTCGTTCCTCTATTACTGCAACAATGGATATGCCGGGCATTTTTATATTTTTTATTTATTTATTTTATTTATTTAACACAATCTTAAAATTTCCCTTTATATTCTTTTTCTTTCCAACAATCAATACACAAAAATATCTTTTCATTTTTTTTCGATTTAATGAAAGCGACAAATTCTGAAGAAGCTAAAACGAAACCGATCGATTTGGCAATACGGAATCAAATCGATTTCGATTTTGTTCTGTGACATGCCTGATAAAATACAGTCTGGCTTAAAGAGGTTTTACTGTATGAGATAATGTTCAATAAGTAACCATATTTTACAGGTACTAGAAAAGAAATCCCTAACCAAAAAAAAATTAATTCAAGTTTCAGTAGTTTATTGGCATTTTCGAAAATAATTGTTAAATAATTTTTTTCGATGATGTAGTTATATTTTTTATATTTTAACCCTTTCATGACCGAACCTTAACTGCTGGAAAATTTTTATTTCTTTTTTTTTGTGGATTCGTACTTAACGACCCAACAGTTCTAAACAAAAGTGTAGTCAAAAATATTTTTTCAATTCTTTCAAGGAAAAATCCATGGGACATACATATATATCCCATTGGTCGTCAGCGGTCAAAATTAGTCAGCAACTAATTTACTCCGCTCAAAGCAACTCATTTTTTTGTTTTTATTTTTTACATAAATAACTGTAGTTTTGGTTTTGTATTTGTTGTAAATTTTTAAATATAGACACAGAGAATCTACTTTTTTAGTTAGTGGAAAGGAAAATCGGACAAATGCAATATGTGCCTTTTGTAAAAAACCCTTTTGTTTCACAAAAAAACGTAATTGCTTCGAAGATTACCATTATTGATTTTGTATTTTTGAGATATTTAGAATTAACCTTTTTCTAAGTCTTTTTATTTATAGTTTAATTAATAGTTGATTTAATATTATGAATTTTTTAATTTAATAAAAATATAAAACTATAAAACATCTTTTTACCATTGACGACCAATTGGACATTTATGTACATATGTCTTGTACTGAATTTTGCTGAATAATAAACCGATTCCAAATATTTTGGTGTTTCTGAAAACCATAAATAAGGTCCATTTTATATCAAAATTTTAATGTTTTTGGTTCAATAACGAATTAATCACCGTCTTAGGTCCTGAGAATACATGTGCCAACTTTTTTGGTATGGTCTGAAAGCTAAAACTATCCTCTATCGACTCAAGTCAGCTTTAAAAAAATAGGTTGAAAAATGTGGAAAATATAAGAAAAATAAAAATGGGACATATATATCCCTTTGGTTTGAAAGGGTTAATATTGTAAAATCATATTTTTTCTGTCCACTATAATTAATTCTTTTGTTATTTTAACAAAATATAAGTTTTTTAATAGTTATTAAGTTCTAGTTATTTTGGTGAAAAATTAAGTAAACGCCTTTTCATGTCGATATGTTAACCGGCAAAGTTGTTTTAGTCTAAAATTCATTTCAATTTGTTATCTACTCAAATATTTTTTTCTACGTTTTTTCTAAATATTTATGAATACATGCAGCGATTATAAAAAATCCAAAAAAAATTACATTCACCAATAGTTCACTGAACTTCTTAAGTTATATCTTTCCAACTTAAACCCTAAAAAGACATACATATTATCCACTTTATTTTCAAAGAGCCTAAACTTAATATTTTCATCTTTTAATTTCAAATGCATATTTTTGAATTTCAAATGTATCGTTTTCTATATTTTAAATTTGATATGTAATTTTTGAATTTCAATCGATACTTTTTGAATATCATAAAAATTTTTAACTTTCATGCATATTTTTTCAATTTGAAATGAAAATCTGAAAAGTTTTTTAAATCAAAACAAAAACAATATTGATAGGAGCTCTATGTAACCTTTTAACTTGATATGAAAACAATTATCAGTGATTTAAGAGGGATACTGACGCAATGACTATACAAATATATTATATTAATTGCAATTTTTAAATTCGTTTAAGAATGGAAAAATATAACTAAAATAGTAAACAACAACATTTTTAAAAATTTTGATAACAAATAATTGATATACATATATAAGTATGTATATTCCTTAATTAAGTTATGGTTGTGAAGTGGTATAACAGCTCATTGGATAAGCCAGTGGCTTTATAATAATTTGCTGTCTAAATACCCCATACACTCAAAATATTTTGTTTTTAAAATTAACTGAAAATTTTTATTAACACAAATGAATATACATTTGAAAACAACGGGACTATTTGAGTTGTAGCAAAAGTATTTTTTATTTATGTTTAAACACCAAAAAGCAATTGACGAAGTGTTAAAAACAACTACCAAAACGTATTTATTCGCTAATAAATTCAACTGATAAAACAGTAAAAATAATGTAAATCGTATATGTCGTTTGATTTTTGTTTTTTTTTTTTAACCAAAATCAGATATACAGCAATGCTTATAAACATTTGTTGTAGCAACATGTATTTATACATAATTTGAATTGAAATAAAATTTTATTTAAATTAACATTTTGAGAAAAAAAATTCGAATACCAATTAAATTTAAAGTTAATTGCTTTTAATTTTGGTCAGTTTTAATATAATTTCTTTTCATAAAAAATAATGATCGTGTTTTCTATACAAAGAATTACCATTGAAAAATTTCATTATTTTTCTCTTATTAGAGTAGAAAATCTATAAGTTCCCTTAGTACTTTATAGAACACCGATGAAATTCTTTATTTTACGCAGTCGGTGTTACAATCCCTAAAGTTTGATCTCAATACTAATGTTTGAGACCTTAGACATCATACGGTAATTAAAAAAAATAATTTTTTTTTCAAATGATTCTTCGCTAAAATTTATTAATATAAAAAAAATAAGTATCAAATTATTTTTGTCTCAATTAGCTAGTAATATGTTGATTTAAAGATAAATTTAATAAAAAAACAAGCCCGACTATACGATACCCTATACCATGGTTAAGAGACCCTATCTCTTCGGTCCAACTACTTGGATATAGCAAATAAGCATAAACCAAATTTGAATGGCATTTTTATTAATTTTTTTCGCTGCAGATATGAAAAAGTTCATATCGGATAAAATATTTATATGGGGACTAGGTCGAAAAACGGACCGATCCTGACCATATTTGCTAAAGTCACTTATACTTTGAAAAAATATATACAAACCAAATTTGAGAAAAATTTGTGCAATATTTTTGTTTTTTAATAGATTTAAGTGAAGATCGGGAAGCAGCTCTATATGGGGCCTATGACTAATAATTTTCCTATGGGGAGTATTTTTGAACTACTGATTAATGGATGTAAGAAACACATACAAAGCCAATTTGGTCTGAACATGGACCGATTCTCACCAATTTCAATAGTGTTCATCATATGGCCAATGAAAGCTTACATACCCAATTTCATCAAAATATATTCATATTTGCGACCTGCAGTTTGATTACAAGGTTTATATGGACACACAGACGGACGGACGGACATCGTTAAATCGAATCAGTTAATGATTCTGATTCGATCGGTATAATTAAAGATGGGTCAAGGTCAAATATTTTTGGTAGTTACAAACAGCAGCACAAAGTCATTATACCCAAACCACATAGTGGTATAGGGTATAAAAAAGGTAATAAATTAAGGGGGTGGGTAAGGTTTTAAAAGCGAAAAAAGGCGTATTTTCATAATTTTTTTTTTTGAAGACGTGAATAATGTTGGATTATTTATTTCATATACACGTTATAGTATGACATTTGAAGAATCTTTGAAAAAATTTTCAATTAAAAATTTGAATAAATAAGTCCGTGACAGCGAATCTCCGGAGCCGTTGTTGTTTTGCGGTGAACATCATAACTCGTTACCGGATCATGTTAAATAAAAAAATCGAAATGCGTTAAAAAGGTGACATGTTTCCGAAGAGTTTTTTTTTTTTATTTTTGGCAGCATTTTGAAGCAAAAAACTCGATTTTTTTATATAAAATTTCGGTGAATTTGTTGTTAAAAAATGGGGAAGAAAATGGAAAATAAAAAAACTCTTCGTGGTTACCTGGTGGTTTATGTGTATAAATAGAATCGGTCAAGTAGATTTTAAGTTATGATGTTCACGGACTTCAAACATGTTATTTGCGAGAAAATCGATTTAAAGTTTTCTAAAAACTGATTTATATACGATACACCGTATGAGGCCGGCCACCGGAAACACGGTATCTTCTTTAGTTTTGACACAACTCTCTCGACATGTTGTACATTCAGAAAAAAATTAAAAAAAAGAGTTTTAAAACCTTACTCCCAACTTAAAGTCGCCCTATACAGACTTAAAAATATTCCCGATAAAAGCTTGTATACCAAATTTGATCTGAATATATATTTGTACAATTGCGATCTTCAGTTTGCGTATGGGAGAAAAAAACTTTATATGATTTAATATGTTCAAAGAAAGATTTAAGTGCAGTGTGCAGTTTTTGTGTCTTAAGTATTTTATTACCATCTTTTATTAAAATAAAAACCAGTCAATAAAAACAATTGTAAATAATTTCAACGTAAATCACAAAAAATGGCCAATAAAATTTTAAAATATTTGACAATTGTAAACAATTTGCAACGTAAGTCATAAAAAAGTGTATCAGGGGGTGTATCAGATCGCGAATTGATGTTTCAATTTTTCGTAGTACAAGAACCAGAACACGAATTTAAAATATAACTGAACTCGAACCTGTTTATTGTACATGTTCTATTTTTTCTTAGTACACGAGCCAGAACACGACTTAAAATATAACTGAACTCGAACCTGTTTATTGTACATGTTCTGTTTTTTCTTAGTACACGTACCAGAACACGAACTTCAAATAAAGCAACACTCCAATATGTGTGGTTTATGTGTGATCGAAACAAAAAGTACGTGATACAAAAATGTTCGTGTAAATAACGAAATATTAAAACGAACACAGTCATGATTGTGTTGGGCACCGTAGAAAATTTAGAAACGCACATAATTGATATGAAGCTAAAAATATGTGTGTGTTGGTCTAAATTATGTTTGTTTACATATATGTACGAGTTTTTTTTTCAGTGTGTGTTTTTTTCTGAACTCTGTACAAAATACATTAAACCGGGTAAAAAACCGATAACCAATATATTAGAAGAGTTTAAATTTAGATCATCTGAAACAGAAAAAATTCAAATACAATGGAGTTTCGTAGTACAAGAACCAGAACACGAATTTAAAATATAACTGAACTCGAACCTGTTTATTGTACATGTTCTATTTTTTCTTAGTACACGAGCCAGAACACGACTTAAAATATAACTGAACTCGAACCTGTTTATTGTACATGTTCTGTTTTTTCTTAGTACACGTACCAGAACACGAACTTCAAATAAAGCAACACTCCAATATGTGTGGTTTATGTGTGATCGAAACAAAAAGTACGTGATACAAAAATGTTCGTGTAAATAACGAAATATTAAAACGAACACAGTCATGATTGTGTTGGGCACCGTAGAAAATTTAGAAACGCACATAATTGATATGAAGCTAAAAATATGTGTGTGTTGGTCTAAATTATGTTTGTTTACATATATGTACGAGTTTTTTTTTCAGTGTGTGTTTTTTTCTGAACTCTGTACAAAATACATTAAACCGGGTAAAAAACCGATAACCAATATATTAGAAGAGTTTAAATTTAGATCATCTGAAACAGAAAAAATTCAAATACAATGGAGTTATATCACAGAACAATATTGGGATACAGCACTGAATACAACCTCCTTATGGATTGAAGTTAACAAAAATTCTATTGGCGAAAATCCATTTAAAGAGTTATCAATATTTGCATTGTCTATATTAGTTTTGTCTTTCTCAAAAGCCGAAGTTAAACGTTTGTTTAGTTTAATGGCTTAAAAAAAATACAGATGAAATCCAAAATAATTTTAATTAAAATTTAAAAAATATATGTAAATCGAAACTTATGTTTTTTATAAATTTTTCGATTTAAAAACCAAAGAATTTATTAATAGGTATTTAATTTTTCCATATAAAGGTAATGGAATTTGAAAAAAAATTTAGCATCTTTTTTTGTCTCCAGTACGTTTTAGCATCTTTCTTTTTGCAATTTAGCATCTTTACAATTTCAAATTATGGCAACACTGGTGGCTAAGAGGAATTTTAAATTTTGGCAAAGTAATTGTTATTAATCCTTGCTATGAAATCGATAATTTTTTCATAACCTGTTTCTTCATGAAGAAGATTTGTAGGATACCTCCACGGCTTTTTATTTATCATTTTAAGATATTTGTTTTGTATAATTTGTAAGCGTTTTAGTTAACAGTTGGCAGCGTCACTCCAAATAGGACACGCGTTTGTTAATTTAGCCTTATAACACTTTGGAAGAGTAGATTTTTATACCCTATACCACTATGTGGTTTGGGTATAATGACTTTGTGCTGCTGTTTGTAACTACCAAAAATATTTGACCTAGACCCATCTTTTATTATACCGATCGAATCAGAATCACTTTTTGAGTCGATTTAACAATGTCCGTCCGTCCGTCTGTGTGTCCATGTAAATCTTGTAATCAAACTGCAGGTCGCAAATATGAATCTATTTGGATGAAATTTGGTATATAAGCTTTTATCGGCCATGGGATGCTATTGAAATTGGTGAGAATCGGTCCATGTTCAGACCTAGCCCATATACAAATCACCCCTATGAAATCGACATCTGAAATGAAAATCTGAAAAGTTTTTGAAAATATTCCGAAAATAATTCAGAAATTATCAATTAAATGGTTATTATTAAAAAAAAAAAACAAATCAATGCAAATCATAGTGCTCAGTGCAATGCAAGTGAAATTATCAGTATTGTTGTCAATTGTATATTTTTTTTTAAATCAAAACAAAAACAATATTGATAGGAGCTCTATGTAACCTTTTAACTTGATATGAAAACAATTATCAGTGATTTAAGAGGGATACTGACGCAATGACTATACAAATATATTATATTAATTGCAATTTTTAAATTCGTTTAAGAATGGAAAAATATAACTAAAATAGTAAACAACAACATTTTTAAAAATTTTGATAACAAATAATTGATATACATATATAAGTATGTATATTCCTTAATTAAGTTATGGTTGTGAAGTGGTATAACAGCTCATTGGATAAGCCAGTGGCTTTATAATAATTTGCTGTCTAAATACCCCATACACTCAAAATATTTTGTTTTTAAAATTAACTGAAAATTTTTATTAACACAAATGAATATACATTTGAAAACAACGGGACTATTTGAGTTGTAGCAAAAGTATTTTTTATTTATGTTTAAACACCAAAAAGCAATTGACGAAGTGTTAAAAACAACTACCAAAACGTATTTATTCGCTAATAAATTCAACTGATAAAACAGTAAAAATAATGTAAATCGTATATGTCGTTTGATTTTTGTTTTTTTTTTTTAACCAAAATCAGATATACAGCAATGCTTATAAACATTTGTTGTAGCAACATGTATTTATACATAATTTGAATTGAAATAAAATTTTATTTAAATTAACATTTTGAGAAAAAAAATTCGAATACCAATTAAATTTAAAGTTAATTGCTTTTAATTTTGGTCAGTTTTAATATAATTTCTTTTCATAAAAAATAATGATCGTGTTTTCTATACAAAGAATTACCATTGAAAAATTTCATTATTTTTCTCTTATTAGAGTAGAAAATCTATAAGTTCCCTTAGTACTTTATAGAACACCGATGAAATTCTTTATTTTACGCAGTCGGTGTTACAATCCCTAAAGTTTGATCTCAATACTAATGTTTGAGACCTTAGACATCATACGGTAATTAAAAAAAATAATTTTTTTTTCAAATGATTCTTCGCTAAAATTTATTAATATAAAAAAAATAAGTATCAAATTATTTTTGTCTCAATTAGCTAGTAATATGTTGATTTAAAGATAAATTTAATAAAAAAACAAGCCCGACTATACGATACCCTATACCATGGTTAAGAGACCCTATCTCTTCGGTCCAACTACTTGGATATAGCAAATAAGCATAAACCAAATTTGAATGGCATTTTTATTAATTTTTTTCGCTGCAGATATGAAAAAGTTCATATCGGATAAAATATTTATATGGGGACTAGGTCGAAAAACGGACCGATCCTGACCATATTTGCTAAAGTCACTTATACTTTGAAAAAATATATACAAACCAAATTTGAGAAAAATTTGTGCAATATTTTTGTTTTTTAATAGATTTAAGTGAAGATCGGGAAGCAGCTCTATATGGGGCCTATGACTAATAATTTTCCTATGGGGAGTATTTTTGAACTACTGATTAATGGATGTAAGAAACACATACAAAGCCAATTTGGTCTGAACATGGACCGATTCTCACCAATTTCAATAGTGTTCATCATATGGCCAATGAAAGCTTACATACCCAATTTCATCAAAATATATTCATATTTGCGACCTGCAGTTTGATTACAAGGTTTATATGGACACACAGACGGACGGACGGACATCGTTAAATCGAATCAGTTAATGATTCTGATTCGATCGGTATAATTAAAGATGGGTCAAGGTCAAATATTTTTGGTAGTTACAAACAGCAGCACAAAGTCATTATACCCAAACCACATAGTGGTATAGGGTATAAAAAAGGTAATAAATTAAGGGGGTGGGTAAGGTTTTAAAAGCGAAAAAAGGCGTATTTTCATAATTTTTTTTTTTGAAGACGTGAATAATGTTGGATTATTTATTTCATATACACGTTATAGTATGACATTTGAAGAATCTTTGAAAAAATTTTCAATTAAAAATTTGAATAAATAAGTCCGTGACAGCGAATCTCCGGAGCCGTTGTTGTTTTGCGGTGAACATCATAACTCGTTACCGGATCATGTTAAATAAAAAAATCGAAATGCGTTAAAAAGGTGACATGTTTCCGAAGAGTTTTTTTTTTTTATTTTTGGCAGCATTTTGAAGCAAAAAACTCGATTTTTTTATATAAAATTTCGGTGAATTTGTTGTTAAAAAATGGGGAAGAAAATGGAAAATAAAAAAACTCTTCGTGGTTACCTGGTGGTTTATGTGTATAAATAGAATCGGTCAAGTAGATTTTAAGTTATGATGTTCACGGACTTCAAACATGTTATTTGCGAGAAAATCGATTTAAAGTTTTCTAAAAACTGATTTATATACGATACACCGTATGAGGCCGGCCACCGGAAACACGGTATCTTCTTTAGTTTTGACACAACTCTCTCGACATGTTGTACATTCAGAAAAAAATTAAAAAAAAGAGTTTTAAAACCTTACTCCCAACTTAAAGTCGCCCTATACAGACTTAAAAATATTCCCGATAAAAGCTTGTATACCAAATTTGATCTGAATATATATTTGTACAATTGCGATCTTCAGTTTGCGTATGGGAGAAAAAAACTTTATATGATTTAATATGTTCAAAGAAAGATTTAAGTGCAGTGTGCAGTTTTTGTGTCTTAAGTATTTTATTACCATCTTTTATTAAAATAAAAACCAGTCAATAAAAACAATTGTAAATAATTTCAACGTAAATCACAAAAAATGGCCAATAAAATTTTAAAATATTTGACAATTGTAAACAATTTGCAACGTAAGTCATAAAAAAGTGTATCAGGGGGTGTATCAGATCGCGAATTGATGTTTCAATTTTTCGTAGTACAAGAACCAGAACACGAATTTAAAATATAACTGAACTCGAACCTGTTTATTGTACATGTTCTATTTTTTCTTAGTACACGAGCCAGAACACGACTTAAAATATAACTGAACTCGAACCTGTTTATTGTACATGTTCTGTTTTTTCTTAGTACACGTACCAGAACACGAACTTCAAATAAAGCAACACTCCAATATGTGTGGTTTATGTGTGATCGAAACAAAAAGTACGTGATACAAAAATGTTCGTGTAAATAACGAAATATTAAAACGAACACAGTCATGATTGTGTTGGGCACCGTAGAAAATTTAGAAACGCACATAATTGATATGAAGCTAAAAATATGTGTGTGTTGGTCTAAATTATGTTTGTTTACATATATGTACGAGTTTTTTTTTCAGTGTGTGTTTTTTTCTGAACTCTGTACAAAATACATTAAACCGGGTAAAAAACCGATAACCAATATATTAGAAGAGTTTAAATTTAGATCATCTGAAACAGAAAAAATTCAAATACAATGGAGTTTCGTAGTACAAGAACCAGAACACGAATTTAAAATATAACTGAACTCGAACCTGTTTATTGTACATGTTCTATTTTTTCTTAGTACACGAGCCAGAACACGACTTAAAATATAACTGAACTCGAACCTGTTTATTGTACATGTTCTGTTTTTTCTTAGTACACGTACCAGAACACGAACTTCAAATAAAGCAACACTCCAATATGTGTGGTTTATGTGTGATCGAAACAAAAAGTACGTGATACAAAAATGTTCGTGTAAATAACGAAATATTAAAACGAACACAGTCATGATTGTGTTGGGCACCGTAGAAAATTTAGAAACGCACATAATTGATATGAAGCTAAAAATATGTGTGTGTTGGTCTAAATTATGTTTGTTTACATATATGTACGAGTTTTTTTTTCAGTGTGTGTTTTTTTCTGAACTCTGTACAAAATACATTAAACCGGGTAAAAAACCGATAACCAATATATTAGAAGAGTTTAAATTTAGATCATCTGAAACAGAAAAAATTCAAATACAATGGAGTTATATCACAGAACAATATTGGGATACAGCACTGAATACAACCTCCTTATGGATTGAAGTTAACAAAAATTCTATTGGCGAAAATCCATTTAAAGAGTTATCAATATTTGCATTGTCTATATTAGTTTTGTCTTTCTCAAAAGCCGAAGTTAAACGTTTGTTTAGTTTAATGGCTTAAAAAAAATACAGATGAAATCCAAAATAATTTTAATTAAAATTTAAAAAATATATGTAAATCGAAACTTATGTTTTTTATAAATTTTTCGATTTAAAAACCAAAGAATTTATTAATAGGTATTTAATTTTTCCATATAAAGGTAATGGAATTTGAAAAAAAATTTAGCATCTTTTTTTGTCTCCAGTACGTTTTAGCATCTTTCTTTTTGCAATTTAGCATCTTTACAATTTCAAATTATGGCAACACTGGTGGCTAAGAGGAATTTTAAATTTTGGCAAAGTAATTGTTATTAATCCTTGCTATGAAATCGATAATTTTTTCATAACCTGTTTCTTCATGAAGAAGATTTGTAGGATACCTCCACGGCTTTTTATTTATCATTTTAAGATATTTGTTTTGTATAATTTGTAAGCGTTTTAGTTAACAGTTGGCAGCGTCACTCCAAATAGGACACGCGTTTGTTAATTTAGCCTTATAACACTTTGGAAGAGTAGATTTTTATACCCTATACCACTATGTGGTTTGGGTATAATGACTTTGTGCTGCTGTTTGTAACTACCAAAAATATTTGACCTAGACCCATCTTTTATTATACCGATCGAATCAGAATCACTTTTTGAGTCGATTTAACAATGTCCGTCCGTCCGTCTGTGTGTCCATGTAAATCTTGTAATCAAACTGCAGGTCGCAAATATGAATCTATTTGGATGAAATTTGGTATATAAGCTTTTATCGGCCATGGGATGCTATTGAAATTGGTGAGAATCGGTCCATGTTCAGACCTAGCCCATATACAAATCACCCCTATGAAATCGACATATATTGCCATAAGATCCGAATTGTCGTATAGATCTTAGTAAAATTGGGTTTGTATGTATTTATTACATTCATTAATGAGTAGTCCAAAAACGATACCTATGGGACAACTTTTAGTCATAGGCCCCATATAGAGCTGCTTCCCGATCTTCGCTTAAATCTATCAAAAAACAAAAATATTGCACTGATTCATCTCAAATTTTGTTTTTATATATTTTCGCAAAATACAAGAGACTTTACCAACCATGGTCAGGATCGGTCCATATTTGGACCTAGTCCCAATATAGACATAGCATCCGATATGAACTTTTTCATGTCTGCAGCCAAAAAAATTAATAAAAATGCCACCCAAATTTGGTTTATGCTTATTTTCTATACCCAATTAGTTGGGCTTAAGAGATAGGGGCTCGAAACGCATGGTATAGGGTACCGTATAGTCGGGCTAGACCGACTATAATTTTCTGACTTGTTGTTTTGTGGTTTAGAAATGACCTTCTATTTAGTAGTGGCCATAATGCTTTAAATGATTTTATAGCTTTTTGGCACGTAGCCATAATATGTTTTTTAAATGTAAGCTTTTTGTCCAAGACAACTCCGAGATATTTGACATCGTTAAGTACATTATTTCCAATAAGAAGATGACGTCTTGACAGTCTTTTGGGAGATTTGTTGAATGGGAAAATTATTGCTTGGGTCTTGTTTGGATTAATTTTGATTTTCCATTTGTGAAAATATTTACTGTAATTTACGAGTCCCTTTTCCATTTTCTTCAGGAGTGCACTTGTAAGTTTGTTTGAAGAAATTAACGCAGTATCATCTGCGTAATAGGCAATTTTCATATATTTTGGGACTATAAAATCCGACGTATATATCGAGTAAAGCAATGGCGACAAGACTGATTCTTGAGTAAACCCTGAGTTAATGGTTTTTGGAGATGATGTTTCATTATTAATCGCAACCCATTATACCAAACGTTGGCAAACGGTTTTTCAATATCAAATAATATTAGACCCGTTGAACGTTTATTGTTTTTATTGGTGATTATTTGATTTTTAATTCTGTTTATTTGGTGTTTAGTGCTATGCTCTTTTTTAAATCCAAATTGTTCTTTAGCAACAATAAAATTGGTCATTACAAATTCAGTAAGACGATAATGTAGTATTTTTTGAAATATTTTACCTAAGTTACTTATGTCTACAGCTATTTGGGTTATTTTCTGCTTACTAGGTTTGTTTATGGCTATAACTTTAGCATTTTTGAAATGGTTTGGGAAATAGTTGAGTTTGATGCAGCTGTTAAATATTATAACCAGTAATTTTAGAGCTTTGAGTGGTAGTTTCTTTAAGATCAGGTTGGGAACATTGTCAAAACCAGGAGATTTTGAGGGTTTTATTGATGAGGCAATATTCATTACTTCTTCTAGAGATGTATAAATTGCTGAACAAGGATTTTCATTCTTAAAATTATTTACTGTTGTATTTATTACTGTATCCGCTGAGTGGTTGTAGTTCGAAGTTAGGTTATTTGCTTCGACAAATGTATTTGCCAGGACTTCAGCCTTGTTTTTAAAAAAGGCTAATTTTCTAGAAAGAGGTTTATTTTGAAAGGTTTATTTATTTAATAAGAGGGTATTTTATTAAAGGGTACTTCTAGAAAAAAAGGTTCTTTTTAAAAAAGGGTACTTTTTTTTAAAAAAGGTGTATTTATCTAATAGAAGGGTATATAAAAAAAAGAGTACTTTTTTTAAAAAGGATACTTTCTTAAAAAGTGTAACTTTTTAAATAAAGGTTTTTTAAATGTACTTTTTGAAAAAAGGCTACTTTTAAAAAAGGGTACTTAAATAAAAAGATAAGAGGGTACTATTTTAAAAAGGGTACTATTTTAAAAAAGGGTACTTTCTAAAAAAGTTATTTTTTTTTAAGAAAAGTTACTTTAAAAAAGGGTATT
Organism: Cordilura impudica; assembly: GCA_963682025.1. Taxonomy (NCBI): domain Eukaryota; kingdom Metazoa; phylum Arthropoda; class Insecta; order Diptera; family Scathophagidae; genus Cordilura; species Cordilura impudica. Next base: position 74,277,492 of record OY821517.1, on the reverse strand, counting down.
TAAAAAAATGTATTTTTTGTTAAAGTAATTTTTTAAAATATCGTAATTTTTTTAAAAAAGGGTACTTTAAAAAAAATTTAATATTCTATTTATTTATTTATTTATTAAGTCTATGGTAAAACCTTACAGACTGTTAAGTATAATACAGAGAAAAAAAATATAATATATACAAATCCTTAAATCAAAAATTTGAGATTATGTATTTAAAAATAATATAATATTGCGTTTAATAATATCATCATTTAAAGAAAAATCAATTAAATTGTATAGATCATTGAAATCATGGCACATTCTTCTAAATGGATCAGCATCGGGTAATTTTTTAAAAAAGGGTACTTTTAAAAAATACTTTTTTTTAAAGGATCTTTTCTTTAAAAGCGGGTTCTTTTAAGAAAAGGGTATTTTTTTTAAAGGCTACTTTTTAAAAAATAAAACGTACTTTTTTAAAAAGAAATTTACTTTTGGGGAAAAGGTACTTTTTCAGGAAAGGCACTTTTTTAAAAAATTTTGCTTTTTTAAGGATTATATCTTTTCTTTCATATTGGCTACTTTCTTTATTATATCGCGATAAAGGTACAACAATAAGAAGAATTTCAACATATACATTTCAACATTTAAACATTTTTATTTGTTCAAGAGTTTTTTCACATTTTCATTCATATCTCGTGACCCTTTGGACCGATTTTGATAATTTTAGGTAGCAACTCCTTTAGGATGTTGATAAATGATTTTATGCAAAATCAAAGAGTCTAGCTTAGTTGTTGAGGGTGTGATCGTGATTTCTATATACAGACGGACAGACTGTCATCGCTAAATCAAGTACGCTTGATATAAGGATCAAGAAAATATATGGTTTTGGGGTCTCCGAAATTTATTTCTATGCGTTACAAACGGCATGACAAAACTATATACACCCTCTGCACAGTGGTATGGATGGTATAAAAACGTTTCGTGTGGTTCAATTTTAAATAACTGAAACAACAAACGACAACAAATATCTGAATAATAAATAACTGGTAAATAAATGCATTTTAATTTGAAATTAACTATACCGAAAACTATTTGATTGAACACAAACTGTTAACGCAGAAATTGTATGAGTGTATATTTTTATTGTATAACCTGTAACAAATAGGTTTCCTTTACAGAATTATTAGTTATACTCTGTATTCACGTAGCAAAAATGACTCAGAAATGGTATCGTTAAGTCGACAATGACCAATTATAACGTTCTTACTTTTTTTTTTATTGATTTTCAATTGGCAAAATAAAGTATTCGTGCAGATAATGTATATGGGGAAAATATATATTAGTTAGAATTCTAAATAAAATTATTGAATAAACATTATCTTCTTCCAACGTTATCAAATTACCATCCATCTCTATCGGAAATAATGTCTGCGTTCTAATTATCCTATATTTCAAGTTTAAAATTTTTTATCACTTTGATAAACACCTTATCTGCTTGGTTTTTGGCTATCAACTGAATGATATTGATTTTTCTAGTCGTTTTGTTTTGTCTTGTAGCCGCTATTAAGTCCCGTTGTTTTTCTTTTTTTTGTACATGCAAAGATATAGAGGAAGTACATGAACAACTTGACGTCAACAGATCCATAACGACAAAACCTGATTTTGTAACGTAATTTGTCGTCAATAAAATTTTATGCACGACCATATAAGTTATTTGTCAGCCAGCTGGTCTTTAACTAAATTTTTTATTAAATCTTTGCACGAGCATCTCATAGACATTGTCGCTTAACTTGTCGTTAATAAAGTTCAACGGACGACAAGTACAAGACGTTGTCGCTCATATTGTCGTTAACAGATCTTGATACACGATAATATAGATATTTATCGCTGAATTTGTCCTCAACGGGATGTGGTACACGACCATTTGAGTTATTTGTCGCCCAGCTGAACGTTAACGTCAATATCCATTATATCGTCGTTATAGAAAACTTCATCGACAAATGTCGTGCGTGACAATTTATAAGATGTCTTAAAGGAATCGTTAAAGACAATGTCATCTACGATGATTTTGCCAACTGGGATAATAACTTTGTGCTGATGTTTGTGACTACCAAAAATATTTGACCTGGACCTATCTTTTATTGTACCAATCGTCTCAGAATCAATGAGTCGACTCATAATTCTGAGTCAATTTAGCGATGTCCGTCCGTCCGTCTGTGTGTCCACGAAAACTTTGTAATCAAATTATAAATCACAAATATGAATATATTTTGATGAAATTTCGTATATAATCGGCCATAGGATGAACGGTATTAAAATTGGTGAAAATCGGTTCATTTTCAGACATAGTCCCCATGAGATCGACTTAAATTACCATAATATCGAAATTACAATATAGATCTCGCTCAAATTGGGTTTGTGTATGATTATTACATCCATTTATCCCTAGTCCAAAAATAAGCCCTATAGTACAATTCTTAGCCATATGAAGCTAATTCCCGATCTTCACTTAAATCTATCAAAAAACAAGTAAGAATGTTAAATTCGGCTGGGCCGAATCTTTGATACCCTCCACCTTTCTCATTTTCAATTTTCATTTTTTTTATCATATTCCATTTTTCACTTTTCAATTTTCATCTTTCATTTTTCATTTTTAGTTTTTCATTTTTAATTTCTCATTTTCCATTTTTCATTTTCCATTTTCCACTTTTCATTTTCCATTTTCCATTTTCCATTTTCCATTTTCGATTTTTCATTTTTCATTTTCCATTTTTCATTTTTCAATTTTCATTTTCCATTTTCCATTTTTAGTTTTTCATTTTTCATTTTCCGTTTTCCATTTTTCTTTCATTTTTCATTTTCCATTTTTCATTTTACATTTTTTTCATTTTTCATTTTCCATTTTTCATTTTCCATATTCCACTTTCCATTTTTCATATTTCATTTTTAATTTTTCATTTTCCATTTGCCATTTTTAATTTAAAATTTTTAGTTTTCCATTTTTCATTTTTCATTTTCCATTTTTCACCTTCCATTTTCCATTTTTCATTCTCCATTTTCCATTTTCCATCATTTTTCATTTTCCCCTTTCCATTTTTCATTTTCCATTTTTTATTTTCCATTTTTTATTTTTGTTAATTTTTAATTTTTAATATTTAATTTCAATGATAAAAAAAGATGTGGTAAAACTTGCTTAGTCCGATGTGACAGGTGCAGTATTAATATACACACAACTGTAATGACTTCAACAATACGAAGAATTACAACATATACAACATATCTTAAGAAAAACGACAAACACATTAAAAAATTTTATTTTTTCAAGAGTTTTTTTCAAAGTTTCATTCATAGCTCGTGAACCCTTTGACCGATTTTGACGATTTTAAATAGCAACTCCTTTGGGATGTTAATAAACGATTTTATACAAAGAACGGTCTAGCTTAGATATAAGAATCAAGAATATATATTTTTTTTGGTTCTCAGGAATTTATTTCGATGCGTTACAAACGGAATGACAAACCGATATATACCCTCTGCCACTGAGGTGTGGAGGGTATAAACACAAAAATATTCCACATATTCTTCGCAAATTTGGTTTGTATGTTTTGGTCCATTTTGCGACCTAGTCCCCATATAAATTGTAATGGTGCGGCGTTGGTGGAAGATCCGCTTCCGTTTCCCTGAGCCTTTGCGGGTCGCACGTGCTGGCGTAGGGGCCTAGCTCGCCGGATGGGTGGGGTCTTGCTCAGGACCAGGGAAACCGCACTACAGATTTTCACGTGCGATTTAAAAAAACAACTGTCAAAAAACGGACGCTAAATGGGACGGATGGCCATACTTACCTTGGGATTGGGGACGAGGTGTTCTGCCCCTTTTGCCCTCCCTACCATGTTACCTCGACTCCATCTCAATTGGAGGTAACCCACGCAATAAGATTTTGGTTTGGTTTGGTTTTCTACATTGGTTTAACAAAAAAAAATTATTTAACCTTCATTTAAGGTTTTTTAAATTATATATTTAGCAAAATTTATTTTATATATTTTTTTTTTTTTAATATATTTTAGCAAAATTTTATTTATAGCCAAATTTTAATTTTAGCATTTTGAATTTTAGCACTATTTAATTTTAGCGCAATTGAATTTTAGCACTATTTAATTTAAGCTTAATTTTAGCTTTAATTTTAGCCTTAGAAAAATTTTAGTTTAAATTTATAATTAAAAATTTTAGGATTAGAAAAATTCAATTTTAGGATAATTTTTAAAGTTAAGAAAATTTAAATTGTAAACAATTTCTTATCTAGACAAAAAAAAATTTTTTTTTTTTTATTTACATTTTAGTCAAATCTTATATCATAAAAATATTGTATTTAAATTTTAGAAAATTTATTTACATTTTGGAAAAATTTTTGTTTAACCTCTAAAAGAAATTTTGGTTAAATAAAAATTAAATCTTAGCGAGATTTTAATTTGTAGATTTATAAAATTTTTAATTTCATTGTAAAAATGTATAGTTGAATTTTAAAGTAATTTTACTTAAAGGTAAGTTCAAAAAAAAAATTCTCATTTCCAAGATATTTTATTTTAATTTAAGGTAGTGGTGACAAATTTGTATGTTTCACTGTATTTTACTTACATATATATAATGTTATAAAATTTTAATTTATATATAGGAAAAAGTTTAAGTTTTATTTAGCAAAAATTTTTAATTTATATGTATAGGAAAATTTTTAATTTATATATAGGGAAAAAGTTATTTTTATTTACTTATAATTGAACTAAGTTTTAAATTTTGGAAAATTTTTATTAAAAAAAATATTTGAACTAATTTTGAAAATTTATATTAACATAGATTGAATACTATATTGAAAATTTTTGTGGAAATCTTTATGAAGTTTATATCGAAATTTTAATTGAAATTTTTTTTTGAAACCTTTTGAAAATTTTTATAGTGAAAATTATATTTTGAAAACTATAGTGAAAAGCTATATTGAAAAATAAAATATTGAAAATTTATATTGAAATACTATATTGAATTATATTAAATTTATATCGAAAATTATATATTAAAAATTTACTAACAATTTACTGAATTATTTTTAGAATTTTTGACATTAAGAATGGTATTTGAACTGGTTTGAAGTTTTGATGAAATTATATATGAAAACTATGTTGAAAATTATATTCTATAGAAATTATGAAAATTTGTTGAAAATTAATTTTGAAATTTTAAAAGACTTTTCTGAACTTTAATTTTGGAATTTTTATTAAATTTAAGGGAACTTATATTGGAACTTTTGATAATTTTTTAAAAATTTAAGTTTGCTTTGAAACTTAATTGAAAATTTAATTCTTGAATAATTTTGTGTGGGTTACCTCCAATTAAGATGGAGTCGAGGTAACATGGTAGGGAGGGCAAAAGGGGCAGAACACCTCGTCCCCAATCCCAAGGTAAGTATGGCCATCCGTCCCATTTAGCGTCCGTGTTTTTGACAGTTGTTTTTTTTAATCGCACGTGAAAATCTGTAGTGCGGTTTCCCTGGGCCTGAGCAAGACCCCACCCATCCGGCGAGCTAGGCCCCTACGCCAGCACGTGCGACCAGCAAAGGCTCAGGGAAACGGAAGCGGATCTTCCACCAACGCCGCACCATTACAAAATATATGAACTTTTTCATATTCGAAGGCAAAAAATTTAATAATGCTACTCAAATTTAGTTCATGCTTTTTTTCTATATCTAATTAGTTGAACATAACCCTTTCAGACCTAGCTGTATCGATTGTGAGATCTAGTTTAAGGTGCTTAAAATATAAATAAATAGGTAAATTTTTTCAGATTTTTTTTTTACCAGTATCCAGTGATTGTGAGTTCTCTTGAATGCTCTTTACACAAAAGAGAATTAAAAAAAAGAAAGTAGACTTTGCTAAAAAGAATTTTTATATTGATGGCTTAACAGTGACTACAATCGTTTTACTATTTAGGACTGAAAGGGTCTCCAAACGCATGGTATAGGGTATCGTGTAGTCGGTATAGACCGAATATAATTTTCTTACTAGTACTAATGATATCATATTTCCAGAAAACAAATAAATTATATTTATTTTTATAATTATATTTATTTATTTTATATTTTTATCGGTGCTAATTTTCTGAATTATATTTTCTATATCCTTTAAAGCGCGTTTTTAGGATGTCAGTTAAATTTTGTTTTATTAAACTGAAGTTTTTACTAAAATATTTTTTAAATATTTTAAAATAATTTTAGTTAAACCTTTTTAAAAGCTAGGTTTAACTCACATCCGAAAAACTCGGTCTTATTGATATCACCCAGTATGTTTGGGATCTGATCTTACCCCATGGTGTAGAGTTTAGACCGAATATAAAGTTCGTGCTTGTTTATTCTTTGTTGTAAGTCTGACAAGGCGTAACTGATTATATTATATTTTTCACGCAATTATCTGGCTGCTGATCGGCCTTATTTCGTTAGCAAAGGAATTCTGTTTTTTTATTGACTATAGCCCCATATGGATTATCCCAGATAATTTTGACATTTAATCACATGAGTGGAGAGTTTGCATAACTCTCTGTAATAATACTCCTCTAGACACCATACTGATTTTATACTGCAAGTCTTGGTAAATTGATAAACTTCGGTTTTAGTAGCTGTATTGAAATGAAAAGACTACCGGCAAATAAATACAAAATTCAAAATTTTGTTTCATTTTCTTTTATTTTAGGTAATTGAAAAAAGTCCCGATCCGGAACATACTCTTCTGACATATCTACGTGATAAATTAAAATTATTTGGTACTAAATTGGGATGCGGCGAAGGTGGTTGTGGTGCTTGCACCGTTATGATATCACGTCTTAATCATGAAACAAAAGTCATTAAACATTTGGCAGTTAATGCCTGCCTAATACCTGTATGTGCTATGCATGGTTGTGCCGTTACTACCGTCGAAGGTATTGGCAGTACTCGTACCCGTTTACATCCAGTTCAGGAACGTTTAGCTAAAGCTCACGGTAGCCAATGTGGTTTTTGCACACCCGGCATTGTCATGTCCATGTATGCCTTGCTCAGAAGCTCCCCACAACCCTCTATGAAAGATTTAGAGGTAGCATTTCAGGGTAATCTCTGCAGATGTACTGGATATAGACCCATTTTAGAGGGTTACAAAACATTTACCAAAGAATTTGCTTGTGCGATGGGTGAAAAATGTTGTAAAGTTAATGGCAACTCATGTGGAACAGATGATGACAACAGATTGGTGGATGATAAATTATTTGAGAGAAGTGAATTTTTACCATTTGATCCAACACAAGAACCAATATTTCCACCAGAACTACATTTAAATAGTGAATGGGATACGGAGCCATTAATATTTAAAGGAGAACGTGTTACCTGGTATAGGCCTAGTAGTTTAGAGGATCTTTTAAAAATAAAAGCAGCATTCCCCGAGGCTAAATTGGTTGTTGGCAATACGGAAATTGGAGTGGAAATTAAATTTAAACATTTCCTCTATCCGATTTTGATAAATCCCACCAAAGTTAAGGAAATGGTTGATGTTCAAGAAACTGAGAATAGTATATATTTTGGTGCATCCGTTAGCTTGATGGATATTGAAAAAGTCTTAAAAGAATGTATGAATAAATTGCCCGAACATCAATGTCGATTTTTCCAATGTGCAGTCGATATGTTGAATTATTTTGCTGGCAAACAAATACGTAACGTGGCTTCTTTAGGTGGCAATATAATGACTGGAAGTCCCATATCTGATATGAATCCTATATTAATGGCGGGCTTAGTTAAATTAAAGGTGGCTAAGTTTATTGATGGAGCTGTAAAATATAGAGAAGTAACCATGGGTCCTGGTTTCTTTACGGGTTACCGTAAAAATGTTATAGAACCCTCTGAAGTTTTGGTAGGTCTTTCATTTCCCAAGACTCAAAAAAATCAATATTTGGTGGCCTTTAAACAAGCCAAACGTAGGGAAGATGATATTGCCATTGTAAATACTGCCGTAAATATATTTTTTGAACCCAATTCGAGTCGTGTAGAGAAAGTGCATATGGCTTTCGGTGGCATGGCTCCTACTACAGTTATGGCTGAACGTTCTTCAGCCATTATGGTGCAGCAACAATGGAATCGTGTACTAATGGAAAGAGTTATAGAAAATCTATGTGCTGAATTGCCTTTGGCTCCCTCGGCTCCAGGTGGTATGATCGCATATCGTCGTTCATTGGTAGTGAGTCTGTTTTTCAAAGCCTATTTAACAATAACACAACAACTTATAAAATCAGGCATTTTACCCGAAGAAACTTTGCCTAAGGAAGAGCTTAGTGGTTCTGAAGTATTCCATACACCGGTCCTCAAAAGTGCTCAACTATTTGAAAAGGTTTCCAATAAACAGCCACAACATGATCCAATCGGAAGGCCGAATATTCATGCCGCCGCCTTGAAACAAGCTACCGGTGAAGCAATATACTGTGATGATATACCTCGTATGAATACTGAATTATATTTAGCCTTGGTTTTAAGTACCAAAGCTTATGCTAAGATATTAAGCATAGATGCCTCGGAAGCTTTGTCTATGCCTGGTGTTCATGCCTTTTTCTCTAGCAAAGATATCACACAACATGAAAATGAAGTCGGTCCCGTTTTTCATGATGAACAGGTATTTGCCGATGAAGTAGTTCAATGTCAGGGTCAGGTTATAGGAGCCATAGTGGCCGACAATCAAGCTTTAGCACAACGAGCAGCACGTAACGTCAAAATAGAATATGAGGATTTAAAACCCATAATCATAACCATAGAACAGGCTATAGCTGCAAAATCCTACTATCCGGACTATCCATGTTTTATTGAAATTGGCGATGTAGAACAGGCCTTTAAAGAGGCTGATCATGTGTACGAAGGCTCTTGTCGTATGGGTGGTCAAGAACACTTCTACCTCGAAACACATGCAGCTTTAGCTATTCCTAGAGATTCTGATGAAATTGAAATATTCGCCTCCACACAACATCCAACGGAAGTACAAAAACTTGTGGCGCATGTGTTATCTATGCCTGTGCATAGGGTAGTATGCCATGCCAAACGTTTAGGAGGCGGTTTTGGTGGCAAAGAATCGCGTTCAATATCGGTAGCCTTACCTGTGGCTTTAGCCTGTCATCGTCTTAGTAGACCAATTCGTTGCATGTTAGATCGCGATGAAGATATGATGATTACTGGCACCAGACATCCTTTTCTTTTTAAATACAAAATTGCTTTCACTTCCGAGGGTCGTTTAACTGGCTGTTATATAGAATGCTACGCTAATGCTGGCTGCTCCATGGATCTCTCGTTCTCGGTATTGCAAAGAGCCATGTTTCATTTTGAAAACTGTTATAAAATTCCCAACATTAAAGTTGGCGGTTGGGTGTGTAAAACAAATCTACCTTCCAATACAGCTTTTCGAGGATTTGGTGGACCTCAGGGAATGTTTGCTGGCGAACATATTATACGTGATGTAGCACGCATAGTGGGCAAGGATTATTTGGATATTATGAAATTGAATTTCTATAAAAATGGAGATGTGACACATTACAATCAAAAGTTAGATGATTTTCCTGTGGAAAGATGTCTACGCGACTGTCTGAAACAATCAAAGTATTACCAAAAGATGAAAGAAATTGAAGAATTCAATCGTAATAATCGTTGGCGTAAAAGAGGTATTGCTGTGGTACCCACCAAATACGGCATAGCATTTGGAGTGGCTCACTTAAATCAGTCAGGAGCTTTAATTAATATTTATGTAGATGGCTCTGTGTTAATTTCTCATGGTGGTGTTGAAATTGGTCAAGGTTTACATACGAAAATGATACAATGTTGTGCTCGTGCCCTACAAATACCACCAGAGTTAATACACATTTCTGAAACTTCAACAGATAAAGTACCAAATACCTCACCCACTGCCGGTAGTGTGGGTTCAGATTTAAATGGCATGGCTGTTTTGGATGCATGTGAAAAGCTGAATAAACGTTTAGCTGCCATAAAAGCAGCCCATCCTAATGACAGCTGGCAAGAATGGATAAATAAAGCCTATTTTGAATGTATAAGTCTCTCAGCTACCGGTTTCTATAAAACTCCGGGTATAGGTTATCATCCGGAAGAGAATTCCAGCGCCTTAATGTACAACTACTTTACTAATGGTGTTGGTGTTTCGGTAGTAGAAATTGATTGTCTTACCGGTGATCATCAAGTTTTGACCACCGATATTGTTATGGATATTGGTTCAAGCTTAAATCCAGCCATTGACATTGGTCAAATTGAGGGAGCCTTTATGCAAGGTTATGGTCTATTTACATTGGAAGAGTTGATATATTCTCCACAAGGTTGCTTGTACTCTCGAGGACCTGGCATGTATAAGTTACCGGGTTTTGCTGATATACCTGGAGAATTTAATGTGACCTTATTGACGGGAGCTCCTAATCCTAGAGCTGTTTATTCTTCTAAGGTAAAATAAAACTGCTATATGATTTACAATTACGACTACTATGTTTATGTTATTTCTGTTAAACAGGCTGTTGGAGAACCACCCCTATTTATTGGCAGCACTGCTTTTTTTGCTATAAAAGAAGCTATTGCTGCTGCTCGAGAATCGAATGGTTTAAGCAAGGAATTCAAATTGGAATCACCAGCTACAGCAGCACGTATACGTATGGCTTGTCAGGATGATTTTACTAAATTGGTAAGTACAGTACTTATATTACTCCCAAGTTTAACTAAAAATCAATGATTTGAGATATTATAAAGGGTCCGCCAAATAACTTTTTTTTTTTGAAAATGCTATAAAAAAAAACTACTGAATATTATCTCAAATTTCTTTTTTTATTTGAAAGTACAATCCTTCCGGTTAATAATGGAAAATAATTTCATTCAAATGGCTGCCTCGGATGGCCATGCAGTAGCCTACACGATCGGTCCAATTTTTAAGCACATTATCGATTGTGTGCAGCTGTATTTCACCAATGGCTTCACGAATATTGTCCTTTAAAGCGTAATTGTCTCTGGCTTGTTGGCGTAACACTTATCTTTGAGGGCACCCCACAAATAATAGTCCAAGGTGTCAAATCGCAGTTCAGAGGTGGCCAAACGACATCAGCTCTGCGGCTGATAATGCGATCTTCAAAAACAGGGCGCAAAACGTCGAGTGTAGCTTCGGCTGTGTGGCACGTAGCGCCGTCCTGTTGAAAACAAATGTTGCCAATATCCTCCTCTTCAATTTTTGTGAATAAAAATTCGTTCAACATGGTCCGATAACGATCGCCATTGACTGCAACGGCCACTCCTTGCTCATTTTCGAAGAAAAATGGCCCAATTATGCATCTGGACCAAAATCCGCACCAAACAGTGACTCGTTTTGGGTGTATCGGCTTTTAAATGTATGCGTGCGGATTTTCTGTGCCCCAAATGCGACAATTTTGCTTGTTTACATACCCGCCAAGATCAAAATGAGCTTCATCTGAAAAGAGGATTTTTTTTTGGCAAAATCGGCATCTTCTGTAAGTCGATCGCAGGCCCACTTAGCGAATCGAAAACGCATTAGATGGTCAGTTGGCTTCAACTCCTGAACCAATTGGACTTTGTATGGCGTCATACCAAGGTCTCTATGCAAAATTCGTCTCAATGATGCCTCCGAAATGTTCAATTCTTGAGAACGACGGTGAATTGATGTTGATGGCGCTTCACGCACACTTTCTGCCACAGCAGCAATATTCTCTGGTGTATGCACTGTTTTTGGCTTTTCACGCTTTGGTTTATCGATGTCGAATACTCTTCAACCTGCCCCAATATACGAGTATTTTATCTTTCGTTGAAACTTTTTGAAAGTGTAATAGTTTTAAAAGTAAAATTTTGTTTAAAGGTTGATTGGTTACCATCAAATTTTTACAGTGAGTGACAATACAATGACAACTTTTAAAGAAATATATTTTTGACGAGTTCAACGCTAATAAAAATTTTTATATTTTATTTATTAAAAAAAAAAATAAAAAATATCTATATATTAATACGTAAAGGTAAATGTGTGGACCAATTTTTAAGCAAAATGCGCACACGGAGGAATGTTAAATTTGGCAAAGTTACTGATCATAGGAAGGCGAAGTGCTGAATGATAAAATTTATGAAGTAAAATGTTAATAATAAATAATATAATAAATAATTTACTAAGAGCCTAAAGGCATGCTAATTATATTTAGCCAATTCACAATTCATCGCCTGTGAAGTTATTATTGATGGTTTCAAAAAGGAGTACATTCCAATCGCCCTGTGTTGAATTTTGAATTGAATGCTAGCATACCTTTAGACCATTATAAAATTATTTATTAACAGTCCCATTTATGTATATTTCTTCTGAATGTATTTATAATGAAATTCAATGAATTTTATTTCAAAATTCACAGTTTAATGAATTTTATTTAAATATTCATAAACTTTTTATATATACAGATTAAATTTAATGAAAAAAAATTAATATCTCCTAGAATTTGCACTTGTATTTCGAGTGCTGGGCTCTGCTAGTTAAAATTAAATAGCTAAACTTAACTTATGCTGTTGACAAAACATTGAAAACCTTTACTATACAATAATTGAAAACTTTCTCTCTATTCTTGGTTCCAATACATTATTTTTTAGTACTGCTGCACACGCCGAGGTATTGAGTCAATTGTGATGAGTCAAGTGATGATATCCAAATTTATGATATCCAAATCATAAAGTCGTACCGATATTATTTCTGCATACTTAGGCTATTTACACCATCACACTCAAGTCTTATGAAAACAGCTGTTTAGCATAACAAACAAATTTATTTTGAAATTTATATTTGATTTCCAATTTCGGACTTCGAAAATAAAATCCTACAGGCTGTCAATTTCATAATATAAGCTTTTTACATGATACGACTTTTTTATAATACTCGATTTTTTGACAGGTCGTATTACAAAGTGTGATAGTGTAAACAGTTTTATTTTATATTTTGGATCTAGCGTTTTTCTTTTTGGTCGTGGTATAAGACGTTCTTCCATCATGGCTTCTTAAATTAAACTTGGACTCATTTTAAAAGAGAACAGTATTAAAATTCCGTCTTGACCAATTTATGTGTTCTATAGCAAAATTTTTTGGAGCCACACGATTTTTCTCTGATATCAGTGATTTCTTCACAGGACAATAACAACCTAGATCAGCCTCAATTGCTCGTCGGGAAACAGTTCGAGACAAAATATTTAGTTTCAGGTTGTTAATGATCTCTTTAAGTAGCATTTTCGGGCCTTTTTTAAACGCTCTTGCTATGAAATTATCCTGTCTATGACTCGTTTTACCTCTTTCACGATATTTCTTGATTATTTTTGAAATTGCGGATTAATTCATAGTATATTTCTCACAAATTTTCTTTTACTTAACTCTTCACAAAACTTTATCCTTGCCATTATTTTATAATAATTAATTATAAGATTAAAACATTGAAAAATTCTATTGTATTCAAAATAACAGTTGAAAGAAAATGGCAGAAACTATAAATACTTTTCTTTCATACCATCTTTTATTTTTATTATTTTATTCAATTCTGGTACAGAAGTGTAAAAGTTTCCCTTGTTTTGCCACCACTGAAAAATACTGTTTTTTCGTTTATATATTTTGTTTTTCAATTGTATTTTTTGTAACAAATATGTTATCTTCCAATAGAGAACACACCAAAGAGTAATTTCGCAAAAAAATACATAATTGTAGGACGAAATTATTTTTTAAAAAAAGGTATTATAACCCACTGTCTGTATACGTATGTTCATTAATGTTCATATGAATATCAGAACTATAAAATTTTGTTTTATTCACGACATCATTAAAAATTACATTTACGATTTATATTGCGAATATTTGCAGCATATTTTTTTTTTAAACTTGTACTATGACAAATTATTATTATTTTTACTCGTATAACAGTTATGTTTAATATTAAAGTGTACATGGATTTATAATTAACATTTTGTTTTATTTTAGATTGACGAACCCAGTACTGGGAATTATGTGCCATGGAACATTGTACCTTAAAGTGTACAGACCTACATAATGATTAGATGAATTTGTAAAAAAAAAACTTTTGTTATAGTGCGATTTATGTTATATTAATAAAATTATTAAAATTAATTATAAAAATTTTATTGGCTTCTTCCATGTTGGCTTATTTAAAAAGGTAAGTTTAACTTAGCGAAGATTACCTGCAATATCACAATCGCAACCTTCGAGCTAGTTTTTGGGATATTGTTATACGTAGAATAGTTATCCGAAAAGTTGATCTGCAAGAAATTTTAATCCGGCATTAACCATTCATGCTGCTTTTGAGTGCTAGCTCTAGAAATTATTAATAAGGTAATGCTAGCATACCCTCATATGTAAAAATTAGGGACAGCCTTGAAGATTTTTAATATTAGTATGATAATTTTTGAAAATATCAAAAAGAAAAAAAGCCAGTCAAAACAGTTTTCTTTTGGAAATTAAATATATAAATAAATATACTATTTACTAAAAACAAAACAATAATTTTAAAAAATCATGCTGTGTTTTCTTTGTTTGTTATGAGCTGTTTACATTTTTGTAGTTTTAATTCTAGTTTAACTCCTCAATCTTACTCGCTTCAACTCGAGTAAAACAGCATCCTAAAAAATAGTAATCCACGGCTTACTAATACCCAAAATTAACTGACATCTCAGAAGTTAGGCCTAAAATTTTGAGACACAGCTGACAAAATGTTTATCGTCTTATTTCTGTTTTACAAATTTTAATTCAAAGGCTAACATACTCGTAAGTATATATAATTCCGTGTTAAAAGTAATTTATTTATTAAGAGTTTATATTAAATAGAAATCAGAATTAAAGATTATATTAACACTTCGCTGCCAAAGATTTCCTGAGCTTAATACTTTCAAAAAATTTTCAAATTTCAGGTTCAAAACGATTCAAAAGAAGTTAAAAGGAAATATTTTTTTTTTAATTTAAAACTCCTAGATTGGTCTAGTAAATCTTATTTTCTTCAGTACAAAAAATAAAACAAAATTTTGATAATTTAAATAGAAAACGTTTCCACTTCATTACAAAAAATTATTCAAGTCACGACAATACATTGTATTTTGCACTTAGTTTTCTAATTAATAATATGGAATACACATTTGGATGTTGTATTTTACTAGGTTTTTCTTAATAATAATAATAATTTAGAGTTTAAGTTTAACAAAACTGACTTCCGTAATAAAATAATTAAACACTAACTACTTTTCAGTTGTCCTTCAAAGTCTTTTAATGCGATCAGCTGATAATCTCTCAATTTATAAATAAGAACAGTGTTGCCAAGTTTTTATATAAAAAAATAATTTTTAAATTTAAAATGCGTTTTTATTTGAACTATAAAAAGTTCTTGCAACCAAAATGATTTGATTTGCATCTTAAAATATATATGTTTATATATATATTTGTTTATGAGTTTGAATAGAAATATAATAATAAAAATAAGAAATGAAATATATAAATTTTAAATGCAGCAGAGAATTTCAACGTAATAACAAAGAAGGGAGATCAAAAAGTATTTAGTTTTATATTTTTATAAACTTTAACTTTCTAACGACACAATCTGGTAAATAATTAGTCAAATTAAGCCCTAAACACATTCACTGCGAGTTGCGAGTGCGAGAAAAAACGAGAATGCGACAGTATGATTTTTTCTATATGTGGAAGCGAGATCGAGAGTAAAGCTTTTTTGTGTGGCGTTGCCAGCTTTACTCTCGATCTCGCTTCCACATATAGAAAAAATCATACTGTCTCGTTCTCGTTTTTTCTCGTACTCGCAACTCGCAGTGAATGTGTTTAGGGCTTTAATTACAGATATTGACAATTTCACTACAGAATTTTGTCGTTAAAGAGAATTCCTCGTATGGAAACTGAAATAACAAGAAGGAATTATTGATATAATATTTTTTTCAGCCATTTTCAATACTATTGTTAATAAATATTTTAATAAACTCCACTATATTACAATAGCTGACTCTCTATTAACTCCAAGAACTTCAATTAAATTATCATTTGAATTTTGATGGTCATCCACATTTTCAAAGTTCATCCCAGGCAATGTCTCATAAGATTGATTATTTCTGAAACAAAAATTCAAGTTCAGTATAAGCCTTAAAATATAATTGTTATGATGATAACACTAATTCTTTATCAAACTACAATAGAAATCGGTTAACAAGATAACTTGGTTATTTGTTCGTTTTTTTTATTTAGGCTTAAAGCTGAAATATGTCTTTTAAATAGCCGTACAACACTTACAGGTCCACTAGAAGCAGCCGAATTTTCCTTTTGATTAAAAAAAAAATATTAGCTTCCATATTTTTTTTATCAAATTTGAAAATTAATGGAAATAAATTAATTGTCTCGGTTAAATACATCGTATTATGAGCGATTAAGATTTCTTAAAAATAATATTTTTAATACTAATGTGATATTTAGGATCCTTTTTTAATTGGCGCTTTATATATAAATATAAATATATATATATATTTTTTTTATATTATTGGCTGTTTCTCCATATAGTCAATTTTTAAGTAAGTTCGATTCGATTTTATTTTTTGCTGATCTACTTTATCTTGGTAAAATAATACGAAACATACATTTTCAATATGGATTTATTATTTTATTTAAAAAAATTATAACATTTTTGCATAATATATTTCAGCATGCGAAACATTATTATTATTAACAGCGGTTATCAAAGAATTTTGAGAAGGATAATTTGATCTCTGGTTAATCGAACAGGTACAAACTCGTTTTCTAAAAATTTTGCAAAATCTAGGGCAATGACAGGCAACTGAAGAACGTCTAACGCTAAAGTAAGTCAAAGTTTAATAAATCAACTAAATTTTATATAATAACTAAAATAATAAGCCAACTAAATGTGCATTTTGCGTTTCCAAAATAAATATTCAGATTTTAAGCCAGTTTATTTACTGGCTATAAGCCAAATGTGCAAATGATAAACACACATAATTAATTAAAAAGTATATTTAAACACGTATACATAAATATATATATATATAATAATTTACAAATTTTTCTATATATAAAAATAAAAATTAAATTTTATAACTTAACATTTATAAAAAGAACATAAAACAATATAAGCTTTTATGCAAAAATAATTATACAATTATACGTGATAGCTATAATTACAGCTAACTAAAACATATTAAGTACTTTTTTCTTGATCTTTAATAGATGTAGTGGAAGGTAAAGAAGGACGAGAAACTACAGATTCCACGGTTTCATTCGATTTGGAAATGTCACTAGAGTGCCTAAAATAATTGATTTCAAAAGGATACACAAAAGAGGAATTTTTCAATATTAACAAAAACAAGAAATGTATGTTGTTTATGGAGAATGATCTGAAAATTTGTTAAAAATCGGGAGAAATTATGTGTTATGTTAGGGAAATGTGTTATGCTTATATTATGTTATCTATTTATATGCGAGTATGTAAGTATGTATAAAATGAATAATTTTAAATGTCAATGATCTCTATTCCTTAATAAATTTCAACTTTTTCCGCCAATTCATTAGTGTCACATATAAAATAAAAGTCGCTGAATGGAATGAAAAAATTAATAAAAATATATTTAAAACGTTTTTTTCTCTTTGTAAATATCCTTAAACCCATAGTAAAGTTGATAAGCAGTTGTGACATGAAAATTTAAAAGAAACAATGTAACATACCTGTAAAATACATAGTGCTGCAACATAAAGAATATGTCAAATAATACTGAAAATAGACCCAAACCAAATTTCGTTGGATCTCCAAATATTGATACCCAATCATCTGAAAAATATTTAGTTTGCATACGATATATAGAGTAAATACTTATATTTATAAATAACTCGTTTAAAATACTTACCATAATTATAAGCATTTAATATCATTTGCAACATACTTAAAACACCGCCAGTAAAATCTAATAAAATATTACCAATACTCCAACCAATAGTACTTTTACGCCTATAATTCATGAGTGCCTTTAAAAAAATTAGATATAAAGTGATGATTAATAAAAAAGTGTTGACAGAAATTGATCGAAGCCGATTATTATAAATTTTTCTGCAATAAACTTGAAATTTCATATCTTTTTATTCTCTCTTAAATTTTTGAGTGAATATAAACTTTGCTTATATAATTGTAAAATATGATCCATATTAATTTAAGATCATATTTGTTAATTAAGACCAGCTTATACTATCACACTTTGTAATACGACCTATCAAAAAGTCGAGAAGTATGAAAAAGTCGTATCAAGTAAAAAGCTTACGTTATGAAATTGACAGTCTATAGGATTTTATTTTCGAAACATTTCTAAAAACTTGCCATTTTCATCGGACCAGAGTTGTTTTTTTTTTTGGTAATATTTAAAAAAGGTAAATAAAAACAAAGTGGAAATAAAATATAAATTTCAAAATAAATTTGCTTCCCTACAAGAACAGTGACGGTCATTTGACCGGTGATATGACCGTCACTACTGACAGAAGTGTCGGTCATCGCGTAGAACAAAGTTTCTATCATTTTATTAAGGCAAATATGCCAAAACTGACCGAAACTTTTGTGTACATGTGATTTTGCATCTTACTCTAACCTATGAAAGTATGTAAACCACATAATATATATCTGAACTGCTCACTCTACCGCTATTTAGTAGTCAACGATGATAGATATATATATCATCGTTGACCGGTCACATTTGATGGATATATACATCATCGTTGACCTGTCATACTTGATTATAATGAAACACGACTTATTTTTTATTTATTTATTTATTGTATTAAAAATCAAATTAAAAATAAACATTAAATATTAAAAACACATATCACTAATTCCGAAACGTGGTGATAAGTTTGAGATAATGTTGAAACAGGACAATGGGCTTAACTTAAAACAGATATTTTAACAACTTTGCTGACTTTTCACTCGAAACATCCTTAAACTCAATAGAAATTTCCGGTAATGGGCCTTAGTGCAATCAGTAGTTTCTTAAAGAAAACAATTTATTATAACACATATATATCAACAATTTATATTAAAGCTTACCTTTTGAGTGTTGTGAATTAACAATTTCGGCCAAACCTGATACAATTCATTTGGAAAATTGATGAGTAAATGATATATCCATTCAAATACTGCTACCTTTGTTTGTACAGAACGGTGTGTGAGATATTGTGATAATACCTCCATAAATCAATTTGTTCAATATTCTGAGATCTTTGTTCTTTTGAAGAAACTAATTTCATTTCATATTATCAACATCATATTCCAGACACTGTATTCCAGAATGGCATAAATTAAAACATTCAAATATTAAAACAAACTCCCATATCCATGTTATGGCAACAGACTGAAAGACAGATATAAGGATTAGTGTAAAATGCTGCAAGGAAGATTTACTTTGTTTCTAGCTAAAATTTTTAATAAAATGTCAGTGCATTACCTTAATAAGTTCATTTGGTGATTGCGCATGTATTAACAATATATTTATAGTGTCTTCCATGCGCACTTAACTGGATTCATTACGAATCGATTTAATAAACTGTGTCAGCGTTGTTTCACACAATTATATTTCTTGTGTATTATCTTCCAGCATCATAAAAAGTCCATCAATAATATCAAATAGATAACCATATTATTTTCTGGTACAGCATTCACAATCGAAATCCAGGATATAACATATCGTCGCTCAATATAATTCTTTACACAAATGCGTTTCCTAAGAGGTATAAAAGTTCTAGATTGAAAGTTTGTGAAGATTCTACAGCAATATCTTTTAGTTAACGATCCAACAGGAATAGGCCACAAGCGAGCAAAAAATAAATTGTGGAAGGGTATAATGGAGGGACGTGCCACCACAATTGAGAATGGCACTAACGAATTCACTGACATATTTTGAAGAATCCTAAAGAAACAACAAAAATTAACTTGAACTTTTAATTTAATTAATTACTTACCTTTCCTAAACCTTAACAAAAACAACTCTACAACAGCAGCAATGACAGTCATATGTTTTTAAATAGAAAAAAACTGCAAGTGTGTTAGTACAAAAATTGTTTATGTGTTAGTTTCAGTCATTCATTTCTTGTAGGGTTGTTATGCTAAACAGCTGTTTTCATACGACTTGAGTGTGATGCTGTAAATGACCTAAGTATGGTATCGTGTAAATCGGCCTCTACTAGTTGTTATATTACCATACTATGTATTTGTGTATGGCAACTCTTTCCATTTACTGTTAATTCTGACACAAGTTTTAGTTTGTTTTTATTTTGTCGCGTTCGCTTGTTTTGCATATAAATAATAAATAATAAGTGTCTTAAACATAAAAAATATGTGAAATATAAATTGTTAAAAGTAAAATACATAAGTAATTATTATATTGTGAAAAAACAAAGTTTAATATTTAAAAATCGTATACATCATCAGTTTTTTGTATTTCTTTAAAAAAACATGTTAAATATAAAAATTTTGTTAAAAGTAAAATAAGTAATTATTCTACACATTGTGTAAAAATCGTATAAATTCATAATTTTTTTGTCCTCAGTAATACACGTACTCTGTACATTGTTAGAAATATGAATGTGCTAATAAGGTAAGTGATGAATTCAATATTGGTATATTAACTATCCATCAAACAAGTTGACAAGGCACGATTTGTTTTTTGGGTGGATTAAGTTTACTTTAGGGACGAGACCAATTTTTCACCACTCATACCATATTTGATTGCAATTCCAGCAAAATATTTTTTGTCGCGAGATATCTCGATTTTGTGTTCTGAAATTGAATTGCTTGTCAACTAAGTCTTCTATTATCGAATCGGAAAAGTAACTGAAATATATTTTAAATGACATACACAATTTTTTAAACCATTAACCCATTATGGACCAAATCAGGATTAGTTTCTTTTTATACCATATACCACTATTTGTTCAGGGTATAATGAGTATATGCTGATGTTTGTAACTGCCAAAAATATTTGAACTAGACCCAAGTTTTATTATACCGATCGACTTAGAATCACTTTCTGGATCGATTTAGCGATGTCCGTCCGTCTGTCCACATGTCCGTTAGTCTGTGTGTCCATGTGAGCCTTATAATCAAGCAACAGGTCGCAAATATGAATATATTTTTATCGGCTATAGGATGAACGCTATTAAAGTTGGTGAAAATCGCTGCATATTCAGACTTAGTCGCCATACAAATGACCCCTAAGAGATCGACTTAAATTGCCATAAGATCCAAATTATCTCGTTCAAATTTGGTTTATGTGTGTTTATTACACCCTTTAATCAGTAGTCCCTGTCAAACAATTTTTAGTCATAACCCTCATATAAAGCTGCTTCCCGATCTTCAATTAAATTTATGAAAAATATTGCACATATTTTTCTCAAATTTGGTTTGTGTATGATTTTGTAAAAGTCTTTACCAAACATTGTCAGGATCGGTACATTTTGAACTTTTTTATATCTGCAGGCCAAAAATTAGTAACAATTAATAACAAATTTGCTTTATGCTTATTTTCCATATCCAAATAGTTGGACCTTATACCCTTTCTCTAAACGCATGGTATAGAGTATCATATCGTCGGTCTAGACCAACTCTAATATTCATTCTTGTTTAATATGGAGTTCTTTTTCAAAAAAAATAATTTATTCCAATAAAACGCGTTAATAGTTAGCAAATGTGCATACATAAATACATTTTCAAGACTTATAGCACTCATATAAGACATATTTTGACATCTTAACCCATTAAATGGCGGAGAAATTAATAGTCGAACTTTGCTATTTATTATTTTTTTTCTTATATTACACAAGTAAAAATTTTAACATAAAAAATAATTGCATAAAACGAAGCTAAAAAGTTAAAAAATAAAAAAAACTTAAATTCGGCTGTGCCGAATCTTTGAAACCCTCCACCCGTGTTCTAAACACAATACTAAACTCAAGATTGTCAATGGTAGATTTAAAGTTATAATGGCTAGATTTTTTTGGAATAATGTTTAAAATTAATAAGATAATTATTAAATGCAATCCGCATAAATTTGCATACATATATACATACAATTACATTCTTGTTTATTTAAAGAGAGTAAGAGCATAACCATCTTATTATGTAAGAGCATTACCATTGCTCTTGCTCTTACTATTAAAAAAAAAAACAGAAACAACAAGCTACCAAAAATATTTGTGTATGCATGGCTGACACATGCATATCTGTATGCAATGTTCTCTTACGTATATACACTTTTTACTATTTTTAGGCTAATTCCATAGTGACAGATTTTACATTTAGTGATCTTTCTAGTCCAATATTTTATAGTAAAAGTTTTTCATTGTTCATAAAAATACATAAAATTATGCAGACGGACCTGTACAACATATTTATCATTAGAAAAGTGAGAAAGTATTATTGTTATTATTAATTGGGGGCAAAAAGCAGTCATGACAGACATGACAATAAACACACATAATTTTGGAGGACGTTTGCTATGAAGTTATTTGTATGACAAATAAGAAACAGTTGTTTGTATTTAATATAAGAGCTAACTTATTAATACAGCATATAAAAAGCATAAATTCTAAAATAGATTATAGTAAAAAGAAGTATTTTGTAATGTGACAGACATGACACTGCTTTTATTTTCACAATTACTTTACTGCACTTTTCCTTTCTTACTGGAAAGATTGGGGTTATCAAAATACATATAACAAACTATTGTCATATTTTCATGCCATTTCAAATGGTTTCAATAAAAATTATTTAAATGAAAATTTTAAAATTGGACCTACGGTTGAACTTTGCACTGAATTTCCCTTTAGTTGTTTTATATGACATTCTATAGTATTTTTTAGAGGTTTCTCCACATTTTAGACCATATCTTGTCACAATGACGGCCGATTTAGCCCATATTTAATAACAACCTACTCGAAATATCGGCAAATACTATTGTCCTAACTTTACCCAGGTAAATGGTTTTGTTTGTGAATGAGCGCGATATCAACAAACAAACGGACGGACGGATAGACAGACATCGCTATATCGACTCGAGTTGTTATAAGGATCTAGATTTTATTTTTCGAAATTTATTTTTCGATTCATTCCAAATGGAATGACAAACTGCACGGTAGTGTGGAGGGTAAAAAATTAACTATGCAGATAGATAGAAAAAATCGTGCGATCGTTTTTAATTTTTTCCTGCAAAAAAAAAAAAATTAAATGAAAATTGATCTCCGGAACAGCTTCATTCCAGGCATACCCGATCGCTTCGCTGGCAATTACATATTTTAAAATTTTAATATTCAATATTGACACATCTTTATATAAATTGAAGAAACTTATTTCGATAAAAAAAATAATCTACGGATTATAACGATGATTAATGACTAATCATAAGAGTATAAAAAATAAGTTTTAGTGGGCCAATTTACCTAAAAAAATTAGTAACCACAAAAGATATATACTTTTCCAGCAACTGCCTTAGAACTAATAAAACTTAAAAATATAGGTAAAAACCATAAAAGAGTTAAGAGGTCATTATATACATCAACATAAACCTTGTAGTCCCAGCTTTCTGTTAAGTTTTTGTTAATGCATAAGTATTTTTATACAACAACAAAAATGTAAAATCTGAAATAGATTTACAATGGCTATAGGAATCTATAATATTAATAGGAGAGGCGATTTCTTGTAACCGATGTAAGTTTCACAGTTTTACCCCGATTTTGAAAAAGAATTTATCATTTGAAAGGTATTTCTTTTTCTGATTTACAGATTTACAGATTTTCATCGTCTGGAATATTTTTTTGGAGTTAAGATCGTTTAAAGTTGCTACTAACACATACATAAAATATACAATGCTATGTGTGTGTTTATTAAATTTGTTAATGTGTTTGTGTTAATGTGTTGAGTTTGTTTTCTTCATTTAAAATGAGTTGAATTGTGAAGCATATCTTTAGGGTCTTTATTAAATGAAAGAATAAAATTTCCTAGAATTTGCACTCGAATTTCGAGGGCTGGAATCTGCTAGTTTATATTAAAGCAATAAAAATATGGGCCGCCGAAAAAAAATTGTTTCTAATCATCCCAAAAAGTCCTAATCTAAAATATCGGGAACCTGCCCCTAATGTAGACTTGTTCCATTAATAATATCTGATTTTATTGTGGTTTAACATTGAATGTAAACCTTCAGCCCAATAAATTGTAATTTTATAATTTCATAAGCGCTGGTATTATTGATTTGGCATGTAACAATTTCTAATATCTGTGTTTAAATTAATAAATCCCCTTTTGAACCAAACAACCGGTAACAATTTTAAAGCTTAGTAAGTATCATTCTAAAAAGAAAGGAAATTTCTTCAGGGTTAGAAAAAAATACTTTTTTGAGTTGTACTTAAATTGATCACTCCATATATCATGGACTTAGAAATAAAGTGCATTAATGCAAATCTAAAGACTTTTGAGACCTTGAAGGTAATAAGCGTTTAAAAACACAGTTCTTAACAATTCTACCGACTTATTGTATTTGCATTGGTACAGCTCCAAAAGGACAGTTCCTAAATAATCTAACCCATAAGAACAAAGTTTTTATTAAAACTCTTTCTTTCCTTATGCATATGAGTTTTTGAATCTCTCCGTGACTGTGTGTGACTGTGCGTGACTATCTTAAAATTAATCTTTGGCCACTAAAAGTCTATGGACAAAGTTTCAGATTGATTGGATAAGAGGAAATGGGGTTTAAATCACTCCGTGACTGTGCGTGACTATGCGTGACTATCTTTAAGTTAGCATTTGCTGACAATAAGTCTGTGGACCAAGTTTCAGATTGATTGGATGAGGGAAAATGGGGTTTAAATCATTCCGTGACTGTGCGTGACTATGCGTGACTGTGCGTGACTATGTCAAAGTTAATCTTTTTTCACAGCAAGTCTATCGACCAAGTTTCAGATCGATCTGATAACTGTGACTGCCCCAAAATTAATCTGTAGTCACAACAAGACTATGGGCCAAGTTTCAGATCAATTGGATGAGGGGGAATGGGGTTGCCCCATGGCAGACAGACGGACAGGCAGTATTAGTTAAAAGAAAGAGCTTAAAAGGTGTTCTTTCTATGTTCGCTCTATTCTATAAAAAACATAAAAAAAATTCAAACATTATAGGGTTAAAAGTAGCTTGGAATCGGAATAGTTAACAGCATTTGCATTAAATCCTAGTTTAGCTATAAATAACCTTTAAATATTTTTTTCAATTTCTTAATTTGAAATTCTTGTTAATAAATTTATGAACTAATAAAATTATAAATTTTTAATTCAATTTCAACTTACCTGCGGCACATATTTTATAATTGTAATTGTTAATTTTACATAACTGCAATAATATAAAAAATCCAACCAATGAATAACATTACCAGCTGCTAAACCAATAGTTATTATCACAAATAATGTAAATGCAGATAAAATACCAGTAGCTATTTTAGAAATACGTTGTTCACCACGCTAATAAATGATACAAAATTAACATTAAATTTCAATATCCTTATTAATAAATATTCCAAATATAAACAACTTACCTCATAAGCAAAACATTGGTAAATAGTTATAGATGTAGCAAACATAGCATGTAATGAAAAAACTACATCATTCAATAACACAGGATTAAGACCTCTGGGATGACGATTAGCATATTCAGCTTGAATCTCCGGTATCCAATAAAGGCCACAATTGAATATTGAATATAAAGTGAAACCAACAATATTCAAAAATACAAAATCAAAATTCAAGCCCACTACAGATTTTCGACGAAAATTAATCCATATTTGAGGATAAAAAGATACCGACCAAGTTACAAAGTAAATCCAACCAAACACCAATGAAGTGTATATAATAGCTTCCGAATTTGCCACAGTAATGCGTAAAAATAAGTCCCTGACACTACAAATAAAGAAAATTATATAAGTTTGCATTAATCTACTGGTTAATGTTTCCGAATTTAAACTTACATCCATTCTTCATCAGGTTGACTTTCAGCAGTTACTTCCAACTTACCCGGTGATAAACCGGTGACAATTATAGTTAGATTTTGTATGCTACCAGCATTTATTCCAAATTGTTTAGGATTTAATTGAACTAAATTATCATGTTGTGGTTTAAGGGTTACAGTAATATCCTCTTGGAATGGATCGCTATATGGAATTTTTTTTCGTTTTGTTTAATTCTCAAACATATCGAGTGTGGGAATAATATGAACTTACCTAACAATAACATCGAATGTTGCTGTTTTATTAATCATAACTGTAACATCTTGTGAAGAAACTGACAAACCATTTGACGTCTGCGCCCATGTTCGTCCAACTGAAGTATTTTCATTAAAAATTTAATAATTTCCAGAAAGTTTTTTTTAATTTATTGAGTACTTACATAATGCTATTAACGTTAAGGCAATACTCAATACTTGTTGAATTTTTGATTGAAATAAACGCATCTTAAAATCTGAATTTCATTTATGTTGTGCGCAAGATATTGTATTTTTCAACTGTTATTTAAGGAACACATTAGCATAAATTCTGCAAAGAAAAAAAAAACAAGATAACCAATTTAAAACCAAAAGAACTTTATAAATCAATAAGCGTCACAGCTCACAGCTTTTTAAAACGAAAAATATTTATGTTTTATTGTTAAACTTAGTTTGAGATATTGATTTTACGTTCATAAATTTCAACTGTCGTGGCACCATGCATAATCTGACCAGCCATGCCGATTTGGCGGGATTGTCCCAATTTTTTAGGGACGGAAACAGTTATTTTGAAATTTAAAAAAACGAACCGATTAAAGTATACAATTAAGAACGACGACACCTTTTCCAATTGTTTCAGAAAACATCAATTGATTTTCAGAAAGTATCAGTTGTATTTCAGAAAACATCAATTGATTTTTAGAAATTATCAAATGTATTTCAAAAAATATCAAAATACATTTCAGTAATTATCAAATGTATTTCAGAAAATATCAAATGTAATCCAATGTATTTCAGAAAACATTAATTGAATTTCAGAAACTATCAATTATATTTCAGAAAACGCTATACAAAACATATTTTTTTATACCCTCCACTCCAGTGTGCAGAGAGTATATATAAGTCTGTCATTCGGTTTGTAATAATTAGAAAAAAAATTTTGGACCCCATAAAATATATATATTTGTGATCCTTATAACAACCGGAGTTGATATAGCGATGTCCGTCTGTCCGTCTGTCCGTCTGTGGAAATCACGATGACGGCATCAATCGGGCAGCTAGGGTACTCGTTGACATAAAAAATGATTCACTAACATCCTGAAAAGTTTGCTATTTAAAATCATCCAAATCGGTCGATTAGGGCCCGAGATTTGAATGAAGAACTAAAAAAAGTCTTGAAAAAATATAATTTTCTATGTTGTTCTTGTCACGATCACGCCCTCAATAGTGCAGCTACAGCGATCATTTCTAATGAGAATGATTCACCAAATTCATGGGAAGATTTCTATTTCAAAAATCATTAAAATCGGTGGAATAGGTCCAGGGAAATCTCTGAAAAAGTAAAAAAAAAAATGAAAAATATGATGTTTCTATATTGTTCTTGTTGTTATTCTAAATGTTGTGTTGTTGTCATAGCTGGACTTATTGTTTTAGTGGTCATTGTGGTAATAATATAATAAAAACTAACACTTTATACATTTTTTTTATCAACTCTGGTAGAAAAATTTAGCAGTTTCCATTGTTTTGGCATCACTAAAAAAAATTTATTAGATCATTTATGTCATTGCCACGAGCCTGGCTGCAAACTTTCAGATCGATTGGGTCACGGGAAAGGGGTTAAAATCGATACAAAATTTTTTCGACAAGCAGACACTACGAGTTAATATAAAGGGAGTAAAAATTCACCAGCATCTAAAGCAAATAATGCTAAAATACCTAGTTGTCAATAAAAAAAAAATGTAAATTTAGCAAAAAAAAAAAAAATTTATGTATTAATTTATTTAAAGAGAAAAACTCAAAAATAACGTTTGATGTTGTATTTTTTGTGTGTAATATTTACATATACATACATACACATGTTAAATAATACAAATAATATACATATATTCTATATATGTATATCCATAACAACTGCATGTTAGAAATAAATCGGTATATTATTTTATTTACATAAAATTCTGCAATATTTTGTTGTGAGGAAAATACATTTCTTTTGCATTAACAGAGTTTCACTTCATTTTGCTCAGCGTGACTATGCCACAGTAGATGGCGCCACAATTTTTGTTCTAATTAGCTTTGCAATAGTTATTTCTATTTTAACATGAATGTCAATATTTTCAACTAGATATCATACAGAACAATGTTAAGAGTACCTATAGACGGGCTGGTCTTTTATTTCATACGTTTTTTCATTATTCTTTTACAAATATGAACATAAGTTTGGCATATTAACTTTTTGTTGTTTTTACAAAATAGAGTTACCGAGTTCATCTCAGAGTTTTTTGCTTTCAAAACAGTTCTACATAGTTATATAGAATTATTATTCTGCTTTACCTACAAAATATCTGATTGCGATTACATCTAATTTTTAAAAATTGCTTATAATTACTAAAGCATTATTATTCACATAAATACAAAATTGCACTTTTTAAATTTTCCATTAAAATTTTAGAAAATATCAATTCTAAAAACTAGAACTAAAATTTCCAATTATTAATTAGAAAATATTAATTGAATTTCAGAAAATCATACCAAAACGTCGGAAATAATAATTTTAAATTTGGAAGACATCAATTGCATCAAATTCCAAGAAAAAACACCAAATATGTTTACAATTAAAAAATATTTACATTTAAAAAATATATTGGCATTTAGAAGAAATTAATAGCTTTTCAGTAACTTCTTTTAACGATAGTCCAATCGTTAAAAAAAAAAAGCAAAATTATCAGTAAAATTTTTAAACGATATTCGCTATTGTTAAAGTCAGCTGTAGTTGTTATCTAAACGATAACCATTTTTGTGTTGTTTATTCAATCGATAAAAACTTAAATTTTTAGGTTGAAATGTCGTCATACATAAATAAAAATCATAAAATAGTGAAAAAAATTTGCTTTTATTAAAAAAGTTTTTTATATAAATAAAAAAAATTAAATAGCATATTGAATTCATTCTTTCATTTTCAAATAAATAAATAGAAATATTAGTAAACAAAATAAAGATAAACATAAAATCATCCTGTCAAACACGAAGTAATTTGTTTTTTTTCTATTCTTCTTTGTGTTTTTCGCTTATTTTGACAGAGATGCCACTCGTTTACAATTTAAATAAATAGAAAAATAGAGATGTCGACTGTCGTTAAGATGTCTGTAGTTAGTGAATCACTTAATCCTTAGTGAAAACAACAATAGTTCTCTATATTTTTTGCAATTGTCGGATCGTTGAAATTTACAGAATCGGACTACAGAAAACATTAATTTAAATTCAATGAATTTTAGAAAACCTCAAATGATATTTAAGAATTGCGAACACAAAAATTGCTACATAAATAAACGCAATTTGATGAGAATGTTATTTATATATTATTTTTCACAATTTTTTTGGATGAAAATTTGAAGTTTTTCAGAAAATAAAGATAACAAATTATTTTATTTAAAATGTTTGGGACTTTTGGTTTTTTGCGTTTGGCATCCCTAATTTGATTATTTATTATTATTATATATTTATTCTCTATGTTTTCCAAATATGGCAATATTTTAATAAAAAAGTTGAGAGAGCTTTTTTTTTTTGGTTATTATTTTGTTATGAAGAAATATTTGGCCAGTTAAAAGAAACTATACAGCCATCTCCAATTAGCACGATTTAATGCATATAGCCACCCTACACAACCATTACCTTTGCAATGGAGGTTAGGGCGAGCTATTTAATTAGCAAAAACTAAATTAAACGAAAAGTTATGTCATACAACCGGAAACGCATGCATATAGGTATATAACCTAAATGCATGCCGATCAGCAGCCACGATGACCAAAAAGCAAACACCGAAATAAATCCGAAATAATAGAAAAGACGAAAACCAACCCAAAGAATTTGCTTAAATAATTTGGTATTAAGTTTAATAAATTGTTTACTTTTTCCAATATTTTGTTTACATTTATTATCAATACTCAAACCGAGGTGGAGGGTATCAAAGATTCGGCACAGCCGAATTTAACACTCTTACTTGTTAAGTATTATATTGCATTTGTAAGATTTCTCGTAAACTATAAAAGTGTTTTTTCAAAATAATGTGATCAAAATCGGGTGCCACGATGCAGCTAAAACTTCATACCCGATTCCTGTCCTGGTTTTTTTATACTATAGCTGATTCTTCTTCTCATGAAGAGTCCGCTCTTGTTATTTTTTTTTTCGGTGCATAAGAAGGAAGTCCAGATATTGGTAAACATTTTCTGTGACCGCAAATCACTGAAAGAAACAATAACAACTTTTCTGTATTGTAGGGTAAACTGATTTTTGATTCTGAAATTCAATTGATATTTTCTGAAATGTTCATTTCTGAAATACATTTGATAACTTCTAAAAATCAATTGATGTTTTCTGAAATAAATTTGATTATTTCTGCAAATCAATTGATGTTTTCTGAAATACAATTGACTATTTCTAAAAATCAACTGACGTTTTCTGAAATATATTTGACTATTTCTGATAATCAATTGATGTTTTCTGAAATACAATTGAAAAAGGTGCAGCCTTTCTTTTTATAATTTTTATACATTTGAGCAGAAATAAAAGTAATTTTTTGATTTCTAATCTATCGAGCAAAAATTAAGATCAACCCACTGTCAAAAAAAAGGAGAAATATGAGGAACAATTAATATTAATGCTACTTAAAAATCCCAACAGAGCTCACTTTTTTAAGGGGGATATCTCACTTTATACCATCCACAGTACTGTGCAGAGGGTATATATCAGTTTGTCATTCCGTTTGTAACGCTTTGAAAAATAAATTTGCGATCCGATAGAGTATATATATTCTGTAGCCTTACAACAATTCGACTCGACATAGCGATGTAGGTCTGTACGTCCGTCCGTCTGTTAGTCTGTCTGTTGAAATCATGCTCACTCACTATAGATATTACCATGGGAAATGATCTTCTGAGATTAGCGAACTTATTCCAAGTGCCCGAGTTTCGGCTCGCTCTACCCTCTTCTCTAGTAGATCACATCCGTTTGTAGTCTATTGTCCAGTTGACCGCACAACGCATTACAGAGAGAATTCGTTTATTAGTCGAACTAGCCGTATGTGGAATAAACTCCCCGCACTGGTCTTTCCTGACAGTCATAATCTAATAAAAATTTAAGTCAAATTCCACAAACACTACTCCCTTTTTCCTCCTTCCCATATCCTATTTTCCTGAGATCAACACAATGCACTGCATTTGTAGGGGGCATCCCCTGAGTGTTGGTTAATTAAAATAAAAAAATAAATAAACAATTTACCTGGATAAACTTAGGACAATACTATTTGCCATTATTTCGAGCAGGTTGGTATATAAAATAAGGTAAATCGGGCATCATTGTGCGAAGGTATAACCTTTAATATAGAGACACCTCTAAGAAATGCTAAAAATTAAATACATATTAAAATTATCAAATTCTTTACTTTTCAAATATTTTGTTTACGTTTGCTATAAATAGTGAAATAAATCCAGATATTACAGTAAACTAGCAGATTTCAGCCCTCGAAATTCGAGTGCAAATTCTAGGAAATTTAATTTTTCATTAAATAAAGACCCTAAAGGCATGCTAATCAATTATAGCCAATTCCCAAATCAACACAAAAAAGAAACCGGTCCGATTAAGAATACAGTGCAGTTATGAATTTTTGAAATATATGCTTTCTTCTTCTTTACCACGCACCATTTAAACGAAACTCATTTTTATTACAAACACATTAACAAATTTAATAAACACACACATAGCATTGTATAATTTTATGTATGTGTTAGTAGCAACTTTAAAAGCAATTTACTCAAAATAAAGGGAAAAAATTAAAAATCTGTAAATTTTCAAAACGGCTAAAAAGAAATACCTTTCAAATAATATACGTTTGGTCAAAATCAGGATAAAACTTTAAAACATCGGTCACAAGAAATCGCTTAGCCTATTAATATTATAGATGTAAATCCCAGGTGGGTGGTATCAAAGTTTCGGCATAGCCGAATTTAACATACTTACTTGTTTTGCCTGTGTTTGATTTTTATAGTTGTTCAAAGAATTAAAATCAGAAGATAAGTGTTACTGCAAAAAAATAAATTTTATTTTGTGACTTTTATGATAAAAAGTATCAATATTACGGTCCCTGCACGTTTCAAAGGCTCATTTCGCTTTTGGGAATTTTTGTGCACCATTTTTAAATTTATTATCTATATTCTTTTGCTAATTTTTTCTAAAATGTGCAAACATGATATTATAACGATTACCAAAAAACACGAAAAATAATTTTTCCTGATTTAATATGAAACGTCTTTAAAAAAGTCTGAAAAGTCTTTAATAATCGTAAAATATATTGAACGAATTTGCCAATAAAAAATAAATATCGCTTCAAAAGAATGACTTATGACCTAGTGAAGAAAAACATAGCTTTCGAAATTCAAATTAAATTAAAAAGGTTTTCATCCTGGAGGTGATCGATATTTTAACCCTGTCTTTGGGCTTTGAAAGTCGAAACAACTAACACTAACTTTGATTATGAATATATTTAAAAAAAAAAGATTATATGAAGAAGCAAACAACTGAATTTTAGTTTCTATATTTAATAAAAATTGTATGTATGCTCTTCTTTATTATGAAAATATCAAACTAAACAGTAAGGCCGACTATACGATATCCTATAAAATGCGTTTAGAGACCCTTTCTCTTAGGTCCAACAAATTGGATATAGAAAATAAGCATAAACCAAATTTGAGTGGCATTGTTATTAATTTGTTTGCTTTCGGATATAAAAATCTTCATATCGGATGTTATTTTTATATGGGGACTAGGTTGAAAAATAGACCGATCCTGACCATATTTAGTAAAGTCACTTATTTTTTTGCGAAAACATATACAAACCAAATTTGAGAAAAATCTATAAAATATATTTGTTTTTTTTTTTATGGATTTTAGTGAATATCGGGAAGCATCTTTATATGGGGGCCATGACTAATAATTGCCCTACGTGGTTTGTTTTTGGACTACAAATCAAAGGGTGTAATAAACACATATAAACCAAATTTAACCGAGATCTATATGATAATTTGGATCTTATGGCAATTTAAGTCGATCTCCTAGGGGTTATTTGTAAGGGGATTAGCTCTGAACATGCACCGATTTTCACCAACTTCAATAGCATTCTTGCTTTCGTCAAAATATATGCACATTTGCGACCTGTAGTTTGATTGCAAAACTTACATGGACAGAAGGACGGACAGACGGTGTAATAAAAGATGGGTTTAGGTCAAATATTTTTAGTAGTTGCAAACATAAGCACAAATTCGTTATACCCTGATCACATAATGGTATTGGGTATAAAAATATAAAAGACTTGAATAAGACAAATCAAAAAAAAAGTACGATTGGTGTTAGTCGAAGCAATCAAAAACATTTGGTCACGTTAACCATGAACCTCATTAAGTTTATTTTTTAAATATTTGTACAATTGTTACAACTTCGATAGGCATAAACCTCTTATCTAAATTCTTGTATTATAATATGTCTGAATATGATTTTGTGATAGCTTTATCAAATCCAATTATTAATTGGCATTTAATGTGCGAGCTGATATTAAAAACTATTTATAAAAAAATTATGAAGGGTGTGGTGTGAAATAAACTTTAGACATGTTTTTTTTTTTGGCCTATAATCAAACAATCAATTACTTTCAAAGTATTAAGTGAAATTCTTATAAGAGCTCTTGTTATAAAACATGATTTTGTGCATTTATTTCATTATAAATTAATTAACCCATTAAGACAGGTTTGAACATAAAAGTGTACGAATATATTAAGGTTTAATTTCAAAATAGTGTCTTGACTTTTAATTTGAAATCACAAGATTTAGCTCAAAATCTTTTTCAAAATCTATTTAGTATCGTTACCACCTGCAATAACGAGATTTGGTTTGACAAAGCTTGATTTATGTATATGTATATGTATATGTATATAGACAAAGATTTAAAAAAATATGTAAAATTAAAAAAATGTGGATATTTCTTAAACAAAAACATGTTTTATTCATATATTATCTAAACTGGAAAAAAGATCCAGTGTATAGTTCTAACTTAAAATATTTACTAAGAAAATATAAAAAAACGTATACACTAAAAATTAACCTTTTCGCTATATTGTATGGATTTCAACAGATTATGGTATTTAAAGGTGTTAGGAATCATTTACAATAATAATATAATACTAGCAGATTCCAGCACTCGAAATTCGAGTGCAATTTTTAGGCAACTTTATTTCTCAACTTAGCTAATTCACAAACCATCACTTTTTTGGTTTTTTATTGTGAATAAAGAAAACAAACTCATTAACAAACACATTAACAAATTTAATAAACATACACATAGCATATGTATAATTTTATGTATGTGTTAGTAGCAACTTTAAATGCAATTTACTCAAAATAAAGGAAAAAATTTAAAAATTTGTGAACAGCTAAGAAGAAATACCTTTCAAATAATATACGTTTGATCAACATCGGAATAAAACGGTAGAACAAAACATCGGTAACAAGAAATCGCCTAGCCTATTAATATTATAGATTCTAACACTGAAAAAATAGAGCATTTTAAAAGAACGTCTTTTCCATTTTTTTTTAGTTTATAACTACCAAAAATATTTGATCTAGACCCATCTTTTATATACCGATCGACTCAGATTCACTTTCTGAGCGATATCCATCTGTCCGTCCTTCCGTCCGTCTGTGTGTCCAGACGCAGGTCGCAAATATGAATAGATTTTGATGTATTATAGTGTTCGGCCATAGGACGAACGCAATTAAATTGTTGAAAATTGATGCATGTTCAGACCTAGTCCACATACATCTATGAGATCGAATTAAATTGCCATAAGATCAAAATTCTCATATAGATATGTGTATATTTATTACATCCGTTAACCAGTAGACTAAAAATAAACCCTATAGGATAATTCTTAGTCAAAGCCCTCATATAAAGCTGCTTCCCGCTCTTCACTTAAACCTATAAAAAAGATTGTACAGATTTTTGAAATCAAATTTGAAAAATAATAATAATAATAATTCCACCCAAATTTGGTTTATGCTAAGTTTTTATACCCAATTAGTCGGACCTAATACCAATTCTCGAAACGCATGGTATAGGGTATCGCATAGTCGGTCTTATAATTTTCTTTCTTGTTTATTTTTAAACATGGCGAACGTAAATAATAAAGTTTATTTTTAAACTCTTTCTTTTAACTCAATCTCTCTGTCTGTCTGTCTGTCTTGCTGTGACTACAGATTAATTTTGGGGTAGTCGCGCATAGTCACGCACAGTCACGGTGTGATTTAAACCCCATTTTCCCTTATTCAATCGATCTGAAACTTGGCGATAGACTTGCTGTAAAAAAAGACTTACTTTGACATATTCAAGCACAGTCACGCATAGTCACGCACAGTCAGGCACAGTCACGCACAGTCACGGTGTGATTTAAAATCCACTTCCCCTTATCCGATCGATCTGAAACTTGGTCGATAGACTTGGCGTGAAAAAAGTGATTTAAACTCCATTTGCCATCATCCAATCAATCTGAAACTTGGTCCTTGGACTTGTTGTGACCAAAGATTAATGTTAAAATAGTCACGCAAAGTCACGCACAGTCACGGAGAGATTCAAAACTCATATACATACATAAGGCAAGAGAAAGTTTTAATAAAAACTTTGTTTTCATGGGTTAGATTATTTAGGAAGTGTCCTTTTGGAGCTGTACCAATGCAATTACAATAAGTCGGTATAATTGTTAAGAACTGTGTTTTTGAACGCTTAAATGGTAAAAAGAAGCCCCAAAGCCTATTTTAAAATATTACCTTCAAGGTCTCAAAAGTCTACATGCCAAATCAACAATAATACCAACGTTTATAAAATTATAGAAATGCAATTGATTGGGCTGAAGGTTTACATTCAATGTTAAATGCTCATAGTTATATTAAAATATAATAACTGTATATATTTACAAAACCACAATAAAACAAGTAAGAAAATTATAGTCGGTCTAGACCGACTATACGATACTCTACACCATGCGTTTAGAGACCCTATCTCTCAGGCCCATCTAACTGGATATAGTAAATAAGCATAAACCAAATTCGAGTGGGATTTTTATTAATTTTTTCGGCTGCAGATATGAAAAAGTTCATATCGGATGCTATATCTATATGGGGACTTGGCCCAAAAATGGACCGATCCTGACCATGTTTGGTAAAGTCTCTTGTATTTTGCAAAAATATATACAAGCAAAATTTGAGAAGAATCAGTGCAATATTTTTGTTTTTTGATAGATTTAAGTGAAGATCGGGAAGCAGCTCTATATGGGGCGTATGACTAAGAGTTGTCCAATAGGGATCATTTTTGGACTACTGATTAATGGATGTAATATATACATACAAACCCAATTTGACTAAGATTTGTATGATAATTTGGATCTTATGGCAATATATGGTTATTTCATAGGGGTCATTTGTATGGGGTCTAGGTCAGTTTCAATAGCGTTCATCCCATGGCCAATATAAGATTAACTACCAAACTTCATCAAAATATATTCATATTTGCGACCTGCAGTTTGATTACAAGCTTTACATGGACACACAGACGGACGACGGACGGACGGACATCGTTAAATCGAATCAGATGGTGATTCTGATTCGATCGGTATAATTAAAGATGGGTGTAGGTCAAATATTTTTGGTTGTTACAAACAGCAGCACAAAGTCATTATACCCAAACCACATAGTGGTATAGGGTATAATCAGACATTATTAATGGAACAAGTCTACATTAGGGGGATGGTCCCGATATTTCAGATTAGGACTTTTTGGGATGATTAGAAACAATTTTTTTTCGGCGGCCCATATTTTTATTGCTTGATATTAACTAGCAGATTCCAGCACTCGAAATTCGAGTGCAAATTCTAGGAAATTTTATTTTTTCATTTAATAAAGACCTTAAAGGTATGCTTTACAATTCAACTCATTTTAAATGAAGAAAACAAACTCAACACATTAACATTGTATAATTTTATGTATGTGCTAGTAGCAACTTTAAACGATCATAACTCCAAAATTGGCCCACTAAAATTTATTTTTTATACTCTTATGATTAATCATTAATCATCTTTATAATCCGTAGATTATTTTTTTTATCGAAATATGTTTCTTCAATTTAAATAAAGATGTGTCAATATTGAATATTAAAATTTTAAAATATGTAATTGCCAGCGAAGCGATCGGGTATGCCTGGAATGAAGATGTTCCGGAGTGATTCAAAACTCATATGCATAAGGAAAGAAAGAGTTTTAATAAAAACTTTGTTTTTTTTATGGGTTAGATTATTAAATTCTGCAGTAAATTTTGTTTGTTTTAATACTTAAAAAAACCGTAAGGAATTTTTAAACATTGCATGTATCGACATGGATTCAAAGACTTGACGAAGGAATTGTATAACTTTTGTCATCAACCCATGGTCACGATTGATTTTGTGCTGTAAAATAGAAAACCTATGAAATAATCCAACCAAACATAATAGCAGAGTACATACATGTCTAATATGGGAGGTGTGAACAATAAAATCTGGAAACTGGACTCTTAAGATTGTTGATCATTATATTGATTACGAAACCAACAATAAACAATAGCAAGTATATGGACTTGCTGAGCTTTCGTAATGATGTTGCGAATGACCTTTTAGCTCGATCCAATCAACAAGCATGTTCTCGTAAGCGAGGGCGTCAGCATTATACTTAAATAAGAATATTTCAATCAGTTCCACGACTTCCGGGAAGAGACGACAAGCATCACCATTAACTTCAATTCGATATGATGGTAATCAACGTTGGCCAGAATACTCGAAGGATAAAGTCAAAGGAAGTACGGCCCAAACCAGACATATGTGTTAAAAGTTCGATGTTTTTGTGCATTCCAATGAATTTAGATATTCCTTCAAGGACTTGCAATATATATCAAAGGAATAAATAATTGGCAATATATTCTTTTAGTTTTTATACCCTATACTATAATATGGTCAGGTCAATTTTTCTGATCCAAGGTGGTTAAAGTATAATGACATTCCCCTGATGTTTGTAACGACGAAACATATTGGACCTAGATCCATCTTTTATTATACCGATCGACTTAGAATCACTTTCTGAGTCGATTAAGCAATGTCCATCTATCCGTCCGTCCGTCCGTCCGTCTGTGTGTCCATGTAAACCTTGTAATCACACTAGAGGTCGCAAATATGAATATATTTTGATGAAATTTATTGAAATCTATTGAAATTGGTGAAAATCGGTTCATGTTCAGACTTAGTCCCCATACAAATGACCACAGGAGAGATCGATTTAAATTGCCATAATATCCAAATTGTCATATAAAATTGGGTTTGTATATATTTATTACATCCATTTATCAGTAGTCTAAAAATAAAACCTACAGGACAATTCTTAGTCATAGCCCCATATGATTTCCGATCTTCATTTAAATCTACCAA
This sequence comes from Cordilura impudica, assembly GCA_963682025.1. Classification (NCBI taxonomy): domain Eukaryota; kingdom Metazoa; phylum Arthropoda; class Insecta; order Diptera; family Scathophagidae; genus Cordilura; species Cordilura impudica. The sequence continues at coordinate 74,238,639 of OY821517.1, read as the reverse complement.
AAAATAAAAATATTATAGTCTAGTATAGATTTTTCTCAAATATTTTAATATATATATTTGCAAAAACTAAGTGATTTTAACAAATTAGGTTAGGAGCGGTCCATTTTTCGACCTAGTCCCCATATAAATATAGTAGCCGATATGAAGTTTTTCATATCCGAAGAGAAAAAAATTAATAACAATGCCACACAAATTTGGCTTATGCTTATTTTCTATACTTAATTACTGGGATAGGGTTTCTAAACGCATGGTGTAGGGTATTTAAATTTTCAGCTTATACATGTAATTATATAATTTACCTGATTTTATATATTAAAACTGCTCAAGTAAATTTAAATATAAAACAATATCTAATTTTAATATTTTTCCTTACCATAGACAAAATTTGTATCCATCCATATGGATACATTCTAAAAAAAACACAGTTATGGTAAACAGTTTTTTAAATCAAGACGACTGAAATAAAATTTTCAAAAAGTTTAACAAAACATTTACATAATATTACAAGCAGTTTCTTTCATAAGTTCCAGTCGTTTAATTATATTTACTTTATGATGTTCTTTCAATTGTAACTTTTCTTCTTTAAATTTATTTTTGTTCACACTTTTTTCTCTAATAAGCCTTTTAAACGTCATGTTTAGTCCAACATCAAAAAAAAAAGTGTCTCATAAATCTGTGGTTTTCTAGAATAACCGCGTATGTTATAAAATCAAAATGTTCAGGGGAGCCAAAAAACGTTATATTTGAAATTATGGGCTCGATATAAAGTTTTAAGAGCTTTTTATTTAACAGTCCTGTAGATATGGACATTAAATACTTTATATAAAATTTTGAGTCAAAAATCTTCAGAGAAATAGATCCTAGGGAAGGACGAAAAAAATCAATATGTAAATAACACTTAAAGTGTGAGCAGATAAAACAACTTATGTCTACAAACGTCGTTTTCTTTGAAAAAGAAAACTACATATGCAACCACCCATGTAGACATAAGTTGTTATTGCTTGAAAAATGGATTTTTTTTGTTCGTCAACAAAAAGTTAACGGGACTTAGGATGAGAATGTAACAGCGTACCAAGAATAATAGTGACAAAAAATAACAGAAATAAACACACAAGTTTTTATAAGTGGTTATAAACTGAAAAATAATCCAAAATTATTTTGCATTTTTTTCATTACTAACAACGTATGTGTCGCTATGTGTCGTTTTCTGAGAAAATAATTTGTCAGTGATCAAACGTAGGTTGACATACGTCGATTACTTTAATAAACACTTAAGTTACGTCGTTATTTAAAGAAGAAACTCAGAAATGGTCAATATTTTTTTTAAAAAAAATTTAACAGATGTAAAGAGCGTTAAAAATTAATATATTTGGCATCGTTAACTCAAAACGGACAAAAATGGACATACGCGGTTATTCCAGAAAACTACAGATATCACAATCGCTATTAAAGCACGAGAATTTGCCTAGATTTCGTCTAAATCTCGGCAATTGTCAAGATTTCAATTCAGTATGAGAAATCTCGAGATATGGGTGAGATTTTCATCGAAATAAGAAAAAAAAAATTATACATTTTTTCGTTTGTTAGATTTGACGTCAAATTTCAGACATATTGCAATTAATACTGTAATTAATATGCAAATTTTAATTTTGTTTCAATGGTGCTTCGTAGAGAAGAAGAAAGCATATATTTGAATAATTCATAACTACACTGTATTCTTAATCGGACCGGTTTCTGGCATTTCAGCCTTCATCACTTATTAATTGAACATTGTGATAATTGTTATGTTATAATTGAATTGATTGTTTCTATATGAAATTTTTCTACTTAAGTCGGCCGTGAGGTTTGAACCTGCGTCTATCTCACATACACTCGTACTTTCACTTTTTGGTCAGCGCTTTAACACACTCACCTAAAGTCAGTGGAAGTAGGTTCAATATTTAGATTATATGTCGACTATATCTAGTAACTAAAGATTCTAAAATACCTCAAATCATGTACAGTAGAATCTCCGAATCTCCACTTTGTACATCTAATTTCTGTACATTTTTTTTTACAGAAAATTATAATAAAACTAATTATGTAAGCTTTATTTTAACACAAAACAATTTTTATTTAATAATATTTAATTAATTGAACATATTAAATTCATAGAAAAACTTTAAAATTTTTTTTATTATTAGGTATGTATTTAATTGTTTTTTAACATAAAATCAGTAGTACTTGTTTGATTTTTTGATTTATTTAAACTGGATACAACGATATCGTTACGGACGTCCAACAGGTTGGACATGTGTTTACTGGTTTTGCACCATTTTATAACATTATTGATGCCTTCAAGGACTTTTGAATGAGGAATAGCTGGCGTTATGTCGACAATATCGACGTCACTGCTATCTGAAGCATCCTCATCGCTATTCTCTGCATTAGATCCGCCAGTAAACACGTCTTCATTCCATTTCTCGATTTCATTTACAGTTACGGAATTATTTGGCATAATTTCATTCAAAAGATAAGGTTTAGTTGAAGAACTTCATTGCAATCCTCATTTCGTTGTGCCAATTATGCTAGTGGCAAATCATCAGCGCTGTCGTAATCGCCTGAGTCCCAATTTAATAATTTGGACCAAGAATTTTTTAGAACTGCCTGTGTTATCTTATCCCATGCTTGCTTCAACAATATTATTGCATCTCGTATTGAATACCGTTTCAAAAGCTTATCAATATCACCACCATCACCAATTAATTGAGATAGCAACTTCTTTCTATAAATAAGTTTTGTCAGTTTGATAGGATTTTGATCCATTGGCTGCACAGCTGCTGTAACATTTGGCGGCAAAAAATATGCAATCATGTTACCATCCTCGCTTTAAAGTTTATCAATTGGTGCATGAGCGGAGCAGTTGTCTACTAGCAGAAGAGCTTTTGCGGATGACCTGTAAAAAAAAACAAAAATTTAAAAATATGTAAGGAACTTAAAATATGCATTGGTTAAACATACTTCTTTGATAAATATCTTGTGAAACCAATGATGAAAAATACGGGAAGTCATCCAAGCATTTTTCGAAAAGTCATAATGAAGTGGGTTATGACATCCTCTGAAGCATCTTGGCTTTTTAGATTTTCCAATAACCAATGGTTTTAATTTGCATGAGCCATCAGAATTTGCGCCTAGCAAAATTGAAACGCGTTCTTTTTTAATTTTAAATCCTTGGTCACTTTTTTCACAAGCAGCGACAAATGTTTTATCCGGAAGGGAACGGAAAAATAATCCGCTTTCATCAGCATTATAGATTTGTGTTTCCAATAAACCCATTTCCGCGACTTTTGCATGAAATCTGTGTAGAAATGGAGTGACCTCACCAACATCACTCGAAACTATTTCACCACCAATTTTTAAAAACCGTATTCCATGACGGGTTTTAAATTTGGAAAACCATCCATCACTTGCCGTAAATGCGTTTTCACCTTTATCGGGGTACACTTCACTAAAAGTTGACTTAGCTTTTCCTTTTAATAAGGTGTTGTCAGTGTGTTCTTCTTTTCACGTTGATTTAAAAACCACTTATAAAGACACTTTTCCATTTCGTCATAGTCTGCGTTGTGTAAAGATTTTTTTTTGCTTCGTGATAGGTGCAGGCAATTGCATCCATTATTTCTTTTTTTTTTTTTTTTGATTTTATGTAGCTTATGGCAGATTTTGCAACATTAAAATCTTGAACTAAACGATTTCCACTTACGCCTTCATTAAGTCTTTTTAATATTTTAACCTTAGTATCCAAAGATAAGGTGTTTTTTTACATTTATTTGGCATTTTTTTTAAACTTTCACACGTATGAACAACTTTCACTTTGACCTTCAGTCATTAACTAACCCAAATTTGTACAAGCATATCAAATTTCACATGCATATGACCGAATTGTACTCACCACGAATAACTCGGGGATTCCCCGTTTTATTTTTACTTCAATGAGCAAAAAAATAATTTGTAGTGAAAATACAAAACAAAATAAAAAAAAACTTCCAGAAATTAGAACCACAGGTTCTAATTCAGATTTCAGAGTGTTCTAATTTCAGAGCGTAACATAAACATAAATTTTTTGGTACTTCTCGACCACTCAAAGACGTTCGATACAGTAAGCCATCAAACAATATGTATGAAGCTAAAACACTTTTTTAACTTTTCATCCACTTCTATGCAGCTTTTACATTCATACCTCACAAATCGGACTCAATCTGTATACGTTAATAATTCGACCTCAAGACCTGTAACACTCACGAGAGGCGTACCTCAAGGATCGATTCTGGGTCCACTTCTTTTTTCCGTCTATGCCAATGATTTGCCACAACAACTATCTCACTGCAAAATACACATGTATGCGGACGACGTTCAGCTGCATCTGAGTAGTTCAGTAAGCTCTATAGAAGAAAATTTTGAAAAGCTAAACTATGACCTTAATAAAATACATTTTTGAACCACTGCAAATGGACTTCGTCTCAACCCGCATAAATCAAAATGTTTGATTATTCATAAAAAAAACTTTTCAGCCTGTTCTTGAACATGATATACTAATAAACCATCAGAAAATCGAGATTGTAAAAAAGATAAAAAATCTTGGCATAGTGTTCAATAACAACTTGACTCGTTCAAGCCACGTAGATACACTTGTGGTTCAAACGTATATAAAGCTAAGATCGCTTTGGGTAACTCAGTATTTTACGCCGTTAAGAGTAAGACATCTTCTTGCAAAGGCATACTTAATTCCTGGTCTACTTTATGGCTGTGAACTTTTTGGCAACTGCGACTACGCCAGCAAGAAAAAACTAAATATTTTGTACAACAATATTGTTAGATATGTTTATGGACTGAAGAAACGTGATAGCGTTTCGACTTTCTCAAAAAGTCTTTATGGAGTCTCATTCGATAACCTTATTAATATAAGGGTTTTAATCTTTTTGCACAAAATTATTTACACTGAGAAACCCCTATATCTTTATGATCAAATACAGTTTGCTAGATCCAGAAGGGGCAAAAAAGTTATTATCTCTATGCATCGATGCCTTGTGTCAGAAGGGCAATTTTTCATAAACGCCACACGTCTTTGGAATGCAATTCCACACAACCAACAATTAGTTAGCAACGCGATACATTTTAAGAAATTTTTTTTTAGTTACTTTGTTTAAATATATTTAATTTTCATTTCTTTAAATTCATGAATTTTGTCGCGAATTTTTGAACGATGAAAATCCTGTACTTTAATTATAAGACATGTCTTATTGTACAGGAAATTAATAAAGAAATAATAATAATAATAATACATTGAAATGGCCGGTTCTAATTTTTGGACGGTTCTAATTTGTGAGAGTTCTAATTTGTGAGATTCTACTGTAGTTATTGTTCTCAAATCAAATTTATGCTTCACAAGTACAACGGTCAGAAATGTGAAAAAAACAAGTAACAGTGTGAAATTCGTCTCTGCTGAATCTTTAATACCCTCCACCTGGGTCTTACGTTTACTTTAATATCTGGAATTATTGCACTTTTTATAACAGATCGTACTTACGGTGCAATATCAACGTAATTGTAATTTTCCTAAATTTTGTGGAATCACGTTCAAAATTTTCTTGCTTATTCAAAATAAAATAAAAAATGCTATTAATAATTTTGTGGTTACAAGCGATAACCGCCTAAGTCGACTGAAGAACGATCATATTCCCCATTTTTCTAACATTATTTTTTAAAAAGATGTTAATAAAAATATACTGACCTAAGTCTAATGAAGCCCATTTATATAAAAAGTTATTTTTCTCGGAAGCATGATGTTCGACTTAGGCGGTAAATGGTGTGACCACAGAATTCTTGACCATAAATAGATGTTTCGCGCAAAGGGTTATGAAGAGTATTTCTGAATATTTTTATTAAAAACAATATAATAGATACTTTTATCTGTCTGTTGAAACGAAAAGATCCCACTTGTTTTATGTAAATACGGGTATATTGAAATATTTGAAAACTCGTGTATTGTGGAGCTTAATACTTTAAGGAATTTTACCAGCATTTTGCAAAAAACAAAAATTGATCTGAAACTTGGCGCATAGTCTTGTTGTGACTACAGATTAATTTTGGAGTACTCATGCACAGTCACGCATAGTCACGCACAGTCACGGAGTGATCTAAATGTCATTTCCCCTCATCCGATCGATATGAAACTTAGTGCATACACTTGCTGTAAAGAAAGATTAACTTCGACATAGTCATGCACAGTCACGCATAGTCACGCGCAGTCATGGAGTGATTTAAAACTCATTTCCCCTTATCCGATCGATCTGAAACTTTGTCCATAGACTTGATGTGGCCAGAGATTAATTTTAAGATAGTCACACATAGTCACGCGTAGTCTCGCACAGTCACGGAGTGATTTAAACCCATTTCCCCTCATCCAATCAATCTGAAACTTGGTCCACAGACTTGTTGTCACCAAAGATTAATTTTAAGATAGTCACACACAGTCACGCACAGTCGCGGAGATATTCAAAACTCATATGCATAAGGAGAGAAAGAGTTTTAATAAAAACTTTGTTTTACTTTTCGAGTAGAAATAAAAGTTGTTTTTGTTTTTTTTTAGCAGAAAAAATTTGTTTTTTGATTTTAAAATTTTCGATCTGAAATAAAAGAAATATTTTATTTATTATTGTTTTTTCGAGCTGAAATAATACTTATTTTTTATATTTTATTTTTTTAATTGATTTTTTCAAGCAGAAATGAAATTTTTTATTTTGATTTTTCGAGCAGAAATAAAGGTTAGTTTTTGATTTTTATTTTTTCGAGCAGAAATATAAGTTATTTATTTATCTATAACATTAATAGGCTAGGCGATTTCTTGTGACCGATGTTTTGTTCTACCGTTGTATCCAGATTTTGACTAAACGTATATTATTTGAAATGTATTTCTTTTTAACCGTTTTGCAGATTTACAGATTTTTAAATTTTTTCCTTTATTTTGAGTAAATTGCAGTTAAAGTTGGTTCTAACAAATACATAAAATTATGCATATGCCATGTGTGTTTTATTAAATTTGTTAATGTGTTTGTTAATGAGTGTGTTATCTTCATTCACAATAATAATAAACCATAAAAGTGTTGGTTTGTGAAGCTGCCTAAAAATTGCACTCGAATTTCGAGCGCTGGAATCTGCTAGTTTATTATTATTGTTCTTTTTTTCGAACAGTGAGAAATCATATCCAAAAAAAATAAGCTTCGTTGGAATTTTTAATTGGTATTAAATACCAAAAAATTTTTTAATTGATTTTTTCTCACTTTTCTCACATTTTATAACTTTTATTTCTTGAATCAGTTCTCCAATGTCTACTTCTATATGTTTTTTTGTTACAAAATTTCAAAATAACTGTTATTATCGGTCCCTGGTTCAAATAAATAAATAAAAAAAATAAATGAACATTTAAGAAATTACATGTTAATCTGAATGATTTTTGGTAAAATCTGACTTTGCTGATCCCAATTTTATATATATATATATATTTATACCTTGTACCACGATGTGGTCAGGGTATAATGAATTTGTGCTGACCTGGACCTATCTTTTATTATAAAAATTGACTCTTTCTGACCCCTATGAGATCGACTTAAATTTTGATAAGATCAAAATTATCATATCTCGGTCAAATTTGGTTTGTGTGTCGGGTTATTACATCTATTAATCAGTAGTCCAAAAACAAACCTCGATCTTCACTTAAATCTATCAAAAAAAAAAAACAAAAATATTGCACAGATTTCTCTCAAATTTGGTTTGTGTATGTTTTTGCAAGTGACTTTTGCCAAATATGGTAGGGATCGGTTCATTTTTCGAGCTAGTCTCCATATAAATATAAATATACCACTCAAATTTTATTTATGATTACTTTCTATATCCACTTTGTTCAAGCTAAGAGAAAGGGTCTCAAAACGTATGGTATATGATATCATATAGTCGGCCTATACCGACTATCATTACCTTTCTTGTTTAATTTTTTTTTCTTTCATTTTTAAAAACGAGTGTGCCAAATTCTGCTCTGCACTGCATTGTGTCTATTAAGAACACTAAACTGGTTCCGGCAAAATTCAATAATTTAAAATCATAATTTAATATTGCCGTAAATCGTTAAATATAGTTTATACCAATAAAAACATATAAATTTTAATTGATTGAAACAATTAAAAATAATAATAACAATTTAACGCAACTGGAAATTGAATTGAAATGAACTGATGCATTTAAAAGTTGAATAAATTGAACAATTTTAAAGTGTCAAAAGCACTGTTATCGAATAAATGTAATGTAATTCTTGTACTCGTATTGAATGTAAATTTAATAGAAAATACCAGATTGACAAACTGTCTGTCCGTCTACTTATTGTATATAAATATATTGGCCATTAATTTATGTTAATAACTTTTTATTTGAATTATATTGAAAAATATTCGATTTAATGATTTCACTTCACGTTCATTGTTTTGGGATGTTAAACAACCTGTTAAGCGATACGTGCAGTCAAATGATGTTTTTATTTGTTAATTATTTAAATTTAAAAGTATTAAACACAATAAAATATTACATATATATAATTTGCACTAACGTATGTATATACGTTACCACGTTAAACATGGCAAAAGTTAGAAATAATACGAAAAAAACAAAAATTGGTGTCAAATTATCCATAAATGTTGGCACGATAAACTTCCACAGCACATATTTTATGTTTACAAAAAAATATATTGTCAGTCTGTGTTGTTGTTAATATTGGTTGGGGTCAGTAACTTGAAATTCAATTAACAATTACTTTGTTTAACTTATATAATAGGGCGTCCCGATTAAAAAAAAAACTATTAAAGTAAAAGCACTCAAACGATGTGTATTGGAAAAATAAAATAATCTAACCCATAAAAACAAAGTTTTTATTCAAACTCTTTCTTTCCTTATGCACATGAGTTTTGAAAATCTCCGTGACTGTGCGTGACTTTGCGTGACTATTTTAGAATTAATCTTTGGTGACAACAAGTCTGTGGACCAAGTTTCAGATTGATTGGATGAGGGGAAATGGGTTTAAATCACTCCGTGACTGTGCGAGACTACGCGTGACTATGTGTGACTATCTTAAAATTAATCTCTGGCCACATCAAGTCTATGGACAAAGTTTCAGATCAATCGGATGAGGGGAAATGAGGTTTTAATCTCTCCGTGACTGTGCGTGACTATGTGTGACTATGCCGTACTATGTCAAAGTTAATCTTTATTCACAGCAAGTCTATCGACCAAGTTTCAGATCGATCGGATAAGGGGAAATGAGTTTTAAATCACTCCGTGACTGCGCGTGACTATGCGTGACTGTGCATGACTATGTCGAAGTTAATCTTTCTTTACAGCAAGTGTATGCACTAAGTTTCATATCGATCGGATGAGGGGAAATGACATTTAGATCACTCCGTGACTGTGCGTGACTATGCGTGACTGTGCACGAGTACTCCAAAATTAATCTGTAGTCACAACAAGACTATGCGCCAAGTTTCAGATCAATTGCATAAAGGGGAATGGGGTCCACCCAAGGCAGACAGACAGACAGACAGACAAACAGAGAGGATGAGTTAAAAGGAAGAGTTTAAAAAGACTAGTTCTTTAGAACAAGAGTACTTAAAAAAAAAGTATACTTTTTAAATAAACGGTTAATTTTTTAAAAAGGGTGTTTTTTAAACAAAGTGAACTTTTTAAAAAAGAGTAATTTTTTATAAAAGGGTACTTTCTCAAATAAGGAAACTTTTTTAAAATAAAGGGACCTTTTCAAAAAATTTACTTATAAAAAAAGTTTATTTTTAAGGATAGGCACTAAAAAAAAATTATGTGGCAATACTTGCATAGGCTATTGTGACACGTGCAGTATAACCATACACACACCCTCACGAAGCAAATACAACAATAAGAAGAATTAAACAATTTACATATCTTAAGAAAAACAGAAACCACATTGAACTTTTTTATTTTTTTCTAGAGTTTTTTTCACATTTTCATTCATATCTCGTTACCCTTCAGACCGATTTTGATGATTTAAAATAGCAACTTATTTCGGATGTTAATAAACGATTTTCTGCAAAAACGATGACTCTAGTTTAGTTATTGAGGGTGCGATCGTGATTTCCACAGACAGATGGATATATGGATAGACGGACAGACGATTATCGCTAAATCAACTTCTCTTGTTATAAGGATCAAGAAAATGTATAGTTTATGGGTCTCCGGAATTTGTTTTGATGCGTTACAAATGGAATGATAAAAAATAACTTTGAGTTCTAGTCGAAAAAAAAATAATATTAAAAAAAATTAATCCATAAAAATCAATTTTTTATTATACTACCTTTTTTTATAAATTAAATTTACCGGATCGTTTCAGTCTAACTCAACAGTTACAAATTCTACAGTCAAATTCTGCCTGCAAAGTTTCAGCTGGATTGGATCACGGGAAAAGGGATTAAAAATCGATCCAAAATTTTTTTCGGCAAGTAGACATTGCGAGTTAATATAAAGGGAGTAAAAATTACTTTTAATTCCGCTCGAAAAAAAAAATCACAAAAAATCATTTTTTGCATAATAAAAAATCTAATGCATACTGCTTTTGACGATTAAAAAATAAAACATATTTTTATACCGTCCGCACCACTGTGCAGAGGATATATATCAGTTTGCATTTGCGATCTGATAAAATATATATATTCTTGATCTTTATAACAAGTCGAGTCGATATAACGATGTCCGTCTGTCCGTCCGTCCATCTGTCAGTCTGTCCGTCCGTCCATCTGTCCATCTGTCCGACTGTCTGTTTAAATCACGCTCATTCACAAAATATCTCATTTACTTGCTCAAAGTTACAACAGTATTGTTTGCCATTATTTGGGGCAGGTTGATATTAAAAATGTGTTAAATCAGGCATCATTATGCCAAGATATGCCAAAAAAATATGAGACACCTCTAAAAATGCTACAAATTCAGTGTGTTTGTAGTAATAATTTAGTATTAAGTTTATTGAATTGTTTATTTTTTCAACTATTTTAAATAGTGCAATAAATCCACATATTAATGTAAACGTAAAACCCAGGTTGAATTAATACTCTTACTTGTTTATTTATTTATGAATTTTTTTAATGCATGTAAAATAACATTGATAAATAAAATCATAACCATCAGACACTGAAAGTATTTTAATGATTTTTATTTAAATTACCAGTGATTTTGACTAGTTTTGCTATTAGAAGATATTATTCCAAAAAAATGTTGATCTTCGTACTCTAACAAAAGTCATTGCAACATATCGAAAAAAAAAGGCAAAGGAAGTTGTGTAGTCACTCAGAATGACTGGTCTGATAGTACTAGTGTTAAGTGTATTTATAAGCTATCGAGAAAAAATAATATGATTCTGTCAAATGAAATTCGCAAAAGTCAAAATGGACCACATTTAATGTTATTTAAATTTTTTAAATTTATTTTTATAAAATGAAGCCAAAGAATGTCATTGCCAGTCTGTTTACTTTTCTTCAATTTATATATATCCAATATCGTTCTTGGCCGGCACTATTGGACGTTTAGTGAATTGTTGTTTTTGTTAACAAATTCAATTTTAATTTTCAGTTGTTGCAGTAGGGTTTGCATATAAGGAACTAATCTCTTTTTAAGCACTGTTCTCTGTACACTTCTGCACTAATAACACGATGTTATAAAATATGAAAAAATTAATGCAACATGTACTAAAATTTAAAAAAATAAAAAATAGGTTTCCTAATAAAGTATCAGAAAATAAAAGCGCCAATTTGAGATTACTTTCGGGTTTTTAAGTCGTTTCGAATTTGTATGGAAATAACTTGTTTTTGTAAATAATTTGAACAATCTTCTTCTTTTTTAAATTCTTACTTCGCGGTTCATTTTGTGGTTGTTGTTATTTGCTTCCTCAACGCAGGCAAGTTTTCAAAATAGCTTTCCAGAGCATTTTTAAGCCTTTTGCAAAAAATTATACTGGACGATTTGGATTTTCGTTCCATTTGCCAGCAATTAATCTTTTCTCAAAATCAATCACTTCAAGCAGTTTAATATTCAGAGGTTACTGTTTTAAAAATTAAATTTAATCTCTATCATTTTGGTCCATAGCGTACTTTGAATTTTACGAATTTCAAACGATTCACTCCTTTTCCTCAATTAATTCAATACTTTTAGAAAAAGTTAAATCTTTTTTTTAAGACTTTTCCGCAGTTTGTTTTAAACTAAATAGTCGTATTAGCTCAACCTTCATTTTTTTTTATCATTATTTAGTGATTTACAAAATTGTAGTATGAACGGATAGCCAATGTCAAGAACCAATAAATAAAGAAATGTTCTTAGTACTCAAAATTATAGCTATATATTGTGAGTTTTGATAAGTTCACATAAATTAATTAAAAGGTCAAAATTTTTTTGACAAATTCAATTTTGGGTAATTCCAATAGTTAATGTTCGAAAATTAACACATTTCAAATATGTAAAATATTAAACAACGAAACTGACAATGAATATTCATTGTCAAGAAATGTTGTTAAAAAAAAACAACTAAAATTAATTCAAATCACTGCATTGAAAACCCGAACTTCAAAAGTATAATATTTATAAACTACTTCGGCTATTACTACACATACCATAAATTATAACTGAAAATATTTTTATAACAAGGTTTCTAAATACACAAAACAAAAATTTACTTTAATGCAATTCAGCAATTTGCTGTAAAGAATGTTATGTTTTTAATTTATTATTTTTTTTTTAATCGCGATAAAAATCTATATCAATCTAAAGGTTTTTATTACAAAATGAATGTTCGTACAGTTTATTGTTCTTTGTAAATGTCATACTTACAAACAACACATACATAATATAAATACTTAATAATAATAAGTGAACAAATGTTTCGCAGTTAATTAATATCGATTAAGAAAAATTGTTAACACTTTAATAAAATTTAAACTTGAACATTTCAAATTTCTTATAAAAATAAAATATTAATACGTTAAATTAATAACAAAAACAATGTGTCGTATTCAGAGCAATAGAGAAGGATTCTAATTTTTATATTTAATTTAAAAAGTTGAAATGTCTGATTCCGTACAACGTTTCTGAGTTTGATGAACTCTCGCATAGACGTTCTGAATCGTCGTAGCTGCATCATTATTCTGGAAGGGGGGTCTATGGCCCTTGTATTATATTTTTTTTGTTTGTTTATTATTTACAAATAAAAACTTATTAACAAATTCGAATTCAATTCAATAAACAACAATTAAGAAATTATATTCGGTCTAGACCGGCTATGCATTACGCTATACCATGCGTTTAGAACATTGGTCTTAGATCCAACTAACTAATTGGACATAGAAAATAAACATAAACTAAATGTAAATGGAATTTTTATTATTTTTTTCCCTTTGATTTGAAAAAGTTCATATCGGATGATATACATATATTGGGGACTAGACCAGACCAGACCATATTTGATAAGGTCATTTATTTTTGACAAAAACATGTACAAACAAAATTTGAGAAAAATCTGTGCAATATTTTTGTTTTTTGATAGATTTAAGTGAAGATCGGGAATGAGCTCCATATGGGGGCTATGACTAATATCCTATAAGGTTCATTTTTGGACTACTGATTACTGGGTGTAATCAACACACACAAACCCGATTTTACTGAGATCCATATGATAATTTGGATCTTATGGTAATTTAAATCGATCTCATAGGGGTCATTTGTATGTGGACTGGGTCTGAACATGCGCCGATTTTCAACAATTTCAATAGTGTTCGTCCTATGGCCAATAAAAGCTTATATACCAAATTTTATCAAAATATATCCATATTTGCTATTTGTAGTTTGATTACAAAGTTTTCACATACAGACGGACAGACAGACGGTCGGACGGACATCGCTTAGTCGATCGGTATAATAAAAGATGGGTCTAAATATTTTTGGTAGTTACAGACATCAGCACAAAGTTATTATACCCTGACCACATAGCGGCATAAGGTATAAAATTAAAACTGAAAGTTAAGAATATAAAGGGTCCGCCATCTAACGTTTTTTTTTCAACTAGTGCTTATTTCGTGAATGGTAACACTTAGCTCATGTCTGATTTGACAGATAATTAGTTTTATCCTTCCGCTGAACGAATATGGTTGTGTATACGCTTGAACAACGCTGGGAAATATTGCGACATTACTTTGAAAATCATGGTAATGTTGCAGAATGTGTGCGAAAATTGCGTACGGATTTTGGAAGAAGAGAAGCACCGTCAGCTCCGTATGTTCATTATCTTGTGAAAAAAAGTGAAAGAAACTGACATCCTCATCGATAAACCAAAGCGTGAAAAGCCAAAAACAGTGCGTACACCCGAGAATATTGCTGCTGTGGCAGAAAGTGTGCGTGAAGCGCCATCAACATCAATTCACCGTCGTTCTCAAGAATTGAACATTTCGGAGGCATCATTGAGACGAATTTTGCATAAAGACCTTGGTATGACGCCATACAAAGTCCAATTGGTTCAGGAGTTGAAACCAACTGACCATCCAATGCGTTTTCGCTTCGCTAAGTGGGCCTACTATCGACTTACAGAAGATGCCGATTTTGCCAAAAAAATCATCTTTTCAGATGAAGCTCTTTTTGATCTTGGCGGGTATTTAAACAAGCAAAATTGTCGCATTTGGGGCACAGAAAACCCGCACGCATACATTGAAAAGCCGATACACCCAAAACGAGTCACTGTTTGGATCGGATTTTGGTCCAGAGGCATCATTGGGCCATTTTTCTTCGAAAATGAGCAAGGAGTGGCCGTTACAGTCAATGGCGATCGTTATCAGGCTATGTTGAACGAATTTTTGTTCACAAAAATTGAAAAGGAGGATATTGGCAACATTTAGCTTCAACAGGATGGCGCTACGTGCCACACAGCCGAAGCTACACTCGATGTTTTGCGCCCTGTTTTCGAAGATCGCATTATCAGCCGCAGAGCTGATGTCGTTTGGCCACCTCGGAGCTGCGATTTGACACCGTTGGACTATTATTTGTGGGGTGCCCTCAAAGATAAGTGTTACGCCAACAAGCCCGAGACAATTGACGTTTTAAAGGACAATATTCGTGAAGCCATTGGTGAAATAATGTGATAATGTGCTTAAAAATTGGACCGATCATATAGGCTACTGCATGGCCAGCCGAGGCAGCCATTTGAATGAAATTATTTTCCATTATTAACCGGAAGGATTGTACTTTCAAATAAAAAAAGAAATTTGAGATAATATTCAGTAGTTTTTTTTTTTATAGCATTTTCAAAAAAAAAAAAAGTTATTTGGCGGACCCTTTATTTGTATATACAAATTCCCAGAATATGAGACTATTTTCTATAGAGAAATTCTCAAACTATGATACCGGTTTTCTATAGAAAAATTAAAATCTGAGACTTTTTATACCCTATATCACTCTGCGGTGTGGGTATAATGAGTTTGTGCTGATCTTTGAAAATATTTGCCCTAGATCCACCTTTTACTATATCGATCAACTCGGATAACTTTCAGAGTCTATTTAGCGAGTACCGTCCTTCCGTCTGTCTGTCCATATAAAATTTCTAATCAAACTATAGGTCGCAAAAATAATAGCTGCTATCGATCATTACATGAAAGCTATTGGTGCATGTTCAGACAAATAACTCCTATCAGGCCAACTAAAATTGTCATAAGAACCAGATTATGATATATATATGTATATCAATAAGGCTAACCAATATAAACCATGTAAGACCATTTTTAGTCATAGTCCCCATATAAAGCACATTCTCGATCTTCAATTAAGTCTATCAAAAAACAAAAATATTGAATAGATTTTTTTTCGAATTTGGTTCATATATGTTTTAAGAAAAGTAAGAGACTTTACTAAATATGGTTATATGATCGGTCCATTCTTTGACCTAGTCCCCATATAAAAATAACATCCGATATGAACTGTTCTTATAATTACATTTGGTTTATACTTATTTTGTATATCCAGTTATAGACTCAGCAAAGTTGTGTCCAAGACCCTCTCTCGAAAGGCATGGTATAAGGTATCGCATATTCGGTCTAGGCCGACTAGAATTTTCTTAAATGTTTATATATACTAGCAGATTCCAGCCCTCGAAATTCGAGCGCAAATTCTAGGAAATTTTATTTTCTTTATTAAATAAAGGAATGCTAATCAATTATATTCAATTCACAAATTAACACAAAAAACAAAATCACTTTTATTACAAACACATTAACAAATTTAATAAACACACACATAGCATTGTATAATTTTATGTATGTGTTAGTAGCAACTTTAAATGCAATTTACTCAAAATAAAGGAAAAAATTTAGAAATCTGTAAATCTGCAAATCGGCTAAAAATAAATACCTTTCAAATAATATACGTTTGGTCAAATTCGGAATAAAATGGTAGAACAAAACATCGGTCACAAGAAATCGCCTAGCCTATTAATATTATAGATAAGTGACTTTATGATCGGTCCATTTTTTCCGACATCGACTTTTTCATAAGTACAGGCCACAAATTAATGACATCGCCACTCAAATTTGGTTTATGCTTATTATCTATATGAAATTATGACCTCAGCAAAGTTGGATCTAAGACCCTTTTTCGAAGCTCCTGGTATATGGTGTAGTATAGTATTGAAAAATTGTCAAACTGTTTTGACCCTTTACCACTATGTGGTCAGGGTATAATGAATTTGTGCTGATGTTTGTAACTACCAAATATATTTGACCTAAACGCATCTTTTAATATCTTATACCGATCGACTCAGAATCACTTTCTAAGTTGATTTAGCGATGCCCGTTCATCCGTCCGTCTGTCCTTCTGTTCGGCTGTCCGTCCGTCTGTGTGTCCATGTAAACCTTGTAATCAAACAATAGGTCGCGAATATGAATATATTTTGATGAAATTTGGTATATAAGCTTCTATCGGCCATGTAAAATACTCTATTCAAAACGATGAAACGACTATGATAGCGACTTGAATTGCCAGAAGATCCAAATTATCCAATGTTTATTACACCCATTAATCAGTTATCTAAAAATAAACCCTGTAGAATAATTCTTAGTCATAGGTCCCATATAAAACTGCTTCCTGATCTTCATTTAAATCCATAAAAAAAATAAAAAATATTTCAGTGATTTTCCTCAAATTTGGTTTTTATATGTTTGTGCCAAATGTTAGTGTCTTTACCAAATATTGTGACGATAGGTAAATTTTTCGACTTAGTCCCCATATAATTATAACATCCGATATTAACTTTTACCTATCTGGAGGCAAAAAAATTAATAACAACTAGCAGATTCCAGCGCTCGAAATTCGAGTGCAATTTCTAGGCAACTTTATTTTTCAACTTAGCCCATTCACAGACCAACACTTTTTTGGTTTATTATTATTGTGAATGAAGATAACAATCTCATTAACAAACACATTAACAAATTTAATAAACACACACATAGCATATGTGTAATTATATGTATGTGTTAGTAGCAAATTTAAATGCAATTTACTCAAAATAAAGGAAAAAATTTAAAAATCTGTAAATCTGGTGAACAGCTAAAAAGAAATTCATTTCAAATGATATACGTTTGGTCAAAATCGGGATAAAACGGTAGAACAAAACATCGGTAACAAAAAATCGCCTAGCCTATTAATATTATAGATGTCACTCAAATTTGATCTATGCTTACTTTCCTATATATGCAATTAGTTGGACCTAAGACTAATTCTCTAAACACATGGTAAATAAAGGGTATCGTGTAGGTGGTCTAGACCGACTATAATTTTCTTACTTGTTCCCTATTGAAATATTTTTAGATTCTGAAGAATTTTTTTCAAAAAAATATTCTGAATTTTATTTTCAAAAAAAAGTTCAGAATCTGATACCTATACAAAAATTCTTATTTGGGACTATTATTCAATCGAAAAATTTACAGAATCTAAGACTATATTTCCTTAGAATTATTCTCAGAACCCGAGATGGATTTTCTATAGAAAAATGTTCTGAGTGTGTTTCTCTAATAAAAATATCAGAATCTGAGACGATTTTTCTATCGGAAAGTTGGCCAAGTCCGAGACTGTTTTTTTCTATAGAAAATTTTTCTAAATTAATTTATATTGAACGAAAAACAGTTTCAAATTGAAAATATTTTTCTATTAAAAAACGCTGAAATAGAATTTTAATAGAAAATTTCATAAGGTTTTACTATGGAAAATTTTTTTAAATCTGAGATTATTTTCCTATGAAAAATTGTATAATTTGAGAATGTATTTCTATATCCAAATTCTAAAGGCCTAAGACTTTTTCTATTGAAAAATCTTTAGAATCTGAAACTGTTTTTCTATAAAAATATTCTCAGAACTAAGAGAGTTTTTTTATAGAAAAATTTTTTTTCTGTAGAAAAATTCTCAAAATTTGAGGCTTATTTCCATAAATTCAGAATCTGAGACATTGCTATACTCATTTGACATAAACCATCTTGTTATATAGACAAATAAACAATTTCGTTATAAATAATCGCAATTTCGACTGCTTTTGTTCATTATTTATGTGCCATCGAAAAAAAGTTTTATGAACACATTTTATAAAACAGAACATTTGAAATTAGTATGCAAATATTTGAGATGAAGTTCAAACATTTGAATTTTAAAAAAATATTTGCAAGGTTTCGTGTTATAAAATACCATTAATATTTTACGTTAAAGTTCTATAAAATACATGTATGATTATACACTAGGGCGGGTCGATTTCAAAATCGCCCAAGTGTAAAGGAAAGTCGTGTTCTAGGGATCAAAATGAGAAACTTTGGCCGAGGAACCATACCTTTAAAACGAATTCTGATGTCCCAACTTTTGACTTGTCTGTCTGTCTGTCTCACTTTGACCCATTTAGAGTGCCCCAATCTAGTCCAATTGTATGATCGATCCCCACTAACTTTGGAGGGCCGACCCACCCATGCCAGTGGCACACCCCCTGGAACCCCCGTGGGGGTTCCCCATACAAACATTTAAAAAAATCACCATTTTTTGTTTAGAATTGGGCTGACTATGTTTGATTTAATATTAAAATTAACACTCATACGTATACATATCCTTCTACTCTGCTAATAAATAATAATCATACGCCTTGACTATGTTATGTTATTCAAAAAGATTGATCGGATGAGGATAAATAACCTTTAGATCACTCCGTAACTATGCGTGACTCTGCTTGACTACCCCAAAATGAATCTGTAGTCACAACAAGACTATGGGCCAAGTTTCAGAACAATTGCATGAGGGGGAATGGGGTTACCCCATGGCAGACAGACAGACAGACAGGTCAAAAGTCGGGACATCAGAATTCGTTTTAGAGGTATGATTCCTTGGGCAAAGTTTCTTATTTTGATCCCTAGAATATGATTTTCATTGTCACTTGGGAGATTTTTTTGCCTCCCTACAAATCGACCCGCCCTATTATACACTATATTAATGGATATTTACTTTAAAGTCAAATAGTAAAAAAAAAAAACGCTTTTAACGATTTTCGAGAAATTTTATATGAATAAATTGAAAGAGAAATGATTTTGAAAAATGCATAAATACTTCACTCAATGTTAGAAAATAATTTTGAAATTTTTTATTTTGTGTTTCATTGGAAATTTGTAGAGAAAATATCGCATTTTTGGAAATTCAACTCAACTATAAAATCGCGTTTTTTAACTCTTATATTTCCATAATTCTTAAAACAAATAAAATTAAACAAATAATTTACGTTTTTAAAAAAACTAGCAGATTCCAGCCCTCGAAATTCGAGTGCAAATTCTAAGAAATTTTATTTTTTTTTATTAAATAGAGACTCTAAAGGTATGTTAATCAATTATAGCCAATTCCCAAATCAACACAAAAAACAAACTCATTTTTATTACAAACACATTAATCACTTAAATAAACACATACATAGCATTGTATAATTTTATGTATGTGTTAGTAGCAACTTTAAATCCAATTTACTCGAAATAAAGGAAAAAATTTAAAAATCTGTAAATCTGTAAATCTGCAAAACGGTTTAAAAAAATACCTTTCAAATAATATACGTTTTGTCAAAATCGGGATAAAACGGTAGAACAAAACATCGGTCACAAGAAATCGCCTAGCCTATTAATATTATAGATTTCAATTATCCTAAATTGTACCTTTTTTAATTTATACAAATGTTTGGGCTCTTTCGGACCTCAGATTCAACCGGTTAATCAGAATCATAAGAAAAATATTAAAAAATAAATAAAATATTAAAAAACAAGTAAGAAAATTATAGTCGGTCTGGACCGACCATACGATACCCTATACCAAGAGAAAGTGTCTTAGATCTAACTAATGGGATATAGAAAATAAACATAGACCAAATTTCAGTGGCACTGTTATTATTTTTTTTGGCTTCGGATATGAAAAATTTCATATTGGATGCTACATTTTATCCTAACCATATTTAAAGAAGGTCAATAATTTTTTGCAAAAACGTATACAAAATAAATTTGAGAAAAATCTGTGCAATATTTTTGTATTTTTATGAAGTTAAGTGAAGATCGGGAAGCAGCGTTATATGGGGGGCTATGACTAAACACTGTCGTACAGGGTTTATTTTTGGACTACTGATTAATGAGTGTAATAAACACAAACTAAATTTTAAAGGGATTTATATAATAATTTGGATCTTATGGCAATATATGGGATCATTTGTATGCAGCAAAATTCACCAATGTCCATAGAGTTTGTCCTATGGTTGATGGAAGCTTATATTAAAAACTTCATCAAAATATTTTCATATTTGCGATCTGCAGTTTGATTACAAAGTTTAAATGAACACGAAGACTGACGGACGGACGGACATCGCTAAAACGACTCAGAAAGTGATTCTCAGAAAGTGATTCTAAGTCGATCGGTATAATGTAATCAGCACAAACTTATTATACCCTGACCACTTACTGTATAGGGTATAAAAATAGTGATAGCTTATATTCAAATAAGGTAATGAATAATTAATTGCAATAATTTGCAACAAATCAAAAACACCTGTCTTATGCAATAGTTTCATTGAAATAACGTTTAATATCGCTATTAACGCAATAATAATCTTCTGATAAGTAAAAGAAGTAATTTCACTTATCAACGTTTCAACTATTTCATAGACAATAATTCAATTGTTTAAGTGGAATTTCAATAAGATATGTGATCTACAAGGCTTTAACATACAAAAGTTTAGCATTTTTAACCGTGTGTTTTCTAAAATTTTGATGTGATAGAAAAATTTGAAAAACATTTTGGAATAAGCGAGTTCATATCTCAACAAATATGCAAATAGATATTAAAATTATATCTTTATAAAAAATTTGGTTTGAAATCTGGAGATTTTGTTAAACATTTTCTTCAAAATCTAGTACCGTTTATAGTGCGTTTACATCTAAGCTAAATCTAGTATATACGAGATTTCGAGCGAAATCTAGCTCATTTTTACCAGATTTCCCATACAAAATCTAGCTCGTTACTAGATTTCTGCAAAATCTCACAAAATCATGTCAAACTTTTAATATCGTACAACGCAGTGACTGAAAAATTGACATTTAAAAACAAAAGCCAAGAAGTTGAATAAAAAGGAAATAAAATATTAATTTTTAACAAAAAAAAAATAACGAATCTATAACAAAAAAATATTTAGTAATTGAAAAGTTATAATTTTTTATACTTATATGTGCCCATTCCCATCGGCTATATAATAATTGTGCAAAATGCATTTGTTTTCGTTGTTCAAACAATACATTTAACAAATACTGATGATGTTTTATTTTAATCAGCTGTTTATTGTTGTGGAAACAAAATCTCACAAAATGTCAAAAAAGTTAGATGTAAACGGTATAGATTTTGAAATAGATTTCAACTAAAATCTACTAGGTTTTCCTCAGATGTAAATGCACTATTACGTTTGCAATTATGGGATTTTGTTTAACACAGCTGATATACTATAAACAGCTGATGTATGCAAACAAAAGATTTGTAAACTAAAGAAATTTAAAAAATTGGATATTTCCAAAGCAATAACATGTTCTCGTGATATATTTCTCATATGTTTTCTTGATATATTACGCACATTAGAAAAAAAAAACACAAGAGTGTTAAATTCGGCAATGTCGAATCTTTGAAATCCTCCAGCTGGATTTTACGTTTTCATTAATATCTGCACTTATTGCACTATAATGTAAACAAAATATCTGCAAAAGATAACAATTTCATGAACTGAATATTAAGTTATTGCACACTGAATTTTTAGCATTTTTTAGAGGTGTCTGCTTATTTCAGGCCATATCTTGGCGTAATGAAGCCTGATTTACCCCATTTTAAATTCTAACCTGTTCGGAATAATGACAAATAATATAATTCTAAGTTACCCAGGAAAATGGTTTATTATACCCTATACCACTATGTGGTCAGGGTATAATGACTTTGTGCTGCTGTTTGTAACTACCAAAAATATTTGACCTAGACCCATCTTTTATTCGATCGACTCAGAATCACTTTCTGGATCGATTTAGCAGTGTCCGTCCGTCTGTGTGTCCATGTAAACCTTGTTATCAAACTACAGGTCGCAAATATGAATATATTTCGATGAAATTTGGTATATAAGCTTTCATCAGCCATGAGATGAAAGCTATTGAAATTGGTGAAATTCGGTCCATGTTCAGACCTAGTCCCCATACAAATGGCTCCTATGAAATCGACATGAATTGTCATAATATCCAAATTATCATATAGATCTCAGTCAAATTGGGTTTGTATATGTTTATTATATCCAATAATCAATAGTCGAAAAATAATCTCTATAGCTCAATTCTTAGTCATAGCCCCTATATAAAGCTGCTTTCCGATCTTCACTTAAATCTATCAAAAAACAAAAATATTGAACAGATTTTTCTCAAATTTGGTTTGTATATGTTTTTGCAAAAAATAAGTGACCTTAATAAATATGGTCAGGATCGGTACATTTTTAGACCTACGCCCCATATAAATATAGCAGCCGACAATACCACTCAAATTCGGCTTATGCTTTTTTTTCTATATCCAATTAGTTGGGCCTAAGAGAAAGGGTATCTAAACTCATGGTATAGAGTATCGTATAGTCGGTCTTACTTTTTTTTTTGAATGAACATGGTTTGAACAAACAGACAGACAGGACGGACAGGCGGACATCGCTATATCGATTTGAATAAATATACATACATTATGGGGTCGCAAATTATATTTTCGCTACGTTAAATTCGTAATGACAAACTGAAATGTACCCTCTGCACAGTGGTGTAGAATGTGTAACGAATTATTTACAAAAAATAACGAAATATACACAGAATATTAGTACACCATTTCCAATTCGAATTGAGAATTTTCCAAATGAAAAAAAGGAAATTCCAAATAAAATTGAAAATTTTTCGTTTTAAATTCAGAAAATAACAAAAATAATGTAACCCATAAAACAAAGTTTTTATTAAAACTCTTTCTTTCCTTATGCATATGAGTTTTGAATCTCTCCGTGACTATGCGTGCTATTTTAAAATTAATCTTTCGTCACAACAAGTCTATGGGTCAAGTTTCAGATTATTTGGATCAGAGGAAATGGGGTTTAAATTACTCCGTAACTGGGCGTGACAGTGTGTGACTATCTTAAAATGAATCTTTGGCCACAACAAGTCTATGGACAAAGCTTCAGATCGATAAGATGAGGGAAAATGGTTTTTAAATCACTCCGTGACTGTGTGTGACTAACCCAAAATTAATCTATAGTCACAACAAGACTATGGGCCAAGTTTCAGATGAATTGGTTGAGGGGGAATGGGGTTGCCCCATGGCAGACAGACAGACAGAGGGTATGAGTTGAAAGAAAGAGTTTAACAACAAAGTTTTTCAGTATTTCTTTTGAAAATTAATGAACAAAATTTCAATTGAAATGAAAATAACACTGTGGAACAAATTCAGGTTAGCAAAAGTTAGGTCGATTCTGAGAGTGAGTGGTGAAAATAGAGGCTAAATTAGAAGACCCGTATCGCGGCGTTTGTTTATGTTAGTTCGAATTTTTTTTTAATCGACCTTCGAACTTTGCAGTCAAATGCCGATTTTCAGCATATTGTTTATATGGTTTTTTGGCTATAACTCGTCGACTAATTGATATTTTTTCAATCTGTAAAAGCCAAATTATTGCTAGAAACCTGTGCAACAGTTGTGGTGCTTATGAAGCAAAATGTTGGAAAATTATTTTTTTTTCATGCTTTTTGAAAATATTTTCCACAAAACTAAGTCTTTTTTGCTTTCTGTTTGATCTATAATATGCTTCTCAGTTTCTTCAATAAATTTCATTGGAAAAGAAAATGGTCTTAGTCGATAATTTGCGTTAAAAATCCCAAAACCATTAAATAAATAGCGATTTAGGTAGAAGTAATTAAAAAGGGAAGTTCCAAGAATTAGGAATTAGTTAAACTTTTTTTGTTTTCAACCACCGCACAGGTAGCGATTTTTTTTTTATTTCGTACAAGCGAACTAATTTCAAAAATGAAGATTCAGTTAAGACTCGAAACTCAGCCGAAGCTGATGTCTTTTAATTTTCGCTCGGTCGTGATAAAATTCGCTATTAATTTTTTTGGAACTTTTTCATTTTGTGAGTTAAGTGCATCGGTTTCATAAAAATAACAAAAAAAACATTGTATAATATATATTGAATTAAAAATGTCGGAACCAAAATGTAAAATAGACCATTTTTGGAATGTTTGTGGACGTTTCATAGCAAGCGATGAAAAATGTGGCAATGCGAGTGATTTCTTTTGTGGAAGCTTATAAACAATATTTCTCGCAAGAGTTTATCACTGACGTAAACTATGCCCCTATAAAAGATTGCTTTAATTGCTATTCAACTCTTATGCAATGGAAAAGTGAAAAGAAGAAGGCTATGCCTTTTGGTATACCAATGATGTGGTTAGACAACAGCCCGCATCAAGAAGAAAATTGCTATGGATGTATCAACTACCATAAAACTTTGAATAGAAGGAAAGCAAAGAATAAAACTTCTGTAGCAGTGCCATGTGCCCAATTACCATTACCGCACTCAGAATTCGTTCCAGTACCAACATACCGAAGTATTGATCTTCAAACAGATATCAGTACTACAACCGCCGCTGCTAAATCCATGGATTTCTTCTCAGAATACGACCCAGAGGAAAGAAATACGGTACAGAGGAAAGAAATCTCCAGATGCAATACTCGCTGAAATTTTTTGGTAGTATAAAAACACCTTTGAAGAAGAGGAAGACGAGGAAAAAGAGGAAGAAGGGGAAGACAAAGATAAAGTTCCAGAATATCTGTTGGGCGAAATTATCGACCTTTCTGATGATGATGACGATGACCAAGATATTAGAGAGAGCCGTGATGTTGATCCACAGCCGCCTGCTAAACGGCAACTGGCCAAATCATTAATTTAATTTATTTAACTTTTTTACTTAAAACTTTTCATAACTAACATTTCAAAAATATATTTTTTCCATATTTTTATAATTTCTTTTTCAATGTTTCTTCAAAACCAACACTGAACAAAATTGGTACATAAAAAATGAGATGTAAATTAATATTAAGCTGGAAAACGCAAGTTTTGTATTATGATTGTTTTCTTTTCAAATGAAATTTATTGAAGAAACTGAGAAGCATATTATAGATCAAACAGAAAGCAAAAAAGACCTAGCTTTGTGGAAAATATTTTCAAAAAGCATGAAAAAAAATAATTTTTCCAACATTTTGCTTTATAAGCACCACAAATATTTTCTAAATCAATTTTTTTTAAGATTTTAATTGTTGCTCTAGCAATAATTTGGCTTTTACAGATTGAAAAAATATCAATTAGTCGACGAGTTATAGCCAAAAAACCATATAAACAATATGCTGAAAATCGGCATTTGACTGCAAAAGTTCGAGGGTCGATTAAAAAAAATTCGAACTAACATAAACAAACGCCGCGATACGGGTCTTCTAATTTAGCCTCTATTTTCACTCCTCACTCTCAGAATCGACCTAATTTTTGCTAACCTGAATTTGTTCCACAGTGTAACGCAATATCAGAAACAAAAGAAAAATTGAGAGGACAAAATGATAAAAAAAAAAATTTTTAATTATTTTCTCAGTTTCAAATGGAATTTTTTCCGATTTCATATGTAATATTCTCAAATTTTTTTAAAATAATGTAATATTAGAAAATATGATATTTATAAAATATTTTAAATTATTTTCTCAGTTTCTTCGATTTCACACGTAATTTTCTCAAATTCATTTGTAGTATTTCAATATCATTTATAATTTTCTCAATTTAATTTAAATTCAGATAATGCCTAATAGGAAATGAGGTATTTAATAAGTTCTAAAGATAATATTTTTAAATTATACTAGCAGATTCCAGCCCTCGAAATTCGAGCGCAAACTCTAGGAAATTTTATTTTTTCATTAAATAGAGACCCTAAAAGTATGCTTATCAATTATAGCCAATTCACAAATCAGCACAAAAAGCAAACTCATTTTTGTTACAAACACATTAACAAATTTAATAAACACACACATAGCATTGTATAATTTTATGTATGTGTTAGTAGCAACTTTAAATGCAATTTACTCAAAATAAAGGAAAAAATTCCAAAATCTGTAAATCTGCATATCGGTTAAAAAGAAATA
Source organism: Cordilura impudica (assembly GCA_963682025.1). Lineage (NCBI taxonomy): Eukaryota > Metazoa > Arthropoda > Insecta > Diptera > Scathophagidae > Cordilura > Cordilura impudica. The sequence goes on along the minus strand of OY821517.1, from coordinate 74,211,795 downwards.
CCTTTCAAATAATATACGTTTGGTCAAAATCGGGATAAAACGGTAGAACAAAACATCAGTCACAAGAAATCGCCTAGCCCATTAATATTATAGATTCTCAATTACAAGTGGAATTTGTCGATTTCATTTTCAATTTTCTAAAATTCAAATGGTGGTAGAGGGTAATATGACTTTGTGCTAATGTGTATAACTACCAAATAAATGTGACCTAGACCCACCTTTTATTATACCTATCGGCTCAGAATCACTTTCTGAGTCGGTTTAGCTATGTCTGTCCGTCCGTCTGTCTGTGTGTCCATGCAAATCAAACAATAGGTCGCAAATATGAATATATTTTGATGAAATTTCGTATATAAGAAAAAATATTCATAAGATCGAAATTATCATATAGATCTCGGTCAAATTTGGTTCCTGTGTATGTTTATTACATTCATTAATCAGAAGTGCAAAAATAAACCCTGTATGAAAATTCTTAGACTTAGCCCCCATATAAAGTGCTTCTCGATCTTCACTTAAATCTATCAAAAAACAAAAATATTGCACAGATTTTTCTCAAATTTGGTTTGTATATGTTTTTGCAAAAAATATTTGATCTTACCAAATACAGTCCGGTTCGGTCCATTTTTCGACCTAGTCGCCATATAAATATATCGTCCGATATGAACGTTTTTCATATCTGCAAGCAGAAAATGTATAACAATTCCACTCAAATTGGGTTTATGCTTATTTTTATATCCAATTAGTTGGACCTGCGACCCGGACCGATTATAATTTTCCTTTTTGTTTTCGATTTCATTTATAATTTTCTCAATTTCATTTGGAATTTTCTCATTTTCTTTTGGAATTTTCTCAATTTAAAATGGAAAAATCTCATTTTGTTTTGGAAGTTTATCAATTTCAAATGCAATATCTCAAATTCAATTGGAAATGGTGTAGTAGTATATTTCGAAAGTTTTAATAAATTATTCTATTTATAAATTCAGTTTTATATTTTTGTTTTGACTTTTTAAATCTTCTTTAACTTTTTTTTTTTCTTAATTTCACTTTTGAAACTGTGATATTTTGCTTAGTTTTCGTGCAAATCTCGAGATTTAAGTTAAGTTTTGATAAAAAAAACAAGTAAGAGTGTTAAATTCGGCTGTGCCGAATCTTTGATACCCTCCACCTCGGTTTGAGTATTGATGATAAATGTAAACAAAATATTGGAAAATATGCATGCATTTCCTATATGCATGCGTTTCCGGTTATACGACATAATTTTAATTTAGTTTTTGCTAATTAAATAGCTCGCCCTAACCTCCATTGCAAAGGTAATGGTTGTTTAGGGTGGCTATATGCATTAAATCGTGCTTTTTTGGCTTTTAACTGGCCAAATATTTCTTCATTGCGACCATATATGAAAAAAGGAATAATTCGTGAATGCACTGAAAAGCTTAATGAGGATCTCAATATAATATTTGAATGGGCTTCTTCAAATGGACTTTACTTAAATCCAAAAAAATAAAAATGTTTAGTTATAACTCAAAGAAATCAAACCATCCCTATAGATATTCATGTATCATTAGGTAATCAGAATATTGAAATTGTGGAATCTGCTAGGAATTTGGGAATCATTTTTAATAAATCGCTCACGTGGAACAATCAGATTAATTCTGCATCTGGAAAAATATTTGTAATGCTAACAACGTTGTACCCTATATAACATCTTACACCTTTAAACATTCGTGTGCTTCTCGCGAAAACTTTCATTATGCCGAAGTTACTATATGGTTGTGAGATATTTGCTTTTTGTGATTCAGAAAGTAAAATGAGATTATTGGTAGCTTACAATGCGATCCTACGTTATGTGTATGGTATAAAGAGATATGATGGAACTTCTCTATATTCTAAGTCTCTGTACGGAGTTGACCTCGTGGCCTTAATAAAAACAAGATCATTAATTCTACTTCACAAAGTAATATACACCAAAGAACCATCTTATTTATTTGAACGCCTTCAATTTGCACGATCCAATAGAGGAAATAATCTTATACAATTACGATATCGAACATTAATCTCTAGTTGGCAATTTTTTAAAAATACCATATGTCTGTGGAACTCGTTACCCAACAATTTACAAATAACAGACAACGCTTTACAATCTAAAAATAAATTGTTTAAAAATGATTTGGTCTCTAATTTTCAACTTTCTTAATTATTGTTTCATTTGTGATTATATTATATATTCTATACTCTCCCATTATGTATTAATTTTTTACTTATATTTTTATACTTTTGTAATTTAAAATTATTTTTATTTTTATATTTTTCTTGTTTCTTAAAAGTATTGTAACTACTATCACAAATTGGTAGTATTATAAGATCACATAGTGTAATTAAAAAGATTTATATCTTGTTGTATGTGATATCCACATTTAATAAATAAATAAATATAGGTCGGATGGAGTAACAAAATAATAACCGAAAAACGCTCTCTCAACTTTTTTTCAAGAAAATATTGCCATATTTGGGAAACATAGAGAATAAATTTATTATAATAAATAATTAAATTAGGGATGCCAAACGCAAAAAACCAAATATCGCAAAAATTTTAAATAAAATAATTTGTTATCTTTATTTATATTCATCCAAAAAAAATTCTGAAAATTTATATATAAATAACATTCTCATCAAATTGCGTTTATTTATGTAACAATTTTTATGTTCGCAATTCTTAAATATCATTTGAGGTTTTATAAAATTCATTGAATTTAAATTAATGTTTTCTGTAGTCCGATTCTGTAAATTTCAACGATCCGACAATCGCAAAATATATCGACAGCTATTGTTGTTTGCACTAAGGATTAAGTGATTCACTAAGTACATACATCTTAACGACAGTCGACAAATCTATTTTTCTATTTATTTAAATTGTAAACGAGTGGCATCTCTGTCAAAATAAGCGAAAAACACAAAGAAGAATAGAAAAAACAAATTACTTCGTGTTTGACAGGATGATTTTATGTTTATGTTCAATATCTCTATTTTTTTACTAATATTTCTGTTTATTTATTTGAAAATGAAATAATGAATTGAATATGCTATTTAATTTTTTTATTTATATAAAAAAGTTTTTTAATAGAAGCAAAATATTTTCACTATTTTATGATTTTTATTTATGTATGACGACATTTCAACCTAAAAATTTAAGTTTTTGTCGATTGAATAAACAACACAAAAATGGTTGTCGTTTAGATAACAACAACAGCTGACTTTAACAATAGCGAATATCGTTTAAAAATTTTACTGATAATTTTTCTTTTCTTTTTTTAACGATTCGACTATCGTTAAAAGAAGTTACTGAAAAGCTATTAATTTCTCCTGAATGCCAATATTTTTTTTAATGTAAACATTTTTTAAATGTAAACATATTTGGTGTTTATTTTTTTTTTGGAATTTAATGCAATTGATGTCTTCTATATTTAAAATTATTATTTCCGATGTTTTGATATGATTTTCTGAAATTTAATTAATATTTTATAATTTTTAATTGAAAATTTTAATTCCAGTTTTTAGAATTGATATTTTCTAAAATTTGAATGGAAAATTTAAAAAGTGCAATTTTGTATTTATGTGAATAATACTGCTTTAGTAATTATAAACAATTTTTAAAAATTAGATGTAATCGCAATCAGATATTTTGTAGGTAAAGCAGAATAATAATTCTATATAACTATGTAGAACTGTTTTGAAAGCAAAAAACTCATTGGTGAACTCGGTAACTCTATTTTGTAAAGACAACAAAAAGTTAGTATGCCAAACTTATGTTCATATTTGTAAAAGAATAATGAAAAAACGTATGAAAAAATAAAAGACCAGCCCGTGTATACTCTTAACATTGTGCTGTATGACATCTATTTGAAAATATTGACATTTATGTTAAAATAGAAATAACTATTGCAAAGCACCATCTACTGTGGCATAGTCACGCTGAGCAAAATTTAGTGACACTCTGTTAATGCAAAAGAAATGTATTTTCCCCACAACAAAATATTGCAGAAATTTATGTAAATGAAATAATATACCGATTTATTTCTAACATGCAGTTATTATGGATATACATATATAGAATATATGTATATATTATATGTATTATTTAATATGTGTATGTATGTATATGTAAATATTACAGACAAAAAATACAACATTAAACGTTATTTTTGTGTTTTTCTCTTTAAATAAATTAATACATAAAATTTTTTTTTTGCTAAATTTACATTGTTTTCTTTTTATTAACAACTATGTACATATTTGAGCATTATTTGCTTTAGATGCTGGTGAATTTTTACTCCCTTTATATTAACTCGTAGTGTCTGCTTGTCGAAAAAATTTTGGATCGATTTGAACCCCTTTCCCGTGACCCAATCGATCTGAAACTTTGCAGGCAGGCTCGTGGCAATGACAGAAATGATCTAGTAAATTTTTTTAGTGATGCCAAAACAATGGAAACTATTAAATTTTTCTACCAGAGTTGATAAAAAAAATGTACAAAGGGTTAGTTTTTATTATATTATTACCACAACGACCACAAAAACAACAAGTCCAGCTATGACTACAATATAACATTTTGAATAACAACAAGAACACTATAGAAACATCATATTTTTAATTTTTTTTTTTTACTTCTTCAGAGATTTCCCTGGACTTGCTCCACCGATTTTAATGATTTTTGAAACAGAAATCTTCCCATGAACTTGGAGAATCATTCTCACTAAAAATGATCACCTTAGCTATCCTATTGAGGGCGTGATCGTGACAAGAACAACATAGAAAATTATATTTTTTCAAGACTTTTTTTAGTTCTTTATTCAAATCTCGGGCTCTAATTGACCGATTTGGACGATTTCAAATAGCAAACTTCTCAGGATATTAATGAATTATTTTTTATATCAACGAGCACCCTAGCTGCCCGATTGATGCCGTCATCGTGATTTCCACAGACGGACAGACGGACAGACGGACATCGCTATATCAACTCCGGTTGTTATAAGGATCACAAATATATATATTTTATGGGGTCCAATTTTTTTTTTCTAATTATTACAAACGGAATGACAAACTTATATATACCCTCTGCACACTGGAGTGGAGGGTATAAAAATCGAATTTTTCAAGATTTCAAAACAAATTTGAGCGCTCTATTATGGAGCTTCATATTTTTCTTGTAGTTATTTGTACTTAAAAATTAGTAGATAGTACTTGCGCCGGTCGTAAATTGTTTGTTAGTTAAACAAATCAAAAAATTGGAAATAGTGGGTCTAATTTTTTATTATTTTTTACTCAAAATGCGGATATATGGATGGCGGACATGCTACTGAAGATCGAAAACTCATTGAAGTAAAAACTCGAATGGGTCTTATTGTATATAAGCACCAATTCAATATAGACCAAATTGTACTGAGATAATAGATATAGATGATAATAGATCCCCTCTAAAGAATAGGTAGTCCCATTAGACGTTATCAAAATAGCCAATATCAAAAGCTAAAGGTTACTAATTTCGTAACTGAATTTTTAGTTTTTATTTAACTATTGAAATCTGTGAACTTTACATTTATTAGCAAATCATTATTTTTTCAATTCAATATTTTCTAACAATAATCCATTCACGTCATCATGTAAATTCTTAGCAAAATTTTCTATTGAAATTATATACAATTTTTACAATCATATCATTAAATTTATTAATTTATTTTATATATATAAATATATATATATATATGTATGTATATTGTAAATCTGTAATCACTTAAAAAAACGTTTTCTTTTTTAATTTAGTTTTATCGACTCATTACAGTAATTAATAATATATAATTTATTTTAACAAATTCATAAAAGTTCTATTAAGAATTAAACAATAATATATTTTAACAATATATGTAGGTGACAATATATTTATAGATTCAGTTTTTCTTTTTATTTGAAATTGATAACCAGAAATGTTTAACACTTATTAAATTTAATCAGTTAAGATTCTAAATACCTTTTGAACAATTTATAACCTCTATATAATAAAGATAAACAAATTAACGCCTGCTTAAAATAGTTTATAACAAATTAAAAAGCGAGTTTATTTAACTTTTATTGTAAAAAAAAATGGTTAAAGATAATTCCGTTATATTGTATTCCGTTTATAAAACAAGAAAGAAATTCAACTAATGAACGCTTTAACGTACTCAGAGTAACTGAATGTGATAAACACTTCAAAACCAAAATAAACCTCTTTTCTTAGTTGTTGAACTGAACTGACTGACTCTGACTGATGAAATAATAAACTAAACTGATTAAATAAAACTCTGTCTGTTAATATAACTATGGTCTCATTTTGCGAGTATAGTACGAATATAAGGTTTATAGTGCTCTGTTCTCCAATCAGTGATACTGGTGGTGGTAGTACAATATTTAGCCGGTCTCTGTTTGCATAGATTTGTAATTTATACAAGTGTTTTTTTTTTTTTTTTTTTTTGATATTTCTTTTGTTTTATTGTTAACCATTTAATAATAAAAAATAAAACAAACTACATATGTATGTATTTTTACAATATTTGTGTTTTGATTTACAATTGAAACTGTTTTTTTTGGTGTTGTTTGTGACTTGCTCGTGTCAACGTTATTTAGCCCAATTCAGTCCATCATTTGTTGTTGTTTTTCAATGTATGTTTATGGAAAATTTAATAGCCCTATCTGTTAACGTAAAGTGTAAAGAAATTCTAAGAAACTGTTCAAATGTATTTTCCCTGTTAATCTACACCATTTCCAATTATATTTCGGAATTTTCCAAATATGTTTAAAAATTTTCAAAATATTTACCTATTTAAAAAATTTAATTTTAAATTATTTCAAATTGCCCAAATTAATTCAAAAATATTATATTTGTTTGTATTTGAAAATTTTCAAAAATTAAGAACAATGAAAAATTAAGTTTTTTGTTTTAATTTTTAATTTACAATCTGTCTATTTAAGAACAGTAAGTAAATTTGATTTAATCTATAATATTAATCTATAATATCACACGTCAAGTCCGTCCTTCTTTATGGCTGTGAAACGTGGTGCGTAATTTGGACTGAGCTAAAGGCACTGCAAGTCTTCACGAACACGTGCCTACGTAGAATCATGAGGAGATTCTGGCCGAATGTAATATCTAATGCAGAGCTATGGAGATTGACTAAGCAGGAACCAGTAAGCCAGGAAATAAAAGAGCGCAAATGGAAATGGATAGGCCATACCTTAAGAATACCAAGAGACGATATTGCCAGACAGACACTGGAGTGGCAGGCCTGCAAACACCTGGAGAAGATCTGTGGAGACGGAAGCAGCGAGAATGGGACGAAGCTGGAGTGAAATTAAATATTTGGCGTTAAATAGATCTGAATTTAATATTTTTGTTGTGGCCCTATGTTCCTCTCAGGAATAAATAGGAATAAATATATATATGTATATTCTATAATATTAATAGGTTAGGCGATTTATTGTTACCGATGTAAGTTTCACAGTTTTACCCCTATTTTGACAAGAAATTTATCATTTGAAAGGTATTTCTGTTTAGCTGTTACCCAGATTTACAGATTTTCATCGTCTTTAATATTTTTTTGGAGTTACGATCGTTTAAAGTTGCTGCTAACACATACATGAAATTATACAATGCTATGTGTGTATTTATTAAATTTGTTAATGTGTTTGTGTCAATGTGTTGAGTTTGTTTTCTTCATTTAAAATGAGTTGAATTGTGAATCATTCCTTTAGGGTCTTTATTAAATGAAAAAATAAAATTTCCTAGAATTGGCACTCGAATTTCGAGTGCTGGAATGTGCTAGTATAATATTAATAGGTTAGGCGATTTCTTGTGACCGATGTTTTGTTCTACTGTTTATCCCGATTTTGACCAAACGTATATTATTTGAAAGGTATGTCTTTTTAGCCGTTTTGCAGATTTACATATTTTTAAATTTTTTCCTTTATTTAGGGTAAATTGCATTTAAAGTTGCTACTAACACATACATAAAATTATACAATGCTATGTGTGTGTTTTGTGTTGATTTGTGACTTGGCCATAATTGATTAGCATACCTTTAGGGTCTTTATTTAATGAAAAAATACAAATTCCTAGAATTTGCACTCGTTTTTCGAGGGCTGGAATCTGCTAGTAACAATTAACATAATGTGTTAAACTCCACTGAGAACAACATAATAAGATATTTTAAATGAAATAAAATCTGTAAGTTTTCATATAGACACGATTTCTTGGATCGAAGACTTTATTATATCAAACTTGTTGTAAAATCTGTAGAAAAATGCTCCATACCAAAGGGTATATATCAGTTTATCAATCCGTTTGTAACTCATCGAAATAAATTGCGGAGACCCCATAAACTATATATATTCTTGATCCATATAAAAGGAGAAGTCGACCTAGTGATGTCCGCCTGTCTCTCTGTTGAAAACATTCTCCTGTCCGCAATATGTCGAGTGGGCCGCGATACTTAGGCTTAAAATGTTCGTCGTAATCTGCAGCAATTTGGCATTGAACTTGGAGCCTCTTGACTAAATATGTGAGGAATGACGTATGAAAATGTAGAGATACTCGAATATAATTTTATATAAAAAAACTAAACATAATGAAAAATTTTTATACACAACAGAACATTTGCATATTGATATTTATCAGCGATGCATACACATTTTGGTTTGCTTTATGATTTTCTTTTTCTACATGTAAACGTTCAGGCAAACAAAAATGTGTATGCATCGCTGATAAATAAACAAATAAGAATGTAAATGTATGTATATACAGGGTTTGTACTCCAAATTCACCCTTTTGCACTTCAAATTCACCTTTTTGCAAATCAAATTCAACTCTTGCCACTTAAATTTGGTTTAGGCTATGTGGTATAGGGTTTAATGACTTTGTGCTGCTGTTTGTAAATACCAAAAATATTTGACATAGACCCATCTTTTATTATACCGATCGACTCAGAATCACTTACTGAGTCGATTTAGCGATGTCCGTCCGATGTCCGTCCGTCTGTATGTCAATGTAAACTTTGTAATCAAATATGTACATATTTTGATGAAATTTGGTATATAAGCTTTTGTCGGCCATAGGATGAACGCTATTGAAATTGGTAAGAATCGATCCATGTTCAGACCTAGCCCCCATACAAATGACCCCTATGAAATCGACATAAATTGCCATAAGATCCAAATTGTCATATAGATCTTACTCAAATTGGGTTTGTATGCGTTTATTACATCCATTAATGAGTAGGCTAAAAATTATCCCTATGGGACAACTCTTAGTCATAGGCTCCATATAGAGCTGCTTCCCGATCTTCACTTAAATCTATCAAAAAACAAAAATATTGCGCTGATTCTTCTCAAATTTTGTTTGCATATATTTTTGCAAAATACAAGAGACTTTACCAAACATGGTCAAGATCGGTCCATTTTTATCCCTATGGGACAACTCTTAGTCATAGGCTCCATATAGAGCTGCTTCCCGATCTTCACTTAAATCTATCAAAAAACAAAAAAATTGCGCTTATTCTTCTCAAATTTTGTTTGCATATATTTTTGCAAAATACAAGAGACTTTACCAAACATGGTCAAGATCGGTCCATTTTTGGGGCCTAGTCCCCATATAGATATAGCATCCGATATGAACTTTTTCATATCTGCAGCCAAAAAACTTAATAACAATGCCACTCAAATTTGGTTGATGCTTATTTTCTACATCCAGTTAGTTGAACCGAAGAGATAGGGTCTCTAGACCGACTATATTTTTCTCACTTGTTTTATATGGGGAGTAGATCAAAATATGCACCGACCATGACCATATTTGATAAAGTCAAGAAGTTTTATGTGGGGACTATGACTTCAAATGACCCTACTGGGTTTCTAATCATATTTGCGACTTCGTAGTTATTGTTTTATTAATATTCAAATGAAACAATCTATTTAAGAATGTGTATATAAATTGATGTTGTTTTATTAACAGTTCAAATTGAAGTAAGGAAAAAATTAAAAATATTTATAACTACAAATTCAATGAACAATATGTTTCTTATTTAACAATACAAAAATAATAAAGTTGTAAACAGTATTTCAAATAAAGTATATAACAACATGCCTCCTCAACTTTATTTACTTTTGAACCATGCCATATTTAAGACTACATAGTTTGTATTTGATTTTTGCCACAGGTTTTGTCAAGGCATCTGCCGGCATCTCATTAGTTGACATGTATTGAAGGTCGATGATTTTCTTCTCAACAGCATCTCTGACGAAATGATATTTATAATGAATATGTTTAGTTCTTGAATGATGAGCACCAAATTTTGCCATTTGTTGAGCACTTTGAGAATCGGAAAATACTTGAATTGGTTTTTCATTCTTGTAGCCTAATTCCTCCAATATATATGAGAGATAACAAGCTTCCTTTGCAGCCTCTGTTAAAGCCACATATTCCGCCTCTGCACTAGATGTAGCGATTACCTTTTGTTTTCTGGATTCCCAAGAAATGACTCCACCTGCGAAAATAAAACAAAATCCAGTTCGTGATTTTCTATCATTTACATCCTGCGCCCAATTGGCATCAACAAAGCCCGCTATTTCTAAACCTGTTTTATTATATGTTAATACTGAGTCTTTGGTCGAATTAAGATATTTTATAATGTGTAGTGCAGCGTTTAGGTGCTGCTTTCTGGGATCTTGTGAAAATTGGGAAAGCAAGTTAACGCTGCATGTTATATCTGGACGACTATATAAAGATAAATGTAGCAAAGATCCAATAATTTCCTGATAGTAAGTTTGGTTAATTTTGTCTGCCTCTCCAGAAATTGTTGGTTCTTTTTCTAATTTTAATTTAGCTTGCATTGGAATTTTAACTGATTTTGAATTTTCTAAACCATATTTCGAAACAATATTTCAAATATATCCAGGTTGTGATATTGAAAGCGTTCCTTTTCCAACATTAATTTCTAAACCAATGCAATGTTTTGGTTCCAAAAGATCTCGAATTTCAAAATTTTCTTGTAGTTTAATTATAAATGTTTTGGTGTAATTATCGTCGTTTGAAGCTATGACTATATCATCAACATAAAGTGCCACCATCATTGTTCTATTCGATGATTGAGTAAAATAAATGCATTGATCATATTTTGATTGATTTAATCCAAATTGTTTAATTATTGCATCAATCCCTTTAAACCACTGCCTTCCAGCTTGTTTTAAACCATATATAGCCTTTTCTAAATTGCAGACTTGATTCTTAGTTTTCTCCTGAATGAATCCTTCTGGTTGCTCCATAAATATTTCTTCGTCCAAATCACCGTTTAAAAATGCTGTGGATACGTCCAACTGCCGAAGTTTTAAATCATTCTCAACAACTAGAGCATATATTAAACGAAGTGAACTTTGACGTATGACAGGAGCAAATGTATCCATATAGTCAACACCTAACTGCTGTGTATAGCCTTTGGCGACTAGTCTAGCTTTTCTTTTTTCTATTGTTCCATCTGGTCTATATTTCGATTTCAATACCCATTTGCATCCTACGGGTTTTCGGCCTTGTGGTAAGTCAGTTAATTTCCACGTCCCATTTTTCATAAGAGAGTTGTATTCATCCAGTATCGCGCTATGCCACTCGTTGCTGTCATTTGAAGATAAAGCTTCTTTTGACGTTTTTGGATCATCATGTTTTTCTTTAATAGAATTTGTTATTTCTTGACTTTTCCAAGACCTCAATCTCTGTTTAATAGAATTTACAAGATTTTCATTACTATGACCTAAACCAGCATCATCTATTTCTTGTACTCTTGAGTAATTTTCGTCCTTTTCGGTACATGTCAGATCATTTTTATTTGATGTGTCTTTCATTTGCTCGGCTACTCCATTTTGCTGAGGAGTGTATTCTACCGTCAATTGTCGCTTTATACCATTATTCTTTAAGAAATTTGAAAATTCGTGTGATGTTAATTCACGGGCGTTGTCACTACGAATTAGTTTAATCTTTTTACCAGTCTCGTTTTCTGCTTGCTTCATGAAATCTTTAAATGCTTGCAGGTACATATCTTTTGTTCTAAGAAAAACCACGAATACTTTCCTCGAAAAATCGTCAATAAACGTAGCAAAATAGATTTTTCTATTCAAAGATTCAACCCTCATTCGTCCACATAAATCAGTGTGTATCAGACCTAAAAGTTCGCTAGATGATTTATCTTTCTTATGGGAAAACGGTAATCTTGTTTGTTTACCACGAATACAGGCGATACAATTTAAGTGATTTTTTCTAAATTTTGGCAAGCCAACTACCATTTTCTCTGTTTGTAACTGTCCTAACTGTTTCAAATTCAAGTGCCCGTATCTTTTATGCCAAAGTTCTACATTGTTGCCTGCACATTGTTCAAGTTCCTGGGAAATTTGTGTGCATTTTTCATTAAGATGAACATTTTTGGCTGATTTAACAATAAAAAGGCCATTATCCTTAAAAGCTTCAATTAATTTCATGCCATCTTTCAAAATTCGAGCGCTATTCACCGCCATTACCACCTTACAACCACTTTCTGTTGCTTTTCCAGTGGATATCAAATTACATCGTAAGTCAGGGATATACAAAGTGTTGTATAGGTGCACTTTTTTCGTGTAATTATCAACTTCTACATTGAGTTCTACTGCGCCAATCCCATGAACGCTAAGTTCCCTTTTATCTGCTAATTGAACTTTTCCACAATACGAAGTGTCTAGTTGTTGCTCCACTATCAATGCACCAGCTATCAAATTTAGTTGGGTGTACTGACTGGACAGTATCTAAATTGATATTATCTGCGGTTACTATGCACCCTGCGTAGTTTTCTACGCAATTCAACTTGTCTTTGTTTGAACTAACTCTACAGTTTTTAGCCATATGGCCTTTTTTCCCACATCGATGACAATTATAAGGAAAATATGAATTAGACGTACCTTCTTTTTCCATTTTCTTGTTACCTTGCCAATTCTTCTCCAAAAAATTTCGGTTGACCTTCATTGCTATATTTTCTGCTACTTTTTCTTCATTTTTGTCTCCAATTTCCAGTAATCTTGCTCGTAGCGTTGTCAACCCCGGAAAATCATTTGCAGTGTCCACCGCAGCTTTAATTGGATTGAATTTGGTTGATAAGGCATCCAGTAGCAAAACAATAAGCAAGTCATCGTCTAACTTAACATCCATCTCGGACAGACATGAAATACACATGTCAAATTCAATTAAAAATTGTGTAATAGTTTGATTATCACCCATTCTTAAATTTAATAACTTACGGTATGATTCTGCCTTGCGTCTCATAGACTTACGATTATAGGTTTCTTCTAGATATTTCCATATTTCCTGTGACGTCTTGAAATTTTTTACCATCGATACAATATTGGGTTCTAATGCAATAATGATCTCTGCTCTGGCATCCAAGTCCTTGTCGATAAATTCTTCGAGCAATTTTAGCTTACTTTCATATTCTTTTTTCTCTGCTGTTGTAGCTGATTGCGACAATGGACTTATTTCGGGTTTGTTCTCTTTTCCTAACACCATCTTTAAAAATCGGTTCTTGTGCAAAATGGCCTCAATTTGAGCCTTCCAAGTTCCGTAATTCGATCCATTAAAACGAGGGATCTTTCCAGTGTGTGTCGTCATATTTTTAGCTTCAAATTTATTTTTATCTGCCCTTATGTAACAGCTTCCAGATCAATGTGTTACCACTTCAAAATTCCACCAAATTGAATTAGCCTTCGTTTTACACTTCTTAAATATTTTATAATGCTTCGTCTTCCTGTTATGGTCCTGGGCCCATAACCTATTGTTTTATTAATATTCAAATGAAACAATCTATTTAAGAATGTGTATATAATAAAAGGTCAGATATTTTGCTAGCTCCTAATATCAGCACAAACTCATTTTATCCTCACCACATTGTGGTATAGGGTATGAAATTTAGAATCGCAAACATTTCTAATAGTTCACTGCATATACAAATTTAAGTTTTTTATACCCTCCACACTATTGTGCAGAAGATATATGTATATTAGTTTGTCATTCCGTTTTTAACGTATCGAAAAAAGAATTTGCGACACCATAAAGTATCTATAATATTAATAGGCTAGGCGATTTCTTGTGACCAATGTTTTGTTCAACCGTTTTATCCTGATTTTGACCAAACGTATATTTTGCAGATTTAGAGATTTTTAAATTTTTTCCTTCATTTTGAGTAAAATGCATTTAAAAATGCTACTAACATTTACATAAAATTATACATATGCTATGTGTGTTTTATTAAATTTGTTAATGTGTTTGTTAATGAGTTTGTTATCTTCATTCACAATAATAATAAACCACAAAAGCGTTGGTTTGTGAATTGGCTAAGTTGAAAAATAAAGCTGCCTAAAAATTGCAATCGAATTTCGAGCGCTGGAATCTTCTAGTATATATTATTGATCTTTATAGCATCTCGAGACGATATAGCGATGTCCGTCTGTCTATTGAAATTACGCTTATTCACAAATTATACCATTTTCCTGGGTAAGCTTAGGATAATATTGTTTGTCATTATTTCGAGGACGTTAGTATTTAAAATGGGGTAAATCGGGCATTATTGTACCAAGATGTGGCCTAATATATGGACACACCTCAAAAAAATGCTAAAAACTCGGTGTGTTTGCTTGTAATAATTTACCATTAAATTTATCAAAATATTTACTTTTTCAAGTACTTTATTTACAGTGCAATAAATGCAGATATTAATGTAAATGTGAACCGCCGAAATTAACGCTCTTACTTGTTTTCTTAATTTTTGACAAAAAAAATATCTAAATATTATTAAGCTGGACTACTCGTGCTTACCCATATACATATATATATATATATATATTTTACATATCAATCATGCCATCATATATATGTCAAGTTTGATCAAAATGCAACGTTTGCAAATGCCTTATACGATAACAACACCAATAATTTTCAATAATTAAGTAGCAGGTAAAGAAGAAATGATCGCATTGTAAAGAAGACAGCAATGTTTAATGACAATAATTGGACAAAGGTATGTTGCTACAATGTCTCACACTCATATACTCGCTCACTCATTATGTCACTCACTAATAATATCTTGGATACTTTCTTTGATCATATTGGAATGTTATACAAATGACAGAAAAGCCAGATAAACATCTGTAAGAATTTATTTTTTTTTTATAAAAAATCTTTTCTTCAAGTCTTATGAAGTTAAAAAAACAAAAAATTCATACTTTCTTTCACCGCTATGGACCACATCTCACATACTGATTCTTCAGCCAAATTTTTGTTAAATTCAACTTTATTGCAATATTAGAACTCTTGTATTTAGAAAAACAAAAAAAAAAAACCCCATACAAACAAATAAATTTCATACATTCTAAATATAATCAGCTTTACCAAATATAAGTAACATTTTGTGAATTCAATATTAAACTCGAATAACACTGTCGAACAAATTCAGGTTAGCAAAAGTTAGGTCGATTCTGAGAGTGAGGGGTGAAAATAGAGTCTAAATTAGAAGACTCGTATCGCGGCGTTTGTTTATGTTAGTTCGAATTTTTTTTTAATCGACCTTCGAACTTTGAAGTCAAATGCCGATTTTCAGCATATTGTTTATATGGTTTTTTGGCTATAACTCGTCGACTAATTGATATTTTTTCAATCTGTAAAAGCCAAATTATTGCTAGAGATCTGTGCAACAACTAAAATTTTTTAAAAAATTCATTTAGAAAATTTTTGTGGTGCTTATGAAGCAAAATGTTGGAAAAATTATTTTTTTTCATGCTTTTTGAAAATATTTTCCACAAAACTAAGTCTTTTTTGCTATGCTTCTCAGTTTCTTCAGTAAATTTCATTTGAAAAGAAAATGGTTTTAGTCGATAATTTGCGTTAAAAATCCCAAAACCATTAAATAAATACCGATTTAGGTAGAAGTAATTAAAAAGGGAAGTTCCAAGAATTAGGAATTAGTAAAACAACTTTTTTGTTTTCAACCACCGCACAGGTAGCGATTTTTTTTATTTCATACAAGCGAACTAATTTCAAAAATGAAGATTCAGTTAAGACTCGAAACTCAGCCGAAGCTGATGTCTATTAATTATCGCTCGGTTGTGATAAAATTCGCTATTAATTTTTTTGGAACTTATTTCATTTTGTGAGTGATTTAAGTTAAGTGCATCGGTTTCATAAAAATAACAAAAAAAACATTGTATAATATATATTGAATTAAAAATGTCGGAACCAAAATGTAAAATAGACCATTTTTGTAATGTTTGTGGACGTTCCATAGCAAGCGATGAAAAATGTGGCAATGCGAGTGATTTCTTTTTGGAAGCCTATAAACAATATTTCTCGCAAGAGTTTATCACTGACGTAAACTATGCCCCTAAAAAAATTTTCTTTAATTGCTATTCAACTCTTATGCAATGGAAAAGTGAAAAGAAGAAGGCTATGCCTTTTGGTATACCAATGATGTGGTTAGACAACAGCCCGCATCAAGAAGAAAATTGCTATGGATGTATCAACTACCATAAAACTTTAAATAGAAGGAAAGCAAAGAATAAAACTTATGTAGCAGTGCCAATTATCCAATTACCATTACCGCACTCAGAATTCGTTCCAATACCAACATACCGAAGTATTGATCTTCAAACAGATATCAGTACTACAACCGCCGCTGCTACATCCATGGATTTCTTCTCAGAATACGACGCTGGTGAAGGTACATCCTATGAAACATCAAAGGACCCAATCCTAGTCACACAAAACCAATTGGATGGAATTGTTGCAAATTTGTGTTTGACTCAGAAAAAATCAGAACTACTGGCTTCATTTTTGAAAGGAAATAATTTGCTGGCGAAAGGTACCAAACTAACAGCATATCGAAAAGATATTAGAGAGAGAGTGATGTTGATCCACAGCCGCCTGCTAAACGGCAACTGGCCAAATCATTGATTTAATTTATTTAATTTTTTACTTAAACCTTTCATAACTAACATTTCAAAAATATATTTTTTTCCATATTTTTATAATATCTTTTTCAATGTTTCTTCAAAACCAACACAGAACAAAATTGGTACATAAAAAATGAGAAGTAAATTAATATTAAGCTGGAAAACGCAAGTTTTGTATTATGATTGTTTTCTTTTCAAATGAAATTTATTGAAGAAACTGAGAAGCATATTATAGATCAACAAGAAAGCAAAAAAGACTTAGTTTTGTGGAAAATATTTTCAAAAAGCATGAAAAAGAAATAATTTTTCCAACATTTTGCTTCATAAGCACCATAAAAATTTTCTAAATCAATGTTTTAAAAAATTTTAATTGTTGCACAGGTCTCTAGCAATAATTTCTTTTACAGATTGAAAAATATCAATTATTCGACGAGTTATAGCCAAAAAACCATATAAACAATATGCTGAAGATCCGCATTTGACTGCAAAGTTCGAAGGTCGATTAAAAAAAAATTCTTTTAATTTAGCCTCTATTTTCACCCCTCACTCTCAGAATCGACCTAACTTTTGCTAACCTGAATTTGTTCCACAGTGTAATATAACAAATAAAAACGTCTGATTACTTTAATTTAAAATCGGAATTATCGAATTTAAAATATGTGGATCTTTTGTTATGTGGTAAAGCTAGATTTTAAGCTCATACATTAATTTTTAAATTTAAAATAATTCTTCACTTTTTTTTCTCGCTCAGGCTGATTGCCTTTTTATTTGTTAAAACCGTAAACTTAAATTTAAAAATGTTCAACTCATAGCAAGTTGAAAAAGAATTAGCCCGACCACTTAAGTTTTCACTAACATTTCAGAGTAAGATTTTGGTTCGATATAGGAGCTATTTAGTGTTTTCAGTGCTCATATGTGCAATCATATGTAACCTTTGCAAAACAATGTTCCAAATTGATTGACAATTTCGCGCTAGATTTAGCGACTTTTATAAAAATGCACCGAATTTTCGTTTTTAGGAACAACAGTTCTATCAAAAAAAAAATCATGTGAGTCCGATCACAGGGAAGATCTGTAAACATCTAGTAATTAAAGATTTTTTTATGTCATTTTTAAAATCAAACAGAAAGCGTCATCTATGTATCACTTATAGCAAAAACTGTTTCAGCTAATTCAACAACCGTTTGCTGTAAAACGTTAAAAATATCCTAATATAAACGTATATAAGTGATACATAGATGACGCTTTTAAAAAAGTGGCATATAAAACAATTTTATATCATAATTTTTTCACCAATACAATCATAAGTCACACAGCGTTATCTGCTTCAGCTCACACCGATATGAGTTACGCTGTTTTTGTGATTGTATTGTGAAATAGAAATTTACCCCCCTGCGCGTATAGATGTTTACACATCAAAAAAAAAAAAAAGAGTACGAAAAATGTCGTAACAATTTAAATCTAAGTGAATGGAATACTCGAGACAGAACTGATTTATTTCAGATTGAAAAAAAGTCAGTCAAATATAGATAAAAATTTTAAAAATAATATTTTGCTTATTATAAAATTCCATTAAATGTTTCTACTAAAATTAATTCACTTCAAACATATGAAAAATAAAAATTTTATGTAAAAACAAGTAAGAGTGTTAAATTCGGCTGTGCCGAATTTTTGGATACCCTCCACCTGAGTCTTAAACTCTATATTACACCCAATGTTAAGTACGGCTACCACTTTTAAACTTTTGCCGATACTGAAACATTAAATCCGAACACCAAAATTCAAATGATTCTTGGCTAAAAATTATTATTATTCATTTTTCAATTTTCATTTTCCATTTTTCATTTTCAATTTTAATTTTCCATTTGCCATTTTTTATTTTTCAATTTTCATTTTCCATTTTCAATGTGCAATTTCCATTTTTCAGTTTTCATTTTTTTTTTTTTTTCATATTGGCGATTTTTTTTTATTATGTGATAACGATAAAAAATATGTGGCAATACTACTAACATGAGCTATGTTATTGTGTTCTTGGTATTGTTAATGTATATGCATATTTTTTTTGTGGCATTTTTTATGTTGTTGTACAATTATTATGTTCAACCACTAAACTGTTACAACAAACACACTGGGTTTTATGTTTTTTTTAGAGGTACCTACATATTTTTGCTCGTATCTAATCACAATGATGCCCGATTTAGCACATTTTCAATACCAATCTGCTGGGAATTATGGCAAATGATATTATTGTAACCTTATCCAGTTAGATGGCTTTTTTGTGAATGAGCGTGATTTCAACAGACAGACGGACATCGCTATATCGACTCGAGCTGTGATAAGGATCAGGAATATTTATACTTTATGGGGTCGGAAATTAGTTTTTCGATGCGTTACAAACGGAATGACAAACCTATATATACCCTCTGCCACTGACGTATGGAGGGTACAACAATACCATCCCTGTTAGGGCGGGTCGATTTGTAAGGAGGCAAAAAAATCGCTCAACTGACAAGGAAAATCATATTCTAGGGATCAAAATAAGAAACTTTGCCCAAGGAACCATACCTCTAAAACGAATTCTGATGTCCCGACTTTTGACCTGTCTGTCTGTCTGCCATGGGGCAACCCCATTCCCCCTCATGCAATTGATCTGAAACTTGGCCCATAGTCTTGTTGTGACTACAGATTCATTTTGGGGTAGTCAAGCAGAGTCACGCATAGTCACGGAGTGATATAAAAGTTATTTACCCTCATCCGATCGATCTTTTTGAATAACATAACATAGTCAAGGCATATGATTATTATTTATTAGCAGAGTAGAAGATACGTATACGTATGAGTGTTAATTTTAATATTAAATCAAACATAGTCAGCCCTCTTCTAAACAAAAAATGGCGATTTTTTAAATGTTTGTATGGGAAACCCCCAGGGGTGTGCCTCTGGAATGGGTGGGTCGGTCCTCCAAAGTTAGTGGGGGTCGATCATACATTTGGACTCGATTGGGGCACTCTACATGGGTCAACGTGAGACAGACAGACAGACAGGTCAAAAGTCGGGATATCAGAATTCGTTTTAGAAGAACCATACCTCGGGTAAAGTTTCTTATTTTGATCCCTAGAATACGATTTTCCTTGTCACTTTGGCGATTTTTAAATCGACCCGCCCTATGACTGTACATAAAGAAGAAAATGGATACGTTTCCATTTGAAACTGAACAGTTGTAATACAAATTTTTGACGTTTTTATATTTTCGTTTTGATATACACTTAAACTAAATAACATGAAATACCAGCGCTTTTTAGCGCTTTTCGTTTCATTCTAATATAGCGCCTTTTAGCTTTTTTTGAGCTACTGCGAATTTCAACTTTTTTGTTGGGGAAAAAGCTTAACTGCTGACTATTAAATCTGACCATAAACTTTCAAGTTTAACCCTTCAATGCGTAATTTAAAAAATAAAATACCTAATGAAAATAATATATATGGGGCGTTTCATGTCAAATGACCCAACTTTTGAAACCGATGTCTTCCGATCGGGATGAAATTTACACCAATGTTAGTCCTATTGGATAGTAGTTCAGACACTATTTTTCAACAGGATCGGTCAAGAAATCTCTGACTTATAGAGGGTCAATATTTGACATTTTAGCCAAACGGGTATTTTTCTCATCCAAGTAACTTTTTACCTATTGTTGTTGGTAAAATTTGTCCCAAATTGTTTAGATAGCTATTTCTTCAATATGGGGCCTATGACTAAGAATTGTCCTATAGGAATTATTTGTGGATTACTGATTAATGGATATAATAAAAACATACAAACCCAATTTGACTGAGATCTATATGATAATTTGTGTCTTATGGCAATTTATGTCGATTTCATAGGGGTTATTTGTATGGGGACTAGCTCTGTATATGGACAGAATTTCACCAATTTCAATGGTGTTCATCCTATGGCCGATAAAAGCTTATATACCAAATTTCATCAAAATATATTCATATTTGCGACCTGTAGTTTGATTACAAGGTTTACATGGACACACGACTCTGAAAGTTATTCTGAGTCGATCGGTATAATATATTAAAAGATGGGTCTAGGTCAAATATTTTTGGTAGTTACAAACAGCAGCGCAAAGTCATTATACCCAAACCACATAGTGTTATAGGGTATAAAAATCGATGTGAGTCCGATCACAGGAGAGATGTGTAAACATCTACACCTTTTCCAATTGTATTTCGGAAAGTATCAAATGTATTTCAGAAAACATCAAATGTATTTCAGAAAATATCAAATGTATTTCAGAAAGTATCAAATATATTTCAGAAAACATCAAATGTATTTCAGAAAATACCAATTAAATTTCAGAAAATATCTATTGAAATTCAGAATTAAAAGTAGTTTACCCTACAATACCGAAAAGTTATTATTGTGATTTGGAGTCGGAGAAAATGAAAGAAGATCAGGACTTCATTTGTTAATCAGGATAAAATTTTGACCGATTTTGTAGTCATCATTTTGAAAAAAACACGTTTATATTGTCACCTAAATTGCAAAAAGCCGTAACTAGCAAAAAGTTCAAAATTTACTTTTTTTGTAGTTACGGCCTTTTACTTAAAAACTACTACTTTACCATAAATTTCTTTTCATAAATAAAAATCCATCTTTACTTTTCAGCTTAATTCTAATATTTGGGTATTAAGTTTAAAGAAGTTTTTGTTTTATGTTTTTTGCTTCTCCTGTAGATAAAAATTTTAGTTACGGCCTTTTGCATTTTAGATGACGGTATTTAGTTTTCAAGAAATATTACAAACTCAGTGTAATACTTAAAAAAATATATTTATACCCCCACTCCAGTGTGCAGAGGGTATATATAAGTTTGTCATTCCGTTTGTAATAATTAAAAAAAAATTTTGGACCCCATAAAATTTATATATTTGTGATCCTTATAACAACCGAAGTTGATATAGCGATGTCCGGCTGTCCGTCTGTCCGTCTGTGGAAATCACGATGACGGCATCAATCGGGCAGCTAGGGTGCTCGTTGGCATAAAAAATGATTCATTAACATACTGAAAAGTTTGCTATTTAAAATCGTCCAAATCGGTCGATTAGGCCCCGAGATTTGAATAAAGAACTAAAAAAAGTCTTGAAAAAAAATAATTTTCTATGTTGTTCTTGTCAGGATCACGCCCTCAATAGTGCAGCTACAGTGATCATTTTTAGTGAGAATGATTCACCAAATTCATGGAAAGATTTCTACTTCAAAAATCATTAAAATCGGTGGAACAGGTCCAGGGAAATCTCTGAAAAAGTAAAAAAAAATGAAAAACATGATATTTCTATATTGTTTTTGTTGTTATTCTAAATGTTGCATTGTTTTCATAGCTGGACTTGTTGTTTTTGTGGTCGTTATGGTAATAATATAACAAAAACAAACCCTTTGTACATTTTTTTATCAACTCTGGTAGAAAAATTTAAAAGTTTCCATTGTTTTGGCATCACTAAAAAAATATGTTAGATCATTTCTGTCATTGCCACGAGCCTGCCTGCAAAATTTCAGATCGATTGGGTCACGGGAAAGTGGTTAAAATCGATCCAAAATTTTTTCGACAAGCAGACACGAGTTAATATAAAGGGAGTAAAAATTCACCAACATCTAAAGCAAATAATGCTAAAATACCTAGTTGTTAATAAAAAAACAATTGGGCAATTCACAATGGGTAATGTATCGTTGTATCTGTTGTATCGTGTATCACTTTACAATAGTGTAAAATTGTTGTTGGTAATTTTCACTGAAAAATCTGATACACGATCCAACTTCATTTGCTATGTTTAGTAAATGTTGTATATAATAACATATCAGTTCCAAGCGAATGCCAGTTTTTATGAAAAAGAAACAAATACATAGAATTTTATCAGCATAAATAATTATAAAATAAAATATGGCAAATAATGCAAACAACGCAAATCATCGATAAGTTTATTTATATAAAAATTAATGTTTATAATTTTTTAGTATGTATTTTCTCTTTCAGTACCAACCAAAACATTTAAAATTTTTTTTTTCATTATAAATTAAAATGAAAGAGGTACGTAACTAAAACTCCAGGGTATATCTCACGACCAAAAAGCGAACACTGACAAGTGTTTTCTCTTATACAAAATAGCAGAAGCGACGAAGCGATCTTTCCTCGTTGGATCGAAAATTACTTAAGAAAGCGTTTTACAATATGAAAATACAACTGAGTGTTCACAACAAATGATTGTATTGTGTATTTCAATACAACATACAATATACAACACCTGTTGTGAATTGCCCAAATGTAAATTTAGCAAAAAAATGTATGTATTAATTTATTTAAAGAGAAAAACACAAACATAACATTTGATGTTGTATTTTTTGTGTGTAATATTTAAATATACATACACATATTAAATAATACAAATAATATACATATATTATATATATGTATGTATGTATGTATATTCATAGTAACTGCATGTTAGAAATAAATCGGTTATTTTATTTACATAAAATTCTGCAGTATTTTGTTGTGGGGAAAATACATTTGTTTTGCATTAACAGAGTGTCACATCATTTTGCTCAGCGTGACTATGCCACAGTAGATGGCGCCATAATTTTTGTTTGTTCTAATTAGCTTTGCAATAGTTATTTCTATTTTAACATGAATGTTAATATTTTCAACTAGATAACATACAGAACAATGTTAAGAGTATACACGGGCTGGTCTTTTATTTCATACGTTTTTTCATTATTCTTTTACAAATATGAACATAAGTTTGGCATATTAACTTTTTGTTGTCTTTACAAAATAGAGTTACCGAGTTCGTCAATGAGTTTTTTGCTTACAAAACAGTTCTACATAGTTATATAGAACTATTATTCTGCTTTACCTATAAAATATCTGATTGCGATTACATCTAATTTTTAAAAATTGTTTAAAATTAATAAAGCATTATTATTCACATAAATACAAAATTTCACTTTTTAAATTTTCCATTTAAATTTAAGAAAATATCAATTATAATAAAAACGGAAAATAAAATTTCCAATTATAAATTAGAAAATATTAATTGAATTTCAGAAAATCATATCAAAACGTCGGAAATAATAATTTTAAATTTAGAAATATGTTTACATTTAAAAATGTTTACATTTAAAAAAAATATTGCCATTCAGGAGATATTAATAACTTTTCAGTAACGCGATTCAGTAACTTCTTTTAACGATAGTCGAATCGTAAAAAAAAAAGAAAATTGCAAAATTATCAGTAAAATTTTTAAACGATATTCGCTATTGTTAAAGTCAGCTGTTGTTGTTATCTAAACGACAACCATTTTTGTGTTGTTTATTCAATCGATAAAAACTTAAATTTTTAGGTTGAAATGTCGTCATACATAAATAAAAATCATGAAATAGTGAAAATATTTTGCTTTAATTAAAAAACTTTTTTATATAAATAAAAAAATTAAATAGCATATTCAATTCATTATTTCATTTTCAAATAAATAAACAGAAATATTAGTAAAAAAATAAAGATATTAAACATAAACATAAAATCATCCTGTCAAATTTATTTTTTTCTATTCTTCTTTGTGTTTTTCGCTTATTTTGACAGAGATGCCACTCGTTTACAATTTAAATAAATAGAAAAACAGATTTGTCGATATTAATTTAAATTCAATGAATTTAAGAAAACCTCAAATGATATTTAAGAATTGCTAAATAAAAATTGTTACATAAGTAAACGTAATTTTATGAGAATGTTATTTTTTATATATAAATTTTCACAATTTTTTTTTGGATGAAAATTTGAAGTTTTTCAGAAAATAAAGATAACATTAAATTATTTTATTTAAAATGTTTGGGACTTTTCGTTTTTTCATCCCTAATTTGATTATTTATTATTATAAATTTATTATCTATGGTTTCAAAATATGGCAATATTTTAAAAAAAGTTGAGAGAGCTTTTTTTTTGGTTATTATTTTGTTACTCCATCAGACCTATATGGCCACAATGAAGAAATATTTGGCCAGTTAAAAGAAGCTATACAGCCATCTCCAATTAGCACGATTTAATGCATATAGCCACTCTACACAACCATTACCTTTGCAATGGAGGTTAGGGCGAGCTATTTAATTAGCAAAAACTAAATTAAACGAGAAGTTATGTCATATAACCGGAAACGCATGCATATAGGTATATAACCTAAATGCATGCCGATCAGCAACTACGATGACCACAAAGCAAACACCGAAATAATAGAAAAGACGAAAACCAACCCAAAGAATTTTCTGAAATAATTTGGTATTAAGTTTAACAAATTGTTTACTTTTTCCAATATTTTGTTTACATTTATTATCAATACTCAAACCGAGGTGGAGGGTATCAAAGATTCGGCACAGCCGAATTTAACACTCTTACTTGTTTTATATAGCGTTCTGACTATTTTTCTGAGTCTCAACTGATATTTTCTGAAATTCAATTCATATTCTCAGAAGCAAATTTAATAATTTCTGAAATACATTTGATGTTTTCTGAAATACATTTAAAATTTTCTGAAATACATTTGATGGTTTCTGAAACATTTGATAATTTGATAATTTCTGAAATACATTTGATGTTTTCTGAAATGCAGTTGATATTTTCTGAAATATATTTGATAATTGCTGAAATACATTTCAAAATTTCGGACATACATTTGATATTTTTATATTATTTGATAATTTCTGAAACTCAATTGATATTTTCTGAAAATCAATTGATGCTTTCTGAAATACATATGATTCTTTCTAAAACACAATTGATTTTTTCTGAAAATCAATTGATGTTTTCTGAAACACAATTGATACTTTCTGAAATTCAATTGATGTTTTCTGAAATACAATTGGAAAAGGTGTAGTAACTAAAAAAACTCACAGCACACCTAGTGGTTCTGCTTACTAAAAAATTTCTGTCAATAGCAAATATGCACTTGCATATTTAAAATTAACGAAAAAGATTTGTGATTTTGCTAAACAGACAGCGAAATCGGCGGTTCTGCTTAATAAAAAGTTCTGTCAATAGCAAATATATACTTGAATATTTAAAAAAAACAACTCTGTAAGTTTGTGAACATGTTAAACTCATAGCACACCTAGCGGTCAATAGCTTGAATATTTAAAATTAACGAAAAAGATTTGTGATTTTGCTAAACACACAGCGAACTCGGCGGTTCTGCTTACTAATTAAACCAATACACTTACATATACCACTCACCGATTTTCCCTTACGCTGTTTTTGTGATTGTATTGTGAAATTGGATTCTACCGCCCCTGAGCGCATAGATGTTTACACATCAAAAACAAAAATATTGAACAGATTTTTTTCAAATTTGGTTTGTATATATTTTTTCAAAATATAAGTGACTTTACCAAATATGGTCAGGATCGGTCCATTTTTCGACCTAGTCCGGATATAAATATAGTACCCGATATGAACTTTTTCATATCTGCAGCCAAAAAAAAATCATGTGAATCCAATCACAGGGGAGATGTGTAAACATCTAGTAATTAAAGATTTTTTTATGTCACTTTTTTAAAATCAAACAGAAAGCGTCATCTATGTATGTATCACAAATTTGTGGGGTTGTTGAATTATGTGCATGTTATACGTTTATATTGTGAAATTCTTAACATTTTACAGTAAAGGGTTGTTGAATTTGCTGAAACAATTTTATATCATAATTTTTTCATCAATACAATCATAAGTCACACAGATTTGTCTTACGGCTCACAGCGTAACATGTAAACTCACATGTTACGCTGTTTTTGTGATTGTATTGTGAAATAGAAATTTACCCCCCTGCGCGTATAGATGTCTACACATCAAAAATTAATAACAATGCCACTTAAATTTGGTTTATGCTTATTTTCTATATCCAATTAGTTGGACCGAAGAGATATGGTCTCTAAACCATGATATAGGGTATCGTATAGTCGGTCTAGACCGGCGACTATAGTGAAACCTGCAAAGGGTTTGGCGTTCTTAGGCCAAACTTTTTTGGTGACCCTTTACATTTTTATATTTATATTTTTCCTTAGGAACAGAAAAAACATCTGTAGTGTATGACGAATATGAATTTTTGTTTGTTTAATAATTATCATGCGGTCATAGTTGTTCTGATATTATTCCTTTTCTATTCCTAAGGAAAAATATAAAATGTATAAAACTTCATTGAAAAAAATTTAGGCCTGAGAACGGCAAACCCTTTGGAAGTTTAACTATAATGGTATTGTACTTTCGCTTCGATCTGAAATTTCGCAACGTGAAATCGAGCTCTTGATTCGACTATCCAAATTAATCCTGGATACCTAGGGTACTACACTGAGCCTTTTAGGCCTCCTATTCTTTCAACCTAATCCAACTTTAATAAATCTACATTTCTTTTTTATGAGCGCTTTGTACATGTTCATTAGGGGTATAATCAAATTTCGGTCCAATCCCTACGTGATGACCAGGGATGCACTGATACCAAAAGGTCATTTCAAATATATAATGTAACTCCATGATGAAGGATTTTATGGATTGTTGAAGACATATTTTGCCATGGGTATTTGGTTGTGTATATTCTTGCAGTAATCTTGGCATTGTCAACAAATTTTGTAGTGTCAATTTTTTGATTGCAGGCAAGTACTTCGATGATGGTTTTAAATATTGAAATAAGGTTTACATCAACACCCGTTATTTCAGACGCTGTTTTGGGGTCTGTCACAAATATTTTCTATATTCCCATCATTCGTATTGCCTGATTCTTGTTTTGGCTGATCTATAATCAACTCAAATTTCAGATATTCATCTGGAACATGTTTCTTTTTTAAACTTAACTCCTTGTTTCTTATTTAATCATGTACGTCCGAAATCCAAAGCATAACTGATTTTCAGTATGTGTTCCATAAATCGTATTATTGCATGTAGCGTTGATAATCCAAATGAATAAGCATCAGTATTATCTAATGATTTTGTCGATTCTTGGTTTAATTGGCTTTATGTTGTTTGTCATATAATGCAGCTGGATGAAGCCTTTGTATCAGACAAACCTGGTCTACTTTTCCATCTATCATTGTTCGCACTAATTGGTAGTTAACTTCAATTGTCTATCTATTGCAATTTAGGCTCTGATATCACTGACATCTGTTTTAATGGTATCATGAGTTTCCTTTCTAAATTCAAATTTGATTGATCTGCATTATTTGGTTTAAGATAATTTTCTTTGCATTGTACTGGTCGAAGGCTCTGAGTCTTAAAAATTTTTTTCCAAAACTTGGAAATCTTGTAACTTATATGCTTTCAAACAAATTACAAATTTATCGTACCATTTCATAATAATCGGGAGAAAATTAGTGTCATCAATATATTAAAAATTTTTGAGTAATTTTATTAACATTAAGAAAGTTTTCTACGGACGGATCCGGAAGGGTAAAAAAGTATATATAGGGTTAAAGAAGACACTTTCACCTTTACCTGGGCGGCTTAGATTCGTTGATCCCTTTCGATACCCAAAAGTTCTATTCGTCTAGTATTGAAATTTGGCACACCACATATAAACATTACAGTGGCCAAATATACCATTTTTCAAGGAATACAGTCCTGCCTACTTAACAAGAAATTTTGATCAAATTTAAAAAAACAAATTTTTTTTAAATTTAATGAATTCACGCCCACAACTTTCATAATTTCCAATTCCATAGGTCTGATATGTTTTCTATTAAATGGCGATAACTTTTTTGCAATCGGTGACAACAAAATATTGAGCTGTTGAACAAAGAATACAATTCTTGAGCCACTGTGCATCGTAGAGCACAGTGTTCACATATAATCGTATATCCATTTAAAAAATATGATTTAATAATGTCGAACTATAAATTAATGTTTTTTTTATTGACATTTAAGAATTAGAAATAAAACAAATTTAATATAGTTACTTGCAATAAAAATCGGCGTTTTAACCTTGATGTTGGACATCTTAACTTGTCTTTTGATTGTCATCTCCACGGCAACCTGCATACAACATACAATTTTGGTTCTTACAGCTGTTTAAAGAACATTTTCTTAAAACTATTTCGCAAAGCACGAGCCCGTTTTTTCAACACTATTTTGTTTTTCAGCGCAAATTTATTAACTAGCTAGAACCCGATGCGCTGCGCTACACCCATGGTAACGAAATAGAAAACGGAATACATTTTGTAGAAAACTATTTTATTTATATTTGGCGATTTTTGATTTTGTCGGTTTTTGTTTTTGCGATTTTAGATTTTGGCGATTTTTGATTATTGTTTTTTTTTTGCAATTTTTTGTTATTCGCGATTTTGGAAATTTTTGATTTTGGCGATTCGCGATTATTATTTTGCTTTGCCGATTTTCACAAAAAACTCATTTTTCTCGAAATCCGCAAAAAATTCTTTGTAAGAAAATTCTGACAGAGGAATTTACTTAAAACTCCACAGATTTAATCTCTAACATACATATATTTAACAAACCTTTAAAGTGCCAAATCCATTTTTTGAAATTTTGTTTAAGAAAATTTTTTAAAATTTAAATAAGGAGTTTTCAAAATTTTATGAAAAAAATTTTCCATTTTTAGTCTTATTTCGCAATAGGTTAGCAACGTGTCAATTAAACAATACTTCATATCTGAATACTTATAGGCATACAGACGAAAAAAAGTTATGGCTTTAATCGATTTGTTAAAGTTGAAAAAATGTTCATCACATTTCATGACAAAGATTTTTTTGGCACAAAAGTGGTCTGGGGTATTTGTTATTTCGTGGCGAGTTTTTATTCGATTTTGAAGTTATATAGCTTTTTGAAAGATAATTTAGTACTGATATCGATTCAGATAACAACTTGTCGAAAAAAAATAAACTTTAGAACGAAATTTTCATAAAATCTGAAAAAAAGTCATATTTTCCCCATATAAACAAATATTTAATCGCGTTGAGGCACCTCTAAATTTTTTTTTGATTGACCCAAAACTTTGCATTTCTCAGTTTTTTTGCTATTCGCATATTTCTAGGGGGTGAGACCGAGAGTTTGAACACTTTTTTTTATTAAGGGCCACCCTAATGTACATAGTTTCAGAAATCTTCATTTGCCTTCATTTTGTTAACTATCCGTGCTTCAGATTACCTTGTAACATTTAATACCGTTTTTTAGCAATTAGATCCGATCATTTCGAATTTTCTAGAAAATTTTACACAATTTTTTTTCTATTTTCATTTTCCATCGCTCACCACGCGTAAATTTTTTTTACTCATTTAAAAATTTGCCAGAATAACGGTTTTTGTAAAATTCTTCTAGAGGGCGACCGGTTTTGACGTGAACAATGATTTATATAAAACCCGTTTGAATAATTTTAAAACTAAGAGAAGTAGCTAAGTTATATAGTACTTGTTAAATTCGGCTATGCCGAATCTTTGATACAATCAACTTGGGTTTCAAGTTTCCATTAATATCTGGACTTATTGCTCTATTTATAAAAAATGTAAATAAAATACTAATTTATTACAATAAACACACTGAATCTTTAGCATATTTTAGAAGTGTCTCATATGTTGGCACATTGATGCCCGATTTAAATACACACCTGCTCGAAATAATGACAAACAATATTATCCTGACTTTACCCAGGTATATGATTTATTTTGTAAATGAGCTGATTTCTACAGACAGACGGACAGACGGAAATCGCCATATCCACTCGAGTTGTTATAAGTACCAATATCTATAATATTATTAGCTGTCCACCAGACTTACAGATCCAAACCCAAAAATTTTGTATTTAGATTCGTGCGAGAAAATAATTTTATCTCCCTAAACTGATTTGTTTTGATTTTGTATTCGTTGCCTAATTCTATACATTTGTTTCTGTTAATTTCGTTTACGAAAGGCTTCTTGGGTTAAACCCGTCACTTTTGATCGACCTACGTACTGTGTGTGCACTTGTAAATGGATCTTTATACCCTATACCACTATGTGGTTTGGGTATAATGACTTTGTGCTGCTGTTTGTAACTATCAAAAATATTTGACCTAGACCCATCTTTTATTATACCGATCGAATTAGAATCACTATCTGATTCGATTTAACGGTGTCCGTCCGTCCGTCCGTCCGTGTGTCCATGTAAATCTAGTTACAAACAGCAGCACAAAGTCATTATACCCAAACCACATAGTGGTATAGGGTATAAAAATGGGGCTGCCAACGTTTTTCCAATATGTTATAAATGGGTAACAAGTCTTTTGCTGTGCAAAAATATTGTCATGAACTTATAATTTTTTGTAATATTATAGAAAAGATGTTAATACTCGAGATAAAAATAAATATTACCTATTTTCTAACACTTTAATAATTAATTTTACAAATTGTTTTAATTCAACTGGGGTACCTTGACTTTTGCTTCACACTGTAGGTACATATTTTGTTTATCTCCCTTACTTTGCCTGTTAAATTTTACTTACTATATAAAAACTTTAGACTTAATAGACTTAAAGAAAAAAAATTCAAAATATCAAAAATTTTATTTTAAAAAAAAAATATCTTACTGTGAAAACTATAATTTTAAAAGTACTTAATAAATTGAATAAAATCAAACTAAAAAAATAGTTTCGTTACCAACAAACATATTTTGTGGAAGATAAAAATAGATTGTTTGTCAAAATTACAAACAGATTTCAACGAATACCAAGAAATTGGAACCAACCAAACAACACGATGTAAAAATAAACTTTTCTAGAATAGAAAATAAATCATGAAGGCTGCTGCAAACAACATCGATATTGTTTTGTTTTATATTTGATAAATAATTTTTTTTTTTTTCAATATTTTATGAAGCATTGGGAATTTTATTTGATATCGGCTAGTTTTATGCGATCTATTCTTGATAGGGCTACCCAAGATTTTGGGGATTGGGATTAACCGAAATTCCTGGGTTTTTATTTGTTTTAATCCCGGGATTGAGGGATTTTTAAATAAGTTTGATTACTTGTTATAAAGCGATTTAAAAGCAAAGCGTAAATCGTTTTAAAAGTAATGCTGTACATTATTTATCAATTCAAGAAAGAAATCAGTGCGTTCGACGACATTATATTTGGGGAAAAAATTTCTACAGATAAAGTAACTAACGATATACTGAAAGTCAAAAACCCTGTCGAGTCTGTCAACTCCGTTACAGATGATCTTGTGTAGATAAATAAATGTATCTATTTGTTTCCGAAGGCCTCGGGCGTTCATATTTATATATTTTCAACAATTTTACCGACTATCGTCGACTGCGAGAGATGCTTCTCGTCAGTCTCCGACATTTGAAATAAAATAAGAATGAGTTAGATGAAATTTTGGATGAAATATTTCTCTTTGTGTAATTAAATTAAATCAGAATACACATGTAAAAATATTTTTAAATATTATAAAAAATTTTCGTTGAACATATTCGGCCCAAATCTCATATGTAAAACATTTTTTCTTATTATTTTTTAATTTCTTGAGACGTTTTTTTTTTTTGTGAACTGCGAAATATAAAAAAATTTCTAACGTATTTTTTAAAATTTACGTTTTGTTTTAACTGAAAATTGCGATTTTTAAATTATCGAAATAAAAAATACAATAATAAATATACCGTTTCCCGGAATTTATCCCCGCATCCCCTAATTTTAGCACAACAAATTCTTCTTACAAAAGTATTATTGGTACTAGCAGATTACAGCGCTCGAAATTCGAGTGCAATTTCTAGGCAGCTTTATTTTTCAACTTACCCAATTCACAAACCAACACTTTTGTGGTTTATTATTGTGAATGAAGATAACAAACTCAGTAACAAATTTAATAAAACACACATAGCATATGTATAATTTTATGCATGTGTTAGTAGCAACTTTAAATGCAATTTGCTCAAAATAAAGAAAAAAATTTTAAAATCTGTAAATCTGCAAAACGGCAAAAAACAAATACCTTTCAAATAATATACATTTGGTCAAAATCGGGATAAAATGGTTGAACAAAACATCGGTCACAAGAAATCGCCTAGCCCATTAATATCATCGATTTCTTAAAACATTTTTTATATTTCCGCAATAATGTGTTTGGCAGTTCTACTTTGTATTGCTTTTTTTGAATAAAAAAAGTTGGGAAAACTCGTGACTTTTTCCAAAAAAAAAAAAAAAATATCGTTAAAGCTTCAAAAACTTTATCACGAGATATTTATTTTCTCTCTATTCGATAGTTTAATGTTCAGAAAGGAAATGTACAGCAATAATTGATTTTTAATGTAAATGCAATGACAAATATTTATCTTCTTTTAACTTGCTCTTATCAAAATTCTTTAAAAATATAGATAGAAAATATAAAATCAATGCGAAAAGAAATCATAACAAAGTTTGAAGTTTCAATTGCATCAGCAAAAATGATTTACAAAAACATACAACTTTATTTTGTATAGAAGAGATAATTATGATAATGAAGTGATAATATAATTAATTAAATTATATAAAAAACATTTTCGTTTTGACATTAATTTTAAACATTTTTTTGCTTCGTTTTGTTTTTAAGGCACCAGGCGCGGCTTTCTTAATAAAATGAACTTTATTTTAATATGTAATAAAAAAAAATAAAAAAAATTACCTAAAATATAAAATAAATAATTAAAATAAAATAATAAACAAAGTCTGCATATGAGCGAGTATATGATTTGTTATACATAAGTATTGTAGGCGTAGTTTAGTGACGCGTATGCTGTATGTGTGTATGCATTTAATTTATTTTTATATGTACATTCGTTTTAAAGTTGTTGCTGATTTATGTGATTGACGACGGTGGTATTAGAGGCAGGATTTGAATTGACATTTGCCGCATTTACAACAGCGGCAGCATGTAATTCTTGTAGATAACGTTCTTGTTCAGCACGTCGATTTTTTTCCAAAATTAGAGCTCGTCTATGAAAGGGGAAAAAAATAAAAATAAAAAATTTAATTTTTTTATATTTATATTAAACGATCATCTTATTTAACACAACCATGGAATTTCTTGACAAATGTATACTAAAAGTTACAATCCCGTCCGTACACAATAAAATAGCTCGTATGTATTAAAGGTTGTGCAATATATTTTTCTAATAAATCACAAACTTTCTGAATTTTATTATCAGCCGTCATAACGTCACTCATGTCACGTTACATGTTGAAATATTATTTATTTTGATAGATTTTTTAAATTTGTGCAACCTTGTTTCACAAGTTTATATTACAACAATACGATAATTAAAAATCGATTATTTTTTTATATATAAATTTTGTTCTTTTCTTTTACTTACCTATAACGTTCATAAAATCCAACAATCGTGCCCAATTCTTGCTTAAACAAACGCACTAACATCCCATCAAAACATTCCAACTCCTGCAAGCTAAACATATTGAACTGTAGCATGTGATCTTTTGATGAATCTGCCTCCGAATAGACTGCCAACCATTTAGGAATTTCCTCCAACAAATAAGGATTAGCCGGCACCAAAGCATTGTGGGTGTGTGTTGGGGGTGAGTAGGTTTCGGGACGTACAGCTTTGGGCGGTTCGGCCGAAGTTGTATACACGTAATACGAAGTCAGGCAAGGATGTTGACGTTGACACTGTCCGGTATATTGATTTTCATAGTAGGTACCATGTACTTTTGAGACAACGGTACGCCAACCCACGGGCAGGCCTTCACGTTCTAGCGGATGAGACCAATGAGTGGTATGGGCATTATGATCAACATAATATTTACGGCCATGTAATGTGTAATGTGTAGCCCAACCAGGCGGCAAGGGAAGTTCTTCATCTAGCGACTGTTGTGAAGGATGTTTACGTAGTTGTGTTGATGTTGTGGCGGCTGATGTATGTTGGTTGCTGTTGACTGTATTAGCCGGGTTGTTGCTTGTTGTGGTGTTTTGATATAACGATTGCATGGATGAAGAAGAATTATTTTGGGTATGCAATTTTGGTGTCGCTCGAGAACTGAGATCATACGAAGACATCATTTGGTTTGTATTATTATTATTGTTTGGGTTGTGGTGTTGATGGTGTTGGGGTTGTTGCTGTTGCTGCTGCTGTAGATGTTGTTGATGTTGACCTTGAATTTGATGTTGAGGTTGATAATGTTGATATTGTTGATGATGTGTATGATTAATATTGCTGGCCATTGAGGTGGTATTGCTATAAATGGGGGATTCTGAACGATTTCCATGTGTAGATAGGCTCATTTGGGATTCTGCCATGTTTAGTGTAGGAGGCAGCAATGTACTACCAGATACCCTATAAGGATTCTCATAGATGGGATACGACTCTGATGAATAAGTTTGTGTTAAGGGAGGATGTTGATGTTGTTGCTGTTGCTGCTGCTGCTGCTGTTGATGACGTTGTTGTTGATAGTGGTGTGGTGGAGTTTGTGGTCGTGGTGTTACACCTCGTGGCAGTTGCAACATATTCGATTGGAAGGAATCCATATGTTCTCTCATCATTGGATTGGAGTGGCCATCAAAGGAGTTAGCATGTTTTTGATTCGATGAATAGCTGCGTTGAAAATAACTTGATTGGGAGTGTTGCAAAGGTGATGATTGTTGTCGTCGCATACGATCGATTTCTCCAATATTCACATAGTTACTACTACTGCTGCTCAAGTTATTATTGTGTCTCGGCGGCATTTCCAAATTATTTGTTGAATAAAATGAATGTGAGGTTAAGGGCGGTGGA
The DNA here is from genome assembly GCA_963682025.1 of Cordilura impudica. Lineage (NCBI taxonomy): Eukaryota > Metazoa > Arthropoda > Insecta > Diptera > Scathophagidae > Cordilura > Cordilura impudica. Next base: position 74,175,990 of record OY821517.1, on the reverse strand, counting down.
TGTTGATATTGTTGCATTCGTCTGGTGGGTTGTATAGATTGTGGTGGTTGTGGCAAAGTTGAACGTAATGAGTTCGTAGACGGTGGCAGTTGCGATTTAGCTCTGCGAGCATGATAATAATCTGGTTGTGTATCGCTGTAGGTATTCCTACTAACACTACCTGAACGCCCGCGTCCACCAGAACCAATGCCGGCTCCTCCGCCCACACCACCAACACCATCACAACTAGGTGATGCAGAAGCACATCTCTGCAAAGTCTTTGATTTCTGTTTAGTGCGTTGATCGTCAAAAGACCAAACATTTATTACGGGTATTTCGGGGGGTGTTTCCTTTTTAACATATTTCCCTACAACGCCCTCTTTGTGTGCTGTCTGTTTGTCTTTGCTCCGGCGTGAGAGCATCGTTGGTGGCTTACGATTACACAGCAAAATGGTTAAGTAGTTCATGCAACATCCAATTAAGGAAGTCACAGGTAAAAAATATATGTTTCCCACAGTATGAATCTAATTAAATGTAAAATGAAGTATTCCAAATTCTTACAGAGTGCTTACTCATGGGTGCAGCAATTTTATTCGTGTTCTTTGAAGTAAAAAATCTCTTTCTTGTAATTATAAAAAATATATATAAGTTTCGTTAGTTTTTTTTTTTTTTTTTTAAATAAAACTATTAAAAAATTGTACGAATTATTAAATAGTCACAAAATAAAGAAACAAAACGGAGAAATAAAATATACAAATAAAAGGGCTAATCTGTCAAAATCAGCTGTTGGTATCCGGCATTAACTTTCATAGTGATGAGTTTACAAGCAAAAGCTGAATGATGTGTAATTCTTAAAAAAAAATTTGCTACTTACATTATGAAATTTTCCATGGAATTCAGCCATAAAAATTTCTTGAAAATTGCATGAACCAAGAATTGGTGGGTGAGGGGGGGTGGGAAGCAAGAGGGGTGCAAAAATTTAATGATTCCTGGTTGTTGGGTTGATTTTTCTTGAGAACTTCTCTACACTCATTTTAAGATACATATGTATTTGTTTCGTATATATATTTTTTTTAGTTAGGAATGAAAAATTTTCCAATAAAATGTCAATAAAATATTAATTAAAAAAATTTTACATATTAACTATAAAAGATTATTGGGAAAATTCCAAGGAATATTTCATAATGACCGACCCCTTACGCTATGAAATTTTCCATAAAATTTTTTCTACTTTCAAAGTCCCTACGTAAAAATTTTAGTAATGCACTGTGCAATTAAATTGCACCACAAATTTTCCGATAACATTAGTATCATTTTCGTTGGAAAGAGGGGAAAGGAAAATATGCCGATGGCATGTTGTACATTCGATCACATCAAACAGAAAGCGTCATCTATCACTTATAGCAAACATCAGTATGGTTGTTGAATTAGTTGAAATAATTTTATACCATATGCACCAATACCCTCATACTTCACACTGTTTTTGTGATTGTATTGTGAAATAGATTTTTACCCCCCTGAGCGTACATATCAAAAATTAATAATGCCACTCAAATTTGGTTCATGCTTATTTTCTATATCTAATTAGTTGAAAATAAGAGATAGGGTCTCTAAATGCATGGTATGGGGTATCGTATAGTCGATCTAGACCGACTATGATTTTCTTGTTTTGTTTATATCTATTACCGCTACAAACTACATATTTTTCTCTCTTCATTGAATCGATTTGATTTTTGTCTATATTTTTTTTTGGAGAAGATATCGCAATTTTTTTTTGCGATATTGACAGACATGGAAGTTTTCTTGAACTCAATTTCAGTTGTACATAAAGTTCTCTCCTTATTTAGAAAGATATAGTGCCATTAAGAGATCAATAAATTTAAGATAAATATTTTACAATTTTTTTAAGTTTTAATTTATGATTTTCAATTATCGTTTTACATTTTATTGAATAATTCGCATTTCTACTACAGAATAAAAGGCCGAACCATGACATTTCATAAATTTCATGATTCTTTACCTTTTTGCAAAAATTCACAACTTAAATTCTACACCCAATTATTCTACAACTGCATTGTCGTTTAATGGTCATGGGCAAGGGCAGCACGGGCAGCTTCGGTTTCCTTCGAAACGTAACCAACTTGTTCTTCAGGAGTATGAGGCCAGAAACTGGGACGATTGACGGAATCCAAAGCCAAATCGGGGAATGAATCGCGATAATCTTCCATGGTCATTTGATCGAATGGTAACAATGACTTCAAATGATCAACTTCCTTTTGCAATTGAGAAATGCGAGCCTCAGAACTTTTCTTGTAATTTTCAATTTCAGCCTTGGTTTCTTTAGCTTGTGCATCAACCTGGGCTGTAACATTATCAGCTGGATATGGAACCTTTAAGGCTTCATATTGTTTTTGAAAGTCATCAACCAAACCGGGAATTGGTATTAAATTCTTGTATTGAGCCCAATTAATTTTTGGAGGATTCTCAGGATTGGCCAAGACAGCGCGCATGTAAACATCCGATTTAGATTTAAATAGAGCGAAATTGGCCTTTTGGTTTGCTGGAACGCGTTCGGCCAAAGCAGACCAGTTAATGGAGGATTGTGCAAGGCGACGTGCTGCCATTTTGTTTGTATTTCAAAAGCTAAAGATAGAAAATTATTTTCCATAAAAATGTTAGGTTATGTAATAAAATATGAAAATTTAATTTTAAGATATTTCGGGTTAAAATTCATTAAAATCTACAATATTTTATGTTCATTATAAAATTATTAAAAAAAAGTTGTATAATACAATAAAATTTTTTCTTTTTTCCTCTAATAGTTTTTGTTTTTAAACACAGAAATTATGTAATTTTGCACAAGGCAAAGCTTAAAAAATTTTTTGTCGGCATAAAACTGGAATTTGGCAGAAAAGATTCAACTTTTCTTAACTAAGTGATAGATAGTAATGATTTTTTCCCCGTTTTTTTTACAGCAATATTTTAAATATATTATTTAATTATAAATAACACGAAAATAAATTACCAAAGAAAAATTTGCACTCACAACTTGTCAGAGATCCACTTATGACAATTGAACAACTGTCAAAAGCAACGAGTACAAAAAACTAAAATAACGAATGAAAAAAAGTTTACGCAGGGATGCATTTTGAAAAATATTTTTAAATTTAAATAAAAATCATGAAACTTAAATAACACAAATCTACCTGCCGAAATATATATATTTTTATATATATTTTTGATGATTTTTACATATTTCATTATATTGCTATTTATATATTTTTGAGTGAATCAGTAACTTGGCTTAACTTTTTCTCATCAACTCGTTATATTACACCAGCTGATTGTTTATTGCTTTAACATTACCCCAAGTAATTCATTTCATAAGCATTTTGATTTTTTTTTTTTACCAGAATTAAAATAATTAAAATTACATTTGTAACATATTAATAATGCTGTTTAAGTGTATAACTCCTGTTCTCAATCAACAGTTACGACATATCTCCTCTGCTACAGCTGCCGTCACGAGATTACATCGCTCGATTTATGCACGCAACTATCCAACAGTTGTGGTTTTACCGGATGGCTCCAGCATTAATATTCGCTATAGTGAGCCAAGAAAGATTATTAAGGTATGTTTTAGTTAAATAACTTTTTATTAAAAAGTAAAAGAATACCGTGATTTAAATTTATAGGCACTAAATTTATATTTTATTGCAGTTACCCCTTGACTTAAGTACATTGAATGAAGTTGAACGCAAAGCCCGCCTTGAAGCTCGTAAACCAAGGAGAAAGGTCAAAATTGTTGAAGAAGTGGAAGATAATTTCAACGCAAAGAAATACATGAAATATATTAAAAAGAAGTAAACGTTATTAAAATAAAATTATTATAATGATCTAAGGATATAAATGTATTTTAACAAAAAAAAAAAAAATAAAAATTGGGTGATGGATTTTCACCAACTTCTAAACCAGCTAGAGCTCTTAAACTCAGCATTTGTGTAAGGTGAACGGCAGTACATTATTTATTAATTTTCTATATGACAATCATTATTTTTTGCTGTAAACGTTGTAAAGAAAGCTTAAAATTTCTTTTTGATATACTAATTTTTTTTTATATTTTCAAGTAAAACAAGCGAACGTTATTCAAAAGTTTGCTTTATTTTAAAAAACTATTATTTAAACATACGAACAAGTGATTCAAAAATTATTTTCTGCTTTATTTTACAGACTACATTATTTAAACCAGGGACTGAAAAAGGGGTTCAGGTTCGTGTTAAAATAAAGGTTCGGTTCAGGGTTCAAAATTTAAAAAAGAGGACAAATGTTTTATTTATTTATCAAAGATATTTTCATTTAATTTTATAATAAATATATTTTTAAAATTTTCTTTTAAAATTGTTCTTTGTGGCGACAAAATGAATTTCAAGGCTAAAAGGACCTCTCGACGCTTACTTTCGTAGCAGGTACTGCTAATATACTCTCGAGCTGATTGATGCAATAATGGCGTTTTATGTTGCTCCCAAACTAGTAAAATGTTTTTTTCTTTTCCCAGTCTGGGATAGTTTTCATATATTTCAATTTCATTTTTAATTAAGTTATCAATGAAACGGTGACATTTACATTTGAAGAATTTGATTTAGAAAATCTATCCCTCTTTTTCAGGTGTTGTTCGAGCATATCTTTATCATTTTCTGAAGAAGATATTGATTTTCTCATAAAATTGTGTTCTTAAATTTTTGAAAATTATTATTGTTTTTAAAATATGTTTTTTTTAGCATTTACAACATTTTTGGGACTTAGCATTATCTTAAATCTGCTATCTTGTTATGCCGCTGCATTCAAAAGTGGATTGTTAATAAAGTGGGTTTCTCTATAATATTTAAATATAATTCGTTTGAAAATTGTTTGCTTTGTAATCTCTTGTTAGCTCTAATTTAAAACTATGCCATATTCTATAATTCAAGGTTAATATTTTAACAAGTGCAAAAACTTCTACGAATTCTTCACAAATATTCCAAATACTATCATTCATAGTTAATTCAGCATCCATTAATTCCGAACAAAAACAGGAATTCCATCTAGTTTGACAGTCCAGTACGGCTTTTTTCAAGTTTAACTTCTTAGCTAAAGAAAAAATATTTGGTGCTCGCAGTTTTTTGCAAATCGCTCTGCATTTATCAAGTATTTTCTTAAACGAAAGTTTAGATATACAGCCCAATTCTAAACAAAAATTCCGCATGAAATTTCTCACTTCTCCATTTTCCCCTATTATGAATAAAAATTGCTTCGAAAAAAAAAAATCGATTGGAAAAAAGTGGTTATTCTCAATGCACTTGAATTTGGTTTTTTCCCTCAAAAAATTTCCCTTGCAAAACAGACGGGAGTTTATATAAAAATGTAAGAAATATTTTGATAAAACAAAATTTAAATAAAAAAAATTAATATTTGATTAATCTTGTAGGCTGAAGACCACAAATAAAGCCAAACTTCAACTTTTGTTAACTTTAATGAGAGCCAATTCAGGCATTGATTGTGTTTTCCATAGATTCAGCCCGCAATTGACTTCTAGCAATCCTTTAGCTATTTCGTTGTTGTTCTACAACACGAATTTCCTCCACGAGTGCTCGCATAGCTATTAATTTTTTTATTTAATTTTTCTTTAACATAAATTTATTTTCGTTTGCACACACAAAAAAAAATAGAAAATTGTCAATAAGCAAAACAACTGGCTTCGAAATTCGATGATGTCACTTATTAATTTTTTTGTTCACGCGGAATTTATAATTGGAGGACTTTTTTCTCGAGAAAAATTCCTTGAGAATATTCGTAATTGGGCTGATAGTGTCAGGCACTGACAATTGTAAACTAGGAGCAACACATCTGAAATTAATATTTGGGTGTGAATGTGCTAATGTTTCTTTCTGCTCCTTCCAGTTCAATATTAGAAAGCACATTTACTTCAGCTGCGTCAAATTCATCTTCTAAGTCAATGTTTCCATATTCGTCTTTTAGTAATTCAGCAACTTTGATCATTTTTTTTCGTTATCTGATGTAATTGAATATACTTGCTGCACTTTGATGTCGTAGACTCAAGAACCCTAATGATATGATTTTTTATGTACGCTCCTGTCTGAAGATTTTGAGCCTCATCATGCATGTCCAAAGTTCGTAGTTGTATTTTTCCGTCAAAAATATTCTGAATATTCGACCAAGACGAGAAGCAGAATCAATTTGAATTGAAATATGTTTTTTGATATTTCACATTTAATTTTGTTTCTTATGTACATTGCTTTGTTGTTAACATGATGACTTATATTATTACTATTAACTGATACTTTTAGGGCATTCATAATCGGATCGATTATTTCTTTCATGCCAGAATCTTCAAAGATTGTAAAAGGACGGCCATTAACGGTTACTAATTTTACGCATGAATCAATTAAACTTTTTTACACGTTGTCATCTTGATAACATTTAAATACTGTTCAAGTGTATTTTCCTCCGATCTTGCTCTTTTATTGATCTGACTGAATTTAGATGTTGACGATTGATTTTGAGCTTTCTCGTAAAGTTCAGGATGCATCCGTTGTATATGCCGCCCAAGATTTGCCGTATGTTTACCTTTCATTTCATATTTCCATTCTGAGCATATACATACATACATTTTTTCCTGCATCATAAACAAATAAGTTTTTCGTAAATGTTGTGGACATCTCTATGATTAGAAATAAAATAAATTTTTAAATTTGAATGTGAGTGCTCACTTTACTACATAAAATTTAAAAGTTACTTTTAACAAAAAACAAGTAAGAGTGTTAAATTCGGCTGTGCCGAATCTTTGATACCCTCCACCTCGGTTTGAGTCTTGATAATAAATGTAAATGAAAAAGTAAACAATTTGTTAAACTTAATACCAAATTATTTCAGCAAATTCTTTGGGTTGGTTTTCTTCTTTTCTATTATTTCGGATTTATTTCGGTGTTTGCTTTTTGGTCATCGTGGTTGCTGATCGGCATGCATTTTGGTTATATACCTATATGCATGCGTTTCCGGTTATATGACATAACTTCTCGTTTAATTTAGTTTTTGCTAATTAAATAGCTCGCCCTAACCTCCATTGCAAAGGTAATGGTTGTGTAGAGTGGCTATATGCATTAAATTGTGCTAATTGGAGATGGCTGTATAGTTTCTTTTAACTCGCCAAATATTTCTTCATTGTGGCCATATAGGTCGGATGGAGTAACAAAATAATAACCAAAAAAAAAAGCTCTCTCAACTTTTTTTTAAAATATTGCCATATTTTGAAAACATAGAGAATAAATTTATAATAATAAATAATCAAATTAGGGATGAAAAACGCAAAAAACGAAAAGTCCCAAACATTTTAAATAAAATAATTTAATGTTATCTTTATTTTCTGAAAAACTTCAAATTTTCATCCAAAAAAAATTGTGAAAATTTATATATAAAAAAAATAACATTCTCATAAAATTACGTTTACTTATGTAACAATTTTTATGTTAGCAATTCTTAAATATCATTTGAGGTTTTCTTAAATTCATTGAATTTAAATTAATATCGACAAATCTGTTTTTCTATTTATTTAAATTGTAAAGGAGTGGCATCTCTGTCAAAATAAGCGAAAAACACAAAGAATAGAAAAAAACAAATTACTTCGTGTTTGACAGGATGATTTTATGTTTATGTTTAATATCTTTATTTTTTTTACTAATATTTCTGTTTATTTATTTGAAAATGAAATAATGAATTGAATATGCTATTTAATTTTTTTATTTATATAAAAAAGTTTTTTAATTAAAGCAAAATATTTTCACTATTTCATGATTTTTATTTATGTATGACGACATTTCAACCTAAAAATTTAAGTTTTTATCGATTGGATAAACAACACAAAAATGGTTGTCGTTTAGATAACAACAACAGCTGACTTTAACAATAGCGAATATCGTTTCAAAATTTTACTGATAATTTTGCAATTTTCTTTTTTTTTACAATTCGACTATCGTTAAAAGAAGTTACTGAATCGCGGTACTGAAAAGTTATTAATATCTCCTGAATGGCAATATTTTTTTTAAATGTAAACATTTTTAAATGTAAAGATATTTCTAAATTTAAAATTATTATTTCCGACGTTTTGATATGATTTTCTGAAACTCAATTAATATTTTCTAATTTATAATTGGAAATTTTATTTTCAGTTTTTATTATAATTGATATTTTCTTAAATTTGAATGGAAAATTTAAAAAGTGAAATTTTGTATTTATGTGAATAATAATGCTTTATTAATTATAAGCAATTTTTAAAAATTAGTTGTAATCGCAATCAGATATTTTATAGGTAAAGCAGAATAATAATTCTATATAACTATGTAGAACTGTTTTGTAAGCAAAAAACTCATTGACGAACTCGGTAACTCTATTTTGTAAAGACAACAAAAAGTTAACCCCCCCAATCTCACATCACACTGAAATTGTAAAATCGTTGTGTACGTATTATCAACGAAAAATTGTTCGAATTAGTCGAATCCATCGCCATTAAATTTTATGCTCAAACATCTGACTGCAATCTCATTATTAAAATGTTGTCGAAGCGTAAACTTGAAAAAATTTGTATACTTCTCTCTCTTATTTTATTTTAAGTAGAGTTACCAAGTTTATTATACAGGCACATGTTTGAGGGAAAATGTTTACATTTATTATTATTAGTATTATTTTAATAATAGTTAATAATATTTATGCTCTATAATTAACAAACTTGCGTTTTTGTATGCGCATTTCAAAAAATAAATCATTATAATATAATAACAAGTTAAAACTTTAATTACAATTTTACAGAATCCAGTAAATTTGCATTAAATTTATAACAGGGTAACATTAATCATCGTTAGTGTCTGCCACTATTCGCACGAAAAATTTGGTGCCATTAGTGTGACCACTGCGGAAAATGTGTGTGTATTAGTAAAAAAAAATGTGAGTGTATTGAGTTTTTCGAACTTGCAGTGTGATGTGAGATTGGTGGGTAATATGCCAAACTTATGTTCATATTTGTAAAAGAATAATAAAAAAACGTATGAAATAAAAGACCAACCCGTGTATACTCTTAACATTGTTCTGTATGATATCTAGTTGAAAATATTAACATTCATGTTAAAATAGAAATAACTATTGCAAAGCTAATTAGAACAAACAAAAATTATGGCAGCATCTACTGTGGCATAGTCACGCTGAGCAAAATGAAGTGACACTCTGTTATACAAAAGAAATGTATTTTCCCCACAACAAAATACTGCAGAATTTTATGTAAATAAAATAACCGATTTATTTCTAACATGCAGTTACTATGAATATACATACATACATATATATAATATATGTACATTATTTGTATTATTTAATATGTGTATGTATGTATATTTAAATATTACACACAAAAAATACAACATCAAACGTTATTTTTGTATTTTTCTCTTTAAATAAATTAATACATAAATTGCTAAATTTACATTTGGGCAATTCACAACAGGTGTTGTATATTGTATGTTGTATTGAAATACACAATACAATCATTTGTTGTGAACACTCAGTTGTATTTTCATATTTCTTTAGTAATTTTCGATCCAACGAGGAAAGATCGCTTCGTCGCTTCTGCTATTTTGTATAAGAGAAAACACTTGTCAGTGTTTGCTTTTTGGTCGTGAGATATACCCTGGAGTTTTAGTTACGTACCTCTTGCATTTTAATTTATAATGAAAAAAAAAAATGTTAAATGTTTTGGTTGGTACTGAAAGAGAAAATACATACTAAAAATATAAACATTAATTTTTATATAAATAAACTTATCGATGTATTTGCGTTATTTGCATTATTTGCCATATTTTATTTTATAATTATTTATGCTGATAATATTCTATGTATTAGTTTTTTCTTTTTCATAAAAACTGGCATTCACTTGGAACTGATATGTTATGATACAATATACAACATTTACTAAACACAGCAAATGAAGTTGGATCGTGTATCAGATTTTTCAGTGAAAATTACCAACAACAATTTTACACTATTGTAAAGTGATACACGATACAAGAGATACAACGATACATTACCCATTGTGAATTGTCCAATTGTTTTTTTTATTAACAACTAGGTATTTTAGCATTATTTGCTTTAGATGTTGGTGAATTTTTACTCCCTTTATATTAACTCGTAGTGTCTGCTTGTCGAAAAAATTTTGGATCGATTTTAACCACTTTCCCGTGACCCAATCGATCTGAAATTTTGCAGGCAGGCTTGTGGCAATGACAGAAATGATCTAACATATTTTTTTAGTGATGCCAAAACAATGGAAACTTTTAAATTTTTCTACCAGAGTTGATAAAAAAATGTACAAAGGGTTTGTTTTTGTTATATTATTACGATAACGACCACAAAAACAACAAGTCCAGCTATGAAAACAATGCAACATTTAGAATAACAACAAGAACAATATAGAAATATCATGTTTTTCATTTTTTTTTACTTTTTCAGAGATTTCCCTGGACCTGTTCCACCGATTTTAATGATTTTTGAAGTAGAAATCTTTCCATGTATTTGGTGAATCATTCTCACTAAAAATGATCACTGTAGCTGCACTATTGAGGGCGTGATCGTGACAAGAACAACATAGAAAAATTTTTTTTTTCAAGACTTTTTTAGTTCTTCATTCAAATCTCGGGCCCTAATCGACCGATTTGGACGATTTTAAATAGCAAACTTCTCAGGATGTTAGTGAATCATTTTTATATCAACGAGTACCCTAGCTGCCGGATTGATGCCGTCATCGTGATTTCCACAGATGGACAGACGGACATCGCTATATCAACTCCGGTTGTTATAAGGATCACAAATATATAAATTTTATGGGGTCCAAAATTTTTTTTCTAATTATTACAAACGGAATGACAAACTTATATATACCCTCTGCACACTGGAGTGGAGGGTATAACAACTCTACAACAGCAACAGTGACAGTCATATGTTTTTCAAATAGGAAAAAACTGTTTATGTGTTAGTTTCGTTCATTCCCCAGTATGCATTGAAATATTATTTCTCCAATGTTGGAGAAAAGTTAAGTTCTTAAATTGATGTCAAATGTAATTCTCAACTTGGGTTGAACAATTTTTCTCCTTGTTTGCTTTCAACTTGACATCAAGTTGAGACTTAACATTTTTTCCAATCTTTGAGAAACATTTTTACTCTCAATTGGATATCCAACACTTTTCTCCACTTGAGACCAAACATTTTTTCAACTTGAATACGATTTGTGTTGAGTCTGAGATATTATTTAAATATGTCATAAATAATAAATTAAATTAAAAAATGCCAAAAAAGTACAAATAAATCATTGATATATTTTTAATTATTTCTGCTTTTTGTCGAATTTTTCAAAAAATGTACAACTAATTAATTCATTTATTTTTAATTCTAGATTTTAAAAAATGTACATAATATGTACATTTAATGTTAAATATGTACATAGTAATGTTAAATATATAATGAAATTAAATTGAAACATTAAAAAAAGTACATTGTTTTCATTTCTAAAATTAGTATAATATTTTTTAATATGGCAATTCCGTACCTTCCATTTGATACCGATTGGAAATATTTCTTTGCTATCAAGTTGAGAATCACAAATTTCTCAATTTGATAACTATGAAAATCGCCATATAAAAAATGTGCCTTTTAAGTTGAGAAGACTATATTCGAACTATTGAGGGCATTTGAGAATTAACGTTGGAGATTTGAAAAATGTATTTGATCTCAAATGCACCTCAAGTTGATAGCAAACAAAATTGTTTATTGGGACATTTATTGTAGGGTCGTTTGCACACACACAAAAAATAGAAAATAAATTGTCAATAAGCAAAGCAAGTGGCTTCGAAATTCGATGATGCCAGTTAATCATTTTTTGTTCACGCGGAATTTATAATTGGAGGAATTTTTTCTCGAGAAATGTATTTTCCGTGAGAAAGAAATTCCTTGAGAATATTCATAATTGGGATGAATAACTTTTAATTGGAACTTTTTAGTCAGAATAAATCATAATTCTAGTTAGATATTGGTTAATATTTAATTAGAAAAAATATTGTGGTGGCAATTATTGAGGCAGTCACGGAAAAATTAAATGCAAGTCTGTTTTTTTTAATATAACAAAAATGGATTTTCCCTTTAACAAAATATGGCAGAATTCTTTATAAATGAAATGCAAAATGGAAAATCAATTTTGTGCTAATTCTTAACAAAATTAATAAAATATATATATGTATTATTATATTTATTAATATTTGTAATTTTATTTGACACAATTTCACACACAGTTTTACAGATCAACTGTTTTAATTAGAAAAAATATTGTGGTGGCATCTACGCAATTATTGAGGCAGTCACGGAAAAATTAAATGCAAGTCTGTTTTTTTTAATATAACAAAAATGGATTTTCCCTTTAAAAAAATATGGCAGAATTCTTTATAAATGAAATGCAAAATGGAAAATCAATTTTGTGCTAATTCTTAACAAAATTAATAATATATATATATATGTATTATTATATTTATTAATATTTGTAATTTTATTTGACACAATTTCACACACAGTTTTACAGATCAACTGTTTTCAACTGATTTAGAAGTTTTCTGTTTTTGAAACAGTAGTGCCAATTTGTAACATTTTGTCATGTAATGAAAATCGCAGAATAATAAGTTAATACACAATAAAAAATATTAAATTTTTAAGTTTTATATACATATTGCAATAAAAAAAACTTTGGTAAATTTACATTGAAGATGGTCAGAAATGAATGAGAAAAAATATATAGACATTTTAGAAAAGCACATTTAATGTTAAACTTTATGCACAAAATATATGGGTTTTTGTTGTTTCGAATTTAACTGTGGCTCTAAGTGAAAAGTTTTAGACCGATCGTATATTACATCTTGAGGATCCTCACCTAATATTTTCAAATATTTTAAATTCTTTTTAACTCATTTAACCTCATTACGCAAATAGTAAAACAGTAAATATGGAAAATCCACGCACCTCAAAAAATTGTTTTCTATGAAATAAATTAAAGACATTTCATATTATACAATTTTCTTTCAAAAATGTATCAATTATTGCAAATTTGAAATTTGACATATAGTATTTGTACATATATTTGTATAGATTTCGCAGTATGAAAATAACTATTATTTCTTTATTTAGAATACATGTAAGTATTGCTCGCAAAAAAATGCAACATCATAAATGAAACACATAGACGACTGCTGGCAGCAGCATTTGTAGTCGTATAGTCAGCTACTTGATTTTTCTGAATACGACAGCAACATATAATACAAATGCATTTTTATTTAAATATACAATTACTTTTACTTATTTAAAATGCATTAGTACAACGTAAAAATAAATAAATTAGTTTAACGCCTTTTGATTATTAATGGAATTATAGCCTTTCATTTTGCGATTTTTTTTTTAAACAAAATAAAATATTTCATAGCACTAACTTCTTTTACATATTTTGTTATATTGTCAACACTATTTTTGTTTTGTAGCCAACAAAACACACTTGCAGTTTTTTTTTCTATTTGAAGAACATATGACTGCCATTGTTGATGTTGTAGAGTTGTTTTTTTTTTTTTTTGATTTTGTTTCGTTAACTCTTTTGTATTAAAGCACCTCCAATATATGTATCCATTTTAGTTTGCAAATTCAGTATATTTATAATTTATTACTTGCAGCAAAAAATAATAGAAACAATTTTATCAGTTATGCTTACGAAACTATATAAATAGACTTGAAGTTGGCTGCAAAAGCAGTAGCCTGTGTAAAGAACAAGTTAGCGACATGTAACTGTTACGTAACGTGTCAGCCTTTTTTTCACATAAAAGTATTGGGACGTTCCGGTTACGTTCGGTAACTGTTTTAAATGATTTTCATGTAAAAAAAAACAACTGACTCATTACGGTTACGGTTAGAAAACATTGACCTTTTATATGTATTATAATGCTATGAATGCATTTATCTTTATTTTATTTTATTTATATATTCTTTATTTTTGTATTGTATATTATTTTTTTTTATTATTATTACTATTTCATTTAATTATTTTTTTCTTTAAATAAATTAATACATAAAAATTTGTTTTTTAAATTATTGGTGAACTTTTACTCCCTTTATTTACTGCCTTTATATTAACTGGTAGTGTCTGCTTGACGACAAAATTTTGGATCGATTTTTAGCCCCTTTCCCGTGAGCCAATCGATCTGAAATTCTGCATGCAGGCTCGTGGCAATGACAGAAATGATCTAACAAATTTTTTTAGTGATGCCAAAACAATGGAAACTTTTAAAATTTTCTACCAGAGTTCACAAAAAAATGTACAAAGGGTTTGTTTTTATTATATTATTACCACAACGACCACAAAAACAACAAGTCCAGCTATGACAACAATGCAACATTTAGAATAACAACAGGAACAATATGGAAACATCATGTTTTTCATTTTTTTTTAATTTTTCATAGATTTACCTGGACCTGTTCCACCGATTTTAATGATTTTTGAAGTAGAAATCTTCCCATGAATTTGGTGAATCATTCTCACTAAAAATTATCACCCTAGCTATCCTATTGAGGGCGTGATTGTGACAAGAACAATATAGAAAATTATATTTTTTCAAGACTTTTTTTAGTTCTTCATTCAAATCTCAGGCCCTAATTGACCGATTTGGACGATTTTAAATAGCAAACTTTTCAGGATGTTAGTGAATCATTTTTTATGCCAACGAGCACCCTAGCTGCCCGATTGATGCCGTCATCGTGATTTCCACAGACGGACAGACGGACAGACGGACAGACGGACATCGCTATATCAACTCCGGTTGTTATAAGGATCACAAATATATATATTTTATGGGGTCCAAATTTTTTTTTCTAATTATTACAAACGGAATGACAAACTTATATATACCCTCTGCACACTGGAGTGGAGGGTATAATAAAACACGTTTACTTTAAGAAAGTTAAAATATACATATACTATTTGCATTGGTTGTATGAAATCGTTTGTCTACTGATTTTCTTTTTACACAAATATAGTATTTGTACATAGCTTAAACTGCAAAAGGGGATTTCCCATTTTATTCTAGTTTATGTGCTGGTTACTTATTCGCTACAAATAGTCGGAAAAAAAGAAGCCTCAATAAAATTTTTACTTACAAATAGTCGTTATTTTATATTGTTTTTTTATTTTTTTTTCATTTTGTGGAATTGAAGAAATGTTATGTTTTTTATGATTTTATGAATATTTTTTTATATTTCTGAACCCGAACCTGGTTGATTTTTTGTTCGGTTCGGGTTCAAAGTTTTTATAAACAACGAACCTGAACCCGTTTGTTTTACGCTTGTTAGGAATTGTAAATTATGAAATTTTGTCATCAAATACATATTTATTTCATAATGTAAATTGAAATAAAGAAAATTAAAATTATACAACGATTAAAATAAAGTCAAATTTGTTGAAATTTTTAAAGTTAATACATATTTATTTAATTATGTAAATTGAAATGAAAATTAAAGTTTGAAATAATTAAAAATTGAAATAATTTAAAATTTGTTGAAAAATTTTAATATTTTTATTTATAGAGCACAGCCATTAAAGTTAATACATATTTATTTAATTATTTAAATTGAAATTAAAATTAAAGTTTGAAATAATTAAAGATTGAAATAAAATTGAAATTAAAATTAAAGTTTGAAATAATTAAATATTGAAATAATTTAAAATTTGTTGAAAAATTTTAATATTTTCATTTATAGAGCAGAGCCATTAAAGTTAATACATATTTATTTAATTATTTAAATTGAAATTAAAATTAAAGTTTTAAATAATTAAAGATTGAAATAAAATTGAAATTAAAATTAAAGTTTGAAATAATTAAATATTGAAATAATTTAAAATTTGTTGAAAAATTTTAATATTTTCATTTATAGAGCAGAGCCATTATTGCCCCCAAAGTATTTTTTTTTTTTGTGGTGACATTCCGCGTAACGCTGACGCAATATGCACCCCCCGCCACATCGTCATCGTCCATTGGTTCCCCTCCCAGAGGCGTTACCCTTTTCATGGTAACGTACTTTCTATTAACGTCTTGCGCTACGCCACATTGCGATGAAATGGTTACTGCAGAAGAATGGAAAAAATTTTATTGAAAATTCTTTGAATGAAATACGGTTCTATGTATTTACCAGTATTTGTTGCGGTTGCTGTTTCCTTGAATTCACTACTTTTTGATTTCTGAAATTCATCATTAGTCTGAGTTGCTGCAGAAGTTTATTGGTTGTTTAATAAATGTTTTTTGCAAAATGTTTTAAAAAAAAAATAAATAAAATGAGGTTTGATGTATTTACCTGCATCTTTTGTAGTTCCGAATGAAATCCTCCTTCTTTCGACTTCTGCGGCGCGCTGATGGTAAGTTTTTCTTTCTTTTTTTTAATGATTAAAAATTTTTTAAAAAATATACTTACGTTAGATAAATTTACCTGCAATTGTTGTTGTTTTTAAATTTATTAACTTGTCGACAATTTCCTTCTTTGAAGTTAACACTTCCGTTATAATTAAATTTTTATTTGTTTCATTGGAAACCAACGGAATTCCTGGTAAATTTCTGTTATCATTTTCTGTTTTATTGGAAATGCTTCCAACAAATATATCTGGAAAAAATAAAAAAATTTTAATTCAATGATTTTCTCACGAATATTATTTTATATATTTCGGCACTTACTACAATTTTCTTGTTCAAAATTTCTGTTGTCTTTTTCAGTTTTATTGGAAATGCTTCCAAGTAATATATCTGGAAAAATTAAAAAAAATTTTAATTCTATAATTTTCTCACGAATATTATTTTATATATTTCGGCACTTACTACAATTTTCTTGTTCAAAATTTCTGTTGTCTTTTTCAGTTTTATTGGAAATGCTTCCAAGTAATATATCTGGAAAAATTAAAAAAAATTTTAATTCTATAATTTTCTCACGAATATTATTTTATATATTTCGGCACTTACTACAATTTTCTTGTTCAAAATTTCTGTTGTCTTTTTCAGTTTTATTGGAAATGCTTCCAACAAATATATCTGGAAAAAATAAAAAAATTTTAATTCAATGATTTTCTCACGAATATTATTTTATATATTTCGGCACTTACTACAATTTTCTTGTTCAAAATTTCTGTTGTCTTTTTCAGTTTTATTGGAAATGCTTCCAAGTAATATATCTGGAAAAATTAAAAAAAATTTTAATTCTATAATTTTCTCACGAATATTATTTTATATATTTCGGCACTTACTACAATTTTCTTGTTCAAAATTTCTGTTGTCTTTTTCAGTTTTATTGGAAATGCTTCCAAGTAATATATCTGGAAAAATTAAAAAAAATTTTAATTCTATAATTTTCTCACGAATATTATTTTATATATTTCGGCACTTACTACAATTTTCTTGTTCAAAATTTCTGTTGTCTTTTTCAGTTTTATTGGAAATGCTTCCAAGTAATATATCTGGAAAAATTAAAAAAAATTTTAATTCTATAATTTTCTCACGAATATTATTTTATATATTTCGGCACTTACTACAATTTTCTTGTTCAAAATTTCTGTTGTCTTTTTCAGTTTTATTGGAAATGCTTCCAAGTAATATATCTGGAAAAATTAAAAAAAATTTTAATTCTATAATTTTCTCACGAATATTATTTTATATATTTCGGCACTTACTACAATTTTCTTGTTCAAAATTTCTGTTGTCTTTTTCAGTTTTATTGGAAATGCTTCCAAGTAATATATCTGGAAAAATTAAAAAAAATTTTAATTCTATAATTTTCCCACGAATATTATTTTATATATTTCGGCACTTACTACAATTTTCTTGTTCAAAATTTCTGTTGTCTTTTTCAGTTTTATTGGAAATGCTTCCAAGTAATATATCTGGAAAAATTAAAAAAAATTTTAATTCTATAATTTTCTCACGAATATTATTTTATATATTTCGGCACTTACTACAATTTTCTTGTTCAAAATTTCTGTTGTCTTTTTCAGTTTTATTGGAAATGCTTCCAAGTAATATATCTGGAAAAATTAAAAAAAATTTTAATTCTATAATTTTGTCACGAACATTATTTTATATATTTCGGCACTTACTACAATTTTCTTGTTCAAAATTTCTGTTGTCTTTTTCAGTTTTATTGCAAATGCTTCCAAGTAATATATCTGGAAAAATTAAAAAAAATTTTAATTCTATAATTTTCTCACGAATATTATTTTATATATTTCGGCACTTACTACAATTTTCTTGTTCAAAATTTCTGTTGTCTTTTTCAGTTTTATTGGAAATGCTTCCAACAAATATATCTGGAAAAAATAAAAAAATTTTAATTCAATGATTTTCTCACGAATATTATTTTATATATTTCGGCACTTACTACAATTTTCTTGTTCAAAATTTCTGTTGTCTTTTTCAGTTTTATTGGAAATGCTTCCAAGTAATATATCTGGAAAAATTAAAAAAAATTTTAATTCTATAATTTTCTCACGAATATTATTTTATATATTTCGGCACTTACTACAATTTTCTTGTTCAAAATTTCTGTTGTCTTTTTCAGTTTTATTGGAAATGCTTCCAAGAAATATATCTGGAAAAATTAAAAAAAATTTTAATTCTATAATTTTCTCACGAATATTATTTTATATATTTCGGCACTTACTACAATTTTCTTGTTCAAAATTTCTGTTGTCTTTTTCAGTTTTATTGGAAATGCTTCCAAGTAATATATCTGGAAAAATTAAAAAAAAATTTAATTCTATAATTTTCTCACGAATATTATTTTATATATTTCGGCACTTACTACAATTTTCTTGTTCAAAATTTCTGTTGTCTTTTTCAGTTTTATTGGAAATGCTTCCAAGTAATATATCTGGAAAAATTAAAAAAAATTTTAATTCTATAATTTTCTCACGAATATTATTTTATATATTTCGGCACTTACTACAATTTTCTTGTTCAAAATTTCTGTTGTCTTTTTCAGTTTTATTGGAAATGCTTCCAAGTAATATATCTGGAAAAATTAAAAAAAATTTTAATTCTATAATTTTCTCACGAATATTATTTTATATATTTCGGCACTTACTACAATTTTCTTGTTCAAAATTTCTGTTGTCTTTTTCAGTTTTATTGGAAATGCTTCCAAGTAATATATCTGGAAAAATTAAAAAAAATTTTAATTCTATAATTTTCTCACGAATATTATTTTATATATTTCGGCACTTATTACAATTTTCTTGTTCAAAATTTCTGTTGTCTTTTTCAGTTTTATTGGAAATGCTTCCAAGTAATATATCTGGAAAAATTAAAAAAAATTTTAATTCTATAATTTTCTCACGAATATTATTTTATATATTTCGGCACTTACTACAATTTTCTTGTTCAAAATTTCTGTTGTCTTTTTCAGTTTTATTGGAAATGCTTCCAAGTAATATATCTGGAAAAATTAAAAAAAATTTTAATTCTATAATTTTCTCACGAATATTATTTTATATATTTCGGCACTTACTACAATTTTCTTGTTCAAAATTTCTGTTGTCTTTTTCAGTTTTATTGGAAATGCTTCCAAGTAATATATCTGGAAAAATTAAAAAAAATTTTAATTCTATAATTTTCTCACGAATATTATTTTATATATTTCGGCACTTACTACAATTTTCTTGTTCAAAATTTCTGTTGTCTTTTTCAGTTTTATTGGAAATGCTTCCAAGTAATATATCTGGAAAAATTAAAAAAAATTTTAATTCTATAATTTTCTCACGAATATTATTTTATATATTTCGGCACTTACTACAATTTTCTTGTTCAAAATTTCTGTTGTCTTTTTCAGTTTTATTGGAAATGCTTCCAACAAATATATCTGTAAAAAATAAAAAAATTTTAATTCAATGATTTTCTCACGAATAGTATTTTATATATTGCGGCACTTACTACAATTTTCTTGTTCAAAATTTCTGTTGTCTTTTTCAGTTTTATTGGAAATGCTTCCAAGTAATATATCTGGAAAAATTAAAAAAAATTTTAATTCTATAATTTTCTTACGAATAGTATTTTATATATTGCGGCACTTACTCAAATTTTCTTGCTCAAAATTTCTGTTATCGTCGTCAGTTCTGTTGGAAAAGCTTCCAAGTAATATATCTGAAAAGAAAAAAAAATTTAAATTCCATGATTTTCTTACGAATAGTATTTTATATATTGCGGCACTTACTCAAATTTTCTTTCTCCAAATTTTTGTCATCCTTAACTATTTTGACAACTTTACATTCATTGTTATCTTTGAAAAGAAACAATTTGTGAAAAAAAATTTTTTTTTTTAATGAAATGAATTATTTATAGTTACCGCTGTGTCTTTTCAAACAATTTTCTACTACTTGCAGAAAGGACATTTCTTCAAAATAAAACAGTTGCGTCATATGTTTTGAATTGCTTCGCTTACGTTTAACTTCTTCTAAGTAGGACCTCCTCAGTGTATTTATTTTTTGTTTAGTATATTTTCTGGTACTATTCGGTACTACTTCGTTTATTTTTTCTGTTAGTAAATCGTACGCACTATTTCTTTTTAACTGATTATAGTAATTTGGATGCTTCGAATTCCATAATAACTCCATTTGTTTATACATACGAATAAAATTTATTGTCCATTCCTGTGGGAAGTTATGGTAAATTTTGGATTTTTTTAATTGTAAATTTGCATTTTTTTGATCAGCCATAGTATTTGATATATAATAATTTTAAATATATAAAATTTTTTAAATTAACGGTTGACACTTCAAAATAAATTTTCTTTTAATTTTAAAAAAAAAAACGTCGACACTTGAAAATAGTATTGTTAAAGTAATTTGATTTTTATTTCACAGGGTGACTGTGTAGTAAATTTTTTTTTCCTTAGTCTGGGTTCACACAAGGCAATTTTTGTTGCGCAATTCTTGAGTTTGTAGATGTTTGCGGTGAGGGGAATAAAAAGGGAAAAATAATTGCCGGTTCTCGGCTATTTCAAGTAATTCTCTCATTTTTTTTTTTTTTTTTTGTGTAAACATTTATACGCGCGGGGGGGGTAAATTTCTATTTCACAATACAATCACAAAAACAGCGTAACTCATATCGGTGTGAGCTGAAGGAGATAACGCTGTGTGACTTATGATTGTATTGGTTAAAAAATTATGATATGTTCTTTTCTAAATATTTTCCAATTGTCTTTCAAAAAACATCAATATAATTTCAGAAAACATCATTCGAGTTTCAGAAAACATCATTTGAATTTCAGAAAACATCAATTGTATTTCAGAAAACATCATTCGAGTTTCAGAAAACATCATTTGAATTTCAGAAAACATCAATTGTATTTCAGAAAACATCATTCGAGTTTCAGAAAACATCAATTGAATTTCAGAAAACAGCATAATCGACTTATTTTTTATGCACTGGAAAATATGATGTTGATGTTTTCTTTAATTATTAGATGTTTACACATCTCCCTTGTGATCGGACTCACATGATTTTTTTGAATATATGACATTTATTTTCATTCGGTATTTCGCCTTGCCTATTAATATTTAAGATTTGAAATGTGGCCCGAAAGAACGTGACATTAAACACAATTTGGCTGTCATACAAAAAAGTCTGTGCATCCTTGCATCAATAACCGAGTATAAGTTCTGTTAATGCAATTTTGACTCTTGATCCCACTAGTAAAAAAAAATACCAAAAAAAAATTAAATAATGACACAATTTTATATTATTTAATTATGAATTATTTAAGTATGAATTTATTCACATAAAATTAAATTTAAAATCTACTTATTCATAATGATCTGTAATATATTAAGTCGCCAATATCGAAGAATTTTTATTTTGGCAAATATTTAAAAAATTCTTTGAATTTTTCGTGTACGGGCAATAACAAAAATTTTTTAGTTGCGACTCCGACTCCACAAATCCGACTACGACTCCACAGCCCTGTCTATAAGGTTTTGCCATCAAATAAAGTCTTCAAACAAGTTTTTAATGTTATTTTTTAATATTTTTTATTTATTTCGTAATTGTTATAAAAAATTTTTTTTTAACAGAAACTTAAATTAAATCTAAGGAAAAACAAAACGTATTAAAGAAAGAAGAAAAAGAGAATAATTAATTTTTTTGGTATTAAGATATAGAAATAGATATATTATGATGAAAAGGAATAATCAAACAAATACATAAACTATAAAAAAAAAATAAATAAACGATTAAATATATAAAGAATTGGAACAGTTTCTGTTGCATAATAAAATGATAGAAACTTTGTTCTTCGTGATGATCGAAACTTCAGTCAGTAGTGATCCCGTCATATTACCGGTCACTGTTCTTGTAGGGTAATTTAAGAAAAAAAAAATTTGCAACACTCTGTTATACATGAGAATAGTAAATTTAACATACACAAAGTGCAGCACGTTAGCACCACTGGCTAAAAGTTGTATGAAAAAAAATTATGGTTGGTACGCTTAGCAGAGAACAATACGCGCAAGAAGTCGTAGAGAATTGATGCTTCAAGCGTCTATAAAAGAATACAGAGAAAACAACAAAATATTCAATAACTTATAACAAAGGTAAGTCCAATCAAATTTTTGGTAAATTTAGGAAATTATATATAATATTAACATATATTTATCCATTCACAGTAAATTACTTTTCGTCGCAATATCACAACTGTTCGCCTTAAATTTGGTGTTGTGAATTATGGATATAAGTTAAGGCACGTTGCCCTCAACATTTCGACATAATTAAATTTACACTAACATTTCCGTATTCATTCCCTAGCAACTCAAATTTTCTGCATTAGTTGCAAAATAGTTTTAACTTCTGTCCGAATTATATTTTTTTTTTGTGTCAAACAAATTTTGCCGCATTTACATAAATGCAAAAATCGTATAGTCAAAGCTGCGGTGTCAGGTAGTTTTGCAATTTGATTAATTTTAGTAACTCAGCAAATTCTAATTGTTGGTTCCCTTAATAAATGACAATTATGTGAAAATGAGTTCAGTTCAAACTCGTTACTCAAAGCTTGCATAGCAAGAGAACAGACTTCGGTATCGCGAAGTATAAATTTGTAATCTAAAAACGTTAAACATTAAAATAAGACTTGTTTATTTGAATAAATTGATGAACCAATAAATAAAAGAGTTTCATTTAAATTAAGTGACGGGTTTGGGCAAATAAAATAACTGGCGCCCAACGGAAAAAAAACGGCTCACCATAGTGTGAAAAAGTGACAATCTTCATAGAAGATAAATCTTATTGAACAAGTTCACATAGTGAAGTAGTGACTAGAAATAAATAAAAACAAAATTCATAAGAAATATTGAAATAATAAACAAATTCACATAGTGAAGCAGTGACTATCATTATAGAAATAAATAAAAAAAAAACAAGATTCATAGGAAATATTGAAATAATGAACAAGTTCACATAGCGAAGCAGTGACTATCATTATAGAAATAAATAAAAAACAGGATTCATAAGAAATATTGAACCTAAGAATAATAAATTCTTTCTAAAAGAAAAAAAAAAACAAAAAGTTTTTCGCAAAAGCACAAAAACGTTGTGAAAAATAATAAAATAAATAAAACTTTCAAACCTGAGAAGAAACATAATATAGCAAAAAGTGCACAAGATTAACGAAAAGGCAGTCAGAAGTGACACACATATTAAAAAAAACTAACATAATCATCCCTACCAAAAGACAAATCAAATCAAACATAAATCATCTTTACCAATAAAGAAGACCAAAAACCACTTCAACGGCCGAAATCAACTTTAACTTTCTCCGGAAAAGGCTTTTAGGATTCAACACTTTGCCGCTGCAGCTCCAATTTTCAACATGTTTATTTTTTTGTAAGTTTTAGATGTAAGAATTAAACAGCCAATATAGTGGCAAATTTGTCAAAGTATTTAAGTAATATAAAATATTTAAGATTCACTTCCATTACATTTCAAACGTAGATAAACTCAAAACTTTTTAATTATAACAGTTTGTCATAGTTTTTTTTTTCTTTCAAAAATAATAAAAGTAAAAGGATTATCTTCTAAATTTTGAATGAAATTTACATAAAGGGGCTCCCAAATTGATCATTGCTTTCCCTAAGTTCATGTCAGGAACACAGGTAGCTCACGAAGAATTAGAAGACATTTTAGCTAGGTTAGAAGCGTTAGGAGTTTCCGAAGAAAAAGTTGAACATAAAAACGAAATGGACTCCGCAAATTTGCAAGTACTCCTAGATACCGCCATACAACAGGCAGTGCAAAAAACCAAGGAAAGTTTCGAGGCAACTATTGCCGACTTGACTAGGCGACTCCAATCCTTAGAACCGTCTTTAGCCGCAGAAGAATATAGGGAAATAGAAATCATACCCAATAGGATATGTGAGGAAACTTTAGATATAGTTAAGTCTGTCCCAGAATTTAAAGGTGACCCCACTAGATATGTCTCTTGGCGTCAAGCCGCTATGACGGCTCACAAACTATTTGAACCTTATGCGGGAAGTTCAAAGTACTACCAGGCGGTAGCTATTCTGAGAAACAAAGTCGTGGGAAATGCAGATGCCGCGCTAAGCGCCTATAACACAGTCCTCAACTTTAACGCTATTATGGCAAGGTTGGACTTTACATACATGGATAAAAAATCAATATTCACGTTAGATCAGGAGCTCTCTACCTTAAGACAGGGCCAGAAAACTATTATCCAATTTTATGACGAAGTAGAGCGTAAGTTAACCGCAATCGTGAATAAGATTATAATGTCAAATGAAGGAGATGCCAATTTGATTCAGTCACTGAGCCAAAGGTACCGCGAACAGGCTTTACGTGTCTTTGTTTCGGGAGTAAGGAAGCCCTTATGTGACACTTTGTTTTCATGCAAGCCTGCAGACTTGCCATCAGCCCTGGCACTAGCCCAAGAGCTGGAAGCAAACCAAAATCGCTACCATTTTGCTGCCATTTACAATAATGGTTTGAACAGGGTTTTACAGAGTTCCCCAACGCACACGGCCCCAAGGGAAAACATGCGGCATGTTAAGCAGAACTCCTTTGGCAAACAGAATAATCATTTTCAGCCTTCGCAGAACTATGTAGGTCAACGAACTTCTCTTTTTTACCAAAATCACCCTC
The DNA here is from genome assembly GCA_963682025.1 of Cordilura impudica. Classification (NCBI taxonomy): domain Eukaryota; kingdom Metazoa; phylum Arthropoda; class Insecta; order Diptera; family Scathophagidae; genus Cordilura; species Cordilura impudica. The sequence goes on along the minus strand of OY821517.1, from coordinate 74,150,719 downwards.
AGCAGGCACCTAACCAATCACAGCGACATTATGTTGCGAATTCAAATTTTAGAAATTTCGCTCAAAATCCTTTTCAGGCTGTGGGCCAACAAGCTATTGACTCTCAACCAGTATCCCAATCCCTTGACACTGATGTAAGTATGCGTACGGTACGAACAGATAACTTTCAGGGTTTTCGAACGAATAAGCGAGGTTTAATATCTGACAAACAGTTTCCCCCTCAGAAGGCCCAAAGGCTTAACCACCTTGGCCAAGAAGTGTTGCAAAATGAAGTTTTTGAAACCTACGGAGCAGATGACTACGCCGATGAACCGGACTTCTCTGGTAACCAGGAGCCATACGAAAACCCGACTTTTCCTGATCCGTCTTTCGAAGACGAGATTAATTTTTTAGAGGAGCGGCAGTTCTCCCCTACATTGAACGAATGATAGGTGGCAAGAACATTAAGCTTTTAATCGACACTGGTGCCTCTAAAAGTTATATTACCAATATTAACGGGTTGAAAAACATTAAAGAAGTAGAAAAAGTATTTTTAGTCAAATCCATTCATGGTGCTGATATAATTAGCAACAAAACATTAGTAAACGTCCTAAATCATACGGAAACATTTTTTATCTTACCGAATCTATCTGTATTTGACGGCATAATAGGTTTTAGCTTTATGAAGAGTATAAAGGGTGTGATCGACACGGGAAAGGGCATGATTTACTATGACGACGGCGAGGAAAAATTGAAATATCTTGAGCTAGATGCAGTAAATTCTTTAATAGAAAATGTCTCCATCCCAAAAAAAGTGGAAGGAAAATTTTTTCAAATGATAAACGAAAATGCTGGTGTCTTCGCTAACCCGAACGAAGCTCTGCCCTTTAACACGAAAATTTCCGCAACAATTAAAACAAAAGATCAGGAGCCCATATATTCTAGATACCAATCCTACCCCATTTCGATGATGGAATTTGTCAATAGGGAGGTTGGGGAACTATTAAAAATGGCATTATAAGGCCATCCCGTTCTCCCTACAATAGCCCCATTTGGGTTGTCAACAAGAAAGGCACAGACGAGTTGGGCAAGCCCAATAAACGTCTTGTGTTCGACTACACTAAACTTAATTCAAAAACTATCCCAGATAAATATCCCATACCTGATCCATCTGTCATACTTTCAAATCTCGGCAAATCCAAGTTCTTCACAACTTTGGATTTGAAAAGCGGTTTTAACCAAATTAACTTGTCTGAACTCGACCGAAAAAAAACCGCTTTCAGCGTGAATAATGGTAAATACGAGTTCTGTCGCTTACCATTTGGACTGAAAAATGCCCCGAGCATTTTTCAACGCGCTATCGATGATGTTTTACGTGACGAAATTGGGAAATCATGTCATGTGTACATCGACGATATCATCATATTTTCTGACTCTGAGCAGAAGCATATTGATGACATTAAGAGCATTTTACGGAAGCTGTATGATGCTAGAATGAGGGTCTCTTTTGAAAAATCCAAATTCTTCAGAACCTCAGTCGAGTATTTGGGCTTCATCGTCTCAACCGACGGTATTAGAACATGTCCAAAGAAAGTTGAAGCCATAGTCAACTACGAAACACCTACAACACTAAGGGGCCTCAGGTCATTTCTAGGGTTGGCCGGCTATTATAGAAAATTCGCAAAAGATTATGCAGCCATAGCGAAACCCCTCACCAGATATTTGCGCGGGGAAAACGGACATATTGGGACAAAACACTCGAGGCAAGTAAAAATTGCCCTGGATACTGATGCTCTTCACTCCTTTGAAAAAATAAAAAAAATCCTTTCTTCTGAAGATGTACTTCTCCTTTATCCAAATTTCGACAGACCCTTTGACCTTACGACAGACGCGTCGTCCCATGCTATTGGCGCCGTCCTTTCGCAGAATGGTCGTCCAATTACTATGATCTCTAGGACCTTGTCACCCGCCGAGGAGAACTATGCAACCAATGAACGCGAACTCTTAGCTATCGTATGGGCCTTGAAAACTCTTAGGCACTATCTGTACGGGGTAAATAACTTGAATATCTTCACCGACCACCAACCCCTCACCTTTTCGATATCCGATAAAAACCCAAACTCGAAATTGAAGCGCTGGAGAGCTTTCATCGAAGAGTACTCTCCAAAATTTTTCTACAAACCCGGCAAAGACAATGTCGTTGCCGACGCCCTTTCCAGACAATTTATTAACACTACAGTGGACACCACGTCCACATGCTCACTACAAGCTTGTGGAAGCGAAATATCACTCACCGAAATTATTCCCGCGGCCGAAAACCCAATTAACTGTTTCAAAAATCAGATTTTAATTAATCAGGGTACAGAGAAAAAAAGAGAAACGAAAATTCTTTTTAGGAACCGCATTCGACACCGCATTTCATACCAAGAAATTGATGATCTTTTGGATACATTTAAGGACTGCATAAACCCAGAGGTAGTGAATGCAATCTATTGCGACCTACATACCCTCGCTCAAATCCAACATCGTCTCATTTCAAATTTCCCGTCCGTAAAATTCCGGTACACTAATAAATTTGTAACGGACATCTTTAACACAAGCGATCAAATCGAAATTTTAACAAACGAACACTATAGGGCACATCGCTCGGTTTCGGAAAACACGAAACAAATTCTTCAGGACTATTTCTTTCCAGATATAAGGAAAAAGTTAAAAGAAATTACAGCAACCTGCAAAATATGTCAACAAGCGAAATATCAAAGGCATCCAAAAAAACATGAGATCGCTGAAACCCCCATACCCTCTTTTCCAGGCGAGATCCTGCATGTTGATATTTTCAATACGGACAAAAAATTCTACTTAACATGTCTGGATAAATTTTCTAAGTTCGCCATTGTGAAACCTATACCCTCTCGAGCCATAGTAGATGTCAAGCCAGCCCTTCTAGAGATACTTAACTTTTACAAGGGCACAAAGATCATAGTTTGCGACAACGAAAAGTCCTTAAATTCACAAACCGTAAAGTCATTAATAAAAAGTAACTTCGGAGCAGACATTTACGCGACTCCACCCATGCACAGCACCTCTAACGGCCAAGTTGAGCGTTTTCATGGAACACTTGCGGAAATCGCAAGATGCCTAAAACTAGAATGCGCAATAGACGACTCTACAGAGCTTGTCTTAATGGCAACTGCAAAATACAATAGAACAATCCACTCTACTACCAACCATAAGCCAATAGATATAATTCAATCAACACCAGAAGACTTGAAAGAAAATATTCGTGCGAAAATCCTTGCCAAACAGAAATCAGACCTCAATTATCATAACAAAAGGACAGTAATTAAAAAATATAACCCAGGAGATAAGGTTTTTGTCAAGGTTAATAAGAGATTAGGGAACAAATTCAGCAAAGTATTTGTCGAGAAAACTGTTCAACAAGATCTAGCTGCTCAATGATCCTCAACATCCTTGCTTTCAACCATGGCACCATTTTGGACTACTCTTCCTCACATTACATCCCGATATCGGATGGGAGCGCAGCAATTTTCGACAATTATGGAATTTTGGCTCACGTTACAAACTTAACGGACTTCATTAGAATATCATATGACACCAAGAAGTTAACCGAATTGCTGCCGCAGTCGCACATTAGAAAACTTTTGGAAGCTGACGTGGACCAAATTCTTAAAATGACGAAATCACTTCAAGTACACCACAGGCACTCGCGCAGCATAAATTTTATTGGAACAGCGCTGAAATATATAGCTGGTACCCCTGATTATGACGATTTTGCAGAAGTTAGCAACAAACAAAACGAGTTAATTACGGCAAGTAACATACAAATAAATATCAACACGGCCATGCAATACCAAATAAATAACTTAACAAAAACCCTTAATATTTTGCTTAACAGAACAAAAACCACAGATATTGACACCGGTCATTTATACAATCTGCTTAGTGGTAGAAATAGGGCAATCATTAGGGAATTAGATAATATAGCGTTGTCAATAACTTTGGGGAAGCTACAAATGATCAACCCTATTTTGTTGGATAGCTCGGAAGTAGATTTCATTTTAAAATCAGAGGTAAATTTGAACATTAGCATCAGCGAAATAATTGTAAACTCTAAGCTCAAAATTTTGCAGGATGAAAATATAATAACATTCTTAATAAAATTTCCTAAAATTAAATCTGTATGTAAGAAAAAACAAATATATCCTGTTATCCACGAAAACCAAATTCTATCATTCGAAAGTGAAGATGTTGTAAAATGTGATTCTAAATATTCAATTTTGACGAATTGTGAAAGGAAATCAACAATTTCATTTTGCCAAGAACTAAACCATGGAAACAACTCATGCCTTGATGACTTGCTAAATAACTACACGGCCACTTGCAATACTCTTTCGGCTCATAACATGCCATCCATCTCGGAAATCGATGATGGGATCGTCATTATCAATGACCAATCTTTTAAACTAATGGACAGAAATGAAACCACAATCGTCCAAAAAGGGACTTTTCTAGTAACTTTCGAGAGTGAAATATTTATTAACTCTACAAAGTTCAAAAATCTCCGCAAAATTGCTTTCAAAAGTCCGGAAACTCCCATAGCTCACTCTGTCAGTCTTGCTGACCATACCTCCATCCTATCACTCCCATACTTACACGAGCTGAATATTAAAAATATGGACCATATTTCTCATTTGCATTCCAAAGTTAGAGGAACTTGTTATATCTCCGCTTCCCTTTTTGCCCTGATTTTGGCACTGTGCGCTGCATACTTTGTAGCCAAGAGGAACCGTAAAATCGAAATTAGTAATATCCTCAATAATTACGACCAGCCGGGGACGTCTGGATCTCAAGGGGGGAGCAGTTAAGGCACGTTGCCCTCAACATTTCGACATAATTAAATTTACACTAAAATTTCCGTATTCATTCCCTAGCAACTCAAATTTTCTGCATTAGTTGCAAAATAGTTTTAACTTCTGTCCGAATTATATTTTTTTTTTTGTGTCAAACAAATTTTGCAGCATTTACATAAATGCAAAAATCGTATAGTCAAAGCAGCGGTGTCAGGTAGTTTTGCAATTTGATTAATTTTAGTAACTCAGCAAATTCTAATTGTTGGTTCCCTTAATAAATGACAATTATGTGAAAATGAGTTCAGTTCAAACTCGTTACTCAAAGCTTGCATAGCAAGAGAACAGACTTCGGTATCGCGAAGTATAAATTTGTAACTAATAAAATTGTAATCTAAAAACGTTAAACATTAAAATAAGACTTGTTTATTTGAATAAATTGATGAACCAATAAATAAAAGAGTTTCATTTAAATTAAGTGACGGGTTTGGGCAAATAAAATAACTTATATATAAAATTCTTTAAACATTTAACAACTGTTCGCCTCAATATTACAACTCTTCGCCGCTAATTTGATAGTGTAAGTTAAGCAGAAATATATATAAATTTGTGAATTGTTTTCATAAAAATTGATTATTAATTTAATTTTTATGTTGCAACAGGCCAAACAAACGAAGAAAAAATGTTAGAAAATATACAACTTAAGTATTATCTAATCGTTCAACAAATAAATATTTGAAGAAAAATAGAACAATACGCGCAAGAAGTCGTAGAGAATTGATGCTTCAAGCGTCTATAAAAGAATACAGAGAAAACAACAAAATATTCAATAACTTATAACAAAGGTAAGTCCAATAAAATTTTTGGTAAATTTAGGAAATTATATATAATATTAACATATATTTATCCATTCACAGTAAATTACTTTTCGTCGCAATATCACAACTGTTCGCCTTAAATTTGGTGTTGTGAATTATGGATATATATATAAAATTCTTTAAACATTTAACAGCTGTTCGCCTCAATATTACAACTCTTCGCCGCTAATTTGATAGTGTAAGTTAAGCAGAAATATATATAAATTTGTGAATTGTTTTCATAAAAATTGATTATTAATAGTTTTTAAATAGTTTTTATTCATGAAATAATTTCTTAAAAAAATTGCGTATATTTCAAGTTTCGCGTCTAAAAATTCGACAGCACGAAATATTTGAATTTTTCAAATAAATTTTCATTCCCTGTGGCCGATTCATTAAAATATATTCATATTTGCTACCTTTAGTTTGACTATTTTTCAAAGACTCAATTGAAATATTTTGAAAATCATTTCATATTTTCGGAAGTGAATTTAAAAATTTCTGAAATACATTTGATGTTTTCTTAAGGTGTGTTTACACTATGTGTATTTTCTATGTGTAAATTCAGTTTTACGATCCATACGTAATTCCGTGTGTGTGTCAAAATTGCCGTTTTACATACGATTCATAATTTTTGCGTTCAAACGTACATATGTATTTCCGTAAGACATAACCTCTAAATGTAAACAACAGCTGATTTAATTTGTGAATTTACAAAAAATTGTTAAAAATAAAGTTATATATTTTATATATTTTTTAATTGTTAATTAGTATTAAACAATTTATTTTTCTCTCAGTATTAATCTTTATAATTTACTCTGTTTTTCTTTCGCCACAAGCAGTGTTGTATTTTCATATGTTTATCTTGCCAAAATAGAACCTGCTCTAATTGAAAAATTTACATATGTCTTGCAAAATGTGTTGTCCATAAACAATTTTTGAAAGGGTTCACACTATGTGTACAAATTACACGTGCTAAAAAAATAAGAAAAACACGAGCAAAACACGTAGTGTGAACGCAGCTTTAAATACATTACATAATTTCTGAAATACATTTGCTGTTTTGTGAAATACATTTAAATTTTTCTAAAATACATTTGATGGTTTATGAAATAAATTTTATAATTTCTGAAATACATTTCATAATTTCTGAAGTAAATTTGATAATTTCAGAAATACATTTTATTCTGAAATACATTTATTTAAAATACATTTTATGTTTTCTGAAATACATTTGATATTTTCTGAAATACATTTGATACTTCCTAAAATTCAATTGATGTTTTCTGATAATCAACTGAGAATCAATTGATGCTCTCTGAAATACAATTGGAAAATGTGTAGATGTTTACACATCTCCCCTGTGATCGAACTCACAGATTTATTTTTTTTTGGAAAATTATAAACAGTATTTTATTTTTTCAACATCTAATTCTAGACCACGTGAAATATCGCTATATTATTATTTTTATACCTGCAAAAAAATAAGTTAAACAAAATTTGCAATTCACATTTACCGCAGAGATGCATTGTAAAGACACACTTAAGAAACAAAATGCTTTTTTGCGAAGGAACGAAAAGGCTCTTAAGCTGAAAATAAATATACTAAAGGCTAAACTTATGACTGCAATCATACCAAGCGCAAATGCAAGCGAGAAAGCTGTTACATTTGCCAGGATGATTGTCAGGAGGCAGGTGTCATATAGTGAAGTCGAAAGAGAAATTGTTCTAAATACAGAGTACTTCGCCGAAAGCATATTACTTCATGAGGCAATATCTGAAATTGCAATTGCCATCGAAACATGTTTTGAAATCATGGAGAGAAATAAAAACTCTAAATTCTGGTATAAATGAAGACGTTATGCGGGTTTTAACAAGATTAACGGTTGACTTACCACAAAGAGAGAAAGAATGCATACTTCATTTCGATGAAATGCGTATACAAAATGATTTTCAATACAATAAAGCAAAGGATGGGATGTTTGGACTTGCTGATGACAACGATGGAAAAAAAGTACAAGATTAGCTGAAAAAGTACTTGTTTTCAAATTGAAATCCATTTTTAATAGTTGGGAGTTCATAGTCTGTTACTATGGAACGACAAGGCATTCTACATCTATCGATATTAAAGTGTATGTAACCAATGTTATAAAAGCTGTTAACAATACCGGCCTCAATGTTGCATGTATTGCAATGGACCAAAACCAAATAAACACAACAGCTGCGAGATTATTTGGAGCAACCCCTGAAGCCCCGCACTTCGAAATTGAGGAGGGCCGGAAAATATTTGTGCTTTATGACTATTGCCATTTATACAATTCGTTAAGGAAAACATTTGCCGCGAATGACTTCCATACAAGCAATGGTATAGCGACCTTTGATGTTTTGAGAGCAGTGTACGAAGCTGATACAAAGAATGGAATAATGCGTATGCTGCCAAAAATTTCCGTTTTGCATCCTGACTCTTCAACTCATCGCAACAAGATTGTCTTGGCAACAGCTCAATTGCTGAGTAATTCAATGGCTGCAGCAATCGAAATCCAAAAACAGGCGGGTTTTTTCAATTCATCCCAAATTCAGCAAGTCGACGCAACAATTTTGTTCATTAAACAGCTAAATAAAATGTTTGATTTCTTAAATTCAAGAAATCTTCCTTTTGTTAGGAACAATGAAGAAGATTTGGATTTCATTCTGACAATAGCAGAATATATTGAAAATATACAATTTCCAGGATTTCTTACCTACCAATGCATTAATGGATTGCTTCTAACCCTAAATGCCTTAAATCTAATCTGCAAACACATGTTCGAAAAATATCCAGAAGTTAACTGCTTTCTCTTCCATAAATTCAACATGGATTCTCTTGAAGAGTTAATTGTGTTCTTAAATTTTTGAAAATTATTGTTTTTAAAATATGTTTTTTTTAGCATTTACAACATTTTTGGGACTTAGCATTATCTTAAATCTGCTATCTTGTTATGCCGCTGCATTCAAAAGTGGATTGTTAATAAAGTGGTTTTCTCTATAATATTTAAATATAATTCGTTTGAAAATTGTTTGCTTTGTAATCTCTTGTTAGCTCTAATTTAAAACTAAGCCATATTCTATAATTCAAGGTTAATATTTTAACAAGTGCAAAAACTTCTACGAATTCTTCACAAATATTCCAAATACTATCATTCATAGTTAATTCAGCATCCATTAATTCCGAACAAAAACAGGAACTCCATCTAGTTTGACAGTCCAGTACGGCTTTTTTCAAGTTTAACTTCTTAGCTAAAGAAAAAATATTTGGTGCTCGCAGTTTTTTGCAAATCGCTCTGCATTTATCAAGTATTTTCTTAAACGAAAGTTTAGATATACAGCCCAATTCTAAACAAAAATTCCGCATGAAATTTCTCACTTCTCCATTTTCCCCTATTATGAATAAAAATTGCTTCGAAAAAAAAAATCGATTGGAAAAAAGTGGTTATTCTCAATGCACTTGAATTTGGTTTTTTCCCTCAAAAAATTTCCCTTGCAAAACAGACGGGAGTTTATATAAAAATGTAAGAAATATTTTGATAAAACAAAATTTAAATAAAAAAAATTAATATTTGATTAATCTTGTAGGCTGAAGACCACAAATAAAGCCAAACTTCAACTTTTGTTAACTTTAATGAGAGCCAATTCAGGCATTGATTGTGTTTTCCATAGATTCAGCCCGCAATTGACTTCTAGCAATCCTTTAGCTATTTCGTTGTTGTTCTACAACACGAATTTCCTCCACGAGTGCTCGCATAGCTATTAATTTTTTTATTTAATTTTTCTTTAACATAAATTTATTTTCGTTTGCACACACAAAAAAAAATAGAAAATTGTCAATAAGCAAAACAACTGGCTTCGAAATTCGATGATGTCACTTATTAATTTTTTTGTTCACGCGGAATTTATAATTGGAGGACTTTTTTCTCGAGAAAAATTCCTTGAGAATATTCGTAATTGGGCTGATAGTGTCAGGCACTGACAATTGTAAACTAGGAGCAACACATCTGAAATTAATATTTGGGTGTGAATGTGCTAATGTTTCTTTCTGCTCCTTCCAGTTCAATATTAGAAAGCACATTTACTTCAGCTGCGTCAAATTCATCTTCTAAGTCAATGTTTCCATATTCGTCTTTTAGTAATTCAGCAACTTTGATCATTTTTTTTCGTTATCTGATGTAATTGAATATACTTGCTGCACTTTGATGTCGTAGACTCAAGAACCCTAATGATATGATTTTTTATGTACGACCAAGACGAGAAGCAGAATCAATTTGAATTGAAATATGTTTTTTGATATTTCACATTTAGTTTCTTATGTACATTGCTTTGTTGTTAACATGATGACTTATATTATTACTATTAACTGATACTTTTAGGGCATTCATAATCGGATCGATTATTTCTTTCATGCCAGAATCTTCAAAGATTGTAAAAGGACGGCCATTAACGGTTACTAATTTTACGCATGAATCAATGAAACTTTTTTACACGTTGTCATCTTGATAACATTTAAATACTGTTCAAGTGTATTTTCCTCCGCTCTTGCTCTTTTATTGATCTGACTGAATTTAGATGTTGACGATTGATTTTGAGCTTTCTCGTAAAGTTCAGGATGCATCCGTTGTATATGCCGCCCAAGATTTGCCGTATGTTTACCTTTCATTTCATATTGGCATTCTGAGCATATACATACATTTTTTCCTGCATCATAAACAAATAAGTTTTTCGTAAATGTTGTGGACATCTCTATGATTAGAAATAAAATAAATTTTTAAATTTGAATGTGAGTGCTCACTTTACTACATAAAATTTAAAAGTTACTTTTAACAAAAAATAAAACACGTTTACTTTAAGAAAGTTAAAATATACATATACTATTTGCATTGGTTGTATGAAATCGTTTGTCTACTGATTTTCTTTTTACACAAATATAGTATTTGTACATAGCTTAAACTGCAAAAGGGGATTTCCCATTTTATTCTAGTTTATGTGCTGGTTACTTATTCGCTACAAATAGTCGGAAAAAAAGAAGCCTCAATAAAATTTTTACTTACAAATAGTCGTTATTTTATATTGTTTTTTTATTTTTTTTTCATTTTGTGGAATTGAAGAAATGTTATGTTTTTTATGATTTTATGAATATTTTTTTATATTTCTGAACCCGAACCTGGTTGATTTTTTGTTCGGTTCGGGTTCAAAGTTTTTATAAACAACGAACCTGAACCCGTTTGTTTTACGCTTGTTAGGAATTGTAAATTACCAGGGTTCTAATCGTTGCATTCGTTTTCGAAATGTTTTGATAGAAATTTTCTTATTTTTCAAAATAAAATACAATCATTTTACGCTGTCACAGTTAATGAGTTATGACCCCTAGTTAAGAATAAAGCTGAAACGAGGTCTGACATTTGTCCATCTTCTTTAAACAACTAACCAAAATATGCGATCTCGATTAATTTTACTCGATATCTAATGCGGCGATTAGCCTCTAGTTTTTTTATATTAAATGATTTAATTTCAATAATAAATAATTTGTTGTAGACTAATAATCATGCAAACATATATAAAACAATATAAAATATTTTAAAAATATATAAAAAGATTAAAAACAAAATGTAAGTTTTCTTAATTAAATAAAAAATGTAAATTTTCTAAATTAAATAAAAAAAAGGACTTTAATTCATTGACTTATAAATTGTCTCGTTTGAAAATGGGTTAAACATTATCATTTAACTTGGTAGCACTTTATTGTTAAATGGCAGCATTTTTTCTTTTTTGACATTTTGTTTTATGGCCCTGGTTCTTGGACATTTCTTTTGGAAAACATTTTGGCCAGACAATTGGAATTTTCAGTCATCTTTGCGCCGTCGTTCGTTATGTTTGTTCGGATTTGTGGGTAGACGGTAGATTACCTACAGTGTATTTTATTTATGCTAATTGCCAAACGTAAACTTTAAACATTTTTGCAAAAAGTTTTCCATACTAAAGCTTAAACAAATTCATAGTGCGTTATTTATAATAACAAAGTAAACATAAAAGTGTTTCTAATAAAAGTAAATACAAAAATAAAATTACAGATAAGAAAAAAATATACAGTGAAAAACAAGAAAAGAAAAGTATTTTTTAAACAAGCAGACAAAGTGTGTATGATAAAATCAAAGAAATTATTTTTCAATAAAATAAATAAAAAAGAAAATTGTTAAAACAGTACAAACAAATTGGATATAACAATTTGAGGATTTGTATATGGATTACATTGTAAGCTGAGCAAAAAAAGTAAATGATTATTTCAAGTATTTGAAAAAAAAAAATATAACAATAGTTTATGTTGTACATTTTTCCGTTTTTTTTTAGTTTCCATTGTATTTTGTTTCATTTTCTTTATGTTGTATTTTCTTATTGCATTTTTTTTGTGTTACCTTTCCTCTTCTATGTTTTTCTTCTTCTGTACTCTTGGCTATTTTTCTACCTTCATTCTTCTACTACATACAAATACGAACAACAACAAGAACAACCACGGCAACAACAAACGGTAGTGCTGTGTGATGCATCAGTGAATGCTAATGATATATTTTGTATATAGTAAATATATCTGCTACATATTGCAGGAGATGTTGCAAATGTACCGTTTGCTTAGATTAGATGTGGCTGCAGAAATTAAAAAAAAAAGAATATTAAAAAACTGCATTTGTTTTAATTTTAGTAATTTTCTGTTTATTCTATCGATGTTTGTAACCAACTCCCTAGTTAGTTTTGATATGGCCCATCAAATTGTTGAACCCTGCCACCTTTTAGCTTCAATTTTGTTGTTGTTGTTGTTGTATTCAAAAGATTTTTTTCCCCTCCTGCTTCTCTTCTTTTTAAATTCTTCTATATTACATTTGTGTTCCGGATATTTAAAAATAACTTGAGAAAAAACACCACTACAAAACATCAAATGTATTTATAACTTGTATCTGTCTGTACTGTATATACTATATGTATGTATATATTTTTTATCAGTTTGAGCAAATCATTTTCACTTTAAATATTATGATGCCTTGTTAAGCCGTTGTTTTTACTTAAATAATTCAGAATATATTTTTTATATGTACATAGGTATTTTTTCTTGGCGTTTTTAAGACCCAAAACTTGTCCTTACTAATGAAATTTAGTGGTTTTCCTCTATGCGAAATTATTTTGGTACTAATAAAAAAAAATTATATCAATAAAAAAAATGTATATTTATAAACATGTTTTATAAATTTTGTAAATAATGAAAGAAACAATTTGAAAATTCTTCGAACTGATTCGAGTCCAATTTTTTTTTTGCCAAAAAATTTAAATTAAAATTATTTTTTATTCGATTGAGTATTAGGAGTAGTAGGATTATTATTGATTGTTGTTAAATTGTACAGTTGCCAAAACTGTTTTAAAAAAACATGTGAGTCCGATCACAAGGGAGATGTGTAAACATATAATAATTAAAGAAAAAATCAACATCATATTTTCCAGTGCATAAAAAATAAGTCGATTATGCTGTTTTCTGAAATTCAATTGATGTTTTCTGAAATGCAATTGATGTTTTCTGAAATTCAATTGATGTTTTCTGAAATACAATTAATGTTTTCAGCAATTCAAATGATGCTTTTTGAAATTCTATTGATGTTTTCTGAAATTCTAATTATGTTTTCTGAAATTCAAATGATGTTTTCTGAAATACAATTGATGTTTTCTGAAATACAATTGATGTTTTCTGAAATTCTATTGATGTTTTCTGAAATTCAATTGATGTTTTCTGAAACTCGAATGATGTTTTCTGAAATTATATTGATGTTTTCTGAAATTCTATTTATGTTTTCTGAAATTCAATTGATGTTTTCTGAAATACAATTGATGTTTTCTGAAATACAATTGATGTTTTCTGAAATTCTATTGATGTTTTCTGAAATTCTATTTATATTTTATGAAATTCAAAAGATGTTTTCTGAAATACAATTGATGTTTTCTGAAATTCAATTGATGTTTTCTGAAATTCTATTGATGTTTTCTGAAATTCAATTGATGTTTTCTGAAACTCGAATGATGTTTTCTGAAATTATATTGATGTTTTCTGAAATTCTATTCATGTTTTCTGAAATTCAATTGATGTTTTCTGAAACTCGAATGATGTTTTCTGAAATTATATTGATGTTTTCTGAAATTCTATTTATGTTTTCTGAAATTCAATTGATGTTTTCTGAAATACAATTGATGTTTTCTGAAATACAACTGATGTTTTCTGAAATTCTATTGATGTTTTCTGAAATTCTATTTATATTTTATGAAATTCAAAAGATGTTTTCTGAAATACAATTGATGTTTTCTGAAATACAATTGATGTTTTCTGAAATTCTATTGATGTTTTCTGAAATTCAATTGATGTTTTCTGAAACTCGAATGATGTTTTCTGAAATTATATTGATATTTTCTGAAATTCTATTTATGTTTTCTGAAATTCAAATGATGTTTTCTGAAACTCGAATGATGATTTCTGAAATACAATTGATGTTTTCTGAAATTCTATTGATGTTTTCTGAAATTCAATTGATGTTTTCTGAAACTCGAATGATGTTTTCTGAAATTCTATTTATATTTTATGAAATTCAAAAGATGTTTTCTGAAATACAATTGATGTTTTCTGAAATACAATTGATGTTTTCTGAAATTCTATTGATGTTTTCTGAAATTCAATTGATGTTTTCTGAAATACAACTGATGTTTTCTGAAATTCTATTGATGTTTTCTGAAATTCTATTGATGTTTTCTGAAATTCTATTGATGTTTTCTGAAATACAATTGATGTTTTCTGAAATACAACTGATGTTTTCTGAAATTCTATTGATGTTTTCTGAAATTCTATTTATATTTTATGAAATTCAAAAGATGTTTTCTGAAATACAATTGATGTTTTCTGAAATTCTGTTGATGTTTTCTGAAATTCAATTGATGTTTTCTGAAACTCGAATGATGTTTTCTGAAATTATATTGATATTTTCTGAAATTCTATTGATGTTTTCTGAAATACAATTGATGTTTTCTGAAATACAATTGATGTTTTCTGAAATTCTATTGATGTTTTCTGAAATACAATTGATGTTTTCTGAAATACAACTGATGTTTTCTGAAATTCTATTGATGTTTTCTGAAATTCTATTTATATTTTATGAAATTCAAAAGATGTTTTCTGAAATACAATTGATGTTTTCTGAAATACAATTGATGTTTTCTGAAATTCTATTGATGTTTTCTGAAATTCAATTGATGTTTTCTGAAACTCGAATGATGTTTTCTGAAATTATATTGATATTTTCTGAAATTCTATTTATGTTTTCTGGAATTCAAATGATGTTTTCTGAAATACAATTGATGTTTTCTGAAATTCTACTTATATTTTCTGAAATTCAAAAGATGTTTTCTGAAATACAATTGATGTTTTCTGAAATACAATTGATGTTTTCTGAAATTCTATTGATGTTTTCTGAAATTCAAATGATGTTTTCTGAAACTCGAATGTTTTCTGAAATTATATTGATGTTTTCTGAAATTCTATTGATGTTTTCTGAAATTCAATTGATGTTTTCTGAAACTCGAATGATGTTTTCTGAAATTATATTGATGTTTTCTGAAATTCTATTTATGTTTTCTGAAATTCAAATGATGTTTTCTGAAATACAATTGATGTTTTCTGAAATTCTATTGATGTTTTCTGAAATTCTATTTATATTTTCTGAAATTCAAAAGATGTTTTCTGAAATACAATTGATGTTTTCTGAAATACAATTGATGTTTTCTGAAATTCTATTGATGTTTTCTGAAATTCAATTGATGTTTTCTGAAACTCGAATGATGTTTTCTGAAATTATATTGATGTTTTCTGAAATTCTATTTATGTTTTCTGAAATTCAAATGATGTTTTCTGAAACTCGAATGATGTTTTCTGAAATTATATTGATGTTTTCTGAAATTCTATTAATGTTTTCTGAAATTCAATTGATGTTTTCTGAAACCCGAATAATGTTTTCTGAAATTATATTGATGTTTTCTGAAATTCAATTGATGTTTTCTGAAACTCGAATGATGTTTTCTGAAATTATATTGATGTTTTCTGAAATTCAAATGATGTTTTCTGAAATTATATTGATGGTTTCTGAAATACAATTGATGTTTTTTGAAAGACAATTGGAAAATGTTTAGAAAAGAACATATCATAATTTTTTCACCAGCACAATCATAAGTCACACAGCGTTATCTGCTTCAGCTCACACCGATATGAGTTACGCTGTTTTTGTGATTGTATTGTGAAATAGAAATTTACCCCCCTGCGCGTATAGATGTTTACACATCAAAAACATGTAACACAATAAAAATCCTGTTGAAATAATTTCGATTTTTTTTATAAAAAAATACTCTCAGAAATTATTTGAATTTTCAATTTTAATTTAAACATTCCGAAATTATACATATGTACAGGGGTGGCTCTACCATATAGTCAAACTAGGCGGTCGCCTAGGGCGCTAAACTGTTGAGGGCGCCAAAATCCGGGTGAAAATAAAAAGATACTTTTTTAGTTATAAGTTTTTTTTTAACAACTATTAAGGGCGTAATAAAAATTTCTAGAGAGAAATAAAAGCTCCTTTTTTTAAGTTATACATACATGTAACAAATATCCAAATTTGGAATTTTTGACTAAAAGAAAAGGAAAGAGAAAATGTGAAGCAAAGTGGTTCCCATTTAACATATATATCAAAAAATAAGGAAGGCGATGCTAATTCCTCTAGCTGCAGTTTGACCGCAAGCAGTACAACTATTGTCAACTCGGATGAAAATGTTTGTATATTAGAGAATCAGGAATCTGTTATGGAAGTAGATGCGATAGATTCAGAAATTGGGAATCAAAATGAAGTATGTGAAGAAAATTTAAGATTAGAGTACGATTACAAGGATCCTGATACACGTCCTCTTAAATGCACCAATAAAGTTCATGATATTTAGTTCAAATTTGGTCACAAAACATTTCAAACCCAACTGGTTCTAATAATCGAAAATTTTGAAACTATCACTACAAAATAAGACTTATTAATGATGAAGTAATTATAGGAATTGGTTACAATATTCACTTCAGAAGGATTAATTGTGTTGTTTTTGCTGTAAACTGTTCGCAAATGAAAACAAACAATCTTCGCCCATTACTCAATATGGTAGTAAGGACTGAAAAAATAAATCTGCGATACTTTTATTACATGAGAAAAATCAAGAATATTTGTAATGTTCTCAGTTATGGAAAGAACTGGAGTTACGGCTAAAAAGAGGCACAACTATTGACGATGATAATTTGCGACTTATTAAACAACAAGAAAATTATTGGCAATAAGCATAAGTGCGTTTGGTCTCTTTAGTTCGGATTCTGGGTCAACCAAATTTAGCACTACGTGGTACTGGTAGCGGCGGAGAAAAATAGTTTACTCGTGGCTACGGAAACTTTTTAAAATTGTCGAATATCTTGCAATGTCTGATCCGCTTATAGGAGAGAACACTTGCGTAAGGTTACCTTTAATGAAATCCATAATTACAATTTAGGAAAAAATATTCAAACTGATATGATTTAACTTCTACAAATGTAATTAAGAAAAAATTATTGATATTGCTCATCTTGCAAAATATTTTTCAATAATTTTAGATTGTACTCCAGATGTGAGTCAAATCGAGCAATTGACGATTATCAATCGGTTTGTAGATATAAGAAAATTATTAGATAACAAACAAAGTTGAAGTCAGCATTAAGGAACATTTTATGGGTTTCATACCTTTCAAATCCAAGACAGGTCAGTGTGTGACAGAAACTGTTTTAGAAGAATTTAATGTCTTTGGTTATTCAGCAGCTACGTGGACAAGGTAACGGAAGTAACATGAAATTGTAGAAAAAATATTAAACAACAATTATAGAGCTTTTTTGTGCCTTTCAATGTGCATTCAATAAATTTGGTTGTTAACGATGCTGCTAAGTGTTGCATAGAAGTAGTACATTTTTTTGATGTCGTACAATGCGTATATACATAAGTTTTTCTCAGGATCGTCATGCAGATGGTATGTGTTGGTGGGTTATGTAAAGTCCCTTGCCTTAAAATAACTAAGTTACACAAGATGGGAACTAGGAAACATATATAATGTCCTTATAGATATTTCTGGTGATAAAAGTTTTATTGGTACTGCAGGGACAGCAGCACGTTCAGAAGCGCAAGGATTATCAGTTAGAATTTCGAAATTTGCGTTTGTTGTTCAACTTAATTATAAGTTGAACAACAAATTAATATAACTAGCAAAATGCTTCAAGAAAAAAACTTAAATATTCATTATACTATCAAACAATTATAGAATACGAAATTCGTTTTAGAGAATTTAAGGAGTGATATCGGATTTGGCTATCTGTTAGTATATGCTTTTGAACTTGCTAAAGAAATTGACTTTCAAAGAGATTTTGATGCAGCACCAGTTCACATTCGATTAAAAGAGAATCAATTTTCATATGAAGGGCAAGAAAATTTCATCCAGAAACCTCAATGATTTAAAGTGAATATTTACTTTGCAAACCTCGATACTGCTACCAACTCCGTCAGTGAAATTGAATTGGTGTTTTCTGAAATTCTAATTATGTTTTCTGAAATTCAAATGATGCTTTCTGAAATACAATTGATGTTTTCTGAAATACAATTGATCTTTTCTGAAATTTTATTGATGTTTTCTGAAATTCAATTGATGTTTTCTGAAACTCGAATGATGTTTTCTGAAATACAATTGATGTTTTCTGAAATTATATTGATGTTTTCTGAAATTCTATTTATGTTTTCTGAAATTCAATTGATGTTTTCTGAAATACAATTGATGTTTTCTGAAATTTTATTGATGGTTTCTGAAATACAATTGATGTTTTCTGAAATTATATTGATGTTTTCTGAAATTCTATTTATGTTTTCTGAAATTCAAATGATGTTTTCTGAAATTATATTGATGGTTTCTGAAATACAATTGATGTTTTCTGAAATTATATTGATGTTTTCTGAAATTCTATTTATGTTTTCTGAAATTCAAATGATGTTTTCTGAAATTATATTGATGGTTTCTGAAATACAATTGATGTTTTCTGAAATTATATTGATGTTTTCTGAAATTCTATTTATGTTTTCTGAAATTCAAATGATGTTTTCTGAAATTATATTGATGGTTTCTGAAATACAATTGATGTTTTCTGAAATTATATTGATGTTTTCTGAAATTCTATTTATGTTTTCTGAAATTCAAATGATGTTTTCTGAAATTATATTGATGGTTTCTGAAATTCTATTGATGCTTTCTGAAATTCAATTGATGTTTTCTGAAATTCTATTTATGTTTTCTGAAATTCAATTGATGTTTTCTGAAATTATATTGATGTTTTCTGAAATTCTATTTATGTTTTCTGAAATTCAAATGATGTTTTCTGAAATTATATTGATGTTTTCTGAAATTCTATTTATGTTTTCTGAAATTCAAATGATGTTTTCTGAAACTCGATGTTTTCTGAAATTATATTGATGTTTTCTGAAATTCTATTTATGTTTTCTGAAATTCAATTGATGTTTTCTGAAATTATATTGATGTTTTCTGAAATTCTATTTATGTTTTCTGAAATTCAAATGATGTTTTTTGAAATTATATGGATGTTTTCTGAAATTCTATTTATGTTTTCTGAAATTCAAATGATGTCTTCTGAAACTCGAATGATGTTTTCTGAAATTATATTGATGTTTTCTGAAATTCTATTTATGTTTTCTGAAATTCAATTGATGTTTTCTGAAATTATATTGATGTTTTCTGAAATTCTATTTATGTTTTCTGAAATTCAAATGATGTTTTTTGAAATTATATGGATGTTTTCTGAAATTCTATTTATGTTTTCTGAAATTCAAATGATGTCTTCTGAAACTCGAATGATGTTTTCTGAAATTATATTGATGTTTTCTGAAATTCTATTTATGTTTTCTGAAATTCATTTGATGTTTTCTGAAATTATATTGATGTTTTCTGAAATTCAAATGATGTTTTTTGAAATTATATGGATGTTTTCTGAAATTCTATTTATGTTTTCTGAAATTCAAATGATGTCTTCTGAAACTCGAATGATGTTTTCTGAAATTATATTGATGTTTTCTGAAATTCTATTTATGTTTTCTGAAATTCAATTGATGTTTTCTGAAATTCTATTTATGTTTCTGAAATTATATTGATGGTTTCTGAAATACAATTGATGTTTTCTGAAATTCAAATGATGTTTTCTGAAATTATATTGATGGTTTCTGAAATACAATTGATGTTTTCTGAAACTCGAATGATGTTTTCTGAAATTATATTGATGTTTTCTGAAATTCTATTTATGTTTTCTGAAATTCAATTGATGTTTTCTGAAATTCTATTTATGTTTCTGAAATTCAAATGATGTTTTCTGAAATTATATTGATGGTTTCTGAAATACAATTGATGTTTTCTGAAATTCAAATGATGTTTTCTGAAATTCTTTTTATGTTTTCTGAAATTCAATTGATGTTTTCTGAAATTATATTGAATTTTTCTGAAATTCTATTTATGTTTTCTGAAATTCTATTTATGTTTTCTGAAATTCAAATGATGTTTTCTGAAATTATATTGATGTTTTCTGAAATTCTATTTATGTTTTCTGAAATTCAAATGATGTTTTCTGAAATTATATTGATGTTTTCTGAAATTCTATTTATGTTTTCTGAAATTCAAATGATGTTTTCTGAAATTATATTGATGTTTTCTGAAATTCTATTTATGTTTTCTGAAATTCAAATGATGTTTTCTGAAATTATATTGATGTTTTCTGAAATTCTATTTATGTTTTCTGAAATTCAAATGATGTTTTTTGAAATTATATGGATGTTTTCTGAAATTCTATTTATGTTTTCTGAAATTCAAATGATGTCTTCTGAAACTCGAATGATGTTTTCTGAAATTATATTGATGTTTTCTGAAATTCTATTTATGTTTTCTGAAATTCAATTGATGTTTTCTGAAATTATATTGATGTTTTCTGAAATTCGAATGATGTTTTTTGAAATTATATGGATGTTTTCTGAAATTCTATTTATGTTTTCTGAAATTCAAATGATGTCTTCTGAAACTCGAATGATGTTTTCTGAAATTATATTGATGTTTTCTGAAATTCTATTTATGTTTTCTGAAATTCAATTGATGTTTTCTGAAATTCTATTTATGTTTCTGAAATTATATTGATGGTTTCTGAAATACAATTGATGTTTTCTGAAATTCAAATGATGTTTTCTGAAATTATATTGATGGTTTCTGAAATACAATTGATGTTTTCTGAAACTCGAATGATGTTTTCTGAAATTCTATTTATGTTTTCTGAAATTCCAATGATGTTTTCTGAAATTATATTGATGTTTTCTGAAATTCTATTTATGTTTTCTGAAATTCAAATGATGTTTTCTGAAATTATATTGATGTTTTCTGAAATTCTATTTATGTTTTCTGAAATTCAAATGATGTTTTCTGAAATTATATTGATGTTTTCTGAAATTCTATTACGTTTTCTGAAATTCAAATGATGTTTTCTGAAATTATATTGATGTTTTCTGAAATTCTATTTATGTTTTCTGAAATTCAAATGATGTTTTCTGAAATTATATTGATGGTTTCTGAAATTCAATTGATGTTTTCTGAAACTCGAATGATGTTTTCTGAAATTATATTGATGTTTTCTGAAATTCTATTTATGTTTTCTGAAATTCAAGTGATGTTTTCTGAAATTCTATTGATGTTTTCTGAAATTCAATTGATGTTTTCTGAAACTCGAATGATGTTTTCTGAAATTATATTGATGTTTTCTGAAATTCTTTTTATGTTTTCTGAAATTCAATTGATGTTTTCTGAAATTATATTGAATTTTTCTGAAATTCTATTTATGTTTTCTGAAATTCTATTTATGTTTTCTGAAATTCAAATGATGTTTTCTGAAATTATATTGATGTTTTCTGAAATTCTATTTATGTTTTCTGAAATTCAAATGATGTTTTCTGAAATTATATTGATGTTTTCTGAAATTCTATTTATGTTTTCTGAAATTCAAATGATGTTTTCTGAAATTATATTGATGGTTTCTGAAATTCTATTTATGTTTTCTGAAATTCAAATGATGTTTTCTGAAATTATATTGATGGTTTCTGAAATACAATTGATGTTTTCTGAAATTCAATTGATGTTTTCTGAAATTATATTGAATTTTTCTGAAATTCTATTTATGTTTTCTGAAATTCTATTTATGTTTTCTGAAATTCAAATGATGTTTTCTGAAATTATATTGATGTTTTCTGAAATTCTATTTATGTTTTCTGAAATTCAAATGATGTTTTCTGAAATTATATTGATGTTTTCTGAAATTCTATTTATGTTTTCTGAAATTCAAATGATGTTTTCTGAAATTATATTGATGGTTTCTGAAATACAATTGATGTTTTTTGAAAGACAATTGGAAAATGTTTAGAAAAGAACATATCATAATTTTTTCACCAATACAATCATAAGTCACACAGCGTTATCTGCTTCAGCTCACACCGATATGAGTTACGCTGTTTTTGTGATTATATTGTGAAATAGAAATTTACCCCCCTGCGCGTATATGTAGATGTTTACACATCAAAAATATTTTTGAGCCACCACTGCATATGTACGTACATTTTACAATCAATTTTCTTTAAAATGGAAATTTGTTCGTTTAAATTGACAATAATATGAAAAGAAAGTAAAACAAAAATAATCAGTAGTTATTGAGGAAAAATTTTCAGAAGTTCAAAATTTTTACTTTTTAGTGTGAAAATGTTTTTTTAAATTTATTTTTTGTTTTTATATTCTAAAAATTTTAAAAGTAAATGCATTAACGTCTTTGCTCCCATTAAAATATACACATTGACCGTGTAAAATTGCTTGGCAAATGGGCGTTTCATACAAATCGTGTTAAACAAATAAAATTAATTTATAACAGACAATAAATATAC
The DNA here is from genome assembly GCA_963682025.1 of Cordilura impudica. Taxonomy (NCBI): domain Eukaryota; kingdom Metazoa; phylum Arthropoda; class Insecta; order Diptera; family Scathophagidae; genus Cordilura; species Cordilura impudica. The sequence continues at coordinate 74,127,901 of OY821517.1, read as the reverse complement.
AGTGGGTGACAATACATTGGCAACTTTTACAAAATTCCAAATTTTCCATTTTTTTTTATTTCGCGTTAAGTGCTAAAATTATGTTTTTTTTTTGCGAAATCACTTTTGGGTGTGTTTTTTATCGAAAAAATAACATATTTGTTACAGAAAATATAATAAAAAAAGATAGATAAACAAAAAAAGTATTTGTTTTAGTGATGACAAAACAATGGAAATTTTTAAACTTCTGCACCGGATTTGATTAAAACAATAAAAATGTATAAAATCTTAAATGTTATTTAAATATTAATAATATGTGACGTTTTCTTTCAACTGTTTTCTTAACACAATTGCATTTTTCAACCTATTAATAATTATTATTAATATTCTTTATTATTAGTATTTAAAATATTTTTAATATAAAAAATGATTATAAATTATTTTTTACAAAGCATACAATATTTTTATTAAATTCATTTATATTCAGCCCTGTTCTTGAAACGATGTTATTTGAATAGGAATGAATTTTAAATAACATGAAATTGAAATTTTGAGTTTCTTGAAAACACAAATATTATATTTTCGAATTATTTTTCGAAATCATATTTCTTATTGTCAAATGACATGAAACATATGGTTTAGCTTCAGAACCATATGTTATCTAGAAACCGAGGTGCCATATGGTTCCTTAGTCAATTTCACAATAAAACCTTAAGTAATATTTGCATGTTTTTCCTTAAGATTATAAAGAAAGTAAAAAAAAAATATTTTCTTTTAAAATAACATTTTACTTGTTCATTTAATTGTTTTTGTTCTTCAATTTCATTCAATTAACAATGACTTCTCTTTTTGAAATAAGTTAGGCATCACCAAAGAAAATTCGAAATTCAAATAAATTGGATTTGACTGGCATCACTACTGTTACGAACATAAACAAAGTTGTGGCAGTCATATGCAAAAAAAAAAAAAAATAAATAAATAAAAATATGTGATTTGAGTGAAATATTATTTTAAATTCCTTTATTTGTAATAATTAGTAAATAAAGAATCTATGTTATAATTGAAAAAATTATAGTGGAAAATAGATTGTGCGAATAAAAAGTTAGTATTCACCCTTCAAGTTTTTATTATAGTTATAGCACAACATCATCTCCAAAAGTGGTTTTATTAACATTGACTACTGATTACGAGTTTTTTTTTTTTTAATCAACGCAAAATGTAGACGTTTTTTAAAATAGTTTTTTTTTTCATAAAATCAATGTCTAATTTTTTAAAATAATGACCAGGTTCAATAAGGAACATGTTAGAATTTAAATATCAATTTTTTTTTTTATACCCTATACCACTATGTGGTTTGGGTATAATGACTTTGTGCTGCTGTTTGTAACAACCAAAAATATTTGACCTAGACCCATCTTTAATTATACCGATCGAATCAGAATCACTTTTTGAGTTGATTTAACAATGTCCGTCCGTCCGTCCGTCCGTCCATCCGTCTGTATGTCCATGTAAACCTTGTAATCAAACTGCAGGTCGCAAATATGAATATATTTTGATGAAATTTGGTACATAAGCTTTTATCGGCCATGAGATGAACGCTATTGAAATTGGTGAGAGTCGGTCCATGTTCAGACCTAGCCTCCATACAAATTACCCCTATGAAATCGACATAAATTGCCATAAGATCCAAATTGTCATATAGATATTACTCAAATTGGGTTTCTATGCGTTCATTACATCCACTATTGAGTAGTCCAAAAATGATCCCTTTGGCCCCATATAGAGCTGCTTCCCGATCTTCACTTAAATCTATTAAAAAACAAAAATATTGCACTGATTCTTCTCAAATTTTGTTTGTATATATTTTTGCAAAATACAAGAGACTTTACCAAACATGATCAGGATCGGTCCATTTTTGGACCTAGTTCCCATATAGATATAGCATCCGATATGAACTTTTTCATATCTGCAGCCAAATAAATTAATAAAAATACCACTCAAATTTGGTTTTTGCTTATTTTCTATGTCCAGTTAGTTGGGCCTTAGAGATAGGGTTTCTAAACGCATGGTATAGGGTATCGTATAGTCGGTCTAGACCGACTATAATTTTCTTACTTGTTATCTCTTAAGAACTGTGTAGTAGAAAAAAGGGCATTTGTTTTGATTTCACAAAACTTTCCCTATGTGAATTAAAACAAGAAAAAATATTCTTATTGAAATCATAGAACAGCAAAAACCTCGTAAATTTAACAATTTTTTCTTTTACAAGTTTTTTTTTTGTGATAGTGGTTTCAAGAACAGGGGTGATTATGTTCCGTTTTTATGTTGTTTGGCAATGTGTTGTATAGTTGTAATCCTTTGTAGAACAGTGATCGTTGCATTGCAGTTGTTGATACCCTCTGAAGTCTAAAATTTTCAATATTTCTTAGCTGGTATGGTTGTACCTCTGTTACGTATACTAGTTGTTCCGTTAAATATTCTGAAGCTTTTCCGATTTTTATTTTTTGAATTAATTTTATTGTGTTTAATTTAAGCCTTTGTTCTATAGTCAACCATTTAAGTGAATCTAACATGAAATTAATTGATGTGTACCGGTTATATTATAATATGACACGCATTTATTTATTTTGCAAATTTTGCAGTCTTTCACTTTGATTTAATGTGCAGCATGAGTATATTATTGTTGACCCGAGTTCGAAATGAGGTTTAAGCATTGTATTGTATATATTAATTGCTGTTATTTGTTATTTCGATATTTGTTTTCTTAGCCGTCTGAAGAAATTTATTTTGTGCCGATTTTTTACAAATATAATCGATATGATTTTTAAAATTTAAGTCTGTCTATTACGAATCCCAAATATTTAATTTCATCTACCTTCTCAATTATTTTATCATTTATTTTCAAAATTATGTTGCTATTAGTGTTTATTTCCATTAGTTTTGTTTTGTTTTCATTTAGTTTTAGTTTGTTCATTTTTAGCCACTCATTAACATTTTCCATCTCTTGATTTAGATTGTCATAGCATTTGCTATCCAAGTCTGCTTCAGTAAATATTGGTGTATCATCTGCATACAACATTATTTCACAATTATCCACTATGTTTACCATATCATTTATGTATATGATAAATAATAACGCTCCTAAGATTGATCCCTGTGGTATCCCATAATCATTATTTATTATACTAGATTTAATATTATTTACTTTCGTGATTTGTTTTCTGTTTGTTAGGTATGTTTCAAACAATTTCAGTTCTATGTCCTGTATGCCGTATTCATATAATTTTTTAAGCAGTATGGATCTGTATATCGTTTCGAATGCTCGTTTAAATTCTCAAAATATTGCAAAGATTTTTCTATTTCTTTCTATTTTTTTCCATCTGTTTATTATGTAATTGACTGATGTTTCGCATGAAAAATTATTCCTAAATTCCGATTGGTATTTGGATAATAAGTTATTTGTTTCCATATACTGCTCCAATTGATCCTTAACTACCTTTTCGAATGTCTTTAGTGTGTTTATCGGGCGAAATTCTTCACATTTTGTTGTTTAATTATTATAAAATAAAGGCCAGAATAAAGTTTGGTGAAGAGTTAAAAACCAGAATAATAAATGATTTTACTGCTGGCCTTAAGCAAAAGAAAATTTGTGAGAAATTAAATCCACAATTACAAAACTTATTACTTAGTCACGCACAGTCACGGAGTGATCTAAATGTAATTTCCCCTCATCTGATCGAACTGAAACTTTTTCGATAGACTTGCTGTGAAAAAAGATTAACTTTGACATAGTCACGTACTGTCACGCATGGTCACGCACAGTCACGGAGTGATTTAAACCCCATTTCCCCTCATCCGATCGATTTGAAACTTGGTCCATAGACTTGTTGTGACCAAAGATTAATTTAAAATAGTCACGCAAAGTCATATGCATAAGGAAAGAAAGAGTTTTAATAAAAACTTTGTTTTATATGGGTTAGATTATTATTTTATTTAAGTTATTTTGCATACAAATTTTTAAATAAATAAGAGAGTTTTTAATGTTATGATTAAATTTTTTGGTATTGACTATTAAAGTCTTCAAAAATATATTTTGTAAAAAGTTTCCATTGTATTGTTACTTAGTGTGGATATATCATAGGAAATAGTAATTTTTTTTTATTAATAAACAAGGTACATAAATATATATTTAAATAATTAAATTGATTTGTGGAATTTGTGTTTACTCGTATTCATGATATCTGTGATATTAAGCGTGAGCAACCTTATATTATACATCAATCGAAAGGTCTCAAAGACGAGCCCTCGTAAATAGCAAAAAAATTCAGCCATTGACTTCTTTCAGGTCATAGTGTGAGAATATTTTCCAATTACTCCCCTTTTTTGAATGTTTTCATCCTATGACTTCAAAGATGAAAATAATAAATACATGAAATACAGCACTTCGAGACCTTTCGATTGATGTATAAGATAAGGTTGCTTTTAATTCTGAATATATAAAAAAATACACTTTTCCAAAAAAGTGCAAATAAAATCCGACATTTTTTGTCAGAAAAGAAAACGGCATAAGTGCTGATACGAGCTAAAGGCAACCAATTTGTCCTTATTTCCTAAAGATTGTAGGATTCTGTATTGGTCGTTTAACTTTTATTTTTTACACGGATTTATTAATAAAAATGTTTTATTTAAGCCTTAGCTACTATTAAATATGAGGCAGCTCTGGCCATGCTACGATTAAGGGTAACAGGGAATATATCACCGACCACATGATCAGACACCAGAAAATTTTGTACCAAATTCCGAGACTCAACACAGTGGATATTAGCTGTGATATAATCGCAGAAGTGTCAACAGATATACCTTGCAGTATACGGATACCAGACAGGGAAAATTGGATGAACCGGAGTATTCTACAAAACCTTCCAGGGTCACACTACTATACGGACGCATGCAGTCTGCATGGTAAGACTGGCATAGGTTTCTATGATGAGTACCGTTCTACAGGGATATACCTCCGTCTTCCGGACCACAACTCTGTCTTTCAGGCTAAATTGGTCGTGATAACGGAATGTATTAGGTCTATTAACGTACGGGATTCCCCAAGTCCCGGAGACGCGAAAATATTTACGGACAGTCTAGCGGCTATCGGAGCGATATTCGCGGACAAAACTAGATCAAGGACTATCCTCGAGTGTAAAGAGCAGATTGCAAAATTCTCCAGAAGAGGCAGACTTGAAATTGTTTGGATACCAGGACACGGTGGTATAATGGGAAATGAAATTGCTGACGAACTGGCCAGGAAGGGTTCTTTCCTGGAAAGAGTCAACTTGGAAAACCCAATACCTTTCAAAGTATCAATTACATGTATCAATTTGGGAAGAGACTGACGTGGGTAAGGTTAAAAAGATATTAGGGGGTACTCCCAACACTACGAAGACTAGGGAAATCCTTAATCTGAGTAGAGGAGTATAATGATTTACAAGATTCGACATATAATGATAGTCTTATTATGATGTTGTTACCGCAGGATAAAATAAAAGAAACATCAGTTTTGGTGTTGACGCTCCAAGAGCGAAGTTAGAACTTAATTTTATTTTCAATTTTAATCTGTTTATATATTTACAAATGGGTATGAAATTGTATTGTGTAAGTGAGTGACTTTCTGAAAGTCACTCCATAAGTATTTTACATGTTTATATTTCATATTCTCTCTCTTAAATTAGTTTTGCTTACTACTAATATATATTATTGTACCAGGCGATCATGGATATTTGGGTGTGGTTCCTAGCTCTATAATTAGTCATTACTCATACATAAAGTACAACTCCAAACAACGAGTGGAATTTGTACTTGGTTAAAGTGCAGACCAATACGGTACACCAACAAGTGTATTGTATTCGGTTTGCATATGAAATCAAATCTAATTGCTCTACATGTCAACCAACTCTATTCGATTTCAACGCTCTGTAAATTAACCCGCTCAGTCAAACAAACAAACGAACAAACTGAGTCATTTGCTATACGTGCTTGACCTATCCCAAATACCAATTGGATATGTTTTACTTTACCCAATTCAGTCGCTAGTCGATATACGTGTATGCATATGTAGGTCTGTTTGTTTACATGCTTTTGTTATTGGCACTTTATTCGTGCTGCTTACGTATGTGAATACGCCACATATGCAACAGGAGAACTTAGTAGGGTCACCTATACCGTATAGGATGGGCGGAATCGGCCACGTGTAGAGCTTGCGGAGAGGATAACGAAACTCTATAAGACTACCTCTGTTACTGTTCTGCATTTGCGAGAACAAGGGTCAGATATCTATCCAACGACATCTTACCAGCTCTGACGAGTCTTAGAGGGATAAGCTGGAAAACACTCAGGAAATTTGCTGATGAAACCGAATTTCTAAGTTAGTAGAGGGATAGATGACCGGCTGAACAAAGAGATGTAGAGTGCACAACAAGCCGAAATACTGGCTTAGGTATATATCCGGACACAACGGATATGAGTTATATGTACACATAGCTCCTCTTATCAACCTAACCTAACTTAACCTAGCTACAATTTTGCTGAAGAACGAAATGAGAAATCATCAATGGTGCTTGAGATATAGCTGAAAAACTTAGCAAACAAACATCAAAAGAAGGAAAAAATATAAAATGTCTTGAAAAACAGTGTGACCTGAGAACGCCAAACCCTTTGTAGATTTTACTATACTGGCCTAGTACTTTCAACCTCACTTGAAAGTTTTCAACCCCCTCCCCCCAGGCAATGACCCCGAAGTGTTCCAAAAGTAAAAAAAAAAAACAAATTAAGATTACCAATCGAGAATTGACAAATTGAAAATTATTTTTCAAAAAACTAATTATTTAATTAAGTTATAATAACGGCATATTTTTGAATGAGAGACAGTTTAAGAAATACATAGTCTCATACTAGCTCCTTAAACTTTGTCCAACGTTGCTGCAAATTTTTAAGCCCTTCCAAATAAATGAAATTCTCAATGTCCTCAAAATAGGCATTTGATTGATCAGTGATCATCATTGAAGCCAAATATTGTTCCGCTGAGCCATTTCTTTAGGTTAGGAAATATAATAAAGTCACTGGGAGCTAAATCTGGACAATATGCAATTCGTAGTCCAATTTATGGACTTTTGCCATGGCGACTACTCACGTGCTTATGGTCAATTGTGAGCAAACACGGACAGTTGCCAAAATCCACGGTATTACAAAGCCGTATGATAATGCCTATGGCATCACTCGCGCACTTTCACTCCACGATCGTAAACCACAAACAGTAAACCACTTTTTATACCCTATACCACTATGAGGTGAATTTGTGCTGATGTTTATAACTATCAAAAATATTTGACTTTCTAAGTGGATTTAGACATGTCCGTCCGTTCGACCGTCCGTCTCTCCTTCCGTCCGTCTGTCCTTCCGTCTTTGTGTCCATTAGAACTTGTAATAAACAGTTGACCGCACAACGCATTACAGAGAGAATCAGTCGAACTAGCCGTATGTGGAATAAACTTCCCGCAGAGGTCTTTCCTGACAGTTATAATCTAATAAAATTTAAGTCAAATATCCACAAACACTACTCCCTCTTTCCTCCTTCCCATAACCTATTTTACTGAGATCAACACAATGCACTGCATCTGTAGGGGCATCCCCTGAGTGTTGGTTAATAAATAAAAAAAAAAACACTATTGAAATTGGTGAAAATCTAAAACGGTCGTTAGATCCAGATTACCATACATCTTTCGATTAAATTTGACGTATTTGTGTCTATATATCCCATAAACAGTAGTCCAAAAGCAAACCCTGTAGAATCACTTTTAGTTATAGTCCCCATATAAAGCTGATTCCCGATCTTCACTTAAATTTACTAAAAAATCAAAAATATTGTAAATGTTTTTGCAAAACATAAGTGACGTTATCAGTAATCAGGATATTTCCATTTTTGAAGCTAGTCCCCATATAGAAATAGCATCCGATATAAACTTAAGTTTTTAAAATTGATGTTCGACCAGTGTTTTATCTATAGTTTTTGTTGGTATTCCGGCTAATGGTCAATAAAAACGCTCAATGATTTGAGTTTTTTTTTTTTTTTTAGTATATATGTATTTATTTCAATATATCAAAATTGACAATAAAATAGCACAAAAATTAATTTGAAACCGACGACGTCCTTCTCCCTTGATTTTTATTTTTATATACTAAAAAAAAAAACTCATTGAGCGTTTTTTTTGACCATTGGCCGGAATACCAACAAAAACTATCCGATATAAACTTTTTCATATCCGCACGCCACAAATTAAAAGCAATAGCATTAAAATTTGATTTATGTTATTCTCTATATCCAGTTATTGGCCGGCTATAATTTTCTTACTTGTTTACCATTAAAATTTTTGAAGTGCAGTCCCCATAGTACTTATCAAGCTTTTCTTTGGTTTGAGTGATAGTTTTTTTCGTTTTTGAAAAAATTATCGAGGTTATGTGTTTTGAATAGCTGCCAAACACAAATTTAATGTTGCAGATTACACTAAAATTTGGCAGGTAATGGTGGTTGACAGGTAATGGTGAATCATTGTTGATTTTTTTATTAACTGCGAGGAAGGTACGGATAGAACGAAGAAATTCGCTTGTCTTATATCCAGAACGAATTCTTCATTTTTAATCGAAATCTAAAAAACGATATGTTAACGAAATTATTTTTCCCCATCACCAATAGTATATAGCGGTTTATTGATATACAACTATTGTATTTTTGTTCTATAGTTTTAATTTGAGATCTTACAAGTAGGTGCGATTTTGTCGCACGCGTAAGCGCACACGTTTCTGTTATTCAGAAAAGATTATTCAGCTGCTTTAAACAGATAACTGTGAATGTGCGTGTGTGTGTTTATATGAAACAGCAACGCATACAGACCCAGATGCTTTCTATTTTTTTTTCTCTATCGGTGGTTTTTTTTCTTCGGCTGCTGTATTTATAATAAGATAAACAATAGTTTTTGTATTATTTGTTTAGTTAGATGAAAGATTTAGTAGACGTATCTTTCAGTTGTTGTTGTTGCAAAGTTTCCACTTTACCATCAGTGTAACTTACCAGCGTCATCTATTGAATGGATCAACATCATTTTGAATTGAATTATTTTTTGTTCGAGATTTTTCACAGTTTTATATGTATGTATGTTCGTATGTACATTTTTTATACCCTATACCACTATGTGGTTTGGGTATAATGACTTTGTGCTGCTGTTTGTAACAACCAAAAATATTTGACCTAGACCCATCTTTAATTATACCGATCGAATCAGAATCACTTTCTGAGTTGATTTAACAATGTCCGTCCGTCCGTCCGTCCGTCCGTCTGTGTGTCCATGTAAAGCTTGTAATCAAACTGCAGGTCGCAAATATGAATGTATTTTGATGAAATTTGGTAAACAAGCTTTTATCGGCCATGTGATGAACGCTATTGAAATTGGTGAGAATCGGTCCATGCTCAGACCTAGCCCCCATACAAATTACCCATATGAAATCGACATAAATTGCCATAAGATCCAAATTGTCATATAGATCTTACTCAAATTGGGTTTGTATACGTTCATTACATCCATTAATGAGTAGTCCAAAAATGATCCCTTTGACCCCATATAGAGCTGCTTCCCGATCTTCACTTAAATCTATTAAAAAACAAAAATATTGCACTGAATCTTCTCAAATTTTGTTTGTATATATTTTTGCAAAATACAAGAGACTTTACCAAACATGATCAGGATCGGTCCAGTTTTGGACCAAGTCCCTATATAGATATAGCATCCGATATGAACTTTTTCATATCTGCAGCCAAAAAAATTAATAAAAATCCCACTCAAATTTGGTTTTTGCTTATTTTCTATGTCCAGTTAGTTGGGCCTAAGAGATAGGGTCTCTAAACGCATGGTATAGGGTATCGTATAGTCGGTCTAGACCGACTATAATTTTCTTACTTGTTTTTGGTTGTTGTTGTTTTCTACATATAAATTTATTATTTTATTATGTTAATTTCTTCATATTTAAACTGGTGTTTTTGAATTTTCTATACAAAAATATAGCAAAATTAAATTCAAAACACTTTCAATTCTTTTTTTTATCAAAGATTTCAATTCGAATTTGTGTCTTTTTTTTGAAAATTTTTTGTGATAAAGTTCAATTTTAGTATTTTTTTATGTTAGGTTTTTCCTCCGATTTACTTGAAAATAAAAATAAAAAAAAGAAAAAAAATTATATTTGTAGTTTTCGATTTTTAGTGACCGTTGCATGACTTTGGCTCTTGGCATTATTTTGTTTTCGGTTTTGTTGTGTTTACAGTTTTCGAAAAAATTCTTGAAATTGTTGTCGTTAAATCGAAAATGCTACAGAGTGCATATGTTTGTAAATAATAAAAAAAAAAAGAAAAACCAAAAACCAAAAACTGTTGGCTGGCATGTGTTGTGTTTGCAGTGTCTGTGCCTAATTGGAATTTAGTTTAAGTTTTTTATTTATTTTTTTTTACTTTAGAAAATTTTAGTTTTAAAAGGCGAGTGTAAATTTGCCATTTGCATAAAATTTAAAAATAAATTCTTATAAATACTAATCAAATTTTCAAAATTTCGCTGGTAGCCAACTAATGCCGTTTTCTTTTCTGACAAAAAATGTCGCCTTTTTTTTTTGCCTTTTTTTCGAAAAGTGTATTTTTTTATATATTCTGAATTAAGAGCAACCTTATCTTATATATCAATCGAAAGGTCTCAACGTCGAGCCCTCATAAATCACAAAAAATTCGAGCCATTGACTTCTTTCAGGTCATAGTGGGAGAATATTTCGCCATTGTTCCACTTTTTTGAAATATATTTTCAAAATCGTTTAAAATAGCTACAACGTAAAATAAAATTTCAATTAAGATTTTAAGCCAAAAAAAAAAACAAGTAAGAAAAATATAGTCGGTCTAGACCGACTATACGATACCCTATACCATGGTTTAGAGACCCTATCTCTTCGGTCCAAATAATTGGATATAGAAAATAAGTACAAACCAAATTTGAGTGTCATTGTTATTAATTTTTTTTTGGCTGCAGATATTTGTATGCAATATTTATATGCAATATTTATATGGGGACTAGGTCGAAAAATGGACCGATCCTGACCATATTTGGTAAAGTCACTTATATTTTGAAAAAATATATACAAACTAAATTTGAGAAAAATCTGTGCAATACTTTTGTTTTTTGATAGATTTAAGTGATGATCGGGAAGCAGCTCTATATGCGGCCTATGACTGAGAATTATCCGATAGGAATTATTTTTGGACTAGTGATTAATGGATATAATAAAAACATACAAACCCAATTTGACTGAGATCTATATGATAATTTGGATCTTATGGCAATTTATGTCGATTTAATAGGGGCCATTTGTATGAGGACTAGGTCTGAATTTCACCAATTTCAATAGCGTTCATCCTATGGACGATAAAAGCTTATATACCAAATTTCATCAAAATATATTCATATTTGCGACCTGCAGTTTGATTACAAGGTTAACACGGACACACAGACGGACGGACGGACATCGCTAAATCGCATCTGAAAGCGATTCTGAGTCGATCGGTATAATAAAAGATGGGTCTAGGTCAAATATTTTTGGTAGTTAGAAGTAGCAGCACAAAGTCATTAAACCCAAACCACATAGTAGTATAGGGTATAAAAACTAATAAGAGGGTTAATTATTTCTTGGCACAGTGGCGGCCAATTTACCCTATTTTTAATATCAACCTTCTTGAAATAATGACAAACAATATTACCAAGTTTGACAAAAAATGGTTTATTTAGTGAATGAGCGTGATTTCAAAAGACAGACGGACAACGGACATCGATATAGCGACTTCAGTAGTTATAAGGATCAATAATGTATACTAGCAGATTCCAGCGCTCGAAATTCGAGTGCAATTTCTAGACTGCTTTATTTCTCAACTTAGCCAATTCACAAACCAACACTTTTATGGTTTATTATTATTGTGAATGAAGATAACAATCTCATTAACAAACACATTAATAAATTTAATAAAACAACCAGAACATATGTATAATTTTATGTATGTGTTAGTAGCAACTTTAAATGCAATTTACTCAAAATAAAGGAAAAAATTTAAAAAATTTGAAAATCTACAAAACGGTTAAAAAGAAAAACCTTTCAAATAATATACGTTTGGTCAAAATCGGGATAAAACGGTGGAACAAAATATCGGTCACAAGAAATCGCCTAGCCTATTAATATTATAGATACTTAACGGTCGAACATTCATTCTTCGATGCGTTACAAACGGAATGACAAACAGTGGTGTGGAGGATATAAAAATGCAAGTCTTAAATAAAATTCAGTCTCAAAAAAAAAAAAAAAATCATGTGAATCCGATCACAGGGGAGATGTGTAAACATCTAGTAATTAAAAATTTTTTTATGTCATTTTTTAAATTCAAACAGAAAGCGAGATCTATGTATCACTTATTGTAAAAACTGTTTCAGCTAATTCAACAACCCTTTGCTGTAAAACGTTAAAAATATCCCAATATAAACGTATATAAGTGATACATAGATGACGCTTTTAAAAATGTGGCATAAAAAAGCAATTTTATATAATAATTTTTTCACCAATACAATCATAAGTCACACACCGATTTGTGTTACAGCTCTCACCGATTTGTGTTACGCTGTTTTTGTGATTGTATTGTGAAATAGAAATTTACCCCCCGCGCGTATAGATGTTTACACATAAAAAAAAATAAATAAAAAATGCTCCATTGTATAATCAGCATGAAAAATACGTACATATTCGTATTTTATTATTATTAAAACTGTTTCATTCGATAAATGAATGGCGAATTTACTATTGGGTAGAAATAAAATCCATATTCGTAATTAAAGCAATATAAAAGATCTTTAGTTCGATCTCGCCAAAACTTTACCTACATCCAACATATACTTAAGTATTAAATTTGGACTCATTGGAAAAAATTATCAAATTATCCTAAATAAGTCTAAATAAAAAAAAAAAAATTAAAGATATGCTTTTATATACTTTTAGGTGAATCGTGAGAAATTATGAACAGATCATGTAGGAATTAATTGTATATTGTGAAATAATGATTAAAGTTGGTAAACAATATTAAGTAATGTGTTCCACCTTATGTTAGTATCAAAAGTTTCAGAGCTCTAGCTAGTCGGGAAGTTAGTGAAAATTGAATTACAAAAATCCGCCTCAAACAAATCAACAAAGAAAAAAATAGTAGCAAGATACAATATCGTATATAATATCATATTCTTTCGCTCGAAAAGCAATCCCATATCATAATATTGCCACCGCTAAACTTAACTTGACAGTTATTTGTTTATTTTGCTTCTGGTCTTTTCCCCTTTGATCGTCGTACAAACTTTCTTTCATCTGAAAAGAGAACAGTATTCCAATTCCGTCGTGACCAGTTCATGTGCGTTCTTTAGAAACTATAAAAGTAAAAACGAATATTTAAATAATCTAAATAATTGGACCATAAACATACACTCCAGTTCATTTAAATAACAACAGCAAAAAATTTATATGTTACTGCGAATTTTTGATCAACCAAGCAAAACAAAAATATGGCATTTTTTTTTTTTTTTTTTTGATATTTTGTTATATCTATAATATTATTAGGCAAGGCGATTTCTTGTGACCGATGTAAGTTTCACAGTTTTACCCCGATTTTGACAAAAAATTAATCATTTGAAAGGTATTTCTCTTTGCTGCTACTAACACATACATAAAATTATACAATGCTATGTGTGTGTTTATTAAATTTGTTAATGTGTTTGTGTTAATGTGTTGAGTTTGTTTTCTGCATTTAATATGAGTTGAATTGTGAAGCATACCTTTAGGGTCTTTATTAAATGAAAAAAAATAAAATTTCCTAGAATTTGCACTCGAATTTCGAGTGCTGGAATCTGCTAGTTGTTTATTATTATCGAAACATTTTTTTTAATGTTCTTGAAATTTATTTATTAAATCTTGAAAAAAAAAACAGCTGGAAAACAGACAAAAATAATTAATTTGAATAACAACGGCAAAGAAAAATTTGGGTAATGCATGAAACATATAGACGACAGCGGCTACACGAACACAACTACATTTGCTTCTTAATTCTTTTGAAAACGACATCAACATAATAAGCAGCTGACCTTAAAAATTTGACGTTTGGATAAAGATTTTTTGGTTTGTGTTTTTTAAAAAAAGGAATATTTGGTGAATTTTGTAATCTGGCTGGCTCAGATCATACAATATTCTACGGTTACGCACCTCTTCTATTAAAGTTTTGTCCAGATCCATTTTTTTGAATAAAACAATTAACTCACAATAAAACTGAAACAATTGTTAATTATATTGTTTTTACTTTAGTAAAATAGAAAAACATGCATGATTGTAAATAGATTCGTATATAAACTTGACTTAAATATAAAATTACTCATTTATAATACATTATTATTACGTAAAAATAAATACATAAATTTATTTAACACCAAAAAGAAATTAATATTAAAGCTCGAGGTCCAATTTTTGTTTTTAAATTCTTTATTGCCGATATTTCGCTACTCTTGGAGTAGCATCATCATCATCAAAGAGTAGCGAAATATCGGCAATAAAGAATTTAAAAACAAAAATTGGACCTCGAGCTTTAATATCTTCTTTTTGGATTACATATAAAAAGGTCAACTATAAAAAAATTAACATTTATTTAACACCTTTTGATTGTTATTGGAATTATAGCATTTCACTTTCCGAGGTTTTTTTTAACAAAATAAAATATTTCATAACACTAATTTCTTTGACAATTTTTTTAAATTGTCAACACTATTTTTGTTATGTAGCCAACAAAAATAAAAATTATCCTTAGTTGACTACAGCGACAAAAGTAGTCGTGTAGCCGTGCAGCTGTGTAAGTGTCAAAATAATCGTGTTCATATAAACGTGTGTATTTTATTTTTGACAGGCTGTTGTCGTGTAGCCGGTGTCGTCTATGTGTTTCATGCATAACATAAAAGTTATTCACTAAATTTGATTTTATTGTTAAGAACTATTTTGTTTTACGTGTTCTCTAACATTTAGTAATGAGTGTTGCCTTCATGGTGCTTTATAACCTCAAATATGCGACTTGGAATGCAATCGTAGAGAGTTTTAAGGTAATATAAGGAAATTTCGTCCCAAGCGTCTTCATATTGTTTACCTCCTTCATAAACTTTCCGTGAAAGTCACCCCCAGACGTTTTCCACTATGTTTAAGTCTGGTGAGTTAGGTGGCCAGCCAGTCCATCAGCGTCACATTTTGGTCTCTTATCCAGGCTTTTACCGCTCTGGTATTGTGTATCGGAGCGTTATCCTGTTAGAAAATCCAACGCAAAGGTTCAAAAATGTTACTTCATTCCGGAAAAGCTCGTTTCAGAATGTTTTTGTATTGTTCTGCGTTCAGTTTTGTCGTTTTAAATTGTATCGCACCCCATACCATAATTCCACCAAAGCGACTATGTCGACGGTTAATATTATTTCCTCTTTTCTCATGTCATGGTAATAAAAGTTATACCCGTCAGCACCATCCAGGTAAAATTTTTTTTTCGTCAGAAAAGAACCGTGTGCCATTTGGTATTCCACGTCATGTGAACTTCAGCAAAATCAATCGTTTTTCTTTGTTAATGGCTTTTAATTTAGGTTTTCTTTTAGTTTCATTCTCTGGATATGCGAAGCATCCACAATCAAGCGCCGAACAGTCGAAATACTAGCAGGAAATCCGGTTTTCGCCTTAATTTTTGGTATGGAATCACGGGAATTAGATGCAATTGTTAAAATTGCATGTTTATCTGGTCTTCCTTTCATGTCTTTCCCATAGGAATTCTTATTTATGATGTAATTGAAGACAACACGAGCACTTTCCGATTTGCTCTCTAATTTTTCTTAAGGATAACTTTTGTTCAAAATAGGTTTCAATTATTCATCTTTCTTCTTATGTGAATTGCCTTACTCGTCCCATTTTAAAAGAGTTTATTTTATGAGGTGCAATTTATCAAACTAATTAAGACTGAACAATCTGCGTAACATATTCGGACAAGAATATTTAAAAACCAGCAACCGTTGTTATTCATATGAACTATTTTAAAATCACATTTTTTGCCATTTGAGTAGGCTTTGTATGCTACATTCGTAACGGAACTTTTTTTTATTATTTTGCACACTTTCTTGAATATAATATGTAAGCACATAAAAATCGATTTATGTTGCTTTTCTCGAAATGTAAATTTTTAGCAATGACTATCACTGTTATTTAAATGAACTAGAGTGTATATCTGACAAATAATAAATTTGATTTATTATTTTTTAATTTCATACAAAAAATAATGTATATTCGCAAGTGGCCAAAAAAACAGTTATTTCTAGCCGACCTTCATGGGGGTTGTCATATATCAGGTGAAAGCGCAACAGGAGTAGATTCTAATGGAAAAAAGTTACAAAGGATCAGAATACCACGCACGATTGAAACAAAATTAAATTTTTTTTTTTAAATTACATTATTAATTGCAACTAGCAGATTCCAGCCCTCGAAATTCGAGTGCAAATTCTAAAAAATTTTATTTTTTAATTAAAATCAATTATAGCCAATTCACAAATCAACACAAAAAACAAACTCATTTTTATTACAAACACGTTAACAAATTTAATAAACACACACATAGCATTGTATAATATTATGTATGTGTTAGTAGCAACTTTAAATGCAATTTACTCAAAATAAAGGAAAAAATTAAAAAATCTGTAAATCTGTAAAACCTCTAAAAAGAAATTCCTTTCAAATAATATACGTTTGGTCATAATCGGGATAAAACGGTAGAACAAAACATCGGTCACAAGAAATCTCGTAGCCTATTAATATTAGAGATATGTCTGATTACAGATCTAACAAAACAAAAAATTTTCGATTCAAAGCATCATCTCAAATATATGTAAAAAGTTCAATATGTAGTATGTACAAACCGTACATCACATATGGCAACTCTTACACGAAACTGAGAATAGTGGAAATTAGAAGTATAAATGCAAAAATATTAAAAAATTCAAAAATAACGATTGTTTGTTCGGACAGAGTTGTATCTTCTGAAATTAATACGAAGTAAAATCTGTATGGTATGAAAACTGATTCTTACCACACTGTCCGTAAGCCTGACTTTAGGGGAGTGTGTTAAAGCGCTGACCAAAAAGTGCAAGTACGAGTGTATGTGAAGGTTCAGGGTTCAAATCTCACGGCCGCCCTAAGTAGAAAAGTTTTCATATAGAAACAATCTATTCAATTAAAAACATAACAATTATCACAATGTTCAATAAATCGCTGATGAAGGCTGAAATGCCAGAAACCGGTTTGATTAAGAATACATTGTAGTTATGAATTTTTGAAATATGTGCTTTCTTCTTCTCTACCACGCACCATTGAAACAAAATTAAAAATTTGCATATTGATTACAGCATGAATGGCAATATGTCTGAAAATGATTACAAATCTAACAAAAAGAGAAATGTTTTTCTTGTAAGTATTATATTCAAGGGGCCAAAACGGTTATTTCTAGCCGACCTGCATGATAGTTGTCATAGATCAGGTGAAAGTGCTGATTGTGCGGGAGTCTTTCCCTCTTGCTGGATGTTGCCAATGTCCAATCAATCCCCAAAAAGAGTGAGGCTAAAAACCCTGAAAATTACCGTCCAATTGCAATCTGCTCTGCGCTCTCAAAGGTGATGGAGAGCATGATCAATTTCCATCTTGTCAACTACATAGTTCACAAATCAACACAAAAAGCGAACTCATTTTTATTACAAACACATTAACAAATTTTATAAACACACACATAGCATTGTATAATTTTATGTATGTGTTAGTAGCAACTTTAAATGCAATTTACTCAAAATAAAGTAAAAAATTTAAAAATCTGTAAATCTGCAAAACGGCTAAAAAGAAATACCTTTCAAATAATATACGTTTGGTCAAACTCGGGATAAAACGATAGAACAAAACATCGATCACAAGAAATTGCCTAGCCTATTAATATTATAGATAAAAACTGACCTCGAGCCAGAATAATTCATTTTAACACATTCAAAAACTTCCTAAAAAATTTAAAAAAGGAGAAACATAATTTGTCAAACTTTTGTTCCAACAAGTGTGTTATTTTTTTTTATATCTCTAGTTAAGACTTCATAAAATCATATTCTATACTTTAACTTTTGTAATCACCACAAACAACATCCGAAGAAATTCCTTAAAAAAAATAAATCCATCACCTCTTTAATAAAATGTAAAAAAGATTGGCAAGATGAAGCAAAAAACAACAAAAACACAAAAGAAAAAAATTTCAAAATTTCATAATAAAGATTTATGAGTATTAAATGGATAAATATCATAACGAAACCAATGGGCATTACATCCAGCTAAAGATGCAGACTATCACCGATGGCAGCAAAATGTACGTTGATGTTTGCTTACGTAGGCGACCCCTTTCATATTTAAAACTTATTCGTAAAAAAAAAATCAACGTTACAAAAAAAAAAAAAAAACGCATTTCTTTTACAAAATATTACTGGCTGAACTTTGGATAGGTTGTTGTTGTTTTTATGGCTGATATTATTACATACAACATCAACACTTACGAAAAAAAAACAGAAACAAAACCAAAATACCAACCAACCAAAAACACATTCAGCACCACCACCACCACCATAAAATGGTCCAAGAGCCATGGCCCATGTCTTAAATTTTTTCTGTTTGGTTGCTTCCGTGTTGGCAGTTTTTTTTTTTTTGTTGTTTTCGTTTCAAATCGAAAAACAACACAATTTTTGTTCATCTTAAGTTTTTATTTAAAATACTTCATTAAATCATTGAAAACGCTTTTATTTTGACTTTTTAATAAAATGTGAATTTCTTTGAAAAAAAAAAAAAAAAAATGCGTACTTATGCAATCTTTTCTTTTTGTTTTAAAGAAATTTTTATAGGATTAAAAAAGTTTTATGGTATAATTAAAAATAATGAGATTAAGTGTTAATAATGATGGGTGGATGCATATATGTACAGTGAGAGGGCTCGCTTAACGCTACTCCTCAATTATGGCAGCTCGTTATTCAAATATTTTATGTTATTTTTAATAAAAAAAAATTCAAAACAGTGACTTTTCAAGCATCATATAAATTTCGATTAGAAATAGTGAATACAACATAATAATCAATTTTTTTAAATTAAAACTTTACATTTCTATTTAAAACCTCAAGAAATTTTTGACACCATTTTTGAAAAATCCGCTAAATTGTTGTTTGTATAAAGCAATCGGCATTGTTACTGGTTGGAGTTGTGAGTACTAAACGATTTTTCTAAATGAACTATTGGTTATAATTAAAACTGTCAGCGGCTCGTATGTGGCAGAGTGGTTAGAGTTCTTGCCTAGAAATTCTGTGTTTGCTGGTTCAAATCAGACCAGCGCCAAGGCATTTTTATTTAACTAGCAGATTCCAGCCCTCGAAATTCGAGTGCAAATTCTAGGAAATTTTATTTTTTCATTAAATAAAGACCCTAAAGGTATGCTAATCAATTATAGCCAATTCACAAATCAACACAAAAAACAAACTTATTTTTGTTACAAACACATTAACAAATTTAATAAACACACAGTAGCAATTTTAAATGCAATTTACTCAAAATAAAGGAAAAAATTACAAAATCTGTAAATCTGCAAAACCGCTAAAAAGAAATACCTTTCAAATAATATGCGTTTCGTCAAAATCGGGGAAAAAATGTAGAACAAAACATTGGTCACAAGAAATCACCTAGCCTATTGATATTACAGATTTGCAATGTTCTTAAATAGCGGAAAATTTGTGCAAATGGGTTTTTTCTTCAATTATGGCAACTTTAGTTTATCATTTACTGTAAAAAAAACTCAAATTTCCAAAATTAAAAATATGTATGTATTTGGGGTTTTAGGAGAATTGCAATTAATAGCATGTTCAGATGGCAAAATGAACCACTTGATTCAGACGAGTGTTCTTGTTTCATTTTGACGTTTATAGTTTTTGTACAAATATTTTAAGACATCCTTCTACACTTTACGTTTCACTATTTAATTTTTTCCATTTTTATTTGAATATATACTTTTTGTTTGTTTTTTTTTTATTTATTAACCAACACTCAGGGGATGCCCCTACAGATGCAGTGCATTGTGTTGATGTCAGGAAAATATGTTATGGGAAGGAGGAAAGAGGGAGTATTGTTTGTGGATATTTGACTTAAATTTTATTAGATTATAACTATCAGGAAAGACCTCTGCGGGGAGTTTATTCCACAGACGGCTAGTTCGACTGATAAACGAATTCTCTCTGTAATGCGTTGTGTGGTCAACTGGATAATAAACTACAAACGGATGTGATCTACTAGAGAAGCGGGTAGAGCGAACCGAAACACGGGCAGTTGGAATAAGTTCACTAATCTCAGAAGAACATTTCCCATAGTTGTATCTATAGAACAGTGATACACAACCCACATTCCGACGATGTTCCAATGAGTCAATAGAATTGGATACCCTACTGTCATTGATGAGCATCAACGCCCTCCTTTGCACACGGTCCAGTAGCTCCAAAATAGACTTTGAAGCTCCTGCCCATATATGGGAGTTGTATTCCATTTTCGGTCGGATGTAAGCGGTATAGATTTTAAGGAGATCAGAAGGAGTGAAGTAAATCTTTACACCGTTTTAGAAAACCAAGACACTTGATTGCTTCTTTCGACACTTGAAAAACATGCTCGTTCCAACGAACATCACATTGAATTCTCATGCCTAGAACATCAAGAGTATCCGACTCCTCAATACCTACACCAGCCATATATACAGATGACATTGTTGAAGCCATGGCCCTATGGGTCAACATACAACATTGAGTCTTCAGCGCATTAAAATCAACCCTATTCGCTTTACCCCACTCGGAGATTATTAACAGGTCTTGATTGAGTGTGTGATTCATTGTCCGCCTTTTGCCGCCAACCTCCAAGAGGCTTGGCCTGCAATTAAAGGAAAATGAATGACAAATGCTGCTGTCATCTGCGAAAGAGTATATAGAGTTCAAAGTTCGATCAAGAAGGTCGTTCAGAAAGATAAGGAAAAGAGAAAGAGAAAGAACGGAACCTTGGGGTAACCCTGAATTAAGCTGAAACTCATTGGATGAGACCCCATCAATAACAACACGTATTGTTCGATCTCTGAGAAAACTCGATATAAATTGAGAGAAGTCATTACCGACCCTAAATGCAATAAGCTTTGATAACAGTGCACCGTGCCACAAATATATATAAATATCCAGAGCAACCACTTTACTTTCGCCAAAATTGCGAATGGATCGATTCCAGCGCTCAGAAAGTAGAGCTAACAGGTCTCCCGTGGAACGATTTCTACAGCAGCCATACTGACGATCATTAATAAGTGAGTTGGCCTCTAGGTAGAAGATGGAAATTGATCATGCTCTCCATCACCTTTGAGAGTGCAGAGCAGATTGCAATTGGACGGTAATTTTCAGGGTTATTAGCCGCACCCTGTTTAGGGCATTAACAGCCTTCCAGCAAAAGGGAAAGACTCCCGCACGGTACGAAAGGCTGAAAAGGTTGGTCAATGGACTGGCTAGCATCGAAGAACACTTTTTCAGCACCAGTGCTGGTTCCGAAAGAACCTTTTTAACTGCACGTGCTCGGAAGAATATTTTAGGCATAGTACAAGATACTCTTTCGAGTTCGGGCAGTGGTTGATCGCTATCCGGCAAAAATGAATTTTTTGCAAAAAGTTCAGCTAAAAGGTTAGCCTTATCAACCGGGTCAGTGAATATTTGGTCATACATTATAAGAGTTGGGATTGCAGAACTACCATTATTCTTTACTCTTTTAACAAATGACCAAAAGCTCTTGCTGCCCCGAGGAGCAGAAAGAACTTTAGCACGAAGACGCTGATCGTGAAGAAACTTTGCCCGCCTTAGTACTTTAGCACATTCGGTACTCGCCTGTTTGCGTAGCAGTTCAATGACGGAATTTTTATTTTCACGCCAAAGTCTGAATGCTACCTCTCTGGATCTGACTGCATCTCTTCAAGTCTGGTTAAACCAAGATTTTTGATTAGGTTTAGCCGAAATGTACTTTGATGTAATGAATAATCTCATACCAAGCACAATTATTTTTTCCACCATTATCGCTGCAGCGTCAATATAATGTTTCTAAAGAGTGATTTTTTAAGAGCTACAGGAAAGTTTTCAAAAAAAAAAAAAAACACATAAAATTCAGAAAAGTGCATGAAATCTTTATTTGAATCGATAGTACGGTCCATATAATTTAATGTTTGAAGATTATTTCATGCAAATGTTGACCGTGACTGCGCCTCAAATGGTCCATCCCCTTAGTCCAATTTTGGCATACTCTTTCCAACATTTCGGCCGGTATCTCACGAATAAATGCTTCAATGTTGTCTTCCAATGCGTCAATTGAAGCGGGATTGTCTGTATAGACATGAGCTTTAACATAGCCCCGAAAATAGGCTAAAGGCGTTAAATCGCACGATCTAGGCGGCCAATTGACCGGTCCCGAACGTGAAATAAAATGTTCACCGAACTCTCCTCTCAATAAGTCCATTGTTGCGCGTGCTGTGTGGCATGTGGCACCGTCTTGTTGAATCCACATGTCATGCAAGTCAAGCTCTTCCATTTTGGGCAAAAAAAAGTTGGATATCATCTCTCGGTATCATATCATATCGGTTGGATATCATCTCGCGATGAACTTTCTTAACAGAGCACGCATTTTGATAATAAAATTCAATAACTTGCAAGCGTTGTTCGTTTTTAAGACGATTTATGGTTAAATTATAGACCAAACTGAAGATGTTTGACAATGAAACAAAACACGAAACGTGCGTCAGCTGTTTAAACCAGTGTTGCCAAAAAGATAATAGCTAAAAAATCACCCTTTATTTATTATATTGCACACTTTAATTTTTTGTTTTTTCTTTGTTCATATATTTTTGACAGCTAGTTCAGACAAACTAGCGATAATTTTTTATCAAAATTGGAGATGACAGTCAATTTTTCTAGGTTCACAACTAGGCTCAAAATGAACAAAGTAGGTTCGCTCTCAAAATTTTTTATGTCGAATCATGTATGTAGATTCCATCATGATTGGGGCGCGAACCGTGAATGAGAGAGCGAACCGCGAATCTTGCTGTCCGTGTGAACATGGCATAAAAAAAAGTAAGAAAATTATAGTCGGTCTATACAATACCCATCCATATAATTAGATATAGAAAATAAGCAAAAACCAAATTTGAGTGGCATTATTATTAATTTTTTATGCTATATTTATATGGAGACTAGGTCGAAAAATGGTAAGGTCACTTATTTTTTGCAAAAACATATACAAAGCAAATTTCAGAAAAATCTGTGCAATATTTTTGTTTTTTGACAGATTTAA
Source organism: Cordilura impudica (assembly GCA_963682025.1). NCBI lineage: Eukaryota > Metazoa > Arthropoda > Insecta > Diptera > Scathophagidae > Cordilura > Cordilura impudica. The sequence continues at coordinate 74,104,351 of OY821517.1, read as the reverse complement.
GTGAAAATCGGGGATCAGCCCCATATGGGAGCTATGACTATAAATTGCCATATAGGGTTTAGTTTTGTACTACCGATTAATGAATGTATTAAACATACAGAAACCCAATTTGATTGAGATCTATATGATTATTTGTATATTATGGCAATTTAACTCGATCTCATAGGGTTCATTTGTATGGGGACTTGGTCTGACATGAACCGATTTTCACCAATATCAATAGCGTCTATCCTATGGCTGGTGGAAACTTATATATGTACTAAATTTCATCGAAATATATTTATATTTCCATACTGTAGTTTTGTTACAAGGTTTACATAACCACACACAGACGGACAGAAGGGCGGACGGACGGACATAGCTAAATTGACTCAGAAAGTGATACTGAACACAAAGTCTTTATACCCTGAACCAGCGGTGGCGTTGGGGGAAAATGAACCAGCAAAGACGGAACTACCCACTGGCTTACATACGAGTTAATTAACAATTTACAGTAAAATATCGAAATATTTTGTATTTTAACTGCAAAAATGTTTTTTAATATTAAACATTGTGAAATGACGTGTAAGGAATGCTTATTAAATGTAAAAATTTCATATTTTCTAAAAATGATATAAAAAATAAAAACTTGTAGCGGGGAATATTGAACGTTAAATACTTTCGCTTTTTTTCGAATTTTTTGGGTCTGACCAAGAATCATACAGTTTTTTTTTGCATAATAATTGAAGTAAGGAGTCCAATTGCACAATTGTTCCGTTATTTAGGAAAATTTACACAAAAAAAAAGAATGGATTGACACTAGTCTGATTTGAACCAGCAAACACAGAATTTGTAGACAAAAACTCTATCCACTTTGTCATATACGAGCCGATGAATCTATAATATTAATAGGCTAGGCGATTTCTTGTGACCGATGTTTTGTTCTACCGTTTTATCCCGATTTTGACCAAACGTATGTTATTTGAAAGGTATTTCTTTTTAGTCGTTTTGCAGATTTACAGATTTTTAAATTTTTTCCTTTGTTATGAGTAAATTGCATTTAAAGTTGCTACTAACACATACATAAAATTATACATATGCTATGTGCGTTTTATTAAATTTTTAATGTGTTCGTTAATGAGTTTGTTATCTTCATTCACAATAATAATAAAACATAAAAGTGTTGGTTTGTAAATTGGCTAAGATGAAAACCAAGCCGCCTAGAAATTTCACTCGAATTTTGAGCGCTGGAATCTGCTAGTGTTTTAATTATTAGCAATACTTTAGAGAAATATATACAATGTCTGAGCTATGAAAACATTATTCTTTTACATATTATGAAAACATTTAGCCTAGACAATAAATTATGGGTTGTCTGGGCTAAATTTGTGAATACAAACATATCTAGTAACAATATTTTTGTTGATCAATCGAACCCAGTTTCGGTTTGCACATCCTCTTATATGTATGATTCTTGATATTAAATTCGTCTAGAAAATTTGTATGGAAAAAATTTAAAAAACTCAGTATGTTCCATGTAAATATTTCACATAATCGTTACATTTAAGTTATAGCTTTGGCTTTTATATTAAATTTTATCGAAATATCTCTATAATTGACAATTGAAGGAACATCCTCGCTGACCGGATGAAGTGTATAACAATTGTATCTGAATAGTCTATTGGTAAAAAGTGTCCTGTCTAAATTAAATGTGCTTAGCATTTAAGAAAATATTTTTTCCCTAATCTAATAATTACCTAGCTCTCACGTTACTACTGATCAAAAATCCACTAAATAATTATTCAAACCCTTTTGTGGCCTTTATGTGGGCATAATATTTAATAAAAATTAAGCAATTTTAAACTGAATTTGATTAAAATAATTTTCATTTTAACATCATTGTTTTTGAAATGAAACTGACAGTAACGTTTAAAGTTTTCTTTGTTTATTTTTTATATATTATTTTGATTTGAACAATAGTTAGTAATAAATCGCTCGATTATATAAGTATGTATGTAATATGTAATTTCCTTTGTAGGCTATAACAATTTTCATTGTTTTTTTTTATTATTGATTTTAAATGAAACAATTAATAAAACCATAGAAATTGTAAAATCTTTGTGTTTTCTTTGTTTTTGTACAAAAAGATTTTTTTTGTTTGTTTTACCCATAAACATGTGCACGGCTATTTCAAAATATTTAAAATGAACAAATTAACATATCTATCAATTAATTAATGCGCAAAATATCTATATTGTATAATAGTTATATTAAAAGACACAGCTACTTTTGATGATTTTGATGATTTATGCTTAACAAATGTTTTTAAAAATCTTTGGACAACTTAATTCTGTTTTAGTAGTGAATTTTGAAAATCTGTTAAGCGCTGTTAACTCTGTTTTTTGAATTGAGTAAATTTTTTATTGCCTACGAATCATTAACCCTTAAAGAAGGCATATGTTACCATTTGGCAATAAATCGTTTTTTAAATAAAAAAAAGAAAAAGAAAAAATAGCTTTTGAAAAAGGAAATCGTTAATTTACTCATGGTGCCCCTTGGACACATTGTTTTAGTTTATTTAAATCTTTGAGTATTTTTCTTGGAATGTACATAAGGAGTGAGATCGAAAAAATCTTAAGATACATAAAATGTAATAATAAGGAAGCCGGAAGCCATTGAATCTAGAGTTTTGAGTTTTTGTTTTATATTTAATTGAAATTATATTAGAGCCCACAACAATAGATAAATTTTATAGTTCTAATCACTACTTATTAGACCTTTTCCGGAAATCCTTCCATTAGGGATTTTATAGTGATTTCTGTAACTTTTGGAACAGTTAGTCCATCTTTAAAATCTTTGTGCCCTTCAACTTCCTTTTCACAAGAGATCAGTATATCTCCTATGGCCTAAGCTCTGGACAGCATTGAAGGATGTGCCACTTGTACCACTCTAGCGCTTTCTTAGCGTGGCGACAGGATGCCAAATCGAGCCAAAAATATATGGACACATTCTATTCTGGTTTTTTATGCGAACACTAATATAAATTTCGGTATTTATAGAGTCCGTTGCTACAAATGACTCGCTTCTTTTGCCGAAACTGCATATTGCTTGCCATATCAAAACTTTTTTTCTTTTTCTTTTGGGTCCAAAATTTTTTAGACTTTTGTGTGTTTAAAACCTGGATTGGCTTTAACTTTTCGCACCAAATAGTCCAAGCACTTGGCCAACCGGGTTACTTTTCTATCGGATGTGTTGGAATCTCATTTCAATAATCTTTCTTATTGCTTGGCCTTAAACACGTCTTATGGACCTTTCTTTCTTCCCGAACTATGTTTAATGTCAGTGGTCAAATTCTCTTGATACATTCTTATAACATGGAAAAAGGGTGCAAAGTTAGCGACGAAAGTTAACCACGTTTTTCAAAAGTGTCAAAATGTTATCGTCACAAAAATTCTGTTAATTTAACAGTCTGTTAAGTTTTTAACATTTTTGAAAAACGTAGTTAACATTCGTCGCTAAATTCACACCCTTACATCGAAAACAACTTTACGGCACACTTTTGATTCTTTGGCCAAATTTTTGTAGAACAAAGTTGGATTTTATTGATAAAAAAAACACGAAAATTATAGTCGGTTTGACGGGCTATACGATATCCCATACCAAGAGTTTTAAGAAAGGGTGTTAGGTCCACCTAATTGGATGTAGAAAAAAAAGCATAAACCAAATTTAAGAGGCATCGTTATGAATATGTTGCCTGCCAATACGAAATATTTCATATAGTATGCTATATTTCATATAGTATGCTATATTTCATATGGGGACTAGGTCCAAAAATGGACTGATCATTACCACATTTGATGAATTTACTTATTTTTTTACAAAAACATATATAAACAAAATTTGATAAAAATTTGTGCAATATTTTGGTTTTTTGATAGATATAAGTGAATATCGGGTGCACCTATATATGGGGACTATGACTAAAAATGGCCTTACGGAGTTTATTTTCGAACTACTGGGATTAATGGGTATAATAGTCAAACAAAAATAAAATTTGAGCGATAAAGTTTATGTTAACTTTTAGGGCTAATTAAGTCGATCTCATAGGGTTCAGTTGCATGGGGACTAGGTTTGAACATTTGCGAATGTTCACCAATTCCAATAGCGAAATTTAATCAAAGAATATTTTAATTTGCGACCTGTAGTTTGATTTCAAGGTTTACATGGTTACACACACAGGCATACGGACAGATAGACAAACGGACGGACGGAAATCTCTAACTCGACTTAGAAAATGAACAAGTACAATTAATTTTTTAAAAATACATGCTTTAACAATCTCTCAGATTAACCGCGAGAAATAATGATCAAATATTATTAACTAACTAGCAGATTCCAGCGCTTGAAATTCGAGTACAATTTCTAGGCAACTTTATTTTTCAACTTAATTCACAAACCAACACTTTTTTAGTTTATTATTATTGTGAATGAAGATAACAAACTCATTAACAAATTTAATAAACACATCATAGCATATGTATAATTTTATGTATGTGTTAGTAACAACTTTAAAAGCAATTTACTCAAAATAAAGGGCAAAATTTAAAAATCTGTAAATCTGGAAAACAGCCAAAAAGAAATATCTTTCAAATAATATATGTTTGGTCAAAATCGGGATAAAACGGTAGAACAAAACATCGGTCACAAGAAATCGCCTAGCTTATTAATATTTTAGATGTGTTGTTGTAAATAACAGTTATTTTGAAATTTTGCAACAAAAAAAAAAAAAAATGTCGGTGAACTGATTCAAGTATTAAATTTTGATCGTTGTGTTTGTTTGTTTATACTTGCTTGAAAAACTAAAAATAAAAAAAAAAAAAAGAAATATTTCAGCTTGAAAAATTAAAATTAAAAAATTATTTTTATTTCTGCTCGAAAACAATGTCAAGAAATAATTTTTATTTAGCGATCTTTATGATAAAAGGTATAACTGTTACGCTGCTGCCTGATTGTCATCCACTTTATTCAAATACAGAAAACTTCCAGAGCTCTAGCTAGTCGGATAGCTGGTGAAAAAATAATTACGAAACTCCGTTACAAATATATATAAAAAAAAATAGTTCCAGATAAATAACTAACTAATAAATAACTAACAAGAGAGTTAAATTCGACTGCGCCGAATCTTTGATTCGATATTATAACCAATATTTGGTACGGTTACCATTTTGATACAGTTACCTAATCTTTAAGTTTTAATACCGATTTAAATTTATAGTTAATTAATATTCCTCTTGACCAGTACACACAGAAAAAAATTCATCAATCGAATTGTTCTAAAGTTTAACTACTGAATTTTTGATTGTATTTATAGAATTTTTATAACAACAATAAAATATTTACTATTAAGAAAATAGAATCGTAATTGCCAAAATTCGGTTATTAACTTCATCGAAATTCGGTTGGCAATAAAGTTGGTACCCATAACGAATCTGTATTCTGGGTGTATTTATTATGATGTTTTTTTTCCATCGAAAAAATTAACTTGCATCTAAAAATGTCATTATTTTTATATTATTAGAGTTGTGTATGACCATACACGTATACTCATGAAGCAAATGCTACAAAAACAATGACCACAACAACAACAAAGTTAGAATTACAGCCATAATAAGAACAACATCGAAAAAAATCATATTTTTGGTTATATAAAATTTTTTTTTACATTTTCTTTGAAATTTCGGGACCTATTTATCCAATTTTTATACCCTATACCACTATGTGGTTTGGGTATAATGACTTTGTGCTGCTGTTTGTAACAACCAAAAATATTTGACCTAGACCCATCTTTAATTATACCGATCGAATCAGAATCACTTTCTGAGTTGATTTAACAATGTCCGTCCGTCCGTCCGTCCGTCCGTCTGTGTGTCCATGTAAAGCTTGTAATCAAACTGCAGGTCGCAAATATGAATATATTTTGATGAAATTTGGTATATAAGCTTTTATCGGCCATGGGATGAACGCTATTGAAATTGGTGAGAATCGGTCCATGTTCAGACCTAGCCCCCATACAAATTACCCATATGAAATCGACATAAATTGCCATAAGATCCAAATTGTCATATAGGTCTTACTCAAATTGGGTTTGTATGCGTTCATTACATCCACTAATGAGTAGTCCAAAAATGATCCCTTTGACCCCATATAGAGCTGCTTCCCGATCTTCACTTAAATCTATCAAAAAACAAAAATAATGCACTGATTCTTCTCAAATTTTGTTTGTACATATTTTTGCAAAATACAAGAGACTTTACCAAACATGATCAGGATCGGTCCATTTTTGGACCTAGTCCCTTTATAGATATAGCATCCGATATGAACTTTTTCATATCTGCAGCCAAAAAAATTAATAAAAATCCCACTAAAATTTGGTTTTAGCTTATTTTCAATGTCCAGTTAGTTGGGACTAAGAGATAGGGTTTCTAAACGCATGGTATAGGGTATCGTATAGTCGGTCTAGACCGACTATAATTTTCTTACTTGTTTTGATTTTAAATAGCAACCTGCTCATGATGTCAACGAATAATTTTCACTAAAAATAAGTAACCGATCTAACCTATTGAGGGCGCGATCGTCATATCCACAAACGGACAGACAGACATCGCTATATCAATTCCTCTTGTTATAAAGATCAAATATATACATATATAATTTATGGGGTCCAGATTTTTTTTAAATTATTAAAAACTTGTACCCTCTGCACATTTTATTTAATATCAAAAAGATTAAAATTTTTTGCTTCCCCTGTAAAAAAAAACTAACAATATGTTCTGTTTGTATTTTGTTTGAAACTGGTTAGTTTGTCTTTTCATCAAATATTCTCAAAAAATAAACAATAGACTAAATGGACTAACCTCTACTCTTACTTTTGTTCATGCATTTTTCATTCTATTGAGAACCATTTAAATACTTTATCAATATTTAACTTTCTTAAAACACAAAAATGTCAAACTTTTTCCATTAGCTACCGCAACTGGTCAAAAGAAACGAAACGAAAAATCAAACAAATACAAAGTTGAAGGGGTCAAATACCCCGTTACAAACCTGTATACAACTTTGGCATTCTTTAAATTTTTTTCATAATATTAAAACCTAAACAAATCAATAAACAAGCAGAAATATTTTTTATATTAAATGCCGCCCGATCGATCGAATAACGCCAATATTTAATTTATGCAAACTAACAGCCAGTCTAAACAATAGATACTCACTCTATTCTCTATAATTTGAATGGTTTTGGCATATGGTTTTGAAAAAGAAATCAATGAGTTAGTTTGCTTTCATGCTGTCAAATTTAAACTGTTTCTTTGTCTTCTTTTCTGTTTTTGTTTTTATTGGTCATACAGACAATAAAATAGAAAAAAAAAAAAAAAAAAAAAAAACGTAAAAAACTAACAAAACTATTAAAGAAAACAACAAAATGTTAAAATTTCACACTTACTTTAAAAATACTTTCGGTTATTTTGTATCTGCTTGTCTTGCAATTTGACGGTGTGACCGTGTTATACTACTGTTCGTATTAGTTACACTCAGGAAAATTATGTTAGCAAAACTATTTGGTTAAACATGATGTATTTAAGCATAACACTTCACGGTAAGAGACAGAGGTCATACATAGATTGACAACTCTGTAATCTTAGAATGATGAACTATTCTTTTCTGCTTTTGAATCCATTTTTATTCTTGAACACAATTTCCAAAATTTTTACTTCCAAAAATACTCTTAACATTTCGATACACTTGGAGTAATACGATTTGACAAACTTTTCTTACCGACATGACTTCCTCATCCTTGTAAAATTTATTTTCTTTCCCTGAAGCCATCGTTTTAAATTTGGAAACAAATAGTAGTCGCTGGGAAACAGATCTGGAGAATTAGGGGAAACAACTCCACAGTACATTTTAAATCATGAATACGTTTCTGTTTTTGGTCTATACTTCAAAAAACGTGGCATCCATAGCGATTGAAGGCTTTTTCGTACACAAATGCTCATGTAATATAGGCCGATTTGTTTTTAGATACCAGCAATCGCACTTGCTATCGATTATCCCAAAACAATTCGATTGACTACCTGATTTGACCAACATGTGACTGTTTTGCATCATTGGCGACTGTAAAATTAAGAATAACACTTTTTTTTTTATCCCATACCACTATGTGGTCAGACCTTTTATTATACCGATCGACTCAGAATCACTTTTTGAGCCCATTTAGCGATGTCCATCTGTCCGTCCGTCCGTCTGTGTGTCCATGTAAACTTTGTAATCAAACTACAGGTCTCAAATGTGAATATATTTTGATGAAATTAAATATATAAGCTTCTATCAGCCATAGAATGAATGTTATTGAAATTGATTAAAATCGGTTCATGTTCAGATCTAGTCCCCATACAAGTGATCCCTATGAGATTGACCTAAATTGCCATAAGATCCAAATTATCATATAGATCTTAGTAAAATTGGGTTTGTATGTGTTTGTTGTATCAATTAATCAGTAGTCCAAAAATAATCCCTATTGGACAATTCTTAGTGATAGGCCCCACATAGAGCTGCTTCCCGATCTTCACTTAAATCTATCAAAAAACAAAAATATTGCACAGATTTTTCTCAAATTTGGTTTGTATATATTTTTCAAAATATAAGTGACTTTACCAAATATGGTCAGGATCGGTCCATTTTTTGACCTAGTCCACATATCAATATAGCACCCGATATGAACTTTTTCATATCTGCAGCCAAAAAAATTAATAACAATGTCACTCAAATTTGGTTTTTGCCTATTTTCTATATCCAGTTAGTTGGACCTATCTCTTCGGGTTTCTAAACCATGGTATAAGGTATCGTATAGTCGGTCTGACCGACTTAATTTTCTTACTTGTTTTATTATAGATTCGTCATTTTTTTTTTGTTAATAATTAATATTTTATTTCCTTTTGATTCAACTTGTTTCTTTTGTTTTTAAATGTCAATTTTTCAATTACTGCGTTGTAATTTTCTACTTCAATATGAAAAAAAAACACAGTAGTATCATTTAGTAGTGCTCAAGTTTGGCAAGATTTTGTGAGATTTTGCACAAATCTAGATTTTGCACAAATCTAGTAAAAATGAGCTAGATTTCGCTCAAAATCTCGTATATACTAGATTTTGCTTAGATGTAAACGCCCTATTAAATCTATCCAAAAACAAAAATATTTCACACATTTTTATCAAATTTTGTTTGTAAATGTTTTTGCAAAAATAAGTGACCTTATCAAATATAATCAGGATATGTCAATTTTTCGAGCTAGTCATATAAATTTAGCTTCCAATATGAACTTTTTCATATCCGATCCCAAAATATCAACCGTATTTATTTCAAATGAGCATAAAAATTATGGAATTATTGATCATACACCACAAACAATGAGAAATTTTCTGCTTTTGAAAGATTTACGTGGGTTAACACCTCGCAAAAAGCCACATGACAAGCATTGTAGTGGTATTAGATGTAGTGGTATGGATGATGATTGAAGCAAAATCAAAATCAATTGACATGCGATTTTGATGTGTGTATATCGTTGATCGTCCTGCATGGTCTCATTTTTTATGTGACTTCGAAGCGAATGGATGTAGAATTGTCGGAAGAAAAGAAAAACGTGTTAGAATTGATAGAAGACCTGGTGTTTACAGCTCAAAATCAAATACTATGAAGTATCGTGTAAGAGAAAAGCTTCATGCACACATACATGAATTTGACGTCAAGCATTTTGACCGTGTAAACTGGCCTTAACATGTAAGCGTAAGAAAAAAAACATGTGAGTCCGATCCCAAGGGAGATGTGTAAACATATAATAATTAAAGAAAACATCAACATCATATTTTCCAGTGCATAAAAAATAAGTCGATTATGCTGTTTTCTGAAATTCAATTGATGTTTTCTGAAATGCAATTGATGTTTTCTGAAATTCAATTGATGCTTTCTGAAATACAATTAATGTTTTCTGAAATACAATTGATGTTTTCTGAAATACAATTGATGTTTTCTGAAATTCTATTGATGTTTTCTGAAATTCAATTGATGTTTTCTGAAACTCGAATGATGTTTTCTGAAATTATATTGATGTTTTCAGAAATTCTATTTATGTTTTCTGAAATTCAAATGATGTTTTCTGAAACTCGAATGATGTTTTCTGAAATTATATTGATGTTTTCTGAAATTCTATTTATGTTTTCTGAAATTCAATTGATGTTTTCTGAAATACAATTGATGTTTTCTGAAATACAATTGATGTTTTCTGAAATTCTAATTATGTTTTCTGAAATTCAAATGATGTTTTCTGAAATGCAATTGATGTTTTCTGAAATACAATTGATGTTTTCTGAAATTATATTGATGTTTTCAGAAATTCTATTTATGTTTTCTGAAATTCAAATGATGTTTTCTGAAACTCGAATGATGTTTTCTGAAATTATATTGATGTTTTCTGAAATTCTATTTATGTTTTCTGAAATTCTATTGATGTTTTCTGAAATACAATTGATGTTTTCTGAAATACAATTGATGTTTTCTGAAATTCTATTGATGTTTTCTGAAATTCTATTTATATTTTATGAAATTCAAAAGATGTTTTCTGAAATACAATTGATGTTTTCTGAAATACAATTGATGTTTTCTGAAATTCTATTGATGTTTTCTGAAATTCAATTGATGTTTTCTGAAACTCGAATGATGTTTTCTGAAATACAATTGATGTTTTCTGAAATACAATTGATGTTTTCTGAAATTCTATTGATGTTTTCTGAAATTCAATTGATGTTTTCTGAAACTCGAATGATGTTTTCTGAAATTATATTGATGTTTTCTGAAATTCTATTTATGTTTTCTGAAATTCAAATGATGTTTTCTGAAACTCGAATGATGTTTTCTGAAATTATATTGATGTTTTCTGAAATTCTATTTATGTTTTCTGAAATTCAATTGATGTTTTCTGAAATACAATTGATGTTTTCTGAAATTCTATTTATATTTTATGAAATTCAAAAGATGTTTTCTGAAATACAATTGATGTTTTCTGAAATACAATTGATGTTTTCTGAAATTCTATTGATGTTTTCTGAAATTCAATTGATGTTTTCTGAAACTCGAATGATGTTTTCTGAAATTATATTGATGTTTTCTGAAATTCTATTTATGTTTTCTGAAATTCAAATGATGTTTTCTGAAATACAATTGATGTTTTCTGAAATTCTATTGATGTTTTCTGAAATTCTATTTATATTTTATGAAATTCAAAAGATGTTTTCTGGAATACAATTGATGTTTTCTGAAATACAATTGATGTTTTCTGAAATTCTATTTATATTTTATGAAATTCAAAAGATGTTTTCTGAAATACAATTGATGTTTTCTGAAATACAATTGATGTTTTCTGAAATTCTATTTATATTTTATGAAATTCAAAAGATGTTTTCTGAAATACAATTGATGTTTTCTGAAATACAATTGATGTTTTCTGAAATTCTATTGATGTTTTCTGAAATTCAAATGATGTTTTCTGAAACTCGAATGTTTTCTGAAATTATATTGATGTTTTCTGAAATTCTATTGTTTTCTGAAATTCAATTGATGTTTTCTGAAACTCGAATGATGTTTTCTGAAATTATATTGATGTTTTCTGAAATTCTATTTATGTTTTCTGAAATTCAAATGATGTTTTCTGAAATACAATTGATGTTTTCTGAAATTCTATTGATGTTTTCTGAAATTCTATTTATATTTTATGAAATTCAAAAGATGTTTTCTGAAATACAATTGATGTTTTCTGAAATACAATTGATGTTTTCTGAAATTCTATTTATATTTTATGAAATTCAAAAGATGTTTTCTGAAATACAATTGATGTTTTCTGAAATACAATTGATGTTTTCTGAAATTCTATTGATGTTTTCTGAAATTCTATTTATATTTTCTGAAATTCAAAAGATGTTTTCTGAAATACAATTGATGTTTTCTGAAATACAATTGATGTTTTCTGAAATTCTATTGATGTTTTCTGAAATTCAATTGATGTTTTCTGAAACTCGAATGATGTTTTCTGAAATTTTATTGATGTTTTCTAAAATTCTATTTATGTTTTCTGAAATTCAAATGATGTTTTCTGAAACTCGAATGATGTTTTCTGAAATTATATTGATGTTTTCTGAAATTCTATTAATGTTTTCTGAAATTCAATTGATGTTTTCTGAAACTCGAATGATGTTTTCTGAAATTATATTGATGTTTTCTGAAATTCTATTTATGTTTTCTGAAATTCAAATGATGTTTTCTGAAATACAATTGATGTTTTCTGAAATTCTATTGATGTTTTCTGAAATTCAAATGATGTTTTCTGAAACTCGAATGTTTTCTGAAATTATATTGATGTTTTCTGAAATTCTATTGATGTTTTCTGAAATTCAATTGATGTTTTCTGAAACTCGAATGATGTTTTCTGAAATTATATTGATGTTTTCTGAAATTCTATTAATGTTTTCTGAAATTCAATTGATGTTTTCTGAAACCCGAATAATGTTTTCTGAAATTATATTGATGTTTTCTGAAATTCAATTGATGTTTTCTGAAACTCGAATGATGTTTTCTGAAATTATATTGATGTTTTCTGAAATTCAAATAATGTTTTCTGAAATTATATTGATGGTTTCTGAAATACAATTGATGTTTTTTGAAAGACAATTGGAAAATGTTTAGAAAAGAACATATCATAATTTTTTCACCAGTACAATCATAAGTCACACAGCGTTATCTGCTTCAGCTCACACCGATATGAGTTACGCTGTTTTTGTGATTGTATTGTGAAATAGAAATTTACCCCCCTGCGCGTATAGATGTTTACACATCAAAATTCAGCGTAACATATGAGCGTAAGAAAAAATCGGTGCGAGTTATGATATATAGTAACCTGTATGAAAATGCAAAATAAAAAACGAAAAATTAAAAATAAAAAATGAAAAAGGAAAAACAAAAAATAAAAAATGAAAAAGGAAAAATAAAAAATGAAAAGGAAAAAGGAAAAATAAAAATGAAAAATAAACAAGTAAGAAAATTATAGTCGGTCTCGACCGACTATACGATACCCTATACCATGCGTTTAGAAACCGTATCTCCTAGGCCCAACTAACTGGACATAGAAAATAAGCAAAAACCAAATTTTAGTGAGATTTTTATTAATTTTTTTGGCTGCAGATATGAAAAAGTTCATATCGGATGATATATCTATATGGGGACTAGGTCCAAAAAAGGACCGATCCTGATCCATGGTTGGTAAAGTCTCTTGTATTTTGCGAAAATATATACAAACAAAATTTGAGAAGAATCAGTGCAATATTTTTGTTTTTTAATAGATTTAAGTGAAGATCGGGAACCACCTCTATATGGGGCCAAAGGGATCATTTTTGGACTACTCATTAATGGATGTAATGAACGCATACAAACCCAAATTGAGTAAGATCTATATGACAATTTGGATCTTATGGCAATTTATGTCGATTTCATAGGGGTAATTTGTATGGGGGCTAGGTCTGAACATGGACCGATTCTCACCAATTTCAATAGCTTTCATCCCATGGCCGATAAAAGCTTATATACCAAATTTCATCAAAATATATTCATATTTGCGACCTGCAGTTTGATTACAAGGTTTACATGGACACACAGACGGACGGACGGACGGTCGGTCGGACATTGTTAAATCAACTCAGAAAGTGATTCTGATTCGATCGGTATAGGTCAAATATTTTTGGTAGTTACAAACAGCAGCACAAAGTCATTATACCCAAACCACATAGTGGTATAGGGTATAAAAATGAAAAATAAAAATGAAAAATAAAAAATGAAAAACGCAAAATTAAAAATGAAAAATACTAAATACAAAATGAAAAATAAAAAATGAAAAATGAAAAATAAAAAATGAAAAATAAAAAAAGAGAAATAAAAATGAAAAATAAAAATGAAAAATGCTCAAAACGAAAAATGAAAAATACTAAATACAAAATGAAAAAATGAAAAATAAAAAATAAAAATGAAAAATAAAATTGAAAAATGAAAAATGAAAAATGAAAAATAAAAAATTAAAAATAAAAAATGAGAAATGAAAAATAAAAATAAAAAAATGAAAAATTAAAAACGCAAAATGAAAAATGAAAAATACAAAATGAAATATGGAATATAAAAAATTAAAAATAAAAAATGAAAAATGAAAAATGTAAAATGAAAAATGAAAAATAAAAAATGAAAAATAAAATTGAAAAATGAAAAATGAAAAATAAAAAATAAAAAATTAAAAATAATATTGAAAAAGAAAAAATTAAAAATAATAAATGAAAAATAAAATTGAAAAATGAAAAATGAAAAATGAAAAATGTAAAATGAAAAATAAAAAATGAAAAATAAAAAATGAAAAATAAAATTGAAAAATGAAAAATGAAAAATGAAAAATGAAAAATGAAAAATAAAAAATTAAAAATAATATTGAAAAAGAAAAAATTAAAAATAAAATTGAAAAATTAAAAATAAAATTGAAAAATTAAAAATAAAAAATGAAAAATAAAAAATGAAAAATGAAAAATAAAAAATGAGAGATAAAAAATGAGAAATGAAAAATAAGAAATGGAAAATGAAGAATGACAGATGAAAAATTAAAAATTAAAAATATAAAATAAAAACGAAAAATTAAAAATTAACCGGTTGAAATAATAAATAATAATAATTATTTTTATATTAGCAGAGCTCCCGCAGTTGATTGCTATAAGGGATACATAGATGACACTTTTTGAAAAAAGTGCCATAAAAAAAACTTTAATTTCTAGATGTTTACACATCTCTCCTGTGATCGGACTCACATGATTTTTTTTAAACTACGACTCCTTTCATTTAAATATAATAGCTGTCCAACTTTTTTTTTTGTTCACTGTATGGAACTTATTTTTTAACGTGAGTGTATGACCCGCTTTAAACAGGGTATTTGTTAAATATACATGAAACGCACTTTTTTTGTAGATATAACTTGCAAATCTTCTTTAGAGACACGCATAAAATCGATTTAAATCATCATATGAACGAGTATATATATATGTATGTATATATAAAATTTTTAGAAATATGTATTTGTTTTGACTATTTTTTCTTCGATTGAAATTGTTTATTGTTATGATTACTGTGTGTGTATGAAAGTGTGTGCGTATGTGAGTGTGTGTTCATTAATAGACCCCCCTCTATTTATTTTGAACATGTTAAAACAGTAATTTCTTTTTTCTTTTATTTTTATTCATCCAGTTTTTTTCTTCTTCTTCATGTAGTCTTACCACATATTTAGAAATTCCATAGCTAAATTACGAATTTCGGTTAACTATCAAAATGAAATTAAAAAATAAACCTTCTCCTTTTCGATTTCTAAACCAATAATAATGTAATAAATTTATATTATGAAATTTTGTTTCGAAATTTTTAGCCTTAATCTAATAAATATTCAAAGAAATCATTAACAGAAAAACCATAAATCTATATAATTAAGATTAATTATTTTTAAATAATAGAAATAAACTATATAATATTGTTTTAAACTCATATGTTTATAATATTAAAAGTAAAAGTATTTCACTATTGTTGGAAACTTTTAGTTTTCTAAGCCGTTTAACTTAGGTTTTATAAATTTTTTTAAATTTTTTTTTTACAAATACCTTTTTTTAGTATCTTTTGTTTGCTGGTTCTATCTTATCTTATCAGCATATTTTTAAATATTATTTTTGTTTTTTTGCAAATGAATTTCTGTATTAAATTTTGCGGTATTTTCAGTCATGTGTGTTTTTTTTTATAATTATTTCATATACATTTTTCATATCAGCTCGCTGATATTACTTTTTTTACCCTTATCAAACTTTATTTTTGATTGCTTTTACTCACTCATTCTCTAGATTTGATATTTTGGCTAATAAATATTTAACTGACATTTAGTATTGGTTGTTGCTTCGTCTAATATCTAAATATAATTCCGTATATGAATACGAACTGCACTTAGAAAAAATATGGTACCAACAGTACAATATATTTCACATATTTTTAGAACTCTCAACAGGAAAGTGTTAGTAGAACACTTAAGGTGTTTCGAACATGCACTCCCACAACTATTCCACAAATATTTTCAGATTTTGTTAATTCGCTTTTTTTCTCGGTTACTTCACCCCCCCAAGGGATGATACCATATGATCTCTAAGAAATTTTCAAATTGCATGCACTCGTCTACTTGTAAATGAAACACCATTTGGGATACCTCTTATCTCGGTCTAGCTAGATTTTTTCAAAAATAAATTATATTCAGCTAACATCTTTTCTTTATATAAAATTCATTAAATACTAAGAGTTAGCTTATTCTTCTAAATGCTTATATTCAGCAAGCTGAAATTTCAAAAGATATCAAAAATAAAAATTTATTCAAAAATATGTTAAAAAACTGTAGCTGAATTAGAAATGAACTGATATGTAGCTAGCGGATTTCCAATATTTTCTGTGTATGCTTATAAATTAAGCTAGCTCAATTAACGAAAAAACTAGACATTTTGTTAAGATGCCATAAAAGTTCTAATTAACAAGCTGAATCGTATAAACCATTGAATGAAACGAATATTCAGCAAGCTGAATTCCATTTATCTATACTATTAATAGGCTAGGCGATTTCTTGTGACTGATGTTTTGTTCTACCGTTTTATCCCGATTTTGACCAAACGTATATTATTTGAAAGGTATTTCTTTTTAGCCGTTTTGCAGATTTACAGATTTTTAAATTTTTTCCTTCATTTTGAGTAAATTGCATTTAAAGTTGCTACTAACACATACATAAAATTATACAATGCTATGAGTGTTGTTTATTAAATTTGTGAATGTGTTTGTAATAAAAATGAGTTTGTTTTTTTGTGTTGATTTGTGAATTGGCTATAATTGATTAGCATACCTTTAGGATCTTTATTTAATGAAAAAATAAAATTTCCTAGAATTTGCACTCGAATTTCGAGGGCTGCAATCTGGTAGTTTTTATAAGTAACTAACTGAATTTTAATGTAACAATTATCCCATGCCAAATAAGATTTTAATTAATAAAACAATAAACTAAAAAGCTCTAAAATATTATGGAAGTTAGCTTGATTCAGCAAATACAATTCCAATAATTATTATTTTGTCAAAATTAGCATAATAAAATACGTTTGAAAACCAAATAAGTTCTATATATATTTTTTTTAATTATTAAATTTTCATAAATAGCCTTATTCAGCAGAGCCCAGCCCTAGAAATTCAAGTGCAAATTCTAAGAAAATTTATATTTTCATTCAATTATAAATATTTGTTGAACACACAGAAGATATACAACTGGGTTTGTTAATAAATAATTTTATAAGAGCCAAAGACATGTTAATCAATTTTAGCCAATTCACAATTCAACACAAATTTAATAAACACACACAGCATTGTATAGTTTTTTAGTTGAAGCTTAAATATGTGTTTTATGTACATATGTGTTAGTAGCAACTTTAAATGCATGTTACTCCAAAAAAATGTTCCAGATGGTGCAAATCTGGAAATATTATGGAAAGCTAAAAAGAAATACCTTTCAAATGGGGTATTTTTGATCAAAATCGGTTGGTAACTAAAATTTTTATATCTGTCCCAAGTAATCGCTTTGCCTATTATACAGCAAAAAATTACTTTAGCCAACTTAGTTCAAAACCTCCTTTTCTGTTTCATTTGAAAATAATATTTAATGTATAAACCTATTAATTATAAACCTATTCAATGAAACTAATGGCGTTTTCTTTACTGGCAAGAATGTTACACGTTTTTCCCATTTCGCACTATTTCTTTTCCCCTTTTTGTGTTTTTTCTAAAAAAAATGTCAACCTTGCAAAAGGGTAACGTGTCCTTTTCTAAAACTGTCGCACTATAAAATGTGAAGAAGGTGAATTTTTCGCACTCTAGACGATCAGAGACATATGTATGCAAAGGGTGATTTTTTAAAAGCTATAGGAAAGTTTTCCAAAAAAAAAAAAAAAAAAAAAAACACATAAAATTCAGAAAAATGCATGAAATCTGTATTTGAATCGATAGTACGATCCATATAATTTAATGTTTGAAGATTATTTCATGCAAATGTTGACCGTGACTGCGCCTCAAATGGTCCATCCGTGACTTTTTCTGGATACATTGATAGATCTTCCAATTCTTCTGGCTGATATTCAATCTAAAATCGACAATTCTGCTTATTTACGTACCCATTGAGCCAAAAATGAGCTTCGTCGTTGAACACAATTTTTCGGTAATAAAGTGGATCTTCGGCCAACTTTCCAAGAGCCCATTCACCAAAAATTCTACCTTGCGGTGGGTCGTTCGGCTTCAATTCTTGCACCAGCTGTCATTAACACTGGCCGATACAGCTGCGATATTTTCTTCAGTTCGCACTCTACGTAAGCGTGTCCAAAAATGTAAATTTGGTGCGAAATTTAGTCACAATAGCCCGAATAGCCGCTTCAGTGGGTCGATTAAACCGACCATAAAATGGAAGAAGCGCGCGATGAACTTTCTTAACAGAGCACGCATTTTGATAATAAAATTCAATAACTTGCAAGCGTTGTTCATTTGTAAGACGATTCATGGTTAAATTATAGACCAAACTGAAGATGTTTGACAATGAAACAAAACACGAAACGTGCGTCAGCTGTTTAAACCAGTGTTGCCAAAAAGATAATCGCTAAAAAATCACCCTTTATGTGTTGTTTATAAATGTGTATTTGTGTGAAGAAACAAAAAAAAAAAAAAAAAAAATAAATAATAAAATAATAAGGAAAAGCTTAATTTTTATTGTTTTGTGGAAAATAAATTATTAATATTGAAAATATCGAATATCAATGTCCTTTTTTATATATATTTTTTCGTTTTTGGTGTCCACAATGAAAATGAAAACTTCAACAAAAGTTGCAAATTTGTATTTTTATGTTCTATTCTGACCATTGAAAATGCAACATATTAAGTGGTGGAGGCAAACATTATAAAAATGTAACATTATAAATTGTAATATTTTTTTCAGAAAAGAAAACACCATAATATTCTTTAAATTTTCATTTAAAAAATCCATACCATAATATAACTTCATAATATAACTTCAGCTAAATCAATATTCTAGAAACTTTTAAATATTGTTGTTGTAAAGGTATTGTTAACATGCTGAATTTGATTAAGCAAATAGAATTTCAATAATTTTTAGTTATAAAAATTACCAAAAAAATGTATTCAGCTAACTGAATTAAAAACAAAATGAGTACTATAAATTATGAAAAACATTTATTCAGGTGGTTGAATTTAACCAAACAAAATTAACATGTGAGTCTATTTATGTTAACTATACGATACCCTATACCATGGTTTAGAGACCCTATCTCTCAAGCACAACTAACTGGATATAGAAAATAAGCATAAACCAAATTTGAGTGTGATTTTTATTAATTTTTTTGGCTGCAGATATGAAAAAGTTCTTATCGGATGCTATATCTATATGGGGACTAGGCCCAAAAATGGACCGATCCTGACCATGTTTGGTAAAGTTTCTTGTATTTTGCAAAAATATATACAAACAAAATTTAAAAAGAATCAGTGCAATATTTTTGTTTTTTGATAGATTTAAGTGAAGATCGGGAAGCAGCTCTATATAGGGCGTATGACTAAGCGTTGTCCTATTGGGATTATTTTTGGACTACTGATTAATGGATATAATAAATACATACGAACACAATTTGACTGAGAACTATATGATAATTTGGATCTTATGGCAATATATGTTGATTTCATAGAGGTCATTTGTATGGGGGCTAGGTCTGAACATGGACCGATTCTCACCAATTTCAATAGCGTTCATCCCATGGCCGATGAAAGGTTAAATACCAATTTTCATCAAAATATATTCATATTTGCGACCTGCAGTTTGATAACAAGCTTTACATGGACACACAGACGGACGGACGGACGGACGGACATCGTTAAATCGAATCAGATAGTGATTCTGATTCGATCGGTATAATTAAACATGGGTGTAGGTCAAATATTTTTGGTTGTTACAAACAGCAGCACTAAGTCATTATACCCAAACCACATAGTGGTATAGGGTATAACAATATTCAGCTTTCTAGAAGAACTTATTCAGCTTATTAATTAACTAGATTAGTTAAACCAAAATTATAATTTTTCATAAATTTTAAAATTAAGAAGCTAAATCATCATAGAAATTTTTTTAATTTTATCTCAAAATATTATTCAGCTAGCTGAATTCAAATATTTTTAAAGTTTAATTACTTAACTTAAACACAAGAGACTTATTCAGCTAGCTGAATTATTGAATTAAATTGAAGTAAATATGTATCAATTCCGAAAATATGTTATGTTTATTTTAGCTAGCTAAGTTAAAAATCAAAAGTTTTGATTATAATTCTTAATATATTTTGCAAAACAGCTGAATTATTGAATTTGTATGAAAGAAATATTCAGCTGGCTGAATTCCAATAATTTGAATAATTAATTATCAAAATTTTCAAAAAACAAAATGAAATAATTCAGCTTGATAATTTTGATATTTAAATATTAAATAATCCTTAAAAAATAAATTCAGCTGGCTGAATTATATAAGATTTAAATAAATATATATCAATTACGAAAATTAAACTAGCTTAGGCAAAACCCAAAAGTTTTCATTATTTATTTTTAAGAAATATAATAACGAACAATGGAATATATCTGTATAAACATTTTCAATTCAGCTCCTTGAATTATAAACTTGTGAACAAGCTGAATAAACCTATTAAAACCTTTTCAATTCAGTTGGCTGAATTATAAATGTACACATTTGGCTAACTATGAGAACATACGTAATTGAGATTATCAATTCAGCTAGCTGAATTTAAAAATGTCAATTCCATAAAAATTCAATCTTTAGATTATAACTTTTTTAAAGTTAATAAACATTTTCAATACAACACTCAGCGTGCTTAGTTACATTAAAAATAATGTATAATTATTAAAATTTTCATAAAAAACATATTCAGCAAGCTGAATTATATAATATTTAATTAAGGATAAAGGTATTCCGTAATAAATCTTTGCCTAAATTTATCAAAAACCGAAAACTTTTATAATAATTTTCTGAAAAAACTTAATATTTAAAACCAAAATTTTATACTTGCCTAAATTTATCAAAAACCGAAAACTTTTATAATAATTTTCTGAAAAAACTTAATATTTAAAACCAAAATTTTATACTTTCTGAATTTTAACTCAAAAAAGTATGCGACTAGCTGAATTCAATTAATTATTAAACTTTCATAAAAAGCTGAATTATATATTATATTAAATATATGGTATCAACTCCGAATTCAAAAGTTTTGAAAAAATCTACGTTAGCTAGCTTAGTTAAAAATTAAAAGTTTTGATTATAATTTTTTAATACATTTTGAGATCAAGCTGAATTACATAATCCTTTTCAATTTTATAAAGCAATATTCAGCTGGCTGACTTCTAATGGATTTAATAATTAGCTATTATGAATTTCAATAATTTTGTTGTATAAAATCCAAATGCCCTAAGAGCAGTAAATACAGCCAGCAGAATTATTTATCTATAATATTAATAGTCTAGGAGATTTCTTGTGACCGATGTTTTGTTCTACCGTTTTATCCCGATTTTTTTTTAAATGATATTATTTTAAAGGTATTTCTTTTTAACCGTTTTGCAGATTTACAGATTTTTAATTTTTTCCTTTTTTTTGAGTAAATTGCATTTCAATTTGCTACTAGCGCATACATAAAATTATACATATGCTATGTTTGTTATCTTCATTCACAATAATAATAAACCATAAAAGTGTTGGTTTGTAAATTGGCGAAGTTGAGAAATAAAGCTGCCTAGAAATTGCACTCGAATTTCGAGCGCTGCATCTGCTAGTTTAAGTTAATACTTATCAATTACGGAAAAATCTTTAATTTAATCTAGTTTAGTTAGAAATCAAAAGTTTGCAATATATATATTTTCTTTTCTTTTAAAAATTAACCAGCTGAATTATATAAACCTTTTCAATTCAGCTAACTGAATTAGAATTTAACACATGTGGCTAATTGTGAGCACATACACAATTGGCTGAAATTAAAAATATCAATTCCAAAAAAATTAAATCTTTTGATTATAATTTTTTAAATTTATTTAAAAATAATATTCAGCTTGCTTAATTATATTAATTTTAATGTATAATTAGTAGAGTTTCATTAAAAGAACATATTCAGCTAGTTGAATATATTGTTATATTAAATATATTATATTAAATATATTGTTATTCTGCATGAATTCTTTTGCCTAAATTTATAAAAAACTGAAAGCTTTAATAATAATTTTCTAAAATATATTTTAAATTAAAAAAAATAAACAAATTAATTATGCCGTCTCAATTGTATGTCAAAACAGCATTCAGCTAGCTGAATGCAAATATTTTTAATGTTTAATTATTAAAACTTTATAAAAAATACTTATTCAGCTAGCTGAATTATGTTACATTAAATGAAATATGTAGCAATTCAACTAAAAACCAAATATGTTCATTATAATTTTCTATAAAGTTTAAAATTACGAACAAAAATCTATAACTATTCAGCTATTTCGCTAGCTCAATTCTTATATATTAAATGTAAAACTATTAAATTGTCCTAAAAACATATTCAGCTGGCTGAATTACATAATATTAAATGAAATATATATTATTTATAAAAATAAAAATTCCACTAAAAAATTGTACATTTAATTAGCTGAATTTTTTAAACCCCCAATAAAAACAAATCAATTTGACATTTTATTTAAAAACAAGCAATTATAATTAGTTAGCGAATTTTAATGTATTTATGTATAAGTATAGACTACAACTTGACAATGTTGACAAATACCCTTAAAAGATTAGGTTTATTGTGAATATAAATAAAAAAATTACATTAACTATACAAGCAATAAACAATTTCGACTAGAATTTAAAAACTTTCAAGGTTAGATAAGTCCAACAAATGTTACTTAGATTATAAAAAAACCTTTTAAAATTCAATGCATTCTAACTTTTAATATTGTTTTTTTTTTTTTTTTAAGTTTAAAAACTAAACCACGTGATGTCTTAAAATTCTGTCAATTTTAAACAATAACAATTTAGTTTTAATTTGCTTCAAATCACGGGTAACATAATTTTGTTTAGCAGTTAATTAACAAATTTATGGCATTTTTTTGTTGTCTAGATCATGTTTTTGTTGATATTTTTATTCGGCACTTTTTTCGCATTCGTATTTGATTAGTTATTGAGTGTTTTTGTTAAAGGGGGAAAAAAAAGCAATTAATTGGTTAAATCAATATGTGTTTTGTAATTTTTTAAATAAATATTTATTATTTGTTATATTTTTTTGCCCGTCTAATAATAATACAATTTTAATTAATGTTTATTTTTCTTTTTCTCTCTCTACAGAATTTTACAATGATATGGAGCTTCCCTTAGATAAACAAAAAAAACCTTCGCAATGAATTTAAAATAAAGCAAATAAATAAAAATAACAAATATGTTTTTTTCAAGTATAAAAGTGTTAAATAAATGGCGTTTTAATTATTTAAAAAAAAAGTGTAAAATAGAAAAAAAAGAAGAAATTTAATTACAATAAAAAAAACGCGTTTATTTTTTGTTGACAAAAATATGGCCACTCCTTTTAAAAATTAAAAATAATAATTTGTGTATTGTCAAATATTAAAAAAAAAAAATAAATCATTTATAAATCTATTTCTAAATTTCTTTAAGTTTTTTTTAAAACAGAACGCGACGTTTTGTTATTGTTGTTGATTAAAATAATAAAAAAAAAGAAACAAGTCCGTTAAAATTTCTTAACCGTTTCGTGGAGTTCATATAGTTTTTGTTGTTATTAAAAACGGTAATGCTTCATTATAAAGTAAAGGCGCTGGCACGCATTATTCAACGGTGATAATAATGAATTTAAATCAACATAGTGGTCCTGGTCCACCGCAGCAACAAACAATGAAAACTTTACAAAGCCCCACCAACAACAATCAAACCTTAAACGATAATAAAACCACTAACGCTTCCCAATTATTATATGATCAAGTCGATTGTGTTAAACATTTAAATAAACCGTTTAGCTGTACCACGACTTCTTCTAGCAGTGCTTCTTCATCAACTACACCCTCTGCCGTCTGTACTGTTCCTCCTGCCGTAATGTGTGCTTATGCTGTTGGCGCCAATATGACAATGTCGTCGTCAGCAATTAATGGTGTTAGTAATGGTGGTGGTGGTAGTGGTGTTAGTGGTAGTGTTTCTAATGGTGTCAATATGTCAAATGGTTGTTTATCAGCTCCACCTCCAGCGGTGGCTCGTACAATATCATCGGATCGTTTAGTTACGGGTCCTTCATGTAAGGCTCTACGTACTGCAGTTTCAGCTTTATATTCAGTGGATGATTTCGTTAAAGAGAAAATTGGTTCGGGATTTTTCTCCGAAGTTTATAAGGTAAGTTTTTCCATTCTATTTGTGTTGTGATTAATTTTAAGTTTTCATAAGTGCAACTACGATTAAACGAACGACCTTTAAAAGGCTGGCAAAATGTTTCCATGTTTATTACGCTGTGGCCTAAGAATGAAAAACCGTTTTTTTTTTTGGATTTCGATTTGAAATCATTAAGTGAAATGCACTTCTTCCAACGATCTTCTAACATCATGATCCCCTTGAAAAAATATGATTTGTCAAACTTTTCAAAATAGACTGCCGTCTCAGATATGACTTCTTTATTTGTGGAAAATCTCTTTTCCTGGAGCCATCTATTCAAGTTTGGGAACTAATAATAATCGCTGGGGGTCAGATGTGGAGAATACGGAGGTGGGGAAGCAATTCGTAATGTAAATTCAAGGAATCCGCCGGTGCATTGTCATGATGGTACAAGATTTTTTTTTTTCTTATTAAAGTGGGGTCGTTTTTTTCTTAATTTCTTCATCCAATCTGTCCAATAACTCAACATAGTACTTGGCATATATTGTTTTTCTTTTCTCTAATTAATCAATAAATATACCACGTACATCTCAAAAAACACTGGCCATAACCTTTCCAGCCTATTGTTGAGTCTTTGGCCGGTTTGATTAGGTTTCGCCCGCAGACTGTATTGCACTCCGGTGTATTATAATGAAAACACGTCTCGTTCATTGTTATAAATCGACGTAAAAATGCAGTTGAATTTACTTCAAACATCTCCAAAGCATATTTTGAATCATGAACAAACAGCTGAACGCGGCACCCATCGAGCGGAAAGCTTTTTCATATTTAAATGACCATGTAATATATGACGAACTTACCCTGTTGATATCTTAATAATGCCAGAAATCTCACTCACTTTTATCTTTGGATTATCCAATACAACCTGATGAACTTTTCATACGTTTTCTTCGATAACTGCCCCATTTGGAAGATCAGCATCATTTGTGCTCGTACGACCACGTTTAAATTCATTAAATATGACGGCGAAGATTCAATCCATTCTTTAATCAATCCATTCTTTGTCTTGGACAATATTTTTCCCACCAAAAAACAATGTTTGATCAAAACAAAAAACTCTTTGCAATCCATTTTTTTCTAAAATTTTAAAAGCGGCATCATTTTTAGAACGGTTACTTTTTTTTTCAAATTAATGAAATGTCAGGAAATTTTGACACAGTTTTTGTAACAGTTGTCCCTACTAAATAAACAGACACAATTGGCACTTGTTACGCCATCTGTATGTGAGGCCAAGTACTTTTCACTAAACTAGCAGATTCCAGCACTCGAAATTCGAGCGCAAATTCTAGAAAACTTTATTTTTTCATTTAATAAAGACCCTAAAGGTATGCTTCACAATTCAACGCATTTTAAATGAAGAAAACAAACTCAACACATTAACACAAACACATTAACAAATTTAATAAACTCACACATAGCATTGTATAATTTTATGTATGTGTTAGAAGCAACTTTAAACGGTCATAACTCCAAAAAAATATTCCAGACGATGAAAGTCTGTAAATCTGGGTAACAGCTAAAAATGATAAATTTTTTTTGTCAAAATCGGGGTAAAACTGGGAAACTTACATCGGTAACAAAAAATCGCCTAGCCTATTAATATTATAGATGTAATATTTAGCTGCAGGATCTGGGACCAAATTACCACATTCGATATCGAGTAAAATCAATCGAAATTCCATATTTTGGTTTAATATTTGAAGAAGAAGGACAAACGCTCGACCACGATTCGCTGTGAGAAAGAAAAATTATTCTTAACATTTTATTTT
Source organism: Cordilura impudica (assembly GCA_963682025.1). NCBI lineage: Eukaryota > Metazoa > Arthropoda > Insecta > Diptera > Scathophagidae > Cordilura > Cordilura impudica. The sequence continues at coordinate 74,077,908 of OY821517.1, read as the reverse complement.
GGGAAATAAAAAAATGATTTCGATCGAAAAATTCCGATAACGAATGCGGTGATTTGGCCTCTGCTTTTTATACCATAAAACACTGTGTTGATGAGCAAAAAATAAAAAATAAATGCGGAAAAACGCTAAATTTTATTGGCTTTAATTTTTATTTATTTATTGGATACAAAATTAAATTTAATAAAAAAAGAAAAAAATGTTGCTCAATAGCAGCGTGCCTTCCGAATTGTTTTTGGATTTCTAAAATACGCTTGTATCTTTTTTTAGCACTTTTTATTTTCTGAATAAGGCAATCTGCATTTTTGCTCGCTATCCATTTCTATACACTCTCTTCTCTTAAAATTTGGCCAAAAAGCTGGTATGAATCTAAGTTGGGGAACGTTTGGTGGGTTGCTATATTTCGGCACAAATTTGATTTTTCTGGCGTTCCAGAACAACCCTATCTGATGGCTGCGGTTTGTAAAAATTACTTCAGCGAAAAGTGGAAACTTTATGAAGCATATATCTGAAATTTCAAGGAGCTACGTTATTTAGCTTTTTTTTGGAACCATCAAAAGTAAACGATCTCAGTGAATTGATAAATAAGGAAAAAATTTGTCACCCTTATGAAATTCAATAGTTTAATTTGAAAGGTCTCAGTCCAATGATAATACTCTGGGGGAGTCTACTGCTTCATTTACGACTTATAAGTGTTGGGTTGCAGAGTTTAAACGAGGCCGCTTAAAGTGCCAAGAGGAACACCGTTGAGGTCGACCAATTGAGGTGGCTACGCCAGAAACGATTAAGAAAATCCACAAAATGCGATTGGATGATCGTCGGCTGAAGGTGCGTGAGCTAGCTGAAATGATAAGCATTTCAAAAAGTGCTATACCACGCATATTGACCGAAAATTCTTCAATGACAAAGCTGTCCACAAGATGGGTGCCGCATTTGCTCACAATAGAACAAAAACAACTTTATTACGTGTTTCACCGTAATAGGCCGAGTTTAACGTCGATTCCTGACCATGGACACATGGGTCTACCACTTCACACCTGAGACAGAGCAACAGGCAAATCAGTGGACTGAAATGGGGAATCGTGCCATCTGCAGACAAGGTTATGGCGTCTGTTTCTTGGAATTTTTTGTTCCTTTATTCATTCTACTTGGGAACATAGGGCTTTTACAAGAAAATTCCAATTTATTCTATAATTACATACAACTTATATTTCGTCAAACGATTTGTTTTGGATATTGAGTTCCTATATGACTGTTCTACGCCAGGTGTTCTTAGGGCGGCCTGGGCGTCAATTACCTTGGGGATTCTATTCCAGTGCAGTCCTTGTGATGCTGTCAATTGTTCTTCGCAAAGTGTGGCCTATTCTTTTTCCTCAATGCTAGAGGCGTCTATAGATATTGTTTGTTGTTCTACGTTCGTAAGCAGTTGACCATTTACATCTTTTACCATTTACATCTTTTACTTTTTCGATTCATATTTTGGTTTGAGAGACGACCTATTATTTGATGTAACTCCCTCATGCATCCGCTTCACTTGCTATAGTTTCAATATATTTTCCTTTATCGTTTCGGGCTGATTTCTTTACGGCTTTCGCAGCTGTGGTATATTCTGGGTTGAAGTTTGGGTTCCGTTGTTTCAAGTTGTAACTTTCCTGAATTAGTTTCCAGGTGTTGTCTGACAGCCATTTTTCTCTCTGTTTTTTGTTTGTTGTACAAACCCACTAATATGGATAATAAATAATGCTTTTAAATATATTAAATAATGAATGTTTTATTTACTTTTGTTTTATTTCAATTAATATTTAATATTTCTATATATAACAAGTGTCAATCACAGGTCAATGCCAATGTTAATCTTTTTACGGCGTTGTTATGTTGGCAACTTATGCAGGTCGCCACATCCCTCCCATGTTTTTCAGATGGAGCTTTAAGGTCTGGGAACCGGAACTATCAGTGTGATGATAAGGTGATGTTGATTTGGGTAAAGATGTCAAAACATTGAAAGATGAAGAAGGCAAATCCTCGATATCAGAAGCTATTATTTGAGTCGTTTGACTTTCTGTTTCCTTGGGTGAGGACTCCACAGGAACTTTCTTTAAATGACAAACATTTTTTTGCAATGTTTTTCCATCAGCTGATATCTCTACTATATTACCATTTCTGGCTGTTACAATATATTCAGTTGAATCAAAATTTGGAGTTAACTTGTGTCTGGAAATAACGTTCTTTACCAATACCTTGTCACCAACCGCTACATCTGACTCCTTTGCCCCTCTCTTTTTATCGGATCGCATTTTTCCTTTATGTTTAAGCAAACAATCTTGATCTTTTACAGCAGAATCAACTGTTGCTTCTTTCATGTCTTCAATTCCAGGAATTTTATCTCTGATTATTCGATTAAACATAAGCTGAGTTGGAGCAACGCCCGTTGTGCTATGTGGAGTGACATTATACATATGAACAAATTTTTGTAGCTCTTCCAATAAATTATTGCGATTTGCATGAGCTATCTTAAGCCGTTTCACCAGAGGCTTGTTCATATTTTCCACCTCGCCGTTAGCTTGTGGCCAATATGGAGGGGTTAATATTTGTTTAATACCACTTTCTTTACAATATTGATTGAACTCCGAACTTATATATTGTCTTCCATTATCGATCCTTATAGATTTAGGATAACCGAGTGTGCAAAAGATTTCTTTCATTAAATTTATAATAGCCTGTGATGATATTGTACGAAGAAGTTTGAATTCCATATATCGGGAAAAATAATCAATGAAAACCAAAACATATTGTCCATTTGGCAATGGCCCCAATAAGTCACTTGCTAATGTAATCCAGGGACCTTCCGGAAATGGATGTCTATCCATTGGTACTGGAGGCGCCGGTTGTGATACCAATATGCAATCTTTGCACGTTTTTACATATTTTTCTGCCTCCCGATCAATGCAAGGCCACCAAACTTTAGATCTCAATCTGCGCTTCATCACAGTTTCGCCTGGATGACCTTCATGTGCAAGTTCTAACACTTTGTCTCTCAAAACAGTTGGAATAATAATTCGTGTACCTCTCAACAAAATGCTACCCAAATAAGACAGTTCGAACCGAAATGGGTAGTAATTGTTGCTTGTAGCATTAGACCATGAATTATTAGTAAGGCACATAATCGCATCTATGATGTCTTCATCGAAAGAACTTTTATCAGCGATTTCCGTAATTGATAAAGCAACAGGAGTGCTCATGGACACAACATGTAAAATACTTTGCTCCCCTTTCCAGTCAAATGAACAAGGATTGTTTTCTTGGCACAATCTAGATAATGAGTCTGCAATATTTTCTTTTCCAGCTTTGTAAATAACCTTGAATTTAAATGCCTGAAGCAGAAGTAACCAGCGTTCAATGCGTGCTGGAGGTTTCGAAGTTGGCTTAAAAATAGCTTCCAATGGCTCAATGATCAGTCACTAACTCAAACTCCAGACCAGCCAAGTAACAATAGAATTTTTCTACTGACCACACTAAAGCTAGGCTTTCTTTTTCAGTCTGAGAATAGCGTTTTTCCACATCTGATAAGGATTAACTGGCAAATGAAATTATTTGTGGATCATTTCCATCGAACTGAATTAGCACTGCGCCTAATGCCACGGGACTTGCATCCGCTATTAGGCGAGTTTTCTTTGTTACATCAAAATATGAAAGTTTTGAAACATTGGCCAAACTTTTCTTCAAACACTCAAAAGAGTTCTTCATTTCCATGGTCCATTCAAATTTTATATGAGTTTTTAACAAACGTCTTAGAGCATCAGTGTGATGAGCCAAATCCGGTATGAATTTTCTTACATAAGTTATTAAACCAAGAAAACTGCGAAGTTCCTCTTTATTTTTGGGGTCTCTAAAACCCATAATCGTTTCGACCTTTTCTGGGTCAACTTCTATGCCTTCACTGGATAAGATATGTCCCAAAAATGCTAGCTTGTGGGTTTTCCAAATACATTTGTCATCATTCAATAATACATTGTTCTCAGTAAATATCTTCAAAACTTCCTTGACAACTTTATCAAAGTCAATATAATTCATGGCATTTGGACATGATGCTAACATTTCTTCCAAATGTCTTTGAAAAATTTCAGGAGCAGAATTGACTCCAAACAAAAGACGCTTATATCTGAATAATCCACGAGGTGTAATAAATGTGGTAATCTCTCTGCTGTCTTCATGAAGCTCAATTTGATGGTATGCATTTTTCAAGTCCAAACGAGAAAAGTATTTTGCTCCTTTGAGTCTTGCCATGAATGTTTCAAATGTTGGAAGAGGATAATTTTCTCATAATATGGCTTTATTTGCTCTTCGCATATCAATACACATTCGGATATCACCGTTTTCTTTAAAAACCAAAACAATAGGAGATATCCAACAGCTTGGACCGAATACGGGTTCAATGATATCAGCCTTAACGCCTTCCTCCAGTTTTTTAATAACATTTTCTTCTAACGCAATAGGAATACGACGAACTGGTTGCTGTACAGGTGTTACATTTGAATCAATAGATAATTTTACCTTAATGTTTTTCCATTTCGGAAATGTTGTAAATTCGTCAACTTTATTTATATTAAGTCCCAAGCGCAACACGTTTAATTTAATAGCTGTATCTTTTCCCAATAACGATTGTCTACCATTTTCAATAACATAAAATGTAGCAAACATATCAGGTTGTTGTTTTATAGATATGGGTGCCTCAAAAACATAAAGTACATTGAGTAATTGATCAGAAGCATATGCACGAAAATTGTTATTCGACTTTGTTCGAATATTAAATAATGTTGATTTCTTCTGTTGTAATTGCACCCAATCGTATTTACTTATCAAATTAAATTTAGATCCAGAATCTATAACCATTGATATGAGCTGTCCTCCAATATGACATGAAACTTTTTCATCCATTTCATGGTCGCTTGATATTTTAAAACAATCGCTTTCCTTTTCCATTGTAGATGTGCTATTTTCTGAATCATCAACATGACGTACATCAGAGTGCTTACGTTTCCCATTCATAAATTTACTTTGAGGATGTGGGCGCTTTAAATTAGTCCTACATTTTCGAGCAAAATGTCCAAAACGATTGCATTTATTACATTTCTGATTTTTAGCTGGGCAATTAAAACTGTTCTCATTATGATCCTTGCGTCCACATCTACCACATTCATTTACTTTATCAACTTCGAACTTTTTAGAAACATTTATCTTATGTACAATATCCAAACTTTCTTTCGGTTCCATAGATTGCGATTGCTTTCTAATTTGTTCATCAACTTGACATAGTTGTATAATTTCATCCAATCCGTATTCTTTTTCCAACAATTTTCGCTTCAAATCTAAAGGCGCCCATTCATCAATAATTTTGTCGATTAAACAAATGTTTTCGATTTTAAGTTTTGTCGTACCAAACAAACATTTTGACATTTGCTGACGCAATCTTAAAACGAATTGGTTGAAATTTTCACCTACAATCACATTTATATTGCGAAATACATGTCTCTCAAACACAGAATTGCGTTTTGGTGTAAAATGTTCATTTAACTTGTTAACCAATGTCTGGAATACATCCTTTTGGTTCTTCTCGTCGAATGTTTCAATTGCTCCCGGTATTGAGTAAGCGACTTCTTGCAATTGTGGTCCTCCAATATGCAATAATTTATTTCTTTTCTTCAAACATGAGGTTATTTCCTCTGAATCGACATATATTTGGAAAGATCTTAACCATTTTTCCCATTCTGTGCGAATCAATGGTTTTTCAATGGACGCACACATAAATGGCTTCAAGTTTTCAGCCATTTCATAAGATTTCCTGAAACAATAAAACATTTCATAAATATGTTGACCGTTAAATTATAAAATTGTCATTTTATTTTACTCATACATATATTAATTTAATTGTTTCTATACTAATATTTTTTTTTTTCCCGAATCAACTAGTTTAGGTTAGGTTAATGTGGCTGTCGACACTGTGTGCCGACACACTCGGAGACCTTTTTAGGTCCATTGTGATACCACTGGAAAGTTTCTCGCAAATCAGTTAGCAATGCGTGCCAAATTTTTTTCACTGAAAGGGACCTACAGTTTATTGCCGACTCCGAACGGCTGAGACACTAGGCAATTCCAGCTCAATAGCTCACTTTTCGAGCGCCGCAATACTACTGAGAAACTTGTAAATGTGCCAATATTTACAAGTGAGGATGCCGTTGAAAATTTTCACTTTTGGCCCTGGCGGGGGCTCGAACTTAGGTTCGCAGCATTAGAAATTGCGCACTCACCCACTACGCCACGGCCATCCTCTTCGAATCGACTATACTTTTCTGGTTATTTTGTTTTAAACATTGGCCCACAGCCTCTGGTTTTACCCAGATAATTTCATGGCAAACTGCCTCTGGCCTTTGTCAGCTAATTAATATCTTTGATTAGCTCGGCCAACTGCCCCTGGTTTTCTTCAACCAGCTATTTTACTTTTCTTTTTTTTTCCGACAATCTGTCTCTGGCATTTGCCAAATAATTTGGCCAACTGCCTCTGCCATATTTTGTTCCGGCAATTGCCCCTGCCCTTTGGCAGATAATAATTTACATATTTTCATTGTTGAAACATTTTTCAAATACTTTGCAAACACGTTTTGCAAATTTTCACAAACCTTAAATTTTCTTACTTAATTTCATAAAACACAGATTTAACTCGTCGCCAATGTACAAACCCACTAATATGGATAATAAATAATGCTTTTAAATATATTAAATAATGAATGTTTTATTTACTTTTGTTTTATTTCAATTAATATTTCTATATATAACAAGTGTCAATCACAGGTCAATGCCAATGTTAATCTTTTTACGGCGTTGTTATGTTGGCAGCTTATGCAGGTCGCCACATTTGTAACCTATTTTCTCTTCTGCAATGGCTGTTTGTGAGTTTCATGTTTCTTCTCATGTTGTGTTAATTGCTGGTATACATTCTCTGTTTCTTGGGATGCGCGTATATAATTTTCATTGTTTATCTTCAAAAAAAAAAAAAAAAAAAATCAATGGCGAATAATATGCTAATTTTTTGCAGCGTTTAAGTGATGAACTTAAGGAAAAAAGATCGCATTTGTCGAAGAAGAAACTGTTCTTTCATTACACAGCCACTGTTCGATGGCGAAAATCCATGAATTTAAATTTGAAGTGCTTCATCACGCACCTTATTCGCCAGATTTGCCTCCCTCGGATTATCTCCTATTTCCAAACTTGAAATTATGGTTCGGTGGTAGCAGATTTGCCAACAATGCAGAGGTGGAGTCAGCGGTACATGGCTATTTTAAGGAGCTAGACAGTTCTTAGTCTAAATAGGGTACCGAGGCTAAAAGGAGATTATTTTGAGAAAAAAAAGAAAGCTTTGTTGTGTTTTCTTTGTCAGGTCAGGCTGTTCTGGGACCGCCATCGTATCATCCGTGTATTTAACAAAGTTTTCATCATATTTATCACAATGACTGACTCATCACCAATTTAACAATAGCTTTAGTTATTATAGATTTATTTGTTTGATAAAATATATCGTAATATTCTTTATTTGAAGCAAAGCAGCCGTACGGATTGATGGATTACTTTAACGGCTGTTTTGTTGAACCAATTCATCAAGCATAAATTTTAAAGTAATATCAGCACTAAATTAGTTTTATTTATAACATTCATCATGTTTTAAGCTCATTATAATAAATTAGAGAGAAAAATTAGTCGTATATTTGCTATGAAGTTCAGCCGTTTTGAGACAGTCAGGCATGTGATGGAAATCGATGGATTTTAAAAAGAACGATTTAATAATAGGTTTCAATTTTCAGTTTTTTTCCACTTCATCATGTTCCTTTCAATAAAGTGTCACTATCTCATTATTTTATTATTAAATACAACGCTGTGTTATTGTTTTTCACAACAAATTTTTAATATTAGCTTATTAATTTTGTATTTACAATAACGACAAATGGCGAAAAGTAACATTAAAAAATGTGGTTGTTTTAAATTTAATTAATATGGTTTTTATTTATTTTTTTTTTAGAAACTTTCGTATAAATAAATATGCATTTTGTGGATTTTAGACGAAATAGGAGAAACTTTCAAATCCACTTCCATTCCTTTGGCTATTCAATTGGTAGTAGTGTAATTTTATGCCCTACGAGTTTTAAAAATGGTTGTCAATACGTAGGGCATAAAAATACACTGCTTACAATTAGATACGGTAAAACTTTCGAAGAATTATGCAAATAAAGAATTATTACAAGCAATGTCTCCACAGTTTAAAATTTAGCAATTTTTAGATAGCTGTAACCAGTCTTCTAGTTATGATAATCACACTTCCTAATAGCGTTTTGGAAAGCTTAAAGACTCAGCTTTAAGAATATGTAATGGTTTCTTATAAAAAAATTCCGTTAATTATAAGTAAATTCAATTTTGGTTAAAATGGAATTTTTCCCATGTTAATTAAATGGGAAACTAAAGTTAAAAAAAGCGACCTCTTAGAGTTGAGCTGGAACGCCCATCTTTGGTGAGGATTTTTTTTATATTAAATAAAAACATTTGAGGGGGTAAGAGCAAAAAAAAATTTAAATTTTTTTGGCGCACCCTACAAATATATTTGTTTCAAAGTTGTTTTATATTTTAGTTTGTTATATTGGAAGAGGCTTAAATAGTATAACTCTTTGCTTGAATTCTCATTTAGTTCTTTTCAGTAAATATATAAGAAATTTAACTTTTTACTAAACAAACTATCTGCTGCTTTTGGTTACTGATGAGGGTTGGTGACTCATCCCGAAACAGCTGTACATATAAACTGTCATGCAAAATATAGATCAATTTTTGAAACAAATGTGCCAATGTTTTTTGCTTAATTTAAATTAAAGCATTTTCAAACTCAATCATAAAAAATTATTAATTTTATAAAAAAATATTTTTCGTTTTCCATCACATCTTTATTTATCCATATATCTATGAAACAAAGTCGAAAATGAAATATATTTATTTTCGAAATAAAAACGAAAGGAAATCGAAAAATTTATTTACCACACACCTAGTTTTGATTCTGTTTCGTTTTGGTATTGCTTTCAGTTTTCAACACATGCCTGAATATCTTGTAATATTTCCAATTAATTAGTTTTTTTTTTTAAAGAAACAAATCTGGAAATCTCTTCGATACCTCAAAAATCTGTAAAAACCATATAAATCTGTATATATGGTCGAACTAGTTGTTGTTTATCGAATTACCGATAATACTTGAAGAATTTTTCGATAATGTTTATCGGTTTATCGATATTACAAAGACTAGTGTCACTAGCATATGCACTTATTAAAGTGATCGTAGAAATTACCGACACAAAAATTGTTTTGTTTTATATTAGTTTGACGGAACTAGAACCTCATGTACATGCACTAAAAAATAGCTGTTATAAGTTCTCGAACTTGTGCAGTGTCAAAATTACAAACAGGTGTTAAAAAGAACATTTTGCGAGTACTTTCTTTTAATCAATGCAATTTCAGCGCGCTGAATGAGAAACTTAGAAGAAGACTAGTAACGCTATGGAACATTTTCGGGGGTGAGAAATTCCAAGTCAGGGTGAAAGTACGAGTCTAGTCTAGTGAGACCTGCAAATGGTTCGTCTTTCTCAGGCCAACTTTTTTTTTTATCACTCTTCATATTTTTTCTTATCTTATTGTTTGTTTGCTCAGTTTTCAACCATAACTCAAGAATCCTTCATGATTTATTATTCATTCCTTAGCAAATGGCTTCAGCAAATCAAGTTAGACTAATTTTTTCAATGAAATATTAAAAATATTTTAATTTTCCTCCCTTGATTAAATCAATTTTTTGAATAACATAACGTATATATTATTTGTGACAAGTTGAAGGGTAATAGCAACAGATGATTGAAAACTTCAAATGGTAAAGAAGACAATAGGGAACATTTTTTTGGAACATGGTGGACATGAGTTTATTTTTGGTATAATCATGTGCTTTTTTCTACAAGTAAAATTGTGGAACTGGTGCATCAAATTGATGCAACTTTGTATCAGAATGAAGAAGTTATTGCTATTGTTCTTCCTTATTGATACAATTCAAACTTAGCACAATGTCCGAATTTTAATTTTTTTATATGTATTTTACTTGATTTTTGATAATGTCTATGGAAAGATATCAAGTTGAGTTATAAATAAATCAGGCTGGAGATCAAAAAAGATCAACGATCAATATTCTTTCACGGCAAATACTAACGCAATGGTATCGTTGTGTTTTAATAAAAACTAGCAGATCCCAGCACTCGAAATTCGAGTGCAAATCTAGAAAATTTTATTTTTTCATTAATTTTTTTTCTTTCAATTTTTTTTTTAATTTATATATAAAAAAATTTATGAATATTTAAATAAAATGCATTAAATTGTGAATTTTTATATAGAATTCATTAAATTTCATTATAAATATTTGATGAACACATAGAAGAAATATAAATGGGATTCTTTATAAACAATTTCATAAGAGCCTAAATTGTGAATTGGCTAAAATTTATTAGCATATCTTTGGGCTCTTATAGAATTATTTATTATAAATATTTTTTATTTCATTTAGTTAAATATATTTTTAACACATATTATACATAAATTTTCTCATTCTGCATTTGACCTCCATATGCCAAATTTCACACTTCTCCGTGCGCGCATTTTGTTTAAAAAGTTGTCGAAATATATTCCTTCACGTATTAATATATAGAGATTATGTACAGCTACGTGTAACTAATTTGAGAAACAATGGTAATATGTGAGCTTCAGGTAAATAAAAACAAAATGTGCTATGATTTTGGTACAATTTGTCCAAGTTTAGTTAATTTAACTGCATATCCTGGAAAATAAATGCTAATTTGATCAAATAAATTAATATTGAGAAAGTTGTGAGCAATATTTTAAAATAAGCACATAATTAAAGACACATCATAAATTTTATAAAAAAAAAAAAAAAAAAAACAAAATTTTTTTTTAAATTAATATTTTGTTGCGAAACCTTTGTTATCGATAACTGCTTTACATCTGCGAGGCATTGAAGACACCAAATTTTCACACAAGCTATTTGTAAAGGCTTCCCAAGCCTTTTTTGTTTCGATGTAGAGATTATCAAAATTGCTTATCTTTAACAAGCTAAGTTTTGTTTTTACAATTTTCCATACGTTCTCAATCGGGTTGAGATCAGGAGGCAAATCACCGCATTCCTTATCTAAATTTTTCGATCGAAATCATTTTTTATTTCCCAAAATAAAATGCTGAGAATAATTTTTCTTTTTCACAGTTAAAGAATAATGGCCTCTGATTAAGAAGAAGAGAGGATTACATGAAGGCCTATCAATAACAGCAACCAAATTGTTTATAAAACATTGCTTGACGTGAAGAGCCGTGTGCTTCTAGCTGAAATATCCATGTTATCGACATATTTTTGTTAGCATAAAATGTTGTTGTATCGTTTAGGATACTTCCATATTGGAAGTTGTCCATACCACCTTAAATTCTAAGCAGCGGTCCATCTCCATGCAGCGAACATATTTTTTCCCATCGGGGGAGATCCTATTAATTTTTGTTTGACCTTCTCCACATCGGGGTTTTACTATATCTACAGATGATTTTGTTTCATTTTCACTAAATACTGCAAACGGATAATTTTTACATCTTCTCGAGCTGTTGTAAGCGGATTCTTTGTTTACGGCCACCGCGTGGCTAACCATGGATTTAGAAACTTTTAAGACTGAAGCGGTAAGTGCTTCCATTCTGAGTGTTGGTTAATAAATAATAAAAAAAAAAAATATTCACAACTGGTATTAAAATTCACAATAAAATCATTTGTTGTGAACAGTCAGTTGTATTTTCATATTGTAAAACGTTTTCTTTAATAATTAACGATCCAATGAGCAAAGGTCGCTTCGTCGTTTCTATTATTTCGGATAAGAGAAAACACGTGTCGGTGTTTGCATGCGTACTGGTTATATGACATAACCTATCGCCTCACTTAGTCTTAAGGTTACATACACATCAGCTCACCCTAATCTCCTTTGCGAAGGCAATGGTTGTTTAGGGGAGTTATAACATCTACGTCGAGTTTTTGTTACGTACCTCTTCCACTTTATATTAGGATAAAAAAATATATATAAACCGTTCTGATGGATACTGAAAGGAGGAAATACATATTAAAAATATAAACATTAATTTTTATATAAATAAAGTTACCGATGTACACTGTATTTCATCAGGGTAGAACCAGCATATTTAGTTCAAAAAAAAAAAAAAAAAAAAAAAAAAAAAAATTATATACATTGCAAATACAGAAAAAAAATAGCTTTGCAGGAAAATAACTGATTCTTCAATGAAAGTTTAAACACAAAAATCTTATGAAAATGCATTATAACGGTACTTTTCTCTCTTTGTTTGTAGTCAAGTGTAAAATTCTTCATTAATTGTTCACCTTTTCATTGTTCTATAAATCACACAGACATGCTTTTTTGTTCTTGATAATTGATTATATTGTAATCATTTCCTTGAAATATTAATTTATTAATGCGTAAATTTACCGTTATTCACAATAACTTCATAAATTCTATTTTTCATTGATTCGTATAGGGATTTTAAATAGTCGAGAGATATTTCAACCCATGCAGCTTTTATTCCATCAATTAGCTCATCTTTGGTTTTGTACTGCTTTCCTCCTTCATATACCGTACAGGTTAGCCAACCCTAAACATTTTCTATAATGTTAAGGTCGGACGAATATGGCGGCCAATTTAAGGTCTCAATATTTTGGTTGGCAACCCACGATTTTACTACTCGTGGTGCGCCATCATGATGATAAATCCACTCCAGTCGTCCAAAACTATCTTTTATTTTAGGAAAAATCTGTTCCAATAGGTTTTTATAATTATTTCCGATCATTCGTGTACTTTGAACAATTAGGTCAATAGTGCCGTAGTATGAAATTGCAACCCATACCATTACGCCCCCTCTCTGCTGTGATGACGGCTCAGAAATTTTTCCTCTTTATGGATATCGTGAAACTGAATGTTGTAGCCACCGGGACCATCCGTATTATTTTTTTTTCATCCGAAAAAATTTCTTTTCGCCAATCATTATCACTAAAATTTCTTTGAACTTCCCATGTCATATGATTTTTGGTATATATTAGAGGCATTGTTGTTGACGAGTTACATTTAATGGAGATTTTTCTTCAGTTTTTGGAGCTGTAACTTGTTTTACTCCTGCTAAATGCTCGATTTTAGATGTAGATTGAGTTGAGTTTGAGGCAATTCGAAGAATTTTTCGCTTGTCCTGTGGTGTTAGCATTGTGTAAGTAACTCGATTTCGCGATAAGAATACTTTTCAGAATAGTTAAGATCAATTTTCGCAATTTCCGACGAATCTAAAGAATTTTTTTTATTTTTTTTTTTACTAAATTTTTTTAGTTTTCATTTTATTTGGCTTTATTACAACCATGTGCATGTGGTTCTATTCCGTTGAACCAACAAATTAATGAAGAATATACTTGACTAAAAGAGAGAACAGTGCCATATAATGCATTTGCATAAGACTTTTTGTGTTTAAATTGTCATTTGAAGAATCAGTTATTTTTCTGCAAAGCTAAATTTTTTATTTATCTGTATTTGCAATTTATAGAGTTTTTTAATTTGAAATATTCTGATTCTATCCTGATGAACCACAGTGTATTTGCGTTATATGCCATTTTTTAGTTTTTAATTATTTATGTTGATAAAATTGTATGTATTTGTTTATTCTTTTTCATAAAAGCTGGCATTCATTTGGGACTGATATGTTATGATACAACAACATTACAACATTTACTAAACATACCAAATGAAGTTGTGTCGTTGTATCAGATTTTTCAATTAAAATTACCAACAACAATTTGACACTATTGTAAAGAGATACACGATACAACAGATACAGCGATACAATACCCACAATGAATTGCCCAAATATTTATTAAACATAGCAAATGAAGTCGTATAGTTTTACGGGATTTTTAAGTGAATATTACCAACAGCAATTTTACAATATTGTACGATACAATATCCGTTGTGAATTGTCCAAATCAATTAAAAATAACTTTTTAGATTTACCTAAATTTGTAAATAATTAATGCATTAAATATTTTAAATTATTAAATTATTTTACAAATTTTAAAAAGCAGCACAAGGAAAAAATAATGGTAAAAAAGTGTTACCATTAATGAATTTTATATGATTGGACTGATTTGGGTTATTTAATCAATGTCAAGTTTTAGCGTTTAATATCGTGAACAGTGTTTGCCAGTTCAAAATTTTCAAAGGGTATTTTCACCCCCTCCCAAAATTTTAAGGGGTATTTTCATAAAGGGTATTATTTTAAACTACAGCTAAATAAATTTTTTCACTAAATGAATTACTACTGTTTATATACACTTAACAGTGTTATGCATTATAAAACAGTGATACATTTATTTTTCTTTCCCTTTTTTACAGCAGTAGTGAAATCCATGTCACATTGAATAACATAATTTTCGTTACTCAAGTAAAGATCGCAATAAATCCTTGAAATGATTTCCACATGTTCATCACCAAATCTGGCTCGCGTATCAATCTTTATGCGTTTTTGGCATGAAAATCCTCTTTCGCAAGCTGCAGTAGAGACTGGTTAAGGCAATCATTAACAATTTCTTGTACTCTGGATACATCTACTCCTCATCCCCATTCGAAATGTAAATCAAGTTAAAAAATTTTTCCATGTTCATGCTGGCCTTGTATTTTTCTAAAAAAAATTTCACTTCATATCATTCATCCTGCATACCATTTATCCTGTTTAGGAAGAATGTTACTATAGTTCTTTATTGCAATATATTTTCATCAAACTATCTGTGGCTTCATCAACACTTGTATTTGATGGAGGGCAGACGAAAATTAAAAATTTTTCGACGGTCTCATAGTCAAACCGTTTATGGAGGTTCTTAACCAGTGTGCAAAATAACACGTTTTTGTGAGAGCTATGAATAAAACCGCGATGAATTATTGCTACACGGCTTTGGCTAAAAAGTCGCGCATGCTCAGTAGGACACTACTGGTGGTGTTTTCTTTTCTAAAAAAAAAAAAAAAAATGATACACTTTATAATGGGCACGTTCGTAAATGCAATAGTTATGGATCACTGCAGGCAGCATAATAAAAGTAAAACGATCAAAACAGCATCACTTGGCAGCACTGATTTCCGTCAAAAGTTTTTTTTATGCAATTGTTGAGCAGTTACAAAGCATCTGCAACAAGTGATCATGCATCAGCAACAAAACTTGGCATAACTGCCGTAGTGATGCACAAATTTACTGCATTTACGAACGTACCCAATGTTACATTTTTATAATGTTTGGCTCACCCATTTAAGATGTTGCATTTTTTAATGGTCAGAATAGAACATAAAATTACAACTTTGCAACATTTTTTAATGAACAGCTGATTTTGTTGACATCAAAAAAGAAAAAAGAAATATCAAAGGACATTGATATTTTCCATATTAATAATTTATTTTAAACAAAACAATAAAAATTACACTTTTCCTTATTCTATTTTTTTTTGTTTCTTCACACAAATACACATTTATAAACAACACAAATCTGTGGTTTTCTGGAATAACCGCGTATGTCAATTTTTGTCAGTTTTGAGTTAACGATTCCAAATATATTAATTTTTAACGCTCTTTACATGTATTCCAATTTAAAAAAAAAAAAATATTGACCGTTTCTGAGTTTCTTCTTTAAATAACGACGTAACTTAAATGTTTATTAAATTAATTTGCAGCACTAACGACGTATGTCAACCTACGTTTGATCGCTGACAAATTATTTTCTCAGAAAACGACACATAGCGACATGCGTTGTTATTAATGAAAAAAATTGCAAAATAATTTTAGATTAGTTTTCAGTTTATAACACTTATAAAAACTTGTGTGTTTATTTCTATTATTTTTTGTCACTATTATTCTTGATACGTTGTTATATTCTCATCCTAAGTCCCGTTAACTTTTTGTTGACGAACAAAAAATCCATTTTTCAAGCAACAACAACTTATCTCTACATGGGTGGTTGCATTGGTAGTTTTCTTTTTCAAAGAAAACGACGTTTGTCGACATTAGTTGTTTTATCTGCACACACTTTAAGTGTAATTTACATATTGTTTTTCATCCATCTCTAGGATCTATTCCTCTGAGGATTTTTGACTCAAAATTTTATATAAAGTATTTATTCCCTATATCTACTTTATATCGAGCCCATAATTTCAAATATAACGTTTTTAGGCTCCCCTGAACATTTTGATTTTATGACACGCGGTAATTCTAGAAAACCACAGAAACGTCAGCTGTTTTATCGTGTTATTCTCCCCCTCTGATTTTTTAGAGTGCGAAAAATTCACCTTTTTCACATATTTATAGTGCGACATTTTTAGAAAAGAACACGTCACCCTTTCGCAAGGTTGACATTTATTTTTAGAAAATAACACAAAAAGAGAAAAAAAGTGCGAAGTGGGAAAAACGTGTAACATTTTTGCCAGAAAAGAAAACGCCATGAGATTATCGAAGTATCAGCATTGAGTCGGAGTCGGAATTGATTTTTAAAAATTTAATAATGAGTGTAATTCTGAGGGGTGAAATGAATTTCAACGCATGTTCACGCAGCTTTCACGCATTTTGGTGAACACTGATCATGACATTGTTATCATGATTGTTGTATACTAATGTCTCTAATTAGTTGCTGGAAGTGAAGTTATTTTCTCAGACTTCAAGAACCTGGCATTTGATTTGTTACACATTCGTCTGAGAGAAAGGGAGAGAATGGGAGAGAGAGAGAGCATGGACTGATCTAACCATGATTGATAAATTTGTTGACCCATTTTTTTTTTTTTTTTTGGGGAATTTAATAAAAAATACAAAAAAAAAAAAAAACATTTAAGGAATGTTACAATATAATTTTTTAAAAGCCAAAAGTCTATATTATGAAAACCGATATTGTTTTAGTCAACAAGGTGAAGTTATTTTCCCATTTGCCACATCTATGTCTTTTAAGTGTTTAGAAAATCGAAAAAATGCCATTTTTATATGTCAAAAATGTCAAATGTGTCAGCAACAACAATTGGTGATATATATATTTTTAAATCAATACTATTTATATATTTTCTTCTTCTTTGAGACTATATTTAGCCATTGTACGATTTTTTGAATTTTGATAAATTTTGTTATGTACGCTAACAGACCTCACTAACTAAAATTAGTACAATATTAAATATTTAAGATTTTTACATTTTATTTATTATTTGTTAAAAATAACTGAAGTTTATTTTATTATTAGAGAACATTTTGAAGCCTCAATATATGAGTAATTATTTTTAAGATACAGCTCGTTTTTTATGCATACATATTCAAATATTCGTGGGGCAATTAATCATGCTTCTATTTTTAACAATGTTTTATTGGAATTGTAAGCAAATCAGTCTAGTCTATTGTTTGTTATCTGGCTGCCTGAACTTATAATTAATTATTATGATAATCTTACACTATCATTAAATTTACCCACAGTTTCACTTTAAATTTAACTTTTTTTTTTTTGTTAAAGATATTTTGTTATTTCAACCATTAGATTTTCACCCATAATATATTTTTGTGCTGTTTAAAAGTTGTTATGCTTTAAACACTTTTTATTGTAAAATTTTTGGTTTTGTTTTTTAAGTAAATTATATCAACAAAACATAAGAAATATAATGTTTAAAGTAAACAATGTTTTCACTTTTATGCGAGGAATGCACTTAAATGTTACAAAAAAAAAAAAAAAAAAAAAAAAATAATAATAAAAAAAATTAAAACAAACCTATTGTTTTTAAAAGTTGCATCTAGAAAAAAGATGAATAAAAAAACTTACTCTTAATCATGAATGAATGAAAGAAAAATGTAATGTGATGTGATGTGAATAGTATAGAAAAACCAACAAAGACTCGCGTAATCTCTTTAATTGCAACTAAGTTTTGTAAAAAAAAAATAATAATAAAAAATAAATAACAAAAAAATTAAATGAAATGAAAAGAAATCCAATTAAAAGTGAAATTATTTTGATACACAAACAATGACAAAGATGCTGTTTTATGTGATGATTTTTTTTTTATTTAATTATAACAAAAGTTATGTGAAATAAATCCTAGTAAAATTTGACGTACTAGTCATTTCAAAAAAGCCAAATCTATAAATAAATGTATTATAGTATACAAGACTGATGTCATTCTAGTGCTATTGTGAATTATTTTCGGTGTGAGAATAAGAAAAGGGTAAATCTGTGAATAAATGTATTTTACAATACAACACCATCGATGCCAAATTTTATTAAAATAAAAACCAGTCAATAAAAACAATTTTAAATAATTTTAACGCAAATCACAAAAAAATGGCCAATAAAATTTTTAAATATTTGACAATTGTAAACAATTTGCAACGTAAGTCATAAAAAAAGGGTCAATAAAATTTTAATAAATTTGGTTGAAACAATTGTCGTCGTTTTTATCGGGGTGTATCAGATCGCGAATTGATGTTTCAATTTTTCGCAGTACACGAGCCAGGACACGAATTTAAAATATAACTAAACTCGAACCTGTTTATTGTACATGTTCTATTTTTTCTTAGTACACGAGCCAGAACACGACTTAAAAAATAACTGAACTCAAACCTGTTTATTGTACATGTTCTGTTTTTTTTTCAGTACACGTACCAGAACACGAACTTCAAATAAAGCAACACTCGAATCTGTGTGGTTTATGTGTGATCGAAACATAAAATACGTGATAGAAAAATGTTCGTGTAAATAACGAAATATTAAAACGAACACAAGTCATGATTGTGTTTGGCACCAAAGAAAATTTAAAAACAAACATAATTGATATGAAAATAAAAATATGTGTGTGTTGGTCTAAGTTATGTTTGTTTACATATATGTACGAGTTTTTTATTCAGTGTGTTTTTTTATCTGAACTCTGTTAAATATAAACTAATATGTTTTGGAGGCTTCATGTTCAGAAGACTCAAAGTAATACTTGCATTGCATTGCCTTCCACTGTAAAGTACGACTCAGTATCCATCACACATTTTTAATATAAAATCAAAATCTGTGATCATTAAGTACTTTAAAATGCAACACTGCTATCATTGTTCCAGTGTTATTGTGAATGATTTATACTCAATGAAATTCTTTCAAGCCGACTTTATAGTTATTTTTTTCTTTTAAAGTCCCAATGGGTATATTTCATAGATTGTATGTGAATCTTAAATGATGGATATAAATTTAATTATAATTACAATGTGTAAATTATATCGAAGAATTCTTGACAGACTGAACGCCCTTTAACATCTTTCCTTAGCGTTAATCTTCTCACACCAATCATTAGCAATTCTTATTAGTCCATAACATAACTTGAATACAATTTTCTAAATTGTTAATATCCTTTTTGTGTTTACTGCAATTTCAACACCCTTCTCATATAAAGCAAAAAAAAAAAAAAAAGAAAAAAGTGTTGAAATATTTTGTTCGCCTTCTTAAATTCATTCATCATCATTTTGTCTTCATCTACTTATTACACGTAATCACGCAGACAAAGTAATATGTATAAGCAAAAATTTCATCTTAATAGATTTAAATCTAAATTATAGCAAATTTCTACATACATTCGACAGATTACTTACTGCACAGATGATGCTGCTGCAACTCATCTCATCTCTCACTCATCTTGTTTGACAGAACTTGTTGCTAAGCCCCAAACAAGTTTGTGGCAACAACATTCATTCATTATTGTACACTATTTGACGATAATGACGATAATGCTGTTGGTTTTGATGCCAGTGTTTGATATTGAACTAACATGAGAATATCGCCAGGTACATTTTTTTTTGTTTTTGTATTTTTTGTTGTTGTATTCTCAATATAATCTCAAAAGGCGCATAAATAATCATTGTTTTCATTATCGAAACTAGAATATTTATATGAATAAATGAAGATTAAATTCCTTGTTAAAAGATAATGAAGAATTACAAGTGTTGTTCGATATTTTTTTTATTTTTATTATTTCTATCCCAGTCAATGGCATTTATTATAACAACCTTTAGTTTAATTTATCTTGGAAAAAAGATTTTATTAACAATATTAATTTAAGAAAACAACAAGTATGAGTGATGTAGTCTGTTCGTATATCATGAGATTTAGGAAGGATACAAACATCATCAGAACTGCTTGATCTACCTAAGAAAACAACTCAAAAATTGGGGAGAGTATTTTTATTTCTCAACATAAGGTTGGCTCATAAAAAAAACTCTAAAATAACTTTTTACTTCTAAATGTTTACTTTATTAAAAATATAATTTTTTAAAATCATATTAGCCTTGCAAAGTTATTTTACTTTAAAATGGATTGTAAAGCAAAAGTACATGAAATTATAATTCTGGTTTCACGCTCCAAAAAATATTTTTTTTATTTAACAGATATTTTAATTAGGCCAAATATCCTCAATTAAATTTAAAATATTGCCTTCGTAGAGAAACTGACAGAGAACGAAGTAAAACCAGAAATATTATAGAAATATAAAAAGCATGTTCTCTTTAAACTAAGAAAAAAGTTTTTTTTTTTATAAAGTTATGAAAAAATTATAAAATTTGTAAGAGAGCTCCCGTAAGGAGGGTCTGGAAAGGATAGTTCCAAAAGAAAAAATTTTCCTCTCGAGAAAGTAATACGAGGGCGGATTAATAAGTCCGTGACTTTTAGAATGAAACACAGTTTTTTTGAAAAAAAAAAAAAAAATTATTTTTCAACATAATCTCCTTTTAGCTCAATACACTCAGTCCAACGTTTCTCCAATTTTTGTACCCCTTCCAAAAAATAGGATTTTTCGAGGTCCATAAAATAGGCATTTCTGATCAATAATTTCATCGTTGGAGCTAAATCTCTTTCCACCGAGCCATTTCTTTAAGTTTGGAAATAGAAAATAGTCACTGGGGGGGGGCTAATTCCGGAGAATATGGCGGATAAGAAACCAATTCGTAGCACAATTCATAGAATTTTGAAGTTGTCACCCATCTTGCAGACAGCTTTCTTAAACCCAACTGATCATTTAAAAATCGAAACCACGCCGCCATATGAAATGCCTATGACATCAACAATATCACGCAGTTTTACTCTTCGATCGGCCAACACCATATCGTGGAGTTTTTCGACATTTTCGGGTGTATTGACCTCAATTGACCGTTCAGAACGTTAAGCGTCATATGTGTTTGTGCGACCACAAAGAAAGTCAGTAAATCACTTTTTTACCATTGAAATCGATGGTGCAGAGTCCCCATAGTATTTATCAAGCTGTTTAACGAGCTCTCGAAATTCACTTCTTTCCATTAAAAAAAAAAATAAATAAAAACCCACAAGGTTGTATGTTTTCAACAGCTGTTAAACGCAAAGTGAAGTAGTCTACGAACAGGTGGTACTTGATGGGATCAGTGTTGCATTTCATATAAGTGCGAGGGAAGTTGGAAAAGTCACGAACTTATTGATCCGCCCTCGTAGCGGTCGGTCATATATATTATCCCTCTCCGAACCTCGCTATTGATTTAGTTAACAGTAGGGGGTGGATTTGCCTCCCCCTCTGTAGCACAAAATCCTGACGTGACCCGAAAAACTGACTGTAGATTCGGATTCAGCGACTTCAAATACATCAAGAAACCCTAAAGGATTTTCGGACTGTTATACACTGTATTTATTTTACTTTAACATGGATTGAGAAGGAAAGGAGCGTGACAATTTTTTTTTTTTTAGAATTTTTGATAAAAATCCGAAACGGGTTTTTAAAACAATGGCTTATGCGGAAACAGTTTCTCGGGAAATAGTCTTCGGGGTTTTAAAAAATTATAACGAACGTTTTACTATTAAACAGAGACGGTAAGTTGTAGAAAAAGGGTTATACTGACCCTGACAAGGTTAAAAAATACTGGCACTTTCTAAGAAAATCAGAATATTTCGGGGAACGATAAATTCGGCTGTGCCTAATATTTGATACCCTCCACCACTGTTCTAAAGAGCAGTGTTGCCATAATTTGAAATTGTAACGATGCTAAAATTAAAAAAAAAAAAAAAAAAATGCTAAAAAAAAGGATGCTAAATATTTTTTTTCCAATTTCATTACCTTTTTATTGAAAAATTAAATCTATAATATTAATAGGCTAGGCGATTTTTTGTTACCGATGTTTTGTTCTACCGTTTTATCCCGATTTCGACCAAACGTATGTTATTTCAAAGGTATTTCTTTTTAGCTGTTCACCAGATTTACAGATTTTTCAATTTTTTCCTTTATTTTGAGTAAATTGCATTTAAAGTTGCTATTAACACATACATAAAATTATACAATGCTATGTGTGTGTTTATTAAATTTGTGGTTGTAATAAAAATGAGTTTGTTTTTTTGTGTTGATTTGCAAATGATTAGCATACCTTTAGGGTCTTTATTTAATGAAAAAATAAAATTTCCTAGAATTTGCACTCCAATTTCGAGGGCTGGAATTTGCTAGTATGGATCTTTAAATGGATTTCGACAACATAATTTTTTAAATTAACTCCAAGCCATAAAGAGGTATTCAGTGTTGTATCCAAATATTGTTCTATGATATAACTCCATTGGATTTGAATTTTTTCTGCTTCAGATGATCTAAATTCAAACTTTTCTAATATATTGGTTGTCGGTTCTTTTACCCGGTTTAATGTGTTTGGTATTGAAAATTTTGACATTTTTTTAATACAAAAATATTTTTGGCAATCGAGTTTTTAAGTCATTAACAACTGTTGTTGTTGTTTACATTCGTCTATTTCAAAATGTTTTATTATCTATAATATTAATAGGCTAGGCAATTTCTTGTGACCGATGTTTTGTTCTACCGTTTAATCCCGATTTTCACCAAATATATATTATATGAAAGATATTTCTTTTTAGCCGTTTTGCAGATTTACAAATTTTTTAATTTTTTTTCTTTATTTTGAGTAAATTGCATTTAAAGTTGCTACTAACACATACATAAAATTATACATATGCTATGTGTGTTTTATTAAATTAGTTAATGTGTTTGTTAATGAGTATGTTATCTTCATTCACAGTAATAATAAACCATAAAAGTGTTGGTTTGTGAATTGGCTAAGTTAAAAAATATAGCTGCCTAGAAATTGCATTCGAATTTCGAGCGCTGGAATCTGCTAGTATTTGTTAAAAGAAACGAGCAGAGTGGTAAAAAAATAGTACCCAAATTTCTCAGATTACACTTTGAGAAATTTGAACATCTCAATACCATTAAAATTAAAATTGTATGTTCAAAAATAATAATAAAAAAAAAGATGCTAAAAGCAACTTTTTATTAATAAAAGATTCTAAGTTAGCTTCTAGCATCTTTTTATAAATTTTGGATGCCAAACGACAAAAAAAAGTTGCTAAATCTAGCAACTAAAATGCTAACATGGCAGCAGTGCCTAAGAGACAAAAAGCCTAGATTTCTATTTAGATTTTTTAGATTTTTTTTAATGATGTTTAAAATTAATAAGATAATTAACCAAAGTTTTAGGTATTTCTTTGTGTTTTTTTAATTGACAGCAATTATTAAATGCAATAAGCATAAATGTAAATACATACATTTAAATTTTTGTTTGTTTGAAGAGGGTAAGAGTATAACAATCTTGTTATACTCTCACATGTAAAAAAAAAAAACCTAAACAGAGGTAACATGCGTATGCATCCCTGATATATATTGATATGCACATGTTCTGTCTGGTACACACATTTTTAACTATTTTTATTCGAAATAATGTCAAACAATGTTATCCTAATTTTTTCCTGGTAAATGGTTTATTTTGTTAATGAGCGTGATTTCGCTGTATCGATCAAGTTGTAAGGATCAAGAATTAGCATTTTTTTGAAGACACAAAATTTAAACGATTTTAGTGCATTACAAATTCAATACTTTCAGTTGAAAGCCAAGCTACATTATACTCTGGGGGATTCTGTTCCTTCGTTTAAGACTATTAAATATTAACTGGCAGGATTTAAACGAGGTCGTACAAGCTGCCAAGACGAACACCATAGTTGTCGATCAATTGAAGTGGCCACACAAAAAACAGTCTAGGAAATCCACATCATACTCTTCGTTGTTTGTCTTTTTTTTTTATCGAATGTAATTGTCTTCGACTTCTTTGAACCCTTCTTCACATGCTTTCATTGTTGCTTTGAAACATCTTCACGATATTGTTGTTGTTCTTTTGTGACTAAAAGCCTCCCTGGTCTTACGTTCAACTTTTTTTTGTCACAATTTCCAGTCAAAATATGATGTTCAGTGGCTAGATCGTAAACTTTCAATCGACGTTCATTCAATTCCATTGTTGATTTTCTGGTAACATTTTTGGCATGGCGATGTTCGTCTTGGCAGCTCGTACGCACATTAGGTACGGTCACATTAGGCAAATATTTGACGCAAATTTGTTTTCTCGTATTTGCCCAAAATTTGTGAAACAAATACAGAGTTGATTTTGTGGTCACACTAGGCACATTTATTTGCCTCTTTTTATTTGATCAAATACCAACCAAATAGTAACAAATAAAAACAAATAAAACATACATATTTGCCATGCGGTCAACACTTGAACAAATATTTGACTAAAAAAATTGTTTGATCAAACAGTCAAAAATTAAAAATGTATTTGATCAAAAATTTCCAAATGTTGCACGAGGAGGAAAGTTTTCTTCTTTTGTGCTGTGGAGCTGCATCGGTGATAGTTTTGGAAGTTTTCCATTATATTATATTTAAATATTATTTTTAACTATAATTATAACTATAATTTACATAATTTTCTTACCTTTTTATTTCTGATTTTTTTTTTCTTTGTTTACAAAATAAACAGCTGTTTATTTTAAGTAATGTAACAGTGTGGCAAATTCTGTGTTTTTAAAAGGATAAATACGCTAAGGTTAAAAATAAATTTGGCTTAGGTGCAATTTAGGGGCAACAATCGGTTTCAAATTTTCACCACTTATAAAACATTTTATTGCGGCTCTAGGAAAATAATTTTTTTTCGGCGGTCGAGCCTATTTTCCCAGTTATGGTTCTCCAAAATTTTGACATTGACTTGGATATAACTTTGTTATTTAGTATCGGATTTCACCACTATATATATCATTAAAAGCTTCCTTGAGTGCCTTTTATTCGATATTTTTAAATTTGCAATCAATTAACTCATTATGAATCTGTTTAAAATTTTGTATTCTTGTAATAGAGTTTTTTCTTAAATATGGAATTATCTCGTAATTAGACATATATAATGTGTGTTTTTTCATAAACTGAATAAAAGCTGGGTCCACTAGCTTTATTTCGAAGTATATTTTGACCTCTTAACCCTTTCAGGACCGGATATATACCGTTAGTTGTAAGGTAGTTCAATAGAAAATCATGTATCTTATTTTTTAGAAAAATTAACCCATTAATAACTATATTTGAAATTATTATACTATAGAAATAGAAATAACAACATATTACAAAAAACCTTAAAATTTAAGGTAAAATCCCTAATATATGCGATCTTTAAGTGGTTAAGAGGTCAAAATATACATTGAAATGAAACTAGTGGATCCAGCGTTCATTCAGTTGTAAATACCAACATTATATAGGCCACTTTATGAGATAATGCCACGTTTTCCAAAAATAATTTAAAAAATACAAATGGGTTCATAAAGGGTTAATTGATTTCGGATTTTGATATATCAAATAAAAGGCACTCAAGTAAGCTTTCAAATGATATATATATTGCTGAAATCCGTTACTAAATAAAGTGATATACAAGTCAATGTCAAAACTTTGGAGGTCCATAACTCGGAAAATAGGCTCGACCGCCGAAAAAACATGCTCTCCTAGAATCACCACAAAAACGACTACTCCCCCAAAAAAATCAGAGCATTGCATTTGTTCCACAAATTTAGTATTGTGCTTTTATAACTTCAAAACAATTTTAAATTTACACATTTTTTGTGATAATAGTTTCCTTTAAAGCAAATTTTTAATGAATATTAAAAAGTTGCACAACAAATGCTTTTGAAAGCAAAAAGCTTTTTTTTAAGAAATGACAGAATTAATTTTTAAAAGTTGACATCACTGCTGAAACAACTGTTGTTTGCCATTGTTTGCTCTCACAAATGTTTTGCAAGATCAAATATTTGTTTGCCCAAAATAGAGGAAAATTTATGGTCGCGAGTGGTCACATTAGGCAAATATTTGTTTGCAGGCAAATAATTTTGTTTGCCTAAAATCAAATGTTTTGTTGTTTGACGGCAAATAATATTTTGTGATCAGACTGAGGCAAACAAATATTTGTCGTTTTTAGTCGTTTTTACCTTTAGACTCTACCACTTTTGTAAACGCATGAGCAGACTTGTCTTAGAGTAGAATATAGCTCGACTCCCGATATTGGTTGGACTGAGAGCTT
This sequence comes from Cordilura impudica, assembly GCA_963682025.1. Classification (NCBI taxonomy): domain Eukaryota; kingdom Metazoa; phylum Arthropoda; class Insecta; order Diptera; family Scathophagidae; genus Cordilura; species Cordilura impudica. The sequence goes on along the minus strand of OY821517.1, from coordinate 74,051,320 downwards.
TCAAATGGAACTCTTGTGACAAATTTTTTCCAATTTTGTCAGTGATGGCTGCCAAACAAATACTAAACGGTGCTTAGTTTGCAGTTAAATTTTTTGCATACAACTGCCATTTATATGTCATGTTCGGTATTTCGTGTATCACCTTCTTATTAAGTGAGGTACTTAGTGGCCAAGGAAAATAATCAAAAAAATTGTCAGGAATTTGTTACTAGAATATGTTCATCCTCAAAGTTATACTTATAAACTGAGGATAAGCTAATCGTCTACAAAACATGTTCCACTATACCACTAAGTGCTCAAAGTATAATAAGTATATGCTGACGTTTGTAACTATCAAAAATGTTTGACCTAGACCCATCTTTTATTATACCGATCGATTCAGAATCACTTTCTGAGTCGATTTAGCGTTGTCCGTCCGTCCGTCCATCCGTCTGTGTGTTCATGTAAACCTTGTAATCAAACTACAGGTCGCAAATATGAATATATTTTGATGAAATTTGGTATATGTGACCTTCTCCGAAAAAAGGAACTAGTGTGTGAAAATTAAGTTTTGAGAAAAAAACGCATTTAAAATTTCCCCACCCTTTTAGGTACAAGAATCCACCGTTTTTGACACACTAGGTCCCTTTTCTCGGAGAAGGTCACATATAAGCTTTTATCGGTCATAGCATGAACGCTATTGAAATTGATGAAAATCGGCGCATGTTCAGACCTAGTCCCCACACGAATGACCCCTATGACCCCCATTATAAACCAAAAATAAAGCCTATAGGACAATTCTTATTCATAGTGCCTATATAAAGCTGCTTCCCGATCTTCACTTAAACCTATCAAACACAAAAGTATTGCACAGATTTTTCTCATTTATTACATATATTAATTTGTATTCTAATTTGGGTCCAGGGATAAGCCGGGTGACAATGACCATTTGGCTGTTTTTTTGCAGCGACAGACCAAAACCTCTGGTGGGAATCGAACCGACGACCCGCGCAGGATAGGCGAACACGCCACCTACTTACCTACCGGGGCGCTTAGGCTTGTATATGTTTTTGCAAAAAATAAGTGACTTTACAAATATGGTCAGTAACGGTCCATTTTTCAACCTCCTCCCCATATAAATATAGCATCCGATATGAACTTTTTCCGATCTGCAGACAAGCAAATAAATAAAAATTCCACTAAGACCAATTCTCTAAACGCATGGTATAGGGTATCGCATGGTCGGTCTACCATAATTTTCTTACTAGTTTTATTTTTTCTGTCTTTTAGATGTTGTTGTAAACACCGTTTTTATTGCTGTGTAAAATTAACGATCTCTAACGATCAAATCTTCTTTTATAGGCTATCAGTTTACTTTCATTTTTTTTTAGTTTATAAACACTAAAAAAAAAAAAAAATAAATGTTTCTCAAATTAATATGTATCTCTTAATATCGAAAAACTACCGTTGCTAAATCGATCTTTTTTTAAATTTAAAACTCTTATTTTAAAGTTTTTATTTTATGTCCATTTATTTTAAGTATATAAACAGCGCAATTAATTTTAAATGTTAAATTCCATTTTATTGTTTCTTAACACTATAGGAAAAATGTCAAATATATTTTTCTAATTAATTATTGCATTTATTGTTGTTTAAAATTCCATTGGCTCTGGTGTCTCCTCGTGGGTTTTAACTGTTAATTAGTTTTTGTATATTTGATAATACTTTCTAATTTAATATCTTTATAATTAAAATAAAAACATTTGTCTGAGATTAACTTATGAATTTTCTGCGGTAACAAATATGCCAAATATGCCATATTTTTTTCAAATCTATCTTCTCATACCTTCTCATATCTTCTACATACATACATGTGGTTTCATTATTATTCAAGATTACGGCTTAATTAGTAAATGTTTAAAAATTAAAAAGCTGTAAAAAAGTATTTTGTTTTTTCAGCAATTAATAGAATTGTTTTTTTTTTTTTTCTTAATTTAAGTGTTCCAATTTCTTTTTATGGTTATGTGGTACAAGTTATTTAACCCTACAGTGTGAAATAATGCACATATCGTTGCGATTCATGCAATGTTTTTAATTTTCTTTTAATAACTTATTAAAAAAGTAATTACGTTTTATGTTTACAATTCAAGTAAAAAAATTTTAAACTAAGAGTAGGTCGATATCTTGAAAAAAAAAAATTAAAATCTAAGTGAGATATTTTTTATTTACACTAGCCGGCATAATTATTTTGACAAAAACAAAATGATGCTTGTTTGTATTCAACTTTTAGTTGTCCGTATAGAATATAATTTTTGTGTTTTGTTAAGATATTACTAATATAAACTAAAAAAATAAGTTAATAGAGATTCCATCATAAAAAATTAAAAAGTTATGAATGAAAGTAATTTTGAGGAGTTGGCTTAAGTATTTTGACAAGTTATTATTATTAAAAAAAGAAGCTTAATATTTAACTAACATATGTATTGATTATGACTTAATAAAATGTATAGCCCCCTTTGGCTTCAATAACTTTTTGAAGACGTCTTGGAGCTAAGTCCAGGGAAGTGACCTCGGAAATTGTCCCTTCTTTGTTTTTATGTAAAGAACCAATTATTTTACGTTTGAAAAGAGACAACACGTTTGCAATGACATTCAAGTCTGCACTGTTTGGCGCGACAAATTAAATTCAATTGCAATGTCTTTTACTCGACTCGTTGCGACGCCAGGATTAAAATTGCCAATATTGAAGCTCTAACAACACATCTGAACTCAGCCGTTTTTCCCATTCAATATTTTATTTTATTATTATAATAAAATATCAATAAAATTTAAATACCAGTTATTTGACTGTCACTTGCTAAAACATGCGCGAACACTGCCACAAAGATGTTGTCAAAATACTTGTGCCAAAAAAAAAAATTCGCTGTCTGCTTGCTTTCTTATCAACAGAAAGAGAATGCAAAGCCCAAACGACAAAATATTGAGTATGCGTGTAGCTGTAAATATGCATTTTATTTTGAGCATAACACGTGTACCGTTACTTCAACCAATCAAACGAACTAGACAAGAAAACATCACTGTTGCGTATGTCAAAATATTTATGCCGACTAGTGTACATTGGAAATTTCTAAATTTAAATTGGCAACTTTAAACTGAAATTCGAAATTTTTAAAATTGAATTAGAAAATTTTTAAATGAAATTTGAAATTTTTAAATTAAATAATATAAAGTATTTAAATATTTATTGGAAATAAAAATAAAAATAAAATAAGAAGAAAGCATATATATCTAAAATTCATAACTACTCTGCATTCCTAATCAGACCGGTTTCTGGTATTTCAGCTTTCATCAGTGATTGTATTAAACATTGTAATAATTGTTATGTTGTAATTGATTAGATTGTTTCTATATGAAATTTTTCTACTTAGGGCGGCCGTGAGGTTTGAATTTACGTCTATCTTACATACAGTCGCACTTAACACACACTCAGTTTTATAAATACTAACAGATTCCAGCCCTCGAAATTCAAGTGCAACTTCTAGGAAATTTTATTTTTTCATTAAATAAAGACCCTAAAGGTATGCTAATCAATTACAGCCAATTCACAAATAAACACAAAAACAAACTCATTTTTATTACAGACACATTAACAAATTTAATAAACACACATATAGCATTGTATAATTTTATGTATGTGTTAGTAGCAACTTTAAATGCAATTTACTCAAAATAAAGTAGAGATTAAAAAATCTGTAAGTCTGAAAAACCGCTAAAAAGAAATATCTTTCAAAGAATATACGTTTGACCAAAATCGGGATAACACGGTAGAGCAAAACATCGATCACAAGAAATCGCCTAGCCTATTAATATTATAGATGAAATGATAAATTTTTAAATTGAAATTATAAATTTTTAAATTAAAATTGGAAATTTTCAAATTTTATTTCAAATTTTTTGAATTCAAATTGCAAATTTTATATTTTAAATGTTTAAGCATTTTGAAATTAAAATTGGAAATTATTTTTAAATTTAAATTGTAACTTTATATACATAAATTTTCAATTAGATACAAAATATAAAATTTTTAAATATATGATAGAAATTTTTAAATTTATATTAGAAATTTATAAATTTGTATTAAACATTTATTAATTTATATTGAAAATCTTATGCCTTTTCTTTTCTAACAAAAAATGTTGCATTTTATATGCACTTCTTCGAAAAGTGTAGTTTTTTATATATTTTGCAACCTTATCTTACACATCAATCGAATGGTCTCAGAACCCTCGTAAATCGCAAAAATATTGCAGCCATTGACTTCTTTCAGGCCATAGAGTGAAAATATTTCCCCATTGTTTCCCTTTTTTTTTTTTTTTTTTTTTTTTTTTTTTTTTTTTTGAATATTTTCACCCTATGACTTCAAAGACGATAACAATTAAAATTTTTTGCATTATATGCACAGCACTTTGAGACTTTTCGATTGATATTATATAAGAAAATGATGCTTTCAATTCAGAATATATAAAAAAATACACTTTTCGAAAAAAAGTGTAAATAAAATGCGACAGTTTTTGTCAGAAAAGAAAACAGCATCAAAATTTTAAATTAAAATTTAAAATTAAAAAAAAAAAAAAAATAAATTGAAATTTAAAAAAAAAATTTAAATTTTTTTAATTTTTTAATATTTTTATATTACAATTTGTAAATTTATATTAATTTTTTTTTTTAAATTTATATAAGTAACACAGTGATACAAAAAAGAATGAAGCAGAAATACCTGGGCTGCAATTATTTTTTTTTCCTGGTAGGTCTTGTCGAATACAACAAGACTCTGTCCTTGAAATTTGCAAAACACCTCCAAAATCTTTTATTGCGGGCACATATAAGGCAGTAACTCTGTTGAATGTCCACCGATTTTGAATTTCCCAGCGGATTTAGAAAGAAGAAACTGAGACCTTCCGAAGATATGAACATGATACTTAAGTAATATTGAGACATCTGTGCGTATTCCTCCAACAAACTCATTTTTTATTTTATAAATTCTCTATTTTTTAACTTTGAAGATGTACCATAATTTGAAATCCTGGGGTTGCGATTACAGCAGTGGAATTTAGTGGAAAGCTTTTCGTGTAACGTCTTGTAGAATAAGTGACCGGACTGAGTTTTTTTGAAGAGAGTATTAGGATTGATGGAAATGACAGTAATATTGTGAATTGCGCCGATGTACCCAAACCATTTACGGCGTTAAATCTGAATTATATTGCAGATGAATGGCGACTTTTTATTGATGGTTCATGTAAAAGTACGTATTCATCAAAAAAATTAATTTATAGTGGATTTCTATCTGTAATGTTATATCTAGACCTGAAAGATGTTTTTTTTTTGCATAATGAAAATCTGTTACATTTGAAATTTTGTTAATTTTGAACAGCAATATTCGCAAACAAGTTCTCATATCAGCTACTAAATTTGTAAGAGCGATTATTTTTAAAATCACATATGTATATTAGCGATATCCTGCATCATACCAGAAACTTCACTAAACAGTAATGGATTTTTAAGCCAACGCTGCATTTTACTCATAAATAAATATATACATATTTATAATAAATTCATTATACGGCTCTTAAATACAAAAATGGATAAAAACATCTTTAAATTTGAAAAATAGAGAATTAAAAAAAAAATGAGTTTGTTGGAGGAATATGCACAGATGTCACAATACTACTTAAATATCATGTTCATTTTTTCGAAAGGTCTCAGTTTCTTCTTTCTTGACATTCAACAGAGTTACTGGCTTATATGTATGTGCAAAAGGGCCGAAAAACCGGTTTTTTACCCGTAACTCAAGATTTTGGAGGTGTTTTGCAATTTCGAGGACAAGACTGACCAGTAAAAAAGTATCGCATCCCAGGTATTTTTTCTGTCACACAGTGCAATCTTAAATTTTCAATTAAAATTCAAAATTAAAAAAAAAATTAAATTTATTAAATTAATTATATATTTTTAAAATAAAATTAAAATTTCTTAATTAAAATATTAAAATATTTAAACATTAAAATTTAAATTTATAATCAGATATTCGTAATTTTATTTAAAATTAAAATTTGTTTAATTGTAATTCGAAACTTGAATAAAAACATTTTTAATAAAGTTAATATGTTAATATGTTATACAATTAAATATTTAAGATCAAGGTCTTTTTGAGGTCATCTTCAGATAATTAGGGAAGCTGATGTTGGATATAAAGAATATTTATATTAATAAATAAATTCAAAAAGACCTCGAGCTTAAATGGTAATTAATCATTTACTTTTTTAATTTTAATTGAAATTATACATATTTTAATTAAAATTAAAAATTTTTAAATTAGTATTAAAATTTGTTTAATTAAAATTAAAAATTTTTAAATTAATGTTAAAATTTTTATTTATTTATTTAACATGTTTTTAATGCAAATTTAATTACTTCTAATTAAAAATAAAATTTTTAAATTTAAATTAAAATTTTTTTAATTAAAATATAATTGTTTTAATTAAAATTACAATTTTTGTAAATATTTTTTTAATGTAAATTAGAATTTTTTTATGATTTTTTTAAAAATATGAATTTTAATTAAAATTTGAATCTTTTAATTGAAATTTGAAATTTTTTAATGTAAAATCTTTGAAATCAGTTTGAAAATTTTTATTTTAAAAGTTAAATGATTTTGACATTAAATTGGAAAATTGTTAACATTTATTTTATTAATTTCGAAATCTTTAAATTAAATACAAACTATAACATTTTTATATTTATGTATATTGAAATATTAATAATTTAAATTGTCAACTAAAATTAAAATTATTAAGTAATTAAATTAATAAATTAATAAATTAATAAATTAATATATTAATAAATTAATAAATTAATAAATTAATAAATTAATAAATTAATAAATTAATAAATTAATAAATTAATAAATTAATAAATTAATAAATTAATAAATTAATAAATTAATAAATTAATAAATTAATAAATTAATAAATTAATAAATTAATAAATTAATAAATTAATAAATTAATAAATTAATAAATTAATAAATTAATAAATTAATAAATTAATAAATTAATAAATTAATAAATTAATAAATTAATAAATTAATAAATTAATAAATTAATAAATTAATAAATTAATAAATTAATAAATTAATAAATTATAAATTAATAAATTAATAAATTAATAAATTAATAAATTAATAAATTAATAAATTAATAAATTAATAAATTAATAAATTAATAAATTAATAAATTAATAAATTAATAAATTAATAAATTAATAAATTAATAAATTAATAAATAAATAAATTAATAAATTAATAAATTAATAAATTAATAAATTAATAAATTAATAAATAAATAAATTAATAAATTAATAAATTAATAAATTAATAAATTAATAAACTAATTTAAATTATTAACACAATTAAATTAATTTAATTAATATAATTAACTAAATTCATTAAAATCATTAAATTCATTAAAACATTGATTATATAATTACATTTTATAAATCTTTAAATTAATTACAAAATATTAAATATTAAATTCATTAAAATCATTAAATTCATTAAAACATTGATTATATAATTACATTTTATAAATCTTTAAATTAATTACAAAATATTAAATATTAAAATTTCAATTGTTAATATAAAATTAGAATTTCCAATTAAAATTTAAATTTCTAATATTATTTTAAAAATTTCTAACTTTAATTGAATATTTTTAATTTTAATTTAAAATTTTTAGTTTAATTTAAAATTGTCAAAATTTGAATTGATAACATAAAATTAAATTTTTTATATAAAATTAAAATTTCTAATGTTATTTTAAAATGGTCTAATTTTATTAAAAAATTTTTTAATTTTATTTCAAAATTTTTAATTTTATTAAAAATTCTCAATTTTAATAAAATTTGTATTTTTTAATTTAAAATTTTTAATTTGTTTTTTAAAATTTATAATTTTATTTTAAAAAATTTAAATTTTAATTAAAATAAAAAAATTCAATTTAAATAGAAAAAATTTGAATAGTTAATTCAAAATGTTTAATTCATTTAATAACATTTTTTTTTTTAAATTGGAAAAATTATATTTTAATAAAAATTTCGACTTCTTGTTCAAAAATTTTAAAAATAGTCAATTTAAAGATTGATTTAAATAGAAAAATTTTAATTTCAAACTGTCAATATAACCATTTTTATATTCTAATTTTATTAAAAAAATTTTTATTTTTTATTTCCAAATATTATATAATTATTAAATATTTAATTTGTAATATTAGATTAAAGTAATTAAAATTAGAAATTATTTTAAATAAGATTAAACATTTTTAAAATAAAATTAGAAATCTTCAATTGTAAATTTTGATTTTAAAATTCTACATTTTTTATTGAAATATATAAAATGACTATTTTTTTTTTATTAAAAATTAAAATGTTTAGCATTCGAAATTTATATGTGAATATGTTAATTTAAAATATATATTTTTTTACACATTTTTTAATAAAAATTTCAAAATTTTAAATTTAAATTTAGTTTTATTATTTTTAATTATGATCTGATATTTTTAAAATAAAATTAGAAATGATTGAGATTGAAATTATTTTTTATTTCTATAGAAAATAATGAAATTAAAATTATAAATTTTTAAATTAAAAAATATAAAATATTTAAATTTATACTGTATTTTTTTTTTATTTAAATTGACAATTTTAAATTAAAATTAGAACTTTCTAAATTAAAATTAGAAATTTTTGGTTGAAATTATAGGCTTTTAAGATGAAAAAATTGGAACTTGATTAAATAATATAAAATGTGTAATTTTATATAGAAAATCTTGAAATGATTGAAAGTTTTAAAATTAAAATTTTAAAATTTAATTATATTTTTTTAATTACATTTTTTATATTTCATTAATATAAATATAATTTTTTTTTTATTAAAATTAAAAAATTTTAATGAGAAATGCAATAAATTAATAAAGAAAATATTTGTATAACATAAATTAATTATATAGGAAATTTTTTAATTAAAATTCAGAATTTTTTTTTAATTTAAATTATTAAATTGCCTATCTTTAATTGAAAATTATAATTTTTGGATTAGAAGTCGAAATTTTTTAAATTATTAATATTTACATTTTTAGAAGTCGAAATCTATAATATTAATAGGCTAGGCGATTTCTTGTGACCGATGTTTTGTTCTACCGTTTTATCCCGATTTTGACCAAATGTATTTTATTCGAAAGGTATTTCTTTTTAGCCGTTTTGTAGATTTACAGATTTTTATTTCCCCCCCCCCCCCTTTATTTTGAGTAAATTGCATTTAAAGTTGCTACTAACACATACATAAAATTATACATATGCTATGTGTGTTTTATTAAATTTGTTAATGTGTTTGTTAATGAGTTTGTTTTCTTCATTCACAATAATAATAAACCATAAAATGTTGACTTGTGAATTGGCTAAGTTGAAAAATAAAGCTGCCTAGAAATTAAATTATTAATTTTTAAACTTAAAATATGAATTTTTTAATTTGAAATATACACTTTTTAATAAGAATTACGCATTTTGCATTAATTTGCAATTTTCAAAACAAAATAATATAAAATATTTTAATTTATAATATTTGTTTTTTAATTTAAATTGTAAATTTTTAATTAAAATTTGAAATTTTCAAAATAAAATTAAACATTTTTGATTGAAATAATATAAAATATTTAAATTTATATTAGAAATTTTTAAATTATTTTAATTTTTAAATTTTTATTTAATTACAATACGACATTTTAAAATTAAAATTTTAAGTTTTAGTTAAAATTTTTTTTAAATAAAAAATTTTAATTTTTAAATTATAACTATATTTTTTTAAATAAATATTTTAAGAATTTTTTTTTTTAAATTAATATGCAAATTAATTTTTTTTAAAGAATATAACATTAAATTCTTTTATTAATTTCAAAAATTAATGTTGTATATAGAAATGCAATTTATATTTAAAGTTTATGACGATCTTAAAAGAAAAACACATTAGAAAAAAACGCATCTAACCCCTTAAAAAATAATTTCTCTTTACATTCAATAAAATTGCGTGTTGAAAGTTAATTAAATTATATCATAATAAAGCGTCGAAAACAATCTCTTAAAGTTCATGGATATCAAAATAAATATTAATATAATTTCCTAAAGACACCCAGTCCCGAAACCCTGCAACACAAGAATAATAGGCCAACCAACAACAACAACAACATACCAAATTCAAATTTATCTGTTGCATTTGCAACATGCATGTCTAACGAAATCAGTGTATTTAACGGTTTTAGTTATGAATTTAGTTTCTTTATACACTACAATTGAAGCCTGTGTTTCTTTCTTTTTGCCCGTCCGTTCTTTGGGTGTTTGTTTGTATGATTGCATACATTGAACTTTGGTTCGTTGAGGTTAACTGAAAATTTCAACAACTTTGGAAGGAATACTTTCAACATTGTACTACTACTACAAAAGCTACCAGAGGCTTATGCATCTATTTCAATTGAATGAATGAAACCCATAGAAATGTTTGAATGATGATGGTGATGATGACGATTATGATGATGATGATGATGATGATGCATATTAAAATTGTTATGTTTCAATATGTGGTAATAATAACTAGAGATATATATAAAAGAAAGAAGAAAGAAAAATCATTGAAATAATAAAATAACAATCATTAAAATGATTTCAATGAGAGCAGTCCACACTTGTAAGTAATGTGACCAACCACTTATTGCCAGTCTTATTCTCGTAGGTTTTATGAGATCTTCTTGTTATAATTTTTTTTTTTTATAAATTCATTATTTATTTGCAATCTATCCTTAGACAATAAGCAAATTTGATAAATTAAATAATAAGTAACAAGAGTTATGTAGCTCCATTGAGCCACTTAACTATTAAACAAATAAAGAATGTAAAAAAAAAATATTTTTAGAGTTAATTTCACTATATCTACGAATTGCTTATTTAATAGTTACAATATTAAGGTCTCTTAGTATTGCCTTGTTCGAAATATACCAGGGAGTGCAGTTGTTATTAGCCTTAACGTTTTAGTGTGATACCTACATTTGAGTTTCTAGAATTACCCCATAATTGAAGTCCGACGACCAAATCGGTTAAAGTATTGCTTTGTAAATACGTAATCTGTTATTCAAATTAAGCTCTGATTTCGGTCCTATTAGCCAATACAGTTAACGAATTTCAACGTCTAGTTGCTTTTGTTTTGCCTTTATATGTGGTTTCCATGTTAGTCGTCTATCAAGAGTAATACCCAAGTATTTTACTGTAGTTTGTTTCGGGCTAACTTCTCCGTTGATGGTTTTTATGAGATAGTCTTTATGAGAAAGTAAAGTGGATGTATTACTTAAATTTACCTTAATATTTACATTTTGTTAACCATCTCTCTATTAGATTAATTTCGGTTTGAACGGATATCGATGCTTCAGTTGAACACTGACTACTTGCGAAATTGCTGTATCATCTGCGTACGTTGGCATAGCAGCTGTAAAAATGGTGTACAGAACGGGGCCAAGTACGCTACCTTGCAGTATTCCTGCAATTATGTCTGATCTTTCATCTTTAGCTTTTACATAAAAAATCTTTCCGCGAGGTAGCTTTTGAAAAATAAAAAATTTGGGCTGGTAATACTTTTTTAATCTTGTAAAGTAGACCATCACGCCATACTCTGTAAAAACCTTGTTCAATATCCAGAAATAATGATGAACAAAAACGTTTATTTTCAAGAGTATCAGATATTGAGTTTACTATCCAGTGACGTTGCTCAGGAGTGCCGTGCATATGCCGGAAGCTAATATAGGCAAAAGCCTTTGCTGGAAAATTCTTTAAAAAATTTTGTATAGTATCGAAAGCAGACTTATAGGTCTATACGACGACAGTAAATTTTCTGGTTTGTTTGGTTTCAAAATCATAATTATTTCGGCACATTTCCACTGCGAAGGAATGTGATCCAGTCTTATTATTGCATTAAAAATTAGCGTTAAAAATATTAAACTTTTACGAGTCAATTTGTTCAAAACTTTAGCATTGATGAGATCATACACAGGAAATTTTTTATTATTTAATTTATTTATCTCTGATTTCGCTTAATTTGGCGAAATATGTTTAAATGGTAGGTTCAATTGACATGCTGCATCGTTGTTGTCTTCAGAACTATTGCAATTATGTATATAGTTGAAATATTTTTAGAGATCTAAAAATATTTTTCTGATCAGCTTTGAACAATCAAGAGTGATCATTAATGAAATGTTTTGGCCCAGTCGCTGTACAGATAAGCGATATCTAAGACTTAATTAGCTTAATGATTTGTGACTAAATTTTGTTTATGGACTGTATACTCTAACCATAATTTGTTAGTCAGAAACATAATCAAAATCCTTTTAAAAAGCAGCCTCCCGAATTCACTTATCTTAAAAATATAATATATTTTATTCAATTAATATGTCTATATACACTTGTGGACATATAATTAAGTTACTCATGCAATATATTTTTCTGAGTTATTGATTCCTTCAAATTTTTTCAAATATGCAGTATCGTTATAATTCTTTGAAAATATAAAAAAAAATTAGCATTTCAATATTTAGTTTGGCAAACAATCAGTAATTTCTTTACACATCGCCGAAGTCAAGTCATTTTAATTATCGAAGGCAAATATTTGTATTCAGAAAACTTTATGGTAACCAAAATGGCTTTATTTGGTTTATTAAAACGTTTTATCGCCTTTAGCTGTAGTTCCATTTGGAGTTGTTAAATTATGGGTAAAAATAAGAGTTTACACCCGCTGGAAGGGAGATCATTTGGAATTGCTTCCAAAATGTTGGTGCAAAAGGTGAAGTGGTGAAAATATTATCAATATCAAAAATGTAAGCCTTTTGATAATTTGCAAAGACATAAACAACACAGAACGACTTATGGCCAGGATTAGCAAAATTGACCCATTCCTCACGTCAACTCAGATTAGATCGTGCAAAGAGTCGGAACACGGCATTAAAATATCGGCAACGATCGTAAGTAGACGTCTGACTGAAAATAAAGTTCATGACCGCATAGCTAAAAAACCAAACATATCAAAAAAAAAAAAAAAATATTCAGCAGCGCTTGTCATTTGCAAAAACCCACCTCCATTAGGATCCAAATTTGTGGATATTATTAGCGTGGATTGACGAATCAAAGTTCAACGTTGTCGAAACGACGCAGATCGTATCTGCGACGACCAGTCAACAAATGCTGGGACCCACAAAGTATACTAAAAACCCGTAAAGCACGGGGGGTCGTCAGTAATTAAGTGGGGATGTTTTACCTCGTCCGGCAATGACTTCTTAGTTAAAACCGATGGGAAAATGACTGGCAAAGTGTAGAAGGATATCCTGCAGAATAATCTAGACAATGTTTATGCTGATGATTTCTCACTAGCATGGATATTTCAGCAGGTTAACGACCCGAAGCATACATCTAGGGTCGTTAATACCTAGTTTGATGAAAACAAAATAAAGGTTGTGGAGTGGCCAGCTCAAAATCACAACTTAAAACCCGTAGAAAATCTATTGGTGATCGTAAAACGGCCAGTTACGGCCAGAAAACCTGCAAATAAAAATGCACTCTGGGATGTTTTTCAGGTAGAATGGAATAATATTGCTCCTCAACAGTGTTACGATTTAGCTAAAACAACGCCAAACAGATGTGCCTAAGTAACCCTCCAAAAAGGGTACCCAACAAAATACTAAATGCTCAAAAAATAAAATAATTTAAACAAATTTTAACAATTTCTTTTCAGGCAACTTAATTATACATATGTCCACACAAAATATAAGACTAAATTGGCTTTGACAAAAAAAAAAAAAAAAAAAAGCATTTACAATGAATAATTTTTTAAGTTTTTTGTAATTAAATAAAATTTGTTTTTGTTCAAATTTTTATTAAAACTGTTTTATTTTTAAAAAGCTAAGGGTTACTACCTATATGTAACTGATTTAGTTGTATGCCCACAAGTATATATAAAATTAAGTTTACAAACCAGTACATGCGTTGGTAAGGTATAATTTCACTGATGGTTTAAAAAAATATCTACGCAATGCGTTTTACGTACACTTTTGTGATGGTGGGTTTTTTCCATATAAAATGTGTATTTATTTTTAAGTTTTCACTTTAAAAAATTTGTGTTTTTTACACTTATTTTTCAGGAAAATGTCAATTCTTTCTAGAAGATTTAATTTTTAACACAAAGACATAAACGTATATTATTGTGTTGTTCAGCAGCTAAGGCAGGGTTACTCTAGTATAATATATAAAAGATCAAAATCGGCCTATTTTGAACCTAGTCCGATATGACTTGCGGCAAAAAACACATGAAATTTTTACTCTTATGCTCATTTCTGTGAAATCAAGCAACATATTGACGCAGAAAATAGCAACATTGGCTACTATTATTTTGTTATTCACTTCTTCTTTGATCTGTAATTTCTATAGCGGAACTAAAAAAAGAAAAATCTATATGTGATATCACTGCTCGAGAAATATGTGGACACATTGTATTGACTGAAAACACTCTTTAATATAATTTTCGGTATTTATAAAAGGCTTGCTTCTTTTGCTACAACTGGGCATTTTTGGAAATTTCGTCTGCTTTTGGGTCCTATAGTTAACTACGACATTTCCTCGAGCATTAGCAACGTAGAAATTTTGACCCGGAAGCTACGAAAAATCTGCCAGTACATGCTCCTCGTCGTCCATTATGCAGCAGAACAATTTTTTTATGAAACATGATTTAAATTTTTGTGCTCTGTTCTTCGCCTCTAAAGTTTTTACAGAGTTTCTGTATGAAAATTTTTGGACTTAATTTGTCTTCAAACCTGCATTCGCTTTAACTTCTTGAACCAAATAGTCCAAGCATTGAGCTAACCGGGTTGCTTTTCTACTGGATGTGTTAGGAGCTCTTTTCAATATGCTCCCTCTTTTCTTGGCTTTAAAAACATCGTGTGAACCATTCTTTATTTCCGTACCAGGTTTCGTATCACTGGTAAATTCTCCTGTTACTTTATAATGGAAACAGTTTGAGGGCGGATTTTTGATTCTTTGGTTCGAAGAAGTTCGAGTTTGTTTAAAATATTTAATAATCATATCACTCATCACTTCATCGCTCATTTTAATCAAACTAGCAAGAAATGAATTGGCTTATCAGTAGCATAATATATATATATTTGTTCCTTCTACTCCTGCAAGGAGCATAGGGCCGTAGTAAGCATAATAACTGATATATTTTTTAAAGATACCTTGATCAAAAAAACTTCAAATAATGCTTGCGAAAAAAGTTAAGAGCAAAAGCGTCTGTTAAGATTTTTTTGATCTCACTCCTTAGTTGAATATAATATTAGTATACAATTCGTTTTAATATCTTCAAACAAGCACTACGTGGCAAAGCAGCTACAGTCCATTTGTTCAAGGTAATGCAAATTAAATTAGAGATCGTTATCTCTTATTCATAAAATCTGAAACGTTGTCCTTTTATTTGCAACCAACTGCATTTATACTCGCATATAAGTAATTCCATGCAAAGGTCAACCTTAGGTCCATTTTTAAGTTTTTAATTTAAATAATTTTTATTGATTCCATTCCAAAGAAAAGGATTCAAATGGCATGAAAATATGATAATAGTTTGTTATAAACATTTTTGAATATTTTTATAGCCCCTATTTTTCCAGTAAGAAAGGAAAAGTGTATGTCTGTCACAAAGCAGAATCATATCTATCTCATTACAAAATACTTCTTTTTACTACAATTTATTTCAGAATTAATTTTTCTGTTTCTTATTTGTCATACAAATAACTTCAGAGCTTTTTTGTGTTTTACAAACATCCTCTAAAATGATGTCTGCTTTCTGTCATGTCTGTCACGACTGCTTTTTGCCCCCCAATTATTAATAACAATAATACTTTGTCACTTTTTCTAATGGTAAATATGTTGTTCAGGTCCATCTGCATATTTTTGTGTATTTTTATGAACAATGAAAAACGTTTACTGTATAATATTGGATTAGAAAGATATCTGAATGTCATGTCTGTCACTATGGAATTGGCCATATACGTTGTTCGCACTTCAAAAATTATCGCACTTATATTCGTGTTTTTTTTTTTTTTTTTTTAAATAAAATTCAAATTTAAACTGTTTTTGAAAATCAGTTGGTCACATTATGTTTTGTGTTTATGATTATGAATATGGAGTATGTGTTAAAGTAGTGTCATTACAAAATCTCAAAATGATTCAAATGCTTTGGTTTTATTTGATATTTTTTATTCATTTCCCATTCATATTTTTTTTCCTATTTAAACAAATAAATAAAGTGTTGAAATGTGGTATATACTCGTATGTATGTATGTTTGTATGTATAACATGTTATAAATAAAATTCTAATATGAAGATCTTTTCATGTTGACAGCATTTTTTTTTCAATATATTTTGTATTTGTTTAAGTTGTCATTGGTGGATGTGTGTGGTCTCTTATTGCAGCTTCATAATCCTCACTACCATTGTGAACAATAATTTACATCATCCCCCTATTCCGACTCATTATTGTGTCATCTGATTTTTTTTTATTTTTATAAAGAGCTTTTTGTAGCATAAAAGATTTCCTAAAGGGTTATTGACATATATTTGCTAAAGTTTATAACAGTACTCGCAAATATTGATTGAAATCCATAAGAATTTTAATTTTTTTTAATTAAAAATTTGTTTAGATTTTTATGCCTTTCATTAAATTTATATCTTAAATTTGCGTTGTATTCTCCAGTTATTTATTATATATATGTATGTACATGCATATTATGTTTTTCTGGTTGGACCATGATATTCAAATTAATATTTCATGGTTATGATTTTTTTTTTATTAAATTTTTTTAAACGCCTTTAACAATTGACAACCGAAACTAATCATATGATGAACATGATAAAATTTAGCACTTTTCTTTATGGCATTAAACAAAGACTGTAGAGATGCTAGTTTTATACAAAAAGAAAAATATTATCATAGATTTCCAATTTTAAATCTTATTTATACTGCGTTTACATGCACTGAATTATATAGTATGTCTCAAATAAATTTGTTATATTTAACACAATATTTTTTTTAAATTTGATGTAGATTGTTCAACTGCAATATAAATTAGTTTTTGTACAACTTTTGACTAAAACATAACTGGATTTTTGAATTTCTCATTAAAAATAATAAATTTATTAAGCTCATACTATGAAAAGAGACATAACGTAACTCACAATGAAAATTTATATGAAAAATTCAAATCTTTCAAATGAATGCTTCGTCAAATTGATTAACTCCACTTTCTGATTTATGAAAATTTTAATATCAAAGCGCTTGATTGACGGGTAACTGTTCAAACAAATGTTTCTGATATTAAAGTGTTATTAATGATATTAGTCCTTGTTATTAGAGAAATTTGTTTGAATATTCGAACTTTCA